>OU342950.1:53472043-54732839 GCA_910592335.1 Adalia bipunctata | reverse complement strand
AATATTTTTTAAAATACAAGAGTGGCGATGTTTTTTTCTTCACGGATAATTTACGGATAAATCACTGAAAAAAAGTAAATTATCTGTTGAATGCTGAAATAATTTTTTCGATATGTCACGTGGTAATTTGATGTACACTTACCGGTGAACGTGATATTTTGTTAAAAACAGGAGCGGCAAAATTTTTCTCTTCACGGATAAATCAAAGATGTAAAGCTACATCATCTCTCCAAATTTGAACAACATTGCTTTCTTAGTTTTCGAGAAAAATGCATAAATTATTTTCCGTCGGCTCCCGATCGATCAATCCGATTTTGTCATTTTTATTTTGTTAAAAACAGGAGCGGCAAAATTTTTCTCTTCACGGATGAATCAAAGATGTAAAGATACATCATCTCTCCAAATTTGAACAATATTGCTTTCTTAGTTTTCGAGAAAAACGCATAAATTATTTTCCGTCGGCTCCCGATCGATCAATCCGATATTTTCATTTTTCTTCGAAACCTTGAATGATACAAAATTTCTTTTTTCACGGATAATTTACGGATAAATCACTTAAAAAGATGAGCTATTTTTTGTCGTGCTGAAACCATTTTTCGAAAAGTTGCTTCGCCAACTTGATGTCAAGTTAGCGAAACACCCAATATTTTTAAAATACAAGAGTGGCGATGTTTTTTTCTTCACGGATAATTTACGGATAAATCACTGAAAAAAAGTAAATTATCTGTTGAATGCTGAAATAATTTTTTCGATATGTCACGTGGTAATTTGATGTACACTTACCGGTGCACGTGATATTTTGTTAAAAACATGAGCGGCAAAATTTTTCTCTTCACGGATAAATCGACGATGAAAAGCTACATCATCCCTCCAAATTTGAACAATATTGCTTTCTTATTTTTCGAGGAAAATGCATAAATTATTTTCCGTCGGCTCCCGATCGATCAATCCGATTTTGTCATTTTTCTGCGAAACCTTGAGAGATACAAAATTTCTTTTTTCACGGATAATTTACGGATAAATCACTTAAAAAGATGAGCTATTTTGTTTCGTGCTGAAGCCATTTTTCGAAAAGTTGTTTCGCCAACTTGATATCAAGTTAGCGAAACACCCAATATTTTTTAAAATACAAGAGTGGCGATGTTTTTTTCTTCACGGATAATTTACGGAAAAATCACTGAAAAAGATGAGCTACTTTTTTTCTCGCTGAAACCATTTTTTGAAAAGTTGTTTCGCCAACTTGATATCAACTTAGCGACACACCCCATATCTTTTTAAATATAAGAGCGGCAAAATTAATTTTTTCACGGATAAATTACGGATAAATAACGGCAAAATTTTGAGCTATTCCGAGTTCGATTCGTGAGAGTTGTTTTGCTAACTTTATGTACATCCCTGATGGAGCATGGACGCTGCAGGCGGAAAGGATGTGCATAATCGTTTCCTGTTGCCTATGGCAAGCCCTGAAAGTTGTTGGGGAGTCCATTTTCATGATGTTCTTTTTATGTCGCGGTCACACCGAGCGCTACGTACGCTATGTTCGCTATGTTCGCGATGCATCTCAAATATAGCCATCGGTATTTTAAATGTACCCGGCCACACCGACACTGGTACGCTATGTCCGAACAAAACATACGTAGCGTCCATAGCATAGCGCTCGGTGTGGCCTCGACATTAAACCATCTCGTATTTAGTACTCCATCTTAACACGCCATCACAAATCCCTCCGTCTCTGACTTGAGGCTAGCGGACCATACAAAGGCGAAAGACAATTCCTCAGATAGGTCCTGGTCTTTTAAACTCCTGAAATATATGGAGTGCAAATTCTTACTCATTTAATGTTCGAGTAATTCATCCGCCTGAGACTTTCGGATCAGTCTCGCTAGGCTTCTTTGTTCCGTCTAATCGGTGTTCCAGCGAGCTCAGGATTGATCGATACGCCGGTTATGCTGAGCTTCTCCAGGGCCCTTTGTGCAGCTCGGAATAAGAAGGCTCCATGGTTCGCAATTTCATTCTGAGCGACAAATTTCAGAAGCGGATCTTCACTTCTTAGAATCCTTACTGCCATTTCCAATGTTTGTTGATAGTGTTGATATTCCAAACATTGTAATCCTTCACCCCCCTGGCTTCGGTGAAGGTATATCCTCTGTATTGAACTGTTGGGATGTAGGCTACGATTCATGTTCATCGTTTTCCTTGTTGACCTATCAAGATCGAGGAGTTCGTTCACCGTCCAGTTCACCACCCCGGAAGAGTGGGTGAGAATCGGGATGGCTAGCATATTTGTAGCAGAAACTTTGTTCTTTCCCGACAGCTGCGATTTCCAAATGTCCCTCAGCTTCTTTTCGTAGCTGGCTGTTAAGGCATCCTTTATCTGGGTTGTCTCCAGTACACCCCTCTGTTTCATCCCAAGAAACTTGTAAGTTTCTCCGTCTTCGAGGTGTCGGAAAGTCATTCCATCTTCCAGCCGAATGTCTTGTCCTGCATCTTCGGCTTTTCCCCTGCGCAGATGAAAAACAGCACACTTGTCCAAACCGAACGACATTCCCATTGCTGAGGTGTAGTCTGAAACGATATTCAGCAGTTGCCGTAGTGCGGACTCGGAGGGAGCGTAGAGCTTCAGGTTGTCCATGTACAAGAGATGCGAGATCAGGTGGTTCCTTCTGCCTGGTGGTCCGGCCTTGTATCCTATCTTGCTCTCCTTAACTCCATTGTTAGTGGTACTAGAGTTATGCAGAATAATAACGGGCTCAGCGAATCTCCCTGGAAACTCCTCTTCTGTATCTCACCCATCCCGTATAAACGGTTCGACCCTCTGCTCGGATGGCAAACTTCGTTTTTCACAGCGCTATGATGTTTTCTATCGCGTGGATGATGTTAGGGTGGACTTTTAGCATTTTTAATAACAGTTCGTGCGGCGAGGTGTCATATGCTTTCGCGTAGTCCAACCATGATGTGTGTAGGTCGCGCTTGTAGTGTCTGACGTCTAGACATCCTTGCATCATCCCGCTGAATAATCTTGCCAGGTGTTGATGTGTAGCTGGAAATCTCTTCCAAATTGGTATTATTATTATTATCCTCGGTTTATTCGGAAAAAAATCAAATTCAAACATCGGTGAATTCTTGAAAGAAATGTAGCCCATTATACAAATGGGACAATCAGGAATTACAATTCAATTTTTTCTATTTGAAAAAAAGTGAGTTATAGGATTGAGTTATTATAACTCCCGCTATTGGTTTATAGATACTATCACAGATCAAAATCAGTTGAATAATGGATATATTTTTCTATGGGAGTAGATGATAGTATATTCTGAAACTAGTTGCAGAATGGGCTCCTATTCCAATACGAATGCGGAATTCGAAAACGAGCGACGAAGGAGCGAGTGTTGGAATTGCCTTCTGCAACGAGTATTAGACGATATTTTCTCTATTTCAGTCAAGTTTCGTAAAAAACTGTCGGAATCAAATTAAAAATTCAGATTAAACATCCTAGAGACTTTTATATTGTATCTTGGCAGTTGGTGTGACTGTGACGAAAATTTACAGATTACGGCATTTGTATCGTAGGTTTCGAACTTCGAAATCATTTATATCTAATTACACATTAAATTCGTGAATAATGTTTGAAACAATCGATTTTACACCTCCAGAATTAGGAAAAATTGCGAATAATGTTGCTAATGAATTAATACCTCGAAAATCCTTATCCATGTATGAATAAGAATACGAAAAACTTGTAAAGTGGTTTGAACAGAATTTGGTTATTTGAATTACAGGTAATGTTTTGTTAGCTTATTTTGAATAACGTATTTATGAATTAGGACATATAAATGTTCTACATTATGTTGCACTTATTCAATGTAACGTAGTATGGCTCAGAAATTGATAAATGATATATTTCCAACGAGTATTTATTGAGAAAATAGAAGAAAACTAGCTATAGAACTACGTAGGTATAACCTCGAGTTCCAAACGGAAATTTTGGGATTTTGTATGCAAAAACTAAGAGGATTGCCGACTTCTCGTTATCATTTTTGTAATCTGCGACCCAAACTTAGTGAGTACAATTTTTTTTACTTTTCCAACGCGATCCTTTTGGTTCTAAATTATTACCATAAAATTAAATAGGATCGAAACTATCGAAAGCCTGTGCTGACAAACAAAAAACGAAAAATATAACAGAAAACAATGCTGTGATGAAGTCATTACGATATTGAAATAGAGAAATGTTTTTTACTTACGCGGAGTTGAAACCTCAATCAGTTGATCGAAGTTGTTGATGGCTCGAATTTTGTTTGTGAAAACCGGATCGGCGTTGATTCGTTGTTCAAATTTTGATTCGAAATCAACTGATTTCAGATTTGACAGACCTTTGTGAGATCCACCGTTAAGACAGTCCCCACAGAATCTTTTTTTCTGCCTTGATCCTTATCTGAAGGATAGATTATTGCACAATGAATATGAATATTAAAATTAACCAGGTTTGGAAAATATTGAACACTCACAATGGATTTACCTATTTCACGAACGAAATATGATATCGAACTATGCGCAAAACCATTCGTCGTAAAGAAAGAGGAAACTTTAACAACATGAAAGATAACTCATGTCTATCACCCCCTCAGGCCCCTATGCCCTAACTGAATACGTTTAAATAGCAAACCACTTCTTGTAGTACTTCATTGGAAAGCATATGAAAATTACAATCCAATGGTGTAATTTTGAATGAAAATCGAAAAAAATAATCACTATGGAGAAAAGACCGAAGGCGCACAAAATAATAGAACATTTGGCAAATAATCAACCAAGCTACTGATGACGGAAAAAAGAGTAAAAATTTGGAATTATAGCTGAGCATGAAGAAGATAATAAATCAAAAAAAAATTGTTTCTGTAATTCAATGTGCATAATGATAGAATATACAGGCAAATATTTATTTTTTATTCAACTGAATTTGTTTCAATTAGGTTTTAAGCTGGATTTCCATGCATCCGTCATCCGATGATACGACCGACCGATCGTCGTTGTGATTGGCAGAAATATTCAAAATTGAAAAGTTTTACCAATCACAACGACGATCAAACGATCGTATCATCGGATGACGGATGCATGGAAATCCAGCATTAGGTACTCTCATTTTTAATGTGAATTGATTATAGATACAAATATAATAATTCAACATCATAATCAACAAATTTTCATAAGTCATCTAGCTTGTGGAATTTGTAGATGAGCATCACATGTATGAACTGAAAATGGTAAAAATTATTCAAGAAAGTATATTTGTATTTCATTTACATCTTACAACTTTTATAAAACGAATTTTGTTTCGAGCAGAACAGAAGTAGAACACATCTCTTTCTGATGTTATCGAAATGCTGATATCCCAGTTTCAAGACTTAAATAGTAATGGCGAGTATCGAAAACTGTTTTAATTTCCTTTCGAACCCCATCAAATATCTCAAGCACATAAAGTTCAAAATAACATAAAATTTCACTAATGGTTACATTCGGGTTCTACTTGGAATGAATTGAGACAGTGTGTTAACAAATTTGCTTCTTGAGAATTCAGGGCAAGCATTAAATATTAATATGAGCGAATGGTACGCATAATAAATGGAATTGAGATATTAATCATGCATTATGCATGTATACAGGTACACCCGATGAGAATTATCGCTCAAAGGCAATGGAGCTACAAGTTCTAGCGGTAGCTTTGACTCAACATTATTATGACATTTATCTACCTTTCCTATGAAAATAGAGAAGGAATATGAAATCCACATCCGAAAACACAAGAACACACTGTATCTCCACACAATGTTTCCTTTCCATAACATTTCTACAAATTCTCGTTCAAATTTTCAGAAACAAAAAACCCGACTGCAGACACGGATATTTTTTGTGAACTCATTTTTGGTTCGATACCTACTGAAAAAAATACTTGACCTATATTTTTTTTTTTGACAAGTCTATGTCATCGGAAATGAATTTTATGAATTTTATCAGTGGTGCAGCGCACTCAACGCCTCTGATCTGTGTCAATATCAACATATTGTGATGACGGAGAGATTTTGAAATGAATATATTATCATACTAGAGATGAAATTTTGTCGGCAAAATTTCTCGATTGTAAAATGAAAGTTAGTTGCTTTTCGGAAATTTCGCCAATGACATTTGTATCAAAATCACGAGCCGAAAAGCAACAAACTTTAATATTACAAAAAAGAAATTTTACCTGCTTAAATTTCATCTCGAGTGGTATTCGACTTGACTATGTCACGAGAAAATGTGGTCACATTGGGCTTGTATTGGGCTATTTGAAAATAAGTATTCATCATTGATCAACTAAACGTTGTTTGTTTTCTCTATGGTATTCATTTCCGAAGCTATCTATGAATTTGGGAAAGGTCAAAGGTTTTATCGCTGAAAAATCAACTTGTTAGTTTTGCCCGTTTCCATGGTTTATCGATGAGAAACGAGCTAAGGAAACTTCCTCACTAAAAATGGAATGAGTAAAATAGTCATTATAAACCATTGAAGTTATCCATATATTTACACGGATAAAACAAATTGTTATTTGTGTGGCTGTTCTATAATTCCCTAATGAGATATCACGTCTTCATACCTAATTGTAGTCAAGTACAAAAAAATTGCTCGAAAAGTTGAAGAAATGTATATTTTCAGATCAAAGACTAAGAGCCTAAATAATAACTTTCAAGAACAAAGACCGACCAAATATTCATGGTAGTGTTTGCTACAGATATTTTCACTCGGGTGGATGAAATGTTGTGATTTTCTTTGGAACAACATTGTAGCGGTTGTGTTATTTTTTATCATTGAAGTGTTGTATTACTCAGAAATTTAGAATAATGGATGCCACAGTTCATTCATTACCTTTTATCATCAAGAAGATTTCGGTATTGGAAATTAATCTTTTCATTCCGGGTGGATGAAAAAGTGATTTCTTTTGATCTTGTATAACCTGAAGGTTTCATCCATTTAGAAATGGAGGAAACTCATAGTGAGTATAGGTTTCCTATATGCCTTTTGATGAAAATGAATGCGTATACTGGGTGTTTCACCATAAACTGGACAAACATATATAGACGTATAGACGACTCCGGGGAAGTCATTTTTGCCTTATGACATATACCCCGTTTTCGACGCATAAGCGAGATACAGGGTGTTTAATGTCAACTTTGAGCAATATTCAGTTGCTGTGGTAAGTTATGCGTGACATTTGAAATAACGGCTTCGAAGATATGAACAGAAAAGTGTTTTTTCATGGATTTTCGACACCCTGTATCTTCCAAACGAAACCGAATTTTGAATGAAATGGTATAAGAAAAAAGTGTTTCGTATGATGAGAGGATATACAGTTAAAATATAATACCTACAAGTCAAAGACTCACCCTGTATAAGAAAGTAAATAGCTTCCTTGTGATTCGTTTATTTTGCGACGACGAATTTGAAATAGAAGGCTGCATGCCATACCATAATGACTTTTTGAGAAACCCTCCTCGATTGAATGATAACAAACTGTTATCAAATAAGTACCTACGGAAGGTTCTTTCATGTAAAGAAGTTTCTTAGATCTTCCACTCAAAAATGCGAAAAAAAGGCGATGAAGAGGTGAAGAAAGGCATATTCTGGGTATGTTCCACCAATAAAAGAAACTTCTTGAATACACAAAATTCCTTATTAATTTAAAAAAATGTTTTGAAATGAACTATCCATTGCCAATCTACTTCAACTATCATATTGTCACCGTGAAGAAAAGGATTCCTAATGAAAAAACAGAAAACAACATTGTGTATGATGTTCTGTGAATGGATTCGAAAAAATCTAATAGGTGCCTGTTTTGTTGGCACACAGGAAGCGTTCACAAAATGCCAGTACTCCCGAAGGAGTATGCGAACCAAAAGATACATACGGAAAAATGACTCTGATTCATGATATTTCTGTATTTCTATTCTTATTTGGAGATAATCATAGATTTATTAAAATTTGATTGAAAGGACGTTTGTGACACACAAATAAAAGGATCCTCCCTGAATAATAAATCACCCCTTGCCGTAAAGACAACAAGAACTGTTCCTTTTAGTGCCTCCAAATGCATCCTTCATCTCAGAAGCCAACGGTGACAACTTTATCCTCGTAAAATAGACGAAAGAAAGTGAAATATATTAGAGTCCTGCTATTTCACTCCCATTTTCGACACGTAGGGACAGTTTTCCGAATTGCATTTTTCATCAGTCTTCGTCTAGATTTGCTATCGGAGAGGTTCCCCCTTTTGATGATAAGAAAAAAGTATCATATTTCGTATTCCTTGCACGGAAGGAAATTTCTGCGAATGTTATGTTACAAAGAAAAGCAGATTGAATGAAGCTGTGCACATTATTTATATTATTCCTCAACCTATCAATTAAATATTGCACAATTTCGTTGCAGCTTTAAATGATTGATTAGTTTATAGGATATGGCGATGAGCTATGTAGACCTTCCAAGCCATTTGACTTAAAGATCTACAGGATGTCCGAAATTCACGTTCGCTACGGCACGATATTCATTAGACTCCGTTTGTGCGTTACGGGGTCTATTTGTCCCGTATGCGATTTTCCGTTTGTGCGATACGGGGTATTTATGTCCCGTACGATTTTTCACTATAAATGTGAGATATCCATAAGCAAACACCCTGTCGTTGACAATTTTCCTGAAAAGGAATCAAATGACAGCGAAACAATTGTTGTAATAAATAAACTAATCGGCGTCCAACACTCGACAATTCAAAGTTGCTGAGAGAAAGAGGCGGAAAGATTGTAAGTACATTTTGCGACAAGTTCAAACTTGTATCAGCGTACACGAACCTTTGTTATAGAATAAAAGTTATTAAATAATAATTGATAAACGCTTAGATGTCAATTCGTACGTTAACGTATACGTTCATGGCAGCACTTCAACTCTCTACAATCGACCAGGGGCCTCATTCTTGACATCATTCGCAACTCTGCGTATACGCAGGTGTGCGTGTGGCCAATTTGCGAATACTTTGTTCTTTGAGAATACTGTGAAGTAGGTTTGTTAGACGATTACCAGTTGAAATATATTGTGAAATACAAAAGGACTTAATAGAATTCATTTTTTACAGATAAGTTGAAATGAAGATGGATTCAACCGTCCATAGGACCACTAATACATCTAGTGAGCAGAGAGAATTGATGCTGGAATTTGTGAAAAAAATCCCAAATTGCTGTCGGGAAAATTTTCCAATGAATTAACACAAAAAAATGCTCAGAGTTTGTGGCAAGAAATGGCCACTATTCTGAACAGTTGTGGAGGAGGATCGTTCAAAGATTGGAAATCCTGGAGGAAGGTAGGTTATATTTTACTTCTTTAATAACTGAAAGAATTTACTCCACATTAATTTCAGACGTGACATGACATAAGGTCCAGAGCAAAATCAAAAGCAAACAAGAACAAGAAATACCAGAGAGGCACAGGTGGTGAACCTCACCAGGAAATACCTCATTCTCAGTATGAGAATGGGATGCTTGAAACGATCAAGGAGGTTTCAATGGAAGGGCATGATAGTGTGAAAGAATCACTGACAGTCTTCTCTTTTGATTCTTCTAAAGAAGACTTAACAACTGTACCTGGAGAATGGCACAGAGGTGTTGTAAACCATTTTTTGAACTGATTTATGAATTTTCTATTAGACAAAAATTCTCCACAAATCTTCTGGATCCCCTTCTGAGAAAACAATACTTCTATCCAATATTTATACATATACCTACTCGAATAGAAAGGGTATTAGAAATAAAAATATCGACTCAATAGACCAAGAACACTTTAACAACTTCCATGAGCACATGCATCTATTTCGCCTTTTCCCATAAATTCATTATCATCCACCCACAACTCCATTGCAGGGAATATTTCTCAGTCTTTAACTCCCACAAGCGCAGTTACTGAATTATTGGTAGTCATGTTTCTGCTCAAACAGCAAGCACATGAATGTGTATATTATATTATGTATACCATTTCAGGACACAATTCTGTTACTTCCTGGTAGCGGGTTTTTTGCTCAATCATTTTTGTTCTGGATGTTACCTACCAGGAATTTGGACATTCAATAATATTACGAATAACGTTATATGTGTTGCCCAATGTCGGTATTCCTATACGCGAGATTTCGGTTCAGCATTTGGGAAGTGGCGGGAAGTCGGAGAAGGCTCGAGGATGATAGACTTTTCAGAAAATTCATTATTCCATATAGGGTGTGTCAAAAAAAGGTGATCCCCTCTCTAGGATTGATAGAAAACTCAGAAATTATGGAGGTTTGCTCAGTAAAGAAATTTCGTAACAGCATCCGTATTCAAGATGAAGGGTGTCGAAGAAAAAAAAATTAAAAATTTTTTTTTAATCAGAAACCAGTAACCCCGAAATAGTCGATCCAGGTAGATGAAACAATGGTAATACAAAATTTCATCGGATTTCGAAAAGGCTTCGATAACTGCTGTATCAGCACATTTAGGTATAGGGAAATGATATATGGTTCGAAAGGAAATGAAAAGGCGAATCTTGTCATGTGGTTAATTATAGGGTGTTCCATTTGAAATAACAATGTTATTGTAGTTCAAATATGCGGTAAATGTTCTTGGCAATATAAAACACACTGTATACTTTTGATCGTCTACTCATGGCACAGTTACTAGCTGCAAGGGATTTAAGGGAACGGACAAAATTTTGCACACCAGCCGTTGCTAATTCCAATGATATTGAATTTCTTCGACAACATTACTTTTCGAGAAATAATTGAATATATCTCGCAAACGGAGAGAGTGAGGTATATGAATACTTTGCGAAGTCCACTTATTTTTGCTCAGAGAATTGAAAAACGCAATAAAATACATGGAGTTCCATTTAAAAAAAACATAACTTTGATATGTTCAAACACCTTGTATGAACGTCATTATTTTTGAAATGTAGTCCAAATCGACATACATATACTTCACCAGGTCGTTTACTGAAAAATTGTACCATTTGGCCATGAGTGCTCCAAGCGTTCAGCGTGAATCACCCTGTATAACATATATTTGGCCTTTCTCTCTTATTCTGAGTACCACAGTTTCAGATTTCAAGAACCAATTTCTTTAGTTGATATTATATTCATTCAATATGTCACGATTTCTGTGTATTCATCTCACTTCCTCACCTACCACTCCTACCAGTGAACGGCAGAGGCAGACCACGGGCTGGCCTCGCACTTCCTTGTCTTGCGCCTTATTCTACATCACAGGGACGCGATATGACCCCGAGAAGCCCGCACGCCTAAACGCCAAATATTAAGTTGAGTCTGAGGCAAGCCTCACGCATAGGGAATGCAATCCCGATCCCGCGGGATCCCGATCTCGCGGGATCCCGCATGGTTTTTCGAGATCAATCCCGCAGCAGAATAATAACGGGATCCCGACCGAGATCGACGGGATTGCGCCGCAATAGACAACGACATATTTGCCAGCAAATATGTAGGTCAGAAAGAAATTGGAAATATAATCGAAAGGTTATACCCTAAACAGCTAGATACTTTCTCAAACGTTTCCACAACTTCTGGCGAATGGCGATGTAACTTCAGCCAAGAAAGATTCTTCATTTATTTCAGGGGATTTGAATTTAAATCCTGTAAAATGTTTTAAGACACCGCAAGAAGAATTAAAAGAAACTTTGAAGGCCTCTAAAAATCCTTTGAAAACACCTAACATTCCTACCAACAGTCTAAACAGACTAGAGTCTCTTCTCAAGAAAGAGATGTTACTCTATGAGTGTGGAGGAACAAGGGGAAGTTTTTTAACATTTGCCCATAATTGCCTTATCATACTGGTGCCAACTAGTGTGGAATCAGAGAGGGCATTCTCAGCTGCAGGGTATTTAGCAACTGACATAAGGTGCAGATTATCAGACAACACCCTGAGTAATCTCTGCTTTTTACGGAGTTATTTTCAAAATCAGAGATAGAAAAACACCGGAATTGACACAATTTTTTTATTGTATTTGTTATTGTTGTTTTTGTTATTATAAAATAAGGAAAATAAGTTATGTTTCATGTATTAGTGAATAGAGTTTTTTCTTCTAATTTCTATTTTATCTTAACTAACCCCATATTCACAAGTTCACAACCAAGAAATTTTCACCACTTTTTGTATTTCTTCAGTACTATCGGGATCTCGAAAATTCCGGGATCACGCGGGATTGTAATTTCTAATCCCGCGGGATCCCGTATGTGCGATCCCGCACCGAGATTGCATTCCCTACTCACGCAAATCTAGATATTCCCTAGCGAAGGGCAAACTGCAATTATTCTGCAACAGGAACCCGATATGACCGCGAGAAGCCCGCACGCTAAACGCCAAATATTAAGTTGAGTCTGAGGCTAGCCACACATACACGGGGAGACAGAGTTTTTTCAGAGGTTTTTATCTGTTCTCGTGTATCATACTCAGAATTGTATGGTACCCCGTTTACATTCCCTCTGCTAACACTTAGATTTGGAGCGGGAAACAGATTTTATTCATTTATATAATCTGGTCCTTGTAGCCATTTCTTCACATGCCATATGCCATGTATTGTTTGATTTAAGAAAACAGTATGTAACTCTCTCTTTCAAAAGAATATATACAGGATGTCCCACTAGTGCCGCAGCGGACGATATAAGCGTAACGGTCTGAGTTTTGCGAAATTTTTTGATGCAGACTTGATATACTCCAAGAAGAGCACAACCTAAAAATATTTTCGAATATATCGGGTGGCCCACAAAAGAGGAATAGCGGGTGACTTATATTTTTCAAATGGGACACCCTATATTCAATAGTGTTTTTCAATTCTCTGAAACTTCCTGCATGCTTTCTTATACTTTTCACATATTTTTATTCGACAATTCTCGAAATATTGGCCATTCTGACAAAGAAATGATACTTGTAGAGGCTATGTTATCCAATTATATTTCACGAACCCTTGCACATACCAATAACAGTTTTATATGGATTGAAAGACAAGACTTCAAAGTATCCTACCCAGCTATATAATAAAGCGTCTCCCGCATACAGAGTGTCCACAAAAAGACTATCAACATGACGAATTTCAAATCGATTTTTCTTCATTTTTTCAAATGCAATGCATATAATTTTTTTTCATCATTGTAATCACCAATCATTTTACTTCATTTTTTGTCAAATACATGATATGCATATCTCTTACGGAAAAGGATTTTTAAGCGCTTTTTCGAAATGTTTCCTAAAATTCACATATACCTTCGAATTCAAATAGCAGATTTGGCTTTTCTGCGGTTATCGAGAACTGTCAAATTATTCCACTCAGAATTATCATCATTGGAGCTTCAATTCATATCAAATTAGGAACTAGAAGTTTTGATGTATCTACCCAAAAATGTGATGAAATCAGACAATCAGTTACTGAAGACAGAAACTTGCTTTCTGTACCCATTTTTCAAAATACATTATTGATAATTTTCTATGTTTCTACTTGGAACGTCGAATCTTCCAAAACATTTTTTGAATTTTCTCATCATTGTGTGAGTATTCATCCAATCCGTAAAAACTATGATGATTTGAATTGAAGTTGCAATGATGTAAATTTTGAATAGAATAATTTGACAGTTCCTAATAACCACATAAAAGCCAAATCTGCTTTTTGAATTGGAAAGTAAATGTGAATTTGGAGGAAAAACTCTAAAAAATCGTATTCCTTTAGAGATATCCATATCATGTATTCGACAAAGAATGAAGTAAAATGAATGGTTATTTCAATGATGAACAAAAATTATATGCATTGCATTTGAAAAAATGAAGAAAAATCGATTTGAAATTCGTCATGTTGATAGTCTTTTTGTGGACACTCTGTATGCTGGAGATGCTTTATTATAGCAGGGTAGGATACTTTGAAGTCTTGTCTTTCGATCCATATAAAACTGTTATTGGAATGTGCAAGGGTTCGTGAAATATAATTGGATAACATAGCCTCTACAAGTATAATTTTTTTGTCAAAATGGCCAATATTTCGAAAACTGTCGAATAAGAATATGTGAAAAGTATACGGAAGCATGCAGGAAGTTTCAGAGAATTGAAAAACACTATTGAATATAGGGTGTCCCATTTGAAAAAACAAAGTCACCCGCTATCCCTCTTCTGTGGGCCACCCGATATATTCGAAAATATTTTTAGGTTGTGCTCTTCTTGGAGTACATCAAGTCTGCATCAAAAAATTTTGCAAAACTCAGACCGTTACGCGAATATCGTCCGCTGCGGCACTAGTGGGACACCCTGTATATATCTAGATATTCCCTAGCGAAGGGCATACTGCAATTATTCTGCACTATTCAGATATATATTTCGTATGAGAAGCACCGCGGGAACTCGGGTCAGTTTCTAAATTGGGTTGGATTTGTAAGAATAGTATTAAACGTTTTTCGTGTAGGTTTAAGTTTGTCAGTCTCAGTGTTCGTATGATATCTTTCGAAAATCCTTTTAAATTACTGAATTCAATTACCATCGGAAACCCGAGGGCGAAATGGATTTAGCGGGACCGCGTGGTACGTCACAAATTCCTTAGTTAAAAATGTGATCACTCGAAATACTTGTGATTTTTTAAATTTTCCAGCTAATCAGCTGAGTTTTCGAGTAATTCTTATGAGGATAAATCATATATTTCTTTATTTATCCGGCGTTGCCGACATAACTTGTGTGTATTACATTTTCTGTTTTTTTTTATGTGCAATGTACAGGGTGGCCAGATTTCGATGAATTAGTACTACAACTCCTAAACTATAAGAGATAGAGAAAAAGTAATATACATGTCATGTTCTCTTTTTTCGAGAAACAGAAATTGCTGAAAACCCCAAGTTGCTACGACGTCTAGTTTCCGAGCTACAGGGCGATTTTGGTATTTGGCCAATTATTATAATTGACTATAACTTCCGTATTACAGGATCTACGCTCTCGAAATTAACACATCTTTAGGGCACTTTTCTTACTGCTTTCCAGCGGTGCTATTGGATTTTTTGTATCTGCTCAAATTTCGGAGCTATAGCAAAAAATTTTTTTTTTCAAATGGAAACCATAATGGGAAAAGATATTTTCGAATAGATGTTTTTTCAACGATTTCAAAAATATATATCATGTTATACTTATAAGTTTACTATACATCGAAAATTTCGAAAAAACACTTTTCGTTCAACAAAATCCAAGCAGGCTTGGATTCACATCCTTAAAAACTGGGACGGTCATAGAATTTCATGTCTTATTTATTTTCACCTGTCAAATTCAATTCAGTTTCATCATTGTATCGTCTGGCGCTTCAAAAGTTTTTATTTATATCACATCATGCAATTTATATATTTCCTCCAATGACTCCCTCCAATGGACAACGATTTGAACATTTGTTGTGAATATACTTTTTTTCAAATAAATCTATATTTTTTCTTGAAGGAGCTTTTTTTGCCCCTCATGGAAACATTAATTATTGCTATCAACGGGTTACATAAGTATTCAAATGCTTTTCATTTTTCAATTTAGCAGAGAACTCATACTAGAATCAACAAGTTTCGCGAAGCCCCTCTATTGGTCTGAGTAATAATAAAGCTAATATTTCCTGAATCAATTTGGCAGCTTACAATAAATGCGAGATATCGAATTCTATGACCCTATAAGAATTTCAGAAGCGCCAGACGATACAACAATGATGAAACTGAATAAAATTTGACAAGTGAAAATAAATAAGACATGAAATTCTATGACCGCCCCAGTTTTGAAGGAAGTAAATCAAAGCCTGCTTCGATTTTGTTGGACGAAAAGTGTTTTTTCGAAATTTTCGATTTGTAGTGAACTCGGAAGTATAACATGATATATATTTTTGAAATCGTTGAAAAAACATCTATTCGAAAATATCATTTCCCATTATGGTTTCCATTTGAAAAAAAAAATTTTTTGCTATAGCTCCGAAATTTGAGCAGATACAAAAAATCCAATAGCACCGCTGGAAAGCAGTAAGAAAAGTGCCCTAAAGATGTGTTAATTTCGAGAGCGTAGATCCTGTAATACGGAAGTTATAGTCAATTATAATAATTGGCCAAATACCAAAATCGCCCTGTAGCTCGGAAACTAGACGTCGTAGCAACTTGGGGTTTTCAGCAATTTCTGTTTCTCGAAAAAAGAGAACATGACATGTATATTACTTTTTCTCTATCTCTTATAGTTTAGGAGTTGTAGTACTAAATCATCGAAATCTGGCCACCCTGTACTTACTGTATATGAACTGTCTGTCTGTAATTGGGCTTAGGCCATTTGATTCGTCAGTATAAATAAATGAATAATAATCATCGTAAAATTATATAGAAGTGGAAGATTTTACTTTATTATTAGAGTGATATAAACTTCAATATTCTCAATTTTCTGGTTAATGGGTGTTTCTTTGTAGACGATGTTCTTGACAAGATCTAAAAATTTAAGAATTTCAACAAGGATGCTTATTTTTTCCAAATTACTTTTTTTTACACACCCTTCAAAATGTTGAGTTTTCGAGTAAGATAATTAATTCTTCATCGCTAGAAGTAAATATTTTACAATGCAAAATGTTCCTCGAAATAGATAACCTTGAGTATGCTAGCGATGAAGAAATATTCTAATCATCAGTTTTGCAACAGCCTTTTTCTCGAAAACGCCATGCCAAGAAATCTTTTTTTTTCTGATGTGCCTCACCACCTCAAACTAGCACGAGCCGCCACTGCCCTGTATATCCCAATTGACGTAATAATCTTTAAATTGAAATTGGTTACGTTACTATGGAAACGTACTCATGTTGAATTGTCAAAGAAGACGCATATAATTAATTTAATAGCTAGTGTTTTCGAATTTAAAACAGTGTAAACTGATGAATTTGCTATTTCTGGGACTCCTCCAGAGCTGGTTGATGCAGTGAAAATACTGCTTCTCCAGAATAAGTGCCGAAGGAATCATGAGAAAAGTTCGTATATGCATATGTCGAACCAACTGTAAGGAAATATCATTTCCTTACAATAAGTAAATGAATATTTCCTAACAGTCAGGAAATCTTGACTTTTTCTATGACCAATTTTGACTGGAATGTCAAAATTTCCTAGAGATTTGCGGAAAAAATTTATTCGATTGCGTACAATTTTTTTATGAAAGATTTTTATGTATCGGTTTTTGTGACAGAGTAAGAGGGGCGGTCAATTTCAAGTGAAAAACCCGGTACATTTAAGGCTTGAACGAGCAACCCCCTAAGACGGGGTGCTTCAACCCCTCAAAATTGAATAGGGAAGAGGTGTTGAGTGATAATTCTTTTGAAATGCCTTGGAAGCATCTTCACAACGGTGTATGAAAAACGAAATTTTGATGTACCGTTTTCGTCAAAAATCAATTATTAAGCTCAAATGAGTCACCTTGAAAATTTTGGTTATTTTCACAATGTACAAGCCCATATTTACTAAGCCAAACAAAAATTTATATTGCTATGGTAAAATCATTCGATCCACAAATGATGTTACACTCTTTCTTTTCTCAATCATCCTGAATGAGCAATTTCCATTAGTTATCTAACTACAATCATCATCTATCCATAAATTTGTTTATCACAACGAATTATTGATTGAGTTTATGGCAGCAGTTGGAGACCCCAAAAGGCCACCCGGAGCATTTCGAACAAATTGATTTTCCGTAAAGCCTCAGCGGTAATGATCTAAGAATTCTAAAACGTTCTTACCACCCATGGTGATCACCTTTCGGCTAGTGAAGCTTGTATTTCATTCGAACCTATATGAAGTGATTAGAGGAAGGTGTTCATTCGTCCATTAATGGTGTTCTAAACCGTTAAGTGGCCCTATCCGCACCTCAGAAAAACGTGCTGGCATGTGTCAACTAGAATGGAATATATTGTTCGAGCGAAATATGTCGTGAGAATCAGGAAGGGAGTGGTGAACTTATTAGCGAATATTCAGTGGGTAGAATATAACAATTTTTCAATAACGGTGAGTTAAGTGATTGATTATCGTTGAAACATACATTGACTGTCAATCACGCAAAACGATTTCTACATTTGGGCAGAAGTGGGGCCATTGTTGATTTTCAGGTTGAGACCTATCTATACAACATACACATGCAAATAATAAAATATTAATACAAAGAGGAACATAAGCCAATCTTTTTTTCAAGCATAAACTGTAAAAGTTCTTGCTCTTCTCATATTTTCATTCAGAATTATTTCAATTGATTATACATAGTTTAGAATTGAGAATATGTCATGTAATGCGACCTTCCTAATGGAGGTGTTGACCAAAAAATGGATATGAATTTTCGGGAAGAATGTAACTTTTGTTTGCATGTCAGTGATTATACAGGGTGATTTTTTTAAGTGTTTCATTAGAAGTTTTCGAGGAAGGAATTGCGATACAAATTCAAAATTTTGTATTTTTGTTTTAGAGTACATGAACTCAATTTGTAAAATATTTTTGAGCGGAATCTACTTCCGGTTCTACCAGAAACGGATGTGAACTTCGTTATTTCAAATGGAACACCCTATATATTAGTTTTCTTTCCAAAGAATGAGAAACACCAACAAAGAAAAACTGGAAAGATTACAACAAATGCAAAACCAACCCATCACAATTAAAGAATGTGAAAAGTTCCTCGTTAATTACACTGAAGTAGAGATCCCTGAAGAAGCTCGTATCATATTAGGCATGGGACCAAAACATGGCATAGTCCCAAAAAATGTTCCGATACCGGAACTAATCAAGGATGTTGAATGTTTTATACAGACAATACCACTAGAAGAGAATGAGAAGAATGTAGCCAGATCAAGATGTGCCAGAATAATTCAAAACTTTATTGATAAACCAAAAGCTCCAGACTCCCTCAAAATGTATTACCATATAACATCAAAATTTATCAGAGACAACCCTGACATTTTGGTGAGTAAATCAGATAAAGGTAATACAACAGTAGTTATGTACAGGGAAGAATATACTCGAGAAGTGAACAATTTACTAAGTGACAACCATACATACAGTATCTTGAACAGGGATCCAACAAAGAAAACCCAAGACAACATCAACAAATTTCTGAAAACACTCAAAGATGAACAAATGATAACAAAAACACAATATAAAGAATTAATCAGACACAACAGTACACCTCCAAAATTATACTGCTTGAGAAAAACTCACAAACCAGTTATCAGTTTCAGACCTATTGTAAGTTGCATAGGTTCGCCAAATTATAATGTAGGCTCATTTTTACACGGGATTTTAAGTAACGTCCTTTCGTCTTCGAAATTTAAAGTGAAGAACTCGTTCTCCTTTGTTGAAGAACTGAAAAACATCCATGTTCCAAATAATTACAAGATGGTATCTCTCGACGTTGTGTCCTTGTTTACGAACATCCCAAAATCGTTAGTTGTCCAGAGCATTGAAAAAAGATGGCGATATATAAGTTGCTTCACTGAATTAAATAAAAATAGTTTCATCAAGTTGGTTGATATTATATTCGATAGCAGCTACTTTATTTTCAACAATATTTTTTATAAACAGTTAGATGGAACAGCGATGGGATCCCCTGCCAGTCCTGATATTGCTGAGTTGGTTATGTTGGAGGCATTCGAGTATGTTGTCGATAAGCTGAATTTTTATATCCCCATCGTGAAAATATATGTTGACGACACATTTCTACTCTTACCTGAAGACCACATAGAGTCAACACTCATTCTGTTCAACTCATTTCATGAGAAACTAAAATTCACTATAGAAGTAGAAAATAATAACAGCCTACCTTTCCTAGATGTTATGGTGATAAGAGAAAACAACAATATTATTACAGATTGGTATGCAAAACCATCTAATTCTGGCAGATGTCTTAACTTTCTTTCCAATCACAGCTTCCAACAAAAGAAAAATGTAGCTACTAATTTGACTCACAGAGCTCTTTCACTAAGCCACAAAAAGTTTGAGAGGCGGAATATTACAAGGATAACAAACATACTTTTGGACAACAACTACCCCCCTTACTATATCAAAAAAGTGATAAACAACTACAAACTCAAACGAGATCAAGTTTGCCTTGCCAACAATAGTAGAAACGTCAATACAGTAACCAATACCACGAACAGCATACACATAAGCTCACAACCTGAGATGACTGTAAAACTGAAGTATTTCAAGCTCGCGTTCTTCCCTGGATTATCTTACAAATTGCACAACATATTCAAAGATTTTGGTTGCACGACATCATTCTATAACATCCTTGATAATAATAAAAAATTCTTCACCAACATAAAAGATAAAACCCCTCCTAATATGCAGTCCAATCTGGTGTATAAGATCCCTTGCCAAAATTGTAACAAGGTATACGTGGGCCAAACAAAACAATGTTTGAAAGACAGAATTCGACAACATAAGAATGATGGCAGACAATTAGAAGCCGAAAATAAAACTGCCCTTACACAACACACACACAGAGAGGGACATAGATTTGATTTTGAAAATGTATCTATTCTGGATTACGAACAACATTATTTCAGACGAATTTTGAGTGAAATGATACATATAAGAAGGAATAATACAGTGAATTATAGGGAGGATACAAACAACTTGAGTGCTGTTTATGATTACATGATATCGAGAATGAAAACACCTAACAGATAACATTTCTGAATTGTTTGTCTCCACATGTTGTGTCATGTTTGTCATCGTATGTGTATTCACCTTTACATTTTATTTTTTATTCCACACTGTATACTAGCTTGTTGGGGTAAATTAATTTGGCTGAGACTGAATATGTGAAGATGTGTCAGCATATATCATACCACGGAGTATGTAACTTCAGTTTCATTGCTTTGTTTTTATTGTTTTTATTCAATTGACTGTCATACGTTAGATCCGTTGTTCGTTCTTGACTCATTAATTATTATTTTAAATACAAGTTTTATTAGTTGTATGATGAGGTATACATTCTTTGTTGTATGTCTTTTATGTATGATTAATAAATACTTTTTCTAGCCTTGAGAAAGGAACAAAATAGTTCCGAAACGTCGGCAAAATCATAACTGATTAGCATTTCATTCTGTCCACATTCCTGCGATTCAACATTTATTTCAAACATGGACATGAATATTACAGAACCCTATATATTTATACATATTTGAATTCTTCGTTTAATTCTGCGACGATTTGATGTATGATATGCGCAACCACATCAAGCGATTGTTGAGTTATTGCCTGATTCTCAAATTTTTTGACAGAAAGATTGTCACAAATTAGTGTTAATATCTTCAAAATCCCTCATTATAAGAATTTTTTTTTGGAGCAGTGAGACAAATGAAAGTACGCTGATACGGCTTCTTGTATAAATTATGAGGAAATTTTATACAGGGTGCCTGAAACAGGGCTTCAAAGTGAGCCTCAATAAAACTACGAAATCTCATTTTTTTCAAATGGAAACCATATAATTTTATAATTCCGATCGATTGCTCGCCAAAAACAAGTTAGAGTGTGCCAAACATTTCATGTCTTTAAAATGAGTAGTTTCGCCGTTATCGAATAAAATTCGGATTTCACGACTAAAGCCAGGTTTCTTTGTCTGAATATCAGGTTTATCAAGATAATTTTCAAGTAGGCTATGTCAATAGTAATAATATGTCAGTTTTAAACTAAAATTTCTTTATTTAGTCATCATTCATTATCTGCTCTGTTTATTTGTCACATTCGCAGCAAATACAGAAGAGACTTTTGATATATCATTCTCTTCATTATTATTGTTATTGCTTGTTTTGCATAGTGCTTGATCAATAAAAATAGGTAAGAATGACTATTCCTAACATAGCCTACTTTGAAATAGACGAGCATTCCACTGAATTTGACTGATGGGACAACCCTGGCTTTATTCATGAAATTCTGTCGAATTGAGTGGTATGCTCGTCTATTTCAAAGTAGGCTATGTTAGGAATAGTCATTCTTACTTATGTTTATTGATCAAGCACTATGCAAAACAAGCACTAACAATAATAAGGTACACTAGAATGATATATCAAAAGTCTCTTCTGTATTTGCTGCGAATGTGACAAATAAACAGAGCAGATAATGAATGATGACTAAATAAAGAAATTTTAGTTTAAAACTGACATATTATTACTATTGACATAGCCTACTTGAAAATTATCTTGATAAACCTGATATTCAGACAAAGAAACCTGGCTTTAGTCGTGAAATCCGAATTTTATTCGATAACGGCGAAACTACTCATTTTAAAGACATGAAATGTTTGGCACACTCTAACTAGTTTTTGGCGAGCAATCGATCGGAATTATAAAATTATATGGTTTCCATTTGAAAAAAATGAGATTTCGTAGTTTTATTGAGGCTCACTTTGAAGCCCTGTTTCAGGCACCCTGTATAAAATTTCCTCATAATGTATACAAGAAGTCGTATCAGCGTACTTTCATTTGTCTCACTGCTCCAAAAAAAAATTCTTATAATGAGGGATTTTGAAGATATTAACACTAATTTGTGACAATCTTTCTGTCAAAAAATTTGAGAATCAGGCAATAACTCAACAATCGCTTGATGTGGTTGCGCATATCATACATCAAATCATCGCAGAATTAAACGAAGAATTCAAATATGTATAAATATATAGGGTGTTCCATTTGAAATAACGAAGTTCACATCCGTTTCCGGTAGAACCGGAAGTAGATTCCGCTTGAAAATATTTTACAAATTGAGTTCATGTACTCTAAAACAAAAATACAAAATTTTGAATTTGTATCGCAATTCCTTCCTCGAAAACTTCTAATGAAACACTTAAAAAAATCACCCTGTATAAGGTAGATTACCTGAATTACTTACATTTACATTTGCCGTCGGCCCTGTCTCTTTCTGTATGAACTCAATCTTCCCAATCTCTAATGGTTTTTGTTTCAAATAAATGATCTAATGACTGCATTTCTGGTGTAAAATATAGCTCCAATTGAGCATGCATTAGTTCGGTACTTGGAATCCTAGAAAGCTCAAACTTTAATTCGGCAATCGGCATCGATTGTAATGTACCTATTGTTGAATTTATTATCGGAGATTTTATCGAAAACCGACCGAAATGGAGAGCAATATTTATTCAAATATTTTGATGAAACGGTTTATTATTCGCGGTCAATGAGATCGAATTGTAGCAAGAACCTGCAGAGTGAAATGTATCTCGTCAATAAAGAAAACAAAAATTGCGGACTGATCTCACCATTTATGGATCAAAACTATGAGCGGAACAAAATAGTCAAAGCTAGCAACTTCAAGAGAAGAATTTTAAATGAAATATAATAATACTTCAACGCAAATGTTCGTGCTTTCACCAGGAGGCAGAAGAAGATGTAGGCCTGGCCAGAACTTCTATCCGAAGGTTTTTTCTAAGGAAGTGCTAGCATATTCTTGACAAAAAATTCACAACATTTCTGTGATGAAATATCCAGCATCATGAAAGATTGTTTTGACTGCTGTCAAATTTTTTCTGACACCTGCAACATATTTTTTTGTTGGATTTAAGATACATAGAATACCTGGTTAGATTTTAGCCATTTTTCTTCGAACTTAACCATACAAACCAGGTTAAGAAAAAGATAACCACTCAATATTTCTCGAAGTGTATTCCAAACCATGACGTCATAGTTAACCGACCGCACAAACCAGCTTACGGAGGTAGTTTGAGCACAGAGGTCTGTGGTTTGAGGAGAGTTATCTGGTTGCAGGTTAGGTTTTTGATGTTTATGTTCATGGAACAATCACAATTTCCTAGGAGCATAGAATATTCAAATTGTCAAATACATCAACGAACAAGAAACAAATCTGTCAACCTCCAAAAGAAAACTGAAGTTAACTATGACGTCATAGTATAGTTAACCTGGTTTGTGTGGTTAAGTTCGAAGAAAAATGCTTTTTGTTTTAGACTTTCTTGTCGATCGAAAATCTGAGTCGTTAATAAATTCTACAATATTTTGTAACCGATGTTCATAATCAAATTCTCATAATTCACGTAGGTATTCACTGGCATTTCATAGGTACCTCATGAAAATTGATATCAATATTCTTGACATTTGAGAGAAAATTTGACAACATATCTTTTTTCAAATTTTATACCGGACAATTCATTCGATAAAACAAACTTCTTATCGTTTTAGTATGTCTCGAAAAGAGTACCTCAGATTTTGAATAATATAATAACTGTATGATGAAGGGACGTATTTCATTATACTCAAACGATATGGATTATTTGTGATCCATACCCGAAACTTTAGCTTCACCGAAGTAATAATTGTTTCAGTGAAGCAACGTTTTGCACACAAAAAAAGTGAAATAATCAATTTATCGTAAACCGCTAAAGATTGGTAAAACGAAGTTGATACAGAAATAATCAGAAGGCTAGGAAATATCAGAAAAAAGCAATAATATTCAAGGTTTTCCTTTTGAAATATCAAAGTTGGGTACTCGCATAGAGCGGCAACAACGCAGCGCAGAAAATATTTTAGATCAATAATGCAGTGGTACCTATCGAAGAAACCAACTCTTCAATAAAATTCATATTACTATAAATTCTATGATTTGAACCCATCTATTTTCGGTAAGTCATTAAATAATTCCCACTTCCGCCCACCTTCGAGAGTAAGTAACATAATGCAAATGCACCCTCACTTGAAAGCAACTATTGGTTCATACTTTTCATCATCACACCCTATCACCTGAAGTTGTATAGCCTATATCTCCCTCAACAAACTTGGTTACTGCGATACTACAAAAGCACAAGGCTAGGATTAATCATTTCCGTTATACTACCGTTGTTGAATGTTTTTGCGAGGTGATATAACATTCATCTAGGCCTGGAAAACATTATTCTTTTTTTAAATATTAGAAAAATAAACGTCACTTCCCATTCTCAGGTCGTTAAAAAGCCGTAATGCGTTTGGTAGAACAAGTATAACAGAGGAGAGCCATTCGTTTTTAGCTTCATGGACAAACGAATGATGGAAGGGATGAATTTTTATTTGATTGAATAGAAGAAATATTTTCTTGGGGTATTTTTGCTTGGACCATTAATTGGTATTTAAGAATAGGGTTTCTAGGAGATAATTCCGATATAAAGGGTACTTCTAGACGTCGTAGTACGATTTATCCGATGATATATGCAGGTTGAGTCCTTGAATTGTACATTTTTTCAACTAGTCAGCAGCAAAGGTAGTGGTACGAAAATATGTCGATGAATTTTTTTAACTGTCTGTTCTTGAGGCCAACAGAAACCTTTTCTTTTCGTTTTCTTTTTTGTCAAAATCGACTGAGTACCTGACATAATGTTTTGTTATGGATGTAAACATCCCGAGTTTGGTATTCCTTAATTATGGATGATTAAATACAATTAGGAAATATCTGGCAATAATAACACTTAATTTTGTTCGCTTATGTCTCCAATTGAAAAGCCACAATTCATAGTCCAGAAAGCATCTCTTCTTTGATTTTCCTTAAGCTTAGTTTGTAAACATTGGTAGTTAATTGATATTTTGTTGATAACATAATACTTGATATCTTTTCTTGATATTCTTTTGTGATAATCACCTCCCATAACCTAAATAATTAAGTAATTATTCATACAAGTGAGTTAAATGAATGAATGAAGAAATATCAACTCACTCGCCCTACGGGGTGCGGGGTGGTAGATTAATTTCTACCGAAAGGGTTAATCTATCTTATACAAGCTGAATCTACCTAGAAGGTGAATGAACGATATCCCAAAAGATTCTGTCCTTATGTCAGTGCTTTAGGCGAACCATTTTTCCTTCCTATTTTCCAGACACAAATAACAACAAACTCAAAAGTGTATATCAAGTTCAAAGTTGAACCCATTGGCTCAGGAAGCTCAACATCCAGGCATGCATTATTTTGAGGTTCGCCTTTTCATAGCCTGATAGTTAGGAAGAAGAAGAAGCCTTTTCATAGCCTACTATGGTACCAAAGAATACAGCAAAAATTTATATAGGAATTTTTTCCAGAAACAGAAGTTTTCCTTCAACGACTAAGGCACACGTGATGAAACACGAATATCCATAATTTATGTTCTCGAACTATACCGAGTCTCCGCCAAAAAAAAATAGTTTTTGAAAATTACTCGATAGAGTTCTCTTGAGATATCTTCGATATTCAAAATCTGGGTTTTTATAACTTGGTTGTATCCGAAGTTGAATGAATCGTACAAATATAGGAGCAGCAAACTCATTGACAGTCGAATAATTTCCTACTCGAGTTGAAAATTGCTTATTTATATTTTCTATAATTATTCGAATGAGTCTTTGGACGAGCATAAACTAACTGAATACTGTGGAGCTATTGTTGTACAATTAACGTGAGCGTTGTTTGCTCAACAGCAGTTAATATCGTACTGATAACGAGTACGACCTTAAAATTTTCAATTTATGGCTTTATGTTAATCATTGTGCCAACACCATATACAGATAATATGCAAAACGTTTTCCATGCAATCACACAATTGATGGTTTCTCAGAGGCAGTGGGAGCTGTATTGTCAATCAAATTGTCTAAATAACAAAGGGCGTTTCAGAAGTAAATGGCCAGCACCTAGTTCTCCGCATGATTGAAAATATTGTTTTTTTCCATTGGAATTTATTCGTAGAATAAATCGAGGTGAACAAATTGAATGGGGACTTAAAGAATGGGTCACTACTTAGAACACCGAAGTGAATTAAGTCGAGGTCTTTTGAACGCTCGTTCATCCACCTCTTAAGTAGATTCGAATTTTTCAGTTCATATCAATAGAAAAAAAATTGGCAGCTGTCGAAAGAGTTTACAGCAGTAGTCGAAGAATTAGTAATTTTGTTCTAAATACAGTCGAGCTTCGATAAGTCGAATCATGTATTTCCATAGTTTTTAGAATTTCGGATGTCTTCAGAAAACAGGATACTTAACTATACTTTCACCCTCAAATTATGGCTCGGTGGTCCGGCCCGGGGAATCTGTCGAAAAAGTGGGTCCAAAAGAATCTTAAAATAGCAGCGAAGCTGCGATACAGGAGAGAAATTTTTACACGGTCGGAAAGAGGAATGATCGATTGATACGTGGGTAAAATTTCGATCCTCTAGGCGAAGTAGAAGTATTTTTTTTAAATTCGCGGAAATCTCGAAAAAAACCGACAAAAAGGGCCACTTTAAACTCGATAAAACTTTTTTCACAGATATCCTGACCGTGATGTAAATATACGGATCGAAAGAGGAAAAGTCAATGTAAAATAGCTTGGTATTCATATTCTCGATTATTTTACCATTTTTCAGGAAAATTGATCAAACTTTGACATTCCTCCTATCAAATCGCCCGAGTTCTAACAATGAGGATAACCTCTTGAAAGGTAGATCTGCTTGCCCATACTAGTTAGCTGACTATTTTGACTGTGAATTAATAACACATTTAAATTGGTGATAAACAACTGCATATTGAAAATAATAAAAAGCTGATTGGAAAGAAATATATTTCATGAAATTCGCCATTCTAATATTATATTCTCTCAACGTCAAATTTGGACTAAAGCTGAATCAATTTGGGACCTAAGAGTATCATACCACATTCAATTTGAAATGGATCATTTTTCTGAACTCGGATGAAAATGTCATTTCTCAATTTGATTGTGTAAACCTACCTAGTCTAAATTGGAAGTTAGAAAGGCATAATTCTCAACTTCTAATCGAAACTAAACATGATCAACTTGGGATAAAAAAAAAATCAAACTGAGAAAATAGTACATTGTTCACCGGGTAGGAAAAGCCTTACATTCCTGGACGATCGTGAAGATTGCAGCACAGAGTCCAGGAATGTGGCTTTTCCTACGAGGTAAAAATACTATTTTTCCGCAAATCGTTTGAAATTCGACAGATTTTAATGAATTTTGAAGAAAATCGCGAATTATTCGCTTCATAAATAAATGGAGCTTTGAAATCCGGAATGACATTGGTTGCGTTACTATGGACACGTATTAATGCTGAATTGTCAAACTTGATATGATATTAATTTAATTGCTGGTCTTTTCGAAGACAAAACAGTGTAAAATGATGAGTGATGATGAATTTTCCATTTCTGGGACCCGTCCAGAGCAGTTTGAGGCAGTAAATACTGCTTCATTAGAATTATTGCCAAAGAAATCTAGAGAAAAGTACGAATATGCTTATGTAGAACACTGACAACTGTGAGGAAATATCATTTCCTTACAGTAAGGAAATGAATATTTTCTAACAGTTGGGAAATCTTGACTTTTTCTATGACAAATTTTGTTAGGAATGTCAAAATTTCCTAGCGATTTGCGGAAAAATACATTTATATTTTATTTTATTATCAATTATTTGTAATTCGAAATACAAAGTGTTTTTTTTACCCTGAACACTTTAAATGAAGATTAATGAGTCCGGCCCTGGAATAATGAAATAATTGATATCTTTCAGACTCGACCTTAGCATGTGCCAATAACCTCCCAAGTTTCAATAACATCCGTCAATAAGTTTGGATTTTATGATGGTCTTAGTATTTCCATGAAGCTGGAATATCACCCTGTAGCTTTCTAGGGAAATCCAGAAATTCATTTTTTATAGTCAATTCGTAATCAGCTAGTCCAACTCTATCTCTGGTATGAGTATGTACAGTTATTCCCCGGACACCCTGTATTATCAATTCCAACATATCGCACGACCCATCTTCCCTTTTAAAATTCAAGGGATAGGGATCGCAGGGGAATGCAATAATATGATGATGATTTTTTTGAGAAAAATGCCTCTCTCAAGAACAAAATTGATGCTACCGAACGATTTTCCATACAGGATGTCCCACGGTCGAGTGCCTATTAAACGTTTCTGGAGAACTGGACAAATTTGAAATCCGAAAATTAGGATTATGATATTGTTGGAAATTCTCTACTGATCTAAAGTATTTTTGGAGCCTGAGCACTTCCGGTTTTACCAGGAGTGGAAATAAATTTGTTCAAAAAATATTTTTTTTTAATATTTTCGTTTCTGATATGATTTGCTGAATACATTTCTGTTGAAACCATTGTGTATTCTTTCGAATAGTTTTCAAAATTTCGAAAAAAACCTGTAAAAATGTCAAATATTCATAGTCAGTGTTATGTTCATTTGACTTCATTATTCTTATTCTGAACATCCCGTTCTCACAACGTCAAAGTAGACGAATGTGGAAAGGTCATGCATCTTTTGAAATTCATGAATATCATCACAGGGTGTTTCAAATTTTGTGTCGAAAACTGTGGTCGAAAATTTGCCATAACTTCTGTTTTCCGAATTAGAACCCTATTTTTTTTTATTGCGTTGGATTCTGCGAAGAAAACTAGTGATAGCACTCTCAGATGTTCTTGCTCCTAAATTCAGGATTCATGTTGTACATAGAGAAAAAATCATCGATTCTGAAGAGATTCGATGAATATTCTTATAAAACGATAGTAACAACTAATAATTAGACCTATCACCTTTGAATTATGGTCATAGAATATTCTCATAACAACAGATTCGATGACTTTTCTTATGAAACCATGGTTACCATCGAAGTATATCGAGAAGTAAGGTTAATGCCTAAAATAAGACCTGTCACTTGTGAATTATTAATGGGATAATTTATCTTCTATGGTCATGCAAAACATAAGATAAATTTGACTCTATGTTCAAAATGAATCCAGAAAAGCTCAAATAACTCGGGAATTACTGATATTAGGAGCAAGAGCATTTGAGAGTGCTATCATTATTTTTTTTTGCAGAATGCAACGCAATCATAAAAATATAAGGTTCGAATTTGAAAAACAGAAGTTATGGCCAATTTTCGATCACAGTTTTCGACACAAAATTTGAAACACCCTGTGATGATATTTATGAAATTCAAAAGATACATGACCTTTCCAAATTCTTCTACTTGGACGTTGTGAGAACGGTTCACACTCGGGATGTTCAGTATAAGAAAAATGAACATAACACTGACTATGAATATTTGACATTTTTTCAGGTTTTTTTCGATATTTTGAAAACTATCCGAATGAATACAATGGTTTCAACAGAAATGTTTTCAGCATTGAATACTCAATCATACCAGAAACGAAAATATTGAAAAAAATATTTTTTGAACAAATTTATTTCCACTTCTGGTATAACCGGAAGTGCTCAGGCTCCAAAAATATTTTAGGAGAATTTCCAACAATATCATAATCCTAATTTTCGGATTTCAAATATGTCCAGTTCTCCAGAAACGTCTAATAGGCATCCGACCGTGGGACACCCTGTATGTGCTAAACAGTTTGATGCGTAACTAGAAGATGATCCTTCAACTGTGTGTAGAAGCATCACGATTGTCACGAAAATCAAAGGACCCTAAAGACTGGTGTGTAAGGTAAGGAACTTATGAGCGTTCGTTCATCCATTTTGTGAGTGGATCCAACGAAAAAAGAAACTTGAAAACGCTCGAAAAAAATTATATTTTCATTTCTTCACATAATGGCCCTTAAACCTAAACTGCATTTACGCTCCGAATGTTGAGGGGAAAATCGACCGACATATACATAGACATTTTCGCGTAGACATACAAATTAACAAATTATTCCAAAAATAATTATTCAAGAGTGGTGGACAAAGTTGTGGCTTTTAGTCACGCAAGTGAGGTTTACCATACATTGACTAAGTCGAGTTCGATAATTGTTCCAAGTGAATTATAACCATTATATCGAGTAGAGTATTAAAATTTTTTCACGCCTCTCGAATACATAATCATCTTCAAAATAGTCCATATTTCTATGAAAAAATTCGCGTGAATGAAAGCCATCATAATATACTCGTTGAATGATTAACGACGATTTGATATACAGGGTGTATTTTAAGGTGAGGCTTTTCTTTGGACAGATGGTAGAACTCATCAATATGAGTCATTTTACCAAACATTTTTTGTATTAAATATGCCCCCGTTTCAAACTGAAATATTTTCTAGTTTCTAGGTGAATCTGAAAATTTCTCAGTCCGAACCTGCTCCCTCGCCTGCTCCTCCGTAGATATCATAACATCTCTGGTTTTTCTCTTCTTATTTAACAAATTTGCAAGAAATTCTATTGCGTAGAACAAATCATTTTGCAATATGCCGCTTTCTATAAATTCTTTGAATTGAAAATTTCATACAAGAAATTTTCGGTAAAATGACTTATTCACAGAACTTTTATCAAATAAGTCACAATTCATTTTAATTACCTAACATTGAACAAAACATATTTTTCATATTCATATTTTTATATATTTTTCATATTTATAATTTTATTTATTTTTGTGGTTGTTTACGCTTACATAGTGTTTCATATACTTATCGTTTATAATCATATTTATCTACTCCCATAGAATAATATATCCATTATTCAACTGATTTTGATCTGTAATAGACTCTATAAACCAATAGTGTGAGGTAATAATAACTCACGCCTAATAACTCACTCGATCTAATACAAATAGGAAACATGTAGCTTACGAAATGAATAAAAAGTCGGGTCAATGGGGAACTCTGTTTCAGACATCAGAGTAACGTTCTCGCCATCCATTTCTACATTCTCTTAGGTCTGAATATCCAAAAATTGCATTTGGAAAACGTGAATTTTTGACGTTTTCTACGGGATTCGATGTCGATTCGATTTTCGACCACAAAAATCGCTGTTGACAACTGTTGTCAATTTTGAGAATGCAGATTAATTCGAATTTTACTGAAGAAGTCGAAGATAAAGTATAGTGTTCAATTCGCGGTAATGGTCATAACACACTTGATGAATTACACCCCTCGCCTGACGGCTCGGGCTGCAAAATTCATCTGCGTGTGTTATGTATTACATTACCGCTCATTGAACAATATACTATTATTTCACGGTTGATTATTTCTGGTTTGTATGTTTCTCCATCATTGACGTCTGATTTAGTTCTATGTTTTTGACGTTTCTCATGACATTGGATGTTTGACAATAGTTGAAGCGTTTTTACTTGATGGTTGTTCATGTTTGCTTATGAATTCTTGTGATATGTGCTCTTTTATCAAAATTATTTTATTCCATAATTTTAGATTCTCTCCGTAAATTTAAGATTTCGAAAGGTATGAGTTGGAGGGTATTCGTTTTGTTTGTTCACGTTTTGAAATTTCTTTTTGTATTTTTAGCCTTGAAAATGGAACAGTGCTGTTTCGAAACGTTGGCTTAAAGAAATTTGTTAAGGAGAATTATATAGTCCCATTCCTGATATTTTGTTTTTATTATTATCAATATAATGGACGAAGAAAATTTTAGTGATTGAACAAAACTTTTCCATTTCACCTATTTCTATCATGGACCAGATAACCAGCAAGACCTATTGAAATGTTTTCATGTTGGATGAAACAATAGTCTATTCCAGAGGAAACTCACTAACTACTCTATTTTCATTTTGCGTGTAAGCCACCGAGCAAATGGAAAAACAGCCCCCGAACTTCACGAAACCTCTCACCTCCTCCACAAAAACAAAGAATACCGGAATCCGTAACCCATATTGAAATTTATGGAACTCCAATATCGACACGTCACGTCCAATAAAGAATGGGGCATTTTCCCGATGGTGCAGGGCGGAAGACGTGGTGAAACCGTTGTTCCGGAACGATGCCAACATATTTGAATTGGAGATGAATTATTCGCTAGTTATTTCATCAGAATGATTCCGACTATCAATGAACTCGATTCCCGTGGTCTCGCGTTATTACGCTGGGAGGAATACGGTGTGGATAATCGAATTACCTTCATTAGGAGACCAGCGAGCTATCCCGGTTGCGCACGGGTGCTATTAAAAAGGGTAGTAGTATTCGGGTTCGAAATAAGGTCATGTAACTATTAAATCTACTCTAACAGCCAAAGGGAATAAATTCGATAAGGAATAAATGAGGGGGTGTCAGGAAAAACGATCGGACACGTCGATTTGTAATAATAAATGTGCATATTTTTCAAGAAAATGAAATTATATAGGGTGTTCCATGCGACCGTGGCCAATACCAACTTATTTCAAATGCAACCCCCTGTATATTATTTATTTTTTGGATTCCTCAGAAAATTATAGACAAAATTCATGTACAATGTCCTATACCTATCTTCAATTTTTTCGGAACGCCAATGAATTCTACTGAAAAAAGTGCTTCTATAAAGTTTTTGTTTTATGCTTATAGCACCAGTAATAAAGAAGTTATGGAAACTTTTCATTTGATGCCATTTTCAAATTTTCCCTAATAGTTCGGAAACGGTTTGACTTAGAAGGTTGCAGTTTTCACCAAAATGATTTTCTCAAAAATCGAGCTCAGAAATATGCCTCTCATTTCGTTCTAGCTCATCGAGTTTCTGATATCCCCTCACTAGACAACGAATTTCGGACAAACGGTACATTACTGGTTTCACTATAATCTGGTATGATTTCTGGAGAACCCTTTCTCTGGTTGGACCAAATACTCAACGTCTGGAGAAAAAAAACTCATTGAGGAAGGCATCCGGCAAAGCAACATCATAACCTCGAGGAACCAGTGCACTTCCTTCTAGATCAGTTTTAATTTTGTGATTTATTAAGTTTGAAATTCTGATTGAGTACTATTTTGATATAAGTTTGGAATTCTGATTGGGTGCATGTCATCAATTTTGGTTCAATGTTAATTCTGATTTTGTGTCATTAATTAGAATTTATTTAATGCTGCTATTCTAATTCATCATGAGATATTCTACGTCAGTTTGCAAATTCTCAGTTTGGCCATCTTTGATGTGGACATTGTGAATAAGGAATAAATAACTGTTAAATATCTTTCTAGTTTAATACATCTTATTCTATATTTTGATTTCTACTTCCATCGTGTGAAAACTGACATACGATGCGATTAAACAAATTATCTAACAATTCTTCTAAAAATAGTCCGGAAGAGTTCATGTTCGAACAAGCTGTAAATGTAGGAGCTAAATTAAATCACCTCAATTTCAAGCATGAACAGCAAAGATAAACAAATAGAGCGTCTCTGTCACTGACACCGTGAAGTTCAAATAGGTATAATTTGGGACAAAACTATTCTATTTTTCGATAAGTGACGTCATCGCACAGAATCGGTCCTCCTGATTTATACCTTAACACAGTAACAAGGCGTACTTGACTTCTGAATCAACCGCAATTAAATTAACTAGTCAGAACTTATTTATATCCAAATAGGTTGGATGACCCACCAGATCCTACCTTTATTGTTTGTGATTGGAATGTTAATTGAAATGGTCACACTGAGTACTTCCAGACTGATTTAACAGTCAAGAGTGAAATCATTGAGAAAATGACAAAATTTCGTGATACATTTCATAGGGGATATACCTACGTAAATGTCATAGTTCTAAAATTTCCAAGATTTTGGATTATGTCGATTTTTCTTCTAGAAACATACAGAGTGTCCAGAATTGGTAGTCAATGATTTTTCACCATCTACTGTCGAAAATGGTGGGGAAGTCCAATTTCTGAATCATTATGACTAATCACTATGATAATTTCTGTATGGACTTCAAGGAGCGTCAGTTTTAGCACGTCTTCATTTCAACTTATGGGTATCTGCGTAATATCTTCGTTACTTCCTCTGAGGAATTCATATACGCTGATATTCCTCCAGCATTTCGGCATTATGATTTTCAAAGCATTGAGAATTACCTTCCTGCAGATTTTGATATTCTTAAAAATTACTTTTTCCGCAAATCGCTAGGAAATTTTGACATTCCAGTCGAAATTGGTCATAGAAAAAGTCAAGATTTCCTAACTGTTAGGAAATATTCATTTCCTTACTATAGGGAAATGATATTTCCTTACAGTTGGTTCGACACATGCATATACGAACTTGTCTCATGATTCCTTCGGCACTTATTCTGAAGAAGCAATATTTTCACTGCATCAACCAGCTCTGGAGGCGTCCCAGAAATAGCAAATTCATCATCACTTATCATTTTACGCTGTTTTAAATTCGAAAACACCAGCAATTAAATTAATTATATGCGTCAACTTTGACAATTCAACATGAGTACGTTTCCATAGTAACGTAACCAATCTCAATACGAATTTTGAAGCATTATTTATTTATAATAGTATACAATTCACGTCCTCCAGCTGTTATTTTATATCTTGATTATATGACTGACAAATTGTGATGTTCTCTACGATTTATTTATTTATTTGTTTTCTATTACAAGTTGACCTAGATTTCGTTCATACTCTGTTTGTTCGATGATTCTTATTACACCTATAAGCCTACAACAATTAATTTTTTGGCCTGTGAAGAAGTCCAAATATATGGACGAAACGTCGCTTAATTAAAGAGTTGTATTACTGAAGGCTGTCCTAATCCCGTTATCCATTAGATTATTATTTATTTATGAATTAAATAATTCGCGATTTCATCAAAATTAATTGGAATCTGTCGAATTAAAAACGATTTGCGGAAAAATAGTATGTTCACCTCGTAGGAAAAGACACATTTCTGGACTCTGCGTGTAGCAATTTTCACAATCGTCCAGGAATGTTACGCTTTTCCTACTCGGTAAACAATGTACTATTTCGAGTGGTGTTTGTGTCCTATACCGAATGAAATCGAGATTTCTTGTTTTCATTTGAATAATCATCGAAATGAATAAAATTGACTCTAACTATAGCTTCTAGAATTCCTCAGATCCGAGTATTCCCTTCGAAGTGTTGAATTAAATAATTCCTCTGAATAAAATGAAACAGCAGCTTCTTCCAATAAATTCAACATTTTCCAAACATATCTTCGTAATCCCACTTTCCCATATTGTATGACTGTCTGTGAGTAAGATTCCTTATAGGGTAAGTGTACCAGAGACTCAGTTATCCGGGCTTAGCAGCTTCCGACATCTGAAGACGTGGAAGTGCTTACTCCACATTTGAGAAAGGCCGTTTTTTGTTCTTTCATCTAAGGTATTGAAGGATAAGAGGCTGGTAGAACACGTCAAATTTGATAAAAATGCATATACGAGTATAAAGTAGTCAGAATAAATTTCAAGTGATCCAATCTCGGATCCAATTCATGAAATTTTATCACAAACCATCAAATCATTCATATGAAAATTTGTAGCGGAACACTGTTTCAATTCTACACAAATTCAAAAATTCAATTGATGAAAAATATTGAGAAACACTCAATATTCCATAAATAAAATAACTTTGGAACGAATGAACCAAGAGACTTGAATTTTCATTTGATTCCGTTAATGGGCGAACTTCAACTAGAGTTGTTCTGTGGCGCTACAGTTGCAAAATAGATGCATAGAATAATTTCTATGCATCTTTGTTGCAAAAAATATTATGTGGTTGTCATTTTTATTGATACATTTTTACAACCAACACCAAAGTGATTGAATAATAAAACTTTTTGTTGTTGACTGAAAGGACTAAAGGAGGTCGAAACAAATTGTATTGAATTCGAATATTGTTTGAAGTAAGTTACTATAAGTAACTTACGTTCTGCGGCTTTAACTATCTAATTTACCTGATGGTTTTGTTCATTTCAACGTGTGTTGCTAAGTATAATATTTTTAATCGATATAGTGTGATTTATTATGCTATGTACTATATAATTATTGAATGAAAAAACAAGGTTAACAGTTTGAATTTTTATTGACAAGTATCAAAACATATCGAACAATTTTATTATTACCTATTTTAGCCAAAAAGGCCTCGGTGGGATCATGACGCATTCAAAATTTCTGAAGAAAGAATAATCACGCCTTCTGATTGACTTGAAATGACGTCCGGTTGTTCCATATGAAGAAATCGAAACAAATTCTTACTACATTAAAATTCGACAATTCCATCTCCGTTTTTTTCAGCTTCTAGAAGAAGACCTGTACGTTACTTAAATAAAAGAATTTTTTTAAGTCTCACCCTTCAAAATAACACCAAATAATAATCATAACAATATTGTTGACATATCACCGTATTCTAATTAATTATTTATGCGCAATTATATGGAAAGTCTATGATCGGAAATAAATTTGTCAAAATGAATTTCATTTTAAATATGTATCGTTATAGCCATGCTGGAGCCACTAACGACGTTGGCGCCATCTCGTGACCTTGCGGCGAACTGACAAGTGCGGACGTTTTTGGCAGTTCATTTTTGTAGCGGAGCCTTCCCTCCATTCATTCTATGCTCCTAGGAGGTTCCCTGAATAGGGCCATTCGAAATTTTATTTTCCTGATCATTTTCAAACTGCATATTCGATCTAGATGAAATTCCGCATTCACATGGAGAATTCAAGCTACGTGCAAATACTCATCCCAGACGCTGAACCAGAACCATATAAAATGCTATGCAGAATTATTGACAGGAAAAAATTCCAAATATTCCTGTATTAACATATTCGGAATCATGGACGCTGTCAACAATATTTCTTGTTGGATTCTTGAATGCGAATCTTTCTATAAGACGGATCTACTCACAAGCTGAATGAACGATCTCTCAAAAACTCCTGACTTCAGGTCAGTGTGTTAGATGACCCTTTTTTTATATACAGGGTGTTTCACCATAAACTGGACAAACATATATAGCCGTGTAGACGATACCGGGGAAGTCATTTTTGCCTTATGACATATATCTCGTTTTCGACGCATAAGCGAAGTACAGTTTGTTAAATGTCAACTTTGAGCAATATTCTGATAACTGTGGTGAGTTATGCGTGTCATTTGAAATAACGGTTACCTACTGGTCACATCTTACTATTTTTTAGGGCTCAATTCGATTGTGATGTAGAATTATGAAAAAAAAAATTTCAAAATGGCGGAAAGCCTACAAAGTTTGAATTGTTTTTTTCTCGGTTGCCAATTTGAAAAGTACTATTTCAACGTACTCGATTTTCTAAGATTTTCCGTAAAATTTTTTTTTCAAAAATCGAACTCAACTTTTTCTTACATGTCTTCGGTGAGAAAAAAATTTCGCCCGAAATTTTTGGAATTTTTCATGGTTGAACTATCTTCAATTCTGAATACTTGGGTGAAAACAGAATAAAAAAATATCAATTGGTTTTCTTTTTGTAGCCTTCCAAAAGATACGCTCGGAGAACTTTCATAATTTTTGTTCAAAAAACTGGAGGCCGTACGAAGGCCAAATTTAGGCTAATGAGCTGCCAGAGTGACCCGGACAAAAATATGAATTTATAAACCAAAAAATTTTTTTTTCAAAAAACTTTGGTTGGAATCGAACTCTCCACTTTCGATTTACTGTCGTCGCTTCGGTAACGGAAATTTATAAGATTAAAATGAACCCAATTCATACTCGTAGAGTTCGAACCCTACCAAGGTTTTTGAAAAAATTTTTTTTGGTTTATAAATTCATATTTCTGTCCGGGTCATTCTGGCAGCCCATTAGCACAATTTTGGCCTTCGTACGGCTTCCAGTAATTTTTGGAAGCCTACAAAAAGGAAACCAATAGATATTATTTCATTCCGTTTTCACCTAAGTATTCAAAATGAAAGATAGTTCAACCATGAAAAATTTCAACAATTACGGCCGAAATTGTTTTTTCACTGAAGACATGTAAAAAAAAGTTGAGTTCGAATTTTGAAAAAATTTTTTCACGGAAAATCTAAGAAAATCGAGTACGTTGAAATAGTGCTTTTCAAATTGGCAACCGAGAAAAAAAATTCCAACTTTGCAGGCTTTCCGCCATCTTGAAATTTTTTTTCCGAATTTCACATCACAATTGAATTCGGCCTTAAAAATACTAAGATAAGACTAGTAACCGTTATTCCAAATGTCACGCATAACTCACCACAGTTATCAGAATATTGCTCAAAGATGACATTAAACACCCTGAATCTCGCTTATGCGTCGAAAACGGGGTATGTCATAAGCCAAAAATGACTTCACGGGTGTCATCTACACGGCTATATATGTTTGTCCAGTTTATGGTGAAACACCCTGTATAAGTTCATTTCCATTTTCCTCACTGAATATTACCTTTCTCAAAGCGTCAGTAAGCCGTACGGCTTAAATAGCGCCTAAATTGTACCGTGTGGAAAAAACTTATATGGCATGGTTATAAAGTTGATAAAAATCTACAAACAAGAAATAATTTTACATATACAGGTTGCTTCAGAAAAAAAGTTACTGAAAAATATGCAGTATTCATGATATGATATGATATGATATATTTCTGATTACTCCTAGGTCTCCTGAGGAGACCCCTCTGAAACTACAAGCTTCGAAGCTTGTAATTTTTGCCGAGTTCGGACATAGCCATCTTTAACTACATCTTGAGAAGGCCGTGGTTCGGAGTAAGAAGTTGTGTTCTGTGTAGGCTTTGTTACTGTGTCCTTACGCCATCTCAGGCACAGCACTGTTAATTTTTGACCCAACAGTGAGAATGGTGGCCTCTGCCGAGACTAGAAAATTTCTTCCCTAGCTCGGGATTGAACTCGGACTTGACGGGTCCTAATCCAATGTCCTAACTACTGGACCAAGGACACTCATCATGGCATAATTCCTTCGAGAACAACAAGAGCTTTACACTTTTACCTCATTTTTTCAATTTCATCACGGCTTTGCCACATAATTCGCATTTTAAGGTATTTTTAGTGTTTTAAGGGGTTCATTAGAATTCATAGCAACCGCTGTGTTCAATCTAAATGAACAAAATTTTTACAGTTATTAGCATATGGTATTAGTTTCAGCATTCGGTAATCATCTGAAGTTTTTTTATACAGAGTGTTAAATATAAATCCACCAGTTTACTCAAATTTTAAATATGCGATAACTCGATTTCTTCAAATGGAACAACACCCTGTAGTTTGTTTCTCTTTAATGAAATTTGTTGTTCGAATGTCTACCTTTTTTACAAAGTAATCGTTTTTTCAAAGAATGTGAAGTATCTCAAAAAAGAGCGGTTCAAGTTTGGAAGTTTTGGGACATACTTTGTAAAAAAGGGAGACATTTATTGAAAAACAAATTTCATGAAAGAGAAAAATACAAGGTGTTCAATTTGCAAAAAACTTTTTTATGACGCATACCCGTATATGTAAAATTATTTTCAGTTTGTAGACTTTTGCCAACCTTACAACCATTATATATGTCATGGAATAGTTTAGGCGCTATTTTAGCCGTACGCCTTGCTGACGCACCCTGTAGAAGAAAAATTATTGTTATTATCCACAAAAAGAAAAAATAATACGATACTTTCATTAGAGTGAAATAAATCTATATTAATAAAAGGCGATCTATGGTTGGTTCAAAACTTCGAAATGCCATATTGTTCAAACGATCGCACCAAATTGGACAATTCTTTTTTTGTTGTGTTTATTATTGTTAGGGCAAGGTTTATATAACAAAATATTCCCAAAAATATCCTACAGAAAGGAAAAAAAAGCCTTCCATTTTCTTACCACCCATAGAATTATGTGTTACCACCAATCGAGCAATCATAGAATACTTATATAGGTTTTGACATTTGGACAAAGGAGGTTAGTTTTTCTTCCACAGAATCGCATGTCAAGTGAATAGTTAAAAGTGCAGTAGGTCTTACCAACGGTATAAAAATATTCCATGGGGATTAATAGTAGTAGAACGAAGTTCCACGGTATTAAATAGAAATGCAATAATAAAATAGAACGTTGTGAAGATATAAGCCATGAAGTAGTCTAGGAAATTCAGAAATGGTATAGACTAGAGTATGAATGGCGATGTATACAATTATTGTGTAATTTGCATAAAACCATGGAAGGCTATTATCAGATCAAAAGCGGGTAAAGATCTCAAGTTGGTGGAACAGTGAATTTTCACCGGAATGTCAAGTAAATCGGATTTTGACGATCAGTATCAATCGTGAGTTGTCCATTTTCATCTTTTCTCTATATTTTTTGATTTATGTTTGGGTAATAAATATATTTGCGGAAATAACTGAATTCAAAATTGCCCATAATTAGTAATTGACATATTATTTTTGTATGAAAAATATATATTTTTCATTCGAACATAAATGGACGATAACCTAAGAACATTATTTTTGTATTTCTGTTTTGTGTGACAGCTCAAATCCGTGGAAAAGATGACAGTTGACAGATGACGGTTGACAGATGACATTTGACAGATGACATCTGACAGATGACATTTGACAGATGACATCTGACAGATGACATCTGACAGATGACATTTGACAGATGACATCTGACAGATGACATTTGACAGATGACGTTTGACAGATGACATTTGACAGATGACGTTTGACAGATGACGTTTGACAGATGACAGATGACATTTGACAGATGACATTTGTCATATGACATTTGACAGATGACATTTGACAGATGACATTTGACAGATGACTTTTTACAGATGACTTTTGACAGATGACATTTGTCAGTAGACAGATGACTTTCGACAGATGACATTTGACAAAACTTTTATTATGCCTTATTTATCTCCTGCTTGAAAAAATAGCAATGGTAAGTTTATACATATTAACGGGGGTTTCACAAAGCATATCACCGGTGATCGGAGCTTGATCTAGAATCAACTCGATTTGACAGTTCAGAAATCTAACCAAGCCGTTGATCTCCGATCACTGGTGATTACGATTTGTGAAATCCACAGTAAGTATAGGCACGGCCTTCTTAAGATAAAGATGGCTATGGTATAGGTATCATTTAGGCGAAAAAAAGTTCGCCGGGCCAGCTAGTAAATAATAATTTTGTTAATCGTGTATATGTACCTACTTCATATTATTAATATTGAACTGAACTTACGGCCCCCGTATCTTTTTTTCGAGGATTTGAATTGGTTGAAAGGTATCATTTGTGTCTCATCAAACAACAAATTTCGCAAAATAAAAAATGAAGTAATTCAGTCCATCTTTCATCTGATTCTTACGAGTGCGAAGAATTGTTCACCACACTGAACCGTTTCGTGATTCAACTGATTTCTGCCAACAGCGGAGGAAGAATTCATCCTCGAATTCACACATGCTATCCTTCAATCCAATTATCTATCCCTATATTCTTCCCTCAAAATAGGTACGGCAACAATCATTGGTATTCACATTCGTTGAAAATTTCTTTATAAAATAAGATCTGCAATTTAATCGACTTCAACAATCAAATAGGTACTTTGCCTTGATAATTTTACTTCATCATCTAAAAATCGATAGGTTTATCATGCACATAATTCCCATGTATTAGAAGAGAGATAGAGTAGATACGTTAATATGATCTGGATTCCTTATCGGTAAATACGTAATGAAGTTCATTCAAGAAAATACTTTCGAAGTTACTCATCGAGTGAATGAAAAATTGAATGAATCTTCTAGTTCATTATATTGTGGATCGAATTGAAAATGTAAATAGGTTTGTGAATATTAGGACATCTTTATTCTATCAATACCATATGTAATAGATGCAAGGCACAAGTTCCAATAAACGTGATTAAATATTTCTCTGAAGCTTGTTAGTCTACCAACACATTTCATAGATAATGAATGGATGGAAAGATGGATCATCTGTTTGGAAAGTAATTTATTTTGATTTGAGTGGCATATTCTGAAGATGTCTTCGAGCATTCTCTATCACAATCATCCCATATCTCAATCGTTTTCTCCTTTATGAAATAGGACAATTTCGATGCATTTTCGTAATGCATACAGTGTTTGAATGAAGTGAATGTCAACTTAACTCGTAGGCGACTAACATATAGTGGCTTGAGGCCTAATAGGTGAACATCATTTAAAACTAATATATTCATTCAAAGGAACACACGTTCAACCAGTTGGAATTATAATTTATAACGTAAACATGCTCGTTAAATTATTCTTTTGATATACTGATTTTAAAAATTATATGGAATTTTCAGAAACTTCAAAAAATGATGAGATCGATATCAGATCTATTATTGAAATTTTCAGGGTATGTTTAGATGGCGGGTGGCGTATTCACGTTACAATATTAGATAATGAGTTGCAAGTGAATTATTGACAACATAATTCCCACTATTTCTATAATAACAGATCCGGGATCATGAATGTGTCTCTAGCTCAGTGGTTAGAGTGTTTATCTAGGACTCAGAGGTTCCGAGTTCAATCCCGAGGCCAGAAAAGGAATATCCTACTCAGGCGGTAGTGTCGACCATCAATGTTGTGTCAACAGTGCTGTTTCTAAGGAAGCGTAAGGAAACAGTGGCACAGTTTCATAACAGTTGGATATATCATTTCTAGTCGAAAAGTCAGTCTGAACATTTTATTACAATCATGACAAATCGTTACTTTTTCCTCATTCTGCAATCTCGTGTTCTATCGGAAGCTGTAGTTCGTTAAAAAGATATTCATTCCTTCTAATTTACAAGTTGCATTTCAACAAAATTATAAAGTTACAATGAGTACTGAATCAAAATTTGATATGAAAATGATCTAAATGAAGACCTAATTCAAAGTTGATGGCACCAAACTATAATCACAACTTTAAATGAAAATTATTGACACCAAATCAGAATTCAAAACACCTAATCATTATTTCGATATTGAATCAAAATTTACGATAGGCACTCAAACAGAATTCCAACATTAAATCGGAATATACAAGGTGCGGCACGGAGGGCGGACGTTTTTCAGATGGGCATAACTTTCCCCCACTGAGGACGAGAGAAGTGGGGAAGGTGCCGTTAGACTCGTGTGTTCCTAGCACATGATACTAAAACCCACAAGGTATGATCACTTGGTGAACGAGTTTCGACTAGGTTGGCGCATGACGTCACTAGGTGACACACGGCGCTTATTCCCACATAATTCTATATTTATAATTCTATGTTATTTCATGATCATTTAATTGGATTCGCTTATTTATTGCGTGTAGGTACATAATTTTCTTATTCAGAATATTTGCAAAAATACCGTATCTGATCGAAAAGAAATCAGAATAGTTGTTAATTGTGAAATAGCACTTGAAAATTCGAGCAAAATATCTTACTCGTGACAAATAGTTGGGTAGTAAAATAAACGTGAATAAGTTTTGACTCTCAAATAAATTTTCTTTGATGTTTTTGTTGGAATGATTCAATTACATACTACAATGAATTATCAATAATAATATATCTTTATTTTGAAGTAAGTTGTTGATTGATTATGGTACGAAAATACATTATATGTATTGCTTCTTGTAGGGTATTCATGTGAAGTCCTATTTTATTGGGAAATTTTGGATTTTTGAAAATGAAAAGTTGGCTGAAACAGTTCAGACTCAAAATAAAAATTCGCCAATTTGTTTTTGGATCTTGATTGAAGTTAAGTGCGTCACTGAAAGTCTTTCTTCATGAATTTTGAAGAATTCAATGGAAGAGACCGTAGACTAAATATAATCTTTAACTAGAATACGGAAGAAAACAATGAAAAATTGGTTTATCCACCAAAATTCAGCACAATTCAATCCAAAATAATCTCAAAGGCGGACAAAAACTAAGCGAATTTGAATGTTTGTCTCCCGATGACGTAGGCGTTGTACGAGAGAGATAGCAGACGATATGCGCGTGAGTTTACCTTGTGGGTTTTAGTATCATGTTCCTAGCATTTATTTACCAGTTGTCGTCATGGAGCCTTGGACGGTGGAGCATCGTGTTTTCGCCTATGATAGTTTCGTCCGAAATAATGAGTCAGTCACGGTCGTGCAGCGTGAGTTTCGTCGCCATTTCCACATTCATCGGAATAGAGCTATTCCCTCTCGAAACACCATCCTTCGTTGGGTTGAATCACTTCGCAGACGTGGTGAACTGATCAACAGAAGACCAAGAGGACCTGTGCGAACAGTTCGAACGCCTGAAAATGTTGAACGCGTTCGACAAGCCATTCTTCGCAGTCCCCAGATTTATCCATATGCGATTTTTTCTTATGGGGACACCTCAAGGCTAGAGTATACGAGACCAAGCCCCGAACTCTGGACGAATTGAAAAGGGCTATTCGCGTGGAAGTTGCCCAAGTTGAGAGAGCGATGTTGGAGAGAGTCTACGCGAACTTCCAAGAGCGCCTCCAGCACTGCATCACCGATTTCGGCCACCACATGCCTGATGTGATTTTCCACACTTGACTGTCTCAAATGCTATTTCCTTGAGAATCTGATTCCGTCAATAAATGTGTTTTTGAGTAAAAATTAACGCTTTTATTATTTTTTTAAAACCATCCATCCTCCGTGCCGCACCCTGTAGTATTATGATACTGAACCAGAATTTCAAACATAATCAATTAGAAATATCAAACTTATCTAGCAGAAATTCCACCACTCACCACTTCTCAGGGCGAGTATTTTTGTTTCATGACTGGCTCCTCTAATGAGTTGTTTTCCCTCAGACATGTGTTCAATACATGCTTGTACTGTACATTAGTGGTCAATTATACTATTTTCGGAGTCTGGTCCAACCAGGGATAGGACTCCTGAAATCCTACCAAAAAGCCCATAAAAAGGTGCATATACAAATGTACACCCAGAACATCCAACTGTAAATGTCCACCCACATAGAAGGTATATGCAGAAAGAAGATGAATAAAAAAAGTAGGTGTATCCAGGAAACCACTTAGACTCACGAGTAAGGTGAAATTCGAATGTATTATCTTATTCCAATGTCTGAAATGAGTGAATGTACTGATTACAGAAAAACAAACCTATTGTTTTTATATATTCTTATAGCAAATGAATTAATTGACTATCAACAAACAATGAAATTGCATTCACCAATTCATTCAGTTTGAATGAAAAATGAGCTTTTAAGAAGGAAATAAAAGCAAAATATAAACGGTTCTTCTACACAATTTCTAAAATGAATAATCATGCGATAATTTTCGTCTTGTGTCACATTCTATTGAACGAATCCACAGAAATTATCCAAACACCGCATTTTTCTAAGCGTACTGAGCAGCACAAAACACAATGTAAGAAAAAACAAAAAAAAACAATTCATAATTTCATAATAGGAGAGAGCTCTCACAAAGACATGTGTCACTAAGGAGATAGTCGCAAGTACTCAGTGAAAACCAACGCGTAGTATTTTCACGGGCTTCCAAGCGTCAACTAATGACAACAAGAAATCAACATTTATTCACATTTAGATCTTTTTGTCGGTTCAAACTGGAGGATTTTTTTAAAATCACATATTCAGTCGAAAGCTGAAATTCGTCATCTAAATGTCAACTCGCACTATACAGGGTCTTCCTAAATTGAACGTACAAACGAAAAAGGGAGATTCCTTGTAAGTTTAAGAAAAGAAAGTCCCATAAACATGGGGTCGCAAACGTTTCGTTTTCGAGATACAGGGTGTACTAGGTTTATAATAGGTAATATTTGAAAGTTATGAAAACAGATGTATTGGACATCAGTCATGGCCCGCCAGATCCCCAGAATTGAATAGTTCAGATTTCTTTTCATACTAACTAGATCTTTATGATAATGTTGATTCTTCCGAGGATTTCGAGACAATCGTTCAAAATTTTTTTCTCGGAATCGGTAGTAGATACTACAAAACTACAAGAGACCGAAAAGTTTAGTATAACAACAAGGATTCTTTTTACATTTTTTCAAATTAACAGTTGCTCACCAAAAAAAAGTTCTAGAGGAAAACATGTGACAGTGTTCCAGAAAAAATATCACCCTGTAGATCTGCCTTCGAAATTGTCAAGTCACGTGGTGAGAACTCTCAAATGTAATATCTTCGCCAAATTTCAGTTGAATATCTTGTAAAGTGTAGATACAATGAGAAAAAAATTTGAAAAAATTATAAGTTCTACACTCTGTATCACTAAAACGAAACGTTCGCGACCCCATGTTTATGGGACTTTTTTTCTTAAACATACTCAAGGAATCTCCCCTTTTCGTTTGTACGTTCAATTTATGAACACCCTGTATATCATACCAACGCTTTATGAGTTCTTTCACTTGATATAATTTTCTATTCGTTAGGTCATTTTCTTAAAGTTGCGGCTGCAATTTTAAAAATAACATTTATTTTTTCATAAAGGTTTTTATAACACAATATTTTCAAGATGACCAGGATGTCGCCGAGATTTATTTCTTCAAGTGTATATGCTCATCACATGATTTATCAACTCCGAAGGAACAATTAACTTGTAACAATGAAATGTGATCTTAAAAATGGTATTCATTCGATACGCATACCTATCTAATCTTCGATCATTCATCTCAAATAATATTAAAATTATTGATTAACTCTAATGAAATTCTTCTGAATCTTCCGAAGACTCGGAGGTTTGGCGATTTGTTTTCGACAATAAACCTGGCCTAAGGAACTGAGTAACCCGCGGAACATTCCTTAGTAACCGAGGAAATCTACTTCGTATGTCTACCTTGGAATGATAAAGCGATAAAACTGTCCCGCCTTGAAATTAAAAGCCATAAATTTCCTCGAAACAGCATACTTAGTTCTTCAACAAAGATTTGGGGTGAGCTACCTAATGAGGGTTGAATTTTTTACCTCTGCAAACAAAGGATCGATAAGTTTTTTCAATCGAGGCTCAGACTGGAAATTTCTATTTCTCTTTGCATTTCATCAGTGCAATACAATTTCATTTAAGAGGAAATATAGCAAAAATTATTCCTTATTAACATTTTCACATTTTTAAGTGGTATATCGTGGTTGTTCGCATTGTAAAAAGGATGGATATTATCGAGAGAACGATACCATTCATTCAAACTGATTCGCTCTGTAATGAGAAATGTTTGGTCACGCATGATAGCACTGTTCAAGAATTTCCTCAGTCTGAAATAATGCACTTGAAACTGGCAAATCGTCAAAAACTTCAGAGCCTACGCGAGGTAAAAAGGCGATTCAGTTCAATAATTAATTTCAAATGAGAGAACGGTCCTAGTTTTTTTCATAATTTTGTATGATCAATTGGAATCTGAGATTTTTTCAGGAAAGAATGAATAGAAAAGTTTAGAATCACAGACGTCTTTTTTTTCATCTGATTTTGCCCTATACAATCTTCATGTTTGATATTTTATGAAATTAAATAAATATGTACCCACTCATGAGAAGTGAAAAAAAAGAATGACATCTCGAAGATTCTCCAATCCCTCAATACTTGTTTATCTAGAAATTTCATTTTTTTTTTCAAGGAAGCCTAATGTGATGAAATAACAATTCTCAAGGTCGTTCCCAAGTTATGAATTCAAAGGAATTGGTTTTGTGGAAGCTTGTTTTAATTACGTTCATCCTTTGCCCTTCATGAAGCAGCTGTCTGTCTTTGAAAGCTATCGATTACTCTCATTATTGAATCTCTTGGTCTGGAATAAGTGAAGTGCTAAATTGAATCAGTTGCCCACTCAAGCAAGAAAGGAAAAAGGAGAAAATATTTCGTTGTATTGGTTTTCTAGAGCTTCGTTCTCTTCTAGAGGATCTCATATGATTGTCTGCTCGAAAAACTCGAGAAATACTCGGAGAAATATGAAGAACGTGTCCAAACAATGAAAGAGAATAACCTTTCACTTATGTTGATTCAGAATTTTTTTCAGCTTTCAACATTTCGTTCTGTTATTCAGGGTGTCACGCTAATTCAGATTTTCAGACAAGGTTATTATGTATTTCTAAACATCCAATTACTAATTTTCATAATAACCACATATGAGCCGAAGCGAACCCTCACTCTATATCACTGAAGCAGTCAAAATCAGTTTTGTGTTCTTGAATTTTCAATAAAAATCCTGTACAAAATTGTCTCATCCGTAAATTATCACCTGGTTTCTAGACTTTTATGAATTTGAAGGGATGGTTATTTTATTATTCACGGACAAAATTCTCTGAACTGTCATGCTAGGGATTATGAATGGAGAAGGCTGATCTGATGGATGATCGCGGATGACCTTGGGAATAACCCAAGATGTTAATTTGGTTTTCTTCGTTCGCAGTGATGTTTTTGTATGTCCTGAAAGGCAGAACCATTCTCCCATGTTCATCAAAATGTCACTGAATTCTGAGGAATTCACCCTACGTCATCATGGTTACTCAGGATATTCAATATTGAAATTTCGACATGTTTTCGACAATTCTTCCAACAGCACTTTTTTTCAGCTTTTTATTGAGGTTTACAATCTACTTCTATCGAAGTATTGAGCAAACATGTGTGTAAATAACATGTAGAAGAAATTAAATCATTAACACTTCTTCAGAATACTCAATTTAAGTCTATTGGCCAAGTTCTCTGCAATCTTCTGAACTTAAATGGATTTATTGTCAGCTGGCCTATGAGGTTGTTCTCGTGGCCATGCAGCTTCTGTTGATATTATTAACGGAGTATTTTCTAATTTCGTCTGTGATGAAAGGTATTTCCAGATCATTGTGGATGGTGAAATTGGAGACGTACCAGGGTGCGTCTGCTAGGGATCGCAGAATTTTTGATTGAACTCTCTGTAGAATTTATATGTTTGATGGCTTGGCACAGTCCCAAAATTGAATTCCGTAGGTCCATATCGGTTTTATGATTGCCTTGTGTATTCGAGTCTTCTTTCGAAGGGATAGTTTGGATTTCCTGCCTAGGAGCCAATACATATTGCGAATCTTCAAATTGATTTGTTTTTTTTTTGCTTGGATGTGTTGTTTCCATGTGAGCCGTTGGTCCAAGTGTATGCCGAGGTACTTTGTCTCGGTGCTGATTATGGTTTATGGTGACGGGAGGGCAGAGGCTTCTTTTGTTCGTGAATGTTACTTGGACTGTTTTTGTTTCGTTAATTTTCAGACGCCACTTCCGATACCACTCTCCTAGATCATTTTGGTGCTGCTGGAGATATTCGGAAGCTGTGAAAGCATTCTCGTGAGATGCAAGTGTTGCTACGTCATCTGCGAAGGAAGCCATCGTTGTTTTTTGATGTGTTGGTAGGTCAGAAGTGTAGAGAAGGTATAAAAGTGGACCCAATATGCTCCCTTGCGGTACCCCCGAACTTATTCCGAAAGTATGCGATTTCGCTTCTCCGTATTTCACTGCAAAGTGTCGGTTATTCAGATAAGATCTTAGAATCAGATAGTACGATTGAGGAAGGAGTTTTTTTAATTTGTATAGTAGGCCCTGGAGCCATACCTTGTCGAACGCCTGGGACGAGTCTAGAAATACAGCTGAACAAAATTTGTTTTCCTCGAGACTTGTCGAAATTGTGTTGACTATGCGATGAATCTGCTGTGTTGTTGAGTGATTTTCCCTGAATCCCAATTGATGATCAGGCAATAGTTCGAGCAAATCTATGTCGCTCTTCAGCCGTTTGAGGATTAGCTTCTCGAAGAGTTTTCCAATGACAGGTAGCAGACTTATGGGCCTGTAGGATCTCACATCATTTTCAGGTTTACTTGGTTTATGGATCATTATTATTTCGGCATGTTTCCATCTGGTTGGGAAGTAAGATAAGCTCATCATTCTGTTGAATATTTTGTTCAAGAGGGATATCGCCTCTTTAGGTAGTTTTTTAAGTATTTCCGCCGTGATCAGGTCATAGCCTGGTGCTTTTTTATTTTTGAGGTTCTTTATTTCCTGCCATAATTTTTTTTGTTTCAGTGGTTTTATTGGAGGAGACATTTGACATGCCACCTCCAAAAATAATTCCATTTTGGTGTCATCATTTCCTGAATGTGGATCATATGGGGTAAATACTTCAGCCAGATGAGCAGCGAAGGTGTTTGCTTTCTCTTGGTCTGAATTTGCCCATTCTCCGTTCGGTGTTTTAATGGGTGGCTTTCTTGTTGTTGGTCTCTTGAACTTCTTAGTAACTTTCCATATGTCGTGATCTTTGTTATCGTTAATGTTTTGTATGTAGTTCTCGATTTGCAGAGGAACCTTAGTTCCAGAACTTTTGTTTCTGGAAGGTGTGCTTTCATTAGCCAACAGCACTTTGAATAACCAATATGTCGCAAACCAAATTAATTAGATAATGTTCCATTTCGAGAAATTAGCAATAATAAGAAAATTTCCAATGGAAAACCTCGAAGTTTTTCATGTTTCAGATTTATTTTCGCGATTTCAAATTGAAACACACATAATAATATGAGAAACCAATTTTCATAACAGAATGTTGGGTTAACCATTTGAAAAACGAAGGGATTTGTTTCCCTTCTGAACCGGAAGTCTCGCGAATCTCGAAAAATTCACAAAGGCCATGTATTTAGTCGAAGCTTCACTCCGGAATGTGAGTTTCGATTGTTTCCCAAACTTATTTGAACGAACGCAATTCGTGTCACGCCCTGTATATGCCCTGATGGACAGAATGCGTGTTTCATCACATCATTATATTAATCGTAAAATAAATGATTGAATTTAACGAAAACCAACTATAATTTTATCTATTGTTTCGAAAAAAAATTGCACATGACATGAATTGAGTTAAATAATTTCGCCTCCACACACCTTCACTTTTGAGGCGATGCTTCCTCGTCAGGTTCCAATTGCTGCACGAAAAATTTTTACCTCCCAATTGACATTTTGAATCTGACTTCAACTTACTTATTCACGACGAAAAACACGAATTTGTTAACCAAATGCAGGTACCAGATACGCTTCCCGGTTTAAAAGCAAGCTCCTTATGTAACTCAACTGCACCATGGTATTCATACAAATTATGGAATAGGTGGGTAATTACAAATTACCCACCTATCTTTGAGAGACGAATGAGTAGTTATCACATTAGTATAAAGGCGGACTCCCACTACTCGTATATTTGGCAAGTACGCAATTATTTGCGTACTTGACAAGTAGACGAAGTTTCGAATTTGAATGACAAGATTGACAAGTATTGGCCGAGTGAACCACTCCCACTACATGACAAATATAGGCAAGTGGCAAATATTTGCCAAATACACGAGTGGTGGGAGTCCAGCTTAATGCCCGTGTTAACGTTTGATTTGTCACTGACTAGCGTTAGTCAATCATATTCATCAGGAATTTTGCAATTTTTCACATTCAATGCTCCAATACTGCCTTCCTAAGATTTCTTGGGGAATTATTATCACTGATAATGTTTCTAATACTGGTTCATATATTCTTCAGAAAATGAAAGGAATCCGAAAAAACAGCGAAATATCAATAAAAACTAATGCACATGCAAAGTCTGAAGAAGCCGACTTCAGTCAGTCCAGAGGTCCAATGGATCGTGTAGGGTTCGATTATGGCTATGAAGATATTTTTAATAAAGGATTGAAAAAACAGACAATCAGGGATTATTCGAAGGAACACAATCAGGCTGAATTGTAAATTGGTGTGAATACTCCTCAACATTATTATTTTTCTTCTACAGTAGCATCGAATCGAACGATCATTAGCTCTAGGAATTTCCATTCTTCTGTCTCCGTTGACACTATTGGTATTCAACAGTTTACGCATTTGAATAATAGATGAAAATCGATATAATGAGAAGTATAGTTTCTAAGTTTCATTCAGAAAAAGCTTCAGTGCATAAAATATGTATTGAACATAAAAAAATCGATTCAACGCTGATCACATTTAATTTTCCTTCAGTCCCCATTCTACTCGAACGAGGGCTATACCGGCTATATAATTTCGTCAGGAGTGAATATGTAGTTGAATTTTGAGCCAGGAATGGTCTCAATCGACTAGGTTCGACTCACTGATGACGAATCCGTGACCAAATTCAATTATGTACGTCCATATGTAAACACTATAAAACTCTCGATCTTAAAAACCTAGAAACTTGAAATTTACATGCGGTAGGTTAGGATTTCAAATGTCGCGGCTGAGTTCGTTGATGATGAAATTCGATAAGGAGTTACGTGAGTTTGTATCCTCGAATTTTCTTTTCCTGATAACTTCAAAACTACAGATTCGATCGAGATGAAATTTGGCAGTTGGATGGATACGGGCTACATTCAGATCGCTCGCTCAACCAGAACCAAATAAAATGCTAGCGAATTATCGAAAAATCACACTATGTATGTTACAAAGACTGAATCATATGTACATGAAGTTAGAATAGATAGATTTAAGGAGGGGCGTTTAGACTCAGCTTAGCCTCGCAAACACCTTGACCTGAAGATCTTTTTTGGAACCCTGCGTTGTTAACCAATCAAGTAGCCGAGCCTCTACTACTCTTCTCGGTGCCACGCCCCTTACTTGTTCCGGTTTTAAGTAATAGAACGAAAGATGCCGCAGCCTTTTCCTGAAGACAGCTTTACAATTGCAAAGCAGGTGTTCAGCTGTTTCGGTGGCTTCTTGACAGAAGCGACAGGTATCATCAGGAACCTTTCCCATGTTCCGAAGATGATGAAGATGAAATTCACAGGACAGTTACCGTGAGTATGCCCGTCATTTTCCTCAGTTCTAAATTGCTTAGTGACAGAACTTTTTTGGTCCAGCTCGTTGAGTACGAGAGGAAAGCCTGTCTCTGTCCCTGGACCAGTCGCCAGGACCTGGTTTTCCTTTTCTGTTGCCATTCTCAAACGCCATCGCTTGGTGGCTTGCTGGGAAACCGCAGAATGGCTCCGGTCCAATGAAGGGGACGAGTCCACCCTCCCTTGCTAGCTGATCAGCCATTTCATTACCATGCACTCCCGAGGTTGAGCTGATGTTGAGACCGATTGCGTTGAGTGACATTTTGCATTCCCAGACTAACTTTGGTTCAGAGCTGTGACGAGCACTGAAGAAAAGTGCTTCGAGCACTAAGCACTTGAATATAAAGGCGCCCGAGTCTCGAGCACAAAGCACTTATTTTCACAAAAGGCTCGCGAATACTAAGCACTTTGTGAAAGTAATTCGACATTTCGAGCACTAAGCCCTTAGCACTTTTTTTTAGGAAATATTGAAAGTGAGGTTATTTTAATCGGAAAACAAATTGTAAGTTGGCACAAGTATGTGATGTTAAAAATTTTGAATTCGATTCAATATAATATATAATAAATTCTTATTGGTATAATGAAAGAGAAAAATGCTATTCGCTCCTGGATCTCTCTGTTTGATAATAATCATAAATATACTGAATTTTTCGAGTTTACTTTTTTTCTGAAAACTCCCACTCCTTGAAACAAATTTAAATGAAAAATTCAAGGAAAAATGGAAATATTCCTCTGTCAATTCTTGCACTGATTTGTCAGGAGCAAACCAGTTGCAAAACATTGTTGCGTACAAATAACGAAAACGAAGAAGTATCGAAATTAGAACTCAAGTGTAACGTTTTGATGTTGTCTAAATAGGACTCTTTGGTCAGATGAAAATGTAAAAAAAAATCAGAATCGTGGCTTTTGCTTTTTCTGTTGATATTAAGTTGTCAACGCACAAATTACCATTTAACGAAATACACACATCGGCCCTTCAATTTTCCTTTCATAATGATCAAGTGTTGATGTTATGGGATTTTACTGTCATGTAAGGAAATGTTGATTTGAGATTTTATTAATGTAAAAACAAATTCGTATAAGATTGGCTCAGGGCTTAGTGCTTAGTAATCCGCAAAAGTGCTCGGGAGCACTTTTGGGATTACTAAGCACTAAGCCTTTGGCCGAAGCACTCCAATTACTAAGCACTAAGCACTGCTTTTGAAAAGTGCTCGGGAGCACAAAAGGGCTTCGAGTGGTGAGTCAAGCGCTAGTAGGGCTGCTCTGCTGTCAGATAGTATATAAATCCTTTTTTTCCGGTATAGTTACATCCCATATACTGTGCAATGCACTCCCTTATGGCAAAGGTTTCTGCTTGAAACAACATTGATAGGGGCAGTGGCGTATCCACGAGGGGGGGATAAGGGGGATATATCCCTCCCCAGGAAGATCCATTGTTAGGTCCAAAAGTGTGTAATTTGATAAAAGCGAATTCTCGGTAAAATCCAAGAGAATTGTAAAGTTTCTGACAATATAAATATATTCTCTTCGGTGACAGTATACCAAATTATTAATTATAAATGAGAAAATAATTATAAAGCCTTCCGAGTGCCGCAACTATCGCAGCGATTGGCGGCACATAAAAACAAGCGATTTAAGTGTGAATAAATCTTATCGAGACGTTTTCGGCTCCAGATCCCTTTGTCGGCCGTTAATACTGCGTTAAATTCGCACTTGGATCAGTAGGGTGATATTTTGTTTACTGTTATGAAGTAGATGAGTAGACATTTTTCTATTTCATTCCTTGAGACGACCTGTAGGAATTTGTCCTGAGTTGACATTGCCTTCCATTCATCATGATTCGTTCAATTGTTGTATTTTGTTAATAGAGGTCCAGGAAAATATCATCATAAGTAAAAAAACTTCTTTGGCGGACTTCATCAAACGAAGGAAATTTGATGAATGCGAAAAAAAATCGACAAGTTCGGCTGCTGGAATCCGCTAGCCATGATTCTATACACAGGGAATTGCCAATTTCCGAGATTTTATTGATGATATAGCAAGAAGAACAAGGCGACTTTACTTTGTTTTATGATAGCAAACCAAAATTTCTGATAATAGTATATTATTCAATGAGCGGTAATGTAAGTCATAACACACACAGATGAATTTTGCAGCACGAGACGTCAGGCGAGTGGTGTAATCCATCAGGTGTGTTATGACCATTACCGCGAATCGAATACTATACTTAATCTTCGACTTCTTCAAAATTGACAACAGTTGTCAAAAGCGATCTCTGTGGTCGACAATCGAATCACGTAAAAAACATCAAAAATTCACGGTTTCCAATTGCAATTTTTGGATATTCAGACCGAAGGAAATGTAAAAACGAATGGCGATAACGTTACCTTGATATCTAAAATAGTGTTCTCGATCGATCCGACTTTTTTTATTGATATATTGTTTATCCTGATTACTCCTATTCATTTGGGAAACTGTTTTTCGTATTTGTATCAGAGAGAGTTATAGGCGTGAGTTATCATAACTATCGGGGTTGATTTATAGATACTATTACAGCTCGAAATCAGTAGAATAATGGACACATCATTCTATGGGAGAAGATAAAAATTTATTCTTTTTCTGCAATTAAAAAAATATTATTATTATTTGTTTCATATCACCCCCCCAAGACGAATGCTGGGTACGCCACTGGATAGGGGTACACAAAGTTAGCAAACCAACTTTCGCGAATCAAACTCGGAATAGCTCAAAATTTTGCCGTTTTTTATCCGTAATTTATCCGTAAAAAAATAAATTTTGCCGCTGTTGTATTTAAAAAGATATGAGATGTGTCGCTAAATTGATATCAACTTAGCGAAACAACTATCCGAAAAATTTTTTCAGTCTATAATCAAACTAGCTCATCTTTCTCAATGATTTATCCGTGAAGAAAAAAATATCGCCACTTTTGTATTTTAAAAAATATTGGATGTTTCGCTAACTTGATATCAAGTTGGCGAAACCACTATTCGAGAAATGGTTTCAGCGCGAAACAAAATGGCTCATCCGTGATCCTTGATTTATCCGTGAAGAGGAAAATTTTGCCGCTCTTGTTTTTAACAAAAACTCACGTGCACTGGTAAGTGTACATCAAATTACCAGGTGACATATTGAAAAAATTATTTCAGCAATCAAGAGATAATTGAATTTTTTTCAGTGATTTATCCGTTAATTATCCTTGAAGAAAAAACCATCTCCACTCTTGTATTTAAAAAAATATTAGATGTTTCGTTGACTTGATATCAAGTTGGCGAAAAACTATTCGAAAAATGGATTCAGCACGAAACAAAATAGCTTATCTTTTTGTGATTCATCCGGATAAATCAAAGATGAGAAGTCACATCTTCCTTTCAAATTTCATCAATATTGCTTCCTAAGTTCTCGAGAAAAGTGTATAAAATATGTTCCGTCGGCTGCTGATCGATCATTCAGATTTTGTACTTTTTCTTCTGAACATTGAATGATACTTTTCACGGATAATTTACGGATAAACCACTTAAAAAGATGAGCTATTATGTTTCGTTCTTAAACCATTTTTTCGAATAGGTGTTTCGCCCACTTGATATCAAGTTAGCGAAACCGATCCGATAATTTTCAAAATACAAGAGTGGCGATGTTTCTTTTCTCACAGATAATTTACGGATAAATCATTGAAGAAGGTGAGCTAGTTTGATTCCGGCTGATAAAAATTTTCGGATAGTTGTTTCGCTAAGTTGATATCAACTTAGCGACACATCTCATATCTTTTTAAATACAAGAGCGGCAAAATAAATTTTTTCACGCATAAATTACGGATAAAAGACGGCAAACATTTGAGCTATTCCGAGTTTGATTCGCGAAAGTTGTTTTGCTAACTTTTTGTACATCGGAATATAGATGCATAGAATACCTGGTGTTGGAACTGATTAGATTTTGTTTAAGACTTTCTTGTCGATTGATCACGTGATACTTTGTGCGGCTTTTCATTTCTCCCGAAAGAGGTCGCGCTTTTCTTCCATAACCACAATCTTATGACATTCATCTAGGAGCTCCTAGCATGTTTTGATGGAATTTATGACATTTATTGTTTTGATGAGATTATTGTGGAATATTTGTTGATAGAAATATTTGTTGTATCTCCTTAGTCCTTTGTTAATTTAGTTGGTTGATATTAGTTGTGTTTGCAGTTTGATCGTTATATTCTTTTTCGTAAAAATGCGTTTTTGTATTATCTGCGGATAGTCGAGAATCGATAATAAATCGATCCAATTATACCCGATACCAAAGGTGAGAGAATAATATACACACAACCAAACTTATATGGAATCACCCAGTATTAAGATGAAATATTATTTTGATATATTTTTCGTTAGAAGCAAATAAAAAGTGCATGTGTTTACTCACAAAAACAGTTAGGTTCATAAGCACTTGATAAGATTTGGCTTTGCAGTGTCGATTTTACCATTTCGTTCGAACGTCGCAGTGAATTTATATTTTGTTTTTTTGCGAAGTTTTAAAAAAAATGCCTCATGTGGGGTTATCGGAAGTCCAGAGATTTAGAATTATTACTATGGCAGAACAAGGTATGTCACAAAGACAGATTGCAAGAACGATGGGGGTTACACAAGGGGTTGTTTCAAAAACCTATGCAAGGTTTCTGGAGTTAGGAACCCTAAAGAAGAAGTCGTGGAAGAGTAACTACAGAAAGGCAGGATCGCTTTTTAGCCCAAACAGCAAGAAGAAATCCCGCAGTATCTCATTCAGAGCTTCAAAGGCAATTTTTGCAAGCTACAGGTGTTATAGTGTTTCTGTCGAAACTATCAAAAAAAGAATTTTTCCAGATACTGGATTGAGGATAAATTCCTTAGAATATGAGGTAAACACCATCCACAAAAATTTTGATTAGTAATACCCACATTCTAACCAAAACTGTATTTTATAGATAAATTGATGATTGGTGGCTTTGTTAAATTTCATTATTGAAATTTTGAAGAAGCCTAAATAGTGTTCTCTACAGAAAGTATGGTGTTTTATCAAAACTCTGTTCATACTATAAAAATGATCATATAGCAAAATCTCATGAGAACATATCAATAAAACCAAAACTTATATCAATTTATATTTTTTGTTGAATTTTTACAGTACTTAGATACCTTTTTAATCTACATGGATTTATGGAAGCAATGCTCTCCCCAAAAACTGTTTTTAACAGATTCCACATTTCATGGTTTGAGAGCAACCATCAGATGCACAATGGATTTGGCACAATATCTAAATTCTATAGGTTTTAAGTATTTGATGACATCCAGAATGAATCAAGATCATCTGGAGTTAATATATAACTTATGGAATTCAAAATTACATTTCAATATCATGGAGTAAATTGAATATAAATTTTTAGCACTTCTTTGGTATGATGAGAGCAGCTGGTGGATGCAATACCCATCCAGCGTCCATTCAGGTTGGCCAAATTTTCAGGCTAATGTCCCTATTTTCTTTGATAAAACCTCCCAGAGGTAGCAATGTGACAGGTGGGGAAATGATGAAATCTCTCCTTCATTTTCGTGAGCTGAAAGAGAAAAAAAAAGTAATTTTCGACATAGAAATTGGAGAAGGTGCTGTGTCTGAGGTAGAAGAAAGGTTTACGGAACCAGATGAAGCCTTTGCAATTTCTGCGAAAGGATTTGTTTTAATCCTAATGATATATTTGAATTTAAGGCCAGTGGATTGATTATATAACAATGTAAGCAAAGTGCTAGTACTGGAAAAAACTGTTTTCAATAACTCTTCAAGGAATAGATATAATAATCTGTTTCACATTTTACAACAGGTTTGTAACCAAGTGCTATTTCTTCGGGAATGGATGAAAATTCAAATCCTCCATACAAAATTCTTGGTGGGGATATTTATTTTCCTATCCATTGATAAAAACATTAGAAAACAAGAATTTATAGCCTCTGATGAAGACCTTCGTGACATCTAATATTTTCAGGATACACTCATTAAGATTAAAGCTTTCACGTAAAAGTTGAATCATTGTGAAAAAAAGGGAAGTGATTTTCAGGTATTTTTAAACAGTTGACCAGCATGAAGGCACTCTTCTATTGAGATAAGATTATATATAATTTTCAAAAGAGGAAGAAGATATTTCATTTTAAGAAAACAATTTCCTTGTCAGCTTATTCTCTAAACAATTTCATACTAATGGTTCAATTCAATAATTATTTACATTTATGTCACAATAATTATCAATAAATTCCTTATCAAACCTATTATTATATTCAATTATTTCTCTAATTGTGATTAATAAATTGATTACTATCACTTTTTGTAACAATAACATTACCCACAGAAATCATATGATTACTAAAAAAGGTTTACTCACCATAGTAATATATCTTCACACTTGAGCCCATCCAAAGAAAAATTTAAGATATTTGAGCATATTATATTTATTCTGTTTTTCATGTCAATCATTTCTCCAAATCTGGAAACAGAAAAGTAATATTCTACAAGTTTTTGCGCATAAAAATAGAACTGTGTACCTACTTATTCAATTAATCCATACAGGGAATAATAATCGAAATTTAATTTAGAAAATTCTGAAAATTTCCTCACTGTATGGCAGCTTCGCTGCGATTTTGAGATTCTTCTGGAACCACTTTTTAGACAGATTCCCTCAAGTTACCATTTTAGTATAGAATAGAACGATATCCTTTGAGAATACTGAATAATCACTATGAGAAGCAAACCTGTTCAAGAGTTAGATCAATTCCTTCCATTCCACTTCAAATAATAACCATATGACACAACAGTTTTTGTAGAAGATATATTATCTTCATAACTCACTAGAAATAGATTAAGAATTGTTATTTACGATTTGTTCTTTAGTACTTACCGTAACAAGAAATTGATGAAAAAGTTGTAAAGCTTACACAGTAGCACCCGTTCATTTAGCCTGGTGAACTTTAAACTGAGCGAAACTCGATTTTATTCAAAATAATATGTACTCCCTAAACACATCTGTCATCTTGTCATTTTTCTATAAAAATTAAAAACATAACATAACCTATATCATACTGATCATCGCGCCACGACCGATGAATATTGCGGATTATTCCGGAAGTAGCACAAAATTTCAATTGTTTTGATCTACAAATTTTGTTCACGATTTTTACTTAGGAGTCGTTTCACCAGGTGTTCTATGCATCTATATCGGAATCATAGACAATTTCTTTGACAGCTGCTGATTTCAATTTTTGACAGCTGGGAATGAAATTTCTCAATTGGTTTCTTGAATTGGCGAATTTGAAACTATTCCTACAAGGTGGATCTTCTGACTAGATGGATGAACGTGGAGCCAAATCTACGGTTTCGTTCCAGAGAATATTTTGCATTTGGATGGAGAATGACGTATATGAACTAATTGCTAAATTTTGTCCAGATAGCTCAGCCAGAAACATATAAGTTCAGCGTATAATGAAAAAAATCCAATATTTCTGTAAGAAAAGTTTGAAATTCAGTTTTCATATTTTATCTTTTATTTTTTTACATCGCTGTCAAAATTGATTTCTTGAGCAGGTGAATGTCAATCTACCTACAAGGTGGATGAAAGAGTGCTTCTTGCTTCACTTCAGACCATTTTTCGACCTGTTTTTTCAGATCATGCGTTAACGTCGGATCAGAAATGAAGTTCGTAGAACATGTTGTGATTTATTTTTTATCACGAAACTATTGCTTTTAAGGACACAACATGTATCTTTAAATTAAGAAATTTTGATCGTTCGAAACGTTTTGCTAAGAAATGGAATAAGGGTTGCATGTTTCTCCTACTTTTCATTTTTGAAAGCGTGTAAGCCTCCTAAAAGCTTTCGTTTAAGTACATGCAAGATCGGATGTAATTTTCGACAAGGAATCCCCCTCGGAATCCCCCTAAAAGTTTTGTGGTAACACCGAGGGTAACACTATGTATATATAAGTACCCTGTTCTAACGCCTAGTAACCTAACACACTTGAATATGAAGAGTATCTGCCTAGCTCCTAGCAGTAAGCTATGATCGGTGTGCTACGTATATGGACTGAGAGAGCAGAAAAAAGAATCTCTGGCAGTTCAGAATTTGATAACAACGGATCTGAGCAATTTTCCATTTACATTAATATATAAATGGAAAATTCCCCTAATGGGAATCGACAGAATTGGTTATATTTCCTGCTTTTGCCAGGAGTGAGGAGTAGCAACGAAATCGCGAGGAGTTGGTGAAATGATTAGCCAGGAGTTGACCACCGACGTGCGGAGATGCATTCTGTTTCACAATGGGAAACTGTAGAGGTGAGGTTAACCAGGAGAGGACAATGAGGAGATAGATGCCTGAAAAGCTCTCACATCGTTCGTTATAAGCCTTCAACTATTCGCGCTATAATTTCATTTAACGATTATGCCTAGACAAGTTATGAGAAATTGACAGGTACAAAAAATGACTGCTAATTTTCCTTATGAAGATGATGCAAAATGGAGTAATAATCAAATTTTTTTTGAAAGTGGTTCTTTAATTATATTTGTCATCAGAATTGATTGATTCGTCTTGAACAAATCGAATTCTTATTTCGAACACTTAGATTCGAATTATTTTTATAAACATTGCATCGCGTCGAAATGATAAATCGATATGAAAGTAGGTTTGTAAAAAAAGCAACTGAATTAAACCCCATTCACTCCACTCACCTTTTGTAACAAGTGCAAAGGCGGGCTTATAATAGGGGTTGACTTTTTCTTTTCCTGGTGGCAAAGGCATGATTTTATCCACGGCATTTTTCCCTGAACTTAAAAACTCATCACAAAATTAATAAACGAAAGCAGTGTCACAAATTACACAAAAAAATTGAAAGCAGATTACTGTCATTAGGATCAATCATAATGCATATCAACTTAAAACGAAGCAGGATCCAATCATGGTAATATCGTATTAGGCGACGTTTTGACGTTAAAATCGCTCTTCAGGGACCCTAACGCTTCGAGTTCCCGGGCGCGACTGACAACATGCGGATAGCCGGTGCCAAGTCGGTTTGCCGGAACGGAACTACGGCGGAGGATACAAAACAAACGCTGATGTGATTCTGTGTTCTGCATCTACCGTCCGGGCTCTTGCTCGTAGTAGGCGTGTAGGAAGTGCATTGTATGAATGGCGTAGTGGAATTGATGGAATTCCTAACAACAGAAGAATAAGCTCGAGCTGCTTGGCTGTTCGACGTTAAAATGGAATTATACTGTAAGGTTGGGGAAGGTTATGGTTCAATCGAGACTGTTTTAATAAATTATTATTAATAATGATTATTTTCCTCGTGGCACTCATTATGAAACAGACACGATTATTTTCCGAACTAGTGCGTGAATCCCAACAACTGACGCGGTTTCTTGCCTCCAATTGGAATTAGTTTTGTCGTTCATCTCTCCTGACAATTCTTGGCGATAGTTTATGAAATTACTGAAATTAGCAATAATTTGGTAATCTGGAGAATGACTCAAGATGCATGGAATTATTCAATTTTCTTGTTGGAAGATGTATTATCTGTGTCTTCCACTGGTTTGGGGTTTTAATAATATATACACAAATTTAATAAGTATCTCTTTATTAACACACCAACTTGTATGGAATACGTTAATCGAATGAATAATGTCCGCTCCTCCGTCATCGCTTAGTCACTCGTCATCTGCTCGACCACCGTCATGAATCAAGCCAGTTTTTGTCAAATGCTCAATACACTACATCCCTTCCTTTTTATATTAAAATATAAATCTAATTCATGAAATAATTACAACAAAGAAATGCTCAATCAATAGATTCTTCTAATAACTGGACCTAACTAATCGAATACTCCACTTCTTAAACTAATTAATCTAAAGTAATATTTGGACTATTCTAACACAATTGTAATATATAAGTGATAAGTAATTACGTAATAATAATAATAAGATTATTAAGAAATAAAAATAATTGTAATAATAAAGAAGTAATAAGTAAATAGGGAAATTAACAAACAACGTATTTTTAGTTTCATTTTAAGTCATTTTGACGATTGTGGCCATTATCGGAGTTATTGTCCTGGGTAGGATGTTCACTATTGTCCGTTGTCACTCTCCACTCATTTCCTATTTTCTTTAGATGGATCACATTTCGCCTAAGTTCTTGTCCTGTTTCATTATCTCTTACTTCTACATCGCCCTTTGTCTTTGTAATGACTTCAAATGGTGTAGAGTCGAATGTTGGGGTTAATTTATTCTCCTTGATTATATTTTTCATGTATACCATGTCTCCAACTTTAATATCATTTTCTTGGGCTCTACGTTTTTTGTCACTATACTGCTTACCTTTTTCTTTTTCTATTTTATCTTTATCTCTTACCTCATCGTCGAAATTGTGGAGAGGTATTACAAGGCTGGGTATTTTATCCCTGAATTGCCTCCTAAAGAAAAGTTCTGATGGCGTCTTGCCTGTTATCGAATGGGGGGTACTGTTATACATGATAAGGTAATCCGTTAGTTCTTTCCTCCAGTCAGTTTTTGTAGCTTGACTTATTTTTAATCTTTTCAGAATATCTCTATTCTGCCTTTCTACCTCTCCGTTCTGCTGAGGCCAGTAGGGAATGGAATGGAAAAGCTTAATTCCTCGCTCTTTACAAAATGTTTTGAACTCTTCCGAGGTGAATTGTTTCCCATTGTCAGCAGTTATAGTGGCTGGAAAACCAAGTCTAGAAAATATTTCTTCTAATATTTTAATAGTGTTTGCGGTCGTCAGATTCCTCATAATTTTAACTTCTTTGTATCTGCTGAAGTAGTCAACAATTACAAATAAATAGTCGCCGGTAGGTAGGGGACCCATAAAATCAATGGCAACATCAAGCCACGGTGACGTTGGGAGTTCTCTTCGTTTCATCGGTTCTGGTGCATTTGGCGCTGATACTAAGGTACAACCTTTGCAATTTCTAACGATTGTTTCTGCGTCGCTGTCGATCTTGGGCCACCAAACTTTCGTTCTTAACCTCTGTTTCATGGCCACTATCCCTGGGTGACCTTCGTGTGCAGCTTCTAATACCAACTGTCTGAGTTTTGTTGGAATCACAATTTTATTTCCTCTTAAAAGTATATTTTTATAGAAACATAATTCTGAGTTGAATAGTCTGAAATTTGAAACATCCTTATCCCAGCTGTTTTGAAATATACCGCTTTTAACTTTTTGTATTTCTTCATCACCTAAAGATACTCTATCGACTTCTTTTAATGTCACTGCTGTTGGCCTTGCATATTCCACTAATTGATGGACATAACTTTCATCATTATAGGTTGGGTTTTGTTGTGCATTACAGAGTCTGGACAATGGATCTGCGATATTAGATTTTCCTGGTTTATATATGACTTGGAAATCAAATGATTGCAACCTTAGCACCCAGCGTTCAATTCTTGCACATGGTTTTGAAGTTTTTCCGAATATCACTTCTAAAGGTTTATGGTCTGTGACCAGTTCAAACCGTTTCCCATAAAGATAAACTTTAAAGTGCTCGACGGACCAAACTAAGGCTAATGCTTCCTTTTCAGTTTGGCAGTATCTTTTTTCACAATCCGTCAGACTTCTGTTTCCGTATGCAATCACTCTTGGACCTGATTTATCGTACTGTATCAAAATAGCTCCCAAACCTACGGGACTTGCATCTGCGATAACCTGTGTTTTGTCACCTGGATTATAGTACCCTAGAGTTCTGATACTCAGTAAGGAGTCTTTTAATTTCTTGAATGCTTTATTTTGATGTTCTGTCCAATATTCTTCCACGTTCGCATGTTTACCTAGCTTCAAACGCAAAATTTTCCTAATTGGTTCCGTTAAGGTGGCCAAATTAGGGATCCATTTCCCGACGAAGTTTACCAGGCCTAAGAAGCTTTGAATTTCATCGATAGTCTTTGGGGCTCGGAAAGTTCTTATTGCTTTAATATGGCTTTGCAATGGTTGGATACCTGCTGCTGAAAGTTCATATCCCAAAAATTCAACTTTATCTATCCTATAAACACATTTATTTTTGTTCAGAAGTACGTTATATTTTGTGAGAATCTCCATAGTGTATCTCAATCTTTCGTTGTGTTCCTCTAGGTCTTTCCCATAAATAAGAATGTCGTCGATGAAATTGACTGCTCCTTCACAGGATTGAAGCATGCGCTCTAAGATTTTTTGGAATACTTCTGGGGCACATGATATTCCGAACATGAGTCTTTTGTAACGAAAGAGTCCTTTGTTGCTTATAAATGTTGTGATATATCGGGAGGATTCCGAGATCTCTATCTGATGAAAAGCATTTTTTATATCCAATCTTGTGAATATTGTTGCTTTCCTGAAGTGTGGAAGAAGAGTATCCATCGTTGGTAGTGGATGGTTTTCCCGCAAAATGGCTTTGTTTGCCTGCCTCATGTCTACACAGATGCGAATTTCGCCGTTTTGTTTAATGATCGGCACTATGGGTGAGACCCATTTAGCAGGCTCATTTACCGGTTCCACTATGTCTGAATCGACCAATTCTTGAATTTTCTTTTCCACTTTCGCTTCAAGAGGTATCGGAATTCTTCTATAAGGTTGACATACGGGAGTTATAGTTTTATCGATTGGTATGTCTACAATGATGTCTTTAAATTTAGGAAACTCATCGATGGCATTTATTTCGAGTCCAATTTTGAGGACGCCCAGGGACATCGCGGTTGTTTTTCCTAAAAGGCACTTTGATCCATTTTTTATCACGTAGATTATGGCTGTCTCGCTTTTATTCCCCACAGTAACTTTTGTATTAAATGAGCCTATGATTTTTAAAGGAACTTTGCTTCCGTACCCAAAGAGAGTTTTATTTGGTTTTTGTTCTTGGCCCCAAACTTTGATTTTTTTCCTTTTCAGATCCATCCATGTCTTGTCATCTATTATGTTATTTCTGCTCCCCGAATCAATAAGCATATCTACATAAACCCCTCCTAGATTACATTGTATAACACTATCGTCATCGATGTCTTCGCCTTCGTCGTCCTCTGGCTCTGCATGTGCACCGGGTAAATTATAGTATACTTCCTGCAGCGCACTACCCGCGCTGTGTAAAAGAGTTGCCCTCTTTTTTGAAGTTTCATTAATATTAGATGCCTCCAGGTAGATTTCAAATGAGCGTAACCATTTTTCCCAGCGTATACCCACGGATGATGATTCACCCTCGCAGTCAAAGGGTTGTATGGCTATCAGGTTTGCCATGTTTGACAAACCAATCCTGCGGATCAAAGTCCGCTTTAGGATTTTGTTATTTTTTACAATGCACACACAGATCAATACCCCTCAGCTTGGATTAGTTTATCTTTACCCTCAACCATGACTCTTTGTAATGATGATATTCAGTCAATTCATTATTGAAACATTTTTTTGACTATTATTTGTTTAATTGATTTTTTTTGTACCTTACTGAACTAATGAGGAGACTTAGTTTTCTCAATGCAACAAGAGCTCTGTTTAATTTTTTGTTTTGTTTTTGAGTTGTTATCGTTTGGTCATTTTTGTTTTCGGGGCTTAAGATTGATGAGAGGTTTTTCCCCATTCTTGAACTCTAGTGTTTCAACATCCTAATCCAACACTATAACGTGATTATTAGTTTGCTCTTTCTTTCGATCACTAGGGTTAGTATTATCTGTGTGCCCTTTGTGTGTTTCTATTTCATGTTTGACAAGATGAGTGTACATACCTTGACCTTCTCTTTTTCCAAATTATCCTCGTCGCCACTTGTATTATCTGTGTCTTCCACTGGTTTGGGGTTTTAATAATATATACACAAATTTAATAAGTATCTCTTTATTAACACACCAACTTGTATGGAATACGTTAATCGAATGAATAATGTCCGCTCCTCCGTCATCGCTTAGTCACTCGTCATCTGCTCGACCACCGTCATGAATCAAGCCAGTTTTTGTCAAATGCTCAATACACTACAGAAGACATACCGTTTTCGCGTTTTCTGTTTCTTTCTTGATTATTTGGGTTTTGTTCTGTTTCGTTCTTGGAAAGTGTTTTTGTCAGTACACGTTTACTGATTTTTTCAAAGTCGAAATGGTTTTACATTATTTGTGGTTAAGAGTGAGTTCTTGGTTATGTATGATTAGCGACCAGCCCCGGCTTCGCACGGAAGCAATGCAATCCTTATAAACAACGGTAGTGCCGGCCCGCACCGCCAAGTCCCTGCATTTGAATCTGAATATTCATTTAAATTACATGCTGTAAGGGCCATATTAATGTATATTGAATGGACAATGTATTTAAGGTACTCAATTGGATAAGGATTGATGCTGATGTATTGCTTAAAATAACTTCCTGAATAAGCCATTTTTCCCGTAAAATGTTAAGGATAAAAAATGGTTCTTGTGGGTTATCCGTGAGAGATAGACATAAACCATCGCGGACTTTTTTGTTGACCTTTTTTAGGAGTAAAATACCGAGTACATTATTTCGATTTATCTCGTGGGGTTCAGTCAGCGTTTGCAATGTAAGCGCAAAAAAATATGTTTATTTACGACATCACATTAGAAACCTGTAGATTCATAGGTGTTTCTCTACAATATTATGCAAGTATCATACATATAAACCTTCCTCTTGAATCACTTCATCTATTAAAAAAAAGCGTTTCAAAATCCGTTGCGTATTTTTGTAGATTTGAGCATACATAGGGACAGACAGCGAAAGCGACTTTGCTTTATACCATGAAAAGTTTCAACAATTTCGGCCGAAATTTTTTTTTCACTGAAGACAGGTAAAAAAAAGTTGAGTTCGAAATTTGACAAAATTTTTTCGCGGAAAATCTAAGAAAATCGAGTACGTTGAAATAGTGCTTTTCAAATTGGCAACCGAGAAAAAATTTCAAACTTTGCAGGCTTTCCGCCATTTTGAATTTTTTTTTTCAGAATTCTACACCACAATTGAATTGAGCCCTAAAAGATGTGACCAGTAACCGTTATTTCAAATGTCACGCATAACTCACCACAGTTATCAGAATTTTGCTCAAAGTTGACATTAAACACCCTGTATCTCGCGTTGAAAACGGGGTATATGTCATAAGGCAAATGACTACCTCGGTGTCATCTACACGGCTATATATATGTTTGTCCAGTTTATGGTGAAACACCCTGTATATGAGTGTTGAATTGTTATTGTTTTTTTTTTACTTTTTTTAATGATAATTTGATAAGCAAGTGAATATAATATACGTGAAATTAGGGATGAGCGATATTTCATTCACTGTGATTAAATCACTGGTATCTCAAAGTCACAGGTAGTCACTGTTCCGTACCAGTATTGAAGAGTGTTCACGCCAAGTGAACGCAAAGAAAAATGTAGTAGTTTTAGGTCAATATTCTCAAAATTTTACAAATTCATTCCGGTTTATAAAGACCGCATAAAATATTAATAGCAGCTGTGAAACTTGTTGCACCGTACCGCTTCTAATGAAGATTGAAAACATGTATGTTTCAATCTAGAATCTAGATAAATCAGTATGCATCTTAACGTAAAGAACGAAAGATTGTCATATGTGTTCATATAGTTTCCAATTAATTGCGAAATTTTCAATTCGGAATACCGAAATTTCTGATTCCATTCACAATCCAATTTCAAAGTGAAATTGAATTTCTCCAAAGAACATTAGTTTAATTTGTTATTAAACATCAAGCTCAAAACCATTGCGTGGAGTTTTAACATTGGAAATGTTTATGTTCGTATATTGCAAGTAAATTACGAGTTTTTGTTCAAGGTCAAAACAAGGGCGGTCATAAGGGGGGGGGCCATGGGGGCCATGGCCCCCCCCAAAGGTGGCAATGCACTTAGAAAAAATTCTGCGTTTTCTGATTGAATTGAAATTGATGACTGATATTATGTAATTGTACAAAATGCCCCCCCCCAGAATCAAGATATATGACCGCCCTTGGGTCAAAAGACAAAAGTGTCGCCAGTAGACCAAAAAAGCATTCGAAAGTTATCGCGTGATTCATTAACGTAGGTGTGTTGGGCCAGCATATGCCAGCTGCCAGCATACGAGAATCGACGAACTGCGCCGAGGTGGGACTCAGGTGGGAGGTCCGCCAAATTCGCCGCAACGTTGCCGGATTGGGCACTTAGTCCGGTATTTGAAGGATAGATCATTGTTTTATTTCCTTCATTAGCACTTCGAGTGTTTATATTGTTGTTTAATCAAGTGAGATCTGGGCCGCGGTTAGCGGCCCGTCAAATTCGTCGCAGGCAATTATTCCGGTATTTGAAGGATAGATCATTGTTTTATTTCCTTCATTAGAACTTCGAGTGTTTATATTGTTGTTTAATCAAGTGAGATCTGGGCCGCGGTGAGCGGCCCGTCAAATTCGCCGCAACGTTGCCAGATTGGGCAATTATTTCGTTATTTGATCCACTGAAGAAACGGATTTGCACAGTCTGGCAACAAAATCCGCTTATGACACTGTTCGCCCATGCTCAAATCGGCCTCTAACGCCCGTTTGCACCGCTTACCCTTAAAAGTTCCTCGTTGCTAGGTACCACTTACGGGTTGTTTATACTGGCCCGTAACTTAAACTTTTTCCCTAACCCTAAGAGTTGAATGATAGAAATTTCATGCTATGGTTTATACTCGAACTTTAACTTATTCCCTTAAAGAGAACAAATTTTAAGGGCATAAGTTAAGGGCATAAGTTACGGGCCAGTATAAACGACCCTTTAGACTTAAGTTCCACTCAAAAATATTTCCATTTGCACCGGTACCACTTAACAGAAATTTAGCTAAGGATCACTGCCATTTGGCAACGCTGTAAGATTATTCAAATATTGATACATTCGACCTACTTGAGAATTGAAAAGAAGAAATTCTATGCCGGTTTCTATGATCTATGACTAACCTATAACATAACAAATAACAGACAACGTACAAACATCGTACAGATAATTTGTGTTTTTCGGTTTTTCCTTGTGAAGTGTGAATTCAAAATGGATAGTGTTGAAAAGAAATCAACAAGAGCTCCAAATTTCTCTTCTAATGAGAAAAATAAACTTTTAAATTTGGTGAATAGTTTCAAGGGCACCATTGAAAATAAAAAACGAATGCAGTTACTTGGCGTGAAAAGACGGAAGCGTGGCAAGAAATTACGAATTTATTCAATTCACAATCCCCTGATGGACATCATAGGGGCAAAGAATCTCTGAAAAAATTTTATGAGAATATAAAAAAGGACACGAGGAAGCACATCGCGGCAGAAAGAAGAGAGGTATATCTGACCGGTGGTGGAACAGCTCAGGTGCCCCCTCAAGACCCAAATCTGGATCTTGCTCTGTGGCTTATGAATAAAAAAGGCGTTGAAGGATTTAAGAACATATTCGATTCTGACAGCATGGTATTTGAAAACCCCTCAGCATCTCGAACGATGAATGAAGAAGAGGTATGTGCTACAATTACATCCCATGAAAAGGAATCTTTAAAGGGAGTGAAGATCACTGAAGAAGTGGATACGCCTGCTGTAAGCATTAATTATTTTGTAATTGCTGTTTATTCCAATTTAAACTTCATTAATTTCATTTTGTGTTATTTATAGATAAGAATAATCGAGGCAACTCCTCAATGTACTGGAAATTCCTCATTCTTATCAACAAGGCGACCAGCCATGACAAAAACTTCTGGTCAACTTTCAGAGGAATACTTAAAAGTAGCTCAAATAAAATTAGAGTATTTTGAGGAGGAAAAAAAATTCCAAATAGCCCGGAATGAAAATGCTGCTATTGAAAAGGACATTCTGAATGTACAGAAGCAAATTGCAGATGAGGAACTGCGAAACCTAAAGGAAAAAAATGAGAGAGGAAAACAAAGGGAATTGGAAGAAGATACTTTCAGAAGAGCAAAAAATAATGCAGAATTGGAATTGCAAAAAATCAAATTGTTGCATGCTAAAAACGAATTAATTGTAGTGAAATCATAATAGTTGCATTAAATATTTATTCTGAAATAGGTTGATTTTATTTACACAGCCTTTTGAACAATTTGTAAATGTTAATTTCAAATATAGTTATAGTGAAAAGGGGTTACAGTTCACTGCGACCTTAAGGTCTATTGTGCCCCCTATCAGAGCTGTCATCATCACGCCTCCTACAGCTCGCCCTCCAGTTCCAGAGATTTGATAAAATCCATTATCTGGGATGGCTTCAAGGAGAATAACTCCCCACTTCTACAAGTTTCTTGTCCAAAGCACTCTTTCCTTTGGCTTGCAATGGCATAGCATTCCGTAACCAGGTGAATAGGAGTTTCTTCCTCCTCCCCACAGAATCTACACTCATCAGTGTCCGATAAACCCATTCTCAACAGATGCTTCTTTAGGCGACAATGTCCTGTGAGAAAGCCAGTGAGTATGTGAAGTTGGTTTTTACTGAGATCCAGATATTTTTTGGATCTAGCAGTTTCAAAGTTCCTGAGGAACTTTTTGGTAATTTCAAATATGAATATGTATATAAAATAAAATACAGTGGGATATAATGAAGCTCAACAAAAAAGAAATATTCTTATACCTATAAAGTAATTTGTTATATGAGTTCAAACTAATGACAACAAATACTTTCATAAATTTAAAATTATTGAATTATTATTTCCTTTTTGTTCTAAAGCAGGGAGATATTTACTTTATATTTCATTAGAATCAGTACTCAATTCCCCAAGAGCATAGTACTGATTTGCAATAAATTCATTATGTCAAATGTTATTGATACATACATTGTTCTTATGAAATGAGACAAAAATTGTAGAAATTTTAACATTGGAAATGTTTATGTTCGTATATTACAGGCAAATTACGAGTTTTCGTTCAAGGTCAAAAGACAAAAGTGTCGCCAGTAGACCAAAAGAGCATTCGAAAGTTATCGCGTGATTTAATTAACATAGGTGTATTGGGAGGATACATTAAATGACAAATTGTATCGGGAAGGTTCGGATCGGTTCGTGAATCTCCGACACGGCATTTGAATACCGCAACACTCGTGAGTCGTGACATTCCGAAGCACATTGTTTATAAACAATAGTCCAGTTTTTGTGTGTTACCGTGTTACAAACGGTTACGAGTTTCTGATATTTTTTGTATTTTTTCGTGAACGGTAATAGAGGAAAAGGTATTTTGACGTAGCTATATTACGTTATACCACCTTTCCCTCTATTACCGCTCATGAAAAAATACAAAAAAGATAAAAATCTCGTAACCGTTTATAAACGTTTGTAACACGGTAACACGCAAAAATTGGACTAATGTTCGAGCTGTCATGTTATTCGATTCTTCAGCGATTGAGAACTTTGTGTTTATTATATTATAGTTCTTTAATCTATGTATTATTCTCAAATTTATTGAGTAAAAGAGAGGCCATTTTGTTCTATGGCAGGGAAGGAACTGGAATAAATACCTATATGGCTATAATAGAAAGTTGAAATGAATATTTGAAATACGATAAAATGGAAGGAAAAAAGTATATAAGGTATTTATGGTTTTCTAGTTATAACTTGAGATCCTCGTTGAATATTGCTCTGTTTTAGGGTAGAAAAGCTATTGGATTAATTGGACCAAATAGTGTATGTGAAAATGGGGAAACAAATTCTTCACAGAGAAAGACCAAATGCAAACAAATATTAAATGTAATTCTATTCAATCATAGGGTTACTGTGGAAGCACATCATGTCCTCATGATTGACGAAAATTTGGAGAATGTTCGTAAGAAAGAAGGAATTCTGTTTCAGATGACGATTGGTATATATATATGAACCCTCATCTAGTCGATTGGCATACCAGGATGATGTGAAATTCTTCATAGAAGAATTAGCATTCAAACCAGAAAGTTCAACGTCATTTAATTTTTACGATGAAAATGTAATGCAGTTCAAACTGTTTCGAGTTTTTCTCTTGAATATTTGGTAGTGTTTTATACCCTTCTGATGAGGAATTGAATTAAATTGTGGGGAGAAATTAAACATATGGCTTGCGAAGAAATCCAAGGTGAAATTTGCAAAAAAGGGAGAATAGCAAATCAAACATATCCGAGCAAACAATAGAATATTTTTTAAAGTGTTCTAAGGTAAAATTTCTTCGACTGAAGTTGTAGAATATTTTCAGAGTTTTACTGAATCATCTTCCAGGAAACTACTTAGCCAGCATGGTGAAGAGATTATTTTGTTCATTTTTCTGCTCTTGCATGTCTCTTATCAGATTTAAACTCAGGGTATCTTGGAGAAGGCTCGGTTTCTCTTTCGAGATAAGCATTGCACCAACCTCAGCGAACACTTTCTTTCTGTTTTCGTATTATATATTCATTGATCTCAATCGAAACAATGAGTAATGTATGTTGGTGAAAAAATTTTTTTCTTTTATTTTGAATTCTACAATGCATACCTATTCCATCCTGATTCTAGGGCTTAAAGTGGAACAATATCATATTGATTTCTTCAATTGCGAAAGGAATTGAAATAGATTATTATTGTGTAGCCACTACACCTTACTTACTATGCAGATGAAATTCTTAGTTTCTTGAATTGCGAAATAAACATGGAAAATAATATGGCAATTGGATCGAAATTCAATTAGGTAAAAATTCTATTTCAAAGGAGCGAATAATGCTTGAAACTGTACCATAGTGAAATGCATGCTGAGAAATGATTTTCAGTAATCGGTTCTCACATTAAGAGAAATTTGTTCGATTTATAACGTGTAGGTACAGCTGAAATTGAAACAGGTTACAATTTCAACAGATAACTTAATTCAATTAATCCAAGACCTAATTCACTCACGGTTTCGGTAAAACGTGTTGAAATAATACTTCAGTGGGGAAGGGATTGATTGATTTCGCGTAGTATTCCAGAATCTGAAATGTTTATTATTTCTATTTCCATTTTCGTTCCCAACATTGTATTTCTGACCGACGACAGGTCAGTGTCAAACTGTCAAAATCAGATGTTGGCGATGCGATGAGAAACCGGCCAGCGCGCAGGTCAAGTTTTGCCTTACATCGGCATTCTGCAACTTTCGTGCCTATTTGTCATTTAATGTATCATTAAACATTAAATGACAAATAGGCACGAGAGTTGCAGACCAGTGAGCCACGGTGGGAGGTCCGTCAAATTCGTCGCAGCGTTGCCAGATTGGGCAATTATTCCGGTATTTGAAGGATAGATCATTGTTTTATTTCCTTCATTAGCACTTCGAGTGTTTATATTGTTGTTTCATCAAGTGAGATCTGGGCCGCGATGAGTGGTCCGTCAAATTCGCCGCAACGTTGCCAGATTGGGCAATTATTTCGGTATTTGAAGAATAGGTCGATAGTTGATCCAAGTACATATAAGATTCATGAATTTTAGTAGAAACATAATTCTTCTATCTAAAGCCAATTTCATGAATACCCAGATTTGCTAAAATCAAAATTCACTTCGAAAATATTGGACGGAGTGGACACAGCTTCATCTTTACTCCGAGTACATATAAGATTCATGAATCTTAGTGAAAACATGATCCTTCTATCTCAAGCCAATTTCGAGAAAACTCAGATTTGGTGAAATAAAAATTCTTTTCGAAAACGGAGTGGACTCAGCTTCTTCTTTTGATGTTTACTCCTAGTACATATAAGATTCATGAATTTTAGTAAAAACAGAATCTTTCTATCTCAAACCAATTTCATGAAAACCCAGATTTGGTAAAATGAAAATTCGCTTAGAAAATATTGGACAGGATGGAATCAGCTTCATCCGATGAGAGTTGATCCAAGTACATATAAGATTTATGAATTTTAGTAAAAACAGAATCCTTCTATCTCAAGCCCATTTCGAGAAAACTCAGATTTGGTAAAATAAAAATTCCCTTCGAAAATATTCGACGAGGTGGACTCAGCTTCTTCTGATGATGTTTACCCAGAGTACATGTAAGATGCATGAATTTCAGTAAGAACAGAATCCTTCTATCTCGAGCCAATTTCGAGAAAACTCAGATTTGGTAAAATAAAAATTCGCTTCGAAAATATTGGACAGGATGTAATAAGCTTCTTCCGATGATAGTTGATCCGAGAACATATAAGATTCGTGAATTTTAGTAGAAACAGAATCCTTCCTATCTAAATTGAATTTCATGAAAACCCAGATTTGGTAAAATCGAAATTCTCTTCGAAAATATTGGACGAAGTGGACTCAGATTCTTCTGATAATGTTCACTCTAAGTACCTATATAAGATTCATGAATTTTAGTAAAAACAGAATCCTTCTATCTCAAGCGAATTTCATGAAAACTCAGATTTGGTATAATAAATATTCCCTTCGAAAATATTGGACGGGGTGGACTCAGCTTCTTCTGATGATGTTTACTCCGAGTACAGATAAGATTAATTAATTTTAGTAAAAACAGAATCCTTCTATCTCAAGCCCATTTCGAGAAAACTCAGATTTGGTAAAATAAAAATTCCCTTCGAAAATATTCGACGAGGTGGACTCAGCTTCTTCTGATGATGTTTACTCAGAGTACATGTAAGATGCATGAATTTCAGTAAGAACAGAATCCTTCTATCTCGAGCCAATTTCGAGAAAACTCAGATTTGGTAAAATAAAAATTTGCTTCGAAAATATTGGACAGGATGTAATCAGCTTCATCCGATGATAGTTGATCCGAGTACATATAAGATTCGTGAATTTAAGTAGAAACAGAATCCTTCCTATCTGAATTGAATTTCATGAAAACCCAGATTTGGTAAAATCGAAATTCTCTTTGAAAATATTGGACGAGGTGGACTCAGATAATGTTCACTACGAGTACCTATAAGATTCATGAATTTAAGTGAAAACAGAATCCTTATATCTCAACCCAATTTCGAGAAAACTCAGATTTGGTAAAATAAAAATTCGCACCGAAAATATTGGACAGGATGTAATGAGCTTCATCCGATGATAGTTGATCCGAGTACATATAAGATTCATGAATTTTAGTGAAAATAGAATTCTTCTATCTAAAGCCAATTTCATGAAAACCAAGATTTGCTAAAATCAAAATTCACTTCGAAAATATTGAACAGGGTGGACCCAGCTTCATCCGATCATTTATATCTTTTTTTTTTCATTATTATATCTTAAGAATACTTACTTTAGAAAGAACATTTTTGTTATAAAATACGGTGACAAGTTTTCTCTAACATGTTTAAGTTAGGAATTAGGAATGATGATTGTTTCTTGCAATTATTATCTATTGCTTATTATTATTATTGAAAATACTTTTTTATTTTAAGTTCAAATGCAAATAAATGTTGGTAATATTTACATGTGGTGTTATCATTTCCAATGTCTCTGATGGTTGCAAGGATTGCGAAATCTGTGAATTTTTTCGCCTTCGTCAGTGACGTGTATGGTGAATAACCCAAGGACAGTTGAAGTTGCATTAACTAATTTGCAGCATTTCATCAGAAGGATCTTCCACCTCCGTTCAGTTTGTTGAGCTCGATATATCTGTTTCTGGAGTGTGAGAACAGCTAAGATCCCTTTCTTCAAGGTCATCTACATAAGGGTAAGCACTATTGTTAATGTTGATTTCATTTGTCCTTATTTCGTATAGTGTTGGGATTCTTCCTGTTTCCTTATCAGTCCACTATCATTAAAAATTGGTTGAACCACTTCAGTTCTTCAAACTGAATTTTCCCCAACAAAGAGCGTGATTTGATCACAGTAACTGGCATCAAAGCAACATTGACGTGATATCTGTTTGGACCGTGAATTTCGGAATTCAAATATGAACTCAAATCTCTGTTAGGTACTATTGGATATTTCACTTCGATCGTGCGATCCATTTAACATCAACCGAAACCATAAGGATCATTTTCCTATATTACCGTAAGAATAACATGGGTGATACGCGAATTCGTGCCTTATTACATGGACCAAAACTATAAAAATAGTTATTTACGACATCACATTAGAAACCTGTAAATTAATCAGTGTTTCTCTACATTATTCTGCGAGTATCATACATATAAACCTTCTTCTTGAATCACTTTACCTATTAAAAAAAAGCGTTTCAAAATCCGTTGCGTAGTTTTGAAGATTTAAACATACATATGGACAGACAGCGAAATCGACTTTGCTTTATACTATGTAAAGAAGATAATGTAATACAAAAAACACAGATTGCATCGAGAGATCATAAAATTGATTATGAGATCTCAGAACTGGCAAATACTCACACCAGGTACCAGGATGTATACTCTGCTCCAAGAAGCATAAAACATCTGTCAAATCGATACTAGCACCATCGTCGTATGCAGAGTAAAGTAGTGAAACATTTGACAATTCTGTTTTTCGGTCGAAGAAAGTTGTAGGGAAGTTTCGACACCTGGTATTCTGAGCATCTTGGAATTACCAGTGGTTCTATTCCTGAAAGTAGGAAAGGTAAATTCATGGTGGAATTCGTAGTAGTTCAAAATGAATTCCACAGAAAAATTCCTTCCCTACTTTTCGGATTCGAACTCCAAAATGTGAAATCTATAAATTTTCATGAAAATATTTCAGAGATATGGTTCGAAATTTAGTTTTCGATTTTTTTGTTCATATCGAGGAACCAGAACGTCCAGAACCATATTAAATGAAATATCCATAGGAAAATAGGAAAAACTACGTCATCGTCAATCTAGTATGAAACAATCCTCAAGTGTTACTAAAGAATTTCGAGGCGTAAAATCCGATGGTATCATCGGATTCGAGGAATAAACTCATCATTTGATTAAAAAAGGGTGGGCAAACTTGGATACTTTCGAAGGAAGTGACCAGGAGTTGGGGCCCCAAGTCAGAAGGATCAGAAGACTTGGGTGCAGACGGAAAGAAACTCTACGTAGGTGAGTTTTTACTCACCAAGGTCACGAACCAGATGATGCTTGGCGGACTTGACGTCGGCCTCCCAAAGGTCTCTGAAATGTGGACTTGCAGGGGGAATAAACCGCCAATCGGGTTCGGAGGAAGATGCGATGACACAAAGACTTTGCTGATTGCGGAGAGCCGACAGCAGGCGTCCAGGGTCCCGAAGATTGGCAGCTAAGAAATAAGTTCAGTTGTCTGAAAAGATAAAAGAGGATGATCCCGGCGTGCCACATAACGACAGTAAGAAGCTAAAACTATAGATGAACAGCTGTCGTGGCAAAGCAGATGAACACTACCAAATAGGAGCCGACCCTGAGGTATACGGGGCAAGAACCAAATCTAACACTATCCCACTCGAGTGTTCTTCAGGCAGAATTACTTGCATCGGTGTTACATTTGAAATAAAGAACTTTACATTCGTTTTCGGTAGAACCGGAAGCAGATTCCGCTTAAAAATATGTTTCAATTTGAGTATTCATGCTCTCTAAAACGAGAATACAAAATCTTGAATTTGTATCACAATTCCTTCCTCAAATACATTTGATGAAACACTTAAAAAAATTCACTCTGTATAGAAAAATCACCTCGATATAAATAAGGTTGAGGTCACTTTCGTATTTTTCTATGAATTCATCGAATTCGCAAAAAAAGTTTAATTGGCGGCCTTTTTTTCGGAAGAATTGCGACAATACATTGATCATCAAAAACACCGGATACCAAAAATTTGATTTCCATAAATTTTTTCGCCAACAGAAATAATAGAGTATGTAAATAAAACTATTCATAAAGCATGGGCCACATTTTGAGAATAATGGACACGCCTGCTCAGTTGCTGCATGCAACAGGATGTTGATGAGTTGAGTGATTGAGTTGAGTGACAATAGGTCACTAATCACTAAAAGTACAGGAGTAGGGAGTTTTCGAGCACCTTGCAGGTGTATTCGCCACCGCCAGTTCAAAATACTGATTGAATGAAAAACTAGAAGCCGCACGATGGCCATAATTAGGCGAATGTTCTGCCAGAATGACCCTGATAGAAATATTATTTTTTATAGACCAAAAAAAATTTTTTTCAGAAAACTTTGGTGGGAATCGAACTCTCCACTTTCGATCTACTAGCATTGCCTTGGTAACGGAAATTTATAAGATTAAAATTAAGCCAATTCATACTCGTAGAGAGTTTGATCCCTACCAATGTTTTTGAAAAAATTTGTTTTGGTTTATAAATTCATATTTCTATTTGGGTCATTCTGGCAGCCCATTAGCCTAATTATGGCCTTCGTACGGCTTCCAGTTTTTCGAATAAAAATTATAAAAGTACTCCGAGCGTATAATCTTAAGAAGGCTACAAAAAGAAAACCAATAATTGATATTTTTTCAATCCGTTTTCACACCATTATTCAGAATGAAATATAGTTCAACCATGAAAAATTCCAAAAATTTTGGGCGAAATTTTACTTTCACGGAAGACATGTAAAAGAAAAGTTCAGTTCGAATTTTGAGAAATTTTTTTCAAGGAAAATCTTAGAGAATCGAGTGCGTTGAGATAATGCTTTCCAAATTGGCAACCGAGAAAAAAAATTATAACTTTGCAGGTTTTCCGCCATTTTGGTTTTTATTTTTCGAAATTCTACACCACAATTCAATTTAGCCCTAATGAATACTAAGGTGTGACCAGAAACCGTCATTTCAAATATCTCGCATAACTCACCACAGTTCGCAGAATATCGCTCGAAGTTGACATTAAACACCCTGTATCTCGCTTATGCGTCAAAAACGGAGTATATGTCATGAGGCAAAAATGACTTTCTCGATGCCATCTACACGGCTAAATATGTTTGTCCAGTTTATGGTGAAACACTCTGTATATTTTAACTGTAGATTCTCCATCATCAAAATAACCCTCGATATACCAAAAATATCTCATAAAATTTGTCTTTCAATCAATTCATCAGAATTTAACATTAATCAACCTAACCTAACCCATTTTGTATCCACTCTGTGAATATTTCACAGAAATTTTTATGTGTTCCACCAATAGGTATTCCTGAAACTACGCAAGACACACCGTAAGATCTATGAATCGACGTTTTTGTAGCCTACGTAATCGAAGATTGAAGAGATCAACTGTAATATAACGTCTGTGGACGACGCATGAGTATAGCGACAACCGGCGCGATCTTCAAACAAAATTGGAGAAAATCTTTTCTAGAGCTATGTTGTTATAAAAGGGGAAACTGGGGAAAGTGATCATTTTAGGCGTTTTTCTTCGATCTCGTGATGATTATGTGAAGATTTTCAGTGAACAAATGTGATATTAACCGCGTAGTGTGTGACGGGCTTTGTTTACCTATTGGCTATTGTCGGCGGAAATATAATCGCTCGGGCGCCAGCCGCAATGGGTTTTAAAAGGTTGTGACTCCTTTATAAAAAGTTTCACTTCGAGCCCCTGCCTGGGTAGCTTTTAGTTAGTTGGAGAAGGGTTTGGCTCAATCTGAGGTGTTAGCGATTGATAAGTATGTCCTTTATTAGATATTTCTAGCTGTTGCTGGGATAATGATACAAGCAGAACCTTAAACAACTATGTGAAACTGTGAAATCAAAATGTAATACAATGTAAACTCAACTAAATAATGTATGCAACACCCAAAATCAAAGTACTAAACTATTTCCAAAGACCAATTATTAAACAATTAAAATGCAAGTATGAAAGTTACAAAAGTCTTACTGATATTATGAAAAGAGATGAAAACAATTGCGGGTTAACGGGGTGAGCAGGTGAGACAGACGGAAAATAAGCGGTGATAGAAAATGACAATCTAATTGCAACAAATGAACAATGAGAGCATTCAAAGCAGTCGTGAAGGAGCAAAGCAGTGAGCATGTAAATCGAAAAATTGTATAGAAAAATGAAATGGGCTACGGTTTCCGAACCACAACTGTATGTCTGGATACTCGTGGAAAAAAAGACTACACTACAATGTTTCCTTCTCGAATTAGCGGTCAAATAGATAACCGAGGATTCGATCGGTCGGAGGAATTAGCGCATTCACCAAAATGTCGAGGCGAGTTACGAAGCTTATAGGTTTTGTGCCGCTCCAGAATATCCCCAGCAAACAGTCAGCCACAACAACGGGGTTGCACCGCGCGCCGTGTGGCTCAACTAATGTGCGGAAGAAACAATGGACCCAACACTGCTTAACAAACGACGGGACAAGCCAAAATTTACGGGAAAAAGGAAAACAGTGCGGCGCATCCGCTAAAGTTGTCGAAGCTCACAAGCTGTGATCTACCCCAGAATGACTCCAACAGCTATAGCCAATCGCACCGACTGGGTGTCGCACCTCGTGGGGTACGATCAAACTAATGCGCTGGAGAAATCAGGGGTACAACACTTCCCAATAAGCGAATACACAAGTCAAAATTCACGGGAAACCGGAAAACAGCACAGCGCATCCGCCAAAATGTCGTTGCCGGTCACGAAGCTCACAGGCCGTGATCCACCCCAGAATGACTCCAACAGCTATAGCCAATCGCACCGACTGGGTGTCGCACCTCGAGGGGTACGATCAAACTAATGCGCTGGAGAAATCAGGGGTACAACACTTCCCAATAAGCGAATACACAAGTCAAAATTCACGGGAAACCGGAAAACAGCACAGCGCATCCGCCAAAATGTCGTTGCCGGTCACGAAGCTCACAGGCCGTGATCCACCCCAGAATGACTCCAACAGCTATAGCCAATCGCACCGACTGGGTGTCGCACCTCGAGGGGTACGATCAAACTAATGCGCTGGAGAAATCAGGGGTACAACACTTCCCAATAAGCGAATACACAAGTCAAAATTCACGGGAAACCGGAAAACAGCACAGCGCATCCGCCAAAATGTCGTTGCCGGTCACGAAGCTCACAGGCCGTGATCCACCCCAGAATGACTCCAACAGCTATAGCCGATCGCACCGACTGGGTGTCGCACCTCGAGGGGTACGATCAAACTAATGCGCTGAAGAAATAAGGGGTACCTACAACACTTCCCAATAAGCGAATAGAGAAGTCGAAATTCACGAAAATTTCCGAAGGACCGAGAGTCCGGGCGCGAAAACCGGGTGACCTTGAGTCGAGACACTCGATCGCCTACCAGCGCACCGCTGCCCCGGTCTTAGTTTCAAGCAGAACCTGCAGAACCGGTTTTCTTTCACGGGAACGTTACAAATAAAAATGAAAATAACACGTTGTTCGAGTAGGGGGATAATTTTATACAAAATAAACACAATAATAGTTCGAAATACGGAATAAAAATTCGGAAAATCCCAGATCAAGATTTTTCCTACCTTATAGAGATTCTGCTAACTTGCACGGGACACTGTCCGGTCGAATAGAACTTTTTAACGGTCCAAAAATGAATCTCCTCTTCACGGATTCGATACTGAATATTCGTCTTTAAGATTCACTAAATTCAACAATTCTTTTTAATCTCTTTCATAATCAAACCACAAATTATCTTCGCACTTGATCTCTTTAATCCCGAATCTCCAATCTGAATGAATCCCTCTTCGTCGCGTCCAGCCCCTCCTAAAAGGCCCCTCATCATCGGGAGTCGCGCGCGCGAAAATTCTTCAAATTTTCAAGAGAAAATTGATTATGATGGGCTCTGATTGGTCTACCTGAGTTCCCACTTTTCGTGAACATTCTAGAACTTTCTAGAGGTAACTACGACGCAAAAATTGCCGCCATTGTACAAGATTTTAAACTCTAAAAAAATGGAAAAAAACAATCGACCAACAAAAGAAACGACGAAGAGAGATAACAACACCCGGCTGCCAACAATCGGCGCTTGATTTTTAAATTGCAACCGAACGACATGAATGAGATTTACGGGTTGCCTATCGGAAAATTTCAAAGTGATCTTACCGAGATTCTTAAAATGAAGGGCGCTTCATTACAAGTGTCAGGTTTATAATATCCAAGAGGATATTGTTTAGATAGAAACATCGCCAGAGATTATTTAGCGCCGAGTATCATTTTATGTTTCATAAATTTCAATTAAATACGTGGTTCGTATCGATATTCATCTGAATTTTGTATTTCTTTTCACATGTATAATTGCTTGATCCTTGGTGTTTATCTTCCACTTTCGTGGTATTTTATTATTACATATCTCTACATCAAACTTTATTCCATCATTAAGATTTTAGTCTAGACAAAGCTAATGAACATTCTGACAACATTGTTAACTTGCTTAGAGACCAGAAAAGTAATTATATTCGATGATTTTTAATCCAGGGAAGCATCCAGATTATTTGGCATAATCTTGGATTAGTGTCCTCCAAGACTAATATTGAAAATGAATTTGTAGGAATAGGACAAATGAATGCTCAATAGTCTTTACGATCCATATATTTACCGACGATTCGCAGAATCACATCTGCTTCATCAGGCCTGAAATTGAACAAAATTACACAATATAAAATATGAACAATTTAAACACACTACAGAAACAATACAAATAAAATACCTCTATATGCCAGATAAAGCACGATCTCAAAATGTACAGCAAATTGAATCGAAACACCGGCATAAAAATTTCCACAGTAATATTAAATAAATAAAATTAATTACAACAACCATCAGTCATAACCTACAATTAAAATGATGTATTAAATAATGTGACAGCTCTCGAACTTTCTAAACATTTTATTCTTCTTCTTACTTTGTATCTCCTCTTTTTATATCTACTTTTATAGTTGTTCAATATTGTGTTGTATAATACACAAATTCGATTTCAATACAATCCAGATTATTGTAAGAATTCATGATTTTCTCCTCAAATTTTATCGTTCACAATCAGGTGTAACTCGAAAACGACGCGTTTTATTGAAAAAACATAAGAATACTTTCATTTTCTGAAATGCTGGATTCTTCAAGTGGTTTTAGGCTATTTTTGCATGGATTTATGAGTCAGCTACGCTGTTACTTTTATACCAGGAGGATAATTGAATGAGGAGTATGAACCATGAATAGAGTAAAAAATTAACCACAATTGAGTTCATTTGAAATAACGGTTCCGAAGATATGACCAGAAAAGTGTTTTTTTCGAGGATTTTCGACACCCTGCATCTTCCAAATCAACCCGAATTTTTGGAAGTGGTATGAGAAAAAGTCTTTCGTTTTATGAGAGGAATCTACAGTTAAAGTATATGTACAAGTCAAAGACTCACCCTGTATGAAACAATTCACATTCATAAATAAATAAACCATTGCATATAAAAACTTATTCTCCCGAAAAAACGATGCAAAGCATATAATTTATTGGAGCATACTGGATATCTTGAGAGATACGGATACTATGAGGAAAAAAATCTCAAACTTCAGCGTTTCTCGAAAAAGAAGGCGATGCGTATCCATGTTTATGAATAATTATGGGATTTTCATTCTTGATTGGATCCAAAGAACCACCCCTAAGAATCTCAGGAAAAATCCTGAATAGAGATTCCTGAACATAATTATGAGTTCTTGAACTTCATTGGGTTGCAAAACAAATCGATATATTATAAACACACTTTGTCGAAAGTATTGCCCCCCCCTCCTAGTTTTCTCAAGGAACAATCTATGTTCTGGAAATGAGATGAATTTCCTCTACCTTTACTGGAATATATTTGATAGAAAATCTTTGTTTGTTACTCTTTGCAGGAAGAGACAAAATAGGAAAAATAAGAAGAAATTTTAAATTATTAGAGTTATTCCACAACTGAATCCAAATTCAATAGTCATATCGTCCATTCTTCCTGAAGGGCTAAACTTAATTCGTGAAAAGTTGAAGTTGGATTTTGGCGATTGGATATTGCTCTCTCTGACTGAGATGCTGGCTACCGTGTTTGTTGTATTCGCGCAATTATGGCCGAAAATTTGGAGAATCTGATTTGCATTAGCGTACAATATTTAAAAACAATTCGTTTTCCTTCGCTGACATCAGAAGAAAATCAAAAGTGCCGGTCGTCCAAAACTGAATTTATCGATCACGTATGTAACAATATGTAAAACACGCGATTATAATAGAACCTTCAAAATAGACACTTATGAAAAAGCCGAATCGTAATGTGGTTGTGAAATAGTAACAGTCTTTATTGTTTTCCTTGTTTGATATTTGCTGGTGATGATCAAACATCAGAATGGACCAGATACGGTGTCAAGGATTTAATTCATTTAAAAGAAAAAATTAAAAAATATCAAAGTTCCAAGACACCTCTCTGCCATGCAAATTAGGTTTTAATTTATTAGGTAAACAAGGTATTCGACAACAAAAAACAGTGCTCACCGACTGAATATCGAGAAACATTATGAGCAAGTAAAAAAGAACAGATACATTTTATCGAAAATCATAAACTGTATTAAATTTTGTGGTGCTTTCGAATTAGCATTACGTGGCCATTATGAAGGAAATTATTAGATAAATCCTGTTATATTTAAAGGTGTCATATCAATTTTTCGGCTGAATTAGATTTAGCACTCAGGGATCATTTGGATGAATCCACAGTATTTAAAAATAAAGATGATGAAACAAGTGACATTTCAAAAATTTTCCAATTGGTTATACCTAGTTTTTCGTTATACTTTAACAGACCGTACCCCTTGTACTTACAATTTCAGATTTTTGCGCCAACCCCTTTTCTGAATATTATCCCAAGATAGGACGAAAGAACGTCACAAACTGCTCTAAAATGCGAGTTTTGAAGGTTAGTTTTCAAATTTTTGTTCACTCCCAAAATCAAATCCACGCGCCGCCCCTGGTATCGGGCAAGAAAGATTGAAGTGAAATGTGATAGTATTCATTGTTTTTTTTTTCTATAGTTTTGAATTTTTTGGTTTTGTTGTTGTTTATATTATGCCATTTTTTCATTGTATGTATTAGGAAAAAATTAATTCAAGTTCTTCTCCCCCCCACCCCCGCTCATCAATTTTGGATAGGATATAATTTGCGGCCCTTTTGAACTCTGCTTTTTACATTCAGGCACAAGTCGCGCCTTGAGTTTGACACCCCTGATGTACATGATTCATCATCTAGTACACGAATACAGTAGTATATGAAAATATGTAAATTACATTTTTATTGTGTAAGATAACATGAGATAACTTGAGAGAAGATGTCTGAAGGCAGAGGAATCACTAAAATATTTACGGAAAAAGTAACGGGATTATCCCTTCCTTAAATCTTATATGTACAGTTTTTTCCAAACAATGAAAGGAGTCCCATGAGTTGATTGACTTGATAGCACCACATTTTCCACCTAATGTTGCAAGCTCACTCTTGGGCTGTACGACGTTTTCTGATGCTGTTGCTCGTTTGAGGCAAGCTGACCAGTACTTCAAAAATAAACCTAGCAATTCTCAAAATTTTCAAAAAAAGGTCAATTTCGCTAATACAGAGAGCACAAATAAGAATCCTAACTCGCACAGGTATGGCTTCTCCACCTCGAACAGACAGGGTGAGAGAGATTTTTCGAATAAAACAATGTCGGTTTTGGAAACTGCGACCCAAGAACAGGGAAACGGGGAGATCTCCCACCAGTGAATTTGTGGGGAAAAGAACTATTTATATAAACAATAACCCTTTACCTTACTTACTGATGGAGGAATCTGACTTTGATCATTCATTAAATGATGATCGGTGTCCACTTATTTTAGTAAATTTATATGGTTACAAGTTCGCTGCGTTGGTTGATACAGGAAGTAGAGTCTGTGCTATCTCACTTGATGCATGGAATCAGATCGGGGGATCTCACAGTTCTATTCCTCATTTTCCAGTAACGGGTATGAGGGTAGTTGGAGCTTTTAAGACCAAGCTACAGAAAGTCACTATACAAGCTCAGTTAAGGTTTTGTGTACAATCAATGTCACTTTGCTTCGAGTTCTTAATCATTCCGGCCTCCGGGTCTAACTCATCCAGTTATATTGGGATGTGACTTGCTGCGTTTCTTTCGGGTTGATGTGAAATTATCGGAAAATGCTTTGGTATTCCATTCGATGGAAAGAACCTACAATGTTCCAGAGATCGATATTCATCACAATTTTGCACCTTCAGAAACTCTCGCTCTCAACATTAAAAATAAAATCGAAAAATTGCATTGAAAGTATCTCAGCATTAGATACTAGGTTAGGATCTGGGAATCGTTTTGAAAAAACAGTGGGAAATTGTCAACTTCCGCTAGATCACAAGTCAAAATATCAAAAAGTACTGACAGAGTTTGATGCTCTGTTTTCTGATATTCCTGGAAGGACTTCAGAATATTTTCACACAATTAGGATAACAAATTCAGAAGAGTTTTTCATCAAACCATATCCAATACCCATGGCACATCGGTCTGCTGTAAAACAACTGTAGATGAAATGCTGCAGTGGTGAGTTGTTGAAAGTACCTAAACCGATTGATGAAATAATCAAGCAGTTATCGGGGAGAACTGTCATGTCAAGTTAAGATTTGACACACGGTTACTGGCAGTGTCCTGTGGAGGAGAAGTCCAAGAAGTATACTGGGTTTATGCTTGGAACTAAAACCTATCAATTTTGTGTTCTTCCATTCTGAATAAAAAATGCTACCAGTGCTTTTACTCGGTGCATGGATAAAGTTTTGGGTCCTAGCTTTCAGGATTTTGCGGTAACGTATGTTGACGACATTTCGATAATGTCAAAAGACATTGAAGAGCATCTTGTCCATTTGTCTCTTGTTTTTGAACGCTTCACGGAGGCTGGACTTACCTTGAGACTTGATAAATATGATTTTTTTAGGTCTGAAATAACTTATTTGGGGTTTTTGCTCACGAGTCAGGGAGTCAAACCTGATGCCCGCCGGATCCAAGCTTTGGTTGATTATCAGAGACCAACAAGGGTGAAGGAACTTCAAAAGTTCCTCGGGTTTCGTCAATATGACAGAATTTTCACCCCCAGATTTTCGGAAATTTCTGCACCACTAACGGCTTTATTGCATAAAAAAGTTGCATGGAGGTGGACAGATGTGGAAGAAAATTCCTTTCTGAACTTAAAAATGCAATTGCAAAATGCAGTGTTGCTTTACCACCCTAACCGAAATGAACCTTGGCATGTACAGACTGATGCCAGTGATAATGGTATTGCAGGTACTCTTTTTCAGATGATAAATGGTGAAAGAAAGGTGGTTTCGTGTGCGTCTCGACTCCTATTGGAGAGGGAAAAGCGATAGTGCTTATGAAAAAGAAGTACTAGCGGCACTTTGGGTATTACAGAAGTGGAGAATTTATCTTCTGTATAATAAATTCACCTTGCATACTGACTGCAAGGCAAAATAATCTACATACAAAGTTGTCGTTTATTAACCCCTAGTATAATAACACGGTGGGCTCTAGCTCTCCAAGAATTCACTTTTGACATAGAACATATTCCTGGACGCGAGAATGCACAGGCTGATGCGCTTTCGCGCTGCGCTTGTGTGCAACTGCCAACACCCACGGAGAAATGCTTCACAATTTCCAAGCTCCAATTCTGCAGTGATTTCTTGAACGTACTTAAAAATATCAAAGAACAACAGATGATGGATAGTAAGTTGTCATCTCTGATTCATGAATTATCAGGCGGTGGAGAGGAAAGACTCAGTAAGTATTTCGTGATAAGGGATGGAATTCTCTATAAAAGGGATAACATAAGTGAAAGATTTTTACTATGCGTTCCACAAGAGTTAGTTCAAAAATTCGTGGATGCTTACCATTCGACTTTAGGACATGGACAGGAGTGTACAAAATCTGGATTTTTATGCGTACTGAAGTGTGGGTTACAAATCTTTACCGTCAGATAAAAAATGTATAAAATGCTGCGTTCTTTGTCAACGAACAAAACATTCCGTTTTATCGTCTCCCCCTCAAAATAACGTCATTCCGACCAATCGAAACGACATAATTGCTGTGGATCTATCCGGTCCTTTAATAAGATCTAGAGGAGGTGCACAATATTTATTTGTAGTACTGAATCTTTTAACTAAGGGCCGGTATTATAAAAGGCGAATCGAGGATTCAACCGTGCGCCAACTACCAGATAGTGAGGAATTTGGTTGTTGGCGCAACGGTTGAATCCTCGGTTGGCCTTTATAATACCGGCCCTAAGTATGTTGTGTTGTTGCCTATAAAAAAGGCCACAACGCGTTCACTTGTATTGAGGATGGTAAAAGATTATCTTCCTTCGTATGGGCCCGTAAATCGTATATAGTGTGACCGAGGAACTCAGTTTACATCGAAACTTTTGCAGAATACTTTTAAAAGTGAAAATATACAAGTTATACAGGGTGTTTCAGAATAAGGGATCGTTAATTCGGGATCTTAATCCTCAGATGATATTATGATATAAAGTTCCTATGGACTATAGGTCCCTGACGCACTGTTTCTGAGATACGGGGTGTTGAAATTTAAACAAAAATTGGTTTTATGAAATTATTTTCTACACCGTACACGATTTTTTTTGCGTTTTGGTAGGTCATGAGTAGGTACGCATTAAGACACAATTTTTCCTATACAAAATGATGTTCAATTTTCAGCCATAGTCCATAGGAACTTTATACCATAAAATCATCTGAAGATTAGGACCCCGAATTCACGGAAACTGATTATGAAAATGAGTAAGCATTTAAACACATGATGAAATTGCATTTTATTCTTTTTCTCAGAAAGTATTCGTCGCAGGTAAAAAACTCAGAAAACCATTCTAATTGTAAATTATGTGGTTGTTACGGAAATAATTTGAAATTCGCGAAAAATCATTGGCGTACCAATTTTTCACCGAATTTATTCGGAAAGTAGTCTGTACGGACGCCACTGGTGAAAATTGAACATCATTTTGTATGGGAAAAAATGTGTCTTAATGCGTACTCATGATCTACTAAAACGCAAAAAAAATCGTGTACAGTGTAGAAAATAATTTAATAAAACCAATTTTTTTTATTTCAACACCCCGTATGTCAGAAACAGTGCGTCAGGGACCTGTAGTCCATAGGAACTTTATGTCACAAAATCATCAAAGGATTAAGTTCCCGAATTAACGGTCCCTTATTCTGAAACACCCTGTATATACCTCTGTTCGTCATCCTCAGGCAAATCTCTCTGAACGGGTGCTGAAGGAGTTGGGAAGGTTGTTCCGGAGTTACTGCTTCCAGCGGCACTCTCGTTCGGCATTCAAATTCAAGAAATTTTGAATGAAATAGTCCACGATACTCACTCCAGATTGGTGGACCTCGGCTGAAGTTGTTACCTGATGAGCTCATCCCACAGGAAGGTAGGATCGAGCCAACTTTGGATACAAAGCTAAGGCTTGCATCCAGCATCCGTATGTCTCTCTAAAAAAGCTGCCAAAAGGGCTCTTCGACATCCTGGTAAGAGATTCACCACTAACAATGTAGGAGATCTCGTGCTCCTCAAAGCTAACAACACGCCCACACAGCACATGTACGTACAATGGACGAACAATGGATGTTTATTATGGATGTTCGAAACATCCATTGGATGTCCAGAATTGGTACATAGTACATCCAAAGGACGTTCATGGGACGTCCAGGACACCACTTTGGACGTACAATTCAAGTCCAGATATCGTCCAATGGATGTACATTGTGCCTATCTTGGATATCCATTGTACGTACATTGGATGCACATGTACGTACATTGGATGAACAATGGACATTTATTATGGATGTTCGAGACATCCATAGGATGTCCAGAATTGGTACATAGTACATCCAAAGGACGTTCATGGGACGTCCAGGACACCACTTTGGACGTACAATTCAAGTCCAGATAACGTCCAATGGATGTACATTGTGCCTATCTTGGACATCCATTGCATGTCATATGTACGTACATTGTATGAACAATGTTTATTTTATTGTTCATCATAATATAAAGAAATATTCAAAGCAATTTAAATCCAGTTAATTAATTAGTAACACTGAAATTAATCAGATACGGCGTTACTAGATAATATCTAGTGTTAAAGGTATATCTAGTAGTTAATAGAGGTAGATATACCTATAACCTATAACATCATCAGTCATCACACGCCTTGGGATCTGACTCGTTCTAATCAGCTAATTCAGCTTGCCACAGCCACCATGCCACACATCATCATCCAGGTACCTAGCGAATGTTCCAACAACATCATTTCATGATCTTGTACGGATCAACGGATCTATGCAGCGGAACGAAGGTCCTCTTAAAACAAAACGGAAGATCGTTCTGGGGGAAGACTACAGCATGGCGACATCTAGTTATGAATTAGACAAACAATTCGCTCTCGAAGTTACGCGGTCGAAGATAGATGGCATATCTCTCATTTTCTCCTTCCAGTGACTACATGGTAATATAGTCACTGTATCTCCTCAGCAAGCAAGAATGTGAGTTTTCACATAAGAAACATGAAGGCGGCAGCGTGAGAATCGTACATAGTCATCGGTATGTCCGAAAATAATAATTATCCAACTAAAGTTTATTCTAGAAGGAATTATTCCAAAAGGAAAAATTAATCAGTAAAACTGAGATTAATCAGATATCAGTTGTTGATATTTATATCAATGCACGCGGTATCTGATTTATCTCAGTTTTACTGATTTATTTTCTTTTTGGAATAATTTCTTCTGGAATTAACTTTCGTTTCGGTCTGAAACATGGCCGATATGGCGCTCATCTGCGAATCGTCTATAATGTATCTGAATTGGACGTACAATGAATGTTCACTGTTGGATTTACAATGGACGTCCAGAAATGTACATTAACTGGACGAACAAAAATGCACCATTAATAATGTATCTGAATTGGACGTACAATGAATGTTCACTGTTGGATGTACAATGGACGTCCAGAAATGTACATTAACTGGACGAACAAAATGCACCATTGAACAAATTTTATTTGAAGATTGTGTTTGGAAATACTATTGATTTTCATTTGGAACAGGGAAAATAGATGAGATTCAAACAGAAAATTCATATATATTTTTGGACATTATATGTATGTACAATGGACGTACGTTCGTAACAACCAATGGACGTCAACAATTGTAAGTACAATGGACATCCATTCAACGTCCATGGACGTTTGGACTTGATATGGTCGTAAAATGGACGCCCAATGGATGTCGTGTGCTGTATGGGCGTCCTCTGCAATAAAGTCAGAAATAAAAAAGTTTCCATTCAGGATAAAAAAAGAGAATTTGTGATCATACTTATCTGTTGGTGTCTCCGAAAACAGATGAAGAACGCGGAATTTTTCACTCATCCCACTTAAAAACTTATGCTGTTCCGACCTATGCTGCTGAAAATTAGTTTTTCCTAATTTATCCTTGCACAAGATGGGGGGGGGCAAGTTGTACAGAGACATTCTGTATATCATGTGTATGATGGGTTATCTGAAATCAGGCGCTCCATTTTCCTAGGAATCCGAATGTTGCGGAAATCTTATCGCTTGTCCATGTGTGGCGTTATTTCTTTTGTTCTCTTGGTTAATTCAATCATTTCAGAAGTCGGCATCTTCTTGAATAACGAATCTTAATTTATGAATTCATTGCATTGATTAACTTGCTGTCATAACGGTGAGGATACCACTTTTGAGCTTGGTCAACGTTTTTTAGGTTAGATTAATGATTTTGTAGTTTGACTACTTCCGGTTTAACTGGAAATGCCCTCAACTTCTTTAATTTAAATGGGATACCCTATATATTTTCACAGATTTTTAAAGAGCTTGTTATTTGGAATTCATACATACTGAGTTTTGTTTAAAAAATTCGTAAAAACGAGGAATATAGCACTTTAATCAACCCCCTTTGACCAACAAACTCTCAGGAATTGAGACAAAGAATTATTGATGAATGTGAACTAATACGTGGAGAAGTCTTGGAAAGAGTGACTCAAGAATTTGTTAATAGGATGGCATATTGTCAGCAAGTAAACGAGCATTTTGATCATTTGAAGTATTTTTGTTTCTCAACCTCATTATTCTAAAATGAAATGTACACCTGACAGTTTTTACATTTTTTTTCACACTAAACTCAGTATCTACCTATGTATGAATTCAAAATAACAAGCTCTTTCAAAATCTGTAAAAATATATAGGGTGTCCCATTTAAATTAATCAAGTTGATGGCATTTCCGGTTAAACCGGAAGTATATTATTATCAAAAAAATGTACATCAGATTCATTTCGTTCCATTGAACTTACCTGCAAAATTTCATAAATATCGTTCTTTTCGTTTAAAAGATATTTACTTGGTCCCATTATCCCAACCCTGCATATTATTATGCTTGCAGTGGTAACAATAATTGCAAAATTCGGCATGCGATGAGATTTTATTATCGCGGTGTCAACTCATGTGTGTGGCTGGAAAAATATTCAGAAAACAAACCACTTTTTTTCTTGAATACGTTCATACGCAATAAAAAACCAACAGATTCTATGAGAAATAACTTTGAAGTACTTTACCATGACTATGAAACACTTCATATCGCCAGAGAAATTCTTTTCATGGAAAAACAAGAGACAGAATATTTTAGTTGCTCACGAAGATTAATATTTTTCAACGAAAAAAGAATATTTCCTATTAAAAAAATCTACTTGACCTTGAAATCAAACTCCAAGGTCAGATTGAACCTCTACATTCGATGTCCCCCTAAGAACTTAGAAACAGCCATTTGAAACATGTTCTGATCCAGGCTTTTTCGTCTTCCCAGGAAGTTATTTCAGTGGATTTTTTAAAACCGATTACCCTGTATATTGTGATATCATTATTTTCATGATATTTAAATCTTTCAGAAAGAATATAAACACAAAACTAAGGGTTTTATATTTATTATATATAAATGATACCAAGCAATACACAATGTATTAATATAATTATATGGCAAATAGGTTTTCTTCAACAACAATACGTTTGTTGCTCAATTTATTGCACCTACCTCTAAAATCAATAAAAAATGAAACATAAAAATAATCCTAACACAAAATTAGGAACATTTCGAAGGGAATAAGAAAAACATAAATACAAAATGAAGAAAATATTAAATAAATTTCTTTCAACTTTAAGTACAACATAATTATATGAAAGAAATGCAAATAATAAAGAAAAGTATTGAAAATTCTGAAAGTTCTACCATTTCAAATCTATTTTAAGTACTAAATTGTCACATTTACTTCTAGTCTCTGTAATAATATATTATATATGATTCTGCCCAATAGCAAAACTATATTCTGATGGTTATTATGTTGTTCTAATCTATATAAAAGTTACACGTTTTTTGCAATCATTTATCTTTATATGAAGGGTTTTAGGAACTCTGTTCAGCCGTTTATGGAGAAATTCCAAGACAGCTGTAAGTAAAGGCACCCAGTACCTCAACAAAAACTATAGGTAAGTACTTTTATGTTTGGGAACTGAAGATCTTCTGCCAAGAAATGAAACGTTGTCAAGGTACCGCTTTTAAAATAATAGGAACCATGTTATTTGCATTTCTTGTCTGAATATTCTCAAAGAAAATGCCTTGAATTGATTCTTCGATACTATAAATTTACTTCACTCCAATTATAATATTCACCACGTCTTATTTTGATGGATATCAAGACAACTTTTCGAGAATATTCATTTTTCGTACTTCACTCAAAAATTTGAAGTCCGTAAAACTTAAGTAGAAATGTTTCTCAATTATAAGCATCTCAACTTGCACTGTCGAAATCAAATTATGGCACTGCACAAACAAAAGCTCGACGAGTGTCTACGTATCCTATACGTTCACATCTGTACAAACTATCATATTAAACCATATTTTTGATATTCTGTTTTCAATATTGTATAAGAAAAATGTTTTGTATAAATTGGAGATCTGTATAATATGTCTTTTAAAATATGGAGAGGTCTGTTATGAGGTATATAAATGATCTGTGGTGCAGAGATAATATGTGAATTTTGGACCTAAGAAATTAGGGTTCATCTTTCATATCCTCTGCACTTATTGAGGTAGGCTGTTCAAAAACATAATATCAAAACTAAACATCACAAATTAATATTTACATCGCAGTTTGATCAGTTATTGTTGATTTATTGCTTCAATACAATCAAAACGAATAATTGTGTTATTACATTATATGTCACCAAAAGAACTATTATCAACAAAAAGTCTACAATATTGAGCATATATATCTTATAAACTGCAATGTAAAATTGTTTCATCCTAAAACTACATTCAATTATTTGCATTTACGTCGAAACTATAAATATATGTACAAAAGACGGAATTTATAAATGAAAAAACTATAACTTGTCAACAAGTAATGAAACTACAATATTTACAATAATCATTTCAAAGTAACAAGGTACTTCACAAAGACAAAAAGCACCACTAGAAATTACTTCTTTCTTGAATACTCGAATTCTGACAAAGATTCGAACTTTATGGTGTTTCTAGTAACATCATAGGCGGTATTCGATTTTATTTCTTCTATCTTATACCAAAAGGACGAACTGCGGAGGGCTGTGACTTCAAAACCTTCAAGTGGTACATACATAACTTTAAGCTTGTGGAATAAATTATTTTTAATTGTCTTTCATTTCTGAGTACTCAGTATATTTGAATTCCTGTCACAGTGCTGTTCCTCCTTTTTCAGTACTTAAACATTAATTAACAAGTATCTTTTTTACATGTGCTTGTCCTAAAACTACCCACGTAAGAATTTCAAATGTAATTCTTCCAGGAATCAAGCAAGAACTGTCTAACATTTAACAATAAGTATACGAATACAATATACTTGGTCAGCACAGCCGACATTGTGAGTCCCAAATGAATGATTGTATTCAGAATCGTTAATTGACTTGACCCATTGGAATTGAGTCAGGAACAAAAATTATTTTATTTTGATCATCCAGATATTTAGAGAATGTTTCAATTCAAAATTCTGAATACCGTCATGATTTGGATTAAGTATACCACAGTTTCAGTGAAGTGTTTGGATAAAAGACAGTGACAATTACAGATAAATAAAGAAGAGACAAAATCGAAAAACGAAATAATCCATTTTCGGAAAGTGGTTCCTGAATTTCAACATTAACTGTGTTTATTCATTCCAATGGAAGAACTTGAAGATGATTTTGTCTATAACAAAATATTGCAGAAATAAATAGAATATCTCTTAAAATTCTCAATAAAACGTCACTAGAGGCTAGCGGAAGATGAATTAAGGAAGTGTCCGAATGGTTAAGAAGCACTGTTTGGTTATTTAAATAACGAGATTCTTTCAGAAACTAGATATCATGGAAGTCAATGATGTAGGTACCTGAATTATATCACTATTTTAAAAATTGTAGCATTTACTAACATTAATCTATGGGTGATAATCGGTCATGATGATAAAATATTATTAGTTAATTTCCCTGAATTTCGGATAAGTTTGATAAGAGTATTTTTGTACTTCAGTTGAAGATATAACTGAATATGATGAATATCAAATAACACTGAAGATTTCTTTGCAGGCATAACAGAAAGTTTTTGAATGAAGAAAAATCTTGAAGGAAACTTTAAATCGGTCGTAAAGGATATAACAATAATCACTGAAATTTGATATTCATCGCAGCATTTGACACCCGAGAAGTGAAATTAATATTTGGAGAAATGTGATTATCAATAATATGATTGTATCAGTTGTGGAATTGCTCGATTTTGAGGAATATTTATAAAAATAATAAATATTATCATCTTTAAATTCAAATAGAAAAATATACAACACCAAAGGCAGAACGAATTTGTACAATTTACACCTGATTTTGGAAATTTTGTATACTTCGAAAACTTGTGAATCAAATTCTTTCAAGAAAATACAGTTACATTCGTTTCTTTATCTATAACTAATATCAACATTGATCGAGACTATTGTCGAGGACAACATCAAATTTCATTTTATGGATTCAGATCGCGAGAATGGAACTGTGGTTTCTTGAAAGTTTGAACAAATCAACATTTTTTTTATACCGGTTTTTCTGGGTAGAAATATGTGGGATACGAAGGACATACTTCAAAACATCTAAAATGTTTCGAAATTCTCGAAATGAATCCACGAAAAGAGTATTGTACAAGTATTCTTCAACATCAATTTATAAGCAATCGTATTTTAATTAAGTACACTATTTCTTATATACCGTATACATATGAAAACCCTATTTTTACAATCTTGTTTTTTTCTACTAAACACTACTTCTGAGGTAGACGGATGGAATTTTCGAATATATAACTCGTAGAATCTCAAAGATCCACGGTAATAAAGAAATTATTCTTATCTTTCGCAGAAAAGAGTAAAGTATATGCGTTAAAACTGAGGTAGATGGATGGAATTTCTGGATTCATCTGATTGAATTATTCACAGTTTGATACTTATCATATCCCTGTATATTTTCATAGACTAATCCGCAGCTTTCAACTGTTCTGGTTCAGCATCTTCATCACTGTAATCATCTTCTTCGCCACCTGAAGATTCTCCCTCATCTCTTTCCATCTTTATGTCGTTATCATTTCTTCTTACGTCGTCGTTCCTCTTCATGAGGTAATCATTAGCAGTCTGCATTTGCTGCTGCATTTTTTCGAGGAAATGATGTTGGTTCGTTTTGTCTAATCCCATTGCATTCAGCTGAGCTAACTTCGCAGCATGAACAGCAGCAGCAGCTTGTTCAGACATCATACCCATATTTAGACTATTTTCTGTTATAAATTGAATGTATGTATCCAAAATGGCGGATCCTGTGGTGTTAGCACCAGAAACTGGCGGGGGTAATGGTCCTGGATAAGGCTCTTTAGACATATTTTGAGCAAGTGAGTCAATACTTTTGGCAGCAACAGCTTGTCCAGCAGAGGTATATCTGGAAATTTAATTCGAAATTTATACTGACCCAAAATTTATTTCATTTCAGTTCTTTCTCAGAAATTCTCAGTTTGTTTCATTTACCTATTGAATTTGTAATTATTTTGATGATTCAAAGGTGGGGACATTCCAAAATCCATTCCACCATACCTGCTTGAAGTTGTTAGATCTTCAGGATCGTTGTCGCCGCATATTGAGCTACCTCCCTCGGAAACACCTCCCGAAAAAGCACTCTTAGCATCCAGTTTTACATCTGATCGGCGTGGGCCAGTAGGTGAAGCTCTAGCTCTCAGCTCAGCCGCACTGATTTTTACTCCAGCTTTGGCCAATAGTCTGAAAAAAAAATTATAACATATTGTTTCTTTCCTAATCGATGATTGAAATTAGTTTTGGTTCTCAAATATACAAATTTTACTCACTTGCTTGCAAGTTCTGGGTCGAAAGGCGCTGGCATAGGTACTACTGGTAAATCTTTTGTGCTTATTCCTCTATGTTGCCTTGACATATGTGAATGCAGAGAATTTCTTGACTTTGCCACTGTTCCACATAAGACACATCTGTAACCTGGACATATGGTATGCTTATCTTCCAAATGTGTTCTCAGAGTATGCGCTGATCTGTATATTTTTCCACATTTTGGACAAGGACGAGGATCTGTTGCTCTTACCCTCATCATATCGAGAGAACGGCGTGACACTGGAAAAAAATGATTCGGTAATTTTTTGCGCGACTTATATATCGTGAAAAATATATCGAACACAACCAATTTAATTCAATGTATAATTTTCTAAACAGCAATTTACCATTTAAGTGATTGTAAATTTTCTCAATCTCTTTTTCTTATTTTTCTAATTTATTAATTTTTAGAATTTCATTATTAGTAAAAAAACCTCTGTGCACATGTATTTTTCGCAATTAACATTCCTGTGCAGCAATTGTACCTCCGAAACTCAATTTGTGTGTGAGAACGTTTAATAATTGTATAAAATGAATATTGATGCGAAAGTGCAAAGTTCAAAAGTTCCATTGATCTGGACCGATTTCTCACATAGGTATTATAGAGTCGGTTCGAACAAATCTATTTTCCTGACTACATCGCATTTATTCATCTACAACAACGGAAAGGTAAATCAAGATTTCAAATTTTTTCTTGCAAAGTCTCTATTCTTATGAAAAATATATAAATTCTTTATTGATAAGCAACAACATTGATAATGGAACAGAAATGGCACTACACATATATTATACATATACAAAAAGAACAATAAAAAATGTATTTCTCTCAATAAGCATCAACTTTGTCAAATCAGATATTTCGACAGAAATAGTTTAGGTCATGTCAATGGTGAAGAATAAGGACATTTTTTTCATTATTGTAAACATTTGAAAAATATCTGCAAATTGTTTGAATTCTATGAAGTTCCTATTGAAAAAATGTACGAAAAATAAACGAAAAACGGAAATGATAATATTTCGGAATTATCATTTCAATCAAAATGTTCACAAAGTCTTTATGTGTTTCATGATTTCCCACTGTTTAGCATGTTTGGACCTCATATGATTCCGCACCGAATTGGGATGGGAAAAACTTTTACTGCACTCTGTCACTGGACAAAAAGGACTATCTCTTGGATAATGCTGATCGATATGATGCCTCGCTTCGTTAGCGTTTACCAACACCAAATCACAAAGCGGACACTCAACCTTGATCGTGGCTGTATATTCCTGCTGCGAGTGAGGGGGGGCTATGCCTGTCCTGCTGCTGGCATCTGTAATGCCAAACCACAGAATTAGAAGGAGACAAACAATTGAACCCATAAAGTGAAAAGAAAATTTCTTGAATATTCAGGATGGTTGTCCTCTAATTCTGTGGTTGCATTCTCGAATGGACAATAAGTCGAAATGAGATAGAAAGAGGACGAATTCAGAATAAGGGTTGAGGAGGCGATACATTCAACCGTAACAATTAGTTCATAATTTTTACTACGAGCATTAGATGAAAAATTCTCATTTAACAATACACGTAACAATATATGGTTTTATTCCAGGTAACTTTCCAAAACAAAAACCCTTGGCTTTGCTGTTGGATAATATTCAATGTAGCAAGTACGGAGTAAATTGACAATAAGCAATTGGTAGAAAAGCTTTTAGATAATCTGAGCATATATGGAAGTTACTGATGCCATTATCAGTTCTCTGAGAATATGGAAAGAACAGGCTACTTCAGTAAATCAGTTCATTCAGTTCTCAGAAAATAATGACTAGGAAGTCAGTATATTAGACGTTTAACAGTATCCTCCTTCAGCTGTCATACAAATTAGAGAGATCAATGAAGCCCCACGCTGAAATTTCCTTGTAGTCGTTGATACAAATCAAAACTACTCCAGAGTATGTGTATTGAACGTTTCACAGCGTCCACCAACAGAAATCCTGTTCCAGGCCCCACACAACTCTCAGGAGTTCACGTACAATGAATATACTTTTGCAATACTCCCTCCATGAAAAATAAACAATATTTCGGTTCATGAGTTCTTGGTGATCTTATTATTATCTTCATTTAGGTATTTGGTTACTTAGAAGGGTTTAGATTATATGAGACCATTTCTGGAAGGTTTATCTGAAGGCACATGGGCACTATGCCTACTAAAATTATAAGTTGAACTAAGACTATCTGGAAGAATCCTGATCAATCTTGTTTCAAAAGATTTTGCCATCTCGATGAAATGGGTTTTTGAGTATATATCATTGCGTCCAATTACCAAACAGGCTATTATACCGGCAGAAAAGTCCGGTTCCCCAAAACGTCCGCACTTTTTATAGCCCATAAATTTTTCTAATAACCGCGTATTTGTTTTCTTCAGATGTTTTATTATCAGACGGGCAATCGTGGAGGTTCGGTTACGTAAATATCGATACCTACAGCCAAGATTGCAGAAGAGCCTACTTCTTGGATTTATGGTTAATCAGCCGACTCTTGTTTGGTGAAATCAGTGACTATAAATCTATATCAACTGAACTGAGTCTAATTGCAAGATATACACGACGTCATTGCCAAATTTTATGGCGTAACCAGAATTCCTTTGGGAAGAGGCGAAGAAATGTTTCTGGTTGAAGGCTTTACAAATGGTGAGCTTTCTGGTATGTTATTGTGTGGACATTCATAATTTGGACAATATCGTCCAACAGTTCACATACCGTATCAGGTGACTGTCGTCAAAACAATTGTAATAATAAAGTTTAAAAAGAATAGTTCAAATAAGAACATTTATGGCAATCGACTATCATCTTTATAAGTCATAACAGTTATAACACAGTAGGTATATTGCTAACTAGGTTTTTTTTAAGAAATAACGGCTACATCAAGCCTCACCTCCTAACTTAATTTTCTACAAAACATTCTGATCCTATGCTCAAATCATCACTGAAACATAAATGCACAAGTTGCAAGGGCCGAAATCGAGTTCCCGTCAAATTATCAGATAGTCAAACGGTGGATATTTTACCCGGGACCCGAGCGGTGAAACATTATTCATATTTATCCAGCAGATATTTTATCAACGAGACTCATATCCGAAAATGTATCAGCAAGTGAGGAAACAGGCCCTAATCTGCATAATTAATTCAACGTTTGAATGCAACTAGGAAGGTCAAAAATTGACCAAAAACTGTAAGACCGCAACGAAACAAGTTATTAGATTAAAAATCGGAAGGAATCATCTCAATTCGTACAACAAACCTTGGAATAAGTAGAAGTTCTGTATGAAAATAATGGTAATCAATATTGCTTGAGAGTTATCATACAGAGGAGCAAGCCGAATAAGAGTTATATCTCCGTTGGAAAGTATAGATGTAGTAGAAGTTGGAAAGGACCTAGTGTTCATGAAAACCATACAAGAAGGAATATCAATATCTATCTAATTTCATTTCGGCAGATGTTGAGTTCAATATGCCGGCGCACCCAAAATAAAACGGGCCATAATTCAGTTTGCTTTTCTGGTACACCAATAAAATTAACGTTCAAGAGGGACGTAATCTGACGACATTAAACTGAAATACGGCAAGTCCAGCCGTAATTTCTCAAAATATACCGAAGCCAGGGTGGGTTTTTATCAGAGGGCATAAGGCAATAAAGTGCGTTATAGCGTCCAAGCACGAACAGTCGATAACGAGTCCTGTATTACGGCTGATACGGCCTAGTAATGCCAATGCCCAAACTATGCCGCCCCTATTTCCCATTTTCCGCTTTCCCCTACTTCCCCCGCCCTACCTTTTCGTCTTTTTCTTCTCCCTTCTCTCTCTGTACTCGCTCTATTCAGATAATGCGAGAAACGGGATTTGGAACAGTAAACTTTCCGTTTTTCTTGTTTTCTGAGGGTAAGGAATCAACTGGGCTCCTGATAAACAGGCTTTGTTCTCATCCTGACGTATCTGGAATGTTTCCAAGGAGCAGGTTCAGACTTATTGATAAAATGCTAGCATTCAAGTTGGAGAAATACGGAAGAGTATATTGATTCAGTGAACCATTAATTGAATAAATTCATTTCAGGATAGCCAATACCAATCTGGACAAAAATCGTTTCATCGATGTGCTTGTCATTAAAGTTCACATGTGAGCCGACTGAACAAAAAGAACCAAGAAATGAATTTAATGAATGTTTTTTATTGTATAAGAACAAAAAGTTATGGACTGAGGCAGGGGCAAAGAGATGGAGGGGTACTGGAGGTAACTACCTACCTCCATATCTTCTCATAGAATCTGCACTTTACAAGATATTCAACAGAAATGTGTTTCTTTCATTTTGCCATAGAGGTTGCCAGAGAAGATATAGTTTTGTTGAAGTTTGTTGTTTTTTTTTGTTTTATGTTCTGTATATTTTATTTTGCCTTTCATAACATAGAAGAAGAATGTTTATTTAATGGAGGAGTTGTGCACACACAGGCCTAAAAGCCTATTGTGGATATTAGCATAGGTTGGAATATACATATTTTGAAAATAACAATGTCACAATGTTGTAAAATGTCTGGCTGATAAAATATAATAAAAAAAAAATTGCATAAATATTATAAAACTTCCTTTTCCACCAGAACGTTTGTTGGTAAGCCACCGTCAGTTATTTGGAAAATTGTGAAAGGAAGTTTTGTTGTTATAATAAACTTTATGGTCTCTTGTAGTTGTGTCGTATCTGCTGCCGATTTGGAGGAAAAAAATCGAACGATTTTCCCGAGGACTCCAGAAAAATTGAAATTTTCATAAAAATCCAGTTAGTTTAATAAGAGATCTAATCTATTCAAGTCTGGGTATCTAGCCGGCCATGACCGATGTCCACCTCCGTCCAATCCACCTGTGGTAATTTTCGTTCAAATACTCCCTAGTGCACTACAAAGAAACGTTTACGGTCCCATGTGTATGGTACTAAAAATTATGCATTTTTATGCAAGGTTAGATCCCTCTTCGTTTGTAGCTCCAATTTAGGAAAAACATTTATATAAAGTTTAATTGACTACTTTATTGGACTCAACTATCACAGTCTTCTCTCGATTTTGCAATTTTCTTCGTTTCACACCACTTGATATAGGCCGCATACAAATTTTCATAAGCACTTTACGTGGGTAGGAAAGATTCTTTGGCACTTGCGCCTAAATTTTTTACGCTTTTCTTTCCCGAACTATCCATTTTTCGGATTATTATGACGTTTGTCAAAGAATTAACGAAGTAAACAACTTTGTTCAGTGAGGTTGCTAAGGTCGCTGATGGTTAGGTACTAAGGTAAGAAAAGCAAAAGCACACTTAATGTTTCCTTGAAATAGAGCGACGAATATATTAATTGCCATTTGAGAAAATAAAATTTCTGCATTGCAGCTTTGTATGCAACTCGTACATAATGGGGCTTATGGACTTGCCCAAATTATTATAAACTTTTGGACTCGTCCATAAAGACCTAATTTATGTACTTGTTACAAAAATAGCTATTATGATCCGAAGCATATGCAAATAAACGAATTCTACCCCAATTGAGGTTGAATTTTGAATAAAGCAAAATGAAAATATTCATCAATGGAAACAAATTTTTCCAAAATAATATTTTCAATTGTTTCTGTAACTACCTATATTGATTAAGAATTAACGAATTTCAGCATGAATTATATAAATTCAAATGCGAATAAAAGGTCGATAGCAAAGGGTGCTATCTATGCACAACAAGCTTGAGAATATTAATGAACCACCCCTGATGGTGATGTTTTCCCCTTCTGCCAAATGCAGAACGGAGCCGATAGTCAATTTATATGGCGGAGTACACCACCTTGTATATTCCGGTCGGCGTTCGCTGTTGGAAATGAAATTAAGACCTACCGTCGACGACTTACGTCGACGAAGCATCAAGATGGGCGAAAACCGTACGGTTTTCCCCGGAAGCCGATCGGGTGGAAAAATGGCCATCCTCCTGTTTCAGGAAAACGAAAATCAATCGCAATTTATCTGACGGATGGATTCGGAAATTCGGGACTCGACAATTCGGAATCGGATTATCTCATTTCTAAATTTGCGAACGATTGGAAGTGAATCGATATTTTACTGAATGCGGGAGGCTCAGGATTGAAAATACATTATTATCACTCTCGATGCCGAGCTTATGAATATCCAACAAAATCAATTTTTGATGCTCAATATACATTATTTGGACATTGTGGATTCTTGAGGTCGAAAGAAACATTTTTCCATTTTCCAAAGTAAGGATTGTATATACGATAGCCATTTTCCGAATAAACTGGACGAGTGTGTGTCTGTCAAGACTTTAAGATATGGATGTATATACTCCATTCACTTTTATTTAATCACATAGGTATAGGAGGTCATGGTTTCGTTTTCAGGAGTTGGTGCACCTGATGAAAAGTCTGTGCGCGTACAGAAAATATTGTTGATGACAAAATGACGTTGCCAGTTTCTTTGTTTACATCAAAGTGAAAGTATCAGAGATATGCCACATTTTGTTAGTTCGAATCCATCGGCGATTTTCGGACGAAATATCGATAGGAAAATCGCCTATTTTTCCGTTCTTCGTCGTCCAGAAGAAGTTTCCCGTCGATATAAGAAATTTCGTGCAAGCGTCATTTTTTCCTTTCACGACTTTTGGCGTGAGTACGAACGGCAAATTTGAATCGGACCAAAAGTCCAAGTAAGTAGGTACTAATCGACATTTTTACACTTGATAACGACGTTTTTTTAGGTACCTGTTTAGAAAGATTTCAAACGAAATTCCGGTCCCCCAGAAGTTTGGTTAGTTTCGGTATCGTTTTTGGTGCTCAAAATTTATTTGGAATGTGTAAATGGACAAAAAAGGCTTCCTTATACTATCTTATACCGAAAGCGACCGGAAAATATGGTTCAGGTAGGATTTTCGAGGAATTATGAGGAAAGAACTTGCAGAATCAAATTGCACGATTTTCGTAAGTAAACGTGTTCTGGATGGCCATCATCTGTCCCTAAATGATTATTGTTGATCGTTTTCACGTTTCAGAAAAACAAACACGTCGAAAAAGCTGAAAACAGAAGAAATATGACTATATTGCATTCCACAGTTGGTGAATTCAGATTCCGATGAATTGAAATGTGTCACTGGAGCTTTCATCCCTTTGCCGAAAGTAGAAATAGGCTATATTGAACCAGAATACATAGGTTTTTTCCATATTCCAGGAGTTTGTGTCTTATTTTAGAACAGGTGAATGATAAATGTGAAGCATATGTTTGACCTATTCCATTTTATTTGTACAAACCTACTGTGGTAGTAATGTATGAATATTTTTTAAACTAATAAATTACTATACAGTCAGAATATTTTACTCCTTGTTCATAAGATCAAATAAATGAAATATCTATAAAGCTTTCAGGAATTGACATTCTTGATCATACACAAAACTCAGTTACTATTGCATTGAAATTATTAGTTTCTCCGTAAACAAATTCGTTAATTTAATTATTATGTTTATTTTCTTTGTGATGAATGAATAAAACTGTCATTTATTTGAAATCAACAATTAATGTCATCAAGTCTTAAACTTTCAGTTCAAGAGGATAATAAACATTAAATCTTCACAAGCATGCATATGAAAATTATGTGAAAGCAATGCAATTTTTTTCCATGACGAAAAATAATATATTTCAACAGTGATCTCTTGTACTTTTCATGCAAATAACTAGAAAAGGAATCCTTTCTATCCATTCATATAAACGTTAATCATTTTCGTCCATCACATCTTTTCCAATTCATTCATTTTCCGAATAAATTCACATTCTGAGAAATACGCTTAGAATGTAGAAAGGGCAATATAGTGTTGACTTGGAACATAAAAATATTTTGAAAAACGTCATAACTTCGATACAGAGTGGAATGTGTCAAATTTCCAAGGCCAGAGTTGTGATTTTATAATTGTGAATGAAGTATACACAGACACACCTCGAATTGTAATTTCTTGATTGAAACTGAGCTTATACGAAAAGGAAATATTTAACCATATCGAAGGCACCATTTTGCTCAAGCTTAGTTTGTAAACACAATTATTTGCACCGTATCAACCAGACTGTATTGATAATAATTCAAAAAACAAACTGACACTGGAGCATGGGTTTGGATGACATTTCAAACAATGCAAATTCCAGGGTTGCATCCTGAATTATTATTGAATTTACAAATTTTTTGACATAATTGAATGAAATAAGAAAACGTCGCGTTTTATGTTAAAAACTTGCGAATTCTTTCATTTTCCAAAATGATCGGTTCTTCAAAAAGTACAAACCGTTCATCGTTGTCCAGTAGTCTTATAGAATTTTTTCGTGGCTGTTACTTTGATAGCAGAAGAATATTGAATACTTGTTGATTGAGTAATATGAAACCACGAATAGAGTTAACACTTCACCAAAATTCAGTTTTGGAATATTTAGAATTAATATGTATGTGATAATAGGCTTGGTTTATCTTCGGAAATAAATATCAAAACATACTTCGAAGAACGAATTGAAATTGTAACTTGTATCGAAATCCAAGTAGGTATATGATAATTGAAGATCAGACCTCAGTATTCCCTAATGATTGGAAAAAAGTGTCAGCAATGTGTATGGGTTCAGTGACAGTTAAAATACAGAAATTAATTAGATTAAAATTTATGACTCTTTCAACTGACGTCGAAAAAATCGGGTTTCATGCAAAAATCCTACGAATTCTCTCAGTTTCGGAATTGATCGTTCTTTTCAAAGTTATCAATTCGTTTTCAAGTTTCATGGAATTTTTTCGTTGATTCATAAGTCAGCAGCCTGTAGGATACCAGTAAAAAAAAAGTTCAATGTCAGGAAGAGTAAATTCCTCACCAAAATTCAATTTATTTGGAATAACAGTTCCGAATTTATAGGCAGATATGTCAGTATTTTCCAGAAGAAGCCGAATTTTGAAATATGATATAGGCAAAAAGTTGAGAGGAATGTACAGATGAAAAATGCAATTTTTTTAGCACAATTTTTTCCTCGATTTCGACGCTCCCTTCGCTATGTTAACGGCCGTCCACAACGAGAAAGATCTTTTGACTACTTCACTACAACCTTTGAACTCATTATACCACACGTAAGCTCATGTGTTCGAGCCGCCAAAACTGTCTGAAACATTCGAAGCGTAATTTTTTTGCATCCCACAATTTAGAACATTAATTTGAAAATGCGACAAAATACAATTACTAATTTCAAGCAAACTGACATTCAGGTTCAGGCCGGAAGCCGATCTGATCACTAAACAACGAACGTCGCAAATCGACCGCAGCAGACCAATCCGACGTCCTTTCACGTATCCCGCCTGACGTCTTAAGTTCGATTGTTTGGGTCAGTGGGTGGGTGCTCCACACGGAACGACGGAGTGGGCGAGGGGTAATATTTCCCCGGGGCGTCGATAAGAACTGTAATATTGATAGTGGATGGGAGTGTGCGTGTGAATGGCATTCGATGGCGTGAAGTTGGCAATATTCACTCTCCACTTGAACTGCGAGAGCACCTTCCCGACTGGGGGGAAGACGGACTGTAGGGAGGCACGTGATCATGCAAGCAGGGCGGAAGATGCTCATCAGAACCATGATGATACCGCCGGTCAGCGTTAATGCCTATCGATTTTTTTTCGGTGCAACGTCGAAGGATTATTTCCGGTGCTGAAAAACTGGGTCATTTGGCGATCAGAACCGACCACGGCGTGAGTATAACTCCACCATTTTCAACACGGAACTCAAGCTAAGATTGTGAATGGAAACAACAGCAGTAAATGGATCATGTTAAGTTTAAAATTTTCAAGGAGTTTCTGTTGCACTATTATGTATAGGTATCATTTGAATTCTGAATATCTTCAGCATGATCCCCACATTCTTGAAAAAGAAGAAAATCTAATTAGTGCATACACCATTATTCTAGGTAGACATCTTAATCATTCCATTATAATGTAAGTTCTATATGGAAAACTCGTCATTTCGAAAGTTCGAATCATTACACAATAATACATGGCGATGAGCTGTCAAATATACGGAAATCTCGAATAATACGTCTTTAAAAACGAGGAATTATTCAGTACAGAGTATGACCTCTGTTTTGAAACATTTCAATTCATTAATGGTCATAACGATGACACAATCTCTTTTGAAGAAATGAATTTTACTATTAGGTACTCTAATTTCACGCTTTGGCGTGGCTTCTCTGCCTGGGTCATCTGAATATGCAGGAACCCGTCTCAAGAGCTTGAAATCCGGAAAAATATTCCAAGTCCGTCACTGCAACTCGGTAAAGCCTCATAGTAGCCAGGACAAAGAGAGGATGGTGGATGGTATTACGATTCGGACTTGCTCGCCAAGTGTGGAATAAATCAATAGACGTTGCCCGACTTCCGGCCAGTGGATACAAGTGGAAGAAGGATAGCGATTGGTAAAAAGAGTGGAGGGACATCATGAAATCACATCAGGGGTTGTATAACTCCATTTATGTACGCTTCACATTGCGCCAATAATGGTGGAAACTTATCATAGGTTCATAATATTCGAAATAGAACTCTGTAGCTCAGGCTTATCAAGAAGATCTGGGAACTGAAATGAATAAAACAAGGGAGAATTAATAGAACTAACAAATTAATTTTACAACCACATAGAAACAGCCGAACTGAAAAAAACACACATTTTCCTTCATATTATATGATGGCAAACATTGATCTGTCATCCGCAGAATTCGTACGCCTATCATGTTGCCATAGTCCAAGAGCTATTCTTGCTGTCTTCAGTGTCTTCCATATTCTAGGAATGCCCTCACTCATCGAGTACTCTTGTGGCAAAATAGTTTCTGCGTGACTGATAACCTAGTTCTTCTCTTCACTGGTTTCTTTTTAGTATACAGGGTTCGGCAGAAGCCAGGATACGAAAGAAACTGTGTAAAGGACTTCAGGTCCAGTACAGCATATTTTGAAACTTGCTTGATCACTACTCAAGTGATAGCAGAGGTGTTCTATTCGTACGTTAATGCTCATAAGGTAGATCCAAATGACAACTACCCTTTCCGCAATGGAATATACAGGGTGTCCCAGAAGTCGCGCACCTCATTGAGGGGTTCGAAAGTGGATAATATCCTAAGACCAAAAATCCATGTTTGAAATTTTTTGATAACGTAGTTAATTAGTAATTAATTAATGAAAGTGACCAATGTGGAGCGCCAAACAGAAGAATAAGTAGGCAGTGGGGACACGAGAGAGAGACGCCAGAGCTGCTGCCGGCTTTTCACGCAGTAAACCGAGACTGGCGTCTCACTCTCGCGTGCCCACTGCCTACTTATTCTTCTGTTGGGCGCTTCTCATTGGTCACTTTCATCAATAAATTACTAACTAACTACGTTATCGAAAAATTTCAAACATGGATTTTTGGGCTAAGAATATTTCTCACTTTCGATCCCCTCAATGGGGTGCGCGACTTCTGGGACACCCTGTATAGTATTTAATTTTCAAGAACATAATTGAATAAACTACCAACCAACTTTTCGGAATACGATTAGAGAACGTGTAATGTGTGTATCATATTCATTTAAATTTTCCATCAAAATACACACCATTGGCCCATGTTAAATCTACACTGTTTTGAGCGTGATTGTAAAATTCAAAGACGATTGCGAAAAGGATTACTTGAGCTTCCAAAAGAAATCTTACTTTATTCCTAATGATATTGTAATATTTTGGGAAGATTCTTACCTCGCACTGGAGTCAAAAGTGGCGAGGAGAATATTTCGGAAGAGAATGCTCCCCTTCCATTGTAAATTGACTTGTCTAGAGTTTTTCTAAAATGGGTCTGTATCGTTTTCAGTTGGTCACCCTGTAGATGGTATTATCGCGATGTCTCAGTTGCCTACCCCTTTTTTCGAATCGAACGAGAATTAAAACACCCAATCAATAATGATGGAGTGGTTCATCTGAATGGAACGCGACAGTTGCTAAAATCCGCATTCCGCTCAAAATAGCCTGAGAGGGGATATGAGGGTGGCAGGGAGAAAAACAGCTTATATAGCGTATTTTTCCTCTCACCCCACATCGATTTCTTTCAAAATGCCACTTAAGCGTGAAATCGTTCAATTAAAAGGCGTCAAGTCGACTGTATATTTTAGCGTGAACTTTGTAGGATTGATCGTGTTTGACATTATTCGTTAGGTTAGTTAGCTGAAAAAATTAATAATTTAGAATCTGTTTGACATAAAATTGAGTCGAAAATTTCTGAGAAAGAGCTCGGCATTTCTTAGATAGATATTCAGTTGGGATCGCGATGCACAGATTCACCAACGGTCGATGGCACCTTAGAAGTTTGACGTCTGAAGATGCAGAAATCAGGACACGAAATAAGAGGGCCATTGTTGAGGTTGTGATGAGGAGTGCGGTTTCGTGCGTTGAGTAGCTTCGAATTTTCCATTTTTAGAAGGTCAAAACCGAGTAATCTTTTCAATATTTTTTTTATAAAATGGCGAGTCACTTATCAGAACGCAGCCCCAAAACAATTAAACGTTGGGCCAGTAACCTCAATGATACTGGATCTGCCGAAATCACTGGGACACTTGAAAATGTTGAGGCAGTGAGAAACTACGTTCCTAATCGTTGTGAGAAGAAAAGTGTAAGCGGCCCACAGACGAGCAACTTAGTTGACAATTATGTTGTCAACACGCCGTGTTGACAACCAAGTTGATCGTCTGTGGGCCGGTTGGTGGTTGATACTCCAGATTGACAACTAGGTTGGTGAGAGATCAAATCGGTTTGATATTCGATGGGCGGAGCCCGATGTTGGCTAACAGATCACTCGACGGAAACCTCCACTGCAAGGATGTTTACAACCTGGTCGACAACCGCTATCTTCACTCTCGTATGGTTTACAACTTAGTTGACAACATAGTTGTCAACTAAGTTGTTCGTCTGTAGGCCGCTTAAGCGCCTTCGAACTATCAGACCGTTCAATCGGATGAATCGCGATCTCAAATTGCATCCATACAAAATGGCCAAAATCTAGGAATTGCTACCCCGGGACTAAGTGGGGAGCTGTGCAAGGATATTGAACAAAGTGACGGTTGGTGGATTTCTGCTTATGATGATGAAGTGCTTGCGATGAAGTGAACAAGCAAAACTGAAAATCCTCCGAAACTCATCAAAGTACTCGCGAGTTCGTCCCGGTCCGAGTCATCTACCGCAAAAAGGACATCAACTGGCACCCAAGGTCCCCGGATTTGGTCCACTGTGATTTTTCATCGGAGATATTTCAATCAAGGGTCTATCGCACTCATTCCACGGTAAATGAAGGTGCGAGATTTCGTTTACGCCTTGATGTCACCAACATAAACTGTTTTCATGAAATATTATTTGGAATTTATAAATGAGGCATTGTGCGGAATTGACATAGGATGAATAAAAACTTAACCTATGGAAGGAATTTCATAAAATGTCGACGGGTGCCTGAATCCGAAGTTTTGATGATTCGTGCGATTGTTTCAATTAAAAAATGATTGTGACTTTTGACTTGATGTTCCATTGATGCAATGCCGGCCTCCAAAGACCAGGAAATTTCTATACGACCACGGATGCTCACGTCAGCGGTTGTTAGGAAATTTCTTGAGCGTTGGAAGACGCATCAAGACGTGAAAAATAAAAACAGTACTGATATTGATTATGTTGGTTTTAATTAACTGTTTGGTTCATTTTCGGATTCAGTCATAATGAGAATTTTCATTTCATTAATTTTCTATGGTAATAAAGATTCTTTCCTGAAGCAGAATTTCTGAGACTTCAATATTTTACACTTCATAAATGAGACGTCTCCCGTGCGAAATGTGACAAGACGGCATGTCACAACGGACTGGCAGTTCGAAGAAGGGATCGTCCACCGTACTTATTGCATCGTTATTAGGAAATAGAGAAGTGACATGTACATGTAACTTGGGGAGATGGCTCCAGAAAAGAATAGTGGGTATGAGAGGAAGAGACAAGGGGTCTCAACGGAGGAGATAGAAACATCCAACATTCCGAAATTCCGCAAGTATATTGCTGTAGGTATACTCTATAATGAAATAATATTATTCTCTGAATTATCCTGATGTTTTTGATATCTTTACAATTGGAACGAAGTTCTAACATATACACTCAACTAACGTGGAAGCGCCTATTAGTGAAACATTCTGGTAATACAAGAATAAAAGTCAGATTAACAAAGAGATTAACTGAAATCACATATCCATTTTCCAATTGGAATGTGAGGTTTAACTGCTAATAACGAAATCTTCTTTCTTTAACGTTCTTTATGACAGTATGTAGTTCGAACCTGATTGATCCGCGGCATTCTATGTCAAAAATTTCCTTGTTATACAACACTTCCATTGGTAAGCTTATCATAAATTCACTGAAATGAGTATGTTGTAGAGTAAAGCAGAATATTTCCTTCAGCAGAGTGAGAATGTGTGAATCAAACTCTATCCTATTTTGTCAGATTTCTCATAAAAGTTTTCCTTCAGGCGCCTTGTCCCTTCAGTGGAGATTCACAAATATTTCTCTTTGGCATCAGAGCAGCTTGAATTCTGAGGAAAGACTCCAAGGCATAAAAACGTATGAACGGAAATAACACCACAACTTAGCTGAATATCTGCATTTCTTTTTTATTTTGAGAAATTTTGGTGTAATTGACTGCAATACAGGATGAAAGCGGAATTACAGCCAAATATCGATTGCCATAAGTGCATGAAACCCATAGAATTTGAACGTAGTAGGAAATAGGTTTACAAAAGTGTAGGCCCCGTTCCTCCTAAATCCAACGCCAGTTGTCCCTATTCACATGTGTCGTAAACTCTCGCGGCGAAGAGAAGAGACATGTCAATATGCTTCCATGGTTACAGTACGGAATTTTCATCGTGCTGCTGATAACCCAATCACAATATGTCCTTTCGCACATGCGCACTGGTTCTCTTCGGCGTTTGTCAGAACCCACTAGATGTTTCACTTTTTATGTGGATGAATAAATTATGGGTGTAGATTCATGTGATGAAACCAATGGGAACCATAACCTTTATGTGAACGCTAAGTTGCCGTACTTTCACCAGGAATCGGCCAGATCACAGAAGATTCCTGACGTCTTTCACTGAATCATCGATAATTTTCGAGAAAAATTGACCCACTTTTCGGACAAATAGATCCATTATTATGGATTATCACCTCCCTGCCGCTTTAGACAGTTTCAGATCCTTTTAGTACCTGCTATCTATAAAAGGTCCCTCTCTGAAGCCAAAAAGTACTTTCTCAAGAAAATATTACCCTATTTATTGTTCAAATATTAGCTTTGCTGAAATGAAGGTTTGGCGGTCTTGGGATCTTGGACCAGAAGAATATTCCTCTTGAATCACTTTATTGGTGGTAACCTCCGAGATAACTTTTTCACAAAGATGCTTATTCCTCATAAAATGAATTTCATATACTCATCATGGACCTAGTCGATATTATTCGATTTTCATTGATACCGTTGAAAGCTCTGGACAATAAGTCTACAGATATGGATAATGTAGTTGGAAACACTGCGATTCAGTAAAAAATTCGGGCATTCTTCTAGTCCAGTTGAACAGTGGAAGAATCGAAACCGCAGTGCGATTCGATATCGAATAAGCGGCTGGTCTAGTTTTATGGCAGTTTCGGTCGTAGTGGGGATGTCAGAGCGCAACGATCTAGGATCTCAGATCGAATTAGATTAGAGGAAGGAATCAGTAACACTCCCAACGCGCGGAGCGATGGGTGTTATCATGTCCGTTGAAAATGAATACGACAATTTTATTCCACTCTTATCGGAGGAATTGAATTTGATTGACCACCGAAATACCATTTTATTATTTGAATTTTCTCTTGAACAGTAAACATTTTTATTCACGCGGAATCTTTTTTAATTTCTAACAGTATGGTCTATCGCATCCAAGTTCGGATTGCGACTGAATTCAGTGAATTCGATCTTCGATCCGCGAAGAGCAGCAGAGATCCAGGCATCCCCACTACGTTCGAAACTGCCATTAAACTAGACCAGCCGCTTATTCGATATCGAATCGCACTGGGGTTTCGATTCTTCCACTGTTCAACTGGACTAGAAGACAGCTCGAATTTTGTACTGAATTCCCAGTGTTTCCAACTACATTATCCATATTTGTATGTGCATTAAAGGGATTATGATTTATAAGTCTAATCGCAGTATTCTTCATGTACCTAAATTTGGTCAATAATTTACACTTACCAAAACTGTCAGGATTTCCATGCATCCCCGAGGGTCCGGGCAGAAGCCCTCCTAATCCTGAAAATATTTGATCTTCAAATATCTTGCAATGGTCAAATATAACCTATGTGCTGAATAGGGAAGAAAACCTTACCTTGTAATCCCAGAAGCGCACCGGGAAATGATGGAGGCCTATTCTGATCCATTAATCCTCCATTAGAATTATAAGGGTGGTGGTCGTCTAACATAGGGTAATCGGAAATTTCAGTCTTTGGTGTGATTGTATCGTGGTGATCGCTCATAGCTGTATCGCTGCTATTACTTTCTTCTCCAGTCGAATGGGCCTGCATTGACGACTCTGAGTTTATCTTCTGAAACGAAGAATGAATAGTTGAAAAAAACTTATTCTGATTCTAATGTAAAAATGAACCCTCCTCTTCCGATTGGCAGAGCAAGAGAAACAAACTCGTTCATCGAAATGAAGATAAAGAACAATGAAAATTCACTTCAATCATTTTCCAGCTCGAAAAACCAATTTATTTGGTTCTGGTATATTGCGTATTGCACACCCAATTCTAATCTTAATGAGAAATTTCATTTGATCGATCGCTTAAAGTCAATGCATGAGTCAAGAAAATTAGGCATCTTCGGCTTCATTCGTTGAACGGGGTTGTACCTTTTGATATATGATATATGAATACCAACTGGCGACCATTAAATGAAATTGAAGAGTTCAATTTTTATTCAGTGGCTTGCACACCGGGTTTCATGAAATAAAATTTGCATGCAAGTTCAGATGAAATATCCGGTTTCATGAAATCAGTTCAATGTGTATACAGCCTGCTATATTCTGAGGCTTCACAATTAATTTTGTATGAAACTTCAAACGAGTTTCTAACCTCTTTCGGGGTGGGACCTTCCAGAGCTTGTCCCAGTAATGATTCCTGCATGTCACCATTACCTCTAGACGGACTTCGACCTCTGTCTGGTGTGGCATCTCCTCTGTCCAAACTCCTCGCCCTTTTAGCGGGTGGTGGTGACAATCCTCTTTCTTCGAAATCCCGTTTTTCTGTGGACCATGGTAGTGATGAAGATGTGTTCTATAAAAAGAATTGGAAGTGAATATTTGTACATAGGTATATGTTTCAAGGCCAAGGATATAGATGCCCTGATGCCTACTCAGTTTTCACTAAATTAGAAATTACAAATGAATTAACTGACTCGGAATGATTTAGGGAATAAAGATATAGGGAGAGCATTTCTTCTTCTCAAATTCATACACATATCCAACAATTATTTTCAGGATAATCCACATGTGAGTGCGACAGTTTTCAGAATATTTGTGTTGATCTATTAGAACAATAAAATCACATGGATTGTCGTCGATGTTTGTCTGAATGAGAAGGAATTTGGTTGTCATCATTAAGTCTCAACCATTCAGTATGAATTCCTATGATGATCATATGAATTTCATATTTTCCAGGAAAGAACAGAAGGACCATTAAAAATTAATTGAGGTTTGGTAAATCACATCGCAATAATGAAAACAAATTATCTAAATGTGAAAGAAGTGGTTATGGTCAATAAAATAATAAAACACCTTTTAAATCAGAATCAACACAGTTACCTACTGCAAGTTGACGCTTTCTGTTGTCATAAACAAGATCCAGAAGAAATGATATAGCAGGAGTTTCTTGTATATGAGGAGATCAAGCATATTTCTAAGAAACCTTTGCAGTTGATCTTATTTCAGGATTCGACAGGTTTATTCTTTGAGTTAGTTTCATTGTTTAAAACAAATCAAAAATTCACTCAAATTAAATGTTTCATATCCTCAACGAAATCTTCGCATGCTTGTTTGAGAAGAATGCTTTCGGATGATCATCACTGTACGTGTAATAATTCACATTTTCAAACCATCGAGAGATTAATGGGTATAATAGAACTTTACAGTTTTACAATACTCGCATGGGATACTTCGTGACAGCTTCATTAGTCACTTATCGAAATACTATTATTGATGACGGTGATGTATACATGAAATCAATAATAGAGAAATGAAGATGACTTGAAGTAGATTATTTTATTCAATAGTTATGGTTCCGCTTTTAATATTGACATGTTCCAACCAGCAACCTTAAAGCAAGAACTGAGGTGCGAACATTACTAGAATGAAAAAAGTTGTTACCACCCTTACGAGTTATTCTACAGAAATACACTTGTTTATAGTTGATTTTGTCCATTCCATTTAATCGATCATAATTGGCGCTTGATCTACTACCAGGGCTTTATAATATCATCACGATGTTCTGTGTTTTTCGAATTTCAAGCAGGGGGAGTCTCAAACGACTCACTGATGACAAATCCGTGGTCAAATCGAATTCTGTTCATCCGGCCGTAAACACGAGGACTCTCAAATAGAAAATACTAGAAACTTGAAATTCTCGAGGTAGGTTGGGATCTCGATTTGGAAACTACGGACCATCGAATTTTCTAACCTGATAATTTGAAAACTACTTATTCGATCGAGATGAAATTTCTATGGAGAATGACGTTTTCAAGCTGCAAGAGTTTTGTTCATATCGCAGGACCAGAACCATATAAAATTCGAGCGGATTATCATAAGTATAAGTAATATTAAGGCCATACAAGTTTTCTGAAAAAAATCGAAAAAACACGTTGCTCAGTACTATTTCAACAAGAAGCATGACTGCAGGTGGCAACAAAAATCTGAGTCGAAGACGAGGATTTTTGCACCTGCACGAATATAGGGTGTTTCACCATAAACTGGACAAACATATACAGGGTGATTTTTTTAAGTGTTTCATTAGAAGTTTTCGAGGAAGGAATTGCGATACAAATTCAAAATTTTGTATTCTTGTTTTAGAGTACATGAACTCAATTTGTAAAATATTTTCAAGCGGAATCTACTTCCGGTTCTACCGGAAACGGATGTGAACTTCGTTATTTCAAATGGAACACCCTATATATTTATACATATTTGAATTCTTCGTTTAATTCTGCAATGATTTGATGTATGATATGCGCAACCACATCAAGCGATTGTTGAGTTATTGCCTGATTCTCAAATTTTTTGACAGAAAGATTGTCACAAATTAGTGTTAATATCTTCAAAATCCCTCATTATAAGAATTTTTTTTTGGAGCAGTGAGACAAATGGAAGTACGCTGATACGGCTTCTTGTATAAATTATGAGGAAATTTTATACAGGGTGCCTGAAACAGGGCTTCAAAGTGAGCCTCAATAAAACTACGAAATCTCATTTTTTTCAAATGGGAACCATATGATTTTATAATTCCGATCGATTGCTCGCCAAAAACTAGTTAGAGTGTGCCAAACATTTCATGTCTTTAAAATGAGTAGTTTCGCCGTTATCGAATAAAATTCTGATTTCACGACTAAAGCCAGGTTTCTTTGTCTGAATATCAGGTTTATCAAGATAATTTTCAAGTAGGCTATGTCAATAGTAATAATATGTCAGTTTTAAACTAAAATTTCTTTATTTAGTCATCATTCATTATCTGCTCTGTTTATTTGTCACATTCGCAGCAAATACAGAAGAGACTTTTGATATATCATTCTCTTCATTATTATTGTTATTGCTTGTTTTGCATAGTGCTTGATGCTTGATCAATAAAAATAAGTAAGAATGACTATTCCTAACATAGCCTACTTTGAAATAGACGAGCATTCCACTGAATTTGACTGATGGGACAACCCTGGCTTTATTCATGAAATTCTGTCGAATTGAGTGGTATGCTCGTCTATTTCAAAGTAGGCTATGTTAGGAATAGTCATTCTTACTTATGTTTATTGATCAAGCACTATGCAAAACAAGCACTAACAATAATAAGGTACACTAGAATGATATATCAAAAGTCTCTTCTGTATTTGCTGCGAATGTGACAAATAAACAGAGCAGATAATGAATGATGACTAAATAAAGAAATTTTAGTTTAAAACTGACATATTATTACTATTGACATAGCCTACTTGAAAATTATCTTGATAAACCTGATATTCAGACAAAGAAACCTGGCTTTAGTCGTGAAATCAGAATTTTATTCGATAACGGCGAAACTACTCATTTTAAAGACATGAAATGTTTGGCACACTCTAACTAGTTTTTGGCGAGCAATCGATCGGAATTATAAAATCATATGGTTCCCATTTGAAAAAAATGAGATTTCGTAGTTTTATTGAGGCTCACTTTGAAGCCCTGTTTCAGGCACCCTGTATAAAATTTCCTCATAATTTATACAAGAAGCCGTATCAGCGTACTTCCATTTGTCTCACTGCTCCAAAAAAAATTCTTACAATGAGGGATTTTGAAGATATAAACACTAATTTGTGACAATCTTTCTGTCAAAAAATTTGAGAATCAGGCAATAACTCAACAATCGCTTGATGTGGTTGCGCATATCATACATCAAATCATTGCAGAATTAAACGAAGAATTCAAATACATATGTATAAATATATAGGGTGTTCCATTTGAAATAACAAAGTTCACATCCGTTTCCGGTAGAACCGGAAGTAGATTCCGCTTGAAAATATTTTACAAATTGAGTTCATGTACTCTAAAACAAAAATACAAAATTTTGAATTTGTATCGCAATTCCTTCCTCGAAAACTTCTAATGAAACACTTAAAAAAATCACCCTGTATAGCCGTGTAGACGATACCGGGGAAGTCATTTTTGCCTTATGACATATACCATACCCCGTTTACGACGCATAAGCGAGATACAGGGTGTTTAATGTCAACTTTGAGCAATATTCTGATAACTTTGGTGAGTTATGTGTGACATTTGAAATAACGGCTACTGGTCACATCTAAGTTTTTTTTAAGGCTCACTTTAATTGTGGTGTAGAATTCTGAAAAAAAAATTCAAAATGGGGGAAAGCCTGCGAAGTTTGAATTTTTTTTTCTCTGTTGCCAATTTGGAGAGAACTATTTCAACGTACTGGATATTCTAAGATTTTTCGTGAAAATTTTTTTTCAAAATTCTAACTCAACTTTGTTTTAATGTGTTCAGTGAAAAAAAAATTTCGCCCAAAATTTTTGGAAGTTTTTATGGTTGAACTATTTATAATTCTGAATACTTGGGTGAAAACAAAATAAAAAAATGTCAATTGGTTGTCTTTTTGTAGTCTTCCAAAGATTACGCTCGAAGAACTTGGAGGCCGTACGAAGCCCAAATTTAGGCTAATGAGGTGCCAGAGTGACCCGGACAGAAATATGAATTTATAAACCAAAAAAATTTTTTTCAAAAGACTGTGGTGGGAATCGAACTCGCCGCTTTCGATTTACTAGCGTCGCTTTGGTAACATTCATAAGATTAAAATAAACCCAATTCATACTCGTAGAGAGTTCGAATCCTACCAAAGTTTTTTGAAAAAAATTTTTTTGGTTTATAAATTTATATTTCTGTCCAGGTCATTCTGGCAGCACATTAGCACAATTTTCGCCTTCGTACGGCTTCTAGTTTTTTCGAATAAAAATTATGAAAGTTCTTCGAGCGTAATTTTTGAAAGCCTACAAAAAGAAAACCAATAGATATTATTTCATTCTGTTTTCACCCAAGTATTCAGAATTATAGATACATAGTTCAACCATGAAAAATTCGAAAAATTTTGGCCGAAATTTTTTTTTTCACTGAAGACATGTAAAAAAAAGTTGAGTTCGAATTTTGAGAAAATTTTTTCACGGAAAATCTAAGAAAATCGAGTACGTTGAAATAGAGCTTTTCAAATTGGCAACCGAGAAAAAAATCCAATTTTGCAGGCTTTCCGCCATATTGGAATTTTTTTTCAAAATTCTACACCACAATTGAATTGAGCCCTAGAAAAAACTAAGTCTATCTAGACTCTAGAGTATATGTGGTTTCAACAGGGCGGTGCCACCTGCCACACACCCATCTCAACAATTGATTTATTGAAAACGAAATTTGGTTAATTATCCTTCTAGGTCATGTGATTCATCACCTTGTTAGCTCTTTCTTTGAGGATGTGTCATAAGTCATAAGTTTATGCTGATAATCAAACAATGGAACAATCAAAAATCATCATTGAAGGTCCTATTGATGAAATAAAGCCAAATGTATGTGAAAAAGTGATGGAAAATTTGGTTGGCAGAATGCAGTACGTAGGTATACGTGTAGGTCATTTGAATGATATTTTTCACATAAAGACATAATGAAAACTTTCAAATAAAAAACATACTCACCGAATAATGTATATGTTTTTTATTTCATTTTCAAATAGTATTATCGCTAGTGGAAAATCAGATTCACATCATACATAGTCCTCCGAATTTGTCTTGAATAATTTTTCCGACATATGCTATAGGGAAGCAAGGCAATAAACCATAAAAAAAATTGAAAGCTTACGGTTTCACTGAAATCAAGATCAACTATTTATGGTCTCGTTCTCACGAAAATCATCGCTCTTCTCAGTGTATTAATCAGGAGCCGGTTCTGTCTAACAGTGTCATGTACCAGGAATATTATTATTACAAATTTCACCAAGAATCCTTCTATGTTATTCCGATGCAAATGAAGCATTACAAAATTGTAGAATTCGTCCTCCATCTGAAGAAAACCACTCTACCTTTGAAGAAATATTGTCACGACCATTTTTAATTGATTTAGAATTTTAATCATGAATAAAATTTCGTTTAAAAACGCTGTGACCGCCTATCCTGTTGTCGTATATTACACTTCAATAAAATTTCTAATTTTATAATGAGCATGGTTGTATGACACGGAAGTTTCTAGAGATTTCATTTAGATATCGAAAATCGTATAATTGGAGGTAGCAATCGAATGAGTAACCGATATCAACCATAAGATTAATTAACTACTCACACGAATTCAGGACTTGAAAGTAATGAGTATGTATGGTCTTTTCATCATGAGTTTAAATATGACTACTCATTTTTCAGACACCTGTAAAATACAAAATCACTAGAATATTGCCACAAATCTGGAGAATTTCCAAGCCTAGCATTTCCAAACATGTTTCAACCTCTGCAATATGTGTGATTTGTTGCGATTGCGCTGCAGATTGTATATCAGTATATTATTTCAACCCATAATTATACAGATAGTCCTTGACATCAGCCTTGAATCTCTCTTGAATCAAAGGAAATAGTATATTTCATTACTAGTCCAGAAAGTAAGCTTTTTCCGTGCAAGCACGGAAAAAGCCTTTCTGGACGTGTAATGAACGATATTTTTCATTACACCTCTCTGAAAACAATAACACGGGAAAAACTTTCAGCAGAAAGCATTTCGATATTGTGAAACAATAATTATTCAAAACACTGACATCTACTGTCACGCAATCGTTACTCTGTGTCTCAGCATAGGAATCATAGGATGCATCTATGCCTCAGCGCACCGTAAAACTTTTTGCGGTGCGGCCGCACGGAAAAGAGTCATTTTCGATCTTCTGAATCTACATGTTATGATAGGGTTTTCAGTGCGGTGTAATGAAAAAATATTAAAATGCATCCTAAACTGAAGTACTTATAAGATCTTGAAAAAACGGGCCTTTTACTAGTAAATCCTAATTTGATCCGATAAGATTTGTCGAAAAAGTCATCAATTTCGATTAAATTTTGCATCATTATCATTGCACCCCTTTTAAATTAGCAAAACATTCCTTTCCAAATTGTCTGTATTGAAAACATTCTGATGGCAACGTCAGCCATGGGGATATACTCGGATAACTAGAATCTCTTGACTTGGCATGGATGATAATAATAATTAGATAGGATGGTTAATGTTATCAGTGAGTACATTACATTAATCAATTTTGGTTTTTGAATTTCTCAAAGTTAGGTACATTGCAATTAGAGACATACGCCTAGAAAATTTTCTAGCAGGAGTTTTTATAACAGGAAGTACTTTGTCCAGTGTATTCCTCCGAAACGAATATTGTGGTGTATTTCCAAGCATGGGCAAACGAAATACCGACATCTGAGAACATATACGATTCAATTCACAACCAAGGTGTATCAAATGGTTAGGTAAGCATTTCTCGGAATAAATTGTTCCCATTCTTGATTTTTCGCATACAGAAAGTACCTAGACATGTTCTTAGCTACCCGTCAGTCTTTTGTGCTGGGTGGATACGTGTAAAGAAGAATAGAATTTGAAGTTTCATTACCCGGTACCTCACATACAAAAGTTGCTCGTACATAGGTGTTCAATTCAGCTTTTTTCTACCTGGAGTTATTATTGAAGCCAACCGGCCCAATTGAGACTATGAGGACCGGTCTGGAACACACCCGTATAGATATTTAGAGGCGATATATTTAATGTTAATCCAAATAAACGGTAGAAATTATTACTAGCGTACCAAACTGGTTTAGCCTTTGGCTATTTCGTGTACTAAGAAGTAGATGGGCGCCCATTAAATTCTAAACAATTATTCTTTTGGACGTAGGCCATCAGCTGCTGAAGAAAAGGTAATTAAAATCCGAGGAGAATTTCGGTTTGCGAAAGATTTAATAAGTGATGGACCCTTGATAAGAATGTGTTAGGACATTAGGTGATAGACGTTTACACCTGCATCGTCCGAAACGGACATAATTGGTTCTGGGAAACTCAAGGAACGAGCCTATCGGTATCGTTGAACTACTTCATTCTTCTCGGTTGCTTATCTATTTTGGCCTAACCTCAAAACCATAGAGCCTGATTGAAGGAAGTGGAGTCATCGTGAGTGTAAGACTTGGACATAGATGTATGGAAACCCGGTTGTTGGCACTTAATAGATATTATTTAAGACTTTTTTGTGTAAATAAAATCTGAATATTTGAACTACTCTTCATTTCTCTTCAGAGGGGTAAAGCAATTTTGCCATTACCTCAATCTTCATCTAATGACATTAAAAATATAATAAGTTGGTGGGATAATGTTCATTTGTTGATTGGAAGAGTACCATTACGCTCGAAAATTATATTATTATGAAAAGCAAAATTGCAGGTGGCAGGTCAATATTTTTGGTTTTTTTCAAATTTGTTTTTATGCGGAATTCAAGGATAAAAATAAAACAGCTAATTCAAAGTTATATCATCATTTTCGAGAACGTCATAAAAATACGAATTCGATTGTTGGTTCAAACATTCTAACCCTTTACGAATTATCAAATGATATTCCTCTTTTTCGAAAAATAACACATCCTGGCTCTGCTGGTGTGATACCTATAGCCTGGGCCACCAAGAAGATGCCAAAAAAACACTTGATCGTATGTGAATCTGACCAGTGATTTCACTTGTCTGTATTGAGAATTCCAGTTGTCGAGTGAATCGGGGCTATTCACTAAGCAAAGTTGTTATGGATAGCAACTGTAAATCGTCGTTATCCCATGTAATAAGCATGGGATAACGACGATTTACAGTTGCTATCCATAACAACTTTGCTTAGTGAATAGCCCCGAATATGTGAACGAGTGTGAAAACAGCAACGGTTTTGCTAGCAACGGTTTTAGCGGGTGCACCGTAACTATTGATCCCAGCTGAGAATATGCCTAGTTGAAAGATTCGCTATTGAAATTTCGCTGGCGACTGCAGAATTATTAGAGAATATTCAAACTCTCAATGATATCATCGACATTCATTCGAGATCGATTAAATAAGGTGGTCATAAGAGGGTGCAAAAATAAAACACTGCTGAATGTTACGTTCCCTTAAACCTAAAAACAAATTGACATGAATTATATTGATATTTTAATATATTATGTATATGTGATTGATATTGATATTGGATCGGATATCAAAATGGTGAATAAAAATCGACGCTATCCATTGCCGTGCGCTAGAAGTGGAACGAATGTACTTCGAAAATTTCGAATGGTCAGTACAATGAAATTCAAATTAGGAGTTGTCGCTCATCTTGAGGTAGTTTTTGGTGTTGACTGAAAAGAGAAGAGAAATTCCTAATGGATGGATCCCATTGTCGGGCTTCAGGGGCGGCGCAGCAGGACTTTGAAAATTTCGAATGGTCAGTACAATAAAATTCAAAACAGGGGTTGTCGCTCATCTTGAGGTAATTTTTGGCGTTGACTAAAATGAGAAGAAAAATTCCTAATGGATGGATCCCATTGTCGGGCTTCAGGGGCGGCGCGGCAGGACTTTGAAAATTTCGAATGGTACGTTCGATAAAAATCAAAACAGGAGTTGTCGCTCATCTTGAGTTGATTTTCGGTGTTGACTGTGATGAGAAAAAACTTTTCTAATCGATGAATCCCATTGTCGGGCTTCAGGGGCGGCGCGGTAGGACTTTGAAAATTTCGACTGGTACGTTCGATAAAAACCAAAACAGGAGTTGTCGCTCATCTTGAGTTGATTTTCGGTGTTAACTGTGATAAGAACAAACTTTTCTGATCGATGAATCCCATTGTCGGGCTTCAGGGGTTGCGCGGTAGGACTTTGAAGATTTCGACTGGTACATTCGATAAAAACCAAAATAGGAGTTGTCGCTCATCTTGAGATAGTTTTTGGTGTTGACTGAAATGAGAAGAAAAATTCCTAATCGATGAATCCCATTGTCGGGCTTCAGGAGCGGCGCGGTAGGACTTTGAAAATTTCGAATGGTACGTTCGATAAAAACCAAAACAGGAGTTGTCGCTCATCTTGAGATAGTTTTTGGCGTTGACTGTGATAAGAACAAACTTTTCTTATCAATGAATCCCATTGTCGGGCTGCAGGGGCGTCGCGGCACGACTTTGAAAATTTTGAATGGCCAGTACAATAAAATTCAAAACAGGGGTTGTCGCTCATCTTGAGGTAATTTTTGGCGTTGACTGAAATGAGAAGAAAAATTCCTAATGGATGGATCCCATTGTCGGGCTTCAGGGGCGGCGCGGCAGGACTTTGAAAATTTCGAATGGTACGTTCGATAAAAATCAAAACAGGAGTTGTCGCTCATCTTGAGGTGGTTTTTGGTGTTGACTAAAATGAGAGGAAAAATTCCTGATCAATGAATCCCATTGTCGGGCTTCAGGGGCGGCGCGGCACGACTTTGAAAATTTCGAATGGCCAGTACAATAAAATTCAAAACAGGAGTTGTCGCTCATCTTGAGTTGATTTTCGGTGTTGACTGTGATAAGAAAAAACTTTTCTAATCGATGAATCCCATTGTCGGGCTTCAGGGGCGGCGCGGTAGGACTTTGAAAATTTCGACTGGTACGTTCGATAAAAACCAAAACAGGAGTTGTCGCTCATCTTGAGTTGATTTTCGGTGTTAACTGTGATAAGAACAAACTTTTCTGATCGATGAATCCCATTGTCGGGCTTCAGGGGTTGCGCGGTAGGACTTTGAAGATTTCGACTGGTACATTCGATAAAAATCAAAATAGGAGTTGTCGCTCATCTTGAGATAGTTTTTGGTGTTGACTGAAATGAGAAGAAAAATTCCTAATCGATGAATCCCATTGTCGGGCTTCAGGAGCGGCGCGGTAGGACTTTGAAAATTTCGAATGGTACGTTCGATAAAAACCAAAACAGGAGTTGTCGCTCATCTTGAGATAGTTTTTGGTGTTGACTGTGATAAGAACAAACTTTTCTAATCAATGAATCCCATTGTCGGGCTTCAGGGGCGTCGCGGCACGACTTTGAAAATTTTGAATGGCCAGTACAATAAAATTCAAAACAGGGGTTGTCGCTCATCTTGAGGTAATTTTTGGCGTTGACTAAAATGAAAAGAAAAATTCCTAATGGATGGATCCCATTGTCGGGCATCAGAGGCGGCGCGGCAGGACTTTGAAAATTTCGAATGGTACGTTCGATAAAAATCAAAACAGGAGTTGTCGCTCATCTTGAGGTGGTTTTTGGTGTTGACTAAAATGAGAGGAAAAATTCCTGATCAATGAATCCCATTGTCGGGCTTCAGGGGCGGCGCGGTAGGACTTTGAAAATTTCGACTGGTACGTTCGATAAAAACCAAAACAGGAGTTGTCGCTCATCTTGAGTTGATTTTCGGTGTTAACTGTGATAAGAACAAACTTTTCTGATCGATGAATCCCATTGTCGGGCTTCAGGGGTTGCGCAGTAGGACTTTGAAGATTTCGACTGGTACATTCGATAAAAACCAAAATAGGAGTTGTCGCTCATCTCGAGATAGTTTTTGGTGTTGACTGAAATGAGAAGAAAAATTCCTAATCGATGAATCCCATTGTCGGGCTTCAGGAGCGGCGCGGTAGGACTTTGAAAATTTCGAATGGTACGTTCGATAAAAACCAAAACAGGAGTTGTCGCTCATCTTGAGATAGTTTTTGGTGTTGACTGTGATAAGAACAAACTTTTCTAATCAATGAATCCCATTGTCGGGCTTCAGGGGCGTCGCGGCACGACTTTGAAAATTTTGAATGGCCAGTACAATAAAATTCAAAACAGGAGTTGTCGCTCATCTTGAGTTGATTTTCGGTGTTGACTGTGATAAGAACAAACTTTCCTTATCGATGAATCCCATTGTCGGGAATTTTTCCTCTCATTTTAGTCAACACCAAAAACCACCTCAAGATGAGCGACAACTCCTGTTTTGATTTTTATCGAACGTACCATTCGAAATTTTCAAAGTCCTGCTGCGCCGCCCCTGAAGCCCGACAATGGGATCCATCCATTAGGAATTTTTCTTCTCATTTTAGTCAACACCAAAAACCACCTCAAGATATATGAGCGACAACTCCTGTTTTGATTTTTATCGAACGTACCATTCGAAATTTTCAAAGTCCTGCTGCGCCGCCCCTGAAGCCCGACAATGGGATCCATCCATCAGGAATTTTTCCTCTCATTTTAGTCAACACCAAAAACCACCTCAAGATATATGAGCGACAACTCCTGTTTTGATTTTTATCGAACGTACCATTCGAAATTTTCAAAGTCCTGCTGCGCCGCCCCTGAAGCCCGACAATGGGATCCATCCATCAGGAATTTTTCCTCTCATTTTAGTCAACACCAAAAACCACCTCAAGATGAGCGACAACTCCTGTTTTGATTTTTATCGAACGTACCATTCGAAATTTTCAAAGTCCTACCGCGCCGCTCCTGAAGCCCGACAATGGGATTCATCGATTAAAAAAGTTTGTTCTTATCACAGTCAACACCGAAAATCAACTCAAGATGAGCGACAACTCCTGTTTTGAATTTTATTGTACTGGCCATTCGAAATTTTCAAAGTCCTGCCGCGCCGCCCCTGAAGCCCGACAATGGGATTCATCGATTAAAAAAGTTTGTTCTTATCACAGTCAACACCGAAAATCAACTCAAGATGAGCGACAACTCCTGTTTTGAATTTTATTGTACTGGCCATTCGAAATTTTCAAAGTCCTGCCACGCCGCCCCTGAAGCCCGACAATGGGATCCATCCATTAGGAATTTTTCTTCTCATTTATGTCAACACCAAAAACTATCTCAAGATGAACGACAACTCCTGTTTTGGTTTTTATCGAACGTACAATTCGAAATTTTCAAAGTCCCACCGCGCCGCCCCTGAAGCCCGACAATGGGATCCATCCATTAGGAATTTTTCTTGTCATTTCAGTCAACGCCAAAAATTACCTCAAGATGAGCGACAATCCCGGTTTTGAATTTTATTGTACTGACCATTCGAAATTTTCAAAGTCCTGCTGCGCCGCCCCTGAAGCCCGACAATGGGATCCATCCATTAGGAATTTTTCTTCTCTTTTCAGTCAACACCAAAAACTACCTCAAGATGAGCGACAACTCCTAATTCGAATTTAATTGTACTGACCATTCGAAATTTTCAAAGTACATTCGTTCCACTTCTAGCGCACGGCAATGGATAGCGTCGATTTTTATTCACCATTTTGATATCCGATCCAATATCAATATCAATCACATATACATAATATATTAAAATATCAATATAATTCATGTCAATTTGTTTTTAGGTTTAAGGGAACGTAACATTCAGCAGTGTTTTATTTTTTCACCCTCTTATGACCACCTTATTTAATCGATCTCGAATGAATGTCGATGATATCATTGAGAGTTTGAATATTATCTAATAATTCTGCAGTCGCCAGCGAAATTTCAATAGCGAATCTTTCAACGAGGCATATTCTCAGCTGGGATCAATAGTTACGGTGCACCCGCTAAAACCGTTGCTAGCAAAACCGTTGCTGTTTTCACGCCGATAATATGTGATTTCTGTGAGTGTAGATTTTGATTAAATTTAATTAGTTTATACTTATAGAAACTTTATGATTGTTTCGAATAATGCTGATTATGGATATTTAAATACCTAACTATGAAAGTCGAATAGCCTATTCAAGTTGATAGATACAAATTAATTTTCATCGAAAACTGACACATAGTTTGTAGATAAACGCTTTTTTCAATATTTTAAGATTCATTTACGTTTGAATAATTGCCAAATGATGTTCAAAATTCTACTAAACTATTTGCTAAACAAATTCACCCATGCATTATAGCTATCAATGTCCATACAACCTTTTCATGTTTATTTTTATTTTGGGTTTATAGGATCAACCTCAATCATCATTAATTTCATCCTGAAAATTGTTGCGACAATAAATTCAACTACTTAGGATTTAAAGTGGTAATAGATAGAGCCGTACAGATTAACAATTTTTGGTATGAATTTTTTGAAAGAAGTTATTAAAGTGAAAATGTATGCATCTTCACTTGAATTAATAGATATGCTACTGAAATTAGTTGTGGAAATATTGAACCATTATTACTTCATCACATATAGGTAAATGAATGCATGATGTACATAACTTCTGAACCAAATCCAAATCGATTCTATGACTGAAAAATCCCAAGAAAACAAAATAATAGTATCGAAATATTGCTTTCACCAGTGAGAAAATGACTAGATCAAACTAGACCATATTTTTCAGGGTATTTTCCTCCTAAAATTTCCATCCAGAATTCGTGTATTTTCTTTTGAGGGTTCACAAACACTCCTATATGGTATGAAAGAAGATTTCTGATAAAAGACCCAAAAACGTACATTCGAAATTAACACTTATTTGAACATCTCCATTTTATCGCCTCTTTTAGCATTTTCGAATGTTTGTCTACATAACAGTAAGAAGACATGATAATTCGTAATGCAGTAGAAGAATCAGCTATCCAACCATGAATTTTCACCTATCAGTGAAATTTGGTTTTCTTCGATGCAAACAAATGAATTGTTCTACCTCCGATGTCATGGACTTGTCAAACGTGCACGCAACCAACCTGTTCAATCATATTCATAGAAACTGAAAAAAGCTATCCATTGGTGATATTTCAAAACAAGTTATCAAGTGTGAGTAGAAATCCTTTTTGATGGATAAAATTCAACAATTGTTTGTTTTTTATCTTTCGTGTTACATACTGAATTGTTTTCCTTACCCTTCTTCTAAGAGGGCATAGCTGCTTTTCCCCTTCATAATCGGGTAGCTATTTCGTCTTCATTCAACCCTATTCAGATGGGTCAATTTTATTATTCAAATTCCCCCTCTTCCTAACTGTTATGTTTTCCATCCATAACTCATAACTATGCTGGGGTAAAATAATATGCATACCATTTCTCCACATTCACGAAAACCAGAGATGCTCGCGACGAGAAGCATGTGTAATTATCATAAATTCTAAAAATCTCCGTTATATCAAGAAAGCGGTATTACAATCATCGTTATGTTGCTGATAAAACTTCTTCATTATCGTAATAGTGGTCGGCCATTCGAGGCAGTTGTAATTCAACTTTTGTTTTCGCATGCATTGAACCGAAATGTAAATGACTGCTTATCCTGAAAATATGGAAATGAATTGCGTGTGGTTTTCCACATTTACAAAAGGGATTGATTATTGTAATGACTGGAAAAGGCTAGTTATTTCATGTTTTATGACAGGAACATGAAACGTTATTACCGTTACTGAGCATACATTTATATTCGTATTACGAAATGCTGGGGTTATGTTGGGGAATTATGTGTATATGATCGGTTTTTTTTTGGGAACGGACATGCGAACGTGTACTATTTTCAAGCGACTCTTTAGGGGCCCAGCCCTGTGATGTCCTATCGATGCATTACCCGCTGAAATTGGGAAGCGAACAATAAAAATGGACTCATTTTCAAAACTTCGTGGCGCTTGTTGTAGAAATTGGGTTATATACGATATACAAGCGCCAAATGGAAATTATGGAGGTTATGTTTTTTCAGATTGGTTGCGGGAACGTTTGACAAGTCTATGACATCGGAGGTAAATCAAATATTCTGGTCAATCTATCTCTGTGGCTTACAACCCAGGGTGGGTTTTTGCCGATTCATTGTATATTGTGGTCAAGTGCTCCAAAAATGCTCAAAAATATGTTTAAATACAGATGTTCAGTTCAGTTGTAGTGTTGTTTTAGTATGTACGCTTTTCTTACTAGCAGTCTTTTATCAAAACTCCATCAGCTTTAATGCCAATTAAGAGTGTGTATGAATCCTCATGGAAAAGTTAAAAAGACAAGATGAAATCTCTGCTTTTATATATAAAAGCAGAGATCCTGACAAATTATGGAAGACATTTTCTATCTCGTGACGGCAATAGTTTAATTTTCTTGAAAACAATAATTATATTTTAGTGAATTTGTGACTAAATGCTCACTTGTTTTCTTGTTCATACGATATTTTGATGTCGACAACCTAAAACCATTTCCAAGCCGAGATTATTCAAGAAGCATTTTCTAGGATGGACTATGTTTGGTTATTGAAGGCTCTAAGGAGTCTAAGGCATGGTTTGTTATGATTAGCAAATAATGATGAAATGTGAAAAAATAGGTAGGTTGTAAAAAATAGTAACTATTTTCGATGAATAATCCTTCCTAGCTATCTACTCAAATCAACTCTTATAGTATTTCATCTCTAATAATCAACATCGATTAAATGACATACAGGTTACATATAAACTAATTCCTTTTCATCCAGAATGCAAATGGAAAACTTATGGTTATTATGTATTTTCTCTATTTTCACAGAGATGGCACCTTTCGGTCAAATCAGATTGACACAAATCAAATATTCATTTTTCGACCGGACTATCATCAGCAATTTATTTCAATTGTGACCAAATCACAAATTCACCGAAATGTTAATGTTCTAGAGAAATCAAGATATTCACTTCACCAGAGTATTTCAAGTTAGTCTTTTTCCTTAAAAGTTTTCATCCAGGATTCTTTTTTTTTTCGATTTATCAGTAGAAAGCCTAGCTCCAATTTTATTCGGAGAAGTAATCGAATAATGAATTCGAAACATATACGAATTTCATTGAATTCTTATTCATGGATATAAAGAAGGAAAAAGAAATACTTACAGGTGAAATTTTTTCCTCTGTGGTGCTGGTCAGTCTTTGTCCCACTGATGTCGCTCCAGCTGGAACATCAGCCAGTCCTCTCACTTGCAACATTTGCGCAGTCTTTAAAAAATCTGTTAATTGTTCTTGACCTATGTGCACTTCACCATTATACATAAACCTGAAAAAAAAAAGTAAACCGTTAGAATTGTATCAAATTCATAATGAGACAAGAGAGGTTGATTCCTTCTTAAAGAAGGAGAGATAATATCAAAGACTAATGTCATCGTGAGTCAAAAGTCCAGGCTATAGTTGTTTTCCGAAGATGCAATTTTTATTCATTTACACAAAATTAGTAACGATTACGAAAACCTCTTCTGATTCATCGTGAAGCGTGTTTGCATCAAGTTTGATATATTTTTGTGTAACAAATGGTGCTCATAATACAGCAATGGAATAATTTTACATATTATTATAAAACATCAAATTTTGAGAGAGCAATGACTTTAGAATTATTAACTTTTTCAGCAATAAATGAGAAATTGATCATTGTTAAGATAACCATAGGTAAGCGAACTCATTTATTTGCTGCTGAATATATCCATCAGTACGACAGAATTGGCGAACAAACAACCGTTTTCCATACAGGGATTTTATATTGAAGAATAAATCCTATAGGTTTGCAAACGACGAATAACGTAAAATTAATGTCAGTTCTTTCTGAAATTGTTTTTCAAATAATGATTATCGGTTCTACAATGAACGGAGTTTATTTTGACATTAAATTAATAAAGATCTTCTGCCAGAATTCTGGAAATCGGGTTGAACGTTGAGAATGTAACTGAGCTTTTTAATACAATCCAGTTTTTATCTAAGACAAGTCGAAAAAAATTGAAGATTAAACTGTGCATTATTGTTGTTTGTGTCAATTCATCAAAAATCATTATTCTCATTCTTCTCCGATAATGAGGTCTCACATTAAAACCAAACTAGAATATAATCTTTTCTTCTACTTGTTTTGGACATACGTGTTTGAAAAATTTTCCAATTCAGTGGAATATAAGAATAATCTTGAATTGCTCGTTAATGATTCACTAGTAATAGAATTATATTAACTTTCAAAAAGTCGGAAATTTCAACAGGAATTCATTATTCAAATGAGTTTGTAATTAAGTTCATTAACAGGAACGGTGTTTATTATGCTCCCATGTTTCATTATCATAAAATATTGAAGAAAAGACGAGGATGCTACATTCAGTATTTTATCATGACATGATTCAGGATACAGGGAGAGCAACCTAAATCGAAACAGAGCTATTTTCAGGAACAGATGGATGTTATTTTCCAATCTGATAAATTCTTTTCAAATAAGCTCGGTATCGGTGATACGCACAGGGTACAACCGGAATGTCGTAGCACAATAAGAGTAGAAATTTGAAAATTGCTTATCAGAAAACTATTCAAAAAAAGTAAGATAATCGATTGAATTGATTACGAGGAATGAGGGGCATCTATACGAAGTTAGTGGGAAAAGCTCACTCAAGTTCGTAATACAATTGGCGCCTAACATGGGCTTTGATACGTAAGTTTGGACTCACCTTAATAAACTCTCCATATCTTTATGTTGGACGTCTCTTAATATAACAATAGGATGCTGGCAAGGATTAGCTTTCAATAATTTTCTAAAATAGGGACTACACGCGGAAAGGACAACTTTATGGGCCGTGAATGAGCACCCGTCGCATGCGAGGGTGACGTCAACGAAATCCTCCTCATCTCTCAGGTGCCTGAAGGAGGAGAGTATGGAGGAGTGGAAGTCGTTCCATCGCAGCGAGTACTGCTGCTCTGGGGAGGTCTCGGCCCCCATCGGGCACTGAGAAGGTGCAATCTCTACGCCAATGATTACGCCGTTTTCTACCCCACTGTCTTTTTGTTTCGCACAGACCGATCCCGGTCTCTGCGATGAGAATTCTGCTATCTCCCCTGCATTGACAGCGGGATCAGGCGGAAGGTTGTTGTTTTGGTGGAGAATTTTGGCGATTTCTGGGTTTCCCTTGGATGAAATCAGTTTGAGTTTTGAGATTCAGCTGACCTGAACCGGAAGTCCGTCATGTCAATCCTTCGGAAGATTATTGTTGCAATCTGTAAATAAATGAGAATTATTAGAAAATGAAAATAGCCCAAGGGCATTAATCAGTTCTACGTGTGGTCAGTAGACGAGAACTATAATGTCATAAGGTAACTGAAAGCAAGCACACGGATTTTCATTATTTCTAATTTTTCCAAATATAGCTTTGAGTTGTACATTTTTTAACGGTAGATTCTGAGTTAAAAAAAAACCTTTCAATTTGCATTTCTCCAGATTCGGCTTCTTTAAAACGATATAACGATTCATCAAAAAAAAAACTGGGTGGGTTCGTGCCTGATATGATGTTTCGTTATGGTTGTAAACACCTCGAATCTAGTATTTTGCAATTGGAACTGAGTGAATACTTGAATACCAAGTTTGTAAACATCAATAATTCAGTAATATTTTCCTTGATAACCCTAAAATATTTTTTGAGCAAACGTTTTTCATTCATTCATCTTGAATATTTTATAATTCAGAATATTAGCAATCGTACAATGTGTAATTTTTATGACAGATTCAGGATAAACCATCTGTGGGCTCTACATTCATGGCCCGAACATCCGCGAAGGCCCTGAACGTGAATGTGGATAGTTAGTTGCTTGGTGTCACGTCCAAGCATCGGCCTTTCCTGATCTGAGTAGGTTTTTTGTGTCGTGACAAGGGATTCGCGTTATGCGGAATACGTAATCCAGATTCATGGCCCTTCGCAAAAATTACTGATTTCATCAGCTTTTAAAATTAATCTTTCATGTAGTGGAATAAGAATTTCTTGATAATTATAGAGCGAGCCCATTTTATAGCTGGACAGATTCACGGCAAAAAGATTTTGGGTCTTGTTCAAATCAAACTAACTTGTATCGAAAGGTTCAAATACTCGTGATATCAGTTTATATTTATGTCGATGTCCGTATTTTCACTTTTGAGGCTTAACTCCAGATTTAATCAGTTCGAAAGAAAACAAAATCTACGATTATTTTCCTTCAATGTTATAAAATTTTTCCTTTGGTTTGTGGTGAAGAGAAGGAGTGTCATAAGTTTTTCACAGCTGCAATTGTTCGAATGAACCAATGAAAATGAATCGGTTGCTTGGACACGCGACCTGAGTGGCACGCGAAGTTCTAAAATTATCCTCATTATCTTGAACGTACCAATTTTCTTTGCAGATACTTCTTGGAAAACACCGAGGAAAACACTCACCATGCATAATGTTTCCAGATTTTGCAGCATGAGATAGGTGAGTAAGACTGAGAAACTTCCAAGAAGTAAAAATAAAAAGATATCACTAACAAAAGTGCATGAAAGCCAATATCAAAATTATTGTACTGAATAATTATGAATGGTCCTGTATTTGCACCAACAGCAGGTAGAGTTATTGATGAAACACGATGATTTTCGAATTGACAAAACATATCCCTTTCGGATTCTGAACTAAAAGATTTCAGATTCATGCCACTGATATAGTCAATCCCGAGATCTTTTCTCTGTAAAATCTTTACGATCTAACAGAACTTCGTGAGTCGTTTCGAATGTTTCTCGAAGAAAATGATGTTATGAGAATTGAGAAATAATGTTGTATTATTTAAAAACCCACGTTTTGTAGGGAACGAACACAGCACAAATCTTTGTCAAATTTAAAGAAGATAAATAATGCATGACCACAAGATATAGAATAGGAGCAGAATATCATTCACTTCAAATTTAAACGCCTCCACAATGAAAAATGGGAATGTTCACTAAATATCTGAACAAAAAAACCAATAGAAGATGATCTGATCCATCCTCTCAACAAAATAAAATGAGATAGGTATCGCTCAACCTTCCTCGGATGATAAATTAAACGTAGTTTTGTGTAAATCGAGTCCAAGTGGGTGTCAAGTAATTGTTAATTATTGCAAACATTCGAAACGAATGTTCAGCATGGTATCTAGCTTTCTATTTTTAAAGGTTGTTTCATAAATTATTTATTGTAATTGTCCCCATGATTCGGTTATTTATTATTGTATGGTATTTTATTGGGATTTTGTGACATTCCGAAACATGAATAATCAACGATTTATCATAAAATGAGGGACAAGATGACACTTAATCAACTCCGGTGTTTGTGATTGGGGATATTTTGTTACTTTCAAAGTAATTTTGTTTTTCATTCAATTTTTCAAGAGCCATAAAATAATCATATTAATATGTAAATGTTTCTCAAGGAGAGATACAATTCATATTCATATACTGTATTATTGTTGCTTTTCATTATATTTTTATACTGTGAATTCAGTCTGAGTTGTATTAATGTAATTCCTTTGGTGTATGTAAAGTGAAGATGAATAAATTCATCCCTATTATTGTTATTATTGTTTTCAGTTCATGAGAATCCAGAATTATCAGCCATTTTTGAGGTTCATAATTGATCGAAACACAAAAATTTTCAATATTCTTTGGTGATCACCGATAATATCCTGGGTAAATCTTGTCCATCCATCGATCAATCAATGCATATATCATCAAGTTTTCAGAATAATTTATATTATGTCGTTCGCCAGAATTCTCTAATTAACACTCATTGTGTAAAACAGGAGATGGAATCTTATGATATATATCTAACTGGCGTTTAGCCGCCACTCCGTTACCGCATAAAATTTTGTGGTTATAACTCGGTTGAAAATATATTTTCACCAGACACGGATTCGAAACCCGCTTCATCCGAGTCGCAATCCGATTGACTATCTACTCATCCAGCAGATGTCTCAATAATCCTGATCGCCTAATAGTTAATTAGCTGAAATTTACTCGAAACCATCAATGAGTTTGTTATAGATATACTTTTGAATTGAGTATAAAAAAACTATCACCAGAAGTAGGGCCTTCAGGAACAGAACTGTGAAACCCTCATAAAACTACGTGTAGAAGTTTCTGCGTAGTTGTGAAAGAACTCTTAGCATTCGTTCGTTTCAAATATCTGTCATGAACAGACACAGTACCGGTTACAATTTCATTACAGATATGAAATAAAATGGGAAAAATACCAAAAACATGAATATATTATTCGCACTTTTATGCCCAAGTATAATTATTTTCGAAACATAGGAATATTGCTGTTTTTTGGATATTTTATGGGTAACAATTAATCTAGTTTTTCAACCTTTATTCGTAATGTTAAAAACCAGATAGAGATCTACATCTTTCAGAACCAATTCCCATAACTTTCAGAATAACCGAAAACGAGATATCAAACAATAATCTAGATAATTAAGGAATGATTTTCAAGCCGTATTAAATCTATTTACCAAAGAAATAATGAGCTGCTATAAAATTGTTTTATTTTCATAATTAAACCCCATAATTATCGTGTTAAGACAATGAATAATATGAAATATTTGGTGTAATTACCTTCTGTTCAGTTGAAGGAAGTTACGTCTGAGAATCTAACGAGCCTTTTTCTATTCTCGAATATTTTGATACAATTACAAAATTTCAATTTTATTATGCAGAAATATTCCCTCCTAATTGAACACTTTTTCTCATGAAATATATTCAATTCGTGGAGTCAATTATTCTATAGGTTCATTATACCCTGGAACATCGAAACATTTCTGTACTCCGCTATGCTGTAATCTTCGGACATAAAATAATATTCTACAAATGTGATTTGAAGCCGTTACGAAAATATATCTTTGTTCAGATTGAATGTCAGATAAGCCTGTCGTCAAGCACTTCATAAACATATTGGCGAATGCAGCAAATTTGATTTGTATGATCGTAATATGCAAACGGTAATTAGGAAATTGTTTTCAATGAGAGGCATGTTTTTCAAAATATGTTAAAATATCTACATAATATTATATTTTTCGAAGATACATCAATCCTGCAATCGGAACGGGTTAGCAGATGTAGATATGATAATTATTTTTCATTGTAGAATTAGTATACCGAATAGTGGAAATTATTTATTTAAAAAAATTATCATGTTTATGTTGTCAATGGGATAACCACTAATTTTAAATCCTAAATATACAAGATATTCAAATTTTTCATCGTAGACAGATGAAACGACAGAGGCACGAGCAGAGGCATAATATATACATGTAGGAACTATACACTTATACAGAATCACCCACAGTCTGTAACAGATTGGATGCTCATGGAGAACAGGACTTTCTGAAAAATTATGACAAATATCAACCGAATTTTATAAATCCTACGTCGTGTGTATTTCAAGATATCCGAAAATGTACAGGCAGTTTCAGTTGAAAAAGTTCACTTTCCACGATTTCTGTATCTATCGATAATATCACAAGTTGTGAAATATTCTATATACCTACAGAGTGTTCCTAAATTCGTGGTACATCCGAAGGAGAGATAGTATTCCTTGATTCCAATGATTTTAAGAAGGAAAAGTTTCATAAACATGAGACCGCAAACGTTTCGGGATGCAGTATTTGGAGTTTGAATTTTTTCAATTTTATGTACTTCACAAGATATTCATTGAAATTCGACATAGACATTACAATGAGTTTACACCATGTGACATCCCAATTTCGATTGCAAATCTGCAGGGTGATATCTTTTCTGGAACATTGATCAACTCCAGACCTTTTTTTTGTGAGGCACTGTAACTGTAAAAGAAGCTTTGTTTTTGTACTGAACTTCAGTCACTTGTAGTTTTGTCGTATAAGCTATCGAATTCGAGACAAATTTTTGAACGATTCTCTCGAAATCCTCAGAAAATCCAAATTGTCATAAAAATCCAGTTAGTAAATTACCGAAGTTAATGTAATCCACAATTATTATCTTGAAATATAGCGTTGTCCCAGTATCATCTTAGATCTGCCTAATCATGACCACTCATTATCAGGTTATTATGAATGGATACCTAACCTCTACAACCGAGGGGGTAACCACTGGGGAGATTTTCTGGTCCTAGCGGGGGGAGATCCGAGGAGATCCAGGGAGATCCGAGGAGATCCAAGGAGATCCGAGGAAATCCAAGGAGATCCGAGGAGATCCAGGGAAATCCGGGGAGATCCAAGGAGATCCGAGAGGAGATCTGAGGAAATCCGAGGAGATACGAGGAGATCCAAGTCAATTGGTGTATCTTTTTCAGATGTTTCTGATGTTAATTTATACTTCAGCGCCCAATTCTATAGGCCTCTCAATAGCCCTAGATGTTCATACTTCAGTTTGCATCTTTTCACTAAAGAAATCCTTGCCGAAAAAGCTCTGAATAAGGGAAATAACAGTTCTACGTGCACTATCTCTATCTCCGAGACTCACTCCCTCTCACTCTAGCCGCATACGAATCCATTTCGGAATCGGCGGTTGAGAACGAGATGGAGAATGTTTTTATTGTTTATATCTCTACTACGAGAGATTTATAGGTTAATTTTGAGCTTCAGTGTAAGATTTATTTAAAAATATAATATTCTGTGTGATTTTGAAGCTGGTATAGACGATTATCCGAGGGAATTATCTTTCATTTCTAAATAGAGTTTCTCAGCGCTTTGCTCGCAAAGGTTTAGTCGTCGTCCTCATATTTCCTGAACATCTTTCGGCGCGATATCTGATTTACGCATTAGCTCGCGCTCTAGTCATCGACGCCGATCGCTTCATTTTATTCAATACAAGCAGGCCGTCCCAGCTCCGCCCGGGTAGAAATTTGTTTCACGCGGCGGTTTCATCCGAGGTTTCATCTTCAACACCTTTTCTTTCGATGTACTCGTTGTAATTGTATGATGTGAAGGGCAATTTCGTTCTAAATTAAATACTGGGGATGAATAACGTATTGGGTTGGATGATGATCAATACCTAATTCATAAAAACACACTCCCAAATAGTGCATAATTTTGGAAAACATCTGATTTCCATAAACAAGTAATAGCAAGTCAATCTTGAGAGATAGATATATGCTATCGCGGACTTTTTTGTAGAATTATTCAAGAGGTACATTTCCGTCATACATTGTATCCATGTAAGTCTTAAGGTGAATACAGACTATTCTGACGTGACGTGTTTACATGTGGGCCCACGTCAAAATTGTGCGTGATATAAAAATCCATAAAAATGCAACAAATCGTTCTGTGCGTTCACGTTCATATTAGGCCAATGTGAGCACTGCACGGTCCTGACGTGACGTGAAATCACGTCACGTCAGAATAGTCTGTATTCACCTTTACGGTTTTTGCAGCGCACGTGAAAATAGCTGATTATGGCTGACTTTTTGTAATTATTGAAGTTATGGTAGGTATCCTTAATTTTTTCGGGTGAAATTATAGCCTATGTCACTCAGGGATAATGTAGCTTTCTAAGGGTGAAAGAATTTCTGAAATCGGTCCAGTAGTTTTTGAGCCTATTCGTATCAAACACACAAAAATACAAATATTTCCTCTTTATAATATTAGTATAGAATACTTTTTCGGTTTTCCGAATATTAAATCTTCTAGAAAATCTATATTTGAGTGATATTCAAGATGGTCAAAATATAATCGTATTGTAGATATTCATATTTGAGCATTAGGATCTAATGCAGGTAGCATTGTTCTTAAGTAAAACCGAGAAAACTTATTTTTCTGAATTATTTTATCCATTAAAGGGAGGTTTGAATGAACCCGAGAATAAACCTCGGAATGAAAGAGCATTCAAGAGAGCAATAGAATTAAAATGAAATCATTAATAGAAATTATAAAGCACAAATAATTAGAATTATACAGGGTGTCAAGTAAAGACCACGTCAAACGAAAACGGAATGTAGTTCAGAATGTGCTCTATATAATATGAGAAAATCGTTTATATGAAAGTCTCACAGTATTCGAGAATCGAGATATTTGATGTTTTATGAAAATGTTGAATTTTTTCACTTTACTTTCTCTCATATCATGGGTAGAATTGAATGTTTTTTGAATCAGTTTTTTTTCGTGAATATTGTTGAATGATGGCTTCCATTTATACACTGAAAAATAGCACAAAATATTATACTGGGATTCTTAAAAAAAATAACTTGATGAAACATATTTCTCAAAAATCGTACGAAAATATATTTTAATCGATAACGTGAGAAGGTACATCAAAAAAGAAGGTGCAGGATATTACAAAAGATTATATAGATTCCATATTATATTTCAAGATTTTTTCAACTAAATAGTCTTGACTCGAACTATAAAATATATCTCACAAAGATCCATAAATAATACTATGTGCAGCCTACCTTCCCCGATAATTTCTGAAAATTATTAGTGAATTTAAAAGTATTCGTTTGTGTTGATTAATCCCTTGAAAATAGTAAGAGAAGTTCAGAAGAAATCCGGGGAGATCTAAGGAAATTCGGAGGATATCCGGGGAGATCCAAGGAAATCCGGAGGAGATCCGAGGAGATCCAAGGAAATCCAAGGAAATCCGGAGGAGATTCGGGGAGATCCAAGGAAATCCGGGGAGATCCAAGGAAATCCGAAGGAGATCCGGGGAGATCCAAGGAAATCCGGAGGAGATCCACGAGGGAGGAAATCTTTTGTCGCAAAAAATTTCCAGTGGTTACCCCCTCGTCTACAACTCAAAAATGGAAGTGAGGAATTACTGCTGTACGACTGGATTTCAAATTGCTTCGAGCAATATAATAGACTTTTCAATGGATTGTCTGAAATATCACATCACCTATGTTGAAATAACTATAACTCACTTACTCAAGACCCGTAAGTCTGAAATCGTTTACATTTCAATTGATATTCTCATTTGGAATTTGGAAATGAATAGTTACCTATCTACCTGCTGAAATTATGATTTCCAACACTTTCTGTGGATTTATATTTGTTGAAAGATCGATAGTTTTATAGAATCCTCGGATATTTTGCTATCTTCAGTGTTGTACCTACTTCAATAGATGAAGAATTAGTTTAACTTTTCTATTTCAAATCAAAATAATCTTTCTTTTTCCTTATGCACCCATTTCTAAATGGTACCTGGTACCTACTTCTTTGCACTCACTTCAAATCGAAAAAATTGCAGTTGGCATTTATCGAAGGAGTACATCTTTCCTCATTATTTTCATCCCGTTCATTGTTATTATTCTAGAAAATCCGATTCTTGAGGGTTTCGAATAAATGATTATGATATTCTCATCCAGGATTTTAAGCAACCTTACGTTACAGAAATATTTCAATGACTCGATAACAACTTCCTCAGCAATTTCCTAGTCTTCTTCAGAGTAAAGGGAGACAATTGAATCCAATGCATAAGCAATTACGGAACAACTTTAATTGAATTGAATTTAAGAAATAAAATATAATTGAGCTATAGCTTACGAATCGAAAATAAATACTATTTTGAATTTTCATGATCTACCTTCCATACTCTTGTAAGGTTATTTTGGAATTTTCGATAACGTTTGAGATTGAATTGAAATCAGTTATTACCGGGGTTATTACTTACATGAAATCTTCTAATTACCGAGCTGATGCGATCTTCTGACAATAATTCGGGAAATTATTTCTTTACGAAATCTTGACACGCAATTAGATTGAATTCTTAAATTCTATTCCACGTTCAATTTCCTCATTAATATTCTGATGTGGCAAATGTGAATCGCGTTATAGAAAGAAATGTGAAAATTGCGATATACTTGCTATAGCGGTTCACATATTCCGATTTTCCACGTTTTTCAATTCAAATCCGTACACACTAGAACACGTGACCACAAATTACCGAAGACTAAAGGACCAAATCGCGATGGGGCAGATTTCCGCGGGGGAAAACCGAGCGGATATTATTCCCGATAAAGGAAGGCCTCGTTAGAATCGAGGCCGAAATGAATAAAATCAATACGGCACTAAAAATTAGTTACTGGACAATGGCGCAATGGCAAAAAAACGGGATATGCGCAAAAATAGAAAAATTCGGTTAAAAACTACGTACGCTCAAATCACCCCTACGCGCAGGAGGCAGCAAATACGGCCAAGAGAGAAAAAAGTCCATTTCTGATTGGTTCTCGATAATTGCAAAATCAATACGCAATTTAATTGATCAAAACATTGAGGAATTAAAGCTCTCCTCTCCCCTCCAAGAATTTCCCCCTCTTTCGAAGCCACTAGGGATGATTCGTATGGAAATCCTCATTTACCCCCACACCCTCCCTGCGCACCCCGCGAAGTTGTCACAGCGAAAACAGAAACTATCCGAACAAACCCTATTTTCCTGATCAATACGTTAACAGTCGCGGCGTTTAAGAAATAAAATGACTTTGGATCTATTTCTGTACCAGACAATTTCACCAGGAGTCTAAATAAATACATATAAATAATCTAAGAAGTCGTGTCCAATTTAGATTGTAAAACTTGCGTCGCACGTGTATTTAATTATGCTACCGCCTGAATAAAAATAAGAACGTCGGGAAATTGAAGAAGACGTATACTCACCACTTTGTCAGGTCTCAGATGTAATCCAGAAAAATATAGGAGTTCACTGATGAACGACGAAGTCTTGATCACAGATAAGTTAAATGTAACTCGAAAAATATATCACAAGGGTCGAGGGTAATAGCGGTCAGAAGCACTGTCACTCTCGCATTCGTTTTGGATCAGATCATGAAGAATGTACGGAAACTATTGCACGAAACGAAGACATACAGAACCTATCTGCATGCGAGCTGTATCAATTATCCGAAACAATCGAGCAATCTATGCTTACTACGCTCAGACCAAAACAACATATTCGCCGTCAGTGGTCTTCCTTTCCTAAGTGCGGTGCGTGTAGTGTAGAGGAAAGTGCAGAATACACTTGCGCGCGAAGCTACGACCTGCCTGCTTAACCGCCTACCACGATTTGAGCAGTGTACTTGCTCTCGGTGGCACTTGGCCTGCCATGATGGCTGCTGCGGAACGGTGGAAAACCGGCCAACGGCATTGCACATTGCATTCTCTGTCGTTTTATCACCCACACATTCGTCACTCTCGCTCTCGTTTCTGAGACGATTTGATAGCGGGCCTTGGCGCCCTGCAGGAGGGTTTTCCCAATTCCGCGGGATGACTACGCTCCGGCGATGGAATTATCCTCCGGATTCGCTCGATTTTCCGTTTGGATAAGGGGATGTGCAATTTCGATAGAAATTTGATGTGCATGTACACTTTATTTGTTTTTGAGGTTAGTTGGTTTGCGAATTTTTGCAGCATTTTGATATTTTTCGGAATTCAGTGAGAGCTAAAATAAACAACCCCTATTGAAATTGTCATTGTTGCTAGAATATCCCGCATATACTTACAGGATTTTCCAAAAAACATTCTGGTTATAATTTTAAATAATAGAGTATTATGAAAGAAGAGAAAAAGGTCCTTAAATCCGACAATCTTTTTTTTTTGACGACTAGTTTCGAGACTTTAGATTAGTCCCATTCTCAAGTCTTCTAAAGATACAAGCTACTACTTTATGAAAACACCAATAAATATACAATATAACAAAGAAAGGTCTTCATCACGAAACAAATGAACAAGATTTTTATTTGACCCCATCTTGTTCATTTGTTTCGTGATGAAGACCTTTCTTTGTTATATTGTATACTAGCTGGCCCGGCGAACTTTGTTTCGCCTAAATGATAGCTACTTACGGTGGATTTTTCATCGAATTTTTCAGAGTTTTAATGTATTTTATAATAACCAGACCGTAGACGAATCCATAAATGAAGTTTCATAACAAACAGTCCATCCGATCTCGAGTTATTATAAATGGTGTAACCAACAACTTTGTTTTATATATATAGATTTATTCGTGTTTTCATAAAGTAGTAGCTTGTATCTTTAGAAGACTTGAGAATGGGACTAATCTAAAGTCTCGAAACTAGTCGTCAAAAAATAAAGATTGTGGGATTTAAGGACCTTTTTCTCTTCTTTCATGATGAGTCACCCACATTTGTCAATATTCAATTTTATTAAATAGAGTATTAAACATGTGTCCGGAATCCTTAAGGAGGTGGTTTACATGAAATAGTCTATAGTATAAATTTTTCCTGAAAACACTGATATAATTCAATTTTCATTTGGGGGAGGTTATCTTTTGATTATTGGGGTCGAGTGACACATAATTTTCGGAAACTCATTCGGCTGGTCTATTTCATGTGAGCCAAACTGTAAACAACTCCTTTTGAAAATGTTCCTAAAAAAAGGTTCTACATCGTTTTTGAAACGGTTTGAAATGCCAAATTGAAAACTAATAATTTTCATTGGGCCTTAAACTTTCAATGTATCATACCTTCTATTATAGGTACACCATGCAATTATTTGCCTCAAAAATTACATATTTGCAAAATATCACCTACTTACAGTGTTGAATCCCTCGATCTGGAAAACCTATTATAATGAAATTTTCGAGTAAGGTTCGAATCTATAGTTCAAAAAGTAAAAATTCGATTAGGGGTTCCGTAAATATAGCAGTTCGAAATTTATATTTGCTTCATATTTTCAGAACTCCAGATCCATTCAAGATATCATTCAGCATTAAGATATGAATATTCAAGAGACATGCAAAATATTGTCCAGATCGTGAAACCACAACCATTAAAAATTCATAGTTTTGAAATTATCAGGAGAAATAAATAACAAAGAGTCATATTTACGGAACCCCTGGTAGAATTTCGCCCATTAACGAACCTACCCAGAAAATTTGAAGACTCTAGGTATAATAATTATCGTGGATCGTGTACGATAATTTGGCCGGCAATGCTACATCATTCTATTGAAAGTGTATGTTTTTTTGGGGATACGATGCATGCCTGAGGTGGCGTAAGGACATATTATCAAAGCATACACCGAACACAAAATACAACTTATTCTCCTAACTCGCTGAATACTCATGAGAGGTCTCCTCGGCAGAAGTTATCAGTTTAATATAAGGATCGAACATTATGAGTATGTGGTATACAAATTCCAACTGAGAAGAAGGAATAATATAAAAAGTGAATAAAATTATACATAACAACATAACCGTTTCTACTTTCGTACGAATAATCTTAAAAGGGAAAAATAATTTATTAAATATGTATGATGTGAATTATTATGTGACACATTCAAAAGCAGTTGCAAAATTATAAAAAAAATAGATAGGTAGTAGGTGAAGCTTTTGAATCCGTCCGTGAAAAAATCTATCAATATTATGGTGTTACTTAATTCGAATAATCAATCTTCGTCAGCGGACGCAAATAAAATATTTCATTCTTTTCAATTCATCCGTATGAGAGTTTGTCTTTATTCTTAAAAATGCTGTTGTTTCCAAGTTTATTGCAATCATTTCTGCGACATTCTTTTTCGACTTTGTTATTCAGCAGTTTTGGATTTCTGTACAATTTATTTAACCGATTTTCTGCCTTAATTATATCATATTGAGACACATAACCACACGTGATCCAATAAACCGGTGAATACCGTTTCATGCAGGAAAAAGGAATAGAAACTCTATCCCAGGAATTCACATGTTGACACAGACACGTGTTAGTTGGCTTCAGTTCAAATGCCAGGTTATAGGATACAAGATTTGGTTCGAACCAAGAATTCTTAGGAAATAGAATAGTTTCTTCATTCGAAATTCATCAGGAATGTTCATCTCCAACATTTTGTATTAGGTACCATAAAAATGTAAGTCGGGAGATGTAATGTAAGGTTTGATACAATTTTCAATAGAGTTCGTGAATATCAACAAAACGATTATCATTATTATTCTCATTAGTTTCAATTTACTATAATATGTCGATAAATAGTTAAAGGGCAACATTCGACGAGGGGTTTCGTAAAAATGGCGGTTCGAAATTATGTTTTCCCTATAAATTCAGAGCAATTTATTGAAATTTGTCGAAAAAAATGGAATACGCCAAAAAGTTACACAGATACATGAAGACCAGATGTTGTAACTGGAAATCATAATTCATGGAGATTGAGACAATATTCCTATTCGAACAAACAAGGCTGTTACGTATTGCACCACTTTTTTTCAAACTAACAGTGGCTCACCAAAAAAGGTTTGTGGGCTAGACAAAATATCATCTTGCAGATTTGTAATCGAAATTGGCAAGTAACATAATATGAACTCTGAATTGTGCTATCTTTGCCTAATTTCAATCAAATATACCTCGTCAAATGCAGCCACTTTGAGAAAAAAAGCTTGTAAAATATCCAAACCTAAAAACACTGTAGTTCGAAATCTAAATATTTGCGGTCCTATGTTTATTGAATTTATTTTTTGAAATTTATTTAGGAACCCTCTCAATCAATTCTGCACAACAATGAGTTTCTTCGGAAAATTCTTTACTCGCATTAGAAACAATATTGAAAAAAAATTACAATTTCTTCGCTTTATCTTCAAGACAATAAAGAGAGTATCAAAATACGCTGAAATTTCTAAACCAACGAACCAATTGAATGAGCGTTTGTAGCTCAGTGGAACAGACATTCAAAAAATATTTCTAGCTTATTTGAAATCACTAGAATTCTACACAGAATGTCTTCTCTCATCTTCGAAGGTTTTGTGCTCCAATATGCATGGTTTCTTGGTACCACTGAAAAAGAATTCTAGTACCTACAATTTTTTCTTCAGGCATTCCTAAATATCAGTACTCGACATTGAATATATACAGTAACACATATCGGTCGGAGTAAACCCGGAGCAGGTACATCCACGTCAATTATTGTGCCGTGGTGGTTTGCCTTAGTTATTTATTTTTTGTCCACTTAAATGAGGGCTTTCTTCGTCCATTGAGATAGGGCCGACCATTGAACTAGAAATCGCCATGCACTCATTACTGTCAGTAACGGGGTTTGGCTGAAATGTATCACCTTTCACAGATAATTTCGTTATGACCTGCAAGGAATGACTATAGCTTTTGACTCCAGTTTCTCTGGTATAAATATTGGAGTCAGGTACCTACTCGAAGGACCATTCCATGAGTTTCGAATGGTACTTTAAAGTTTTTACAATATAAGGTCAGTGAAATAATAGAGATAGATAATTAGTCGGAGGAAACTGCTTTCCACTGCATCAGCATAAATGATTTATTTTAGTGAAAAACAGAGCTTAGGGGAAAAGCTCATGCGCTGTAGTTAATTTAGTGTTCAAACTATGTGTCATGTCTATTTCGATTGCAAATCTACAGGGTGATATTTTTTCTGGAACGCTATTCGCTATTTTCTCCCCGATTTTTTATTGGTGAGCCGCTGTTTGTTTGAAGTACCTACTTTCGAACGAAGCTTTGTTGTTATACTAAACTTATACATAGTCTCCAATAGTCTGGTCGTACTTGATACCAGTTTCGAGAAAAAAATTGAACGATTCTCTAGATATTCTCAGATGAATTGTCATAAACAGTTGGTATATAAAAAAAATCTAAACAATTTAAGTCTGGGGATCTGTCGGGCCATGACTGATGTCTACTTTGTTTACTCCACCTGATTTTATAATTTCAGTCCAAATACTCCCTAGTACACATAGTACTAAAATTTGCCTGTTTATGGGCTTTTTTTCCCAAACTATGTGAGGAATCTTTTCTCTTATTTTGTACCTCCAATTTAGAAACACTCAAAATATCCAAAAGAGAGTTTCGATTGTTAAGCGAAATTTTGAAGAGATTATAATGAAAAAAAAAATTCCCAAATGGAAGTCCTCATTGTGTCGACGATAAATTCCATTTTTCAGATTTCTAGGATGCATAGTTCCTGATATGTTCAGGAAAATATGCAAAATGGGATATTCTCAACCTCTTTACTATAAAGTTACCGAGCCTATGACTTTTAAAAAAACATAATAGAAGTATTCAAGATTCTGAAACAAAAATTATAGATACCAATAGAACAAGCGCCAGAAATGGATAGTCATCTTTTGTTGCAGCTGATGATGTAATGGTGTTTCTATCAATCCTATTAGTATGGAGATGAAATGATTAAACTCATTGATTTAGAATTCAAACTGTTTTCACGTATTGTGAGGTCGATTTTCTATGAGTGTTATCATTCTTTGAAATTCAAATAAGAGAATAACAAATCCCATGTTTTGTCTCCAGCTGTCATTTCCAAAAAAGGAAGTTCAAAGAAGGAAGTTTGTTGCAATATAAAAATGGTACAGTGTGTTGGTACAATTCGCTATATTTTATATTGAGTCGACCAATTTTCAATCACAATCATACGAGTAGTATTCCCAAAGCTCTTCATCCCTGTTTGCATTAATTTGGGATTCGCCTTATCCACAGCTCACTACGATGAGGAATAAGACAGCAAAAACGAAAATAGTAGGGATTTTTTCCGATAAATTGAAATGCACCTCAATCGACGAAGGCACATCTGAAACAAATTTCAAAACCGCAACTTATATCGTGTGTAAACGCTACTGAGTCTGCTTATTAGATTGCCAATGAATTAATTTTTTGATAAAAATATTCATTTGTTCATGAGAAATGGCTATGCAACGGAACATCACGATGAAAAATGTGCAGATGTCGAAAACAAATGATTTTGACGAATCCAGCTTGATTTATTCAATTCTATCGGTTATCAAGATCAAATCGCAGAAATTTGTATATCTGACTATATTTTAATGAAGGGAAATTGATAACGAAAGTCCAAGTCAGTAATTTCAAATAGCATTCAGAATATTGAATGTGAAATTTATTCTTCAAAGATGTAATAGGTGATTTTTTTCAAATGACGCCAAAGATTCAGTAGGATTGCTCTATGACTCAATTAAAGATGTCTCCATCTTTTTAAGTGGCTGTTCTCATGGTCATATACGAATGATCCAATGTTCCTGTGCTTACAGAACATAATTTTCATACTTTGCCATTATGGAGCATTCCTCTTGAGGGGTGAAAATTATAGAAAATAACAATTCCCTGGTTGAAATTATAAGGTAGTTATTAACATGAATTTAGAGATCCCAATAATCGAATCGAGTAAACACGTTTTCTGAAGCAGGAGTACTGGCAGTAGCTGCCAATTAAATTTGAGATGAAATTTGTGTTTTTATCTTCGGTACAACCAATGAAATATTTTCATTTCCCCAATACAAGATCAGAATAATAGTATAGGATTATTTCATACGTAGAAGAAGTGTCATTTCTTCATGGCGAACTTGAGTTTACCCCCCGAACGTAGTGAGGTGGGCAATTGAAAGCGAGCCATGAAAAGTCACTTCTCTTTCGAATGAAATATTTCATTTTATTTTCAAACATTTTGAAATTCATGGAAATCTGAATATCCACTTTTGGATTGACATTTACGGTCGTTATAACTGAGTGAGAAATGGAACGTTTGCCCAGTTACGGTTGTCTTGCAAAATTCATCTTTTGCATTTTTCCTGCCGCCAGAGGGAAGAGCAAGCCATAGCAACTATTTCTCCTCCTAGGTGGAGAAATAGAACTTTTCCGTCGACCAAAGAATAAAAGCTCATTTTAACGTACTCGAAATCATCCATTAACTAACTATTTCCGTCGACCATAGAATAAAAGCTCATTTTAACGCACTAGAAATCATCCATTAATGACCTATTTTAATGCATGAATTCTTATTTTAATGCATGATTGTCAATGTCATGGCAACCGAACATACAATATTCAGTCAAAGCACTATCGAGCTTGGTTGGAAATCAACTTCTGTCAAAGAAGGGTATATTGAAAACTCCATTCATAATGAAATGGATACTGCAGAAAAAAATTCAGGTGATAAAAGTTCCGATATGTGATATGATGAATGTAAACTATTTTTCACATTATAATTTATTATCTAATAACACCAATATGGATTATACCCCTGCTTTTCACACTCACAAAGGGAAGCCAAATCTTTGGTAGGGCTTGAGTTGAACGCTTGCGTCAACTGGAAATTCAAAAATTGCGAGAAATTTAGAGGCTTATGTTCATTCTGAAAGACAACAAGAAAAAAGATATTCAGAATGAAAATATGTCACTTGAATACTTTCAGTTCAATTTAAGAATATGAATAGGAGTTAACAATGATATTTCAAGGACTTGAAGAAAACGGAATGAAGCAAATAAAACATTTCTCATTAAATTGTGAGGTTACGATCGAAACTATACATGAAGTTAAGATGACATACGTTTCACGACATAAAACGATGTGTCAGAGAGTGATAGAATTAAAAAATATTTTTGTTCTCAATATTGCCACACAAGCGCAGATCTGGATTGTTACCAAAGCCCAGCTTCAGTTTTGATTGGCTCATTCCCCATATAGGAATTATTAGATATATGATTTAAAATGTCAAAACTTGTCCAATATTCCCTCAATGAATTCTTCGAATTGTTCCATAGGGAGCATAAATATTGATACATAAATTATATCGAAATGAACAAAGAAATTCACATTATGTCAAATCTGTAGATATATTATCATTGAGTTTAAATATACATAGAGGAACTACAGTGGCTTTATACAAGACAGTGGCGACAATAGGGTCATGGAATACGTTTTTGCACAAACATGGCGGATATTCGTTTACATTTGAGTGTCGTGCTGTTTTGACTCAATTTTGAGCTTTATACATGATGACATGACAACAAACCAATGAAAGTCCGCCATTAGTGGTCGAAAACAGTCCGACCAATCAAAACGTGAACGTCTATTGTCGCCACTGTCCTGTATAAAGCCACTGTAAGAGGAACATCGTCCTTGACGTCCTTGGCCGATTTGTAGCTGAATTTATTGTAGTTCCAGTTCATAGAGGAGCAAGTGTGTTTCAGAAAATCGAATTTTTTTTTCCTCGCATCTGGCGGTGAGTTGCTGAACTATAAAGCACTATTTCCTAAGCCGAATGCGATGACCATCAGGACCGGCCTAAGAAATGTGGGATGTTCATGTTCAGTATTACATCACACCTAATTTTTTGGATGCAATAAAACGACACTCAATTTTGGATATGATTCATAGAACTGAAGGAACATAAATATACTACAGATTTCTGTGAATGAATAGCGAGCAGATTATAGTTCCTTCACTGAGAAAAATGTTCATTTTGATTCTAATGAAACAGCTTTATTAACTCTCACATAATTGTTACAATAGTAAATTTAATTATTTCGATTATCTGTCGGCTCATTTCAATGTTTTCGTTTCATTCTCACTAAAAGTTCTATCTCATTGTTATCAATTTAATTGGAATAATGACAAATCCTATAGTAACAATGTTAGGGATAATTATAAGACAACTTCCTGTTTCATTCAAAATTTTACTATTATTTCAATAAACATTCTGACTGCGCTAAAAAAATAGCATTATTGTTTTTATGTGACGCTTCATTGCATTTAACATTTTATAGAGTGGGGATGAACATGGCTTGGCGTCACTTCTTATTAATTTAACAACAAAGTCGTGGAAGTGCGTCACAAGAGGTTATTTCGTTACTCTGTTGGTTTTTAATTGTGCACGTGTGAATTTGAAGCTTAAGATCTTATTTGATCTCGGTTTAGGTAAGTTACATTATTAGAAATTATATGTGAGCAAGGTCATCTTTTCAATAATAACTAATGAAAAACTGATTGAATGCTTATAATAACTTCATTTTCCACTCAAGCTGAGATCACTGAATAGAGGCATAGAGCCGATACTGCTGAAATTAGGTGACATTTTTCATACCTATTGAATACCTACTTGAGTACTGTAGAGTTTGTTATGGCATATTTTCTAGTTTTCAGAAGGAGAAATGGATAATGAATCCTTTCGTTTCATTTTACCGGACGATAGGATTCTACAGAAGAGAATGCTCAAGGCTTTGACATGTATATTGTTTCATAATACTGAAATTGTATTGTTTGTAATGTTTTGAGTTATAGAAATGAATTGGGTTTTCATTGTTAATAGCTATGGAGTTTTAGAAGTACCTACTTTGATTGTTAAATAAACTGGAGTTTATAATGTTAATTTAGGATTATATCATTCCTTCATCACAAGCCTATACATATTATCTCATTTTCATCGTTAAATTCTATGGTAAATTTCCATATTATTTTCATTATTCCATGGTATTTTTCTATAATTTTATTCTTCATATTGCAGAATAATCAATTTTTCTTCATTCTTGAATTGAAGCATGATGTCTGATGTCTAATAAATATAATGTGCTATCTTCAAAACAATAGTGAAACTGAAATTCTGAATGTATGATGCAGTACGATTATTTTTACAATTCACTTCATACTATTCAGAAGGTGGCTACATCAATTTTATTACACTATTTAATTGAAAATATTATTCAGTTCATTAAATTTAATAGGAATGTTCATCAAGATGAAAATACTTTTTAATCAAATTTATAACTCGCATTAACAAATTCAATAGGAGGTTTCATTAATTTCATGATGAAATTTCATTGAGGTTATTGAACTTAACCATTATTTTAATGAAACGCTTTCATTGTTTCTATAGCAAAGCCAAATCCATTTTTATGAAACGAGTTTCATTACAGTTATGGGACGTCCAATGGTCACCTATTTAATGAAGATAGCTTTATAAAATCAATGAGAATTATAATAGGGATAATGAGAATTTTTTCTCAGTGTTCAGTAACTATTATCTGTCGACATTTAAGTTGGCAGTTTACTTAATTTATGTACTTAATTTTTGCATCCAATCGTTCGAAGGTGATGTAGGTACCTCTATGCCTACAGGGTGAGTCTTTGACTTGTACATACAGGGTTTTCATTTCAAAACTTGCCACCCCTATTATTTCCATATATATATTTTTTTTTAAATCGCCGAGACCCGTCAATTTTGTTTTTGAGGGGGAACAATTTTGACGTATAAATTAGCTCTCCCCCTTCAACCCCCTACCCTCCAGAGCCACCCCTACAAAAATCTTAAATGAGAAAGGGGGTCGAGTGATACTTCATTTCAAAGGGCTTTTTATTCTCTATATTTTGGCATATTATTTTTCATATTTGGGTGTTGCGTTAGGCGCAAGATCGCGTTGATGCATCGAGTGAGCTCGTACGTAGAGTGTTAAGGTGAATACAGACTATTCTGACGTGACGTGATTTCACGTCACGTCAGGACCGTGCAGTGCTCACATTGGGCTAATATGAACGTGAACGCACAGAACGATGTGTTGCATTTTTATGCATTTTTAAATCACTCACATTTTGACGTGGGCCCACATGTAACCACGTCACGTCAGAATAGTCTGTATTCAGCTTAAGTAAGTATGCGTACGCTTATCAGACGCATAAAAAAACAACATTTTTATGTCGAAAATATTTATTTACATGTATCGTCGAGTTACAAGAAAAACATATTCTCATTTTTTTGCTGTTTTATGAAAATAGTGTAATAATAGGTGGTGGGAACTTTTCAAATTGACACACGCCTAACTCGGCAACACAACACCCAAATTTGAAAAATAATATGCCAAAATATAGAGAATAAAGAGCCCTTTGAAATGATGTATCACTCGACCCCCTTTCTCATTTAAGATTTTTGTAGGGGTGGCTCTGGTGGGTAGGGGGTTGAAGGGGGAGAGCTAATTCATACGTCAAAATTGTTCCCCCTCAAAAACAACATTGACGGGTCTCGGCGATTTAAAAAAAAATATATATATATACAGGGTGAGTCTTTGACTTGTACATATATTTTAACTGTAGATTCCCCTCATCAAACGAAAAACTTTTTTCCCATACCATTTTTCAAAATTCGGTTTCGTTTGGAAGATACAGGGTGTCGAAAATCCACGAAAAAAACACTTTCCTGTTCATATCTCCGGAACCGTTATTTCAAATGAACTGAATTTTGGTCCATTGGTTACTCTATTCATGGTGCATATTCCTCAATCGAAACTTATTCAATATCTCTCCTAGTTTAAAAGTTACAGGGTGGTCGACTCATAAATTCATGCAAAAACACTATCAAATCACTTAAAAAGGATAAACGGTTCATATTTTCGAGAGAATCAACCATTTTAGAGAATAAAAGTATTCTTATATTTTTTCAATAAAACGCGTCGTTTTCGAGTTATTCCTAAATGTATACGAAGAAATTTGAGGAAAAAATCATGAATTTCATAAAAAATCTGAATGCTTTCCTGGATTAAATATCATCGAATATTGTTTCTTCTCTGGTCTCTTAACAAATTAACAATGTTGTCAATGTTTATCAACTGAAATTACAAAGTTTATAAGAAGTTTCTATTGAAAATTTATTGATACCCGTCCTTCAGGAAAATCTATCTTCTTAACAATATCCTCTTGGAATTTTTAATCGACCCTATACTGTTTTCACAACACATTCATCACCTGTTTGCTTTATTCTCTGCAAACTTCAAGTAAATAAATAAATAATAAAACGAATCCATGTAGAAAGGTTATCGCGGCGTCGTTCATTGTAATCACAGAACTCTGGAGACACAGAAGAACGTCTTGTCTTGTCTTGCGTGGCGGCTACATCGCACTCGCAGCCGGCAGCGCACTTAAATTTAGATCGTAGCGCTGTATCGGCGAGAATCAGAACTACTCGTTTGGCATTTCCAAAGAGCAATGCGTAGAAGCCTCTGTGATAGTTCTTCCGTTAACGATAGGGGACGTTCTGCTTTCTTGAGTTCGCCTATACCATTGTTGAAGAGTAAATCGTCAATCTGGCATCGTCTTCTCTAGAATTCTATGATATATCATCACAGAGGAATGGATTAGGTTAGGTCATTGACCTCGAATCATATGACTTTGATTAATGGAGTTAGGATAGGTTAGTGAGAAACTAATTTTTATAAGATAGTTTCAGGGTATCGAGGCAAATATGAACAAATTATTAGTGTTTACAAACTAATCTTCAGGAAAATCGAAGAAGGAACTTATTTTGGTGTGAGAAATATGGCATTTCAATTGCAGAAATGATGGAACAAAACTTAGCGTTTTTGTTAGGAAATATCGTGTTTGTAACATTCTTATTCAAATAAGGTTAGTGCTTGAGTATTTTCTAAATGTATCACACAGAATATCTGATAATCACATCAATTTCAATTGAAAAATATGAACTTTGAGGTGTTTGCAGAGAATTGTTCCAGGAGCGTATTCAGCCCAACTTTTTTTTTCAAATGGCTATATCTCTTTAACAGAGCCGAATTCGGAAAAATGGAAAATGAAAAAAAGGCTTCTTTAGGCCTCAAGAATCTACAGTTAAAATATATGTACAAGTCAAAGACTCACCCTGTATATGGAAATAATAGGGGTGGCAAGTTTTGAAATGAAAACCCTGTATATTTTAACTGAAGTTTCTTGAAGTCAAAAGAAACCTTTTTTTATTTTTCATTTTTCCGAAATCGGCTCTGTTAAAAAGACATAGCCATTTGAAAAAATGAAATGAGCTGATTAGATACTTTGGAATTGATTCAAAGTTCATATTTCTCGATTGAAATTGAGTTTATACATTTAAGGAATACTCAAGTATTAACCTTACTGGAATGAAAATGTTACAAACACGATATTTCTTGAAAAAAATCACTTAGTTTCATCCGATTATCTCTGCAACTAGAAAGCCATATTTCTCTCATCAAAATAAGTTTCTTCTTCGATTTTCCTGAAGATAAGTTCGTAAACACTAAAAACTTGTTCATATTCTCCTCCATATCCCGAAAATATCCCGATTTTTTGATCAATTATTCAAAACAATGTTGATAAAATCTTCTATGAAAAAATTCACATAAATTTGACGTGTACCTACGGTGCCAGGTTTACCAATATTCCTTAAACTTAGGAAATTGATTTTTCGGATTACATTACTAAATAAATATCTATGAATTCCACCATAGCTCACCTTCCTTTACATTGGGAATCGACACATCATTTGAGCAATAATCTTGTATTGTTTATTGTTCAGTCGATAAAAAGTCCGGTTATCCCATAACCACGAATTGTTGAATTGATGAATATTTCATCAGAAAAGACCCCCTCGAAATCATTCTAAATCCCCTATCTCATTCCACACATTCTATGCTAAATTCCCAATTCCCGCAGCTAAATTTCCGACGTAATCACCCTCTCACTTCTGCCAGAGCAGCTTCCCTACCCTTCTTTTTGTCGGCTATTATTTCTAAAACCTAGAAGACAACCCGTTTCCTTCTGACACCTCATTCTCTTTCGCGATCACAACCCCTTACATCGGGAGGCTAAACAAAGAAACTGTTGTTCGACGATGTATGGAAAATTAACAATAATACGCTTATCGTTATTTGTTGCGTTTTCACCACATTGTTATGACAAATACATATTTAACGTAGGTTGCTAAGTTTTGAGATATGGCAGCACTGATGAGAAGGTGTCAAATCTGACATTGTCATCGTGAAGTTCGGCATTTTTATTGGTGGAACAGTGGCGGGTCATCCCATAGGCGCAGTAAACGCGGGGCCCCGAAGAACAGGGGGTCCCTGAAAAACATATAGCTACAGTTCTCTACGTATCTAATTCAGGGATCTCAAGATACAGGCATCATGTTAGTGTTTTTTCATTTCATCGAATGAATGAGGATTCATTTCAACTTGACATTTCATTTTGATCAATGAATTTCGAAATTTCAGAAATCATAGAGGATTCATGGAGTGAGCGGAGTGGCCATTATATTTTGTTATGACTCCCGAACTTATTCATAGATCATTTGGAACATTTGAAGTGATTTTTTTTCAATTTATTTTCTCATTAGAAAATGAATTTACCTATTCTTCGATTGTAAAGTGATTTATTACACTATTTTGAGTAATACAGGGTGGTCAACTAAGGAATACCGATTCAAAAGAGAAATAAAACAAGAACTATCGAGTCAATTTGAATTTTTTTCTGCAAATAATGCTCAGCTCTATGGAAATTCATTTCTTAAAAATTACGCTGTCCAAATGTCCACCGTTTTTCTGCTGGCGCTCTTCGAGTCGAACCCCCGAATTTAGAAAAACACGTCGCAAAGTTTCTGGACCGATGGCTTGAAATTCCTGGCGGATATTTTCCTTCAACGGAATAAGAGTGCGGGGATTGTTGTGATAGACACTTTTGAGGTATCCCCATAAGTAAAAGTCGCAAGGTGTCAAGTCCAGGCTTCTGGGGGGCCATGGAAGGTCTCCACGTCGAGAAATCAATTTTTCAGGAAAAAACGCCTGAATAACAGGTAAAGACCGATTCGAAGTGTGACAAGTGGCCCCGTCTTGCTGAAACCAAGTGTCCCGATTGTATCCATCAAAATCTTGAAGGGCTGGTTCAAAAAAAATTGTTCACATTACGATCAGAATCCACTGTTACTGCTCGGCCGCGTCCGTCTTCGAAAAAGTACGGGCCAATAATGTCTTGTGCGTGTATTACACACCAAACTGTGACCTTCAGACTATGCAATTGAGTTTCATGTTTCTCTTTGGGGTTTTATGCTGGCCATACACGTTACGGTTTACCGGAGAGGTATACCTTCGCAGGCATGCCTGTACAGGTTTAATCCCTCACACACACGCACAGGTTTAATCCCACACACGCTCCGGTTGACCTGCGCAGGCATGCCTGCGCAGTGCGCAGGTATACCTCTCCGGTAGACCGTAACGTGTATGGCCAGCATTATGAAGACCAATACAGGCAATTTTGTTGGTTTTCATGGCCGTTGAGATGAAAATGGGCTTCATCAGAGAAAAAATTTTGATTTTGGTAATAAGTGCGCACACAGATCGAACGCTTCTCACCCGTCCAGCGAACTATGGCGACTGAATTTTCATGAACCCCTCCTTCGTTTAAGACCAACCCCACTTCTCTATTCTTATTCAAAACAATTTTAGAGCGCTTTCAAATCGGAATTTCTTAGTTGACCACCCAGTATTTCCACTGAGCTTAGTATGTATGACATCTGAATAACGAGTTCTGTTGGAATTTGGAAAAATACAAAAGGTGCACCATTCAGATTGGAAAACTTGAGGTTATTTGTAGTAAAACGGAAAGTACAGTAGCGTCAAAAAATATTGCACCAGATGCCTTATATGTCCAGTGTACTTCCTAGCAGATTTTCAAAAATAGTAAAAATACCGCCCTTCTCTTTTCAAAGATATAAAATTGGAGGAACAAATGAGGAGCGCAGATTCCTTGTATAATTTTAAGAAAAGAAGTTTTGTTTTCGGGAGATAGTGTGAAATTTTTTTCGAATTCATATCATAGTATCTGCATTTCTTAAGAAAATCGACTGAAATTTGGCAAATCTAGAGCGTGATATTTTTTCTGGTACATTGTTCCCTGTTCTGCTTTTTTTTCGGTGAGTAGCTGAGTTTGAATTTTTAAAAAGAAGCTTTGGTGTTATACTTAACTGTATGCTCAATTGTAGTTTTGTCGTATCTGCTATCGATTTTCAGAAAAAAAAAAGAGTCATGATTCCTCAGAAAAATCAGAACTTTCAAGAAAATCCGATTAGTATAACAAGAAAAATAAAATAATTAAAGTCCATTCCGTCGTTTTCTCTTGTTTTCATAGTACACCCTGTATCTCGAAAATGAAACGTTTGCGGTACCATGTTTATGACGCTTCTTTTCTCGAAATCACGTAGGAAAACTTTATTCTCTGTTTGTACCCCCAATTCAGGAACACCCTGTATATCTAAAAGATATCAGACATTCTAACTTCACAAACCGAGCAATAATTAATTCTTTAGTAGAACATTTTGATGCCATACAGTGAATATCCCAGTATTAATAAATTATAATGAAGTCATTTTAACGTCTCAAATGGACATGGATTGGGCAGTGAATATTTCATTTAGAAATAAGAAAATGTTGAATATGAAGATGACACCCAAAAATTAATTCAGGAATAATTTAAAATGTTAAATGGGTCATTCTAATACAGTAATACTACAAAAAGCAAATAGGCACTCATTGGAAATCTATCACTGAATGTGAATGTTGAGTTTCTCAGGAATAAAAATGGTGGTGAGAAGCTTGCAACAAATAATTCAATCACTTAGTTCTTCAGAACAAGAATGCTTGGAATGGATCGAAAAGGCACAAGTTCGGGAATGAAAATTGAGCTTAGTTTCAGATTTTGTCCTGACACTTTTTCACGCGGCTCATATCGAGATATCCCAAGGTACATTCTGGTGGATTTTAAATATTATTAGTATTTGTATACAAATAATATTCAATGACCCATCAGGCATGGAAATAAATGGAGCATTTACCACATCGTAATTACTATTTTCGCTGTTCGGATAATTGAGAACTGAGTGAGATAGCCATATTTTCAAGTGATCTATCCCTATTATTTTTTGTGAGAATAAAAATCGTGAGCATGTACGAACTTGCAGGTTTGAAAAATGACATTGAAATATATCAAGCAATTATTGAAAATTTCATTGATCTCTTCTACGTTTAATGTTGGTTTAAATTAGCAAATATTCGTGTTTTTCCAAAAGTCGAATTGAGGCATGGTTCTTTGATGACGTTCTCAAATAAATTGGTGATCATCTCACTAATCTTACGAAAATAAAAATCGTACTTACTGTCAATTGAAAATAAGAACTCAACGTTTTTTGGTCATACTTGTATGACGCTCTTTGAAACAACTAACTTTCATATTGGCAGTTATTGACTAAACAAACAGGTAATAATCATGTGTAAGTTATTTTTCGAGCCATTCAATTCGTAACATCGCGTACCATATACGCACTTACCCCGTCCGCCCCTTTGCCGCCTTGCAGGGTATTCCTCTTCCGCGTTCACTATTTTCGTCAGGGGCGTTGCAGACTTTATTGCCCATTCATCAGACTCCCAATGCCTAACAAACAATCGTAAATTGTATTCTTTCATACTTACGGGTTATCCGATTGATTGGACGAAGAAGGAGGAATTGGATATTATGTCCCATTTTGAAATTGGTGCAAAATGCAGATGTGAATGATTGGGATATTTTGTTTCTGAGGGCTCTTCCTACTTAAGCGAGAGCTATATCATTTCGTCACGATGTCTGTTATTTTAGCCGCGAATCCATAGTCGAATTCGATTCTGTCCGTCCGTAAACATGATAACTTTCGAACGTCAAGATTTAAAGGCTTCAGGATTGATCCGAATCTAGAATGCCAAGGTTGGGTTCGTTAATGGGCAAAATTCGACCGGACTTTCCGTAAAAATAATTGCTGGTTTGTTTTCCTGATAATTTCAAAACTACAGATCAAATCTAGGTAGATATATTCTTTATTTGGATGGAGAATGACGTCTTCAAGCTACATGCATAATTTTAATCCATATTCCGTTACCAGAACCATATAAAATGCTAACGTATTTGACGAAATCGACCGAAAAAATCCCAATAATTCCGTAATATCATAATATCTGGTATCATCATAATTTCTTTGACAGATCTATCGAAATTCTTTCGACAGCTGCCAAAATTATTTTATCGTTGAATTTTCGAATGAGGATCTACCTACTCGTTGGATCTACTTACAGGATGGTCAAAAGATCCTTTCTCCTATGCACTTACAAAATTCCTGGCCGATTTCACCCAACTGCGGCATTCAAGACCCGAAGCTACCCTGAAAATTTCTAGTCTTATTCGCTCCACAGTTGTCGTGTCTTGAAAAATGTTATATGATAACCTCAGAGATTCGATACAAAAACTGACTAATTTGCCTCAAAATATTAATTGTGAATTTCTTTGTTGCGATTGTTGATGAATTAGATTGTTGAAGTTTGAAAATACTACATTCTTGTGATATTCTGAAGAAAATTGAAGTATAATATATACAAAACAATATGTCTATCCATCAGAAAACCAAAATTTGATTCCTACTTAATTCTTCATTGAAAGTTCGGAAAAGTGCATTTCAATCTTTTTAAATCTAATGAAGGAAACGCATAGATGAAATACGAATGAACTTTGTGGAATTGGTATTGACCACCTCGTCCCTCAAAAAGTGTCCATGTTCTGATCAGATCCATAACATACATGACACATTTGCTCTTCGCTGAGTAATGAGAGGTAATCATAAATACCATTGACGAAATATTTATGAATAAAGAAATCTTGAGAGTTTTGTTGTTAAAAAGTTCTATCTAGCCACTGGTATGACAAAGAACAAAAATTGGTCTGTCCTTTCATGATTTCGGGCATATTTACGGACTACGGTCAAAGGAAAGGCCTTATTATATGATCCTCCTAATTATTCATAGATTCAATGACCAACCCCGAATAAAAACCAAAAGACTCTCAGAACCGTACAGGATTCTACTGAAATCTTCAATTCGATAATAACCCCGTTTATTGGCTGCAGTCAAAAACATTATTACAAACCGAAATTTCAACTGTCCAATACACCAGCAACTGATGGTTTAAAATCAAGAATGGCTAGCTGATGGCCGTTCTAAATCATTAAGTATCTATTGAGATACATGAGGCAGCTCTTGCTAAGCATGATCTTGAAATCTCACCCTGTCAAAATCTGATTTCATCACTGATCAATTCAAACATCGAGAAACTCACATTTCTTCCATTTCCGTAAGGGTAGACTTGCACCTGTCGTACTCGTACAGCGATGGCTACTGAAGATTGATCTGAATAGGGATGTTGACTATTTTTTGGAAATGACTTTAATTTGTAGATAAGCTCTATACAAACACGAAAAAAATATTTTCATGGAGAAAAAATATAGCAAATACCTACCAATAAAAAATTCGTAAATAAAAATAGTTTTCAAAATTCCCGCTGAAACGAAGTGATTATGATGACGTCACTATACGGTAAACAGACTTCGCACTTTTGTCAAAGCGAACTGATCTTATGTGATTTCTTGCGAACAAATCGTTTTCCTAATAACAAATAATCGTGAAATACACTGCGCAAAAAAATTAACGCACATTCTGAAAATCTCAATTTTAATGAAAGTTAACTCTACATTGACTTTATAACTTATTTTTTATGTTCTCTCGGGAAGGTTTTGAACGAAACAAGACACATTAAATGGAGGAAAAATTCAGGATTTCACCGAATCTTATGTGAAAGAAGAGAAATGAAGAATTTTCAAAATACTGAAATGCTGATACTCAAGTGATTCAATACTTGGTATTTCCACCCCTTGTTAATTACAGCTCGGCAACGACGGTTCATACTTAAAATGAGTGATCTTAAAATGTTCTGATCTAATCCTTCCCAGATTTCTCCGAGTTGGATTCCTAAGTCATTAAGAGTAGCTGGATGATTTTCTGAACTTCTTAGCCTTCTATTGAGGTTGTCCCAAACCTGCTCAATCGGATTGAGATCTGGACTTCTTGCTGGCCTTTCCATTCGAGAGACTTCAACCTCTTCAAGGTACTCCTGAACGATGCGCGCACGATGGGGTCTGGCAATATCGTCCATAAAAAAGAAATTTTCACCAATGTATGGGGCAAATGGCACAACATGCTCTTCAAGAATGTTCCTTATATACTTATCAGCATTTATAGCTCCATTATCAACGACCACTAGGTCTGTGCGAGCAGTCAAAGATATTCCACCCCATACCATAATCGATCCTCCCCCGAAACCAGTAGTATTCAGGAAATTGCACTGAGCATATCTTTCATGTGGACGTCTGTATACAAGGGAACGTCGATCACAATGGTAGAGGCAGAATCTAGACTCATCTGTGAAGAGAACTCTTTCCCAATCGGCCTCTTCCCAATGGATATGCTCTCTCGCAAAATCCAAACGAGCCTTTCGATGGGCTGGGGTAAGAGCTGGGCCTCTTGCCGCGACACGAGGCCTTTAATCATATTCTCTGAGGCGATTTCTTCTTGTCGGAGTGCAATTTGCACCTTATGAGTTTGCTCAAGCTGATTTTGAAGGAGGCGAGCGGTTGCAAACCGTTGTCTCAACGAAGAAATTCTCGAGTAACGTTCTTGAATGGGAGTTGTTACCCGTAGTCTACCCTGTCCTGGTCTTCGGACATTTATACCTGTCTCCCTGAATCGCTGCAACATTCTGGACACACTTGTATAGGAAACTCCAAACCTTTCTGTAATTCTTGTGTATGTCCACCCTTCTTCTGGCAAAACTACCGCTTGGGCACATTCCTCTTGGGTCAAATTGCGTGTTTCGCGTTGCATAGCGATCGAGTGTAGAAAATCAAACGAAAGAAAAACTATTGATCACTAGAATTGATCGAGAACAACTGATTTTAGAATGGAGCCAATACATTCAAAATCTGATAATCAGGTCGATTCTGTTCGCATCTTGTTATAACATTGCTAAATCTACAACATTGTTATAATTATAAAATATAACCAAACTTTGCTGTGATGGCAATATCTTTTCTATAACCATATTACTATTTCCAAACAGAATCGACCTGATTATCATCTTTTTTATTCCTGCTGGGAGAAAACATCTGTATTGAAGAAAAACGTTGAAAGTAGATAACATATGCATGCATAATTCTGATAAAAATAATGATAATTGAGAACACCTCCAGTTGTAGGATAAATTTGAGATTTCCATAATGTGCGTTAATTTTTTTGCGGGTGATACGTTTTACACTCTTCTGCTCTTCGTAAGTTCGTACTGATGACAGTAAGGTTATAGGTTAGCTTGTTTACAGAACAGTGACACGTATTCTCATTCGTGTTTGCAGTCACGTGATAAACGGTAATAGATTACACATTTTAAATCGATTTTATATAATTTGATGAGAGTAATTAGATCACTAAAATATTTTTTTAGTATTTCAAAAACTACCTCCAATGTGGAAAACCTCAATTTATATGAATTTGTAACATGTGTCAACATCCCTATTGCTTGACACCCACTGAAGATCGCATAATGTCTCACTCAGAGGGGTATGTATCTTCGTAAATGAAACTAGATATGTCGATGATGTTACATCGATCATTGATCCTGCTCGGCCTCAGCTACCCAACGCCTTCTTGATCATGTTCGCTTGAGCAAGAAAAATAATTCAAGATCTCGTCCTGCCCAAATTCTCTGGTCGTTCAGGTAACCCTTCGTGGTTGGAGGGTTTCATGCAATAATCCATCAAGGTTCAAATTAAGAGTTCAGTTTGAAATGAGCACACCATTGCCTATTTCTATGTGAAAAAACTCCGATTTCAAATGCAAATTCAGGAGAAACCGAAAATATTTTTCCAAAAATCAATCAACAGATCGATTGATGATTCCCATCCAAGTCTACCCTATGAAAATGGAATGAATCCATCGTACCAATTTTGGGTTGGGATGGGTTGAAATTAGCATTGGGAAGCATAGGGCGAATGAAAGTACTGTTCACCCTTGAGGTCGGTGATGCTGGTGCGTTTGTTCACCTCGTACGTAAGTCATTTGCTCGTTCGCAAAGCCAGTCTGAGCACAGACGATGACTCGTGAAGTAGAGCTTCTCGTGAGTGTCCAGCGAAGCTTTACGCGGCGGCCCAGCTACAAGGAAACTAGGAAAGGCTTGTTCCCATTAGTCTTCCAACATTCTTTGAGCGCCGACTTGGTGGACTCACTGTCGTCTACTGAGCACCAAGCTGGGGAGGAAGAATTTCGAGATGCTCAGGGAGTACACTTTTTGTCTTACCAGGTATTGGTCGTTTGAAACCGCTTGCCTCTTCTAACATTTTTTCACGATGTCTGTATCTTTTTAATTTCGAGCCAAGAATAGTCTCGAACGAATAGGCTCGACTCAATGATCTCGAATCCGTGGTCAAATTCAATGCTGTCTGTTCGTGCGTCTACAAACACGGTAACTCTCGAATGATGAACCGAGAGACTTGCAATTTTTTGGGTAGGTTCGGATCTCGAATGCCGAGGTGAAGATCGTTAATAGGCAAAGTTCGACTAGAGATTCTGTAAAAATGACCGTTAGAAATTTCCAAACTGGCAAGCCATAGGTTGAAAATCTTTGTAAATTATGGTTATTCTTTGAAATTTTTTGTAATTTACTGGAAATTCACAACAAATTCCTCCAGAACAGTAAATCGCTGTAGCTCGTGAAACTCGAATTAATATAATCGTAAATTAAATATATGTCATTTCCTGTAATTTAACCCTCATTTTTCACAGTGTAGCTGGCTCAGGTCCTTTGAATCGAGATCTCAGCACGAGAAGAAATTCGGTGCGGAGAAATCACATTGCACATGATTGAAAAAGAAGTGATGAAGAAATAATGAACTTTCCATATAGGTACTCCTTCAATATTTCCCCTGGTATAAAAGTTTCTGCGTAGCCGAATCATAAAAATGCTATAAAACTACTTGAAAACGATTTGAATTCTCGAAAGAATCAATCATTTCGGAAAATAAAAGTATTCTTATATTTTTTCAATAAAACGCACCGTTTTCGAGTAATTCCTAAGTTGGATGAAATTTGGCGAAAGAGACCATAAACCTCAAGAATAATCTGGATGATTTCATGGATTTCAAATACATATTACCAAATCGCAGAGAAATTATAAACTCTCTGATTGCATTACATATTATGTAAATGATATTGATAAAGTGTTGAGGAATTCCTCTCTGAGTTCATTTGCTAATGATACGGTTCTGTGGGTTGTCGGGAAGAATTGTTTGGAATTGATCGATAAAATGAATAATGAGATGAAAATTTTATATGACTTGCATGTCGATTACTTGTGTAAAAAAATAGGTAAAAAAATTTCTTTCTCCTCTCCTATTTCGAATTTTTTGTCGTTGTGGACCAGAAAGCTGGTCTTCAATACTATTGTGCTGCCTCATTTCAATTATTGTTGTTCCCTGCTCATCTCGTGCACTCAAGGAGATATATACAGACTACAATTACAGCAGAATACAATGAGGATAATTTTGAAGTGTAATAAATATATCCCAATAAATAATATGCTTGATACACTGAATTGGTTATCAGTTGAAAAAATTATCAAGAGAGCCAATTTAATACTAAAATACAAGATTGTACATGGTCTCTTGCCGAAATATTTAGTGGATGTCTTAGAGAGAAGGGAGAAATTTTACGATTATGATATTCGATCCAAAAGGAATTTTAGCATTAGACCAGTCAAGTCTACTGCTATGCAGAAGACTCTATTCTTTAAAGGAATTCGTTTGTACAATGCTTTAGCAACTGAAATGAAAAATGCATCATCGATTATATCATACAATGAGTTGCTGTTCTTGTATTTGAAAGTGGATAATACATTTCATTGATAATTCACCTTAATTATGTGATGAAAGAAATTTGTATATTTTTTGTACTAGCTATGCTAAATAAAGATTATTATTATTATTTTTATTATTACTACAAGTTAATAATGTTGTCAGAATGTTTTTAACTAAATAATCTGTGGTGATGTTACTATCTGAACAATGTCCCGTGTGATAATTTGCAAGAATCCTAACTGAAACAATGGAACTACCAACTAGAGAAAGACTGGTCAAAAAACATGACAATTTATACACGTAAATTTTATAAACTCGATACAAAACTGAAAGTCTTCACATAATCATTGCGGGATAGAAGAAAAACACCTATAACAATCACTTTCCCCTTTTATAACACCACGGTCGAGTGCCTATTAGACGTTTCTGGAGAACCTGACATATTTGAAATCTGAAAATTGGGATTATGATATTGTTCGGAATTCTCTACGGACCGAAAATATTTTTGGAGCTTGAGCACTTCCGGTTATACCAGGAGTGGATATAAATTTGTTCAAAAATTTATTTTTCAATATTTTCGTTTCTGATATGATTGAGTATTCAATGCTGAATACATTTCTGTTGAAACCATTGTATTCATTCGAATAGTTTTCGAAATATCGAAAAAAAACCTAAAAAAATGTCAAATATTCATAGTCAGTGTTATGTCCATTATTCCTATTCTGAACATCCTGAGTGTAAACCGTTCTCACAACGTCAAAGTAGAAGAATGTAGAAAGGTCATGCATCTTTTGAATTTCATAAATATCATCACAGGGTGTTTCAAATTTTGTGTCGAAAACTGTGATCGAAAATTGGCCATAACTTCTGTTTTTCAAATTAGAACCCTATTTTTTTATGACTGCGTTGGATTCTGCGAAGAAAAATAGTGATAGCACTCTCAGATGTTCTTGCTCCTAAATTGAGTAATCCCCGAGATATTTGAGCTTTTCTGGATTCACCGTGGGACCGTGGGACACCCTGTATATTTATCCAACCTTATATATCTTCGGTGTATCATACAGAAAAATTTCCATAACAGATAACATTGAAATTGAACAATTCCTTTCTCGCCCTGCTGAATACGACTATACCTATAAGGTGAATCTATATCAAGTGGATGGTGAATTTACCTACAAGGTGAATGAAGGAGCGCCCAATATCTTCTTACTTCAGTACTTCACGTCAGTGCTTTAGGTGAACATTTCTCTACTATTCGTGGAATTTCTTCTCAACTCTTATCGAATGGATGATGATGATAATGATTAATAATAATATTTCCGAACCTCCTAAATCTGAATCTAATATAGATTTGCTTTCTCCTCAACTACTTGCGACCCTTCAAACCGGAAACAGAACAAAATAGCTGATTCAGCAAGTGTGGATGCGTCTCAGCTATTTTGCCGAAATGCAAGGACGGGCATCTGTGTTTTGCAGAAAAAGCGGTATGGCTATCCTGATTTCTTAATAATTTATGAATCAATTCACATTATAATGATGTTCTTTATTCATGAAGAATATATACAATCAGAAGGGGCGTAGTTTTTCAGCCAAGGCTACTTAAGAGTACAGTGACTGTATAACCACAGAGACGACAACTGGCTATAAAACTGTCAAAAGTCCGCCATGTTTTGTCGAGATGTTTTGGCGGTATTTTTGAATTTTACATCGGTAACTTACGGCAATATTTCATATTATAGGTCTCAATTTCATTAGGAAGTAACATTATGTTTTATGAATTCGATCTAAGATATGACGTTGCAAATGAACTGAATCGTGCTATCTATTTTCCCGAAGATACAGATCCAAAATACTGGTTATCTTCAACTTCTTACTTAAATTATTATTCAGAAAAAACTGAAGAGCTACGTTCACAAGTGAAGATTATTATTTGCCAAAAGTAAATTCATCTTGATTGATCAGTCATTAGCTTAATGGCCATAACTCTCGAAAGAAAATAAACAATAACAATCATAGATGGGTTAGAAAATCTGCGCACTGTCATTTCGACAAAACATGGCGGCCGACCAATAGAAAATGAGACACGAGTTGTCGTCACTGTGGTAATATAGCCACTGTACTTAAGAGTAGCCTTGTTTGATGTTCACCAATGGGTTCAATCTTACATTGAACCCATTGGTGAACATCAAACAGATTTTCAAATTAAACGGCACTGTTTACCGCACAGACATAAGAAAAAGCAAAAAATATCAATGTGAATGATCATGCAAGGCAAGGGCAGAGAAACAAAAAAGTGTCAATATGCATCTATTGTGAGGAACACAATATGAATTTTCAATATCTTCGAACTTTTGTGGAAGACACAGCTTTAATTCTTGTGTAGCTTTTTAAACATATAGAATCTAGAATCTAGGAACTAATGTCTCGGGAATACTATACGGGGATGTGCATGAAGTTGTCCTCTAAATAATATATTATCCTTTGTATAATCTGCTTTCCCCGCATGGACAATTTTATGAACGAAAACCAGATTTTTCAACCTGTATTGGTTGCAAACATTAAGCCACTTGAGTTATTTTATTTTGTAACATATCCTATCGTATTTTCGAAGTCTACAACATTAATTTTGTATTTTTTGTAATCGATACCTATTAATAAAACTCAAGGGACATAAATACAAAATTACAGTATACGAGAGATGGACACAATCAAGGATTCAGATAGTGTTTTTCTCATTTGGAAGTTCAAAAGTTTCATACTTGAAAACAATTACAAACTGGAATTTTTTATAGTTTTTATGTTCTTCTCGAGACATTCTATTACTATATGTATAGTTGATCCTTATTTCCATATTGTTATGCCTAGTTAAATGCCCCATCGTTCGATACGTCCATGTCTCAACCCGCACGTTCGTGCAAAACAACCATATCGATTTTAAAAGAGACGGTGTACTGCCGCCAGTAGTTGCTAGGGTATTAGAACGGCATAAATCGCCGACTTACGTAACTACATTCCTCCCTTACAACCTCCACTGTCGAACTATTCCTCCCAGCTCCCGTATGTCGACCCTTTTCTTCTCGAATTGTTGATATATGCGATTCCTAAGTAGAACTGTCCGTTTTGTCATCTTGTTTTGCAGTTCAGCGTGGAACGGGGGATGGAGGGATGGGAGAACCTGCCATTTCCGCTTCTACGATTATCAATTATTATTATTGTCTTGAATTGTGATGAATGGGTGGGGATGTTATCGACGCTACGGGTGTCTTATTTTGGGACATCCGAAATAATGACGGGTTGAATCAAGAGCCATCTGGTGTTCGGATCCAGCTTCGGATTATGGTTGGAGATGCGAAGTTTTGAAGAGAATATGGGGAAAATATCGGTCCGGATGTTTTCATCATATTTTGAGTTTGAAATTGATAGATAATCCAACATCGAAACTCGCGTCAATTGTTTCACATTCTAGAGACAGAAGGTCTACTGTGTGAGAAATGTTTATTTTTGACCAATCAAAAGCTTTCAACGCTACTTCTACTAATATGAAAAATGAAAATTTTGCACACAATCACACGGAAACATATGATCATTGATCAGGGTCCACTTTTGGTCGAAACTAATCTGTTAGTACCATCTGGTAGGGTTATTCAAGAGCTTTCGTTTGGTTTTTATCGATTCATGAGAATATACTCAGTGTCCCAGTTATGAACGTTTGAATTGGTTTTTACAAAAACGATCATAGTCCACACGCAACTACACAAAAATGATCATCTGAATCGCACCTAGTTGTTGCCTAACAACATCTTAGTCCAAAAAACATAAAACATGAATACCGGTTGGCCATGCATTTCCATCACATTTCACCGTGTATATTTTGAACAAGCTTTTAGAAAAAAAACATTTTTAGATAGGGGAAGTACGTACAAAATGACATAGGGTTTCATTTCAGAGGCATAACTTTTTAGTAGTGAATTACAGTAATGTCATATTCTACACCTATGATCTTTGGTCCTTTCTTCATAAAATCTAATCAACCTTTATGAAATAAAAGTTCCACAAAATTAAATATTCTTTGATAAATTGAGATGAACGAAATTTATTTTGTTCGCATGCTATGGACAAAATGACATACCGGCAACAGGCAACTGTAGTTTTCTACTTATAGTTACAAAACTACTGAAAAAGTTCACAAATGAAACGCTTGGTTCTTCTAGGAACATCAGCACAAGATGCGTGAGCCGAATGCAAGCAATGCATGCATCGTAACCAGTCTTCTCCAGGGTTAATCCTGGAGAAGATCTTAATCTGAATAGATAGAAGGACAGTCGTCTTCATCATCTCGAAAGTTGCTAAGAACATTTTCTTCTTCATTGTCTTCTTTAAATAATGTCCTAGGGACTTGTATCCTTGTCTTTGGAGGAGGTATGGGCTCTTTTTTGGTTTGATTGCAATCATATTAGGTGTAGAAGTTGAAACTAAGTACGTTTATCTAGTCCTCGGCTCACGTTTGCTTTGTTCACTTATAAATCGTCCTTTAGGGATTGGAGAAACCTCCTCATAGGATCAGTAAGAGTAGGTTAAGATGCATTGCCTTCATTAGCTGCAGATGAATATGTTAAGACCAGTCTTGGTTCTTTGTTTGCTGATGGAGCCTGGGATGGATTGTCATGGTGTTATCCGGTAGATACGGTTAATTCAGCTGAAATAAATACCTATGTCATTGTGTCCGTTCACTGTATATGTCATTTTGTCCATATAGCGTTATAAAACTAGAAATATATCGAATTAATACAAAAAGTATATTTAACATGAGAAAAGCTTCGTGAATACGATGACAAATGAGTAAAGTTCGAAATGAATGCAATATAAATGAAAAAAATGGTGAAAACTGGCCATTTCTTCTAAAAATTTGGCGCAATGAAAAAAAACTCGTGACCTACAGATGTCTTTTATCACTTATAACGACCGAATGAACTAGAGTAGCGCTTGCTAATTTTCAGAGGTTAATAGAAGCCCCTCGGGTCGTGTGATGTGGTAGGCAGTTCCGCATTTGATACCTCCAAACACTAATTATGATGCCTATGTCATTTTGTCCACATATGTCGTTTTGTACGTATTTCCCCTACAAGCTTTTATAATAACAACACTCATCCGTCATTTTGAAGCCGCCTTCTTTAATTCCTCAATTTTGAAGAATCGTAATTTCCGATCCAGAAAACCCCCTGATACCAATTTTGAATATAATCGGATCATGATTACAAAACCCGTCCGCTATATTGTAGCCGCCATCTTGAATTTTCCAGTTTTGACAGAAGACAGAAGAATCATTATTGTCATAACGACAACTGGCGCGATCCGTAAATGGCGTATGGAGGATATCATGTCTAGAGCTATGTTATAAAAGGGAAAAGTGATTATTTAAAGTGTTTTTCTTCGATCACGTTATGATTATTTGAAAACTTTCAGTGAGTTAATGTTAACCGTGTATTGTCGAGGTTATAAAATTACAAGTGGATATTGTTCAGGTAGAAACATCGCCACAGGGCACAGATTATTTATTTTTCATTTATTTCAATTTAATGCATAGTTTGTATCTACATTCATCATTCATTTATACGAATTTTGTATTTCATTGACATTTATTTTTAATATTGTGACGAGTGCGGCCCTGTTCACCCGTGATCGAGAATGTTCGCGATCGCGGTGGAAGCTTCCTCTCACCGCCCTTAGATCGTCGCTCGCTCCATTGTTCTTCTGGATTATTCTGGCCGCTCCCAGACTTTACCGGAAACGGAATCGCCCAATATAGACGAGCGCATAGCAGAGGGAATGGATTCATTTAGAGACAAGCGACTAGTGAAAATAAATAGTGCAAATAAATCAGTAGAAATAAATTGTACAGACTTTAGTTAGAATAAGTTCATTAGTTATTAATTATTAGTGTTATAAGTAGTGTAAATAAATAATTTAATTATCCCGGACGTTTTTATAACGACAAAAACGTTACAATATGGACCGGTAATAATAAATTTTTAACAAAAACTGTGCGTATTGAATTATTAATTAAATTGGTGTTCAATTTTATCTCTCACATTTGTGGGATTTTATTATAACATATCTCTACATTAACGTTTTCCATTATTTAGGTTCTAGTCTCGAAAAAGTTGATAAAAATTCTGACAACATTGTCAACTCGTTTAGAGACCAGAGAAGTGATAATATTCGATTATATTGAGTTCAGGAAAGCATCCATAATATTCATGATTTTTTTCTCAATTTTTATCGGATGCAATTAGGATTAGCTCGAAACTGTCGCGTTTTATTGAAAAAACATGAGAATACTATTTTTTTCCGAAATATCCGTTTATCTTTTTCAAATGGCTGTATGCCATTTTTGCGTGGATTTAGGAGTCGGCCACGCTATAACTTTCATACCAGGAATATGCAGCATAATAAATCAACCAAAATTTAGTTCATTTGAAATAACGGTTCCGAAGAAATTAACAGAAAAGTGTTTTTTCCTGGATTTTAGACACCCTATCGGTGGGTTTCACAAAGCGTAATCACCGGTGATCCAAGCTTGATCTATACCTTTTCAACTTCAAATTGGGACTAATCACAATCAAATTGGAATTAAACAAATTCAAAATGAGAATATGCAACTTCCAAATGGTAAACGAAATCGAATTGGGAATAAACAAATTCAAAATGAGAATAAGCAACTTCGAAATGATAAACGAAATCGAATTGGGAATAAACACATTCATATTGACACTAAACAATTTCATATTGAGAAAAGTCATTTCCAATTAAATTTAATACAAAAATATTGTCAAATAATGAATGTACCTATTGATCAGATCATTTTGAGTGTTTTGTGTTATAACTTATTCATTATGAAATATGAAGAGGTGCATTTAGAAGAGAAGATGCAAAAGAATTTTTGCGGAACCGCTTACGTGCTGCCTATAATATTTACCAGTCGCATGTGGTATTGGTAGTAGATAATGCTCCTCTTCATGCAGGATTAGAAGAGGTCTTTAAGGAACCAGAATTTCAGGACAATAATCTACTCAGATTCAGTTCTTACAGTCCAACGCTGAACCCTATATAATTTGCGTGGTCAAGTTTTGAATCTGGAGTTAAAAGGGCAATGTCTACAAGGATGCTACAGATTTTGGCTGGTGAAGAAAGGACAGATCTTCCTCGACACCAGTTCCGCTTGCGTGAATTGGAAATTTTATTGCGTGATAATATAAATATAATAAATATCAACAACTATGCGAGATATATAGCACATATACAGCAATATTTTCCTGATGTTTTAAACTTAGTTGATGATTGTGTGATTTTCATTGTTGAAGAAATATTTTTTATTTATCGTATCGATTCTCACATTTATCAACTCGTTCATAAAATAGCATTATATATTAAGTTTATCAATACCTCTGCATTTTAAAAAAATGAAAAATAAATTTTTTCCTCATTTGAATTCTTAGTTACTTCAGAACAATTCTCTTGAACTATGAAATAAAACGGAAAATGACTTTTCTCAATATGAAATTGTTTAGTGTCAATATGAATGTGTTTATTTTCAATTCGATTGTGTTTACCATTTCGAAGTTGCTTATTCTCATTTTGAATTTGTTTATTCCCAATTCGATTTCGTTTACCATTTGGAAGTTGCATATTCTCATTTTGAATTTGTTCAATCCCAATTTGAATGTGATTAGTCCCAATTTGAAGTTGAAAAGGTATAGAATCAACTCGATTTGACAGTTCAAAAATCAGAGAATCAAGCCTTTGATTTCGGATCACCGGTAATTACGCTTTGTGAAACCCACCGTAAATCTTTCAAACGGAACAGAATTTGGAAAAATGGTGAAGGAACAAAGTATTTAGTTTGATGAGAGGAATCTACAGTCAAGATATATGAACAAGTCAAAGACTCACCCTGTATAGTGAATAGCAGCAATGGTGGGAGGCCGTTAGTCTATAGTGACTGCGCAGACCTGCAGAGGATTCTCATCTCACAAGGTGGGGCATTATCACCTTTGCTGTGGAGCTTAGTCATGAATGGCCTCCTGGAAAGAAAACAGCTTGAACACCTAGGCTTATGCTGATAATATGGTATTAAACATTAGGGTCAAGCATGAAAGAAACGATAAATGAAAGTAGGCAAATGGTAATCAATAAAAAGTGGGCCGAGGAAGAAGTGCTAAACGTAATTTACCATCCCTCCGTTCAGTAGAAGCAGGAGTTTAAATCATAAGGCGCCATTATTAAATGAGATCAAAAGCTACATTTTTCCAGAGTGAGCAAATATCTAGGTCTAAGACTCGATTTCTAACTCAACTAGAAAAAAAACCCATTGCCGAATTTCTTTCCAAGACCATGACTGCTGTATATGGACATACAAGGGGTTCTTTGGATAGACCTGGGGGTTGAAACCAATAATGGTGCTCTGGCACCTCATTGCCGCCTATGTGTCTTTTGCATGGGTTGCGGTTGACAAAAACTGAAGAGGAAGTACAACACTCATAGCAACGCTATAGGTATACTTGATTACCTTCTTTGTGGAAAGCTCCTACCTAGCAACTGGATGAGACACATGAGGAATCAACTCTAGTTGAACCCTTCGTAGAGTTTCTGAAATTAATGCTAAAATATCCTGATGAAAGCCTTCAATGATATTGAAGTGAAACCTGCAGTTATTCCAATGCTGCCTTCTGAGATGTAAAATCCCACCTTGGAAGCAGAGAAGGCTGTGTGCGTTAGCGGTCATTGATCAGTCCCATATCATCGAAATTCGAAATTGGGAAGAAAAATATTAGGGTAACTCGAAGTTGATTCCAATTATGTATGATCTAGATTATCTCTCAATGGGTAGCTTAATTACCTGCCTTTCAATTAATTATGGACCTAAGCATCAATAATGGAAGCAAATATGTACTTCTTCCATGATGGAAGTCAGTTGAGTTAGTTCATGCATTTCTGGAATAAGCAAAGATAATCCAGCTTGGTCATAATTTATATCAAGGATGTATCAATAATAATAGCGAAAGTACAGGGTCCGGCAGAGATGTATGACGTTTTTGAAAAAATCATAACTAAGTGAGATTTTGAGGAAAATGAAATTTTATTTTTTTTAAATGTACATGAGAGTTTGCCATTTATACCACATCAAAAAAAAAAGGATAAAAAATAATCATGAACGGAAGATGATGTTATCTAAGTGGTTGCCCTGTTTTTCCACACACTCCTGCAGCCGGAGTTCTAGCAGTTCTTTCTCTGCCCCTAGGTACACTAGGGCTCAACGATCCTCTCGTCCGAAGATTGTGCACCCACTTTAGGATGGTGTTTCGTGAAGGAACACGTCCATGCCTTCCAACATTAAAATGTGTTCGAAATCTACGTTGAGTTGCTACCACAGAACGATCGGTTTCAATGAAACTTTCGTATACAAACACCCGTTGCTCTAGCGACCACGTCTCCATGGCGACTGAACAAGAAAAAATGGCAACTCCTTGCGGTCACATATCAACCATTTCGAAAAAGTTAGGCTTCCCCTTGGCCGAGTTATACGCATCCAAAAAACGTCATACATCTCTGCCCGACCCTGTATTATATGAAATTATCTTCGTAGGTTTCGATGAAAGATTAGTCTATTCCTGGGGACCCTGGGGTTCCCAAACTTTTGAGAATGAATGCCCTTCAGTTCACAGAACCTTAGACAATAAAAATTTATTTATTTCTTTACATATATGTACACACGACAGAAATATCCAATATGACAAATAATAGTTATTTTTGTATCTAGTGCGCGAAATGCTACTTTGGTGATTTTTTCAACGAGGCGCAGCCGAGTTAAAAAAAATAGTCGAGATCACCAAAGTATTTCGGGCATGAGATGCAAACAAAATTTTTTCTATAAACCTCAAAAATATTGTTCTTAAATGAATAACATGCTTAGCTTAATATGAGAAATAGTATTGAACTGGCTTGAACTGTTTTTCTAAATCAAGTAATTGGTGTTACATTAATAAATTAATGATTTCTTGGATTTTTGCTTGATTGAGGAACATAAAGGTTTTAAATACAGGGTCTTTCACGAGGAACCTCACCCATATTTATACGGGAAACTACTGAACGTATTTTCATGAAATTCAGCACTTATGAGTATTTCACGATGCTGATGAAATCTAAAATATTTTCAAGGCATGAGCACCTCCGGTTTTCCGGAAATGACGTCAACTTCCGTTTTTCAAATTAGAACACCATTTTTTTATTGCAGAAATAGATTCCTTAGATAATTTCAAGTTATTTTGATGTAACATTTTTCAGTTTTGGTTGGAAAATTCTCTCTGAAATGGATATTTTCTGAGTTGATATCCATTTTAGGGCAAGGGTGTGATGCATACACTCACATTATTTTTTAACGTAGATTCAATATCTGCCATAAAAAAATGGGGTTCTAATTTGAAAAAATTGATTTTTCACGATTTTGTCATCCCTAACATTGAAAGCGATTTTTTCACGCCCTGTATCATGAATCGCGATTTCGATTTTTAAAGTGGATACATCAATCTTACATCTTGAAAAATCCGAAAAATGAAAATTTTCCATCCAAAAACCTCGAAGTTATTCTTGTTTCAGCGGAGCTCTATTTTCGATTTTTTTTTGGAATTTTCCCGCTCAGAGAGAATTTTCCAACCAAAACTGAAAAATGTTACATCAAAATAACTTGAAATTTTCTAAGGAATCTATTTCTGCAATAAAAAAATGGTGTTCTAATTTGAAAAACGGAAGTTGACGTCATTTCCGGAAAAACCGGAGGTGCTCATGTCTTGAAAATATTTTAGATTTCATCAGCATCGTGAAATACTTATAAGTGCTGAATTTCATGAAAATACGTTCAGTAGTTTCCCATATAAATATGGGTGAGGTTCCTCGTGAAAGACCCTGTATAAAAATTCCATATAGTTTACATGCAGTGTGCGAAGTAAGTATTTCGCACACTACTTCGCGCACGGTGTCATGGGTACGAAGGAAAATGACAAAAAGGGTCACTTCGCATATTGTTGTCAATGCGCGAACCTTGTCATTTTTTGACGTTTGTAGAAAATAGTTATTTTTGTATCTAGTGCGCGAAATGCTACTTTGGTGATCGAGAACTAATTTTTTTAACGAGGCGCAGCCGAGTTAAAAAAAAAAGTCGAGATCACCAAAGTATTTCGCGCATGAGATGCAAACAAAATTTTTTCTACAAACGTCAAAAATATTGTTCTAAAATAAGTAACATGCTTAGCTTAATATGAAAAATAGTATTGAACTGGCTTAAACTGTTTTTCCAAATCAAGTAATTGTTATACATTAATAAATGAATGATTTCTTGGATTTTTGCTTGATTGAGGAACATAAAGGTTAAAATATAAAAATCCCATATAGTTTACAAGCAGTGCGCGAAGTAAGTATTTCGCACACTACTTCGCGCACGGTGTCATGGTAACGAAGGAAAATGAAAAAAAGGGTCACTTCGCATATTGTTGTCAATGCGCGAACCTTGTCATTTTTTGACGTTTGTAGAAAAAACATATTTTCAATGTTAACAATGTGTTCCGTTTCTAAATTGGAGGTAGAAACGAAGCGGGGAGATTCCTTGCATAGTTTTGAGAAAAAAGTTCTATAAACATGAGACTATTAACATTTTGCTTTCGAGATACAGGGTGTACTAGGAAGTAATCGAACGGAAATCATGAAAACAGGTGGATAAGAAGGGATGAACATCAATCGTGGCCTGCCAGAATCCCAAAAATTGAATAGTGTCGATTTCTTTTTATACTTGGATTTATACTAGATTATTTTGACAATTTCGATATTTTTGAAAATTCCGAGAGAATCGTTCAACTCGAAATCCGTAGCATATACAACAAAACTACAAGAGCCTATTGATTAGTACAACAACAAAGCTTCTTTTTACAACTTTCCAAATTAACAGTTACTCACCAAAAAGTTGTGAAGGAAAACAGGGGCGCTTGTTCATCCATCTTCTTAGTAGATCCACGGGTTGATTTGCATTCAATAATCAATACTTTACTTGCAAATGTAAAGGTACGATTACACCAAAACCGTATGCCGCACAAATGTTTACGAACATTTTGTGCTGCACTCCAGTAGTTCGCGTACAAGCTGTGAACACATTAAGCGTCCGTTTCCACCGGTACAACAGCTGTGTGTAACTTTTGTGCGCGCACAGTGCAGCACACCGCACACCGTATGCACGAACAAGTTCTCAGTGTTTCGCTTTCTGTCAATAGTTGAAAATATGGAGGATCAAGAAAATGGCTTTGTAGTGCTCTTTTTTCAAAATAATCAATTGTCAGCAAACAGATCCGAGATATCTGACTTGGTTCTCGAGTTACAGGGCGGTTCTAAAAATTGCTGTTTCACATATTTCGCTATATCTCGTTTTCTGTTGGAGATATCACGAAAATTCCAAAAAATTTTCTTTTGTAATTTCTATTGCCCTAATAAAATATCTCCAAATATAAGAAAAATTATTAGATACAAGCTGTCACAATTCAAGTGAAGACGACAAACTCAATATCTCTGAAACGGATCAGATTTTCGAAAAACAGGATGATACTCGTTGAATCAGCTGCTAAAAAGCAATGATGAAAAATATAGGGTGTCCCATGAAAAACACAAACTTTTCTCTCTAGCATTTGTACGGCGAATAATTTTTTGGATCAGATGGAAGCAGCGTATAGGCAATAGAAATTACAAAAGAAAACTGTTTGGAATTTTCGTGATATCTCCAACAGAAAACGAGATATAGCGAAATATTTGAAACAGCAATTTTTCAGAAACGCCCTGTAACTCGAGAACCAATTCAGATATCTGGGATCTGTTTGCTGGCAATTGATCATTCTGAAGAAAGAGCTCGGAAGTCCTTGAACATTTCTTTTCTAACCCTTATGGTCCTCAAGATGCTCTCAGTGATCATCGAATTTGGGACATCCTGTACTGCGATAAAATTATTTCGACTTTCGCAGAATCTTTGTCGAACCGCAGTCAAATTTTTTAGCCAACACTTCAGCTGCATCATGTTTCTTATTTCTGTTTTTATAATCTTCATTATTACAATCCCACAATACAGAGTATATTTCTATTTCATTAATAAATTGGATTGTTTTCTTGTTATTCCAATCCATGTTCGCGCACACATAAATGTTTTCACTCTCGAAGCGGAAGCAAAGCTGAGTTCGCAGAAACATGTTGTGTGTGCGTCAACCTGAGTCCACCGCTGGAAGCAGTGTGCGACAAAAGTTTGCAACTGTGAGCGAACTTTTCCAGAAAGTACGCGATAATCGGATAAATATTGTAATCTTTTTACAATAATTTGCTAGCATTTTATATGTTGAGAGATCTAAACAAAATTTCGATTGCAGTTAAAATAGGGGAAAGGGGGGAAAACCGTGTAGCTAAGAAAAATCTGCAATAATTTTTTATTTATTTATGCTTGAAGGTTGACACTTGACTTGTTTATGCCGTAGCATATGAGCCAAATAGTCAAATATGATATACTTATTAAAAACTAGTACAAGATGAAAAAACCAACAAAAAGAATTATATTCTATGGCAAAAGGGGTAATACCGGGTACTGCGTATTATTCACAGTAAGCACACACGAAATCATCTGAATCATCTTCTAACCATCCTGTACCTCCTTCGTGTGCCCAGTTATTGCACGCTTCAATGCATTTTATCCACCCATCATTTTTGGTAGTATGAGAGTACTGCTCTTTGCAGTAAATGCAGAGGGTGTCCTTTTCACCTTGTGATTTATCGTCTTCTTCTGAGCTATTTGTTTTTTCAATTTCTTCTTCTTTATTATGGGTACCAATTCGAGATTTTATTCATCTTTCGAAGCAGCCTTTTCCAAAGACATCCCATTCATTCTTTTTTCAATCTCAACTTCAAGATTTGATTGAGGAATATTATAATTATCGGCTGCTTTTTTGTAGCCCATCGTTTCAGAAACAACTTCCATAATTGCTTTTTCCATGTCATCCGTAGACCAATGTGACGACTTGTCTTCCGTTTATAGGTAATGACCATAATACTGTGGAACTATAATAATAAAGAAACACTGTAATGTAATAAAGGACCCCGCACACTTACTTAGGAAAAGCGGGTCCAGTGAATTTTCCCCATTTTTACATATTATACAGGGTGTCCCACGGTCGAGTGCCTATTAGACGTTTCTGGAGAACTGGACATATTTGAAATCCGAAAATTGGGATTATGCTATTGTTGGAAATTCTCTACAGACCTAAAATATTTTTGGAGATTGAGCAATTCCAGTTATACCAGGAGTGGAAATAAATTTGTTCAAAAAATATTTTTTTCAATTTTTTCGTTACTGATATGATTGAGTATTCAATGCTGAATACATTTCTGTTGAAACCATTGTATTCATTCGGATAGTTTTCAAAATATCGAAAAAAAACCTGAAAAAATTTCGAATATTCAAAGTCAGTATTATGTTCATTATTCTCATTCTGAACATCCCGAGTGTAAACCGTTCTCACAACGTCAAAGTAGAAGAATGTGGAGAGGTCATGCATCTTTAGAATTTCATAAATATCATCACAGGGTGTTTCAAATTTAGTATCGAAAACTGTGATCAAAAATTGGCCATAACTCCTGTTTTTCAAATTAGAACCCTATTTTTTTATGATTGCGTTGGATTCTGCGAAAAAAAATATTGATAGCACTCTCAGATGCTTTTACTCCTAAATTCAGTAATTCCCGAGTTATTTGAGCTTTTCTGGATTCCTGTTGTACGTAGAGTCGAATTCATCGAATCTGAAGAAATTCGATGAATGTTCTCATGAAACCATAGTTACAACTATTAATTAGACCTGTCACCTGTGAATTATGAATGGGATCATTCATCTTCTATGGTCACAGAATATTCTCATACCAACAGATTCGATGACTATTCTGATGAAACCACAGTAACCATTGAAGTAAAATTGAGAAGTAAGGTTAAGGCCTAAAATTAGATCTGTCACTTGAGAATTATCAATGGGATAATTAATCTTCTATAGCCACAGAATATTCTCATGCGAAAGATAAGATGAATTTGACTCTACGTACAACATAAATCCAGAAAAGCTTAAATATCTCGGGAATTACTGAATTTAGGAGCAAGAACATCTGAGAGTGCTATCACTATTTTTCTTTGCAGAATCCAACGCAATCTTAAGAAAATGGGGTTCTAATTTGAAAAATAGAAGTTATGGCCAATTTTCGATCACAGTTTTCGATACTAAATTTGAAACACCCTGTGATGATATTTATGAAATTCAAAAGATGCATGACCTCTCCACATTCTTCTACTTTGACGTTGTGAGAACGGTTTACACTCGGGATGTTCAGAATAAGAATAATGAACATAATACTGACTATGAATATTTGACATTTTTTCAGGTTTCTTTTCGATATTTTGAAAACTATTCGAATGAATACAATGGTTTCACCAGAAATGTATTCAGCATTGAATACTCAATCATATCAGAAACGAAAATATTGAGAAAAATATTTTTTGAACAAATTTATTTCCACTCCAGGTATAACCGGAAGTGCTCAGGCTCCAAAAATATTTTAGGTCTGTAGAGAATTTCCAACAATAGCATAATCCCAATTTTCGGATTTCAAATATGTCCAGTTCTCCAGAAACGTCTAATAGGCACTCGACCGTGGGACACCCTGTATTTATATCAACCTTTAGCACAATATATCAGATTTTCACGAAGGTCTTACATCCGGTTTGGTCTATAGGGCGTTCCAAAATTGCAGCTACGGAAAAATGAATCTTTGAATTTTGATGATAATTCTTCTAATTTTCAGAATTTCATCATGATGCCTTGGGTTCTGAATGACAAGATATCAAAGATATCCAAACACCGCCCACCACGTTAAGTTTCGTTATACAGGCTGTTCCATGAAGCTATATAAGTAACTGAATGTAACTTTGTTAGTGACTTTGGGACCACCCTGAGTTTTTCAAAATATGATACTATGATGTATGTCCACCTCCGTAGGAAGTTTCATCAATGTACAAAGAACAGTTGCAAAATTATTCAGGTTTAAATTCGGATTTCATACAATTTTTCTTTAAAACTTATCTGTAGTTGAGATTGCTGATTGCTGTCAAGGAATATATAGGTTTTCATTCAGTATAATTATTATGATAGGTATTGACGGTCGGTCCAAAGGTGTTTTTATTCAGGAATGTACAGGATGGACATAATTCGGTGTCACTAATCTCCTCATTTCGCTATCTCAAAATCTGTTTATATAGACAAACAGTATTATCATTCCAGTTATTTGTATCTTCGAGCACTCTAAGGATGCATATTTTTTTAAATATTGATTCTTTTCCTAGTAGGTCAATCTGCCAAGATTGCTTATTCATTCAGTTCCAAAAATCTAGAGGCAACATGCAAAGATCGTATTCTTTGTTAAAGTTCAAATCAGAAGTTATCTCTTCTCCCCATAAATTTCATCAAGTCAGCAGCATTATTTTTTGCATCATATAATCCGACAATAAATCAGACTGAATTGTGTTTTTCCAATTTCATTACCAATTCAAATAGAGTAACAAAACCGTATTTTATGCAGTTTTATGAAATTCATAGGGTGATGCCGACCCTTATCGATTTATTTGATTCAATTTGTTTAATAAATGCAAAATACTGTTTTCATTGGAGGAGGCAGAATGAATTCAAGCGAATGAGGTTTCCGCATCCATAGATAAATATCGGAGAATGACAAGATGAATGATTCTGCAGAATGACTTCTTCTGAAATTGTTTAGTGTATTTTGCGTTACAGCTAGGGGAAGTACGTACAAAATTTTATTTCAGAGGCATAACTTGTTAGTAGTGAATCACAGTAATGTCATACTCGACACCTCTTATCTTTGGTCCTTTCTTTATAAAATCTAACCAACCTTCATGAAATAAAAGTACCAAGAAATAGAAAATTCTTAGATAAATTGGGATAAACGAATTTCATTTTGTTCGCATGCTATGGACAAAATGACATACCGGCAATAGGCAACTGTATTTTTCTACTTATAGTTACAAAACTACTGACAAAGTTCACAAATGAAACGCTTGGTTCTTCTAGGAACATCATCACAAGATGCATGCATGAGCCCAATGCAAGCAATGCATGCACCGTAGCCAGTCTTCTTCAGGGCTAATCCTGGAGAAGATCTAAATCGGGAAAAAAGGTCTCATAACAATAGATAGATGGACACTGGACAGTTGTCTTCATGATCTCGAAAGTTGCTAGGAACATTTTCTTCTTCATTGTCTTTCCTAAATAATGCCCTAGGGACTTGTCTCCTTGTTTTTGGAGGAGGTATGGGCTCTTTTTTGATTTGATTGCAATCTTATTAGGTGTAGTAGTTGAAACTAAGTACGTTTGTCGAGTCCTCGGCTCACGTTTGCCTTGTTCACTTATAAATCGTCCTCTTGGGATTGGAGAAACCTCCTCATAGGATCAGCAAGAGTAGGTTAAGATGCATTGCTTTTATTAGCCGCAGATGAAGATTTTGTTATGAATATGTTAGACAAGTCCTGATTCTTTGTTTGCTGATGGAGTCTGAGATGGATTGTCTTGGTTTTGTCCGGTAGATACGGTTAATTCAGCTGAAATACCTATGTCATTTTGTCCGTTCACTGTATATGTCATTTTGTCCATATAGCGTTATAAAACTAGAAATGTATCGAATGAATACAAAAAGTATATTCAACATACAAAAAGCTCCGTGAATACAATGACAAATAAGTAAAGTTTGAATTGAATGCAATTTGAATGAAAAAATGGTGAAAACTGGCCATTTCTTCTTAAAATTTGGCGCAATGAAAAAAAACTCGTGACCTATTGATTTCTGTTATCACTCACAACGACCGAATGAACCAGAGTACCTCTTGCTAATTTTCAGAGGTTAATTGAAGCCACTCGGGTCGGGAAATGTGGTAGGCAGTTCCGCATTTCATACCTCCGAACTCAAGTTATGATGCCTATGTCATTTTGTCCATATATGTCATTTTGTACGTATTTCCCCTAATTGATAAAATTCCACTATTCTACTTTGAATTTTGGAATGATTCAATTCGAAAATATATCAACAGATGATTCAGGATCAGAAGCTATTGAACATTTTGTATTTACCATGGACCATCATATTCATTTCTTCATTACGTACTTACCTACTTTTAAATTGAATGCAAAAAATATTTTTTTTGTAATTTTCGAGTTGAAGGAATATATTGATTTCAATTTGATTTCATGACAGATGAGTCTTTCTTTCATTCTCAAATGAGCCTTTCTTTCATTCGCAAAGATGAAATAGAGATTTGTACATGCTTATCTTGAGATTTTCACTGTTACCATGCTCCTGTAAGTCGTAAAGTTATGAGTGATTTCCCACATAGGCAATACTCTTCGATTCAACATTTGTGTGAAATGGAAACACGAATTTTCACATATCCGAAAGATATAAATATGTGAAGATTGTCGGAATATTCAGTTTTTTTTTAATTCGAACTAATTGATCTCTACCTAAGCAGAAAATAGATATTGATAAGATGGTTTGGTCCTTCCCATAATAATTTGAGTTTTCAATGAAAATAAGATTTAAAACACTTCATAGCTCCAAAAACGAAACAACCTCCTGAAATGACAATATTTTTTCATTTCTCGACGTCAACATTACGATATTACTCTTTGACTTCCATATGTTGTGCGTTCAATACTTTTGCTTATCCCTCAGAAGAGTACATAAACCAGATTCTAACAGAAATTTCAGTAGAGGTATTTTAGTTTTCTGAGTGCATCGTTTCATTAATACCGTTGTAAAGATTCTGTATTTGGAACCTCAAAGTTTTGTCTTTCATAACGTATTTTCTTGAATGTTAATTCTAGTAGTTCCTTCAGTCTGCTTCATATCCGTATGTATCACTGTGAAACTGTGGCAGAAACGAAAAGACACTTTGAAATAGTTTCGAAAAAATTATCAGTAGTAATATCACAAGAGATTCAATTTCCGTGATAAGTCTATCGATTTATTTTCAAACGAAAATGAGTTGCTTGGAAACATCAGGAGTCCATAGGACGAGTGGTGTTTCCACAAAGCAACTCATTTGAGTTTGGAAATAAAAGACAGACTTATGAGGTGAATTCAATCTCGTGTGATATTCAATTAGACTATTTCACGAACAAAATGAAAGGTCAGAAACTTCATATTCGAAAAAAAGCAATGAAAAACGTGTGATGTTGACGTCTACAATTCATATTCATTAGTTGTCAAACCGTTTGTATCCACAATTCAATCACAGATTAGACTGTGGTTCAATCTTCAATCGCTGAAAATACCGAAATTGTCAGACCAATCATAATAAATTCAGAGACAGTTGGTTTCATCGCGATAATACGAGCTGTCTTCGGACTGTGATTGGTCAGTTTTGGAAATGAGTGAAATAATCGTAAGTAATATCATAAGTGCATCCAATTTTTCTGAAAAAAATGGAAAAAACACGTTGCTAAGTAATATTTTAACAAGAAGCATGAGTGCTCTGGTGGCAACAAAAATCCGAGTCGAAGACGAGGATTTTTGCACCTGCACGAATGCTTTTTGTTAAAAAAATATTACTTTGCATTGTGTTTTTTCGATTTTTTTCACAGGAAAAATTAGATGCACGAATGGTATTTGAAAAGACTATTTCAGGAGTAACAGATTATTCTGGATACATTATGTATGTATGTATTATTAATTTTCGTTGACAACAACTGTCAAGTTTTGCCGCGGGTAAACCCGAAAAAACTGCTGACAGCTGCTGCCACACAGTTTTTCCATCTAGAAACCATTTGTGATTCAAAATTGCGCGTTTCTGATTGGTGGAAATTAAGACGAGGGAAATAGTCATATATAATACCACAAGAGATGAAATTTTTCCGTCAAAATTTCTCGATTGTAACATGAAAGTTCGTTGCTGAGGCAATTTCGCGAATGACATGAGCGAAAAGCAACAAACTTGAATATTACAAGAGAGAAATTTTACCTGCTCAAATTTCATTTTGAGTGATATCCGACATGAATATTTCACGAGAAAATATGGTACCTTATGTGGTCACATTGGGCACGTATTGCGGTCTTTGACAAATAAGTATTCATTATACAGGGTGTAACTGAATAAGTGTAAAACATTTAAGGAGGTGATTCCTCATCGAAAAAAAGATAGGATCTTTCATATAAAGAAACTTCATTGGAGCATCCCTTGTTAAGATACAGCCCCTTAAAGGGGGTACATAAAATTTGTATACTTAACAATTTTTTTCACAAGCACTGAAAAAGTTACAATATTGAAATTAACCTGACGTTTTGTACTACATGTTGTGTGTTTTGTTATTAATAACTTAGTTTTGTTTATTACCCTTCAATCGTTTAATGCAGGTACTAACTACAAAATAACAATAAATCCAGTTCGCATTTATGACGATGTATCTCTGTAGTTGTTCGTAAAATAATGTTTTGCTGCTTACTGGTTTATTTTGGGCAAAAAACCCAAGAGACATTTTTTGTTTAGAATGAAACAGGCTATCGGAAATAAATTTTTTAATGGTAAACAAATAATAAGACAAAAAGTTACATTGGAAATAAATTTTAGGGGTTGCGTTTTTCACCCCTTACAACCATGGGGTAAACCAAATAAATTACTGGCTGAGTGTGTTTTTGGTAGTACAAAACGTCAGGTTAATTTCAATATTGTAACTTTTTCAGTGCTTGTGAAAAAAATTGTTATACAAATTTTATGTACCCCCTTTAAGAGGCTGTATCTTAACAAGGGATGCTTCAATGGAGTTTCTTTATATGAAAGATCCTATCTTTTTTTTGATGAGGAATCACCTCCTTAAATGTTTTACACTTATTCAGTTACACCCTGTATAGACTAACTGAACGTTGTTTGTTTTTTCTATGGTACTCATTTTCGAAGCTATCTATGAATTTGAGGACCGTCAAAAATTTTGTAGCTGAAAATCCAACTTGTTAGTTTTTTCCCTTAGACCATAGCTATGGTCTAAGGTCTAAGGTTTTGCCCGTTTCCATGTTTTATCGATGGGAAAAGTGTGTTGCTAAAAAAACTCATTCACTAAAAATGGAATAAGTGAAATAGTCATAAGGATATTCTCAGATTTATTTATTTTCTAAATTTATATCTCGAAAGATTTCAATACGTTGACGAAGGGAAAATCCATTGGATAAACAGTTTTTATCCCTTTCGAAGCTAAATAATTTATAATGAAAAGCCAATTTTGTTCGTTCAAATTTTCACGTTTTCAAACATTGTGTGAGAAATTTATCGGAAAAACGTGCGTAGGATTTGTGACTTGCCTTCAATGCGAGCTTGATGTGTAATGCTCTATTCTTCTATATTCTCCTTTCTTCATGCTCTGGCAAGCGTAGCTTTCAGCCGATTTCTTTCGAGAAATAAAATAATCCCTCTTTCTTTATTATTATATAAAAGCGATTTCGCCGTGTGTTGAAAATGGTCTTGCTCCGTCATATATATCAAACTTGAATACCGAACTCAGTCCCAGGTGCACATTATGGTGTGCAAGACCTGGTCCTTCTTTCTTTCAATGAAACTTTTGAACTGTAAGCTACATGAAATGTATAAAAGATTAGTTCTTCAGTATCGACATCCTTTAGAAATTTAATACATTTCGATTCGCGATATACTCTAGATTCTTATCGTTCACTGGTTGAAAGTCTGCTCTCGTTTTACTACCAAATACTCTTAACAATGTCAGACGACAGTTCAGAAAAATATTAAAAAGTCCTGTTGTTTCCAAATTATATTGAATTTTTTTTATTCGAGAAAATGCACACACTGCTTTGATTTTTGAACTCCTGGTGCTACAAATCGTTACTTTTTTCCATGTTGTATTTCCCATGTTATGTTTAATAGTGCTTTTGAACCTTTCAACTTTCAATTCTAAGCTAACTGCCACAACTTGAAAAATAATGTCAATTTTAATGAAAACTTTTCAGGAATTTGGACAATACTTTATTTTCTCAGATATTATTCAATGTGCCGACGTTTCGGAGGCGAGTTCCTCCTTCTTCAGGGCTAAAAGACAAACGAACACTTAACAAAACAATAACAAAGACAGTCTCCAAAAACCAACCTTAAGAATATTAAGTTTTACGAGAAAATAATAAAAAGAAAAAATCTCTCATAAATACAGACTAAAATATTCACAAATATATATATTATATCGTCGTTGCAAATAAAACAGAAGTGTCGAAACAAACAGAAAAAGGGGGGGATTGAACTGTCAAGCATCACAATCACAAATAAATAGATATATCTCATTTTTCTTTCTTTTCGCTAAGCTACATTCCGCGATAATTAATGATTCTGGAAATACACTCACCACATTATTTCTTAGATCAGGCTCAAATATGTTTTTCGTGAACCGTGAAGAAATTCATTGTCGTTTGATAGCAGGATTCAATAAATTCATAAAAGATGTTCAAACTTCCCTCCTTCAGCCGCAATACATGCACGACGTCTTCTCGAATAAAAATGTCGCTACCTCTTTCGTTGTTGACGAATCCCACTTCTTCTGTAATCTCTCTCGAAGCTCATTTATATTTTTATTCGGCTTTCAATGAACATGCTCCTCAGCAAAAAACAATCTGAGGGATTTAAATCAGCTGAGAGGGCTGGCCAGACGATTGAACTACTATTAAAGGATTATTGTCAATTGTGGTCTGTGGTCATGGGGGTCATGCCCTCCCAACTCCATAACTGAAAGCCGTTTCACGATATATAATGATTTGTTTTGAAGATATAACGAAATTTTGATATTTTTGGCGATTTCGAAAATGTGCCATAACTTCTTCATTTTCTAAGATATATAAAAACGGAAAAACTTACTACAGGCACTCAGAGAGTGTCATAAAGTAATAAACATAAAATATATTCACCCAGAAATTATTACCCTCGTTAATTATAAAATTGCGAATATCATGATTGGTTCAAGTCAATCATATGAATGAGTTTTCAAGAATCCTCAAAGGTAATTTTACACATTCGCCAAAGATGACACAAGATCTCAAACTATTAACACCAATATCTAGGCGAAGAAGAAGAACTGGAATTGTTTTGTGAACAATCATTGTAGATGAAGCCTATTCGACATAATGAATGAATCTTCTTCATGCACGAATTTTTTCTCTAGGATAGCAAGCAATAATAAATCTTCCGCATGCAAATTCAGGAAATAACACTAGATCTTAATCCGTTCCAAAAAAGAACGAAGTTAAAGCGAGATTTTGTCACCAATAAATAATTCTCGGAAAAAGACTTTCAGGAGAATCCTATAATTCATTCGCGGAAAATAAATTCACTTATCTGAAACGAAAAAAAAATGCCTGGGACCAAGGTCGGTATTTTTCCAACTCTGTTCCACTCTTGGAACGATCATCGTGGCCTCCCTATTTGGAATAACTGAAAATAAAATCGAGGCACTCGGTAGATTTTCGCCAAATCGATAAATAGACGCCTGTGACGTCAAAACAGTCTTGCGGCCCTTCAATCCCGGAAATTCCCGAATTTTCTCGGAAACATACGACTTCCCAGCTGGTAGTGATTGACGTTTCTTGCGGGTGAAGTGCAAAATTTTCCGGTTCAATTGAAAAATATATGCGAATCTGAATAAATCATAGATAGTTAAAGATTTTCCATGGTGTTGTGTAGTTTTCATTCGTTCCCAGGTTTTTCCGAATGAGAAAGCATACCGATACGGACGGTTTTGAGTGACTATTCAATAATTCAGGACTTGAAGTCGGACGACAACTTCTTTCATTGTTTCATGGTTTTAAAACACTGAAAACCTGCTTCGATTCGTTCGAAGTGCCAAGTACAACGCCCTGATTATGTAAAGGTTAGAGAAATAAGTCATAGGGCAAAGTAGGTCATTCGCCCTTGTTTTTCCAGAACGTTGTCAGTTCGCGATTCGTAATTTTCTGCAATTTCTGCATTTTCCTAAGTGAACGTCATGTTATTGATGGATGTGAATCAGTTTTTCCCGTGGGCGTTCATTGTTTTCCGCTATTGGTTTTTGGGTGGTTCGCACGGTGCCGGACATAACCTATAAAATGATATGACCGCATAGACTTGGAACAATCATGATCTAAAAAGGTCATGACATCTCGCCACCCTCATAGTATTGGTGTCAATCAAGGGACGGTTATACCCCCGCTATCAGAACAGGTAAGATTCAAACATTCTTCAAAGAGAATCACCTTATTTTCATTTCTACTTGACAGTTGACAGCGGGGTAAGATTCTAGGCTTGCTTATATTTTCTGTTATTTCTTCGAATATAGGTAGTACGTACCAATACGCATTACTTTTATTCATTTATAAAATTATTGAATTATTTACTCACAAAAATTTATATTTTGAGTATAGTCATCTTTGCCAATTATTTTTTCTTCGCATATATTGAATATTTTATGGAAAATATAATATAATCTTTTAATTATTTTTTCAGTTAGATTCATTTATAATTTTGAAGAGCAAACATAATGAAGAAGTATTGTCATTTTTGAATAACTTATAACGAGTTTGTAGAAAACTTCATTCATTATGATTTGACATTTTGACAACTGCAATACGAGGTCAGATAGGAATAAGTTTCGTGCTTCAGAATGAATACTTTAGTCTTTAGTTGCGAATGCAAACTAAGAGAGGAGTTTCATTGCATCATTCAAAGAAAACAAAGTCCAATAAACATGGGACCGCAAACGTTTTGTTTTCGAGAGAGAGGGTATTGAATTTTTCTCATAGTATGTATCTACACTTCACAATATATTCAACCGAAATTTGGCATAGATTAGAATATTAGATATTACAATTGAGACTTCACACCGTTGCATTCCAATGTTGATTGCAAATCTACAGGATAATATTTCAGTTGACTGACGGTAATATTTTTTCTTGAACTTTAGCCCCAGTTTCACGCCAGAACTTTTTTCTTTCTGAACCACTGTCAGTTTGACAAATGGTAAAAAAAGCTTTGTTTCCTGTAGTTATGGCGTAAATGTTTTTGATTTCTAGAAAAAAATCGAACAAATCTTTCGAAATCCTCAGAAAAATATAAATCGTCATGGAAATCCAGTTGGCGAGCTGTTTTTATAGTTATTTTCTAGGTCAGTAGTAATGATTAATATTCGATTACCTAACTCGTATAATCATCTCAAAAAATGCATTATTGCAAGAAACTGTAACACCCTGTATCTCGAAAGCGAAATATTTGTGGTCTCATGTTTATAGGATTCTGGATTTTTTTCTTAAAATTATGCAATGAATCCGCACTCTCAATGTGTATCTCCAATTAAGGGACACTCTGTATATTGTTGAAAAATAAAGATAGGTGAATACCTACTCACCTTTCTTTTTCACAATGTCACAAATGCGAGATGACTTTACTAACGAGGTAGGTAGGATAGTCCATTCACTTTCATGAAGTATACCGGTTGGCCATAGAATTCTGACACATTTCACCGTGTATATTTTGAAAATGTAAGGTTATAGTCATTCTTCTGTCAGTTGAACGAGCAACGTTGCCATTTCTTCATATATGTCGTAGTAATTATAGGTATTTAATAAAATGTTCATTTACTTCGGGAAAATAATGAATTTAAGAAAATTATCAGGGTTACCTTAAGAATGCGCAGATTTCAATTCTGAATAGCACTTCCTGATACTTTGCCTCTGCTTTTTCGAAACTTCCTTCGGCATTCTTAGTTTCTAGGCTTGATAATTAATAATGAAAAATAAACGTATGCAACGTCTACGAGATTTATTCATTGACGGAATGTCATTGACAAGTGCCAACCTCCGATTTTTTCAGGTAAAAAAACTTGATAAACCTAAAACTTGGCCAACCGCAATACTTTATAAAAGTGAATGAAGTATATTTCATATTTGAAGAAAAATGATTTTGAATTTGGATTATTGGCTTTTGAATACAGGATGTAATAGAATGAGTGCCAGATAGATATTCACAGGGCATGGATAGGAGTCGGAATTAAGTATTTTTTTTTTAACGAAAAGCACGATATTCTTGAAACTTTGTAGGCTATACAATGACACATCCGATAAAATGTATCCACCAAAAAGAGGTTAATAAACCACATGGCACATTCTTCGATGGATTTCGTCAGATACACTGAAAGAAGCTTTTATTTGTATTCAATAAGATATATTAATTTCAGAGAATTATTGAATAGGACCAAACTTATAGATACATAAGTTCGGGTATAACATTTTATCAACATTCGACTAACAATATAGGTATTTCTTTCACTGTATCAAAATATTTGTTGATCACTAGTGATACCATTCTGAATGTATAGGTATACAGGAAATTTCCAAATTGGGATACACACGAAGAGGAGAGATTCATAACACCAAAAAAGTCCCACAGACATATGGGAACGCAAACGTTTCGTTTTCGATATTCGGGGTGCTGAAGTGTTTTTTTCACATAGTACTTCACAGGATATTCAACTGAAATTCTCCCGAAATCCTCAGAAAAATCAAAATTGTCATAAAAATCCAGTTGCAAAAATTGTATTGAATAAATTCATTGTTGATTTTGACACATCGTCGGCTAAAAGCGTTAACCGGCTAACTCCATTATTAACGATTTTGGGTTTCTTGTAGATTCAGTAACTAGATAGTTTCCGACATATACCTGTAAACCATTTAACTCCCTATTTAGAGCAGAAATCGTATAAATCTCGTCGCACGTATACCGGCTAACTACATATTGTCCAATGTGCGAAGAAGAGCTGCTATCTCCCGCAAATTCCACGTAACAGTTTCCTACAAAAAGCAAGAATCGACGAAAACGATTTCAGGTGCAAAAAGCATCGTGGTTTTCCGAGAAGAATAAGAATTTGAGAGAAATAGGAAAGCGATACTATGGAAGAAATAAAATAAACGGAAAATGGTCCTATGATGTAGAAAGAGAACCAAGAAAACTAAAAGAAAGATGCCGGTGTAGAGATAGGAATGAAATGTAATGTTATAACAGAGCAGCAAAGAGAATTTATTTTTAATTACTTCTGGGCCTTAAGCTGGGGAGAAAACAAGTTTTTGTGGACAGTACTGTGATTTTTCGAAAACAGGCGATCAAGAAATAAGATGGTGTAAATCAATGTATTCAAAAACAGTCGGATCAGGTCGTTGGAGTCAAAGGCGGATATAGTTCTTTTTCATGGGAGGGGTAATAACAATCATGGGGGGTAATAACGATTATTACGATTTAGTTACCCCCAGTACCCCCCCCCCCCGTAAATCCGCCCTTGGTTGGAGTATTCAAAATTGGAAAAATTAGTTTTCACATTTCGAAGAAACTAGTGGCGAGGAAACAAAATGTGAAAAAATACCCACGCAGTATAGAAATAAGAGCAGAAATAGAAAAAAACCATTTGAAGAAGAGAACCTCAGCATCAAGAGTTTTTATTTCGTGTCATCACGGGTTTTGTTATGAAAATAATAAATTGAACATACTGCTATCTCCTAGTTTTTATTCCTCAACGAAAATTTCAAACCTGGTAACTCCATTTTACGGCTGTAGAAAATAAACTGAAAAAAATTTAAAAGTATTTCGTTTGAAAAAAGGTAAAACTAAGACTGAGTTCTGTTTTGTTCAAATCAGTCATCGTATAAGCATCTAAGTAGGAATTATTGCGGTTTTTTGTTCCTCCTGAAAAACTGACTCTATGCGAGTTAGCAGCTTAACACATTTAGCCGACGACATCAAATTGATATCCATGCCAAATTTCAGGCTAGATACTCGTAGATACTATCAGGAGAAGATTCGGAGAGAATTCAAGCTTCTTCACCCTGTATTTTGCAAACGAAACGTTTGCTATCTCCCGTTTAATGATAATCAGATATTGAAGCGGAATTCACCTTCTTGTTGAGGAATTTTCATGACTTCCACACATATAATAGCTATTTATGTAACAAGTACGTAAATTAGGTCTTTATGGACGAGTCCGAGCCAAGCGAGCGAGGCCAATAATTTGGGCAAGTCCATAAGCCTAATTATGTAGGTACGAGTTGCATACAAAGCTTTATGTTTGACTGCAATGCAGAAATTTTATTTTCTGAAATGGCAATTAATATATTCGTTGCTTCATTTCAAGAATACATTAAGTGTGCTTCTGCTTTTCTTACCTTAGTAACCATCAGCGACCTTAGCAACCTGACTGAACAAAGTTGTTTACTTCGTTAATTCTATGACAAACGTCATAATAATTCCAAAAATGGATAGTTCGGGAGAGGAAAGCGTAAAAAATTTAGCCGCAAGTGCCAAAGAATCTCTCCTACCCACCAAAAGTGCTTATGAAAATTCGTATGCGGCCTATAACAAGTGGTGTAAAACGAAGAAAATTGCAAAATCGAGAGAAGACTGTGACAGATGAGTCCAATAAAATGGTGTCCAATAAAGTAGTCAATTATGGACGCTAAACGAATTCATGAATCAAGTGTTTATAAAGCAGTCGAACATTATTATTATTATTATTATTATTATTTGAGCAGTCGAACATAAATTATATTATAATATGCACTACAACATATTTAAGAAATATTCATACCTGAAATATCTATTCTGATATTGGAAATGTGTTTGTTTGAATCATCAACAGAATCGATAAATTGGAAGAGTATAAATAGTCGACAACTCTGTCTTACACCCTTTTACTTAATGTAGTCATAAAGTTGAAATAACTACACTATTATTGTGTTCCCTATCATAGGCCAAGTAGAAATCAGCTGGCAGTTATATACAGGGTGGGCAAAATTGGTGCTACATGAACTAAAACTTTTTAACCCGAGAAGATAGAGAAAAATGAATGGCACCTTATAGTCCTCTTTTTTCCAGAAACTGATAATGCCATCAACTGCATTCCTCTATCTTCTTTTGTTTCCGAGTTATAGGCCAAAATTGAAATTTGGGCGATTTCAACTTTGGTCATTATCTCCGTTTCTGTTTGTGCTAGGATGTTGAAATAAAAACATTATACAGGCACTTTTCTGATAGCAATCCAGTGGCGTACTCTGATTTTTTCTAAGAGGTTTATTTGCTGAGTTATAACATAAAGTTGTGTATTTCCTTATGGAAACAGTAGTTTAAAATGACTCAGAAAGAATCGCCATTTTTTTCCTGTTTCAGAAATGTATCATATGTTATACATCGCCCTCAAATTCGTTAAGATATTATGAAAAATATGGTTTGTATATGGAATTCAAATTATTGAGTACTAAGTACAACGCTGAATCATAGAATTATGTGTCTCTACGCATGGTGTAATTATTATTTCACAGTTGAACACTTGCTGTCCCACTATTCTTAGAGCACTATGAAGATGGGTATGTTAGATAAACCTGGCTCTATGGTTGATTGGGTCCAACCATAGACTCGAAAATTACAGGACTCGCAACATTTTCATCGCTATCTATCGGGGTGATACACCAACATAAACAATAAATTATTATAAATTTGACTATTAGATGCCGCGGCATTATTCTAACACCACGAACCTACCCTATTTCCAATGTTTTTCATGTGAGCATGCCGAAAAAAGTCACTACACTACTCATTCCGAAAAAATGCTCATTCGATTACAGATTTCATTTCTTTCGGTTACAAATTTCATTTCATTCGAAGGGATCTGTAATTTGCGAGTCTATGGTTGGACCCAAAATGGCGGTTTCTGGTATACTCCCCTTTATAGAGCCTGACTATTCTAATTCGCTAAAATGGAACATGTTTCGAACAGAAATCGCACAAATGTATTCACTTGATGGTGCGATCTCTGTTCGAAACAACTGTCAGTTATTAAAATTTGAAGTGATCGTTGGCGGCATCATGGAGATATTCCAAAATTACGAAAAATATGATATGTTGAAATGTTTCATTCTAGCGAATGAGAATAGTGGGGCAGCAAGTGATTCAATTGTGAAATAATAATTACACCATGCGTAGAGACACATAATTCTATGATTCAGCCTACTTATAGTACTCAATAATTTGAATTCCATATAAAACCATATTTTTCATAATATCTTAACGAATTTGAGGGCGATGTATAACATATGATACATTTCTGAAACGGGAAAAAAATGGCGATTCTTTCTAAGTCATTTCAAACTACTGTTTCCATAAGAAAAAACACAACTTTATGTTATAACTCAGCAAATGAACCTCTTAGAAAAAATCAGAGTACGCCACTAGATTGCTATCAGAAAAGTGCCTGTATAATGTTTTTATTTCAACATCCTAGCATAAACAGAAACGGAGATAATGAACAAAGTTGAAATCGCCCAAATTTCAATTTCGGCCTATAACTCGGCAACAAAAGAAGATAGAGGAATGCAGTTGATGGCATTATCAGTTTCTCGAAAAAAGAGGACTATAAGGTGCCATTCATTTTTCTCTATCTCCTTGGGTTAAAAAGTTTTAGTTCATGTAGCACCAATTTTGCCCACCCTGTACAATGAGTTATTATTTACCCAATATCCTCGGTTTAGGAACTGAATCTAACTAGATATACATGTAGTATAACATAAGATGAAAATTCTAGTTCTAAATCATCGTTGGGTCATCAAAATCACATTTAGTTATGTAAAGTATGTACAGAAGTGGAAACGTAGTAACCTTTCAAATCGCAGGGAGCAGAAACAGAATACCTATGAGTATCCAGTTCATATGGAAATACATCACAGCCATTTATCATAGATTGAGAATTACTTGGTCTCTCGAAGAAGTGTAACTTAGAGGACATAAAAAAAATCCCTATCAAGTATACACATGTATGAATACAGGGTGAGTCTTAGACTTGTACATATATTTTAACTGAAGATTCCTCACGTCAAATGAAACACTTTTTTTTATACCACTTTTCAAAATTCGGTTTCGTTTAAAAGCTTTTATTTAACTTGCATTGTATGTATGTATGTAATGTATGTTTGTTCGGGTGGAATCTTGCTACTCAATTTTGAAGGAGATATCTTCAACCGATTGAGCTGAAATTTTGTATACACGATCAGTTTGGATGGCAATACACGATAAGCTTTGTGACGTCATTCCATATCCAATATGGCGGACCATCCAAGATGGCGGAATAGTTTTTTGTGATGCATTTCTATGATATAGGTATCAAAAGAAAGAGCTTGTTGACAGTGATTCGAAAAATGATGTGGCGTTGTTCTATATCCAATATGGCGGACCATCCAAGATGGCGAAAAAGTTTTTTTGTTATGCATAAACAGGCTACTGAACCTGATAAAGAACACGAACCTATTCTCGTGAGGAACCACTGACGAAAGAGTGATACAATAGACCCAAGCTGGTCGTAGTGTCACAGGGAGGCCAAGTGCTAACCCGGTCTCTTGTCCGTCAGTAAATAAATCAATCAATCAAAAATGATATGGGTATCAAATGAAAGAGCTTGTTGAGAGTAATTCGAAAAATGATGTGACCTCGTTCTATATCCAATATGGCGGACCATCCAAGATGGCGGAATAGTTTTTTGTGATGTATTTCTATAATATAGGTATCAAATGAAAGAGCTTGTTGAGAGTGATTCGAAAAATGATGTGGCGTTGTTCTATTATTATTTATTATTATTATTACATCAAGGTGAAGAGTTGAGGCCAAGCCTATAAACTCACAAAAAATATATATATGAAAAATAAATACACCGTAACTTAAAGTAAATGCATTACAAAAAAAAACAGAAAGTAAACTCTCGTCTCCACAAGTAGCACTCACTCGCGACGAAACCAGGCATCATAGGTGTTCTTGAAACTGTTCACAGAAGCTGAGTTCACCACCGATGCAGGTAAAGAGTTCCAAACGGAAAACACGCGGTTTGTGATGAAGTGCTGTCTTTGCGGTGTTTTAAAACTCTCCTTTCTCAGCTTGTAAGAGTGGCCCCGCAGACGCTCGTCCAGGTTCAACTCGAATAGACCGCTAAGGTCAACTCCAAAAAAGTTGTGAAGAGCTCAGAAGGTTATGATGAGATCACCACGCAGCCTCCTATCGCCAAACGCAGACAAATTCATAATAGCCAGCCTCTCATCATAGCTAGGACGTAAGATGCCATAGGGTAGGCGAGTTGCCCGACGCTGGATGCTCTCCAACAATGCTGAGTCCTTCTTCAATAATGGACCCCACACAGGGCCAGCAAACTCCAATATGGGTCTCACGTAAAGCCCATAGAGAGTAGCACACGTGGAGGGGTCACATCTACCAAAAGCCTTCTGAACCATGAATAGGGTCCTCTTGGCCTTGTTTGCCGTCTGAAGTATGTGGTCGGACCAGCTTAGGCTCTCCGTCACAACCACACTAAGGTCATCATGACTACTACAAGTAGCAATGGGATTGTTATTCAGGAAGTACTGGTGACGGGGATTATGAGCACCCAAGTGCAGAACAACACATTTGCCATAGTTGAGAGGCAACTTCCACTCCCGGCACCACAGGTGCAATTTCTCCAGGTCTTCCTGGATCAGATGAGCTGCCACGTTGGGGTCACCGAATAATTTGGTGTCACTCGGGAACACCGAGAATTGAAGATCTTGGGTAAGTCGGAGATGTAGAGGAGAAAAAGCAATGGACCAAGAACAGAACCCTGCGGAACCCCACTTCCAACAGGTCTCCCCGAAGAGAAAGATCTATCGACCCGAACCTGGAAGGTTCGATCGGTGAGGAATGCTTCAATCCAGGAAAGCAGGCGGCCGCGGATCCCAAGATGTTCGAGTTTATACAGAAGAAGATCATGTGGTACACGGTCCAATGCTCGAGAAAAGTCTAGATAAACAACGTCGACTGGACAGGCCCTATCTAGAGACCCAGACCAGGAATTTATGCATTCAAGGAGGTTAGTGATGACTGATCTCCCAGGAAGAGAACCGTGCTGACATTCGGGAATAAGGTTGCTGGTAAGTGCAAATTCGAGGACACTTTTCAAGATAATTTTTTCGCATACCTTCGCCACAATCGGAACCAGGCTAATTGGACGATAATTCTCTGCGTCACGTTTATCTCCTTTTTTGAAAATTGGCGTCACAAGGGCATTACGCCAGGCAGAGGGTAGGGAGGATGTATGTAGTGAACTTTCGTACATAATGAAAAGGGGGTAGGAAAGAGGTCGAGCACATTTCTTAAGTAGTCTAGCAGAGATGCCATCGGCACCTGGAGAGGAGTTAACATGGAGTGCAGAGAGGCGGGCTTCGACCACTGCGGGGCTAAAAGTAAACTCGTTTATTTCAGATGAATTCCTCTCGAAGTTCAATTGTGGAAGTTTGTGAGCCCCTCTTGAAAAAGAGGCAGGAAAGGAATCAGCTAGCACGTTTGCCGTCTCTTCGGGGCAGGAGCAGGGAGTTTTGTCAGAATTGAAAACGAACGGTATGTTGACTTTGGAATTAAGGGTTGATCTGACGTATTTGAAGAACTTTGGATGTATGAACTTGGAATGTATGAGTTTTGATTCAAAGTTCCTTTTGGCATCGGCAATTAGTAACGAGAGTGAATTGGGGAAACGCCGATGGTCTTCATAGTCCCTTATTTGCTTGCGACGTAGATAGCGTTGCCATATGGACTTCTTGTGACGTATTAGTCCAAGCATATTTTGGTCGATCCAGGGCTTGGCTGGTATGTGAACAATACTCTTCTCAAATGAGCATTCATTTGTCAATTTTTGGAGGGTTGTGGTGAAAACAGCCCACATCTTCTCAGTATCAGTGTCGAGCGGAAGAAGAGTACCCCAGTCGACCTCCCCAAGTCTACGACAAAGTTGATGGTAGTCTATGATCTTCAGTTGTTTTCTCGACCTCTTGGATGATATTCGTGATTTCGTATGAATGGTGGAGAGTGAAATAGTGTGGTCCGATTTGCCCAAGGGTGGATATTGTTCAATTCTGGAAACGAGGTCGGTATCGTTCGTCAACACTGGATCCAGAAGAGAAGGGGTCTGCAAACCACGAAAGCGCGTTGGGAAGTCCACCAGTTGGAAGAGGTTGCAGTCGCGGATAGTGTCCACAAAAACGCTAGATGCCGAATTATAGATCTTAGAAGTCAAGGTCCATTGAACATCGGGCATGTTGAAATCACCAGCTATATATAGGTTGCGCTTGGTCTCGGAAAGAACACCCAGATGAGCAGCCAGTGAAGCATCGGATTGGCAAGGGCGAGTTCGATAAATACAGCTAACGGTAAAGAAGCACGACTTCTCCTCCAAGAGATCAAGGAAAATATTGTCAATTCCCGGCAGATCAAGGTAAGTTACTTTCAAAGAGAATGATGAAGAAATTTCCGCGGCCACATACATGCAAACACCACCATGACCCACAGTTGTTGTACTGTCCTGTCTGAAAATTAAGTAACCGGGTACAAATGATTTTCTTTGTGATGTACTTTCTTAGTTGGGTGAATTCCTCATTGTAATTTTTCATTGACTTATCCTATACATTGTAAAATGTCTTAAAGGATCAATAAATTATTGCTATTAAACCAGACATACTTCTTCTGGACAAGGAGCTGAAGGAGTTATTTGTCGTGGAATTCTCCTCCCCTGCTGAAAATAATGTTGTGATGAAAGAAGAACAGAAGAGGCAAAAGTACAAAGATCTTATGTTCGAGCTTGGAACTTTATACCCAGGTCATAAAGTTAGGATGGTCGTACTAATCATAGGATGTCTCGGTGGAATGAGAGCCAACTACGTGGATGAGTTGAAGATTATTCCGGCCTGTAGATCACTGGCCGAGGTATTGGCGCACAGAATGCAGAAAGCAGTGTTGCTCGGGTCACTTCATATCATCAGGTCCCATGAACTCTAGAAGCCACATGCAGCTCATCTCTTTTGTTAAGGGACGCTACAAGGGCAGGATGAAGAACTCCTCCATTTAAGTGTGAGGGGTTTTTAGTGAGTAACCAAACAAGATCTTGGATTCTCACACTACCGAGAGTGCGGACCCTCTCGGTGCCCATAAAGGGTTTTCCCCTCACACGGACGTTAAAAAAAAAAAAAAATTATTATTATTATTATTATTATTATTATTATGGAAACCAGTGTATCTGGAATGCCAGGATGAAGCCAGGATTCAGCATTCAGCAATCAAGATGAAAGTCGGATAATGGACGTCGACATAAGCTAACAACTCTAAGTACTCGGAAAACGGAGACTGTGTGTTGGTGTATAGTATGGTCCATTCATGGAGAAAGTTTAGTTTTTTGAGCCCTTAGAAGTGGGGACCCTTGAGATAGTAGGTCTACCGGATTTATATTTGATGTCAATGTTAGTCTCTGCACCCGCGTCGATTCTGCGCTTTAGTTCGGTACGCAAATCATTGAGTTCTTTGGCCTGTAAGGGTGTTTCATCATCGGTAATGCTATATTTGCGCCAGTCCCGTACGCTGACGACAACACGCCTATCTTTGAGGATTTTGGTGACTATCAGTGGATTGTTGAAAGACACTTCAAGAATTCTTGGACGATTGTTAGCCGATGCTCCTATTCTGGAGATGGAGGTAAGTTGTGAGTTAGCGTCTGGATTAATGTGGTCGAGAACTTGAGAAACACTCGTTTCGTCATCCTCGGGACTAACTTCACTATATCCAATATGGCGGACCATCCAAGATGGCGAAATAGATAGGATTTCTCATATTAAATATACCATCTCTGGTTCTCTGGTGAACTGGGCTTCATCAGTAAAAATAATTCGTGATATTCTTCTTCTACTATTACCCAGCCAATTTGAAAACCGGAGTCTCGATTCATAATCTGGTGCTTCCAAACGTTGAACTTCAGTTAAATGGTATGGATGGTAGTTTTCCAGCTTTAAAGTAGTGCACACTCTTTTTTGAGAAACACCTGTTCTTCGTGCCACCTTGCGAGTACTGATACTTGGATCGTTCTCGACAATTTCCACAATATTTTCATTATTATTTACAATACCTTATAGCCGTGGTTTCGAATTTGGAAATGTTCCATGCTCCCTGAGATACACAAAAACTGCTGAGAAAGTCTGGTGGTTGGGGATCCTGAGTACGATTATTCAATTTTTTTTCTGAATCTATTTGTGTGCCTCGCGATTTTATGACAATTTCTTGTAGGTTATTTAATGTTGTTCGATCTCCCGTAAGGGTTTTGTGGAATGTTCCATTTTCAGGGCGAATCTTTCGACCTATCATCTATTGAAAAACCCAATCTGAAGTGGGAGTCCGTCCCTGAATATTGGAATACTTGAATGCCTAGAGGATCTTAACCATTAAAATTCAATTTTTGATACATTTGGGTATGATTTTCTTTGTGAAATATGCCGTCCAAAAAAAAATTATTTCCGAGTACGCATATTCAATATTTTTTTTCTCTAAATCTATAGGTGTGCCACGTGATTTTATTACTCTTTATTGAAGAGTATTCAGTGTAGTTTCAACTGCCATGACAGGTTCATCGACTTTTTCATCTACAGGGGGATTTTCTTTATAAATTCCGATAATATCAGAAAAATAGAGTCCGGTCCTGGAAACCGATAATCTGATAACTCAACTGCATGGGGATGGATACAGTCCTCCTACGTACCAAATTTGATGGATTTGTGATTATTCGTTCGTCCAATACAGCATTTTGAAAATATGACCCAAAACGTAAATCGCCCTGTATAATCCAAACGAGTGACTAAAGACCCAACATGTGGGGTATTTTTGGAACCAGCTAAGCGTCCCCTACTTCTGAGTTCTGTGGGAAGCATGTACAGTTCAACAGGATTCACCCTGTATATTTTCGAGTGAAAGCACTACCTACTTATCGCCAGAAGTATTTTTCAGAGTAATTGTTCACTGAAAGGACAAAAGCGCAACCTTTTTCCAATTGAGCTTCAGTATTCTTTGGAAAAAACTTCTGTCGATAAAGAATGATTTTTACTCAAAAACCATACATTTTGTACGATTTGTATAGAAACGAATTTTTGAGTATTAAAATTTTTTGAATTGATGAATGAAATATAGGGTGAGCCGTTTGAAAAAATTAAGTTTTGCATCGTCCTAGACCTTGTCAGTTATTATATATCCTCTATACAAGGATATAGATTTGCTGCATAACATCAGATTCGGAACACTTTCTGTCTTCCCATTAATCGAAAATTATACAGATAATTGTGTATATTGAAGGTTATATCGCTCTGAGTATTGAGTAAAAAATTTTCGCTATTGAAAATACATTTTTTGTCATTTCTTGTTTTTGGATACCATAGAAATTCTCATTCGGCCCCAAACGACGAAATAATATCAAGAACACTCTGTATTATACAAAATACCTTATGCTGCTGCATTAGTGGAAAAGCCACTAATTTTGCGTAAGTAATCAGATATTCCATTTTATCGTACGATTGGGAAACCCTGTATATTTAAAATTTTGCCGAGTACCTTTTTGTTTCAGTATTTTAATCAACGTTATTATCGTTATTTGGCTAGGAATAATTATATCATTACCAGATAAGAGATTGGGTAATGTATTGAGGCTTTTAGAACTCTAATATAATTTGATTTACCGAATGGAACGAACTTTCTTCTGAAACCGCATAGATTAAAAAATCAACCAGTAACATTTTTATCTTCATTTTCAGTTCCATGTCGTATGTAACTTCCTCTGTGTACGCCACTTGTAAGAAACCAATTATCGGATTCTAAGAAAACAGCAATGAGATCATTCAAAACGCGAATTTGAAATGAATTGATTAATATGAGTCTAGTCGTTTCAGAGCCGCCTATGTTCTGCCGGACATTGCGTGCTCAATGGGAATGGAAACCAACCATACTCATTATCTTTTGTACCTGTATGTCAGACACCCCTTGTATATGGCACTTAAATTCACCTAATGTCGAATATTTATATCTGACTGATTTTTGAAGTTGACAAATCAAGTTTACGAATGCAGACCTAAAATTGCAATATCCATTCATTCGACATCAAGGGATTCCTACTATTGATTGAGTGTAAATTAAATAGAAATGAGTGGGGGTTTCGAAAAAAATTTTTATTCGAGGTGCCATTTGTTCAGTAGTAAAAGATTTGTGTCAACAGGGACGATATGATTTTTAAATCTCATGGTTGCTGTATTTGAGCTGGTATAATGGTACAATGTAACTGACATTAATTTATGTTCAGTATTGATCAAATAGTGGGCCAGGAGATCTACGGATTCGAATATAAGATCAGAAGAATCGTGATCTGTTGTTTAATGGAGCAATGATATACATACATTCAAACGTTTGGAATATTTGGAACACGTTTGTAGAAAAAATTAATCTTCAATCTGAGATTTTTATTCGGAAGAGATCGTGCTATTTTTCCTTAACCAGAATCTTTCAACGCATTCAAAATATAAAACATTGCTTTTACTAGAATATTTGTTGATACGGTGAGTAGTATTTTAATGCTCAGGAAATTCAGGAGTAGATTATTATGGAAAGAAGAAAATCATTCTCGTTGTTTTCAAAACAAACACCAGTTTTGAGTTTGACCAAATCCGTTGCTTTCATATGTTGACAGTTTCGGTTTCACGAATTTGGGTGAAAATAAACCTCAGGTCCACGCTGTGGAATTTTTAGTTTATTTTTTGGGGCAATAGATCATTCAAGTTGAGATCAGTATCATCGGGAATACATAAAAAGGAGATTTCTGTACTGGAAATTGATCCATATATTCCAAACTTTCACGACTTATCTACAGATATTTCTCTATCACCAGAAAAATACCTAATATCAATAGGATATTTTGTTTAGTCGAATTTGATCCTTCTGTATATCTATATTAATAAAAGGCGATCTATGGTTGGTTCAAAACTTCGAAATGCCATATTGTTCAAACGATCGCAACAAATTGGACAATTCTTTTTTTGTTGTGTTTATTATTGTTAGGGCAAGGTTTATATAACAAAATATTCCCAAAAATATCCTATAGAAAAGAAAAAATAGCCTTCCTTTTTCTTACCACCCATAGAATTATGTGTTACCACCAATCGAGCAATCATAGAGTACTTATATAGGTTTTGACATTTGGACAAAGGAGGTTAGTTTTCCTTCCACAGAATCGCATGTCAAGTGAATAGTTAAAAGTGCAGTAGGTCTTACCAACGGTATAAGAATATTCCATGGAGATTAATAGTAGTAGAACGAAGTTTCACGGTATTCAATAGAAATGCAATAATAAAATAGAACCTTGTGAAGATATACGCCATGAAGTAGTCTGGCAACGGTGCATTTCATTTTCTTGAAGGGTAGGAAATTCAGGAATGGTATAGACTAGAGTATGAATGGCGATGTATACAATTATTGTGTAATTTGCATAGAACTTATAATAACATGGAAGGCTATTATCCTATCCAAAGCGGGTAAAAATCTCAAGTTGGTGGAACAGTGAATTTTCACCGAAATGTAAAGTAAATGTGACGATCAGCATCAATCGTGAGTTGTCCATTTTCATCTTTTCTCTATATTTCTGAAATCTTTCTGATTTATGTTTGGGTAATAAATATATTTGCGGAAATGACTGAATTCAAAATTGCCCATAATTAGTAATTGACATATTATTTTTGTATTGTTTTGAGTGACAGCTCATATCCGTGGAAAAGATGACAGTCGACAGATGACGGTTGACAGATGACATTTGACAGATGACATTTGACAGATGACATTTGACAGATGACATTTGACAGATGACATCTGGCAGATGACATTTGACAGATGACATCTGGCAGATGACATTTGACAGATGACATATGACATTTGACAGATGACATTTGACAGATGACATTTGACAGATAACGTTTGATAGATGACGTTTGACAGATGACATTTGAGAGATGACATTTGATAGATGACATTTGACAGATGACATTTGACAGATGATATTTGACAGATGACATTTGGCAGATGACGTTTTACAGATGACAGATGACATTTGACAGATGACTTTTGACAGATGACTTTTGACAGATAACATTTGACAGATGACATTTGACAGATGATATTTGACAGATGACATTTGGCAGATGACGTTTTACAGATGACATATGCCATGTATTGTTTGATTTAAGAAAACAGTTTGTAATACTCTCTTTCAAAAGAATATATATATACAGATGACAGATGACTTTTGACAGAACTTTTATTATGCCTAATTTATCTCCTGCTTGAAAAAATAGCAATGGTAAGTTTATACAACTTGAACGGGGGTTTCACAAAGCATATCACCGGTGATCGGAGCTTGATCTAGAATCAACTCGATTTAACAGTTCAGAAATCTAACCAAGCCGTTGATTTCCGATCACTGGTGATCACGATTTGTGAAATCCACAGTTGTATAGGCACGGCCTTCTTAAGATAAAGATGGCTATGGTATAGGTATAATTTAGGCGAAACAAAGTTCGCCGGGCCAGCTAGTATTATATATCTATTGATAGCAATAACTTCGAATTCACACAATTTGGGAAGATTCACTGTTCAATTTCGAAATCTGCTTAAAAAGCACATACTTTTTTCAGTTTTCCACTCACACTTTCATTCATTTTTCTCCCCCTTGAACTATCAAACTTTCACATAAATGAAATATTCATAATATATTATGAAAATACACAAAGATACATATATACATTTAAGATATTTTTCATTACACCTCTCTGAAAACAATAACACGGGAAAAATTTTCAGCAGGAAGCATTTCGATATTGTAAAACACAATCATTCAACAACAATTATTCAAAATACTGACATCTACTGTCACGCAATCGTTGCTCTGTGTCTCAGCATAGGATGCATCTATGTCTCAGCGCACCGTAATAGTATATTTCATTACTAGTCCAGAAAGTAAGCTTTTTCCGTGCGCGCGCGATGTGTTCCCGTGTGAGGCGGAGCCGAACACGGGAACTCGTGCAAGCACGGAAAAAGCCTTCTGGACGTGTAATGAACGATATTTTTCATTACACCTCTCTGAAAACAATAACACGGGAAAAATTTCGATATTGTAAAACAATAATTATTCAAAACACTGACATCTACTGTCACGCAATCGTTGCTCTGTTTCTCCAGCATAGGAATCATAGGATGCATCTATGCCTCAGCGCACCGTAAAACTTTTTGCGGTGCGGCCGCACGGAAAAGAGTCATTTTCGATGTTCTAAATCTACATGTCATGAAAGTGTTTTCAGTGCGGTGTAATGAAAAACTTTTTACGGTGTGGCCGCACGGAAAAGGGTTATTTTCGATGTCCTGAATCGAAATGTTATAATAGGGTTTTCAGAGCGGTGTGATGAAGAAGATCAATCGCAAATACATCAAATTGACACTATTCTAACCAGCTCATCCAATTCACCTAAGTGCAGTTTAGAACATAGTACCACATTTCTGAGATCTGCAGAATCTTCTTATTTGAAAACTTTTTTTCATAAGTCACAAACCTCCATTTAGATCTTACTGCAATTTGAATTAAAAATTTACAAAAGCGTATACGAAACCAACACCATAAATTATAGCACGATGACATGAAAATCCATAAAAAAAACATCCATTTTATATTTGGAAATGCCATTCCTACCAAATTCTTGTTTCATTCAAAATTCTCAGGTGAACGGAAACGTCGAATGGGGGTTAATTTATCGCCAAAATTATTTTCCTTGCTGGATCTATGGCCCAAAGAGTTCATCCGTTCACTCCGTCGTGTGAAAAGATATAAACGAATCGATCTATTCGAGGAGTTTGCAATAACCAAAAGTGGATCGGAGATAACGGCGAGTATAGATCAAATTATCGAACAGGGAGCAAGCGGAAAGAATGGAGTGGTCAAATATGTAACTATTGTAGTAGATTGTAGATAGATAGTTACAGTAAAATCCAGTGACATTTAGGTATTCTCTGAATCTTTAACATCATCTATTCCATACAAAAAATTGCGCCACGACCTCAAAATATTGACTTATAGGCCTACCACACGCTCAAGCTTCACCACAGTTTGGCTTGCGCAAACCGGCTTGAACACTGAACACTGAGGGAAACTGTATACAATTCTCCCAACCACACGCTCAGTTTTCAGTGTTCAAGCCGGTTTGCGCAAGCCAAACTGTGGTGAAGCTTGAGCGTGTGGTAGGCCCATTAGGAGTGGCTCCACCAGGTTTTTTATGCATCTAAAGCGATTTCAAAACAAAATATAAGTAGATAATGCAAGTTCATCCCATATACGATCTGTTCGGAAATTTGAATTAGCTTCAATAACTTTGTTTTATATTAATTTAATTTGATAGGTTCTTTTCAGTGGGTATGTATAAAGAAAATGACTTCGATGAGAGGTAGAGATGAACTGTTTTATTTCTTATCACATGAAACATATTTTACATTTCCAGGCAGGATTCTTTCATATTAAGGTTATCACACACTATAATATTTCAATACATATAACAAACTTATTGTTAGTCTCCGAAACTTTGACTCGAAGAAGTATCATTATTGGAAATATCCTCATGCTTACCTTCTTGAAGTATAACACTTACACTAACGATACTTCTTTATTCGATCTCATCAGCTTTGGCCGAAAAAATTAGCAAAAAAAATATAGAATGTCGAATTTTGCTTGACCATATGGCATTCGAGGTTTATCCATTTGAAAGTTATCGTGTTTACCGCCGAACGGACTCTGGAAATTGATTTTGACTACGGATTCGTGATCAGTGAGCCGAACCTGGTCGATTGGGACCATTGATGGCTCAAAATTCAAAAGATACAGACATCGAAACGAACTTATATGCCCATTGTTAAAGTGGAACGAACGCTCAAAATGGGTGAATGAAGTTTAAGTGTTGACTTGTGACACTTTATGGCCACAGGGAACCAAAATATCTCTTGAGCAAACTCCTACTCTGCGCCCACTTCAGGGGATCTTATTTCAAAAAGGATTGCCCACATAATTTTTTTTTGGTGAGAGACCCACTCTATTTCTCGACAAAGAATTAATTTTTGAACTTTTTCGCACTTATTTCTTCACGGCTTTCAAAATAGTTATTTTCCTATCAAGGGCGGAAAGTTGTACTTTCCCGCAATAGATTGCCGTTGCCCGAACGACGCGGAGCGGAGTTCGGGCAAGCAATCGAGTGCGGGAAAGTACTTTCCGCTCAAGATAGGAACAATATTTTTTCTACAACCGTATTATGAAGTGAAAAAAAAAAACTTCGACACAACTCGAATATTCGTTTTGACACATTCATTAAGGAGTTTGGGATTCTATGCGGAAAATCATAGACCATGACATAGAAATAAATACACAGATCCATGTATGCCAGTCATAATTTTTGAAGGATGTCAAGTTCTCTTTAAAAATGCGATAATTTTCAAACGGAAATCTGCATTAATAATTAGTTTGACATGGATGAAACTGCATAATTTGAAATATTTAACTAAATATATAAGTAAGTAGATTAAGAGATTTCATGTTGAAGGTATTATTATACCCAAATTCAACACATATTTACTTTCTCGCACTAGTGCGGAAAAGTAACTTTCCCGCACTAGTGCGGGAAAGTGACACTTTCCGAATCGAAAACAATGCGGGAAAGTAGTTAGTTAGGCCCGGTTGTAGAAAAAAAAGTTTTTCATATTTCTGAATCCAACCATTATGACTTGAACCCTTTTGAAATTGCTTTTCTTCTTTTCATATGATTTCTCTACCTATTTATCGAGACTAACTTCTGAACAAGCACTCGTTGGGTAATCCTCCAAAAAAATATTGGACACCAAATCCCTGAAGAATATATTTATTGATTCCACATTTGGGTATCAACTATCTCTAATTGTTTATTCAGTTATATCTATGTTAATGGAAAATTAAACATATAAATATTGAACGAATGAAACTTCTCAACTCTCATGACTATCAAGATATAGATCTCCATGAATAATTGGGATATAACGATGGTTTTTTTACCTTTCCAGTTTACCAGTTATGTAAAAAGTTGAATCTCATATCTCTAATTGAAGAATATTTTACAACTATTTAATATTCTATTATAATACATGAATTGCTCAATTATTAGAACTGGTTTATTTTTTTCGTTATACATAGGTTTCAATATTTCAAAATTTTATCACCAATCGAATATGAAAATACAAGATGTCCAACCTTCATCACTGGTCACACTCTTCGAACCCGAAATTTTATTTTTGTTTGAGATCAAGACAAAGGAGATGCCAGGCAGTTCAATCGAATTTCTCACCAATTTTGATCTAGGGTGTTTGTTTCGCACAAAAAATTGATTGCCATAATTTTTTATCTAAATTCGGAATTGATTCAAATAGCTCACCTAGTGTGGTACACCGGTCCATCTGTTGATTGGAGTATTATGGCGATAAAGTTATTGTGAAAACCACAAAATTGGAGTAAAAATTTTTCTGCACTTACAATCTTATAGAGATTCTCAAGAATTTGAGTTCTGTAGTAGAATATTCATGGAAATGTTTTTTTGTCCCACCTTTTGGTGTATACGATTTTCATTTGTTTTTTATGGTTGAAGGAGTATCCCTCATTTCAAAATATCTTAGAAAATCAGTTTTCCGACAAACGTGATGCTTGGGTTGATAATGTTTCAGTTATGAGAAACACTGAGCTCGAGCATGATAGTTTCGAAAGTTTATAAGGCAGAAATCTTAGGAACTTGGAAATGAAATTTCAGTTCGTACAATCTGAAATAAAATTTGTCGTGCAAGTTCTATGAACAGTTATATGAATATCTCAGAATGAACGCAAAATTTTCGTTATGGCTATAAAAAGGGATTCTCATTTGAAAAAAATTAAGTTCTCGTTTTCCGGATGGCCAATTTTGATTACGGATTCGTGCCCTTTCCTGTATCATAACTATTGCGAAAATTATTCTTATTCCTCATAGAAGCCTGGAGAAGACAATTTTGCAATGGAAAGCCTTGAATATATTCATTTTTCAAAAGAATATTAAAAGAATTTTCAGTCATCCCTCTTCAGTCAAAGCTTAACTCCGAAACCTTAAACCAATTTCGATTCCTTACCTATTTATACTATTTATACCAATAGGTATAGAAAATCTGACCAATTGTAGGGAGCCAATATAATGATTTACACCGAAATGCGTTTACAGAATATACTCAAAATACCCAGTACTTTTTCGTATTTAAAAAATGTTTTGTATGTCATGCGATTTAATGAGGACCAAAGCAAAATAATGATGATAAATAATAACAATTCCATCAGTTAACGTTTCGATTCATTGTCAAATTTAAGGGCTTGGGCTTGCCACGCAATGTGACACCCTGTATGCATATTGAATCGCGACTGGACCTTCATGAAAGGTAGTCCCATCTGAGACTTAGAAAGCACATAAAGGGTGTTTCAATAAGAGCTCATAATTTAAATTTCGCGTCATGATTGACACTGATAATATCATATGATTACAGTGAACTCTATTCTTTTAGTGGTATAGAGTTCACTGCATGATTATGACGTTTCAGATCGAAAGTTGACAGATGGGAGTTAGTAAACATGGAGCATTGCATGGTAGAACAACGCGCCCTGACGGTGAGTGGTGAACTTTATCGAGCTATGATAACACAGTTTTTTGTACCTCATTTGGAGGCTATTGATCTTTGCGACATGTGGTTTCAGCAGGACTGTGCCACATGTCATGCCACCTTGAAACATTGACGTTCTTGCACGAGTTGGCTCCTGGTAGTGTCATTTCTCGATTCGGTGACCAGAATCGGCCTCGGTTTGAGCCAATAAGCCTATACCATTGAAGCCTCGAAAGCCGAAATTAGACAATGTATCAAATAAATACCGCACCTGTATTCAATAAGCTGATTAAAAATATCGTCAAAAGGGTTCGCATATGCCAGCAAAGCTGTGGTGGCCAATTACAAGATATTTTGTTTCATACTTACTCTTAACTCGGCCAAGTTACAAGCTTCGAAGCTTGTAGTTTCAGAGGGGTCTCCTCAGGAGGCCTAGGAGTAATCACTATAAACATAAACGTATATTTTCCACATCAATAAATATTTCAATACTTTGCTAGAGAAAAGAATGTACCTATTATTGACCACTGAAATATTGCGGTACTATTGAAATACCCTTTATTATAAATTCGAGGCATGAAGGTCATAATGGTATTTTTAAATACATCAACAGAACTGGAAAATGGTTTTATTGAACTGGATTCTGTACGGGATCGAAGGAGTTTGTGATGATTTGTTTTGATATGAATTGAGAAGGATATAATGTTGAAATTCTTAGAAAAAAACGCATTGGAGGTCGCAGTGAACTGTAACTCTTTTCACTATAACTAAAACTGTGGCAACTTCGGTGTATTCTTCCCTACGCCAAGAAAAGATCAACCGAAATTGTTATTAATAGTGTATTCAGTAGATGACAACGATGTGCGAAAAATCAATGGATTAATCTCTAACCGATTGTGGATAATGGGAAACAGATCCACTTTTCGATAATGATATAATCTTCAGACCATCGCCGAACATTTTTACCTGGATCATTACGGAGTGGGTCTGTGACAAGAGATATTCATGATAATTTACGACCTACTTCAAACCAATCATGACAACGTCCAGAAAACTTACTGCATTGCGTCAGACTGCTCGATGAAGCGCATAACTTCGAAACGCTAGAAATCGAAAGGGATGATGGGTGCTGAAGGTTTTATTTTCCACCCCAAATAATACTGGCTAAAAATACTTGTTTTGCTGGTGAATTCCAATCCGTCCATTCCATTTCGAGGTAGATCGAGAATTCAATATTCAAGTTTCGAGTTATGACTTCAGAGTTTTCTATTTATTCTTCCCAGACAGGGTGTTTCAAAACTACACACATCGTCAGAAGTATTGGCTCCCTAGGTTTCTCAAGGAATAAACAATCTATGTTCTGAAAATTTATATTTTCATCTAATTAAACTGCAATATATTTGATAAAAATTCTGTGTTTGTTACTCTTTGCTTCATGCAGAATGAGATAAAATTAGAAAAATGAGAAAACATCTAAATTCATCGATTATTTATTTTGGATTACTTAGTTATCCCACAATCGAATCCCAAATTCAATGGTACGTATTTCCACCTTTTTTTTCAATCAACTGACCAATATGCCTGCATCCCACGAATCGAATCATTAATGAAATTTACCGGTATATCGTTCTTCGTGAAGGCAAACTCAAATCCTGAAAAGTTGTGCTCTGGCGATAGGATATTGGTCTCCTCAATACGTGCTCAATTGAATTCATGTCTGGTGAGTTTGCTCGCCCATTTATTCTCCGGATATTGTTCTCTTGAAGAATGTTCTGAACCCTTCGTGTGGTGGGGCATTATCATACTGATAAATGAAATTATTTCCAAATTCGTAGCTCAGAGGAACAATCATTAGTTCAATGATGTTGTCTGCGTATATTGCACCAGTCATAATAAGAGGGATACGGTGACAGAACATTATACCCCCAGCACATTATTGATCCGCCTTGATAGGGTACAGTTTTCTGGGCGCTCTAGTCTGCCTGGACCCCTCCAAACTTTTTTTCGTCGGCTATCACTTTGTAAAATCCAATCGTCACTCGTCCGAAAAAAGTAAGTTGCGCCATTGTGGGAAAAGCCAGACCGAGAATTCAACCATTGCGTCAACAACCAAATTCCTCACTATCTGGTAGTTGGCGCACGGTTGAATCCTCAGTTCGCCTTTTATAAAACCGGCCCTTAAACAACTGATGAAATTGCATTTTATTTTTTTTTCTCAGAAAATATTCGTCGCAGGAAAAAAACACAGTGAACCATTCTTATTGTGAATTATATAGTGATTACGAAAATAATTTAAAATTCGAGAAAAATCAGTGGCGTACCAATTTTTTCACCGAATTCATACGGACAGAAGTCTGTACGGACGCCACTGGTGAAAATTGAACATCATTTTGTATAGGAAAAATGTGTCTTAATGCGTACTCAAAAACTACCAAAACGCAAAAAGAAATCGTGTACGGTGTAGAAAATAATTTCATAAAACCAATTTTTTTTACTTCAACACCCCGTATCTCAGAAACTATATGCGTCAGGGACCTAAAGTCCATAAGAACTTTATGTCATAAAATCATCTGAGGATTAAGTTCCCGAATTTACGGTCCCTTATTCTGAAACACTCTGTATACAGTTCTGCACTCTGTATACAGTTGAGCAATCTGGATATTATTTTGCACGAAGCTTGAATTCGTCCTTTCCATCTTTATGCAAAATTTTATTTCAATCGTATCTGTAGTTTTGAATTCATATTTACGGAACCCCTGGTCGAATTGTGCCCATTAACGAACCCGACCGTGGCATTCGAGATCCAAACCTACTTGGAAAATTTCAAGTTTTTTGGTTTATCTGTTCCAAAGTTATCGATTTTTCAATGCATCTACATCCCAACGCTTATGTCATTTCGAATTCGAAACCGAATGAATCCATTTCGGTGCTTTATAATGATAAAGATACCCTATAAATCATGAAATCCCAGAGTAGCGTCTACACCGTGTAAAATCGGACTTATCTTTAAGCTCGACTTTCACACAAAAGACACATATTCCCGTGAATTCTGCTCCCACAATAAAAAACGTTTTACATAACGGTGATGCGGCCTGTCATTGCATATACCTGCATGCCTTCACCCTCTTTTCGCTCTTCCTCCTTCTCCCCCCATCACTCGATAGAATGCCGAAGAATGAGCTCGCTAACGATCGGAGTTGTTAGATTTTATTTCTTCGAAATACAAAAGTTGATAAGTGCCAGATGCAACCTGCATCATTTTTACCTGCTCCTATTTAATGCACAGGTTAAGCTAGGATTACTGTCGTCATGAAGTTATTCAAGGGGGGATGCGAATGTTTCAACATTTCGGTTAGGACCATTTCTGTGACTCAGGATCGACGTGCTCCTTTGATGGACCAATTTGATATTATATTTTTAATTATTCTTTAATCCTTTCAATCAAATGGTTGACAATATGTTTTAAAATCGTGAATAGTTGTCCACCTCCTGACAATAGACTTAAAAGATTGAAATCAACAAGTTATTGAAGAAAAACCAACAAATCCTACACTCAATCAATAAAATTTTCTTATGAGTGATTTATAGGTGCACGACGATAGGTTTTTCCGCTATAAACATGACCTGATAATATTATATACAGGGCGTTCCTAATGAGTGTATCAACTGTCAAGTGTAGATTCCTTATGAAAAAATAAAAAAAATTCCTGTTCCATTTTTTCGTCCGGGTCTTCGTTTCAGAGATACAGGATGTCAAAAATTTATATATTTTACAGAATTGAGTTTTTGTACACACATTGTCATTGATTATAACTACTTTTTTGCACTTTCCTCGGTATTATTGACGTGGCAGTGGCGATCGGTTTTACCCCCCAACTTTCACACCACTGACCAAATTTGCATGTGAACAGCAAATTCTAATGCTTCAATGTGTTTAACATGGTCCATTACTCTAAAGTGTACGGTTTTCGGGAAAACTGGCATTTTATGATCAAACATTGAATTGAAGCAGTAATTTCGAGCTATTTTAGTGATCTTGTTAACTATGGTCGCTAAAATAATGAGAAATAACTTTGCAATTAATACTTCGAAACCTCGTTGTCGAATTTTGTTGAAATTAATGAACTTGTTAATTATCACTACTCATTTTTCCAATAACAAGTTTACAATGCGTAGCAAATTGGCATCATATGCCAGTTTTCTCAAAAACGGTTCACTTTAGAGTAAAGAACCCGTTCTTTCTTTATGTAAAACACATTGGCTCATCAGAATTTGCATGCAAATTTGTCCATTGGTGAAAAGTTGAGGGGTAAAACTTTTTCACAAAGTCAATATCTCCGCTACTGGCACTTCTAATAACTGAGTGAAGTGCAAGAAAGTAGCTATTATTAGTGAACGTGTATACAGAATAGTATATTCTGTAACAAGTGCAGAATGAAAATCCGAAACGAGTGAATCATTCCGAAGGCGAGCCGTGGGCGAGCCTGAGGAATCACGAGTATCGGATTTTCATTCTAACCGACAACCGAGTAACAGACTATACTTTCTCCACGACTGTTTCGAAGCTAGATAATTAATCTTTTAATACGAAGATGAATTATGACGTTTCGAAAACCGCAATGAATATGACAATCTGACACAGAGATTTATTCTTTATGTTTTCAAAAGTGTTACGGAATGAATATTCTCACACACTGTGCGAGAATGAAATTCAGTCGAAATTCTTAAAAAACAAGGATTATACTCAAGCTCGAGTTGGTTATTGGTGGTAATCTATAAAAGGCGAAAACCAAGGACCAAACTGAACAACAACCGCGGTCATAACTGGTTATTTACTTGAAATCGATAAAAGTGTTGTAAAATGAATATTACATATCGAGTGATGGAATACTGACATTCTATGGTCAAATTCGATGTTGGAAGAGCTGTATTTTGTGGCAGTCGTGGAGAAACTTAATTCTGTAATTCAAACAGTTCCAGAAATATTAGCAAAAAACTGAAGGAAATTAAAATTTTTGACACCCTGTATATCGAAAACGAAAATCCAGAAAAAAATGGAAGATAATTTTTTCGTGTTTCCATAGAGTTTCTTCCAAATCGACACGAACTCCAAATGCAAATTTTGTAGCACGTTCATAAATGCATATTTGCAAAACCCTCAAAATGATGTGCCCTTCGACCCCTGGTGTCATTTAAGATTCTTCAGGAGAATGCCATACCACTTTAGGGGATTTCTTGAATTTGTCATCAGGAGATTTCCTCCTCCAAATGAAAATTGATCTTTCTTGGCGTTTCCTGAGAAAACCCATACTTGGCTGAATTGCTTCAAGCGGGCCATCCTCATAAACTTATCGTCCAAAATTATAGATATCGATGTTTTCCAAAGATACATATATTCCGTATCATCACCCAGAAAAGCTGAATGGCATGGCGAGGTCTTTGAGATGCCTTAGGTAGGTACTTCAATTTTCCTAAGCACAGTTAAAATTATGGTTTGGGCTGGAGTTTGTTCTGGTGGCAGAAGTAACTCATTCATTCAACATATGTTGATGAAGTTCTCTACAGAGGAGACCCACAAATTCACGTAGCTAATGGCGACCATTTCTTTTTTTAGATGATAATGCGATGCTACATAGATCCTACCAGGTGACCATTGCTAGAGGAAACCAGGGTATTTCACATCTACAATTATACCTTCAATATCCCCTGACCTATAACCAATCGACCACACTTGGGACCAATTACAAAAAACCATTGATGCACACGGACGGAAACGCTTGTACAGCTCCCAGATCACAATTTCTGCGTCAAATTAAGCAGGATGTTCTCAATAGCTTGCTGGAAAGCATGAATACTTCGTACTCAGATTGAATAAGAGTATGAATTTCTGAAGTTTGCACAATTATTATTCTTCAAATAATGTAGTTTTGTTATTGTCATCAATACATCACTTTAGTATCTCATCATTATTATAACCTGAGAAACATTACATATAGATATTTCAAAAAGAAATTGGGTTCTTCTGAAAAGCAAACATAAATAAATCCCATAATATTCAATTGACGAGCAGATAATTTTAATAATGCCGTGTAACCTATTAATGCTAAGTATTCAAAGTGTAGGTTTCATTATAGGAACAAGTTCGAATAAATGAGTATTATTAGGTATTGAAAACCCAAGATTTTCGAAATGATTTTGATCCCAACCCTCTCTTCCGTTTACTTATGCTCGGATAAACAATTGGATCGTATCAAAGACAAAATAGAAGCTGATTCGATAGAGTCAATCGGGCGGAAAAATTGAAGGAATTTAGGTATAAAATGTGCTAGGGTATCGTACAGGTGAATAGTTGATTTAGAGGGAGGTTGCTGTCATTATAGATTCGCTTCCAGAGACAGGCAATTGCAGGTAGCTTTCTGGTTGTTTCATGTCAGTTGCCTTTCAGGTACCAGGAGGGTCGTTTTTTAGCATCCCCATATAATGAAATGAATACTTTTCGAATTCGATGGAAGCATGTGCTATTCGATAAACACTATGTGACACTTGGTATAAACGTTTAACTGTTAATTGAACTCACTTTATCACAAAATGTGAAACTCTTCTAGAAGAAAAGCTATAACTATTTCTGTTATTAATTGACCGTAAAAAGACCCCGCACTTTATCTATGGGAAATGGCGTTCCGTCAAATTTTCTAAAATTTTGGTATAATGTAGTACTCGACATACTGATCAAAAGTGTCCATGGCCCCATCTCAATCCTATGACTAGTTTTTGAGATACAGGGCGTTGAAGTTGAGAATAACCCACTCTTACTACGCCCGTTTCTCGGAACAGAATCGAATGAACTTCAATCTTTCTCAAGAAACATTTCATTACATCCCCAAGGAGCAAGCATATGGAGGAATATGACCAAAAATCGTTACGAATACAGGGTTATCCATAATTTAATGCATGCCCGATATAGAAAGTAATGAAAGTATAAAATATGTCAGTTCCCGTCCGGAGCAAGAACGTTCGCAAAATGAACTATTACACTAGATATGTTGTTGTTACATCGAAAAAGTTTGAAATACCCAGAATTTATACTGGGTGATCCATTATTATAGAAACTATTCTCAAGGAAGGTTAAATGAACACCCTGTATTTATGAGGGAGTTTTTTTTCACCATTGTACTTGATATAAAAACATCAATACGGCTGAGAGTTTTTATCCACTTCCTATGACCAGATTTTTAGCTGGAATAAGAATAGAATAACATAAATAAATAATTTTCATATTACATAAAAAAAAATCTGGTCATGGGAAGTGGATAAAAACTCTCAGCCGTATTGATGTTTTTATATCAAGTACAATGGTGAAAAAAAACTCCCACCTCATCGGATTTAATCTTGAAATAGAGGGTGATGAAGAAAAGAGGTGGTTTTTGGGTATTTTCGTGAGGTTCAAAGTTCATTTCATGATTGAATCACCCTGTATTCTTTGAAGTCCATGGTGATATGTTCTAAAAAAATTAAACAAACACCTTGAATCAACCCATAAATACAGGGTGTTCATTTAACCTTCCTTGAGAATAGTTTCTATAATAATGGATCACCCAGTATAAATTCTTGGTATTTCAAACTTTTTCGATGTAACAACAACATATCTAGTGTAATAGTTCATTTTGCGAACGTTCTTGCTCCGGAACTGACATATTTTATACTTTCATTACTTTCTATATCGGGCATGCATTAAATTATGGATAACCCTGTATTCGTAACGATTTTTGGTCATATTCCTCCATATGCTTGCTCCTTGGGGATGTAATGAAATGTTTCTTGAGAAAGATTGAAGTTCATTCGATTCTGTTCCGAGAAACGGGCGTGGTAAGAGTGGGTTATTCTCAACTTCAACGCCCTGTATCTCAAAAACTAGTCATAGGATTGAGATGGGGCTATGGACACTTTTGATGAGTATGTCGAGTACTACATTATACCAAAATTTTAGAAAATTTGACGGAACGCCATTTCCCATAGAAAAAGTGCGGGGTCCTTTATATACAAAGTTTTCTATGTGACACAGTTCTTTAAACCAGTGTTTTCAACCTTTTTCATGATGCGACCCCCTGGTATGAGAAAATATTTCGCGACCCCCCCGACCCTTCGCTTTTTTATCATGTATGGTTGTGCATGTTACAGTGTTACAAATATTCATTACATACATCGATGAGAAGATAGCCACATCCACACATACACTCAAAGATCAAATATGGCTAATGAAAAAAATTCATAACTCAGTGAAATGAGATCGTATTAAAATCAGATTCAGATTTGAGCTTGATGGGTTGATAAAAAATTGAATCCTCTTTCATTTGAAAATTTTCAAGACTCAGGGAGGGAGTTATGGGGGTTGTTGGGGGTGATTTCCGACAAAAATCAAAACTCGACGAAATGGGAGTGTTCCTTGTTCAGATTCGAATATGCGTTTCTTGAACGCCGAAAGAATGAAATATAATAAATTCTATAGTTTGTTAGCTTCTAGGTTCGGAGATTTGGGGGGTTTTTAATAAAAAATGATGAAAAAATTCATATCTCGACGAAATGAGAGTATTCCACGATCAGATTGGAATATGCGTTTCTTGAATGACGAAAAAATTAAAAACAATAAGCCCCATAGTTTGTTAGCCCCCAGGTTTTTACATTCGGGGGGTTGTTTATGGAAAATGACAAAAAAAAATTAATATCTCGGTGGAATGAGATTGTTTCACGATCAGATGCGAATATGTGTTTCTTAAATGCCGCAAGAATGACATACAAAAGACCCCATAGTTTGTTAGTCCCCAGGTTTGGAGATTTGCAGGATTGTTTATGAAAAAAGGTAAAGAAAATTCATATTTCGAAAAAATGAGAGTGTTCCACGATCTGATTCGAATATGTGTTTCTTGAATGTCGAAAGAATGAAATACAATAAACCCCATCGTTTTTTAGCCATCCGGTTTGGAGAATTGGGGGGTTGTTTATGAAAAATGATGAAAAAAATTCATATCTCGACGAAATGAGAGTGTTTCACGATCAGATTCGAAAATGTGTTTCTTGAATGCCGAAAGAATGAAAAACAAAAGACCCGATAGTTTGTAAGCCCCTAGGTTTGGAGATTTGGGGGGTTATTTATGAAGAATGATGAAAAAAATCATATTTCGGAGAAATTAGAGTGTTCCATGAGAGAAGAATTGTGTCATTTGATTAATCCGAAACAAGCACAACCTTCTCTTACTAAAGTTCTCCCGACTTCTGGCGACCCCCCCTACAGAAGCTTCGCGACCCACAGGCTGAAAAACACTGCTTTAAACCAACAAAAAGTTATATAGCATAAGGATAAGGGAATATAAATGTTGCTGATATTAATAATAAGATATATATTCACAACAATCAATTTCGATTGTCGCCTACATATTCATGGCAAAGAATCACATTATGTGACGAAGAATGACAGCACACCAGGCGTACGAAATAACAGACGAAAATGTGACTTATAGTACCAAGAGGTGTCTCACATACAATTTGTGACTTCTCCTAAACTTTGGATTGCCCTGGAAGGCTTTTCAACTGTAAATTCTTGGAACGATTGGTTTGGAACGAACACTATTTTTACAAAGTCTGCAAACATATTTGGAACATCGATAAACGACATTCGTTTGACATGGACGGGACCGTGCTAGCCTAATAATTTACATTAACGAAGATGCTGATGATGTAGTAAAGAAATCGGGAGATACTGAAAGTGTAGAGACGTGCTGCTCAGAGAATAAGATATTGCTGAATAGCTATATATAAGACAGAATCCATGACTGCTATTCACAAAGTGAATTTATTATGGTTTGATAAAATTTCTAATAAGGTCACTTCTTTATTCTGAAAAAAGTTTCACCCTGTCGGTTTAAACATTTTCAAAAATGAATATAACTACAGTACGCGTCAAAATTATTGAACAAATTCGTTTCATTTTCTCAGAAGAAAAATATTTGGCAACAAAATCCTGAAACAGATCAATTTTTGTTTCACTTTTACCAAATCATTTTGCATTTTTGAAGGATTTTTGTTGCACCCTGTGCTATCACCATTAACCCTCTAAAATTTTTGAATAGGGAAAGATGGTCATGTGGTTCTTTTTTGGCAAGGTATTTGTATCTCCTTTTACAGGCGTACAGAAATTTTCAAAAAAAAAAATTTTTTTTTTTAATATGTTAGTTCAAACAGGTTTTCAGTATGTGCACTTTGTCATGGCTCATTTACTTTGAGACGATGGTACCTGAAGAAATTTGTCACCGAATGAAAGTCGACCATTACAGCACAACTTTCAACCCCCTAACGTGGAAAATTAGAATGTGTGAAACAAGGCGCTTCAGTTATGATCTTAAGTAGGTATGTTATTAGTACTTACGTTCCTACTGAAGTTGAAACTTTTCGATAAAAGTTGTGCATGAACAAAACTGTAATGGTCAAATTTCATTCAGTGACAAACTTCATCAGATAGGTACCATCGTCTCAAAGTAAATGAGCCATGACAAAGTGCACCTACTGAAAACCTTCTTGAACTAACTACATAATAAAAAAAAAATTTCTTGAAAATTTTTGCACGCCTGTGAAAAAGAAACAAAGACCTTGCCAAAAGATTACCACATGACCCACTTTCTTTTTTCAACAAATTCAGAGGGTTGATGGGGATGTCACAGGGTTCAACAAAAATCCTTCAAAAATGCATAAAAGTTTGGTAAAAGTGAAACAAAAATTGACCTGTTTCAGGAGCAAATTAGCTCCAAAGCCTGAATATTTGAGAGATTTCGAAGAACTTATAAGAAAATTCAGTTCACATACATGTTTCATAAACTTTGAAACAAAATTTCTAGAAATTTTGAATTCAATCGCTGCAGCCCGTTCTGTGAAAATAAAAACAGTGGGAGATAACTGAGATGACATAATCCAATATGGTACACCCTTCTAGGGGATATTTTTCTCGAATTCGAAGAATATAGACCGTTTTGATACGAGAATCGCGGAGAAAATATAAAAGATCAATAACTGCACCCCTTCGGTCACGACATACTTGGATTCGACAATATAGGACAGATACAATATCGAGTTAAATTGTCGTTAAACTGAAAAAATACAACTCTGGTATCGTCGAACTTTTCTTATAGATGAAGTTGTTCGGAGATAACGCCCAAGAAATGGTTTTTATGGAGCCTGATTCCAGAGAAGATGCGTCACGTTTGGCGAATAGCTATGAAATTAGAGTTATAAATTTTTATTTCAATATCCCCATTCTCTATTAGCGGAAAACTTGAGTTGTATATTTTCTATCTTCTCCTTCGTGTTATGTATGCAGGACCTTTCAGTGAGCATAAAAAACTTTAGGGAGGAGGACAGATTTTCCAAATTTCTTATTTTCAAATCATTTTTGGTGTTCGAAACATGATCAAGAAAGTAGATATTCTCTTTTGTTTTATCACTCCACATTATACAGGAACCCGATTTATTTATATTGATTGAATCAAAAGATTTCATGTGAGCAACTTTGACGTCGTTTAGCGAATTTTTCGCTATACCAACCATGAAGCTATAACTCGCTGATTTTTTGTAATACTCAAAATATCACCTCGTTTATCTTTGAAGAGGAAATATGAAAGTAATACTATGATCAATTTCTCCTATTCGATCCTCACGAGTCCAAACGAGGACGACACTCGACACTAGAGCAACTTATTGGTTGATTTCTTGAAATGACTTCAGCTAGATGATTCGATTCATAACCTTAATCGAAGAAAAGAATTTATTCCAATTTTGGAGGTGATCGACAAATGTAGTAGAGGAACAACCATTTTGACAAATAATTTTATAGTTTGCACGTGTTGTTGAACGGAATCCCTGTCCAAGGTGATTTGGCAAAACAGGCTGAATATACAGCAACTAATTATTTCAAGAAAGTGAAGAAGGACTAAGCTGAGACCATCGAGAATTAAAATGATATATATAAAAGTGATATCGCATATTGAAAATTGAATACCTAGTTAAATTAGATGAGTAAAATGCTGAAGCTGAAGCTCCAACAAGATTTAAGCTCAACAGAGAATTTCGAACCATTTCATAACCCAAACTCTCGAACTTGGAACACCTTGTATGTAGAAGTCACGTGAAAGAAAGTGGTTATTTATATTGATTGAATCAAAAGATTTCATGTGAGCAACTTTGACGTCGTTTAGCGAATTTTTCGCTATACCAACCATGAAGCTATAACTCGCTGATTTTTTGTAATACTCAAAATATCACCTCGTTTATCTTTGAAGAGGAAATATGAAAGTAATACTATGATCAATTTCTCCTATTCGAGCCTGACGAGTCCAAATGAGGACGACACTCGACACTAGAGCAACTTATTGGTTGATTTCTTGAAATGACTTCAGCGAGATGATTCGATTCATACCCTTAATCGAAGAAAAGAATTCATACCAATTTTGGTTGGTGATCGACAAATGTAGTAGAGGAACAACCATTTTGACAAATAATTTTATAGTTTGCACGTGTTGTTGATCGGAATCCCTGTCCATGGTGATTTGGCAAAACAGGCTGAATATACAGCAACTAATTATTTCAAGAAAGTGAAGAAGGACTAAAAAAATTAAAATGATATATGAAAAAGTGATATCGCATATTGAAAATTGAATACCTAGTTAAATTAGATGAGTAAAATGCTGAAGCTGAAGCTCCAACAAGATTTAAGCTCAACAGAGAATTTCGAACCATTTCATAATGATTCAAACTCTCGAACACCTTATATGTAGAAGTCACGTGAAAAAAAGTGGTTTTCATTACGTGTGAGAACATTACCCCTAGAAAATATTCTGCTAGTCACACTGAGCAAACTTGAATATCCACATGGAATTATCCAATTTGAAACAAGTATCACCTACAACGAAATGATCCTCAAATTCCTAAAATCGATGGCTTTTTTCACAATCGATCACAGATGATCATCGAATTTATCTACGGTCAAAATCAACCATCCAAAATTAGGAATAATAATGAGAAATCAAATATCACACTGATGGTGGGTCACAGAACTAATGCGTACCATAAACACGCAATTCACAATTCATGACCGGTCCGAAAACAACCACACGGAACTCACCCGCACGGAAGACGTTTCAACGTGTACGAGTGTCAGTATAATATAACTTATAAATAATACAAAAAATTTTACAAACTTGAGAAATTAAGATAGCCTACAAACTCGAAAATAATTCATGGAACGCATTCTACGACCAAAATCATCGTTAATCCTAATAAAGAAAAGAATAGAAATGATTCGAAGAAGCGAAAATCATTACCATTACACCATTTAGGAATTTCGTTTAGTTTTTTTATATGCTCCCTAGCATTTTAGTTTGGACCGGTGTATTATGAATAATGTCCACATCAACATATTCATGTATACATATTCCTTGCCTTACAAGTTGATTTCCTAACGAATTGCTGGGAAACAAATGGTGAACATTCCTTAATTGGCATCGGTGAATAAAAGCAAATCCCAATAATTTCAATCAGATAAGATTTCCTGATTCATTATCACATTCATTGATATAAATTCAAATGGAATCGCAAACAACGGTGTTACCAAAAAACGTACTTATTGAAATTCAAATTACCCACAGATTATTCCAAACATCTCCCGAAAAAGCTAATGATAAATTTCATTTAGCGATCATAAAATTCCTATAAAAAACTTGTTGTGTAGTTGGATTGCGTTTTCGTCTAACTATTCAGTATTTCTGGTGGGTAATAGACTATATTTCAACAGATCGGCGTTGTTTTTGGGACAGTCGTTTATCCGGTTTAAAGTGGAGAGCTCAGTATTAAATTAAAATTTAATTGATCATGATGCTAGTTTGCAGACACCGATGCGGTATCCAAATCGAAATTTGCGGTGAAGAACCTCAATGACCTATTGGATATTTCGTTTCTTTATTATTCTGGAATTCTCGAATTTACACAAAGATACCGAAATATTCAGACAGGAAACGTTATATTATCTTAGATGGCTATGACTTCTAACAGTATGGTCGTTAAAAAATAATTCTCAAGATTTGTTGCTCTGTAAGGTACCTTCTTGAAGAAATAATTGGAAAACATCAATGGTAGATAAATTGAAATAAGTTAAATCTTGATCACGCTTTTAAGATTCAATAAAGAGGTCGAATAGTGCAATGTTCTGCTTCTGCATGGTAGATCTTAAGAAGAAGAAATAGTTCCACCCCAATCTCCCTTGACGACATCACCGATATATTATTTATTTATTCATTTTTTCATTTATTCATTGATTCATTTATCCATCTATTCGTTTATCCATTTATTCATTTATTCATTTATTGATTTATTCATTTATTGATTTAATGAATTGAGGTCCATTCTTGTCGTTGGAACCTTTTACAATGTTGATGAATTCGTCTCAGCGATGAGGGTTTTATAAATTGTTTGTTCTTTATGTATTGTGTATTTTAGGTATGTTTTTTAAAAATTGTTGTACATTTAAGATTTTTCTATTCCATGTATTTTTTGTATTCTTCTGACGTCACTGTATTATCTGTGCAATAAATTCATTATTATTACTATTATTATTATTTATTCATTTTTTCATTTATTAATTCATTCATTTATTCATTTACTCAATTACTCATTTATTCATTTACTCATTTATTCATGTGTTTATTTATTCATTCTTCCATTTATTCATTTAAGCGTTTAATTATTTATGCATTCATTCATTTATTCAATTCTTTATCTATCTGTTACCTACAGACTAAATTCCAATGCATCATTCACTTAGTAACAAAAATTAATTCACGAGATTCATACTCAATTTATTGCTTATATCAAAATGTATATCACGGGTTTTCACATGCTGTATATTATTGATCTGTTCGATTCGTCGTAGCTTCTTGATAACTGTATCAAATTCCTCTTCCCTATCTCTACCTATAGTGTAAAAGACATTCTTGATATGAATTGAATGCCCAAGATCATTATCATTTATCATAATGATTTCAAGGAATATTATGTATCCTTAGGAGATAAAGATATGATGTTGCGGACTTTTTCTTAGAGACATAAATTTTTTTTAACTTTACCGAACTGTTTCTTCAGCGCACGCCGATAAATCGGAAATTTCAATATTTTCATATCGAATAAGGTTCTCTTCAAGAAAAAACATAGCCTTTGGCACTACCACACTTCTGGCGCAGTCGGGTAAAAGGAAGCTGTATTCTCTGTACAAAGAAAATTTCATCAATGATAAGAACACTTGATCTCACACGTAAAGATATAAGAAAATTTGATCAGTAATCTGATCATCAAAAATAATTCCACAGTCAGTTTAGACGTAGGAATCGGATGCAGGTATCCCTCCTCGTTCATTAAATAGTATTCTTCTGGATGTACGGACAAATATTCGGAAAACCAAATAGGTCAGTATATCTGCTTTCAAATCAACTTCAAGAGTCGACCGTCGTAATCTTTTTACCTGCTACCACCTCGAGATGAAAGAATTCACTTAAATTTAATGGTTATAAAAATAAACCCCAAAATATTCACATTTATCAAGATCTCCAGACAAGACCCACAATTATTTTGAGCAGAATTCATATTTGTTAACAATAGTTTTAAGATGGATCCATCGGAGGGGGTTCAGGGGGGTATCATTTCGGACGGTGGTACCGAATAGATGGATGACTTTGAAATGGGGATAGCAAGGTGGTTGAAATGGATTGGCCACTCCCACGATACGAATTTACTACATAAATTCCCTAAATTGCGTTACACAGCAGGGTGTTGTAGCGAACTGCGTACTCGAAAAGGTTTCATATTCGAGCCTGGTCAGGTAGAACAAAGACGGGAATAAAATGAATTCTCGGAAGACCGGCATTGTTCGTTCTCGAAAACTGAAAGTGTTTGCGATGTTGAATAAAAGGATGTCTAGTAGGACATTGCGAATGGTTCCATCGTCAGTATTATTTCAATTCATATCTGCGTATAACATGTTTACGTGGATAATATGAGATACTGAGTACTTTTGTTACGATTCAAGTACTTAGAATAGAAAAACCAACCAATGACTCAAAGGCTTTTCGGGTTATGAAAATTGTTGTCCATGCAATTTATTTTATCAGGGAACAGGCTGAAATCATTTGATGTTGTGGCACTAAGGAAAAGGACCCATCAATTCTTTCTTTTGTGTATCCAAATACTCGCTTGTTTCAGGTGACGAGTGTGAGTTCATATTCTCTTGATTCATAATGATTCCAAGTATAAGATTGGTTTTTCTCAATTTACCGAAAACTCCTGGCAAACAATTATTGATCGCACACCAGGATGAAGATCTCTTGATTTCGAAAGCCACATATGTAGCGTTTTCATGGGGAGATAAGACACTATTATTCGCGTAAAACCTCGAGATCGGGTAACTTGTAACCTACAGTTGCACTTATGCCTATCGGCTGCTCAGATCGTTACGGTGAGGGGTGAGTCCCAAAAATCACCTTGACAGAGCCCAACTTTAGTTGGCGCCAGGTTTACCACGTAAACAGAGAGAAATCTTGCTTGGGGGAAAATTCGAAGGAAATGATTTTTACAATTTTATTGTAACTAAAAATTTACAAAATAAGTAGGTTATGATTGCTGAAAGTTGAAGGTTTTTGAAGGCGAGGTTCTGATCTTCGTAAGGAACAGTACCTACAGACCGTATTGGTCTTCTCCAAGCATGCATTTCAGAATAAATAAGACTCAGTGATCTCCTCCAATGTTGACTGTTAACTCCAGCATGCAGTGCAGAATAAATAAGAAGTAGAATAGGTCAAAATGGTGGTCGATTTAAATTCTGTTCTAACTAACTCCTCCGAAAATATTAGGATCGAAATCAGTCCAAAATCTTATGAGCTGTCAGCCAAATATGTAATTTCAAAAGAGAGATAGGTATATGCGATTAAACAGGAGTGAAAAAATGATATAATTAGGTATTATCATCCGCTTTACAAGAAGAGAGAAGAAAAGAGCAAATTCGATATATCCTCTGAATTAAACTGAATATACCTAATCAAATCTACAATTGAAATTTTAATAAATGATTCGAAAGAATAATACAGAAATCAGAAGAAAATTCGGTGTCCCATTTAAATTAAAGAAGTTGATGGCATTTCCGGTTGTTCCATTGCAGTATAATGTTGTACTCGACCTACTGATCAACTATTACACTAGATATGTTGTTGTTACATCGAAAAAACCTGAAATACCCAGAATTCATACTGGGTGATCCATTATAATAGAAACTATTCACAATGAAGGTTAAATGGACACCCTGTATTTTTGGGTTGATTTGAGGTGTTTGTTCGATTTTTCCATAACAAATCATCATGGACTTCAAAGAATACAGGGTGATTCAGTTATGAAATAAACTGTGAACCTCACGAAAATCCACAAAAACCACCTTATTTTTTCATCACCCTCTCTTTCAAGATTAACTCTGTTGAGGTGGGAGTTTTCTTTCACCTCTGTACATCGATACGACTGAGAGTTTTTATCCACTTCCTATGTCCACATTCTTTTTTATGTAATATGAAAATTATTTATTTATGTTATTCGCTTCTTATTTCAGGAAAAAATCTGGTCATAGGAAGAGGATAAAAACTCTCAGCCGTATTGATGTTTTTATATCAAGTACAGTGGTGAAAGAAAATCCCCACCTCAACGGAGTTAATCTTGAAATAGTAGGTGATGAAGAAAAAGGTGGTTTTGGGGTATTTTCGTGAGGTTCACAGTTTATTTCATGATTGAATCACCCTGTATTCTTTGTCCATGATGATATGTTCTGAAAAAATCAAACACTTTAAATCAACCCAAAAATACAGGGTGTCCACTTAACCTTCATTGTGAATAGTTTCTATAATAATGGATCACCCAGTATGAATTCTGGGTATTTCAGGTTTTTTCGATGTAACAACAACATATCTAATGAAATAGTTCATTTTGCGAACGTTCTCGCTCTGGAACTGACATATTTTATACTTTCAATATCGGGCAAGCATTCAATTATGGATAACCCTGTATTCGTGAAGATACCTATTCGGTCATATTTTCCTATATAGTTGCTCCCTGGGAATGGAATGAATTGTTTTTTGGGAAAAATTGAACTTCATTCGATTCTGTTTCGAGATACGCGCGTAGTAAAAATGGGTAATTCTCAACTTCAACGCCCTGTATCACAACTAGTCATAGGATTGAGTTGAGGGGACATGGATACTTTTGATCAGTAGGTCGAGTACTACGTTATACCAAAAAATTAGAACATTTGACGCAACGCCACTTGCCATAAGAAAAGTGCAGGGTCCTTTTCATCAATATCGTTCTTTTCGTTTAAAATATATTTACTTGGTTCGATATTTTATCCCAACCCTGTATGATCCCAGAATAAAAAAACAAAATTATCATTTATGAAATCAAACATGAAAGGGGCTCACCAAAAAATGACTTCATGGAAATTTACTGGACTATAAGACTCTATACAAAAGACTTTCTCAAGCATGAGAGAGCTTGAGGGAAAGTGCCCGAAGAAGGTTATCAAGAGAATCCACCAAACAACTGGATGGAATTCAGTATTTCCAACACTATTTAATTTTAGTTTTTAGTACCCTGACTTGATGACGATGTAATTCTAATAAATCCATCTATCTATATTATAGAAGGTGCATATTTAACTTCAATTCAATCATTTACAATCGTGGACCTTCATCCCAGGTCTTCAAAAACCCCTTCATTACACTTCTGATGGTCGAATAAGTACCAAGCGATTTGAGGCAATTAGCCTTCGGCGTAGCTCCAAAAATCAATTCCCCATAAAAAACGAGCCCTTCCGTGCAAAATCGCCAAATGAGTATATAATGTACAATATCTTCGTAGATGACATCCATTCGACGTCTTCACCTGCTTGCCCATCTGCTTCTGGACGAGTGAATCTAATTGCAGGGGCCAGAAGGGTTCTGTCTGGGACGCGTGTCCACGTGGCACGTGCCTCGATCTCGCTTTTCGCCGTCTCGTGGTGAGATGATCTACGGCACCAGATTTGGGTACAGCAACACCGCGGGGTCGCGGCTATCACCAGGACCAGATGCTGATCTCGATGCGATAACTAATTCGACTCCTTAACTCGCCGAATGTGATATGATACGCCATATAAGTCGAGATTACGACTTTTAAAAGTGGTGATATTAGGGATGTTTATTCTCCTTCTTTTTTTTATTTTAAATTTTATTGTGCTTCGGGACGGTTACATCTCATTTACAGTTTCGTATGTCAAAAAATTTTATCAAACAAAATATCCGAAACTTTTTGATTACTGAATTTTTCTAAGAACTTGAAAGATATGAAAAAAATCAATGATCTTCCACAATTCCACGAAATCAATTGTTCCAACAAGAGGGCTTAGAATTGACGAGATATCAGCACTGTTTTCTGAAGATGCCCTTCTTTTTCAGTCACATAAACTCATAAAGTTAATAGTTCGTCGTGAAGCAACTCATCATCAAACTTGATCATTTTTACCCAGCTTCATGGATTTTAAGAAATGTGGCGTCATAAGATTCTTATGAATTGTGGGAGTGACAGGCTATGTTTTATTTCTGAAGACACTTTTTTTCGTTGTGAATATACTGTTTATATGATTCGAGTCGAAGAATTATCCGTTTTATCGGGGTGCGCTTGGCAAACTGTTCGGGAAAATTGAAATTGATGCACTACAGTTCTGTTTGTCTCACAAAGATCTGAAGAAGTCCGCGACAGCATTTCCTGAAGATAGCTCATAATATCCAATATTCTTTCTGGAAAGTTTATCGATAATTTTTGTTCCGTTTTCGAAGATGTTTGGACTGATACAGTAATAATATTCCTTGAAATTATTATGATAGTGACTTTATCCTTCAATTCAGATCAGAATTGTTCTTCACACGATTCGATTGGAGTTATGGTTTCGGAGTTTTCGGGTTTAATTTAATGAATTCCAATGATTTGAACGAGCGTTTTTATCGGTCCCCACCATTAAGTCGTAGGGCCACTTGGCCTATAAAGTTTACCGAATCTAAACTCCAAAAAATCAGGGGAATTAGTTTGTTTCAATTTAACAGAGTGAGTGCTTTCGAAAATGGACTCTGCATCAAGTTCCATATTATACCTACTTATTATCTGAGTATCCAATTTGGTTGACTTCCTTCAATAAATAACGCATCTTTTACTTACCACCGATGATCAAATTGTTCATTTCTATAAATTCAAAGCTTATATAAAATAAATGAGTAATTACAGAGCAAAACAACCCTACCGCAAGACATTTGACTGGGAAGAAAAAACAAAATTGTTATAATTTCGCGAGAGTACCTAATGCATATACTCTGAAATATTGTACATATATCTTAACTGTAGATTCCCCTTATCAAACGAAACACTATTTCCTTTGCCATTCTTCAAAATTCGGTTTAATTCGAGAGATACAAGGTGTCGAAAATCCATCAAATTAACACTTTTATTTGCATATCTCCGGAATCGTTATTTGAAATGAACTGAATTTTGGTTGAGTATTTTTATGTTTTTTACTGAAAGGCTTCATTTTCGAGTTATTCCCAATATTACCCGATAAAATTTGACGAAAAAATAAAAAATCATAAGAATAATCTGGATGCTTCTCTGGATTTTTAGTATCACGAAATGGCTGAAATTTATAAACTCTCTGATCTCTATACAAGTAAAAAATGTAACAATGTTGTCAGAATGTTTATCAATTTGGTCGAAACTAAAATCTCTATGATGAAAAAACGGTTGATGTAGAGATACATATATGTAATAATAAAATCCCACAAATGGGGGAGATAAAATTGAATTCTTAGGAGCATGAATTTATACTTCTTTTACGCACAGTCTCTATTGAAAGTTTATTGTTACTGGTCCATATTGAGAATAAATGTCAATGAAATACAAAATTCGGATATCAATGATGAATGTTGATACAAACCACGTATTAACCTGAAATTAATTGAAAATAAAATGATACTTAGCACAAAGAAATCTGTGGCGATGTTTCTTTTCTGAACAATATCCTCTTGGAATTTTATAAAGTCGACACTACAAAGTTAGTATCACATCAATTCACTGAAAGTCTTCACATAATCATCACGATATCGAAGAAAAACACCTAAAATAATTACTTTCTCCATCTATAACAACAAAGCTCTAGCCATTCACATCACGCCGGTTATCGCTATACGCATGCGTCGTTCATGGGACTGACGTTTGGGACACAGAACAACAGGTTTGAGATGGGTCGATTCATAGATCTTACAGTTTGTCTCGCGCGACGGCTATCTCACATTGCGAGCTAGCGCACCGTTTTACCATTGTTTCATGAGAAAATCAACAATCTGGCAACGTCTTCTCAAAAGCTCTGTGAAATATCATAGGAGATGGGTAACCTAGAATCCTATGACCTAGGTTATTGGACTAAGATAAGGTTAGTGAAAAAACAATTTTTTATGAGTTATTTTTGGGATATCGAGAAAAATATGAACAAGATTCGTGTTTACAAACTAATTTCCGGAAAATCGAAGAAGGAGCTTATTTTGGAGGGACAAATATGGCTTTCCAATTGCAGAAATAATCGGACAAAACTGAGTGTTTTTGTTCAGAAATATCGTTTATGTAACATCAAGAGCTCAAACATTACTCAAAAACTTATGAAATAATAGCATAATATACGAAAATCAGTTCATTTTTTCTATTCTGATTGTTTTTTGTCCCCCCTAGCCCGAAGGCTGGCGACGCCCTTGTGTAACATTCTTATTCGCAAAAGTTTAGTACTTGAGTATTTCCTGAATGTATCAACTCAATTTCAATCGAGAAATATGAACTTTGCATCAATAACACAGAATCGTATCAGGCATATATTCGGCCAATTTTTTTTTCAAATGGCTATACCTTTTGAACAGAGCCGAATTCGGAAAAATGGAAAACAAAAAAAGGTTGATTTCTCCTGCAGTGACAAGCTTCACCGACCTATTCAAGAAGCTGATATCGTCTGCGTAGCAACAGGCTCTATCCGCACGAATATTCGGAAGAAGATCTTTGATGAATATCAAGAACAGTATCGGCCCCAATATAGAGCCCTGCGGTACACCAAACTTTAAATCCTGCAGCTCAGATGTTTGATTGTTGTAGACGACGGCCAGTTTTCTTCCTGTGAGGTAGGACCTGAACAGGTTATTGGCCTGCCCTCTTATACCATAGTGATGCAATTTAATCATCAATTCTCCATAACTGAGTACAATTCAAAAAGACCACTTCCTTCTGATAAATCCACAATTACAGGCATTTGGGTATAATGATATCGTTCTTTTACATTGATTTTGAAAAGGACGATCGGAGAAATACCATCTTGACATGGTATGTTTCAAATGCATCAATAAATACAGGATGTCCCGAAACTAATGCAACATTTGGTCAGAGATTCCCGAAAAGAAATTTGAAGACCTCTATTTTTGATTCTTGCCAGGAGGCCCCCTAAAAATAGTCTTTGTTTTTTTCAGAATCTGGTCATACGAAAATCTTTCAATTTGTTACACAGAAGCTTCATGATAATATATATGAAATCTCAAATCTATCTATTTGGGGGATTGACCTTTAAGACACTTTTCACTGGGCCATAATGTCTTTGGAACCACTAAACATTAAGCGCGTATTTGCATTCCTTGAAAATGGTTAAAGCGAAAGAAATTTTATGCAATTATTATTACACATGAATTTATTTGTTGGCAGCTCATGACAACTGTAAAAATATGAATTCAATTCTTCATTTGCGAACGTCAGCCACCTTTGATTAACAAGTTGAATTCCATACGAGATGCGCTTCAAGCGTTGAATCACATTTTATAGTTTTCTCAAAGATCTTGCGCTTGATGAAAAAATTGCGCGAGACAAGAAAGCGTTTCAATTGAATAGGCTTTCTGACGGTTTAAAAATTTTCAAGGAATTCAAATACGCGGTTAATGTCTGGTAGTTCCAAAGACATTATGTCCTAGTAAAAAGTCTTAAGGAAACCCATTCAAAATGGGTAGCACTAGGAGATGTCGCATATTATAAAACTCCGGTGTACCAATTTCAGTTATTTTCGTATGACCGGATTCTGAGATAGAAAATGAAGAATATTTCTAGGGGCGGATATAAGTATCTGTGTCCAAATTTTGTTGCATTATATTCGCGGCATCCTGTTACTCACCGGTAAGTATATTTCTACTCCGCAAATTTGATGGATACCTTTATATGTGGAATGACTGAAAGTGATAATTCTTTCAAACAATGAGTTGTTCCTCAAAGATTCAAAATGGAGGTTGCGTATACGTAATGAATCTAAGCAAATGATGGATGATAGAATACTATTTGCTGATTCGAATTTTTCAGTAAGTTTTTCGAGTTCAAAGTACTTAGTGCGCATAGCAGAACTGGATGCTCGTATATCTTCATTAGTAATATGTCCTCATCTGTGAATATATTATTCTTTTCAGTATTTGCTTCTCGAGTTATAATTCAACTAATGCTATTCAATTTATTGATAAATGAGAATGTAATGTCACGATGAATAATCCTAATGAACCTGAGTTATATACCTACAATATAAAGTCGGATCTGAACTTGAAGAGATTCAGGAAGTAATGAAAAAAATGTATTTCAACGAACGTTACATCGCAGTGTCCTTTTTGCGATTGAATTGAGTGAAATCTTTTTGCGATCTTTTCTCGGCACCATGATGACAGTCCCTATCCTCTTCGTCATATGGTAATAAACCGCAGTGAATAAAATGTTTTATATTTTTGACATAATAACACTTCAATGTTTAGGAGAGGTGCGTTGTGTGGGTCCAATGCGGGCCACTCACGGGGCATCTGTTTCGGGTTTTCTAGATGCCGACCTCGAAGCCTGACTATTCATTCAGACACCGAACCTGACTCCAGGTGTCCGATAAATTCACCACCCATCAGGCATCCGAACGGGCACCCTAATTCGCCTCGGAAGCTCGCTTCGGGTCTAAAGCATTCACTGATATTCTGTTGCGACTTTCCAAACGCGTTGAACTTCGGGCATCGACTGCCGATCCTGGGTGCCTGTCGGCCATTCACTAGGCATCTTGAGACTCGGGCTTCCACGTACCTGGAGTTCACCGCGTGCGCTGAAGGGTAGTCTCGATCGGTTATACACGGGGACTCTTTCCGATCATTCATGCGATGCTGGCTACGGAAGTCCCGTAAAAAGTACTCGTGAGTGGCATACATTAGATAATTTGTGGTTTGTTCATAAACGCTTTATTTTTTCTGATTGTTTCTTACAATTGTGGATTCTAAGATGTAATTGAATTTTTAAATGACACGCCCCGCAGATATCTCCTCCCAGATGAAAGGTGAAGGAAAGAGAGAGTATTTTTCAGCCAGTGTGAGATCTAGTTATTGTTATATTCCCTGCGCCCCAACATTTGTTCTATTAAGCTGAATAATCCAATAAATAAAAATTAATGCACTGAACTGCCATCTGGCGGTATACGTTTCTTATTCAGAAGGCTTTAAACTCTTAAATCATTCATTATCGTGGTTACTACTTTTCGTTCTCTGTTCTTGTGATCAGAAAATAGTTGAACCAATCTTGAATCCCATCATGTCAAAACATAAACACTCTCCTGAAATTCAACCCTTGAAGGAGTCTTTTCTTTTTATCCCAAAATCCGATCATAAAAAATAACTTTTCACCGGGCCAAAATGTCATTGAAACTACTAGACATTAACAGCTTATTAGAATTTCTTGAGAACTGCTATGCACATTCAATTAAAAAACATTCCATCTTCCCATACTGTAACATGTGCTGCAGACACCTCCACGAATGCTGTTTCCGTTTATCATTGAATTCAGTTTCAATGAGGGTTGTAAGACTAAGAACCATATCTCTTCAATTCCTATTTTTACAGAAAATTTTAATTATTGGCCGATAACTATATTAGGATCAAAAGAATTTTTTGCACGTTTTTAAATTCTCATTTCTTTCGCCTGGTTGAATTCGGCTGGAAAATTGCCTGTGTCCAGGATTTCATCAGTAAAGATAATAATCAATACCCCAATATTTACCCAAATATCTGATTGATTCCATCGAAACCAGAGGCTGTCCGAGATTCAGATCATTTCATAGCTGATCTCAATCCTCATCCGCGGGAATATTTGCTATCACAATATGCTTGTTCCATATAATGCTGCGTATTCACTTGCAACAGAACACTCCGAACGAACCAAACGAGCAGCGCGCGCTGCAACAAATTTGTCTAGTCAATACGTCGCGCAGAACAGAACGCCAAACATTTTCCGAGGATTGTCGGTGTTCAGTGGATACGGACGTTCGCTGTGTTTGTCGTTCGCTCCTTGTCTATCACATCGTCTGCATCCATTTCCGACGAACACACAAACTACACTGGCATACAGGTGGGAAGTGGGAACGCAGCGAATGCCGCAAACTCTCCAAACAGCCCGAATTTTCGCGAACAATATTTGTTGCAATCGGTTCAGCTTCAGCGTGCGCGGCGCGGCGTGTTTGGTTCGTTTGTAGTCTTCTGTTGCAAGTGAATACGCACCATTATACTAAAACGGTTACTCTGTGGTCCGGCCTGGGGAATCTGTCGAAAAAGTGGGTCCAGAAGAATCTTAAAATCACAGCGAAGCTGCGATACAGGAGAGAAATTTTTACACGGTCGGAAAGAGGAATGATCGATTCGTACGTGGGCGAAATTTCGATCGAAGTATTTTAAAAAATTCGCGAAAATCGCAAAAAAAAATTCGGCAAAAAGAGCAATTTTAAACTCGAAAAAACATTTTTCTCAGATAACCTGGTCGTGATGTAAATACATATACGGATCGAAAGAGGAAGAGTCAACGCAAAATAGCTTGGTATTCATATTTTCCATTATTTCCCCATTTCTTCAGAAAAACTGATCAAAGTTTGACATTTCTCCTATACAGGGTGTCTACTTTTAAAACGGCAAAACTTCAAAGGGAGATTATTCAAGTGATTTGCAACAAAAAATGTCATATAACACATGGTCGAAATCTTGACGGTTATTCTTCAATTTAACAATTCTCGTTTTCACGAAATATTTCAATTTTTTCAATCAAATCTTCCATATATCAGTTATGCTTGTGACTTCATCGAATTCGATCACATATGAAAATGGTAATAAATTTTCTACAAGAAAAGAATTTCAGTGTGCCAAAAATATTTCTATTGCGGGTTTGGTGAGGAGATGAATATCACGATACTGAAGTGAACAAAATCAGTCATATTTTTCCAATGGGTTTTTCGTTAAAAAATTATTTATTATGGACATGTTTTCTTTTCAGCAAAAAATACCTTATTTAGTGTACTTTCGAATGACATATCAACTTTTTTGTTAACAGCTTGTTTTCTGCCATAATATCATGGCTAACAAGATAAAAACGAAAAAGTCGAAAAATTTCAAACCTAAATTTGCTCCATTTTGAAACTCATTATGATTGAATATCGAAGTAATTCTTATGGAAATCATGAATTTATCAATGAAATAAGAATAATTCAGAAGAATGAAATAATTTTTAATAAAAAAGATTTTATGAAAAAATATGAAAACAGACTATTACTATTTATAACAATTGTTCGAAATGTCCACCTCCTTGTTCAATACATTTAACACATCTTTTTCGTACTGAATCAACAACCCTGCGAAGTTTGCAAAGTTTCTGACGCATTTCTGCACAACACAATTTAATCCTTTCGATCAGAGCCTCTCGAGTCTGAATGCGAATTCGATACACATTTTCTTTTAAGGTGCTCCAGACATAAAAATCCAAAGGCGTCAGGTCTGGGCTCCTTGGTGGCCATCTTATCGGACCGTACCTTCCAATCCATTTCTCAACTGTCGTCCGTTTTGGCTATTATGAGATGAACAGCCATCCATTCGAAACCAGACATTTTGTCTGGTAGCCAGTCAGTCAGTCAGTAGCTATTTCATCCAAAATGTCTGTTAAGCTGCTTTGGATTAATCTTATGAATTCATCGGGAAGTATAACTTGTTCGAAAAAGATGTGTTAAATGTATTGAACAAGGAGGTGGACATTTCGAACAATTGTTATAAATAGTAATAGTCTGTTTTCTAAATTTTTTCATAAAATCTGTATTTATTATTAAAAATTATTTCATTCTTCTGAATTATTCTTATTTCATTGATAAATTCATTATTTCCATAAGAATTACTTCGATATTCAATCATAATGAGTTTCAAAATGGAGCAAATTCAGGTTTGAAATTTTTCGACTTTTTCGTTTTTATCTTGTTAGCCATGATATTATGGCAGAAAACAAGCAGTTAGCAAAAAAGTTGATATGTCATTCGAAAGTACTCTAAATGAGGTATTTTTTGCTGAAAAGAAAACATGTCCATAATAAATAATTTTTCAACAAAAACCCCATTGGAAAAATATGACTGATTTTGTTCACTTCAGTACATGATATTCATCTCCTCACCAAACCCGCAATAGAAATATTTTTGGCACACTGAAATTCTTTTCTTGTAGAAAATTTATTACCATTTTCAAATATGTGATCGAATTCGATGAAGTCACAAGCATAACTGATATATTGAAGACTTGATGGAAAAAATTGAAATATTTCGTGAAAACGAGAATTGTTAAATTGAAGAATAACCGTCAAGATTTCGACCATGTGTTATATGACATTTTTTGTTGCAAATTACTTGAATAATCTCCCTTTGAAGTTTTGCCGTTTTAAAAGTAGACACCCTGTATAATCGCCCGATCTGCAGAAATCACAGAGAACTATTCGACATTGTAGCTGTAAGCTGTCAGAGTTTGGCCACAGCCTTCTATAGAGAAAGCCCGGAACACAATCTGACAACTGCGCTCAAATTCCGCGACCGGAGGCCTACCGATAAGGATAACTGTTCAAAAGGTAGATCTGCTGGCCCATACTAGTTAGTTTACTATATTCGAACATATTCGGATGTATAGTCGTTATACATTAAATGTACTGCACCTTGATTTCGAAGAAAATAAAGGATCTGCAATTTATCTGACTATTCATCCTCATACGGTGGAGCTTCTTCTGAACCCATCTGCCAATTCCAAATCTCTCCAGGAGCAGGTTCGATATCTTGGCAGGTTACGCCTCATGAGGAAGATTACACTGATATGCTTCTGACTCCCTTCCATAAACGTTCTCCGCGGAATTGCTTTATATTCCGTCTCTTGAAGACAGATGAAAGGACGAAGAAAATGAATTAATTACTTCATTCAACTGGTATGAAACATACCTAGTTTAGCCCAGGGCGAACAATCGATCTCTGTTTCCAAATTGAAATGATGAGTTTTGTTTCGTTCGGATCATCGTGGGTGTCGTAGGTGTTAGTTAGATACTTTAAAACGTGTCACATCGATACTCCCAATTGAATTGTCTAATACCATTATTACAAGAAATGGAAGACTGATTCTATTGAAATAACGATTTTCGTATGAAATACGTTATGATAAAAACTCTGTAAATAACAGGTCAGACATAGATAATTTGAATTCGGCAATCGGCATATTTCAACATATAAGAACGAATAAAAGATCTAACCTAGTAATGATTCATTAAAAAAAAATAACTACCACCAAAAATTCGCATATCAAAAATCTAATGCATTCGATATTAATGACATAATTCATCTTTCTGAAAGGATATCGCGCAGTAGCGGCTCGTGGTCATTTGAACTGAGGGGACTCGGATTATATGGTCAATTATTTTCAGTAAATTAAGCCCATTTTTTTTCATACTAATAAACGGATATACAGGGTCTTTCACGAGGAACCTTACCCATATTTATACGGGAAACTACTGAACGTTTTTTCATGAAATTCAGCACTTATAAGTATTTCACGATGCTGATGAAATCTAAAATATTTTCAAGGCATGAGCACCTCCGGTTTTTCCGGAAATGACGTCAACAATATTAACTCAGAAAATATCCATTTTAGGGCAAGGGTGTGATGCATACACTCACATTATTTTTCAACGTAGATTCAATATCTGCCGTAAAAAAATGGGGTTCTAATTTGAAAAAATTGATTTTTCACGATTTTGTCATCCCTAACTTTGAAAGCGATTTTTTCACCCCCTGTATCATGAATCGCGATTTCGATTTTTAAAGTGGATACATCAATCTTACATCTTGAAAAATCCCAAAACTGAAAATTTTCCATCCAAAAACCTCGAAGTTATTCTTGTTTCAGCGGAGCTCTATTTTCGATTTTTTTTCGAGTTTTCCCGCTCAGAGAGAATTTTCCAACCAAAACTGAAAAATGTTACATCAAAATAACTTGAAATTTTCTGAGGAATCTATTTCTGCAATAAAAAAATTGTGTTCTAATTTGAAAAACGGAAGTTGACGTCATTTCCGGAAAAAAACCGGAGGTGCTCATGCCTTGAAAATATTTTAGATTTCATCAGCATCGTGAAATACTTATAAGTGCTGAATTTCATGAAAATACGTTCAGTAGTTTCCCGTATAAATATGGGTGAGGTACCTCGTGAAAGACCCTGTATCTTCAATGTGAATTATTATCAAAAGCATTCTCATTGTCCAACGAAAATAATAAAACCAATAAAATGGGATATCTTGTTGATCGATCCACATAACCATTCACATCTATTATGTCAATCAACAACCTTCGTTTTGACGATTCTCGGTTAAATTCGAAGAAATATAATTCGACCAAGAACTCGTTTGAGTTCAGACAACGCACAAAATATCTATACTAATATTATAAAGAGGAAAGATTCGAATTTTTGTGTGTTTGATACGACTAGGCTCAAAAACCACTGGACCGATTTCAGAAATTCTTTCACTTTCACCCTTAGAGGGGCTACACTTTTCACCCGAAAAAATTAAGGATACCTACTATAACTTCAATAATTACAAAAAATCAGCCATAATCAGCTATTCTCACGTGCGCTGCAAAAACCGTGAGTCTTACGTGGATACAATGTATGACGAAAATGTACCTCTTAAATAGTTCTACGAAAAAGTCTGCGAAAGTATATATCTGAATATATTTTCACGTGCGCTGCAAAAACCTAGAGAGTTAAGGCGAGTTTATACAGCAACTAAAATAAAATAAGAACTAAAATAAGAATGTTCACTTGATGCATTTCAATGACAGCGTTTATACAGGAAATAAGCTAAAATAGGGAATAAGAATACGAATAAGAGATGGTCAACTTTTATCTTTTTCGCTTATTTCATTTGGAAAATGATAGTGCGCATGACCCAAATCTGAGATAAATGAATCTGAAATAGCTGAGGAAAGGCTGATACCTGCTCGATCAAAATGCTATCATCCATTTCACTAATGATATTTTCTATAGTGATTCTAATGGAAAATTAAATTTTGAAAAATATAAATGAAATTACAACTAAAATAGCGAGGTTGATGTTATGTACTGTACTTACATAGAACTTAATTTTCTAAACTTGCGCAAAACACAGAAGACATAGTCAAAAAATCTGCGATTTGATTGGTTCATTCTCATTTCTTATTTTATTCTGGTGATCTCTATAAACCTATGTTGTCTGCTCTTATTTCTCATTTTATTTCATTTTAGTTGCTGTATAAACTCGTCTTCACGTGGACACAATGTATGACGGGAATGTACCTCTTAAATAGTTCTAAGAAAAACTCCGCGATAGCACATAGGAATCTATCTCTCAAGATCGATTTGCTATTACTTGTTTATGGTAATCAGATGTTTTCCAAAATTATACACTATTTGGGAGTGTTTTTATGAATTGGGCTTGGATCGATTGATCCTCCTCCAACCTTATACGTTATTTATCCCCAGTATTTAATTTAGAACGAAATTGCCTTTCTCATCATACAATTACAACGAGTACATCAAAGGATATGGCAGGTTGAAGTGTTGAAGGTGAAACCGCCGCGTGAAACAAATTTCTACACGGGCAAAGCTGGGACGGCCTGCTTGTCCTCAATACAGGGCTTCAACAAACGTACAACTGCCCAGGTACAGGCATAGGCAGAATCCTTTAACACTAGATCTCATCCGCATACTGCGGATTTCCTTCAATCATTAATTTCAAAGTATCCCGTTCGCCGACGATAGCAAATTACACAGTGTTCCGACCTGGATGGTATTGTTCTCTCGGTTGAAGAACGGTTTTTGCCTCTCAACATCAGCAAGTGCTGTGATGATTCTGCCAATGTGCAGCAAGGGCGGATATAGCTTTTTTTATGACGATTGAAAATCAGTTACACGATGTATAAAATATTTTAGGTGCACCACATTGAGTAATTTTTTCTGAGAACTTCGAAACTCATGGGGAGGCTACTTTCATTTTCTTCCACAATTCACAAACTCTCTTGTTTAGTTTCGAATCAAATGGTTCATTGAATCTGATGAAAGACTGCTAACAAAAACGGACATGCCAAACAACTATAACTTATCTGAAAATTCGCACAATGATAACGAAACTGTGGGCTTCCATGTCCGAAATATTGTGGCCCTGATTCCACATTCCATATTGTTAATAATTTTTCGTGCTGCGAGATCTGGAAATAAAAGATGAAATCTGTAAAGAAATATATAAATTTTAATAAATTCGGTTTGGGTTTATTGGGAGGGCAGTCAAAAAATCAAGGAGGACTCTTTTTCCTTTGGCTGCCCTCCCAATAAACCCCAACCAAATTATAATAAAACAGTCGATAACCAATCAATTATTTTAATGAATTCCATAAAAATAAACATAAGATGAAATGAAGCAAATATATAAAGAATCACATCCTTTCAGAATATCGAGGAAGTTGAAGAAGAAGAAGCGTCAGCCTCTGGTGGTCCGCCTCCAATAAATACCAACACCGGAACTCGCCAAAAACAGCGTGGTCGTAAATTTTGTGCGTCTGGCAGTCTAAGCGATAGTTCCTCCAGTGTCAAACGACAGGTAACCTAATTTAATTTTTATTATAAAATATACATTTTACAATATAGATTAAATTTCTAGTCAATAACTGGTGCGAGAATTTTAAGATGAACTTGGTGAACATCAATACTCTTTTTATTGGAGGAAAAAAGTTTTGAAACATTATCGAGCATTGGAAGAATGCATTATTAGGGTTATGAGATCCATTCTTTTTCTTCTATGAGGAGAAGATTTCTGAAATTTGGCACACGGTCGTTTTTCGACGGGAGAAATCATGCTTAAATATTTTCATCGAAATCGCATTTCCGGTTATACCGGAAGTGACCATCGGCTTTGGAGTTTCAGATAGAGCTACCTATTTTTCTAATCAGAAATGGATTTCCTTTTGAATTTTACATTTTTTCATCTAAAACATTTTTACGTAGTTGTCATGGTAACGAAGACATGAGGACTTCTATGAGAAAATGGCCAGTTGCAGAGGTCCGCGAAACATATCATAGCATGCATGCTATCCATAATAAAGAAACAAATAAAAGATCTTACAAAAATTCAATAATTTTGCTTCGTATTGCATGGCCATCGAATGATGTTGTTCCATTGGAACTGTCACAATAAATTCATATTTCTGAGAAATTTCAAACTGCAATAACTTCATTTTTTTCAAATGACATGCCCATATTTTTTGTACAGAAATCGAATTTAATTTCAAACATTGTCCATCTTCAATCGTTTTCTAGAAATCTCATTTTTCATAGAAAATTGTATGATTAATTTCCTGAATTGATGTTCTTGGTTGGCCATGAGGCTCCGTTGCTAATGATACCGAAGTAAGTGCTTTTGTTCTTTCCGAATTAATCTTTGACGTTTCTAACTTATCTTGCAAACATGGAGGATCGTCGTTTTTTTATTCAGAATGAGATGGTGTTTTCATTACAGAGTGACAATTTAAAAACTTGCCAGGTCAATTATGTCTCGACAAGGATGTTTTCAAAGAAAAAGCCGAAACAGGTCAATTTTTAAAGAGAAGGGTACATATTGTGAGCAAAATTGTAAGCCGAAATGTTCTCAAACCTAGGTTTAGGGGCTATCACCCCTAAATTCTTCATTGGGAATCAATGGAAATTTGCAAACCCATGTACAGGGTCAAGTGATCTTCCAATTGAGGTAAATCTCATCCCTATCAAGAATTTAGGGGTGATAACCCCTACACCTAGGGTTGAGGAGATTTTGGCTTACAATTCTGCTGATAATAGGTCCCCCTCCGAATAAAAATGCCTTTTTCCGGCTTTCTTCCTGAAAACATCCTTGTCGCGACATAATTGGCCTGGCAAGTTTTTAAATCGTCCCCCTGTATAAGACCAGAAACCGTTATTTGAAAGATCACGCATAGCTCACCACAATCATCAGAATATTGAACAAAGTGGACTTTCTTCATCTCGCTTATGCTTCGTACTCAGGATAAACATACCGGGTTGCATATTCATATGTTACCGACACAACCAAGCACCGCGAGAAGTTACCGACGTAACTTAAGGATTCTGTCGGTAACTTATACAAGCAGCAAGTCCATCGGAAAAAAAAAAACTTGATATATTAGCGAGGATGGTTGATTATTAGTCTGAACAAAATATATGTTTCCAGCCTAAGAGTTCACTGGATGAAACCACACTTGTATAATCGTTATAGTTATAGTTGGTATGCTTAATTTTTTCGTGTGAAAAGTATAGCCTATGTCACTAAGGGATAATGTAGCTTTCTAAGCGTGGAAGAATTTCTGAAACCGGTCCAGTACTTTTTGAGCCAAATCGTATCAAACACACAAAAATGCAAATTTTTCCTCTTTATAATATCAGTTTAGATTACCCTAAGTAGAATATTGGTAAAGTTTTGGTGAATTCTCTAAAGTTACTAGGTTCATTTTGGTAATGAAATAAGCAGTATTAAAAGTATGCAATATTGCGATAACTGAATGCACTTGTTTGATAAAACCACTACTCGCATAATAGTTAAGTTACAGACAAACTAAGAATTACGTCGGCAACTTATTATTACGTGTTCGGCATCGCTCGGAAAACCGATTGTGTGTTTGTGTCGGTAACATATGAATATGCTACCGGGTTGGGATAAAGTATGGAACCAAGAAAATAACTTTTAAACGAAAAGAACGATATTTATGAAAATTTGCAGGTCAGGACAATGGAACAACATGAATCTTATGTACAACTAACAGTTTTCACAGATTTTTTCCACTAAACTCAGTATGTATGAATTTAAAATAACAGCTCTTTCAAAATCCGTAAAAATATATAGGGTGTCCCATTCAAATTAAAGAAGTTGATGGCATTTCTGATTAAACCGGAAGTATATTATTAACAAAAAATGTACATCAGATGCACTTTGTTCCATTGCACGCACCTGCAAATTTTCACTTATAATACCACAAGAGCTTCAAAATTATCGGGTATTTCCCGATAGGTTCGTTGCAAACAAATGAAGGAGTCAAGTTTTTCAGGTTCAAAAATCACGAGCGCGAAACGCGAGTGATTTTTCCTGAAAAACTTGATGACTTTATTTGTTTGCAGGGAACCTTGAGGGAAATGCTAGATAATTTTGAAGCTCGTGTGGTATTCGGGGGATTATTTTTCCGTCCCAAATGTCGGCCAATAGAATTGCACCATGAGACGAAATGTACAGTTAACAAATAAGAATTTCATAATTAATAAAACAACATTTAATTAAGATAAAGACTAGTGCAATTAAAAATACAATTGTTGTAAACATTGGTGCATGTTTTCTTCAAGTCAGAGTTATCGGTAATGGTCCCAGAAGAGGTAGATGGCATGAGGTTTATGCTGTTGATGGCATTTTCTGCAGTAGGCTCACTCCTTCGCAGTTTCTTGACAATTAATTCGTGGTGTTCCTGGTCGAGTTGGAGATACGGCTTGATGGAGTTACTGTTGGCATGTCCAGTTATTTTGATTATCTGCTGCTCTCCCAGGCCCGATTTCGCTAGATTGGAGACGGCTGTTGCACGACTGGAGTGATTGGTGATTTTTTTGTTACCAAGGTCAAGCCCAGCTTTTTGTGCTGACTCCTTAACCCACTTTGAAATCGTGTTTTGGCCTACTGGGGAATCCTTGTACCACCTAGCGCCTGGAACTTTATTCCAGAATGGATTTTGGGTCAGGAATAGTCTGTCGCTCTTGATATTGGCATCTCTCTTCTCTCTCAATTTCTGGAACAGTCTCACTGGGCACTTGTCAGGGATTTCCCGATTCTCCACCAGCCACTTGCTGTCTGATAATTTTTTATCACCACCTTGTGTGGTCTTGCTGAAAATTGGATTGTATTCAATTCTCCCAGTTGTTTCCCCGTCATTTCGCTGTTCTGCCTTGAAGTGATGTATGACGCCATGCTGCCCTCACCACCTCTCCAAGCCAATTCCACTGATATTATCATGAATAATTTTTTCTGGAGGCCATCAGGAGTTTCCTCGTCCCAAACAGTGGCCATTGCATCCCAATCTTTTTCCTCCAACGCTGCTGCACTTGCCCTCCGTTTTTCCGGAATAGATTGTAAAGCCTTACGCTTGGCATCACGAGCTCCTCGAGCGGTCTTGAATGCAGCATCCGAAAATGGGTTGATTTTGATGTCGAAATCGTTCAAATACTTTTCTTGAAGTAATTTTGCAGTCTGATTCCACATTGTTTTTATTGTACCTTCCTTATAGTCTTCTCCATCCATTTTCTTCATATTGTAAGCGTAATCTTTCATAATGTTTGCCAATTGCGCTTCACTCGTTTCAGCACTCAATGTGTATTCCCTCTCAGTACAAAAAGTAGTAAATTGGTTCCAAACTGTTTTTTTTGACTTCTCCGTATTAATGGGAACATTTCCTTTGACTTTTTTATCGATGGTGGACAGAGAACAAACTCCAAATCGACTAATTTTCATGCAAAATCTCCAATTTTCACAATTGAATTCAACCTGTCAGTTTGACGTGTGATTAATTTGACTGGATCATGTTTTGTTTTTTATATATAGCAACTACCAGAGAAAATTTTCAAAAAATTATCAGTAGTAATATCACAAGAGAGTGAGAATAAATTGAAAATAATTCGACAGATTTTAGAAAACTTGTTGCCAGGCAATAGACACGAGAGCCCGAAGGGCTCGAGTGGCTATTGCCAAATGGCAACAAGTTTGAGAAAATGCCTGGAGAATTATTATCTAATTTATCGAACTCTCGTGTGGTATTCGATGGATTATTTTTTGACTTTATTTTCTGACGTTACAATCAAAATCATCAATTTTTAAGATTTTATATTACTCGACTCAATTATAAACAGAATGAGTTATACAAATTAGGATGCTTGAAAGTTTCGAACATGAAAAAAATACAATTTCTTCTGGAAGCCAGACGGTGTGTTTTTGTCGTTGAGTTTTATCATGTCCAAGATTTCTCCTTTGCTCAAACTTGCAGAACTTTATTTCATCTTTTCGAGCTCTTCCTGTAATAACTTAGGCTTGGTGTTTTTAGCATATCTGGTGGATTTGAATTCGATATCATTGAATGGGTCGAATCTTCTATTTAATTGGTCGTAGTACAACTCTTGCATTCATTTTGCGGTTTTATTCCACATTGTCTTCTCCATTCTGTTTCTTCATATTGAACCCATAGTCCTTCAAAATAACGGTTGTTTTGTTGTTGATGTCTTCTCTTCCAGTTTGAAGCCCCTATCGTCGTAAAATAATTGGAATTGTTTCCAAATCGACGCGCAGCTTATTTTGGTATTCTAACAAACACTAAAACTTTTGGGATTCATTGTACGAATTTCTTGAAAATTTACGACAGACGCGTCAAATCAAGAAAATCCGTTGTCATGTGGTTGTCATTCAATAAAAACAATGTACATTGAAATATTCTCGCTGGAATAATGTAGGTAGATTATTTCCACTATAATAATGTTTTGATTGGCTAGAAGGTATATGAATTACTGAAATTGAAGATTTCTATTGGTTTCGAGAAACGTCAAAAAATAATCAGTATAATACCATGTAGGTTGTACCATGTGACGTCGAATGGTGCAATTCTATTGGTCGATATTTGGGTCACAAAAATAATCATAAATATCGTTCTTTTCGTTTAAAAGATATTTACTTGGTTCCATACTTTATGCCAACCCTGTATATCATAAAGCAAAAATGACTTTCCAAATGTCATCTATACAGCAAAAATGTATTTCGAGTTTATGGTGAAACACCATGTAGATATTTCAGTTTGTCTAGGCCTACAATATATTATCATAATATTACCGTCTTATAGTAAGTAAGTGAGTAAGAATTCATTTTCCTCTGACCATACATATATGGAACACTTTAGAGAATACACAGCAAATACATAAATAAACAGGTTTTGAAAATTATCTGAAATGATTAAGTATATTATGTTTTCAATAGCTTAGGTATACTTCACTCTATAATGTATCCCGGTTTGCCATGACATTCTGACACATTTCACCATGTATATTTTGAAAATGTTAGGTTATAGTCATTTTTCCGTCAGATACATACGCAACGTTGTCGTTTCTACATAGAGATCGTAGTAATTACGTATTTATCAAATTTTTATTTATCTACACTGATTATTCAACTGATTTTGAGCAGTAACAGTATATACCAATAGCATGAGTACCTAATAATAACCTACGCCTATAACTCACTCTTATATGAGGTAGGTATGAGAAGCAGCCACTCTAATACAAATAGAAAAAAATAAAATTGCTCACGAAATTAATAAAAAAAAGGATAGATCGGGAACTCTATTTCAGGCATCAAGGTAACGTTCTCGCCATTCATTTCTTCATTTCCTTTATCCTATGGTCTGAATATTCAAAAATTGCATTTGGAAAACGTGAATTCTTGACGTTTTCTACGCGATTCTATTCTCGACGACCACATAGATAAAAACCTGTGTCATATTGGCAACGTCTCTAAAATTATTTTGACTTTCAGGAGATGCCAACCTGCGTCAGTTTTAAGTGAAAAAACTTGATAAACCTAAATCTTGGTCAACCGGGATACTTTATAAAAGTGAATGGAGTATATGTTGTTAGTATGCTTCATCTCATCGGATTCTGAAAAGAAGTTATAAAATATACGTGAGAACACAAAATTTAATTATTCTCGACTCAACACCAAATGTGTCCAGAGCATTACTGCTAGGTCAAAAACGGATTTCGTCCCACGGTGTCCATGTCATAGACGGGGAAGGAGAGGAGAGGACGAAACAAGTTAAATTTCAAGAATTCAACTGGCTTTCTAAACCAACGTATCTCTTCCTGCAATGACCAAATACTTGAATTATTTTTTATGTCGTTCTATTATATTACCTGATTAATGCAAGTGAAGGAAATTCAAATCGTTTAGAAGAACCAGTTTTCGACTGGTATTATTAGACGGGATCACGAAAAAGTATACCGTACCAGTGTTTTTAATACCAAAGACATGGGGGTCACGCCTGCTGTGTTCATTTGATATTCGATAGTTGGAATAATGAGAATATCATCTCGGATTTTTGGTGGGCACCGGGAAGTTCTGAACGACAAGAGATCTTTCGCAATTGAAAGGATCTGAATGTGTGCTATCCCACATTTGGTGAGCATACTACAGTAGGGTCAGCGAAAATACAATATAATGATGACTAACTCATAACTAACTACCAAGAAGATAAGTGAATATCCAATCACTTCAGTTTTTCATCTGGTAGCCAACACATTCATTGATTTCTCGATGGAAATAAGTCAGCTTACGCGAACAAAAAGTGGTTCTTAATTCCCAACGCCATATGAGATCGGGAAAATTCCATTACGATTCACGTCTTCTTCTGAATGAAGTGTTTGAAATTCGACATTCTTATTTGTGAAATCATATTCACACGATATTTCCGGATATTTTGGATTGTTGAATTCAGCGAATTCTGTTGATGTATTGGATTTCGGATTTTTGGAAATCAGACAGAATTTCCGTTTCATACGGGATATGTTATTCTCTTCGGAAGAACATTCGAGAAAAGCCGACCACCATCTTAGGTAAAATTATGAAGGTTATCAATAAAATTTGAATTAGTTCAACAACTGAATCGAATTTCAGGCTTTTTATAAATATCGACCTTCACGATTGGATTTACATATTTGGCCGTTTGGTGTATGCAACTTCAGGAACAACAACTACCACTGTGTAGTTTCCCCGAAGAATTTTAAGAACTTGAACATAATTTACCCTTCGTCTGGGAAATCATCCCTTGGAAGTGACGTTGAAGCCTTCTTCCGGGTAGCACGATACTGGATGATTTCAATTTTATTTTCAATCTCTTCAAACTCATTTTCACTTTTTAGTTACTCAATATTAAGAACCCTTACAATTGATATAATAAAAGGACTATATAATAGTCAAATCTATCATATTTAAGTTTGAGAAGAAGTTATTGAATATTTATCACATCCCTTTTACTGTATGATTCATCCCCTCATCTAGAATTGTTACATTTAAAAACTAAATTTAATTCTGAGATTGTTTCTTGATGAATATCATTTATCACATCTTAGACTCTTGATTAGATATCAAAAATCAAATATTTAATAGACTTTCATTTATCAACATTGTCATTTTGGTATTTTTGAATCAGCAGTGGAAGTAACGATATCAAAGGTAAGCCCCTATTTTTCAAGAAACCCACCCCTTCCCTACTTAGAGCTAATTCACGAGACTGGTGCATTTAATTTGTGTTACTGTTTCCATAAAAATATTCATTCAATCAAAAATTGGAAGTAACACAGACTCTGAAATTTTCAGTATACGTTTGAGGACCAAATCTCGGACCAAATGCGCGTTCGTGAACTGACAGTTGTTGTAATGATTTCGTAGTTACTGATTCTTGAATATTTTTTTCGAAATTTCAATAACAACTTATCCGACCGTATTGAAATTTGATATTAATATGTGAAATACCGACTGAAAAGCGTATACAGGGTGGTCCGGATCGTAACCAAGAAATTTCAACCACGTATTCTACATCAAAAATAAGCCCTAGTTTGTCATATAAACATTTTTCGATAAATGTTTCCTCTCCGAGATACGAGGTGTTAAAATTATAGAAGAAAAAATGTTTCTTATCGATTACTTTCACACTGCTTGAAATATTTTTATGAAATTTGAGACAGAGGTTTTGAGCGTCAAGGAGCATTTTTTGCAAAATATAATTTTTTTCTATTCTACCAGTGGCGTCTTTACTGCAGCAAGACTGAATATTTTCAGATAAAAAATGATACGCCACTGGTTTTTCCGACAATAAAAATTACTGTATAAATCCTTATTAAGTTTGAAGCAAATTCGGTATCTTGACTTTTTGCTGTACGAGGCACCGTTTCCAGTTAAAAAAATAAAACACATTTTCATGCATGAAGAAATCGCCAAAATTTGATATAGCAAAAAAAGCTTACTACGGTTTTGTAACAATTTTCTAAGATTAAATAAATTCAACACCTCCCAACTCCCATTTTTAGGGTAGAAAAATTTGATTTAAAAACTCAAATGACAGTTTTGGTTTCCAATTACTCGTTCACAAAAATAGTCTTATATTATTATGTACCTACCATATCAAATTTTGGCGATTTCTTCATGCATGAGAATGTGTTTAATTTTTTCAACCGGAAACGGTGCCTCGTACAGCAAAAACTCGAGAGACCGGATTTGCTCCAAATTGAATACGGATTTAAACAGTAGTTTTTATTGTCGGAAAAACCAGTGGCGTATCATTTTTTTATCTGAAAATATTCAGTCTCGCTGCAGTACGGACGCCGATGGTGGAATAGAAAAGAAATGCCATTATGCAAAAAGTGCTCCTTGCCGCTCAAAACCTATGTCTCAAATTCCATAAAAATATTTCAAGCAGTGTGAAAGTTGTCAATAAAAAACATTTTTTTTCTATAATTTTAACACCCCGTATCTCGGAGACGAAACATTTCTCGACATATGTTTATATGACAAACTAGAGCTTATTTTTGATGTAGAATACGTGGTTAAAATTTCTTGGTTACGATCTGGACCACCTGTATATTCCATGAACAGTATATTCATCTCAAAAATACTCAATGGAGAAACGATTAAGTTTTGACTGGAAAGAGAAACAGCAACTTCTCGACAATACACATTCGCGAGAAACACCCTATAACTCCAGACCAATGATTAATATCGACATGATGAACCTCAATGTTCATCGTTTCAGCTCTTAAAGAGGACTTTCCATTCAAAAAGTTGCACCACCTGTACATACATTGATGAAATAGTACATACATTGATGAAATAGCTGAAGTTAGTTACCAGAAAAATTGCAATCATAGTGCCATCAGGAGATCAGTAAATTGTCTCAATCTGGAATCCAAGAATAGTTGGGGTAACTGAAAGGATGACAGCACTAGCTACGAATTTGAACAAGCACGCAAAAACTCCCAAACTCAGGTTGATCTTTCATATAGGATGTTTAGATTTGAGGAGGGGCGTTTAGACTTAGCTTAGCCTCGCAAACACCTTGACCTGAAGCTGAAGATCTATTGTGCATACAGGATGTTACTGAATGAGTGGAAAATTATTTGGGAAGTAATTCCTTGTCGAAAATTTAATGGGATCTTCATATAAACCTTCATAAGGCCTTTCCTTGAAAAGTAACACGCTTTCAAGAATGGAAAAAAGTTTTCTCCTCGAAGGTGTTTAAAGTTGAAGAAATGGCATTTTTTGTGCCTCTTTATTTGTTAGAGTACGCGTTGAAATTATTTTTGCTAACCTCTTTTTAAATTTCCCAACGGTGACATAGAAACATTACTATTCGAGTAAAGCCGGACTTCCACTACTCGTGTATTTGGCAAATATTTGCCACTTGCCTATATTTGGCATGTAGTGGGAGTGGTTCACTCGGCCAATACTTGCCCACTACATGCCAAATATAGGCAAGTGGCAAATATTTGCCAAATACACGAGTAGTGGGAGTCCGGCTTAAGAAATATGACATGAATTAATAAAAATATTCAGAATTCTTTAGATATTTGGAATAACTGAGAGTATATATTTCGAAAAATACACCTTCAACAATTCCTTTCGTTTATAATACCTTGTTATATAAAAGTATTCCCCAAATGCTTTGCTACATTACGCACAACTTTCGTTTCCAACATTTTTCGATTAATCAATTTATCAAAAAAGTCAAGAGACATTATATAGATGATCTCCCAGCACATATAAAATGGTAACCTACTTCTGTCAGGGACGGTATTGAACAAACAGGATAATGACTGCACACAGGTGACAGGATAATTACCTAGAAACAAATGTACCAACAAAATACATCCAAAAACACTAATCAGGCCCACATGCCCATATTGTGACTTTCTGATCTGTAATAAACTTCATTAAAATCTCACTCTCTTTCATATGCCTATACTGGCTCATATTTCTGCGGTAAAAAATTTCAGGGATAACCCCATATCAGGCAATATTTCCCTAATTTTTTATTGTTCCCTCATCGCAAACCTAACAACAAAGGATCCAGTTGATTTCATTTTTATATGCGCCGAAAAATTATAGACGATGCAGTTCAGCATGGCGTTTGCCCCGTCATTAATTTCATATGTGCAGGCAAATACGAACGAGGTCTAGTGAGAACTGCATCTTGAATTTCGGCCAATTCTCGGAATCTCATAGCCTGCTAGTAATTAGAACAGGAAATCGGTTTACAAGAAGGTATGGCTATGAACATACTCGCACATATGCCTTTTAGAGGAAACAGGGACGGATCAGTGATGGGCGTTGATTTTAATAAAGTTTTGTGCATTCAGATCATTTTTTTATAAATACCTACTGAGAAAAAAATGCTTATGATAAAGCATTTTGCTCATAATAACTATTCATTACATTAAATAAATGATTTTATCTACTCCCATATAATAATATATCCATTATTCAACTGATTTTGATCTGTAATAGTCTCTATAAACCAATAGTGTGAGGTAATAATAACTCACGCCTATAACCAACTCTAATACAAATAGGAAAAATGTAGCTTACGAAATGAATAAAAAAGTCGGGTCAATGGGGAACTCTATTTCAGACATCTATAGGTAACGTTCTCGCCATCCATTTCTACATTTTCCTAGGTCTGAATATCCAAATATCGCATTTGGAAAACGTGAATTTTTGACGTTCACTACGAGATTCGATATCGATTCGATTTTCGACCAAAGAAATCGCTTCTGACAACTGTTGTCAATTTTGAAAATGCAGATTAATTCGAATTTTACTGAAGAAGTCGAAGATGAAGTATAGTGTTCAATTCGCGGTAATGGTCATAACACACTTGATGAATTACACCCATCGTCTGACGGCTCGGGCTGCAAAATTCATCTGCGTGTGTTACGACTTACATTACCGCTCATTGAACAATATACTATTAACGTAAGTGCTCATATTTTGATCCCATTCTACTTCAATAAGTCCGAGAAATATTTTTGAACACGTACAGAGGAATTCTCTCTTTCGAAGTCGACTTCAAGGAATTAAAGAAGCTGATGAAATGAATGAAATATCAAACAATAAAACTAATGAAACAATATTGACATATTATAGAATCACCAAAAACTCTTCATTTCTTTCTTCTGAACGCTTTCAAAAAGGAAAAAGAACAGTTTTGAAAAAATATGGAGGTGAATTTTGAAAATACATATTCATGTTATACAAGTCTTGGCTTGCGCCTCGACTTAGCAATTTTCACAATCGTCCAGGAATGTTACGCTTTTCCTACCCGGTAAACAATGTACTACTTCTGTCTATATCTTCGGTACCCTTATTTTGAATCAAATGAAAATTGGTGTAGTGTTTACTGTTTATTCATGGTGCATATTCCTCAATCAACACTTATTTAATATTCCTCTTGGTATCAAAGATATAGCATAGCCTACTCATAAATCCACACAAAAAAAAACGATTATTATGGAAAATGAAAGTATACTTAAATTTTTCTAATAAACCGCCATTTTCGTTTCACTCATGATTTCATTTGAAAAATCAATTTTAAGAATAATCTAGATGTTCCCCTGGTTTCGAATTATCAGGATTATCACCGAGTCGAAGAATTACCACATACTCTCTAATCGAATTAAATGTTAACAAATTTGTTCCATATGGAAACCACAAACCTGATGAATATTTTTATTTTTATGTATGGTTTTTTTTGTACAACAAATAATTTAGTAGAATTTTCACCCAATATCACACCATCATCTGACGATGCTTCAAAATTGTTCGCAAATCTGAAAAACATGTATATGATGTGGAAAAATATTAACGATTTGTGCTGAATAATTCCTTATATCTATCAACTTGAATAGGCAATTTCTATATTTCTGGTACTTATTCAATTTTTAATGCTCAACATTGTCCAAAACATATTCATAATAAACTTATTTATTTTCACTAAAATAAATAATCGTAAACTTATTCAATATTTCATTATTTATGTAAAGATATATTTATGTAACCCAAATTTGAAAAAATCACATATATCTTTTCTTCCTGAACTGTGAATCTACTCCATGATAATACTATGAACCTGAATGATCTGTGGCATCTTTTGTCGCAAATTTCTAAGTCGTACAACACTGTCAATGTTAAACAGATCACAAAGTCATTGGGCTGTTCCAAAAAGTAACATCAGAGTGAAGGAGCAAACTCTACCATATTTCGTCAGGGTATACTGATTAGGTCTTTACTAAGACCCCTCAGGAGCTTGTAGCTTGTGCGAGTTAGGAGAATCAGTTGTGTTCTGTGTCCTTACGCCACCTTGGCCACAGCACTGTTAATTTTCGACCCAACAGAGAAATGGTGGCTCACTACCGTCTGATCAGAAAATTTCTTTCCATATCCTCGGGATTGAACTCTGACTTGCCGGGTCCTTGAGAGATTTTATGGAGGCTTTTTATCTCCTTTACGAGGATTTACAACATGTCTTGTTTGGTATTGAAAAAGATGGAAAGAGAGGGGAAGAAAGAGAAGACCAAAGGCCACCAATGAAGCTGAAGTGTTTGAGCTAATAATCCTTTGATTGTTTTGAATACAAAATAGATTGGTATAGCTTGATTAATCATAAATTCAATGAAAAACGTTTGTTTATGAGATATTTTTGGGTTCTCGAGGAAAATATGAACACCTTTTCAGCATTTACAAACTTAGCCTCAGGAAAACAGAACAAGAAAGTTATTCTGAGAGGAGAAATATTGCCTTTTAATTCTAGAGACAAGCGAAAAAATCTCTATGCTTTGTTATGAAATATCGTGTTTTGAAATTTTTATTCAAATAAGGTTAGCACTTGAGTAGTTCCTAATCCCCAAATGTATTCATTCATTACCTATCGAGAAATATAATCTTTGAAGTATTCATACCAGAGAATAGCATGTGGGACGTAATTATTGATCCAACTTCTTCTTAGATGTGTTTCTCACGTGCCTTACGCCCGTTTGCACCGACTTTTTTTAAGGGTCACATAACAAATGGTACCTTAATTTTAATTGGAACTTAAGTTTCAAATGATTTGCACCAAATCATTTCTCCACAACCTTAACTAATGGACATTTAATAAATTTGAAGTATGGCAACATCGCATCGATCTAGTGTTTTTCTTGTTAACTATGTTATTTTTACCGCCAAACGTGGCCGAACGTTCCTGTGCGAAGATCGGGTATAAAGCGTTCAGGATACATTAATAAATTTGAGTTTTGAACTCAAGGAAAAGATAGACTTTCGGTTCCTATAAATCTCAAAATTATCTCCACATGAAATAATACGAAGATGAAAATAATAATTAAAGAATTCTGGCAGTATGAGGAATACATGTCTTGGAAACCCAGTTGACTATCATAAGTGTTCGTTAACATCACCATTAAATTGCTACTTTGATTTCAAAAATTTTCATTATGTTTCTAATCACTTTCGAAAATACAGCTATTATACTACTTGATAATATTAACACTTTTAAATCTTAAACTCCTCGATCTCAGTAAGAAGGTTCATTACTGTAGGCTTTGTTAGCCTGAACTTTCTGAAGAAGTCCATTTGCGACATCTCCTCAAAGTAATTATGCCTGATTAAATTAGGTCTTGGAAAACCCATTTCAACAAATTCAAGGACCTCTAAATCGTCCTCAAAATAATTCTCGACCAGTATTTCATCAAGAAGTTTCATCTCGTTTCTGATTAGAACTTGTGCATATCTGAATCAGCTGACTAGATTGTTTATGTTCTTCGATATTTCAGGTTGAGGAGCAGCTAAAGGTGCTTTGAAGGAACGATATTTGGTCAGTTAGGTGAGGTTGATTTAAAGGGTGTTTTAACAGTCTCTTAAAGTCGGTGCAACACACATTGACCACTTGAGTGTGTTTTAAAGGACCATTATCCTAACTGACCCTTAAAAAAAGTCGGTGCAAACGGGCGTAAGTAGCACTCCATCAAGTTGTTACCGCACTAGAAGAGCAGACAATGAAAACAAGCAAAATATAACTGAATTACAATAAAAATAGAATGAACATGTTTCACTATTTCAACGTTCATAAGTAGAAAAGTCTGGCACCTTGAAAACGGCATGCCTTTTCATAACTGTCAAATTTGTAACATCCTTCTGATTAATGACAACCAATTTTTACCAAACAACAAATAGTCATATATCATTCGACGGAAATCTTTATTTTTGAGTCATTTTTGAATCTGAAACAATGCAGACCGTGTAGGTATAGGAGACAGCAAAAGAAAGGGGCGTGTATAGCATGAAAAAGGTGTAACGGCGTCATATGGTATAATTTTCGGTAAGTCTCAAGAAATACACGAATTCTTCAGATCATCGGAAATATTATTTCAAATGAACTGAATTTTGGTTGACAGTTTACTCTATTCATGGTGCATATTCCTCGATCTTATTCAATATTTCTCCTAATATGAAAGTTACAGAGATTCCGACTCATAAATCCACTCCAAAATACTATAAAACTACTACGGCACATATTTTGTAAAAGAGTTCATATATTTTCTCAATAAAACGCGTCGTTCCGAGTTATTCCTAACTTTGTCCGATGAAATTTGACGAAGAAATCATAAATCTCAAGAATAATCTGGATTTTGAACACTTACCACCGAATCGCATTACAAGTTGACAATGTTGTCAGGATGTTTATCAACTTCGTCGAGACTAAAATCTAAATGATGAAAAAATGTTTGATGCAGAGATATGTAATAATAAAATAACACAAAATGTGGGAGATGGAATTGAGTTCCAAGGAGCATGAAATTATACATTTTATTCGCACAGTTCCCTTTGAGAATTTATTGGTTCTGTTCCATTCTCCAGGAAGATATTAAAAATTAATGTCAAAATTGATATAAATGAAATGATACTTAGCACTAAATAATCTTTGGACTGGTTATGTTTCTATCTGAACAATCAATGTATGTTCCAACTATTGATAAACCACTGTTTTGTATTATTAATTGAGTGCTTCTTATTTTGTCTATTGGTTTTATCGAACATTATGACATAATCATAAATCACTTGTCATTTGTGGTAAATCAAACTTCAATCTGAGAGCAACAGCCCATATCAATAGAAAACTTTTTTTCTGAGCAGAGAATCCAATGAAATGGCATTTGAATTGGAAACGGCAATTATTTCGTACGAATCAGAATTATAAGCACAAAAAAAAGGTTATTCAGTCGTGGTCAAAGATGAATATTCTGCTCGCATATGCTCAACCAAACTCGACTCGTCTCGCCATCATAATATGCTCGTCGAATAATTATACACATGCAAAAGTCTGAATTATTCGGAATTCACTTACCTACTCAACTTGGTACATAAGGAGCTGAATACTGGATTGCCAAGTTACCCCCGCCTTCATCCTGAATTCTAGAGAAATTGGTTTGTTTCTTTTAACATAAATAAACTGTATTTTATAGATATTAATAAATTTTTTTAGATCGATTAATTTGGAGCTTACAGGCCTCATTTGTTGAAATAACGAAATGAGTGAAGATACTTTTTCAAACTATGTAGTCATGATTATTGAAAGTAAAATCGATTCAGGAGTTCAAGGATAGGTTGGAGATACATTTATTAGTTAGAGCTTGTTTCGAAAATTTGTTGTAATGCTTCTCAAAGTAAATAACAATTAACAGTTCCTCGACTTGTTTCGTCATTTTGAAACATACTCGTATTACCAAATTATTGAATGAGTCATTCTTAGAAATATATGGTATGGGCCATTTGATATAAATTCGCTTTCCTATTGACTTACTCTGTTCACTCACATCAGCGATTTCATACCAGAATTAATCGAAGTTACATTTATGCATAACAAAACAATCAAAAGACAAAAATATTCAACCGTTTTCAAGTTATTGCCAGGCATAGATTTTTATCACGAACCTAGAAAACCATGAGGGGAAAATGTTTGTCGTTAATATTTCAACATATTGTTGCCTCATTCTCCGAACTTGATCCAGCCCTGGCCCGTGTACCGTAGACCGTATCGTATATCCTACCGAAATAACATCAAGTAAGTAATACTTGCCGAAAAGGCAACGCCAAACCAATTTATTGTCATGGTCAAACTTCTAATAATCTAAAGTTTTAACTTTTGACCGTAAGAAGCCGTTTCAAGATCCTTTCACAACCTGAACCATAATTTATGTGTTCTCGGTCCTTTGTGTCGTTGAATTATTGAAAGAAAACTAATTTTAGAATATTCCAGTTAGTCGTTAAAATAACCAATAATAATGGTGTTAGAGTAGTTGAAGAACGGCTTAAGAGTATTTTTATGTCGAAATTGGATTTGCTTCATGATGTTTTGTTACGAGAAAAATAGTAATCCATTGACTAGGGAAAATTTTTATGTGTCTTCAAAAGATTCATGAGGAAGCACTAATACACTTTTAGGTGCCTTTTCAAATTAGCTGGTGAAATCAACCTTCAGTTCGTAAAATTATAACATGAATTTCGTCCTGAAAGATCTAATATCCACAGATATTTGTTTATGCATTTTCAAGTCCAAATTTCTGCTTCTCAGAATACAGATGACATATGTCGAAATCTAATTGACAAAAGGTATACATATAGATGCATCAGTGGCGTATATAGAAAATATTTTCGGGGGGGGCCCGAGATGCTTACACTATCAAATGCTTCTCGAGCCTGTTTAATTTATTATAGTAGTTCAGTTTTCTTTATCCATTTCGGGGGGGGGCCGGGCCCCCTGGGCCCCCCCTATATACGCCACTGAGATGCATAGACACCCTGGTGTAACGTCGTAACGACCACTGGAGGTTACCCTCGGACCTCGAAATTGACAAAAATTCCTTTATAGAGGTTCAATCGTTCCCTTATATTTTCAATGAAAAAATAGTTCCAGAATTATCCGCAATATTTCACAGTCGTAGACCCCATATCAGATTTTCAATCGTCTTATACAAAATATAATTAGTCCTAAAGTGGCTTTATACAAGGCAGTGGCGACAATAGGGTCATAGAACACGTTTTTGCACAAACATGGCGGATATTTGTTTACATTTGAGTGTCGAGCTGTTTGACATTTGACTCGATCTTGAGCTTTATGTTCAGATACATGACAACAATACAAGGAAAGTCCGCCATTAGTGGTCGAAAACAGTCCGACCAATCAGAACGTGAACGTCTATTGTCGCCACTGTCTTGTATAAAGCCACTGTAATTAGTCCCTACCCCAGCTATTCTATGGATCTATGAAAATATCAATTTCGAACTTACATTAATGAAAAGCAAATTGGCACTTATCAAAAACATTTTGGCATTAGTCGATTCTAAACTGAGAATAAACGAAATCATTTTGGCATTCAAATGGTCCATATAGGGTAAAGAGTACAGTTATTGGCATTTTAAGGATCACTCAATCTATTTTTTATCTGTTCTCGTCAAATATAAGATGTGGCTGAATTAAAAGAGTACTTTCAGGTTGGTTGGATGTCCGAGATTGAAAAAAATGTAAAAATAAAACTTTATTTCTGTTTGTTATAAAAAAATTCGAACTCAAATAAATTTTTCTACAAAATATAGTCATTGGCATCAAATTGACTATTATTGACACCTCATTTATCAGTCATTGGCACATATTCAGGTACATCGTTAGGATGGCACTAGATGCATTTTCACTCGTAAATGAAATCCATTCTCGGAATGAGCACTGTAACTATATACTGCTCATTTCATTAAACATTTCGAACAAGCATTACATATATAGGTTCGAACAATTGGAGGCATTATATTATGTAGTCTGATACATCTTGGATGGAATTTTCTGTTACATTGAAAACATTTTATTCCATATCTGTTTTCTGTTATATTATGTGTACATATGAAACATAGTCCTGAATTTTCTCTCGAGTTATTAATGAAATCATTTTCATCGTAAAATTTTTCTGGGCTATCAAACTTAATTGCTCTGACATGACTGGATTTTTTCAAGACAATATCGGATATTATATTCACATTAGTTGGGGATTTGAATTCGGATCTTCTCTCGGTGACAGAACTGTTTATGTTCCGATTCATGTCGTCCTTTTGGGTGATGAGTTTTACAGTTTTTTTTCGATTACATTTCTTCGAATCAACCTTTCTTCGTTCTCCTTCTCTTTCTACTCGTTTTCTCTTCCTTTCTTCCTTTTCCTCTTGTTCTTTTTTTTCTTGTCTAATTTATTCTTCTGGATGGTTTGCCATTGATCTGAAGTTAACACATATGGTAACCTTTCGCTTTCTCTTTTTCCTTTTCTATGCGGAGATACCGGCCAGTAGAGGAAGTCACTTATGTCAACTTTTTCAATAGATTCACTCATCACCTGGTTGGTCAAGCAGGGAGAATTTGATTGTTTTTCTCTTGCTTGTTGTACATATTCATCAGTCATAGTGCTTTCGGTGATACTACCTTCAGAAGTTAGATTGGTTAAGATTTCTGAAAATGAAGCAGTTGGACTCAAGGAAGTGCCAATTACATTGGTACCAGGTATATTGATTGTCTCATAATTTATTATTGGAATATTTTCAATATCGAAGAGATCATCGCTTCTTTCGATTTCCATGATATTCTCTTGTCCAATCTCTAGAAAATGTTCACTTTCCGTATGAAATTCACCAATCGTTGAAGCTGCTGCTATGCTTACTTCAGATTCATCCGGTTCCTCACAAATTTTTTTCAAAATAGCATGTAGTCTACCTTCGTCAGTTGTTACATCAGTTCCTTCCAGTTGCATCAGCTCCTTTATTCTTTCATCTCCCACTATTGTCCTAAAGTCGTCGTAACTAATTTTTCTTCTTAAGTGCTTCCTATCACTTTCTGCATTTTTTCCTCCTTTTCCTTTCCCAAGCATTTTGTGAAGTCTAATGCATCTGGACACCAAGGGTGTAGACCGCATGCTCGGAATCCGTTAACTATCGTTTCGGATTTCAAATTTTTCAAAACTCTCTCTAAAATGGGAGCCAATTTCTCCCTAGTCAATGCAGAAGTCGGATTGCTGCGCCTCCATTCTAGAACTTCTTTTTTCCAATATGATTTTATAGGTTTAAACGCAGATACATCTGCAGGTTGCAACAATCTTGTTGAATTAGGATAAAGTGAAATTAATATGATATTTAATTTTTTGCAGAGCTCGCTAACTTTGTAAGTTAAATGAGTTGCATGACCATCTACAAATAAAATAATGGGGACTGGGGAGAACTGTTTTGGTTTGCAACAAATATTTATAGAAAACATTGCCCAAATATTCATAGAAAACTTCGGCTTTCATCCAGCCATTATCCGACAAACCTACCCCCCATGTTTTGGGTATTTCTCTGGTGATATCTGCTGGAAGTCGCTTATAAGGAAGCACTAACATTGGAGGTGTAATTTCGCCAGCAGCAGAGAAGGTGAAGAGTACAGTGATATTAGATTTTGACTGTCCCCGATCGATTTCGTAAATATTTCGTGATCCTTTTGGAGCAATAACAGTTTTCGTTTTAGGACAAAGTTGAAAATTTGTCTCATCTGCATTAAAAATTCTAGAGGGATCCTCTAAGATTTGAAACAGATCATTTTCCTTGAGGTAGTTTTCGATATTTGTGAACCATCCTCTTATGTCTGATTCACTTACATTGGCACTGGACGGTGTAACACCTTCTGATTGGCGTTCAGTTAAAACTGGATGCCGACGCAAGAAACTCTTGTACCATCCATCTCCAGGAAGATTATCTTTGAATGGATTTGGGCGGGGATTTTCATCCAAAAAGTTTTTTACGCTGGCTTGTAAGTCTTCTTTTCTTTGTGGAAAGCCTTTTTTTACGCAGTCTGATATCCACCTAACGAGCATTTCTTCTTCATCAGTGGTGAGAATAGGATTGGGACCATGCGATATTTTCTTAAATTTGTTACTCAATCTGAATTGCAATGTGGCTCTTGGTATATTATATTTTCTGGCAACTTTTTTCTTTGCTTCCCCTTCCTCTATTTCTCTTAAGGCTTTTTGCAAAAGCTCTTCGTCATATTTTTTGTTGTAGTTTGATCCCTCCCTGACTTTCGGCATTCTCTATGAAAAATACAATTATTGGCACCCTCAAAGTATGGTCATTGGCAGTGTGCCAACAACTGTGGAAACAGCATATTTGGACATAAGAATTATTTTGAAATAAAATTATCAACATTCAAATGCGTTTCGAAATAAAATAAATGGGATCACTGTAAAAACAATCATTGGCACTAGAGGCCAATTACTGATTTTCACTTTTATTGTGATACAGTTGTTGGCACCTCGAATTCTTCAGAATAATGGGAAAAAAACAATGCATAAGCTCAGAATTTTATCCTTTGAACATCACAAATCAACTGAGTAAAAGATCAGAAGTTTTAATGATTAATTTGCCGAAAATCCCAGTGAAGTAAACATAGTCTCTCTTAAGAAATTCTTAAGACTTACCTTGTTATCTGTTCGCTCCAGAACACTCGACACATACCTAGTCCGATGTTCTTAACTAAAGGCGGACTCCCACTAGGTACTCGTATATTTGGCAAGTACGCAATTATTTGCGTACTTGGCAAGTAGACGAAGTTTCGAATTTGAATGACAAGATTGACATGTATTGGCCGAGTGAACCACTCCCACTACATGCCAAATATAGGCAAGTGGCAAGTATTTGCCAAATACACGAGTTGTGGAAGTCCGGCTTTAGCATTGAACAAGCATGTATTGAAGGCAGAAGTAAAATCGGACATGCCTGATGTTTGAACATGGGCCTTAGTCGTAAAAGTGTATGATTGGGGTCGAATTCGCCCTCTGCAAGAAAGTCTTCAATACTGGAATGACATGACGTATTATCAACGATTAACGCAACTTCAGTATGGTAAAAGCTTTCCCCACAAATTCGTTGGCTTCCGTTCCGGCTCCTACTAAGTTCGGAATGTTTCCAATGTTATGAGGTGCAACCTGCTGATGTACTTTTGCAACTCAGACCAAGGAAAGAGGAGACCTGGGATGTCATTCATAAATTCAGGAACTTTTGAAGCCAACATCCCGACCAATTTCCCATGAGTGGAACAAGGACAGACGTAGCTGTCCTTGTTCCACGGATATCGCGCTGGCAACAATGCAGAAACTAGATTCGCGTGAATTCGTTTGCCGCCAGTGGCGTGGATCTGCCGTGTTGTTTAGGGGGTTCCGTAGTTATTCACATTTAAAAATGATTGCTTCGGAGCTCAATATCTTTGGAACTACAGTCGAACTTCGATAAATCGAATTCTTGATAACTCGAATCAAATTGGTTGGCAACAGCATTTGAAGATTATTGTTTTTCAATAACTCGAAGTCTTGATAACAATTAGCTGAAATTTGGTTCCAATTTGATATGCGCACGTTAGGTAAATAACTTTTTATTGATGAAATCAGAATTCAATTAATTTCGACGGAAAAAAATGTATATACTCACATTGTCCGATTATGGGCCAATTTTTTCGCGTGGTTCCGGAGTTATTCACATTTGAAAATTATTGCTTCGGAGCTCAATATCTTCGGAACTATCAATCACAATTGACAATTAGCTGAAATTTCGTTCCAATTTGACATGTATATTAACTGAATGAACTTGCCGAAGAATTCGCCTCAAAGATGAACCGGTTGAAGAAAAAAATGAGCTCACCTGAATTTACTCAATAAAATTCACGAAAATATGTTGATTCAGAAGATTTAATCATGTTACAGAAAATGAATTACCCAATAAAATATCAAAATAATAATCCAAAGGTGTTTTATTGAAACAATAATTATAGTTAAATCACAATCCACAATAGCACATTAATTCAAATTTATTTCACAAATAGTTACAAAACGAATGGTAACAATTAATAGTTACATTGAAATAGTAAAATTATTCATTCCTAAACAATATAAGTTTTGTGTTCATAGATCTTGATCTATTTTCTTTGGACTCATCTAAGAGTTTAGTTGTTTCATGATGGATCCTTATTCTAAAATAAATTTTATCAACTGATAATCTGTCTTTCTGAGACAAAAATTCATTTTTGTCTCAGAGGGCTTCAGAGAATCTTGTAGAGATCACTTCAAGGAAAATAACATTTTAACTACATATGATGATATGGCTTATATTTCTACAGAGTACTTGTTTTCATGGCTCATCATTCTGATTACTTTAAGAACTACAAACTACAAGGCACATTGAGCCTTACTTGTATCCGTGTCACACTTTGTCTCTTACAGAAAAGTCTTCCTTATACATGGGTCTTAAGTTGTTCAATGCTCTGCCTCACAAATTGAAGACCTCGAATAAAAAAATTTTAAAGACTAATTTATTAAAAATGCTTGTTCAATGTGAGCAATATTATTTAAAGGAATTTTTTGAATGAAAGAAATAATCAATAGTTCAATGTTCTCGTATATTTGTACTGCATACAATATTCGACCCATCAATCATACATGGGGAGTCAATATAATGATGAAATGATATACTATAAAAATAAGAACATAGCATTAGACATACAGAATGTGAGATCTAAATATGAGTCATAAAATATTCATAGCCAAATAACCTTCAATACCATACTTTGATTGTGTCAAGAAAAAATAAATTTGACGAATTCAACCTTTATTGTACAATTTTTTGTAGCAATGAGCTCTTGAATTAATAAACATTATGAATTATGATCAGCATGTCCATCAATGAAATTTCCATCAAAAAGATGATTTTCAAAATGGTGTAAAATGGATGAATTAACATTAAACATAGTTTTGCTGATCAGAACTGGTAACAAATGTTCTATTGAAAATATTTGAAGTTTTATGGGAGAATTTGAACAATTTTTCGCCCTCTTTACAAATATCAATTACAAATTGGCTAGCCCTAATTAATCTTCCATGTTTTTCTTCTTTGGAGAAGTGAAACATCTACTTCATTTCTCAAAAGATCAAGGTACTTTCGACATGAAATAAATTTGTCAAGTATCCGAGCAACATATCCTACAATATCTTCTGAATATGTAGTGAGATTCCATGCTGTTGAAGTTGCATACTCAAATTTATCCATATCTGTAAAAACACTTTCCACGACTGAAGCAAACTGTTCTTTTTTTTTCAATATTGGTTGCATGCTAACTGCAGATTCGAATGTCAGGATATTGATGGATACCTGATTGATGGCATTTCCGGTATCAGAAGCGGATATTTGTGAGTGAACAATCAACCTTTTGTATGCTGCATCGAACTGTCTTGCAGTGGGGTTATAGTTATGTCCAGTTTTACTTCTAACACTGTCCTGCGACAGTTTATAAGTGAGAAGATATTTAAGGAATTTTTGCTTCAATGACATATTTCTTATACATTTGTTCCAAACTTTCAATGCAGATCAAGAAACCTAAAAATCCTGTTTTTCTTCCACTTCTTGTAATAGGTATCCCTTTCAATGTCAGTCCAAGAATAGATCTTTTCATCGTATGCATATAATCTGGTAAATTTCTGCATCGAGGAATGAAACTTGATCTCTGCAAATATATTTCTTTGAATATTCATTGTCAAACGGCAAATTATAACTTTTATCATCTTGGGGAGTGACAGTTGAGCTTGAGCTGCAAAAAAGTTCTCAATTAATGTATTGAATTATACTTTGTAAAAAATAATATAATATTATTATATAACAATATTTACTGACACATATTCTGACTCTATTTAATGAAGTTATATTCAAACAGGTTGAATTAAAATATGAATCTCTAGAACTTCCCACAGAAACTTACCTTGAAGACGTAAGTTCCCAGAGTTGGAACAGGATTGACATCATTTTTAAGATATTTTGTACCATTCACTTCAAAACCAAAATCTTTGGATTCGAAGTGCTCCGAACATAAGAACAGATTTTGAGGCATGTTTTCAGCATCAACCAAGTGCGAAATTGAAAGCCATATATTTCTTCTCTCAATATTAGAAGGAAATCTGAAAGTAAAATTATAAACATTGGACAATCTACGCCACTGATCTGCAAACATGAAACTAACCTGTGAAAACTCAAACTAGGGTTGCGAGAGTCCAATTTGCCAAACATTTGACACTTACGAACCATTATTTTAACGTATTTTCGAAAAACTCTTTGATATTTTGCTCAAGATATTCAGAAATGTCTCAGAAATTCAATTATTTGACACAACTGAACTAGATAGCGGCATGGCAACGTGTATCAAACATGAAATGTCAAATCGTAGGCCAATTTCGCTGATTGGTCGAGAACAATATTATGAATGAAACTGAAACAACCGGTGTTGTCAAGTTGGGAACCAGGTAATCACGTGAATGGCCATTCTGGAAGGATTCGACGTTAATGAATCGAAAATCTCAGACAACGTGACAACGTCGTTCAGATCTTAGCGTAATTCTCGTTTTGTAGTAATAGAGTCGTCCAGTTCGTTCTTCATTATGTGGCATCTTGGCTTCAAGATTTATCATCCTATACCACGTCTCCTCTTTCCTTTGTCTAAGTTTTGCAACGACTTCCTTTTTTTGAACTGCCCTGGGTCCTCAAATCGAATAGATTAAAGTAGTCCAATTTGGTTTGGTTTATTGTCTGGTTGGAATTAATGATATTATTTGTTATTAGTTAGGGCTAAATTGTCATTGATTCATTCCAGTTCGAAATTGATATTGCCAATTTATTTTGACTAATGTCATTTTGATACTGATTGGTGCCAGAATGAACCTGAGAAGGTTGGTAAAGTGCGAGTAAATTGTTCAAATAAGCATAATTTAATTATTGAAAATACCTACTAGCAATTTTTCCTCGTACAAAATGGGTGGTCTGGGCTGTTCTGTTGATAAAATTGCCATAGGAGGCTCTTAGGTAACAAAGTTTCCAATAGCGATGATATAATTTCAAAATTAAAAAAAAATTAACAATTCAGTAAAATAAAGGTTTTTCAAGTTCACATTATGCCATTATATAAGGAAAATAACATAATTCGAATGACCATCAAGACTTCTCCGTACGTACTGCATTGTGTCAGTGCCAACCCAATTTTTCATCACTTTTTGACATACATTTAGCTGCATTTCATCAATAGCACGTTAAATGTTGATTTTTAATTGCACAGTTGTGAGAAGAAATTTAATCACACGACCTGGGATACAACTTATTTGAACCATTTATTGAGATCACAAAATTTGTTTGAATCGATTGTTTAGGTGGCTGTGTGGCAGGTGGCCTCGTCTTGTTGAAACCATATATCCTCCTAGTTATTCCCAACAAAAGCAGAAAAAAAATAAATTCAACCTTGACTGTTATTGTTCATTTTCTTCAAAAAAATATGGGCCAATCACTCCGCCAGCGTTAGTTGCACACAACACAGTGAATTTATTTGGATGATATGGGGTCTGAACAGTTGCGTGGGGATTTTTCTTTCCAAATTCTACAATTCTGTTTGTTTACATGACCATTCAATTAAAAATGAGCATCATGACTCAATTAAATTGTTCATTATTTTCCTGTCGTTCAAGAGCAAAATCAGAGGAACGCAATTTTTATTCTGGTCTAATGGCTCCAGTTCTTCATCACTCTGAATTTTGCATGGATGTAAACTCGAATCTCTTCTTGAAATTCTTGTTTGTCTAGAGTTGTCTTCGGTGGTTATCATTGGGAAAAATGGGATAGTACATTTTTGAATCCAATGGAAGAATATCCACCATGGTATTGATATACATGGTCTCACATTTGAAAGGAAAAATACATCGCTTGGTAAAAAAATCAAGATTTTGAAAAATCGCACGTATCTGTGAATTTTGTTCATGAGCCGGACATTTGTTTAGATTAAAACCATCATAGTTTCATCCTACTGCGCAACTAGCCTATCCCCTAAAATCTGAATAGAGAAGATGGGTCGTGCGCTATGAAAATGTTTCCTTCTGAATATGGCATAGAATTGATTTTGCGATTCGATCTTTCGTGTAATATTAGTCTCTGAAAATGAGATATCCTCCAATTTACCTAAGGCACGAGATGATTTCCAATTTCTGAGAAACAATGCAGGAGGGGAAAAATCGATAAAAAAAATTTACAGATTTCGCAATCCTTGCAACCATCAGAGACATTGGAAATGATAATACCACATGTGAATATTACCAACATTTATTTGCATTTGAACTTAAAATAAAATAGTATTTTCAAAAATAATAATGAGCAATAATAATTGCAAGAAACAATCAACATTCCCAATTCCTAACATAAACATGTGAGAGGAAACTTGTCATCGTATTTTAAAACAAAAATGTTCTTTCTAAAGTAAGTATTCTTAATATATAATAATAAAAAATAAAGATATAAATAATTGGATGTCATTCCTGTCCAATATTTTCGAAGTGAGTTTTGATTTTAGCAAATCTGGGTTTTCATGAAATTGGATTTAGATAGAAGGATTCAGTTTTTACTAAAATTCATGAATCTTAAATGTACTCGGAGTTAACATCATCAGAATAAGTCCACCTCGTCCAATATTTTCGAAGAGAATTTTTATTTTACCAAATCTGAGTTTTCTCGAAATTGGCTCGAGATAGAAGGATTCTGTCTTTACTAAAATTCATGAATCTTATATGTTCTTAAATCAACTCTCATCGGATGAAGCTGAGTCCATTCTGTCCAATATTTTCTAAGCGAATTTTTATTTTACCAAATCTGGGTTTTCATGAAATTGGTTCGAGATAGAAAGATTCTGTTTTCACTAAAATTCAGGAATCTTATATGTACCTTCTCGGAGTAAACATCATCAGAAGAAGCTGAGTCCACCCCGTCCAATATTTTCGAAGAGAATTTTTATTTTACCAAATCTGAGTATTCTCGAAATTGGCTTGAGATAGAAGGATTATGTTTTTACTAAAATTCATTAATCTTATATGTAGGGGAGGACGGGGGAATTCCACGCACCTTAGGGAAAATGCTCACAAAAACCTTCCTATGTACACACAAACTTTCATAATTTAACTGCTGAATCATGAACCCATTTGGAACTTTTTCATCACAAGGAAAAGGTTCAACTACCTATACCAATTGAGAAAAAAAAATAATTCTGAAAACTGTCTTTTCGCGGTCTTTCCCCCCGTACTGGGTAATACCGCGCATGCGATGGTATAATTATGCGCATATATTGAACAGCTGAAAAACTCGAAGAAATATTTCATCATTTAGGTAATAACCAAGTACAATGAAAATTAAACAAATTTCCATGAATAGGTACAAAAAATATTATTGAAGAATTACCCCGCTACAGCTGCGCATTATTCTCCCAGTGTGAGTCACCTAACCTAACTAATCACTGACAGTAGATGACGAAATACAATTATGTAATTGTTCTTTTGCATTAAATAATCTACACATATGAAGGAAAATAGTCATGCAATAGATTCATTAGAAATTAATAATAGAAGTACTTTCCACGATTCCAATTTCTCTCGAAAATTAGATCAGAGCGTCGTGAAACGAACAATCGGCTCCCTGGTCTAAAATAAAAACACGAATATCTTTAAATTACGGGAGGATGTTGGCAAGGCAAATACGAGATGGTGCGCTGTATCCACATAAATATAATAAAATATTTATTTATTTATATGTTTATTATATTTCTGTGGCTGTATCTAAATTTTGAAATAACTGAACTGAGTTGCAGAATATCAATGCGCAGAATTCCCCCGTGCGCGGAATTCCCCCGTCCTCCCCTACTCGGAGGAAATCAAATGAAGCTGAGTCCACTCCGTCCAATATTTTCGAAGTGAATTTTGATTTTAGCAAATCTGGGTATTCATGAAATTGGCTTCAGATAGAAGGATTCTGTTTCTACTAAAATTCATGAATCTTATATGTACTCGGATCAACTATATTGACCTATTCTTCAAATACCGAAATATTTTCCCAATCTGGCAACGTTGCGGCGAATTTGACGGACCACTCACCGCGGCCCAGATCTCACTTGATGAAACAACAATATAAACACTCGAAGTGCTAATGAATGAAATAAAACAATGATCTATCTTTCAAATAGAGGAATAATTGCCCAATCTGGCAACGTTGCGGCGAATTTGACGTACCTCCCACCGTGGCTCACTGGTCGCCGTCGCCGATTCTCGAGCATACATTAATTCTCACGAATTCCTAACCAATCAGGTTCACTCGATTCCGAGTGCTTCCGAATGCACCCGAGAGGACGATCGTGAGAAGAAGCCGTTGCCCGTTATTCAGATCGCGCGTTTTGTCTTTTGTCGTTCTTCATAAACGAATCTGATAGTGAAATAGTTGAAAACGGTTGGAACTTGGAACTTCGAACAGTTTGATTTATATTATGGTAATTACCCCCCCATGAGTATCGAAGTCCTTAGAAGAAGTTATGCAATGTGGTGCACATAAAAAATTTCATAAATTGTGAACCTGATTTTCAATCGTCACCCCCCCCCCCCATGAAAAAAAGCTATATCCGCCCTTGCATTTAGAACAAGCTATAATAAAAAAATCATTTTTTAAAACAATCTTTTATAAAAACAACCCTCATCCGCCATTTTGAAGCCGCCATCTTGAATTCCTCAATTTTGAAGAATCGTAATTTCCGACCCAGAACACCCCTAGATACCAATTTTGAATAGAATCGGATCATAATTACGAAACTCGTCCGCCCTATTCTAGCCGCCATCTTGAATTTTTTAATTTTGACAAAAGAATCATCATTGTCGAACCCAAAAACCCCTAGATACTAATTTTGAATGAAATCGGATGATAATTACGAAACTCATCCGCCATTTTGGAGCAGCCATTTTGTTTTTTTCTATAAAAAATATTTCATGATGCATTGTCACCAGAATTATGTACACCTGCCAAATTTCAAATCAATCGGACGATTAGAAGTGTGTCATATTTAACTTGCAAGATTTGATTACAGACAGACAGACAGACAGACACTGGGACAGATGAAACTAAATAAAAGCTTGTAATAAAAAGCACATATGCGCTTACAAAAACCTCAAAAGTGAGAATTTGAGTAGGTAATTTAGCATAATATGTACATATTTTGAAATATGGCAATATAACTGTGTGTTGTATCATAGTTTTCTTGGATGGGGGAAATGTAAGAAATATCAATCATACAGAACACCATGAATTATTCTCAAATGATCATAATATGTAGAAAACGTTTCCTGGTTTTCATCAGTAGAACAAAGAGAACACAAAATATATTGCTTCTTCACCACTTTAGCGGAATCATCATTATGGATTGTCCGGAGATGCCTGTTTCTAACAGATAGGTACGCTGGTAAACTCTTTTCCACATATGCCGCAAATGCAAATAAGTGGATTCACTCAGCACTCTGCAATAAAGTCGAGCATTTATTTGAAACGTCCATAATGAGAAATTGTAATAGATTTTGCTAGATATTCTATTCAATAAAAAAAAATCAAACTGTTCGAAGTTCCAACCGTTTTCAACTATTTCACTATCAGATTCGTTTATGAAGAACGACAAAAGACGAAACGCGCGATCTGAATGTCGGGACTCGGGAAACGGCTTCTTCTCACGATCTTACACGCGGGTGCATTCGGAAGCACTCGGATCGAGTGAATCTGATTGGTTAGGCATTCGAGAGAATTAATGTATGCTCGCTTCTCGTATGCTGGCCCAATACACCCTATGTCACCTATATCACGCGATAACTTTCGAATGCTTTTTTGGTCTACTAGCGACACCTTTGTCTTTTGACCTTGAACGAAAACTCGTAATTTGCCTGTAATATACGAACATAAACATTTCCAATGTTAAAAATTTCTACAATTTTTGTCTCAATGTATGTATGTATGTATCAATAACATTTGACATAATGAATTTATTGCAAATCAGTACTATGCTCTTGGGGAATTGAGTACTGATTCTAATGAAATATAAAGTAAATATCTCCCTGCTTTAGAACAAAAAGGAAATAATAATTCAATAATTTTAAATTTATGAAAGTATTTGTTGTCATTAGTTTGAACTCATATAACAAATTACTTTATAGGTATAAGAATATTTCTTTTTTGTTGAGCTTTATTATATCCCACTGTATTTTATTTTATATACATATTCATATTTGAAATTAACATTTAAAAATTGTTCAAAAGGCTGTGTAAATAAAATCAACCTATTTCAGAATAAATATTTAATGTAACTATTATGATTTCACTACAATTAATTCGTTTTTAGCATGCAACAATTTGATTTTTAGCAATTCCAATTCTGCATTATTTTTTGCTCTTCTGAAAGTATCTTCTTCCAATTCCCTTTGTTTTCCTCTCTCATTTTTTTCCTTTAGGTTTCGCAGTTCCTCATCTGCAATTTGCTTCTGTACATTCAGAATGTCCTTTTCAATAGCAGCATTTTCATTCCGGGCTATTTGGAATTTTTTTTCCTCCTCAAAATACTCTAATTTTATTTGAGCTACTTTTAAGTATTCCTCTGAAAGTTGACCAGAAGTTTTTGTCATGGCTGGTCGCCTTCTTGATAAGAATGAGGAATTTCCAGTACATTGAGGAGTTGCCTCGATTATTCTTATCTATAAATAACACAAAATGAAATTAATGAAGTTTAAATTGGAATAAACAGCAATCACAAAATAATTAATGCTTACAGCAGGCGTATCCACTTCTTCAGTGATCTCCACTCCCTTTAAAGATTCCTTTTCATGGGATGTAATTGTAGCACATACCTATTCTTCATTCATCGTTCGAGATGCTGAGGGGTTTTCAAATACCATGCTGTCAGAATCGAATATGTTCTTAAATCCTTCAACGCCTTTTTTATTCATAAGCCACAGAGCAAGATCCAGATTTGGGTCTTGAGGGGGCACCTGAGCTGTTCCACCACCGGTCAGATATACCTCTCTTCTTTCTGCCGCGATGTGCTTCCTCGTGTCCTTTTTTATATTCTCATAAAATTTTTTTAGAGATTCTTTGCCCCTATGATGTCCATCAGGGGATTGTGAATTGAATAAATTCGTAATTTCTTGCCACGCTTCCGTCTTTTCACGCCAAGTTACTGCATTCGTTTTTTATTTTCAATGGTGCCCTTGAAACTATTCACCAAATTTAAAAGTTTATTTTTCTCATTAGAAGAGAAATTTGGAGCTCTTGTTGATTTCTTTTCAACACTATCCATTTTGAATTCACACTTCACAAGGAAAAACCGAAAAACACAAATTATCTGTACGATGTTTGTACGTTGTCTGTTATTTGTTATGTTATAGGTTAGTCATAGATCATAGAAACCGGCATAGAATTTCTTCTTTTCAATTCTCAAGTAGGTCGAATGTATCAATATTTGAATAATCTTACAGCGTTGCCAAATGGCAGTGATCCTTAGCTAAATTTCTGTTAAGTGGTACCGGTGCAAATGGAAATATTTTTGAGTGGAACTTAAGTCTAAGTGGTACCTAGCAACGAGGAACTTTTAAGGGTGAGCGGTGCAAACGGGCGTTAGAGGCCGATTTGAGCATGGGCGAACAGTGTCATAAGCGGATTTTGTTGCCAGACTGTGCAAATCCGTTTCTTCAGTGGATCAAATAACGAAATAATTGCCCAATCTGGCAACGTTGCGGCGAATTTGACGGGCCGCTCACCGCGGTCCAGATCTCACTTGATTAAACAACAATATAAACACTCGAAGTTCTAATGAAGGAAATAAAACAATGATCTATCCTTCAAATACCGGAATAATTGCCTGCGACGAATTTGACGGGCCGCTCACCGCGGCCCAGATCTCACTTGATTAAACAACAATATAAACACTCGAAGTGCTAATGAAGGAAATAAACCAATGATCTATCCTTAAAATACCGGACTAAGTGCCCAATCCGGCAACGTTGCGGCGAATTTGGCGGACCTCCCACCTGAGTCCCACCTCGGCGCAGTTCGCCGATTCTCGTATGCTGGCATATGCTGGCCCAACACACCTACGTTAATGAATCACGCGATAACTTTCGAATGCTTTTTTGGTCTACTGGCGACACTTTTGTCTTTTGACCTTGAACAAAACCTCGTAATTTACCTGCAATATACGAACATAAACATTTCCAATGTTAAAAACGAGATGAATGTGCTGAATAGTTCAATACAACAAATGCTGAAACTGACCCCGCCAACTTCCATAAAATTGTATAAATTTTGCTCCGATTTCTGTCTTTTATTTTCATCACAACCTATTTTTATACCAGATTATGGAAATTGGTTTGTTAGATTGCACTACTCGAGAGACTTGAAATTGATAATCATTTTATGCTAGAGGTTGTTAAGGCGATCTTTTTTTTTTCAGAGTTCAATGATTCGTTAACAAATTATCGAACCTCAAATGAATTTTGACCCTTATATTCAGAAGGAAACGACCTTTTCACCAACATAATCCACGAGTCCACGACCCATCTACCCTTCTCAAATTCAAGGATAAGGCGTTGCTGCGTAGCCCGATAAAATGATGGTTTTTATGCAAAAATGTCCCACTCATGAACTAAGTGATTTCTTCGCAATTTAAAATCTCCGTATATATTTTAACAGCGTACAATAAAGAAGGAAGTGAAACATTATTACTGTTTTTTTTTCATTAATGAATCTAGGTAATCATCCCATTGAAAAAAACCTACAATTGAATCGAATGACACCCATCAAGAACGATGGGCTTTCGAGCAAAGAGCGCGCCGTCTGCATGTGCTACTTCAGCCAATTCTCGCATAAAATTTTCTAGTTAATTAAATATAATAACCAATTTACCGAGGTGATTTTCTATCTCAAATATATTAAAATGTAACGGAAAACATCAACTAACACTGAAATCATTTGACGTTCACACACTAATTATATTTTTTTATCAACGTTAAAATTCAGATCATGAATGTGTGTGTTCCGATTCTCGTTATAGGGAGAGGTCTAAATTTATTCAGTGAGGATCCCAATCAAGGGCACGTAATGGCTGGTATTATTAATATCAAATAAATTTCAATTCATCCAATCGAACAAAAAGATGTTATCCCAACTGGTTTGATATTCAATATCTTTTCCTTTGTATTAAGCACAGTGCAATTGTTACCTTACACAATTCCTGTCATGATATTTGAAGCATACAGACGAACAACGTTGGTCTTTGGATTGGTGCTATTATTCTTCAATTACTTCAGGTTTGAACGATTGGATGAGAATTAATTGCGTGTTAAGCTCTTTTTAATTTGAAGTCTATCGAGATTATTCAACCAAAATATTATGTATTATTATATCAACATGGGAAGTTTCTTTAGGTACTTTTTTGTTTGCTACATCACCACATCAAATTTCCACCAAACTCTTCGCGAATGATAATTGGAAATTTCCTTACATTTGTAAGACTTTAGTCATTGGAACGTGTAACATTCATAAGAAAGTGGAGGTGTTTTCCAGTAAAATAGTCAGGATTTTGGAGAATCACACAAAAATTTCAATTTGCATCATAAGGGGGAAGTTTTGTCACATGAAACCATCACCACATCATGTCATACCTTTGCTTGGCCACCCCAATCTTTTGAATTGGATTGGGACTTTGGGTCGTGCAGATAGCGATATGTTCTAGTAGCATAGATAACTGGAGGAAAAGCTTCATATGTCTCGACAGATCAATGACCACCTTGGACTGCCTATGACGTCGGAGGTTAGAGTTTCGTGTGACGCCCACTAATGTAGCGCTGTGATCGTAATGGCTCTACAGTTGCAAAGAATGTAATGAGGCTGTCATTGTTATCGATATATTTATGCTCCTTTTTAATTGAAAATGGCTTCGAATCTTTTCTTCTTTTGAATGTTAATACTGTTTAATGTTTTTCACATGCATAGGGGTATAGATACTATCTATTTATACTACAAGGTTTCACGACCAAAGTGATTAAATGATAATACGTTTTGTTGTTACCTGCTGAAAGGTCTAAAAGAGGTCGAAAGATCCTATGAAATTCGAATATTGATTAAGGTAGATTGCTATATTATATGAATTAAATCGACTTTGATAAAAAAAGTTCTTCTGTGGCTTTTACTATTTCATTCCCCTGATGGTTCTGATAATATTAACGTGAGTTGCTCAATATAATATTTTTGATCAATATAGATAGTGTGATTTATTATGAATGATTATCAATGGAAAAACAATTGAAAGGTTTGCATTTCTATTGACAAGTATCAGAACATATTGAACATTTTCAATATGTTTTTCAGGCGCCATCCTTAGGGGGATTTTTTGACAAGGAATCACCCCATACATTCTTTTGCAATTATTTATACAGAGACAGAGTGTTCCTGAATTGAACGTACAAACGAAAAGGGGAGATTCCTTAAGTTTGAGAAAAAAAAGTCGCAAATGTTTCGTTTTTGAGGTAGGTACAGAGTGTTGAAGTTAGAATGTTTTTCAAGTTTTTTTCTCATGGTATCTACACTTCACAAGATATTCAACTGAAATTTGGCATAGTTATTTCCTACATCCTGTATACTTACAACCTGTTCGCAATGTTCCATATCCCTATTTAGGAAACAGATAGGATTCTATTTTTCTACAATGCTATACATAATTGCTCGAACTCGAAATAAAACAAATATTCTCGGTCATGCAGGGGGTGTGACATATTTACAATAAATTGAATATTTAAATTTTCTTCATCTGTTCCTTGATTCAAAAGATCAGCCTGGCCCATAGATCTTCAGCGCCTAAGACCCGGAATAAACTTAATCCATTACTGGTCACCACTATCAATAACAAGACTATAGTAATTTTTAAAAAGGTTCCTATTTGGAACATTTACCTACCTGGATAATTCTTAATTTTTTCGATACTTTCCTTAAAATGCTCAAAAGGTTAGGCATTTGTTTTTGCATAATTGAAGTCAAATTTTTTTTAGCTTATTTAAATGAAATTTAACCATCCAAAATCCTATTACCGTGCCAGTTACCCGGCAGTAACGAATTTGTCATTAGAAATTGTTGCAACCAAATTTTCATAAGAATTAGCATATTTGATCATGGCATTTCATAGTATTTCAAGTAAACAACTCAATAAACCGATAAAAATACATAAGACATTAAATGCGCTTCATTTATAAGGCGATACGTGAGGATATCCAGTATGTTAAAGAGACGTTCTCATTAAAATTTAAGCATTGGTACCGTTTTCTCCATCTTATGACGACAATTAAGATAAAGGTCAAGTCTTCTAATTAAAATCAAATGTCCAAAATATTTTATTCACAAAAATTGACTTTTATCAGTTGGGTGATCGTTAAATCAATTCGTAAAAGGTACGGAATATCTCAACAAAAAATGACGCTTCCCACCACAGATATATGGAATACGTAACTCCTCAATAAAACTGGTGAAGAATATGATTAGTTTTCGCTATCTTATTTTTGTGAGCTCGTTTTAATCAAAAGAGGGTTATATCATTTCGTCACGATGCCTGTATTTTTCGAATTTTCGTGTGGAGAGAGGTCTCTCACGACAAGGTTGGACTCATTGAAGATGAAAGCGAGATAACTCTCGAAAGGAAAGTTCTAAAAAATTGAAATGTTCAGGGTAGGTTCGGATCTTGAATGCAAGTTCGTAAATTGGTACTTAATTCGACTTGGGTCCCGTAAATATGGCTGTTCAAAAGCAATAATTTATTTTATGTTGTTATTATGTAGATATGCGCTAGATCCTGACATTGTTATTAAAACTAAATTGATGGATTCTTGAATAAAATAATTTTGAATGTGTGCCAGAATCCTGAGGATTTGTTTTATCATCAAAGGTTGAGGTATTTCATCTCACGTTTGGTCATTCGAGGTAAAGAATTCACCACGTATGCATACAGTCATTTACTGTGTAGAATTCATAACATGAACGTCAATTGGCGGACGCCATGTTGTCGTGGTGGGAAAGTGTCCCGACTCTGTTTATTTATACAGCGTATCCCAGAAGTCGCGCACCCCGTTGAGAGGATCGAAGGTGAAAAATATTCTAAGCCCAAAAATACATGTTTGAGATTTTTTGATAACGTAGGTAGTTAATAGAGTGAGACGCCATCAGTCTCGGTTTACTGCGTGAAAAGCCGGCAGCAGCTCTGGCGTCTCTCTCTCGCGTCCCCACTGCCTACTTAATCTTCTGGTGGGCGCTCCTTATTGGTCACTTTCATTAATTAATTACCAATAAACTACGTTATCAAAAAATTTCGAACATGGATTTTTGGGCTTAGAACATTTTTCACTTTCAAACCCCTCAATGGGGTGCGCGACTTCTGGGACACCCTTTATACATACAAGCATCCCGTCCCAGCTTCGCCCGGGTAGAAATTTTCAACTTATGCTATGAAAAAGGAAAAACGCTGCTTCCGCTTTTGATTAGTCGACCGCGTGTCTGAAAGTTGATCCACGTGGCTACTCTTTTATAGAAACGCATGTCCCCCTCTCACATTTCGGTGCCCTCTCTTACCCGCCAACCTAGCACGGAGACGCATTTAGGTCCGGTCCTGAGGTTTCATCTTCATCAACTGCCATATCTTTTGATGTATGTAAATTAAATACAGGGGATAAATAACGTAATAAGTTGGATGAGGATCAATACCCTATTCAAAAAACGCACTCCTGAAAATCCTAAGTAGTGCATGATTTTGGAAAACATCTGATATGAATTGAGAAAAGATGAGCCGCAATAATGGTCGCTTGCGCTTCGAACATGTATAAGTCCGATATGGTCTAGTGGCTAGGATACCTGGCTTTCACCCAGGAGGCTCGGGTTCGATTCCCGGTATCGGAAGTTAAACTTTTATTGCTCATGCATGCAAAGAACTGACAATACCGATAGCATAGATTTCTATTTAGTCAGTTGGCGGATATAATTTTGGATTCTTTCTGTATGTCTTCGTTGCGAATAAATGAATGTACCTACATAATATAATTTTTCAGCATATGAATCGAAAAACACTTGGAATCGGAAAGATTATTTTTGGTTTGAATTAAGGAATATTGTAAACATTTTGTGGCGTCACATCCACATGATATAACCTGCTATCATATATTGAATTCATTTGTTTTGGAAAATCGAAATGCCTTTTTTAAATATCTATGGGTAGAGATTTTCAGGTAGATGACCAAGAAATAATATATTCACATTAACAAAAATGAATAAGAAAAAAGATATTGAAAAAATCGTTTTTTTTTCATTTATGTCTTGAAAATAATATCATCCAAATGACGGCCTCGGTGAGCGACGCACATGTGGAATCTTTCAAAAATTCATTAGGTGTTCACTGCTGTGTTTCGGTTATCGCGTATAAGTGAACGAATTCTTCGACAACGTTCGATTTATTCATTTCACATTCGGAATTGTTCAAGTTGTCTCCAGAAGGACTCTGAGTGTGTGACACATCTTTTTCCAATAGAGTGATGTATTTCTTGAGTACCTACCTCTATTTTATTGTACAGTTCAAGAATGGTTTTTTCCTTAATAATAATGTTCAGATATTCAATCTGAGTACGTGCCTCAATTTCATCTACGTTAGCTACAAGTCCTGTATAAATTCGTTATTTCAGGAGAGCTTCCGAGGTATTCATATTCCTCATACAGCGTTCTATCTTATTGTCTTATTGAGTATTCGAAATCTTGTTGATTGATTTTTAAAAAACGATTTTTCAAATTCATAACATATTTGTTTTTTTTCTTCATAATCATTCAGTTTCGAGGTTATGTCACGAAAACAAAACACATGTCCACTATCGCACTACATTATTACGCGGCGCCATTTTTTTTAAAGTGTTTAAATGTTTCGATTTCAATTCAAAAGCTTTTGCTATGAATTCTGGATTATTTTGTTTTTTTTTTCGAGAGAGGAAACTTCCCTCTTGATTGTTTCATTTCTTGTCGCACATCCTTGTGCTGGGTTGACGCGATATTGTCTTGATAGGTTATCTTTCGTTTTAAGCGTTTCATTAAGTATCTGTATACTTCATTCACTTTTATAAAGTATCGCGGTTAGCCATGATTCAGGTTTATCGAGTTCTTTGACTCAAAACGGACGCAGGTTGGTACTCGTGAAAATCAAGCGACATTGCCAAGTCTTCTCTCTATTTACTCTTTTTTAACTATATAAATGGGGTTAGTTCGTCTAAAGTTTAACTATGGCGCAGGTTTCGTAGAACTACATCTTCATACTGGAGTATTTCAAGTTGTGCAAAAATGTATTTAAATGTCCTTTGAATTCACATATTTTCTCAAATTCATTAATTTCCCAAAGTAAATGAACATTTTGATAATTACGTAATTACTACGACTTTTTAGCAGAAACGGCAATGTTGCTCGTTCAACTGACAGAAGAATGACTATAACCCAACATTTTCAAAACATACACGGTGAAATGTGTCAAAATTTCATGGCAAACCGCGATCCTCTATAAAACTGAATGGAGTATAGGTACTCATTTAAACACTCCTCAATTGATTTCTCTTTCCTCTCCTGTATATTCGATTTCTTCTTCTTTCTTTCTCCGAATCATAGTTCACTAATCTCCTGATTTCTTGAGTTGTATATTCTTTCGTTGTTTCGATTATCGCCTTGGCTTTCCTCTCTAAGAATTCGTAGACGGTTTCCCAACTAGAATGTCGATGGATCAGTCCGTTTCATGCTCTCGAAACACATCGTAGTAACTCTTCTTTTCTTTGCCACAAATCTCCACATCACTGATCCATAGGTCAGTTGAGGCGTAGCAACGGCTTTAATAATATTCAATTTAGTTCTTTCCAACATTGATTTGGCTTTTCTAGGTCAGCCCTTTGTTCAGATTGATACCAAGATATCTCATCCCTCATCGGATAAAATAAAATGAAATACATATTGCATAGAAAATAGCTAAAGAAGGCATTTATAATGCAAATGACAGAAAGTGATTAAACTTGACTATTTTCCTCGTCTTAATTTCCACCGATCCGAAACAACGTGTTTTTTCGATTTTTTTCGGAAAAATTGTATGCTCTTATGATATTACCTACTTACGATAAAAACCCCACTTGACGATGAACCTGAAGAAGTTTCTATACTTAATCGTTATAAATTGATGTAGGTAACTGGAAAAAATATTAATACTTCCCCAGCATTTGACGAGCAGATCTTTATCAACATTATCCACTGATTAGTATTATATTTTATATTCTATGATTTCTATGAAAGAAGGTACAGAAGGCAGATAGAGATTTTCAAAATGGCGACGATTGGGAGAAACTCTCGTGAATGATTGTAAAACGATGCTAGAATCAACGTACTCTTCAAACAAAAACTTTCATGACAGTATGGCACAACTGAAATTGTAAAGGAAAAACAGAGAAAAACATCAATAATATCTGAACATTTTCTGGTTCCCAAAAAAATCCACAATTATAATATTTCTCTCGGAATCTTCAACAAACGAAAAAACCAATGAACAATTAACAACATTATCCTGAGTGTGTCGAGACGGAATTACTCGTACCTGACTAACAACACGAAATCAGAAAGGTATAATTTATTACTTGCGATCCTCTTTCCTTCGGCCAAGGAAACTCCGATTAACCGAATTATTCTAGGAATCTCCTTCGCAAGCCTATACCTCATTGTACAATTACAGAACAAACGGGTTCTTCGCACTTTGTTTCCCATATTACTCATTTGATGAATACCTTCTTACGGAGAATTATCCATTCCAACATTCCGTTCAGAAATAAACGAATGATTTCATTACATATTTGGTAAATTTAGTTCAAGATAACTTTAAATTTTAGGGTTTCCTCTCGCAATATTTGAAACATGAGTAATAATGAATGGTACGGAAATCCATATTTTACACATACTACGAAAAACGAAATATGTGATGGAAACACAATTTAGTAGGTATAGATAAAAATTTCATTTCTTCATTGTAATATGGGCGGTTCAGAGGCCGAAGAGCCCAGGTCCATTGTTTTTCCGTTTTCATTTTATAAGGTCACTAGCTAGCCTGGCGAACTTTGTTTCGCCTGCCCTAAATGATACCTATACCATAGCCATCTTTATCTTAAGAAGGCCGTGCCTATACTTACTGTGGATTTCACAAATCGTAACCACCAGTGATCGGAGATCAACGGCTTGGTTAGGTTTCTGAACTGTCAAATCGAGTTGATTCTAGATTTAGCTCCGATCACCGGTGATAGGTATTAGGTATGCTTTGTGAAACCCCCGTTAAAGTTGTACAAACTTACCATTGCTATTTTTTCAAGCAGGAGATAAATAAGGCATAATCAAAGTTCTGTCAAATGTCATCTGTCAACTGTCAAATGTCATCTGTCAATAGTCATCTTTCTATTGATAAATGTCATCTGTCAAATGTCATCTGTCGTCTGTCAAATGTCATCAGTCAAATGTCATATGTCATCTGTCAAATGTCATCTGCCAAACGTCATCTGTCAACTGTCATCTTTTCCATGGATATGAGCTGTCACACAAAACAGAAATACAAAAATAATATGTCAATTACTAATTATGAGCAATTTTGAATTCAGTTATGTACGCAAATATAATATTTATTATCCAAACATAAATCAAAAACATTTCAGAAATATAAAGAAAAGATGAAAATGGACAACTCAGGATTGATGCTGATCGTCACAATACGATTTACTTGACATTCCGGTAAAAATTCACTGTTCCACCAACTTGAGATCTTTACCCCTTCCATGTTATTATAAGTTCTATGCAAATTACCCATGTATACATCGCCATCTAGTGGCGATAATATCAAATACATTGTCTAGTCACTGTACGCTAGTGGCTAGATAAGAGCCATAAACCGTAGCGACACCTAGTGGCCTTATTCAAAAGGAGAAAAACCATTTCCTACATAAGCAAACCGTAGCGACACCTAGCGGCCTTATTCAAAAGTAGGAAAAGCATTTCCTACATAAGCAAATTTTTCATCGAATTTTTCAGAGTTTCGATGTATTTTATGATAACCAGGCTGTACACGAATCCATAAATGAAGTTTCATAACAAACAGTCCATCCGATCTCGAGTTATAAATGGTGTAACCAACAGCTCTCTTTTATATATATAGATTATTAAAAGGAAACCATAAAGTTTCAGTCGTCAAAGTGCCCCAAGTCCCTGGATTAGACAACTGAAAAATAGTTGAATTTCAGGAAATGTTTTGACGAATGAAAGAATTTCAGTGGACAATAGAGCCAAGTCCAGCTCAAACATGTTTTTTTGAGAATACTCGTGAATTGAAAAGTGATATCGTCCGTGTTCGGGTATAATAGATCCTCTAACCAGTATGTTCCCTTTATCCATTTTATTTAAAAAAGGAACAAGATGCTACGGAAATGATAGGAAATATTGAAACATTCACCCTCAACTCGAATAGTGCTCTACCTTCAAATTTTAAAAACTGGACTTATTTGGGGTTGGGGATCACTTATTCCTCACGTTGGAGCAAACGCAATCTGCTCTGATGAATGATCTGATCCTGATTCTATTTTCTGAGGATTGGGAATTGTGATTGGCAGCGATCGTCCTCTCTAATCCTAACATAGCCTACTTTGAAATAGACGAGCATATGTACCACTGAGTTTGACTGATGGGACAAACCTAGCTTTATTCGTGAAGTTCTGTCAAATTCAGTAGTATGCTCGTCTATTTCAAAGTAGGCTGTGTTAGGAATTCTTACTTATTTTTATTTATCAAGCACTATGCAAAACAAGCAATAATAATTAGATACACTAAAATGATATATCAAAAGTCTGTTTTTTATTTCCAGTGAATGTGACAAATAAACAGAGCAGATAATGAATGATGACTAAATAAAGAAATTTCAGTTTGAAACTGACATATTATTACTATTGACATAGCCTACTTGAAAGTTATCTTGCCGAACCCAGGCCGGATCTACGATTCTTTCTGACCGGGGCAAAAATTCATGATTGCGCCCCCCCCATTTGTTTAATTTCAATATGTACATATACGAATTCATAGAAAAAACAAAAAAAAATAATACAAATGAATAATGAAAATAAAAAATAATAATGAGGAAAATATCACAAGGAAAGAAATTGGACTTTTTTCTTCACATAGCATCACGCAGCGTGATTTTCTTTTCGCGAACGCATCTATCAGCTCCTCGAAATCAGTTTTGGAAGCAGTTTTGTATTCTATAGCTAAGATCGAGAGGCCATAAGGACTCTGTCTCACTGAGGAACGCAAATAATTTTTTATTATTTTCAATTTGCTGAAACTGCTTTCACATCTTGCAGACGTGGTAGGCAATGTGCACTATATTCTATATAATGTCAGCTATACTGACATTTTATGCAAAGCATCTTTCAGATTTTGCCTGTGAAGAAATTGTAGCAGGTCTAATGAAGTTTATCTTTCACTTATTTCAGGAACCAACATTTCGAAAACCGCTAGTTCCTAATAAAAATCAACTGCATTCAAGTCTCTTCAATATTTTTGCGCTAAAAGGGTCCCATTTTCTGCAGATCCTCTTTTTGCATGTTTAAAAGGGCATGGCAATTGAGGAATGAGAAATTCGTATGCAGACTCTGTGCGCCTTCTAATCTTTTTTTGATTTCTGACAATAATCTGTCGAAAACAACCTTAATTTCCTCGGAGAATAAACCAACTAGATCCGTTCTTGACTCATCATCGCACATTTCGTCAACCTGCTTTTTCTTCTTGGAAACACGTTTATTTCTTAGAATTGGCTCCACATCCAATTCTTCTGTAAGAAGTGTAGCTTCCGAGATCCAGTTTTCAATAAGTTTTTCTGTCATTCCTTGCAAGATCCTCATAATACCTTGCATGAACGATAATGAACGTGAAATAACCACCTATATCTCCTTTCTGAATTTCCACGTTGACCATATTGATCTCTCGCAGAATATTATCCCAAATTGTTAGGTTCAGTATGAATCTAAAATCCATCACTTCATGAAGCAAATGACCATGAAGCTGGTCATTGTATTCTGCGACTAGTGAGGATTCTTTGATTTCTTCCACAGCCTTCATAACTCCCGGTATATTATTGAGCAAGGCATTATTAACAGCTTGATGTTTAGTCCATCTAGTTTGGCTACTTTCTTCAAAATTTGTTTTCGTCCACTTTCTCATAATTGTCCATCGTGTGGTTGCACTAACAGAAAAACAATACAGTTTTTGTACAACACCAAATAAATTTACCGCTTCTGAACATGATAAAGACGAATGGACACCCACAAGATTCAGAAAGTGTAGAATTCTGGATTGGACTCCTTTATATATATGCCAGCTTGTCACTTTCTAAGAAGTCAATAAAACTTTCCTTTATTTTCAGTATTGTAAGTCTTTGCCTATTTCTCATATCCAGACTACGTTCTCTTCAAATATCCTATTACCTGGTTCATTTGTTCTGTGAGAGATACATCTGAGGTACAGTCGAGCATAATAGTGAAATGGTTGGCCTCCTTGATCTCATTAATAATGCTATTCCGAACTTTGGTGGCCATTGAATCGATAATTTCATTTTGCATATTTTTGGGAAGATAGGATGTTTGTCCTTTTTTCGAGTGGTCAAGATGGCACTTCAGAGTAGGGTCATATTTAATAATAATATTTTTTTTCCGAGAAAATCAAAAATAAAAAAAAAATTAATCTCTGGGTTGTTTTTTGCGCCCCCTCAAGCTGGCGCCCCGCTTGCCCCACCCTAGATCCGGGCCTGGCTGAACCTGATGTTTCGACAAAGAAACCTGACTTTGGTCGTGAAATTCGAATTTTATTCGATAACGACGAAACTACTCATTTTAAAGACATGAAATATTTGGCACACTCTAACTAGTTTTTGACGAGCAATCGATCGGAATTATAAAATTGTATGGTTCCCATTTGGAAAAATGAGATTTCATAGTTTTACTGAGGCTCACTTTGAGTTTGAAACCCTGTTTCAGGCACCCTGTAGAATATTTCCTCATAATTTATACAAGAAGCAGTATCAGCGTACTTTCTTCTGTTTTACTGTTGCAAAAAAATTTCTTACAATGAGGGATTTTGAAGATATAAACACTGATTTGTGACAATCTTTCTGTCAAAAAATTTGAGAATCAGGCAATAGCTCAATAATCGCTTGATGTGCTTGCGCATATCATACATCAAATCATTCAAATCATTGCAGAATTAAACAAAGAATTCAAATATGTATGAATATACAGGGTTTTACATCTGAAATAACGAAGTTCACATCCGTTTCTGGTAGAACCGGAAGTAGATTCCGCTCAAAAATATTTTACCAATTGAGTTCATGTACCCTGAAACAAAAATACGAAATTTTGAATTTGTATCGCAATTCCTTCCTCGAAATCTTCTAATGAAACACTTAAAAAAATCACCCTGTATACAGTTTATATCTTATGTTCAATTTGTAAGGACCCTTTATATTTTTAATATGTATTACCTGATCAGGCAATATTGAAATCAAATAATATTCATTATTCTACAAGTCTACGAACTCTTGCGTTCCACTGAACAATAGTCCAAGTTAATGCTTTTATATAATCACCTCGAATCAACTCTGTTGAGTCTAACACATGCCCTTTAATATTTTCGGAGCAGTATTTTATGTATTAATCATTCATTGCAGCAGTTCTATAATTGTCTTTTATGATATTCTCAGGTATTATTTTGGAGCGCACATGTACTCAGAGTCCTCTGACATCCGAAATTTTTCATTTTTATCCCTATCATCAAAGAAGATATCTGATTCCTCCAAATACTTAATTGAAACAGTTTGTGCTGGCATTTGAGACTGTCATCCGTTTCCTAGGAGGAATTAATTTTCATTCAAGCAATAAAAATATCAAAAGATTTATTTTAAGTCCCCGAAACGAATGTGAATGAGGATGCATACTGAATATAAATAGAAAGCTGTTACCGATTCACTATCGAAGATAGACAGACCTGAGTGGTACTTTCAACTTCCGAATAATACTTTGCATTATTTGCATAAAGTGATATTTGTCGCTGAAATATCCAAATTTACTGAATTCTTGTTCCTTTCTAGAACAGGATATTCAACACTTACTATGTGCTTCGTGATGTTCCTAACGAACCGAATTGAATATAAAGAATAGAAATGGACCATGAGATTTTATACGTTTCGAGGATTGACTAATAGTCGTCGGAAGAAGATTTCTGATTGTAACAGGAAAAACAGCAGTGTCTCACCGGTTCGCCCAATTTGGGTTATGTAGAAGACGAAGTTCATATTGGAAAATTATACGAATTCTGATATTGACAACAAGTTTGTTTTTTAGCAATATTTCAAGACTAATAGTAAATTATTGGTAGTCGAATGGTCGATTGTATGTCGCACCATTGGAAAAATGTGCGACCGAAAAAGGGATAGATTCGGAATCATTTTCTCGAAAGATATTCAGAAGCAAATTGCCAAACTAGTGCCACTTCATACTCTCAATACGAGAACAAGAACGTCTGTGAAGAATCAGTATTCGGAATTCCTGTTGAACAGAAACAACACCTCAGATCGGTAAACAACTCCAGAAATACTTGCAGATATATTAGAAGACTACACTTAGATTATGAAGAAGAAATACGGTGAAGATTAAAAAGAATCTTATGTGAAATATTTATAGAACACCACTGCACAGTTTTTTCAAAGAATGTGATAGAAATCTGTTTATAGACTTTCGTTGAGCTGTAGGTATTCAACGCAAACTTCACCAGAAAGAAGATAATCAAATTCCGAGCTTTTTTGACCGAAGTGTTTTTGAGAATGGTCAAATGTTACGATGAAGATTGGTTGCAAGAGACATTTTTTCGTACAACCTACGAATTGGCAGCTAATTTATCAATTTATTACTTCCAAAAAGAGTATGATCATCTGGAGAACAATGGGTTTTATACTGATGAAATTCAGCAACATGCTGAATTTTGTCCAGATTGCGAAACCAGAACCATTTGAAATGCTAGCGAATTATTGAAAAATAGGCGATCTATTTGAAATCTCTTGTCCAGGTTTCATTGAAAGTTGTCAATTTGTTTCCGTTGGATTTTTGGACACCAAGCTACCTACAAGGTGGATCTACTCAAAAAGTAGATCCTTCTTGAGTTTGAGAAAGTAAAGTTGAAAGGACCTCACAAATTATTTAGAAAAATAGATTTCATGATAAAGATTGAACCTAATTATGCGTATACTGAACCGAAGATGTCTTTTTTCTACATTATCGAGGGCATCTGTGAGAGAAAAGAGTCCAGATCCGCGCTTGTGCGGCAATATTGGGAGAAATTTACTGATTTTGTCTCTCTCTGACACATCGTATTATGTCATGAAACCATATATCTAATAACACCAACATGGATTATAAGTACCCCTGCTTTTCACACTCAGAAAGCTAAATTGATTTGAGTTGTACGCTTGCTTGTACTCGAAATTCAAAAATTTCCAGAAATGTATGGGTTATGTTTATTTCGAAAGACAACAAGAAAATAGACATCGAGGATGAAAATATGTCACTTAAATATTTTCAGTTCAATTCTGAAATATGAATAGGAGTTGGAAATGATATTCAGGACTTGAAGAAAACGAAATAATTAAAGCGATTACAACATTTCACAGGAAATTGTGAGGTTATGAACGAAAGTATTCACATAAATTATGAATGACATACGTTTCATGACATAATACAATGTGTCAGAGGGAGACAGAAATGGGAAATTATTTTCATTCTCAATATTGCCGCACTAGCGCAGATCTGGATTGTTACCAAATCCCAGCTTCAGTTTTCATTGGCTCATTCCCCCCCATATAGGAATTATTAGATATATGCGTGAAACGTATGTCATTCATAACTTCATGTGAATACTTTCGATCATAACTTCACTCTTTCATGTGAGATGTTTCAATCGCTTTATTCCTTTTTCTTTGAGTCCTGCATATCATTGTTCCTATTCATATTTTAGAATTGAACGCAAAATAAACTGCTCCACATGAGTTAGGGATATTGACTTAAATTGCAAAAAAATATAGCTAAAATAAGATTTTTGTGGTGAAATCTATAATATAAAAATGAATCGCAAAATGTGTTGTAAGCGCATAACTCAACAACGCCTCGACCAATTTGGCCAAATCTTTTTTTAAAATGTTCGTTGAAGTTCAAGGATGGTTTTTACGGCGAGAAAAATTAGAATTATTGCTGGAAAAACCCTAAAAATAGCCCTTTTCTTTTTTAATAAAAGGCGATCTATGGTTGGTTCAAAACTTCGAAATGCCATATTGACATTTGGACAAAGGAGGTTAGTTTTTCTTCCACAGAATCGCATGTCAAGTGAATAGTAGGTCTTACCACAGAATACCTAACAACGGTATAAGAATATTCTATGGTAGAACGAAGTTTCACGGTATTCAATAGAAATGCAATAATAAAATAGAACGAGAGAAATGGACTGGCTATTTTCGATAAAATAGAACGTTGTGAAGTTATAAGCCATGAAGTTGTCTGGCAACGGTGGATTTCATTTTCTTGAAGGGTAGGAAATTCAGAAATGGTAGACTAGACTAGAGTATGAATGGCGATGTATACAATTATTGTGTAATTTGCATAGAACTTATAATAACATGGAAGGCTATTATCAGATCAAGTTGGTGGAACAGTGAATTTTTACCGGAATGTAAAGTAAATCGGATTGTGACGATCAGCATCAATCGTGAATTGTCCATTTTCATCTTTTCTCTATATTTTTGAAATGTTTTTGATTTATGTTTGGGTAATAAATATATTTGCGGAAATAACTGAATTCAAAATTGCCCATAATTAGTAATTGACATATTATTTTTGTATTTCTGTTTTGTGTGACAACTCATATCCATGGAAAAGATGACGTTTGACAGATGACATTTGACAGATGACGTTTGACAGATGACATTTGACAGATGACGTTTGACAGATGACGTTTGAGAGATGACATTTGACAGATGACGTTTGACAGATGACGTTTGAGAGATGACATTTACAGATGACATTTGACAGATGACGTTTGACAGATGACGTTTGACATATGACGTTTGACAGATGACGTTTGACAGATGACGTTTGACAGATGACGTTTGACAGATGACAGTTGACAGATGACATTTGACAGAACTTTTATTATGCCTAATTTATCTCCTGCTTGAAAAAATAGCAATGGTAAGTTTATACAACTTTAACGGGGGTTTCACAAAGCATATCACCGGTGATCGGAGCTTGATCTAGAATACTCGATTTGACAGTTCAGAAATCTAACCAAGCCGTCGTGATTGCGTTGTGAAATCTACTGTAAGTATAGGCACGGCCTTCTTAAGATAAAGATGGCTATGGTATAGGTAATAGGTATTATTTAGGCGAAACAAAGTTCGCCGGGCCAGCTAGTTCCATATAAATATGATTTCAAGTTGCAAATTAATTTAAGCATATACGTCTGCAGCGTATACAGGATGGTTAAGAAAAATCGAGTAAAATAACGAAATTTTATTCCCAGAAAATTCAAGCATTTTAAGACTAACAATACAATGTATGGCCTCCACAGGCATCAATAACAGCTTGACATCTTCTTTGCATACTACACACGTGGTTGTTGAACATTTCTTGAGGAATTTGGTTCCATAAACAAGGCAGAAGTTTTTTCAGATCATTTGAGGATTCTGGGGTAGGTTGATGATTATCTAATCTTCTTTGGAGCATATCCCATGCATATTCTATGCAATTCAAATCTGGTGAGTGCGGGTGGTATTGGTGAATGTGGAATACCAAGCTCCTCGAGCGCATTCCCAACTATGGCTGCACGGTGCGGTGTAGCATATTCCCAGAACAAATGTGTAGATCTGTGCGCCTGTTGAAACATATTCCGGCCCTTACCATAACACTACCCCCTCGGAATGGATGGCCTTCTTGGACATAGCGACGATTACGGGGTATGCGTGGTATTGTCCATACCCTTATTCTTCGAGAATCTGAAAATCGTCCATATCTGGATTCATCAGTGAAAAGGACACTACGCCGATGATCGTTCCAATTGATATGTCGCCTTGCCCATTCCAGTCTCTTGCCCATTCCAGAGTCAGCTCTCTCAAACGTCTTCTGATGGTTTCGATGGAAACTTGGACCCCATCTGCATTTTGAAGAGTATTCCATAGCATTCTACACGTAGATGTAGGGTGTCTTCTCGCCGAAACGATCCTGAGCAGGTGTTGTTTTTCGTCGCCCACCAAGCCTTGGTCTTTCCAACACGGAACCTGTTTCCCCGAACCTATTCCAAAGTCGAGATATCACACTTTGGCTGACTTGGAGCGCCTTTCCGCTACAACAACCTGAGTTAGGACACTCTGTAGCATTCAGATAGCCCTATTAGCCTCAGCGTTTGTTAATTCACGTCTTGGCATTTTCAGAAAACTCCTTTCGAATCGAAGCCGTGGATAAACTGACATTTCAAAATAAGAACATTCATGAAGCATATGCAAAGAACCAAACTTCAGAGAAAAGGTGACCAGATTGACAAAATGTCTCATACTGATTTTTATTGGATCGATTCATGTTGTTATTGAGTTTTAAATGATTTCACAGCGATTTTCTCGAAGATTACATAATTTTAAAAACGATTGAATACGATATCCCTAACTCTTGCGTTGCACTATATTTAACCGACATATTTTCATCTTCGATATCTATTTTCTTGTCGTCTTTCGGAATATGCATAACCTCTACTTTCTCGCAATTTCTTAATTCGCACAATTCAATCCTTACCACGGACTTGGCTTCACGTTGTGACTGTGAAAAGCAGGGGTTCTGGGGTAAAATCCATATTTATGTTATTAGATATATGGTCCTGATGCAAAGACCTTTTTGCGACCACCTGAGGATTTTGACAGCAGTTTTGTTGATTCACGTTACCACAGAGCAAAAGAAGAGACCCAAAGGTGAAGAAACCTAGGTTCGATAAATCATCAATAATTGACCACCTAATTTGCGTATGTTTTGCGTAGGCTTAAGTTTTCGAGTGACTTTTTTTTTATCCAAATGTCAAATTCGTCACAATGAGCCGTGAGACAAGCCGAAATATTGAAAACGTCGAAGAATTCTGGTCTTCTTCCACACTTTAAGCATCAGCAGCGATATTTTCAGCTGAACGAATGTTACGATGATGCATAGGCCTTACAATATCAGTAGCCGAGCGCATCCCTTCAAATTTTTTCAGTGTCCCCGAAATTGCTTGCTCTGAGAGTCGATTATGTAGATGCAGTATAGAATCACAATTTCATTGTAGAATTGAATAATTTCAACGCGTTCTGTTGATCCCGGGGTTGATCCATATTCCAAAAAGGGCCAATCTCCGCTCCGGATGACACACGTCCGGAGTAGAGAAACGTCCAATGGAACCGACATCGACGAGAGTGATTTTCACGTATGAATGTGTCTATCAGAATCGTAATGCTATTCAGCACTAAGTAAATGAAAATGATTTTGTCCATTGTTGAGCGTTTTCATTCTACAGAAGAAAACTTCAAAAAAATTTCGATATGAATAGATGCAAAAGTATATTCCGATACCGGGAATCGAACCCGAGCCTCCTGGGTGAAAGCCAGGTATCCTAGCCACTAGACCATATCGGAGAATGGTTAAAATGTATTGACTGGAGAACAGTGCTGGGAATTCCACCATAAATTTCAAACAGAATAATAATATAAACTGGCAATATACAACAATAAAAAGCCTATTGGATATCACGAAAGTCATTTCACTTAAAGAAAATTTTTAATGATTATACCTCATATATAGGGTGCTCTTCATAACGAATTTCTTTTTTTCCATTTTTCTATGCTTGCAGCCAATCAAAGAGTCACAGTCTATGTTTTTCGAATTCGGAGCACTCATTAAATTTTTTTGTTGGGTTCTTGAATGAGAAGATGAGATGAGATACCTTAGTTGGATCTTCTTACAAGGTGTTTGATAGAGCGCTCAAATATTAATGTGGGGGAGAGTTCCCTTGAAACGGACAATTTTATTATTTTCGGTGTGAAATATTATTTCAAATCAAAAAGTTTCAAATTGTACCGTCATAATATGAAGCATAAGGTTTGTGGATTCACTTTTTCAGAATAAACTAGAAAAGGAAAAGCTATTCACTCGAAAAAATTAGTCTTACTTTATTTTATAAAATGTCCATTTCATGGGATGTTGCCCTTGTTATGGACAGTTATTCCCATGAAGTGGACAATGGTACAGAAACAATAGAATACTGTCATAAAGTTCTAGGAGAATAGTTTAAATCATTTAGTAGTACCAAACAGAGAAAACATACAGTATTTTCCATGTTAATTATTGAATTACATAACATATTTTCACATCTCCCTTGAATCGGAAACATTGCAGCCCATGAACTGGACGTCAATTTCCAGTCATTTTTCTATGTCCGATTCATGGGATATGTGGTTTTTATAAAAAACCTGAAAATATAATTTCTACAAATGGTTATATCAACGATTCAACATATCTGTCTGATGAGGGATAATCACTTGATGTTTATATGAAAAAATCGGCAACTTATCGTCACTAGAAACGTAGCTATTCACTTCGCAAATGTACGTAGATATTTACTTTACCGGCAACGGATTTTTCAATGCATGCCTCGTCAACAAGACGCGACCCACAGATTCAGCCATTTTCCAAGAGACGTGGCTCAATGTTGCGAAAATTGTATTTACGTAAAGTATGCTCAATTACTATCGGGTGTAGTAGAAAACTATAGTGTCCGGTTCATGGGCTGTCCAATTCAAAGGAACTTTCCCCTACATAAAATATTCTCCTTTTAAGAACATTTTTACTGCAATTGAGAAAATATATTGATCGAGGGGCTGAAGGATTTGGGTCATTTGCCTTGAGTACAGTTATTCATTCATTTTTTCGCAAATCGCTAGGAAATTGTCACATTCCAGATGAAATTTCTGAAAGGAAAAGTCAATATTTTTCAACTGCAACTATTCATTCCCTTGCTGTGAGGAGATGAATGATTTAAAACTCCTTATTTATGAGGAATTAATTCATTTTTCCGCAAATCGCTAGAATTCCTTACAAAATTTGTCATAGAAAAAGTCAAGATTTCCCAACTATTAGAAAATATTCATTTCCTTACTGTAAGAAAATGATATTTCCTTACTGTAAGGAAATGATAATTCCTCACAGTTGTCAGTGTTCTACATGAGCATATTCGTACTCTTCTCTAGATTTCTTTGGCAATAATTCTAATGAAGCAGTATTTACTGCCTCAAACTGCTCTGGACGAGTCCCAGAAATGGAAAATTCATCATAACTCATCATTTTACACTGTTTTGTCATATATAATACCACTAGAGATGAAATTTTGCCGGCAAAATTTCTCGATTGTGAAATGAAAGTTTGTTGCTTTCGGCAATTTCGCGAATGACATTTGATTTTGGAAAAATGTCATGAGCGAAATTGCCGAGAAGCAACAAACTTGAATATTACAAGAGAGAAATTTAACCTGCTTAAATTTCATCTCGAGTGGTATTCGACATGACTATTTCACGAGGAAATGTGTCTGAAGATGGTCAAATTGGGCTTGTATTGCGCTATTTGACAAATAAAAATTCATCATAGATCAACTAAACGTTGTTTGTTTTCTCTATGGTATTCATTCCCGAAGCTATCTATGAATTTGAGAAACATCAAAAAATTGTCGCTGAAATACCAACTTGTTGGTTTTGCCGATGTGAATGTTTTATCGATGAGAAACGAGTGTTGCTAAGGAAACTTCCTCACTAAAAATGGAATAAGTGGAATACTCTTCGAAAAGATCAGCAATTAAATTTATAACATATCAAGTTTGACCATTCAGCATTAATACGTGTCCATAGTAACGCAACCAATGCCATTCCGGATTTCAAAGTTCCATTTATTTATGAATCGAATAATTCGCGATTTTCTTCAAATTTCATTGAAATCTGTCGAATTTCAAACGATTTGCGGAAAAATAGTATGTTTACCTCGTAGGAAAAGCCTTGCATTCCTGGACTCTGTGTTGCTGAGTCGAGGCGTAAGCCGAGTTAGGTTCACGATCGTCCAGGAATGTAAGGCTTTTCCTACCCGGTAAACAATGTACTATTTTGAAAATCTCAATGCATGGCAGAATATATTTTAAAATTAGTTTGTTATGCCTATTTACAGTTATTTGACAGTTAGTACAATTATTGAAAATTGGAGGAACATTATAAGAACTGTGAGGAACATTTTGAACATGCGAGATAGTAGGGTTATTTTGTTGAATATTTTGTACTGTGAAAATTTTATTTGCCGCCTTAACCTTATTGTTGAGAGATTTCCCGATATATCAACGTTTGATGATTTTCATCCGCCATGCCTCTTCAAATTACTTATATCGGCACCAGAGTCAACCAACGACCGACGAAAGCAGTGACCAGTTTATTCTGTCGGATTTTTTTAGTTCAAATATCTAGCAACTATTCTAGGCATTTTCCTGAATGGATGTATTAATTCCTACTCATTGTCTTCAACCCTTATCTCTATGATATTTAAAGAAAAATCGGTCACTGTTCATATTTTCTGGTCTCAACAAAACATATTACTTCCGATTTAAAGATTCAATTACATCTGATTGACTACAAATGATCTTGGTTTGTTGGTCTTCGAATCAGGTAAGCTTATTAAAAGCTTGGATTCTAGTTCTTCTTAATCTTGTAGATTCATTCGGTCTAACTCTACAGGCCCCAGAAATACCGAATAATAAAGCAATCTGAGAATTGCACATTTTATTTTCAATTATTTCGATGTGATAATCGAAATCACGAAATACGGAGAATTTTGTATCAATGTTCTGTGCCCATTCTTCCTTATCCCTTGACTAAGAAAGGTAATGATGAAACTAATACCGAAAGCTGACCCAAAACATTTTCGCTATCCACCTTCCATCGAATGCACGGCTATCTTGATAAGCATCCTTCCCCAACAAATATCGAATGGCGAATCTTCAATTTGGACGGATATTCTTGAAATCACAACCACCTGCTGTTCTAGAATTGACCGTACCGACCAACAAAAAATGTTCCCAAATTTGTCCTTGAGACTTGACCGGGCGGCGCGCCCGATTGCATCGAATCGCAACAATTTGCCGCAAGTACCAACAACAGATGCGGCTCAAATTATTTCCTTTCGCTTTCGTTATAATTCCCAGGACAGACTACGCGGCGAAATTGAGGTTTCGCTCGTCAATAGGCCTGTGCATAGACAATTCTAGGACTAGTAGGTATAGTTAGGGTTGGTATTCGACTTGTGAATTTTTTTAACCTCATTGAACGAAATGAATTTTTTCTTTCACCATTTTTTCGAATACGGCTCCGTTTGAAAATTACAGGGTGTTGCAAATTCACTTTAATGCCCATATCTTCAGAATCGTGATTTCGAATGAACGAAATTTTGGTGAAATATCTACTGTGTTTATCTTTCATATTCGTCTTCTTGTCACTTGTCAGACGGTAGTGATCATTCACTGTTGGTTCAAAAATTAACAGTAACAAAGCCTATACAGAACACAACTGATTCTCCCTCGGATTCTTATAACTCGCTCAAGCAACAAGCTTCTGAGTGGTCTCATCGAGAGACCTATGAGTAATTGTAAGTAGGACATTCGAGGTAATTGAATAGCACCGATGTACTGAAAAAACATTTTATATAAACCTTGTACTTTTTTAAGTTCCAAAACCCATCCAACAAACTGTTCCAGTTTCAACGGGGACCATGACAGTAATCATAATCTTAATCAATAATAAATAATCAAGTAGTCTTATGGAAATTTTCCGTGGATTCGTGAGTTCGTTAGGATGTAACTTAGGTATACCAAAAAATGTTCAATAAACCATGGCAATCATATATGAATTTTCAACTTTAAAGTGAGAGAGTACTAATAAACAACCCAAAAGCACGTCGAATCCGAAGGAAGCATGCAGAAGGCGTAATCTGCAGATACTGCTCACTGAATCATAATAAAACGCATCATCATAGATTCATATACCTCGATAGACTTCAATGTTTCCTTCAACACAGCTTCAAAGCTTGAGCAAATCATGTATGTATTGGAAACGATAAATGTATGGGTCTCCGCTCTATGAATACGACTGCTTTGTAGTGTATGCTTGCGCGAATTGAGCAATTGCTCGTTGAACATCTTATCGGAGCATGTTGCTACGGGATTCGTTTCGGTATAAAAAGACTATAGCTTTGGCTGAGTTAGAATGTATCAGTTTCAGAGATTGGGTTGAAAGGGGTAACGTACCATACTATTCTCGATAAAAGCCGATCAATACTAGATAATATGTCACTATAGAACCCTAGATGTTTTAGTAACACAGTCAGCTCATCGAATTAGTCGTAGGTATTCTAATTCCTTATTTATGTTTCGGCTAATAAAGATCAGCCAATTGTTACGTTATAACAATTCCCCATGAGTTCAATCATCACCCCTTCAGGATTTCGTTCATTTCGATTTTGACTCACCAAAAAAACCGGGGACAGTGCCCCAGAAAAAATATCACCTTGTTAATTTGCAATCGAAATGATTATATCTATGAAAAATTTCAGTTGGATATATTGAGAAATAGTACATTGTTTACCGGGTAGGAAAAGCGTAACATTCCTGGACGAATATGAAAATTGCTAAGTCGAGGCGCAAGCCGAGACTTGGCAACACAGAGTCCAGGAATGCGGCTTTTGCTACGAGGTAAACATACTATTTTTCCGCAAATCGTTTAAAATTCGGCAGACTCCAATTAATTTCGATGAAATCGCGAATTATTTAATTCATAAATAAATGATGCTTCGAAATTCGTATTGAATTTGATTACGTTACTATAGAAACGTACTCATGTTGAATTGTCAAAGTTGACGCATATAATTAATTTAATTGCTAGTGTTTTCGAATTTCAAACAGTGTAAAATGATAAGTGATGATGAATCTGCTATTTCTGGGACTCCTCCAGATCTGGTTGATGCAGTGAAAATACTGCTTCTTCAGAATAAGTGCCGAAGGAATCATGAGAAAAGTTCGTATATGTCGAACCAACTGTAAGGAAATATCATTTCCTTACAGTAAGGAAATGAATATTTCCTAACAGTTAGGAAATCTTGACTTTTCCTATGACCAATTTTGACTGGAATGTCAAACTTTGTCATAGAAAAAGTGAAGATTTGCCAACTTTTAGGAAATATTTATTTCCTTACTGTAAAAAAATTATATTTCCTTACTGTAAGGAAATGATATTTCCTTACAGTTGCCAGTGCTCTACATAAGCATATTCGTACTTTCCTCTAGATTTCTTTGGCAACAATTCTAATGAAGCAGTATTCACTCCCTCAACCAGCTGTGGAGGAGTCCCAGAAATGAAAAAGTAATAATCACTCATCATTTTACACTGTTTTGTCTTCGAAAAGACCAGCAATTGAATTTATATCATATTAAGTTTGACAATTCAGCATTAATACGTGTCCATAGTAACGCAACCAATTCCATTCCGAATTTCAAAGCTCCATTTATTTATGAATGGAATAATTCGCAATTTTTTCCAAAATTGGTTAAAATCTTTCGAATTTCAAACGATTTGCGGAAAAATAGTATGTTTACCTCGCAGGAAAAGCCACATTCCTGGACTCTGTGATGCTAATCTTCACAATCGTCCAGGAATATGTAAGGCTTTTCCTACCCGGTAAACAATGTACTTTGGCGTTACCATGTATATGATACATTTGTTTCTTGAAATTATTCAAGTAATCTCCCCATTTTGTTCGTACAAATCTGATTCTCTTTCTTAGGAACATCTGTATAGTTGTAACATATCTCTGCTTTCACGATTTTTCATTTTAAATGCATTAACATTCCAGTAGATTGGTTGATTCAAATTTTATAGATAATATCGATATATAAATCTCACTAGACATTAAAATCGTTACTATAACGTTTCTTCAATTGGAGGGAAGAAGTGTACCTATCTACATTCGCTATGATCTAAGTTCTGCATTACCACCCTGAAACGTTCTGAATAAGAAATTTCAGTTTGAATGAATATTATTAGTAGAGCTTCTTGATGGTTTGCATGTTGCTTTTAGCTTCGAACCTCTTTGCAGAAGGGCATTATACCCTTTGTATCTATTAATACAGCTTGGAATTAACCCGCTGTAGAAGTGGGGCTACTGTTGAGATGAACGTAGGGAAAAATGATTACTTCAACGCCTAATATGGATTTTTCAGTAAGCTGAAAAATAGATGCATAGAATACCTGGTGAAACGACTCCTTACTAAAAATCGTGACCAAAATTTGTAGATCAAAACGGCACTCTACATTTGAGTTCTCGTTATACTTCCGGAATAATCCGAAATAATTCACAGTCCTAGTGCTACTGCGGCAGTGGAATTATAGCACGACCCCTTTCGGGAGAAATGGAAAGCAGCACAAAATCTTAGATTTTTGATCGACAAGAAAGTCTTGAACAAAACCTAATCAGTGCAAACACCAGGTATCTATGCATCTATGCTGAAAACCTCAGGTTGTTGAAAAGTGTCATATTCAACATCTATGTAACGTTCTATAGTTTTTATTGAATATACGTCGAGGTTTCAGGAGTAATGATACAAATATTTAACAACGTCTAATCAACGTAGCAACGGTAGATAAAAGTGTGATTCTTATACCTATATGACCTATAAGTCAGTATTTTTCGAACGCATTTATTGCAAAGGGAACTCATTTTTCTCATCCTGTCGTTTCCATAACACGAATTCATCTCTGCAGTGTCTCTGAAAAAACAATATAGCGTCAACTCGAGTGTGCGGTTTCCTCTGTTTTAATGATGTATTTGACTTTCAGAAAGGGCAGACCTTCTAATTATTATTTTTATGTAAGGCTCAGACATGAGAACCATACGGGAACCCAGAAATGCCACGGGTGAGGAGGGCCGATCTTTACCTGGACCCGGACCAAGATGACTTTTAACGCAATTTCAATGTGGCATATTTCTGATATGGGTCGAGGCAAATGCCTTTTGTTGGAGATTCGGATGTGCTCTTGAAGAAACATGCGCTCAATAACGTGTTGACTTCGCTGCAAAACTGAATTCTCGGTGATACATATATACAGGTGGTCCGGATTTGACCGTCTTCCGTTTCGTTTGCTGGATTGTCGTATTTTTATTCAATTCCTCAGAAATGCTTATGTTCTATAGTTGTATCCTAGAAGATGGTAAATTTTAGGAAGAACGAGCGTCCCTCAGATAACAGGATTTCATTTTCAAGGATGTAGTTAATTTTATGGATATTGAAGCCTCGAATGCATAGCTTCATTTGTAAGGCAAATAGTTTAGTAGCATTTTTGCACATCATGATTTCAACGTTCCTTTGTCTTAAGAAATTGAAATACCTTTGCTTATTTACTTATACAGGTTCTATAGAGAGTGTAACAGCCAAATGGAATAACTTCGATAACGAATAAGTGAGAGGGTGTTAGGGAAAACGCTCGGACACGTAGATTCGTAATTTAATTTTGAATGCGCATATTTTTCGAGAAAATAAAATTATATAGGGTGTTCCATGCGACCGTAGCCAATAACAACTTTCTTATTTCAAATGAAACCTCCTGTATATTATTTATTTTTTGGATTCTTCAGAAAACTCTAGACATAATTCATGTACAATGTCCTATACCTATCTTCAACTTTTTCGGAAATATTAAGTGTTTTCAGATTTTTTACAAAAATTAACATTTTAAATGAAAATTATTTCATTTCACGAATTCGATACATTACACTCAAAACTTATTTCCCATTCACCTCTTCATATGAAGAAAGTAAGCAAAACGCCTGAAATGTTGAGTAACGTTAGAAGACAATTCTACACCAGATTAGCATGTTGCCAAGACGTTCGCGGCGAGCATTTTGAACATTTCCTACATTGACATTGATGTTTTTTTTTTATAATTAAGAAATAATCAGTATTACTTATTAGGTTTCAAGTGTAATGTAACGAATTTGTGAAATGAAATAATTTTTATTTAAAACGTTGATTTTTGTGAAAAATCTGAAAACACTTAATATTTCCGAAAAAGTTGAAGATAGGTATGGGACATTGAACATGAATTATGTCTAAAATTTTCTGAAGAATCCGAACAAAAAATTTCACAAGGATGCATTTGAAATGAGAAAGTTGGCCACGGTCGCATGGATTCCATTTGGCTGTTACACTCTGTATAAACTAATTCATATTCATCAAAATGCATATTAACTCAAATTACAATTTTTTTTCCAACTGCAATTTCTGTTACAGACTGATCACTGGTCAAAGCTCAAAGCTATCGTGATTTCTTCAGACATTTTCTTTGTGGCGCAGGTATGTCGCCAGGAAAACCAAACAGTTAATTGCTAGGATGTGTTATTTTTGGTAGAATGGAAATATCTGTTGATGATTTGTGCAAATTCAAAATGTATAAATCAACTTTTATTAGCGGAATCTGTTTTTTATGGCATTCTTGATGATCCAAATCTGAATGATTTGTCCTATCACAAGCATTTTCCTGCATGATATTTGTCAAAGGAACAGAGTTTTCCCACATCATTTGACTGACTCATTAGTGAAAACAACATCAATATCTTTCCACGTTTCAGAGTTACAGGGCTGTATTTTTAAAATATTATAAAAATACAGTCCATGCAAACAAATATTTTGAAAACAGACTTAGTTTTATATTAATTACACAATTTCAGTTGACAATTTATTTTTCCACTTGACACATCTCCCTCATTGCCTTAGCAACAACTCGGAACTAAAAATCTAATTGAAATCAAATGAGCGGATGGAACGGAGTCTTCTAGATTATTAATTATATCGAAACTAAGTCTGTTTTCAAAATATTATAAAAGATACAGTCCATGCTATTAAACAGGGTTCTTTTTGAAAATGTGCATTTTCGGAAAGTTGCTGTAGCTCTTTTCGTGTCATGAATCTTCGTTTTTGTGATGACATTTCTGAAGCACTTTTTCACGTAGAATTTAATGGTGTTTCTAATTTTGTCTAGAACCTTAGGTACGTATTAGAATATTTGAACTTATTCATGGATGAATATTCTTTTCCAATAGGACACGCCACTCTAACTGACAAAGAAACTACAATATCCAGAAGGAGCTGATTATATTTAAAAAATTTTTTGGTAAAACCATAGAGAACAGCAAGGATTGTTTATTAAAATTTGGAGAAAATAACGAAGGGTTATCTATACACTCCCCAACACGTATTGGGATTGATGCAATAAGATGGTCTATTTCTTCTTGAGGAATACTACCTCAAGCTACCTTTTCTTCGTGTCTCATAGCTGCCTAAGTCCATGAAGGCTGGGGTAAATTTCCAAGCCTTCTACCCATGATGTCCCAAACATGCTCTATGGGTGGAAGATCGGGGGATCTGGGCGGCCATGACAAAAGGTTCACATAGGTCGCTTCGAAAACGTTTAAACTAACTCTGGCAACATAAGGGCGAGCATTATCTTGCTGGAATACTGGATTCTCGAGCCGGTTAAGGTAAGGAAGAACATAAATGGCTCCACTATTTCTTGAAGGTAACCCAGCGCTGTCATGTTACCTCGAATAAAGACTAAAGGTCGCACCTACTTGCATGTGCAATAGCACCCCATTCCATATCGCCTACTATCCGGTGTACATGACGCTCAAAATCCAACCGAGGTTCACGTCTTTGTCCCCGACGTCGCCTAACCCTTCTTCGACCCAAGAAGAATCGAGATTCATAGGAAAAGACGACCTGATGCCGTTCCACATTCCACTGTAATCGTTGCCGGCGATGCTCAACCGTCAGAGGTAACACAAGATGGGCTCGATAATGCTGCAATCCAAAAGACCTTATCCGGAGGTAAACCGTTCGGACAGTTATAAGATGGCCTTGTTCTCCTAACCACTCATCAGTCAAAGATCGAGTTGTCACATATCGGTCTGTAATTGCCATAAGTCTTAGACGTCGATCTTGAACTCCATTTATGCCCCTTCGATGTCCGGTGCCTACTCTTCTTCGATTTTGGGAATTGTCAAACCGCGCTTGATAACATCTCATAACAGTAGTTGGATTTCTGTTCGTACGGTTAGCGATTTCTCGAAATGACAACCCCGCCTCCCGTGGACCAATAAATTCGACCTCTTTGAAATTCACTTAGTTGGCGATAAATTCCGCGTACACGTGCTCTAGGCATTCCAACAACAGCTGAACATCGACTTCGGATCTCCTCGAACAGCTGGTTTGTTGTAAAATTTAAAAATTCAAAATACGACTACAATATTGGGTGTTGCAGTTTCTTTGTCAGTTAGTATATTAGGGTGTTTCAAAAAGAGCGCAAGATTTCAGTGTTCAAAGGTGCTTCAGAAATGTGTAAACAGAAATGGATCATTTTCAGTAGGAAAAAATATTCGATGATATACGAAATATACGAAAGACATCCTGTAACTCTTATGCGATGGGAGATATTGATGTTCGGTTTTAACCAATTCCAAATGCTTCAGTTGGAATTTGGAATCGTTTATGGACAAAATCGTCCCAATGGTCTCGTTTTTGAATTTTAATTTTCCACTATTATCCCAACGAGTTCTGTGAGTTACAAGAAATGAAAGATTATTGAAAAAGAATCAATTTTTCCGAAATAAATTGACCAATTCGGTTGAAAATGTCTAAAAGGAATAGATCATCAAGCTATTGTGTTCACGGATAACCTGACGGACGTCCAGAATTCAATTCGAACACAAATTATTCATCAGTGAGTACAACCTAATCGTTCAAAACAATTTTTTGTTTGAATTTCAACATTTATGAGAATTCGAGAAAAATGATAAAGCGCCATGTGTTACCCAAAAAATCGTTCCCATCGTGCAATTAGCAAAATGGGTTCGAATACTAACGTAGGTGGAACATTTACAATATTCTCTTCTGAGAATTTTCATAATATTCATTAATTGGAAATTGAAATATAATATTGTGTGCAGATGAAGAAATTGGTATGAGTTTGAGTGACCAATATTTGTTATATGAAAAAGTTCATTAACAAATCATTATGGCGGGCCCCAAGAATCTGCTAGGGAGAAAGGTAATAGAAAATTTGTTATTCTATTTTGAACTGCAACGTAAAATAAAACCTTTCTTGTCCACCCATATAAAACCGTATGTCTTCTCAAAACACAACATGGTCCCTAGAATATGGGTATGTGAATTGGCATTATTTATTTGGGACCCAGGTATTGTGCTCCCTTATTTAGTAAGCCTGACCAGTGAAATAAACGACTTTTTATCGTTTCTACCCTATGGTCCGCATGTATTACTCGGTAAACAACTCTGGCATAGTGAGAATTGATTGGAAGACAGGTATACGTTGGGTGCATATTTCTGTCTTCCTCCCACGTCAGAGGGGATCTCACATTTCATTGTGGCATGGCGAGAAATACTGCACTATTATGCAATATACAGGGGTAACTATATAACGGCGACACCTACGTTTTCAGGATACTGTTTTCCACAAAATGACGACTCAGAGTGCATTTAGAGATTTTGAGAGTGAAAAAGAACGTTATTATTTTTCAGATTTAATTGATCCATTGATACCTATATGATTTTTCATCGAAATTTATATATTTGTCATGTCTCCGCCTAGCCTAGAATGAAGAGTAATACTCGATAAGATTAGTTTCATTCAATCCAATTTCAGTACCGCATGCATACAGGACAGGACATAATATTTCATAAGTTGTGACTTCTTTTTCACAGTGATATTCATTTTCATTTTCCTGAATGAATTCATTGGCATCAGGTATTTCTTGAACAATGAAGAGTCAAACTTCTTAACTGAAACATTTTCATATTATATTTAGTTCTTAGGAGGTAAGATTCCTTGTAAAACATAAAAGGTGGTCTTTCATGTGAAAAAAGCTTTTTGGGCTTTCAAAAATGGGAAAATAAATCTGAAGATCGAGGATGGGCCATGAGATTTGTCGTTGAGAAGTTCGCTCACGTAATTCGACTTTAAAAATGAAATTTTACCTAATTCTAAGATAAGTCCCATGATTTTATCAACAATCTCCATTCAAGAAATTTATAATTTTATTATTGATGCATACCTACAGGAAAATGCTTTCCGGAATACTCGGGAATAAGCGACGGGTTTCCTTCCATACCATTTTATGGAAGATGGCGGGGCTCATTTTGAGCATTTATTCAAAACATTCATCTCGTTTATTTATGTTAAAGTGAACTCTTCAAGTCTTCTTATTGATGTACTGTTGTTTTTATTAATGTGCTGATAAAATCTATATGTCACGTTGATTGATGTAAAATAAAAGTCTTATTCACTTAATAGCTATTTATGTAGCAAGTACATAAATTAGGTCTTTATGGACGAGTCCAAATGTTTATATAGATATTGAAGTGGAATTCACCTTCTTGTTGAGAAATTTTCATGACTTCCACACATATAATAGCTATTTATGTAACAAGTACGTAAATTAGGTCTTTATGAACGAGTCCGAGGCCAATAATTTGGGCAAGTCCATAAGCCTTATTATATACGAGTTGCATACAAAGCTTTATGTTTGACTGCAATGCAGAAATTTTATTTAGAAAATTTAGCCGCAAGTGCCAAAGAATCTCTCCTACCCACTAAGAGTGCTTATGAAAATTTGTATGCGGCCTATAACAAGTGGTGTGAAACGAAGAAAATTGCAAAATCGAGAGAAGACTGTGACAGTTGAGTTCAATAAAGTGGTGTCCACTAAAGTAGTCAATTATGGACGCTAAACGAATTCATATCAAATCAAGAGTTTATGAAGGAGTCGGACATGAAAGATATTTTCGTTTCCTGAAATAATAACTATGTATACTTTTCTGTGAGGGTTGATCTCATTTACCTACATTAACAATTTAACCCTGTCCTGTGGCACTTGGTAATTAATTTATGATCCACGTAAATTGAGAGGTGTTTGCTTTTTCAAAGCCGAATATAACGTAAACGAATAATAGTATCTTGAAAAAATGTTAAGTGTCATATTCATTAGGAAACGTTTTTTTTCAACATGTCGCGACGCGCGCGATGAATTTTTCCTGTTATTAAGGGGTTATGGTTGCCATGTAGAGGGATTTAATGGTGGTGGTTTTTATGTGAAAAAGCCCCCTTGGCGTTTTACCAAGAAAGACCTCTGTTTTCTTTTCAATGTGACAGTGTGACACCCTCTATATGTCCATTCTGTCCGACAATCCGTAAACACGATAGTAAATGAAATACGAAACTGTATTCTCCTGATAGTTTCCAAACTAGAGATTCGATCGAGATGAAATTTCGCATTCAGATGAAGAATTACTTATTTGAGCTGCATGCATTGTTCAGATCACTTCTTCAGAACAACGAAGAATTCAAGCGAATCATTCATTTTTTTTTCTATCGTTTTTCGATTGCTATCAAAAATTTTTTCAATTGGTTACTTGAACTGGCAAATGCGAAAATATTTGCAAGGGAGACGAACGCGCAATAAAAAGCAACTGACATCAGAGCTTTCAGTGGCCCATTTTTGTACTCAAAGGGTTGAAGAACCATTCGCAAATATTCCGTCCATTTTCAAGGACACATCACAAAAGATTCCGCTGCTTCATCCAGACAAACTCTTCCGAATGAATCATTCTCGAATTCTGCAAAGAACCTGATGGTATAGTAATTATCCTCCACTATTCCGAATTAATTCAGCAATGTCCTTTTTTTGTCTTGATCCCGTCTAGAGCGAAAATAATGGTCCTAGGGTGAAGGAATTCCGAGAAATATCGTTTAATTTCAAAACCTTGGTTGCAAGGAAACAATAATGGATTCTTTCGTTGCAGAAAAGGTACAGCAGGCAAGAACAAAAAAGCCATTGCATTACAATTCGATGGAGTCAGGTTATTCTTCCACATTCGATCAGGTAGAACCCGAAGGTGATAAGAGTCAGTTGGGCATTCGCTCCGACTATTTTTTTTATTCGGGTGATGTTGGAAGTTGTCTATGCTTGTAAAATGCACCATTCCATGTGACCTAATACAGTGCAACTTCAGTTAGATCCATTGGTGAACGAATGAAGTCGAAAAGTCAATAAAAGCCGCAACATATAGCCAGCGTTACTAATAATATAGGTACAGTGTGGAAACGCCAAATGGAATGAATTCACTTTTCGCATTTCTGTATTTTTTCGAGAAAATCCTGAAACAGGTCGAATTCAAATTATGAATGGACATTCTTCAACGTGAAAATACTTTTCTCTTCGTATCTTTGGATCCGATCCGATATTTCAGATAAACTGATTTTTGACTTTACTCACTTGATGGGCATATCCCTCGATCAACACTTAGTCAATTATTTTTCTGGTATTGAATTTCCATCCTTGCCGAATCATAAATAAACGGAAAAATACTAAAAGACTAATTGAAAACAATAGAAGCCGCATATTTTCGAAAGCATAATTTTACAAAATAAAAGTGATCTGGGGTTTGTTTGTAAAAAACGCCATTTCCGAATTAATTTTAATTTCTTCAATTACATCTGATATGATTCGTCAAAAAAGTCGTAAATTCAAAGATGTAGCCCTGAAATTGAAAATATTCGAAATATTATTGAATCCTAAGAACTAATGCTTTCAGTTCAATCTTTGATGTGGGTATAATCAATACTTACCGATGTTGATACCCCAAAAATGTCTTCGAAGAATTTAAAATTTTATTCCGTTTTTCGAAATAAGGATACGGATTCTATTCAATAACAGTCATCTGTTTTTGGAGTCCAGTGGTTTCGCTGCTAAACCACCTTCCTTATTTTTGCTCACGATACATCCCATCAGTGGTTCAGCACCGATAACTAGGAGTATAGAATGACTGGAGGGAAGGAACCGCTTCTTTTTCGAACTACCGAAGACGGCCAAACTTTATAATTCGCCGCACGGTCACGATGTGGCGCCACATCGTTATGGCTCTGGCCAGGCTATATCAATATTTAAAATAAAATTACTTTTGACAAATTTATTTCCTTAGATTTGCTATATAACTGCGCATATACAGGGTGAGTCTTTGACTTGTACATATATTTTAACTGTAGATTCCTCTCATCAAACGAAACACTTTTTTCCCATGCCATTTTTCAAAATTCGGTTTGGTTTGGGAGATACAGGGTGTCGAAAATCCACGAAAAAAACACTTTGCTGTTCATATCTTCGGAACCGTTATTTCAAATGAACTGAATTTTGGTTGATTCTTTACTCTATTCATGGTGCATATTCCTCAATCGAAACTTATTCAATATCTCTCCTAGTTCAAAAGTTACAGGGTGGTCGACTCATAAATTCATGCAGAAACACTATCAAATCACTTGAAAAGGATAAACGGTTCATATTTTCGAAAGAATCAACCATTTTAGAGAATAAAAGTATTCCTATATTTTTTCAATAAAACGCGTCATTTTCGAGTTATTCCTAAATGTATACGAAGAAATTTGAGGAAAAAATCATGAATTTTATAAAAAATCTGAATGCTTCCCTGGATTAAATATCATCGAATATTGTTTCTTCTCTGGTCTCTTAACAAATTAACAATGTTGTCAATGTTTATCAACTGAATTCCGAGAAGCATGAAATTACACAGTTTATAAGCAAGTTTCTATTGAAAATTTATTGATACCCGTCCTTCAGGAAAATATCTATCTTCTTAACAATATCCTCTTGGAATTTTTAATCGACCCTACATGGTTTTCACATCACAAATCACAAGCATCACCTGTTTGCTTTATTCTCTGCGAGTAAATAAATAAATGAATTGAATCCATAATCCATGTAGAAAGGTTATTGCGTTCAAGCGTCGTTCATTTTATCACAGACTGGCTGGCCTGTGATGAGACACAGAACAACGGCTTGTCTTGCGTGGCGGCTACATCGCAGCCGGCAGCGCACCGCGACTGAAATTTAGATCGGCGAGAATCAGAACTACTCGTTTGGCATTTCCAAAGAGCAATGCGTAGAAGCCTTTAGCGAAAAGTAAACAATACTAGTTCTTCCGTTAACGATAGGGGACGTTCTGCTTTCTTGAGTTCGCCTATACCATTGTTGAAGAGAAAATCTGGCAATCTGGCATCGTCTTCTCTAGAATTCTGTGATCACTATCACAGAGGAGATGGATTAGGTTTGGTCATTGATCTCGAATCAGATGACTTTGATTAATGGAGTTAGGATAGGTTAGGTTAGCGAGAAACTAATTTTTATAAGATAGTTTCAGGGAATCGAGGCAAATATGAACAAATTATTAGTACAAACTAATCTTCAGGAAAATCGAAGAAGGAACTTATTTTGGTGTGAGAAATATGGGATTTCAATTGCAGAAATGATGGGACAAAACTTAGCGTTTTTGTTAGGAAATATCGTGTTGGTAACATTCTTATTCAAATAAGGTTAGTGCTTCAGTATTTTCTAAATGTATCACCCAGAATATCTAATAATCACATCAATGTCAATTGAAAAATATGAACTTTGAGGTGTTTGTAGAGAATAATATCAGGGACGCATTTAGCACAATTTTTTTTTTCAAATGGCTATATCTCTTCAACCGAGCCGAATTCTGAAAAATGGAAAATGAAATAAAGGTTTCTTTAGGCCTCAAGAATCTACAGTTAAAATATATGTACAAGTCAAAGACTCACCCTGTATAGTTGATTTAAATTCAGTGATATGTCGAAAATATTATGTTCTCATTAATATTTGGTGTTATTTTGAGACTTGAGAAAATTGTTTTATTTAAGTAACGTACAGATTTTCTTCGAGAACCTCTGTAACGAATTGAGATAAACTTACTTTGAAATAAGTACCTTTGTGAAAAACAAAATGTTCATTTTTGGATATAGAAACATTGTTCTGTATTGTAATGAAGCATACTATTATCTCGTTTATAAAAGTCCTATTCTCATAATTATATGATTTTGTCAGTAAATCTTCATAACTTCAATAAGAAAAAATCGCCTGCGCAGGCATGCCTGCGCAACACTCACATATTTATATACCTAAATGAAAGTGTAATAAGAGACAGAGCGCTGAGGCTGCAATTTCGTCGTCCGCCATTGCGAAAACTTAATCGCGAGAGAAATGTTTGTGCTGAGAGTAAATACTTTCCATACTGCCGCAGAAAAGTATTACGGGACATATTTATGGCAGCGCGAGTAGCAGTGGAAGTGGCTGAGTGTAATTGAGGCATAACAATAACAATGACAGCCAATTCATCACCAAAGAGGAATGAAATGGAAGTACTCAATGAGACTAAAATTATATAAGAACCAATTAAATTATCTTGATAATGAATCGTTTCACAACGTTTCACCATTTCAAAATTTCAGGTTATAACTTAAAATTAAATATTTGAATTCAAATTTCGGCAATTTCCCGACTGTTGGATTTTCTCTCACTACCAAAGTTGCACCTCCCGCCTAATACCTACCCAAGGTCAATCTGACTGATTCGCCTCAGATTTGAGAGTGATTCGTCTTTATTGCCATTAGCAACTGTTGAAGTGTAGAGCCATAACGATTATAGCGTCCTATAGCGGGCGTCAAACTAAACTCTAACCTCCGCCATCTTTGGCAGTCAAAAATTATGTGTACAGCAGTACTGCGTATGAAGCCTTCTCTCCAGTCATTCTATACTCCTAGCCTTTGGAGGGTAGAGATAAGGAGAAGTTTCTCAGTGTATTAGAAAGTGGCCAAAAACTGATCCAAACTAGGAGGCGCTGGTGTCGCAAAAAGGTGAAAATTGACATAGACTCAAATATCACGTCATCTTCAATTCGTTCAGTTCGTCCGTGATTTCTACACTCTTGCTATACTAGCGCCACTCTATTTCTTCCACTCCGCTGGACACTTTTCGATCTGATGCGCCATAAGAGATTGTTCTCCTTCCCTCTACCCTCCATATCCTAGCCGATACCTCCATTCCGTACTGTGCAGTACACTGCCATCTATAATCGAAAAGATAAACCGAACGAATTCAAAGTTTCTACATGCATTCGCCGATGTCTGTAAGTTTCGAGGATATTGAAGCAACTGAATTCAAACCTTTTGGCAAAACCATCGTATGTTATGCCATCAATCTTCGATTTCGGAACGCCGTTATTTTACCGCCTAGTGCAATAAGTTTCGTAAATCGCTTGGACAAAAAATCATCCATATGGTTTACCGATGGATAAAAATCTGGAGGAGGCACTGACATTGGGATATATGGACCTAAATTGAGGATCTCTGAGGCCCTAGGAAGTGAACCCTCTGTTTTCGGGACCGAGATACTGGGTGCTAATGTATGCGCTCAAGAGTGTCCTGAACCTTGAAGAGGCGCATGTCTTCATCGCCACGTACAGACAGGCCACGCTGAAGTCCCTGGATTCACATTGCCAGAGATCTCTGCTGACCTGGCAGTGCCGTAACACCATAAAGAAACTGGCTAGAGGCAATAAAGTGACTCTACTATGGGCGCAAGGGCTTTGTGGTGTTGAAGGAAATGGAAAATCTGATGAGCATCAAGGTTTGCACCTGCTTTCTGTGGGCTTGGGAAAGATCAATATAGGTAAGGCAGCATTTCAACAATGGGAGTTGGACAACAGAATAACCCACTGGAGAACCACTCCTGAACTTTGCTCAGTCCAAGAAATTTTTGATTATTTCACCGACCTAAACCAGTAAGCTCCTAAGGCTATCACGAACTGAGCTTCGGGTGATGGTAGCTCTGCTGACAGGGCACTGTCGGTACCAACATCTTTTGTACCGTCTTGGAAAGTCAGCAGATGAATTTGTAGGCTCTGAGGATCAGAGGCAGAAACAGCTGAACACAAGTATGCAAGTGTCCACAGCTGGCTGGTCTAAGAACCATTGATATGGGGAAACCTGTCCTGGATACCCACGAGGTAACTGCCAAGGCTCTCCTGAGGATGTTGTCGGTCTTATCAACACCATCGAAGACCTCCTTGGGTTTCAATGAATAAGAGAACAAAAGATCTATGTGATCGTAGTTCCCGGAAGGCTAACTGAGCCATAACGGCCCCAGTTCAGATAATAATAATAATTGAGCCTTCTTTTTAAAGAAGGCTGTGGATACTATAAAATAGTAAAACCGGCAACGTTATCGAGTAATACTTTTTACATTGTGTATTCTGAATTTGTCATAAATTTTAGACATGGTAGAGTTAATTATCACTTTTGATTTCATTTGATCGGTGACGGATCCAATTAGCAGACTTGTGGGAAGACATAATATTGAAAGAATGAAAGAGTCTATGAATCAACGCGAAAACTTAAACTAAAAAAGACTAAAAGAAGGAGAACCAAGGACCAAATTGATCCACTTCCTCAAGCTGGTATTCATTGAACATTCTTCGCGACTGTGTGCGGTGGAGTTGCGGCTATGAAGGGATAAAAATGTCTTAACTTCTTTAGTTATATTGGAACCATCAAACAATCATTCTCAGTGACATGTTTCGACTAAAGAATGATTTTCAAGCCATAAAATCTGGAATTTTACAAAATTAAACAAATCTGAGGAGGCTGCCAGAATTGGAAAAATCACTAGTTTTCAAAACCCTTTCGTGTATAATTGAGGAGTGCACCATCTACGTGTAGTTGATAATGTTGATATTCTCAAATGGCAACCCTAACTTCTTGTTCCAGAAATGGATAGACCTTTTGTGGCTGAGGTTGATATATATTCAAGTGAAAGAGCAGCAACTTCGTCCTCCAGCACTCGGTTCTGGGAATATTCTTAATTCAAACTGTCCATCTTCAGATCGCCTTGAGAATCACGTTTTATAGAACCGGGAATAAAAATAATAGAGTGCGCATTGTTCTACGTCTGGTCTGGACCATAATCTAGGTCGCATTATCTGGTTATATAAGAAGCGATGGGATGTTTTTCCTTTTTCTTGTCCATGGCTGGGCCATATGCTATATCGCTGCAAAATAGCATCTGCCGTGTTAGCTGCAGTCAGCCAGCACGTGCTCTGGAATATAGGTGAGCAACTCGGGACTCCTATCCGTGACCGCCCTACGGATAATATTTAATTTTATATCGAACGCGAAAGACCTGTTAGGCCAGGGTCGGACCTCCGAACAAGATATAGTTTCGTTGAATCAAATTTTTTCAATGTTCCAGGTTGGGCTCTCCTGAAAGTGACCTCAATTGATTTCCATATCATTATACAGGGTGTTTCACCATAAACTGGACAAACATATACAGGGTGATTTTTTTAAGTGTTTCATTAGAAGTTTTCGAGGAAGGAATTGCGATACAAATTCAAAATTTTGTATTTTTGTTTTAGAGTACATGAACTCAATTTGTAAAATATTTTCAAGCGGAATCTACTTCCGGTTCTACCGGAAACGGATGTGAACTTCGTTATTTCAAATGGAACACCCTGTATATTAATGAATATTTCAATTCTTCGTTTAATTCTGCAATGATTTGATGTATGATATGCGCAACCACATCAAGCGATTGTTGAGTTATTGCCTGATTCTCAAATTTTTTGACAATAAAGTCTTGAATTACATTTGTTACTATGATAAAGTTATCAAATTTTTGTGTGTTCATACAGCATTATATTTTGGAGTTGAAGCGACATAATTTCAGTTATTTAAATTAGTTCTGAAGACATTTTAAAATTTCAATTTTCAAATTTCGCGCCTTTACTACGTTTCCTACAGCATCTGAACTTTTTGTTACGATGGACGATATAATGTCGAGAACATTTTAGAAATGAAAAATGTTGTTTATAAACAAGTGGTGTAAATAATGAGAAAATGTTTTCAATATTTTTTTTTTACTTTTTACGTCTTAGTTTATTTTTTTATTTCAACTACCACGTCATCTCATATCAACTCCCAAGCGAAGCTGGGTATCAAAGCTAGTTCAAACTTTGTATACAACACATCAAAAAGTTATTAGATGGTCCGACTATAGAACAGTTATTACCTTTTGAAAAAAAATGAAGAAATGATTGAGGACATTCCAATTTACCTGCTCATCTGCTCATAATTTGGCAAATTGGCTTCGTTTTTTTCAAATTAGATGGAAACAAATTTCGTAGTTGACAATCTATGTATTTTTTTCAAATATGTTATTTCACAGGTTCCCCAAACTGGTACTTAGTATCTTATATGTGACATGAAAAATTCGTTATACACTGAAAATTCACTTTCTACTGTTAAATAGAAACTGAGACTATCGGTTTCATCTTCTTAATCAGGAAATCAACGTGACTTCTCCAGCTCGAACTGTTTTATGCTTTTGCTTCCATACTATATACTAAGTTTTATTGATATTCATTTTCGATTTATGGTTCCAAAGCCAGTGCAAATATAGTTTTTTGATCTTCATTAATTCGTTCATTCAACCCGCTCACGTTATTACCTGAATATATTTAAACAGTTTCACGAACAATGAATAGAAAAGAGGACCCAGTACTACCTCTGGGGAACTCCTAATGAAATGAAAGTCTGATCGCTTTTGTTATCACTATTACATTCATACTTCGAAATCATAACACTCCAAACTGTATAGTGTAAAAAACAATTTGGATTCGAATTGAATGCCTAAGGTCACTATCGTAAGCATTTAAACAAAATATTACTCGGACAGTCCAAACATCTTCGACAATTGAATATATTTTCGATGAACTTCGCAGAAAGAATATTGGATATTGGGAGCTATCCTTGAAAGATGAAGGTTGCAGATTTAAAACAGCAAAAATTGCCTTTAGATTTTTAATTTCCTTGTTTATTTTGTTTGTTTGTTCTTTTTATTGTTGATATCACTCCTAAGTTTGTGTGGATTTTGTAGTATTTTATCTGTCTCTCTTCGTTTTGTAACGGTGAAAATGCAATAATCTCGCCTTTTAATGTATTTCCCTTTATTTGAAGTCAATTTTGTAATGGTAGGTTGTTTTTGTTTTGTTCACCTTGTATTGACGAGTTTACCCTTTTAGTAATTTTGTTTCATCATTCTTATTTCGAAATTGTTATGATATGAAACTGTCGTCCGATTCGTTTCGAAATTGAAGATTTTATAACAGAAGTTTTTGATGATTTTAAGCCTTCATTATTGTTTGGGAAATTTCGAAGGTCTATTCTTTCGTGATATAATTCACATTTTCCTACTCTAAACAATTCATCATAATCTTTTTTCACTTTACTATACTGATTTTTATAACCAGCATTGCATTGTGATAAAAGCAACAAATTATGTAATTTTGTTTTCATTTTCAGTATTTCCTGATTATATCGTCAAACTCTACCTACTTTTCGCCAAAGAGATACATTTTTGTATGGTCCGTTGAGATTGCAGGAAAAAAAAATATAAAAACTGTCAGAAAAATTAAACTGATGTGAGGGTATGTCTTTGTCATATCCCATACAATGCATGAGCTTGCCGAACGAGCTCATGCATAATTAATACGCAAATTTAATCATAATATGAGATGAATATTTACATTGTGTGAAAATTTTATAATGGTTGAAAAATATGTCTAAAAGCCAGTAGATGCGCTTCTAATGCAGATTTCACATAGTGAAATACATATTCATCACATTTAATCATGACATTAGAAGTGAAAAAAACGACGATAGTTATTCATACGATTTTTTGCATATCTATGTATTGGTATTTTAATGAAGAATATTCTTCTTGATATTATTTTGATTGGTCTTATTCATTTGTGAGCGAGTTATGCGAAATCGCAACTGGTACAATGAAGATCCTGAGTTTGAAGTAAAAAAAAACCCATGACCTATTTTGCTCGTCTTCTATACATTGTTTCAGGATTAAACAATCATCTGGGAAACCCTGAACACTCGGGTGGCTAAAATGAAAACTGTTCAATGTTCTGGCTCACCGATAAGCTATACGCACTAAATCATCTGCACTGCATACCGTATTTCAGACTATCATGTTGATGACTTCTCGAATATTACTAATTACATACTTATTGGAATATATCACGTTCATAACTTCTATAATTATATGACGTTCAAGTGCTCCAAGTCCAAATATTAAGAAATATGCTATGAGTGATAATGTGATAACCAGAGTGAGATCTACGAAATAGTAAGAGTACAGAATGTATGAGCATCACGAAAATCAGCACTTACCACAACGAATGCCTACTCTATAACACAAAATGCAATTTTCAAATCATTCAGTTCTTACAAGAGTACAATTTCTGCCGATATGATCACTATGATTGTCATTGTATGTTATTAGTATTTGCCAAGAAAACAATAAAATTATTTATTTTCTGACAAGAATAGCTAACTGAGTAGCAGCTGGGTTCTTATTATTTTTTCCATTTGAATTAAAAACCAAAGAAGCAGATGATAAAAATAAATGGAATCAGGTAAGGGTTCCCAATCTACCCCTAGTTCGGACTAATTAAAGGAAAAGAATCTAATTTACTGTGGGGGTACAAAGTTGTTGTAACGTATACGTCATATGACTCAGGGCAATGAATTATCGTTATGACCATATCGGTGTGCTTGGTTTAAGCTGTCAAACCTCATATTGGCCTTCTGTTAAATGAATGTCAGGGAAAAGGGGAGAAATGAAATAAAGGAAAAGATTAAATAGCATAATTCGGTTCAGTGCACTGAACTGAACTGAATTATACAACGATTTTTTCTAAATCGAATTTTGTCTCAACCTTTCTGTTTTAAGAGGTGTAAGTAACACATAAATACAGGTAAGCGAAAGCAAAGATGGTGTTAAAAAGTACTTACACATGACAACTTAGTGACTCCGCATAATCCGATAACCTTGTTTATCTGTATGACTAAAAAATGAGGAATTTCACCAAGAATTACGATTCATATTACTAATTTTCAAAATCATTCCCCGGATGAAAAAAGAATATTTATCTGATGGCATGTCATAATGACAACGTTATGTCACTCAATTTTGATGACATAAGGAAGCTCATTATGGGACTAAGTACCATAATGAGCTTTTCCTTATGTCATCAAAATTGAGTGACATACTCCTTTAAAAATAGTTGTCATTGTGATATGTCGAAAATGCAGTTTTTAATTTTTCGAAAATGTATTGATAGAAATGCCATCAGATAAAATTTTGTATGTAATACGAATCATAAACAATCATTATGGCACACGCCGTGTTATCGGACTCGGCTACGCCTCGCCCGATAACATTCACGACTTGTACCATAATGATTGTCTTTATGATCCTTATTACATAAATAACTATTATCTGACAATACCTATATACTTCAATATAAATATGACTTGAATGCTATAATATATTGCAGACAGAGACAAATTGATGTCCATTTTTATTTCTCACAATATGTTTCGTAATTGAGAGGGTTGCTTTGGTTGTTCACATTATCACTTCAAATTGTGGTGAGCATTCAGTTGAATGGCATAAGAATATTTTTCATAATTCTAAGTACGAACGGGTTACATTCCGCGTTTCAATGCAACTCTTCTACAGAGTGTAACAGCCAAAAGAAATAAATTCGATAACGAATAAATGAGGGCAGGGCGTGTTGGGAAAAACGCTCAGACACGTCGATTTGTAATTTTAAATGCGCATATTTTTCAAGAAAATAATATTATATAGGGTGTTCCATGTGACCGTGGCCAATACCAACTTTATTATTTCAAAAGCAACCCCCTGTATATTATTCATTTTTTTGAGATTCTTCAGAGAATTCTAGACACAATTCATGCACAATATCCTATACCTATCTTCAACTATTTCGGAAGTATTAAGTGTTTTCAGATTTATTGCAAAAATCAACGTTTTAAATAAAAGTTATTTTATTTCACAAATTCGGTACATTACACTTAAAAAGTACTAATGATCATTTCCTAATTATTAAAAAAACAAAAAAACGTTAATGTCAATCATGGGCGCCCGCATAAATCCGCTAAAATGTTTCTCAGGGGGGGCCAAATTAAGATTAGAGAGCAATATTGAGGGTGTTGTGCTGTAAAACACTGAGGCCATCAAAATCTCAGGGGGGGGCATGGCTACATTCTATTAGGAACTGTTGATTTGAACGATTCAATTGTTTTCTCTCCAATCCTGGCGTAAATGAGCCCATCAGGATGAATAATATAAATCAGAGTGAATAAGAAGAGGAGAAAATGAGATGATTTGGAACTGACACGATGTTCATATAGTAATTAAGAATTTGCAAGAAAGATGCCATTCATGAAGATTTGTAACGTAATCTTAATCTCTGATTTTTTTGCAGGAATCTTCCCCAACTTTGACGCTTATATCGTCAAAGGTAAGCAGGCCATGCGTCCGCTACGTTGTCCGATCAAGGTGTGTGTAACAGTGTGCTTTAATATTTAATATCACTGAACGCAATCAGTTTTGCCAACCCAAATGGAGAAAATCTTTTTGATCAACCAGGTAAATAAAAAAATTTATAAATTCATTCCTAATTTCTTTGAAGCTAATATAATGTAAACGTTCTATTTATTTTTTTGCGTAGGTATTTCAAATTCTATCGTATTGTGAATTGTACTTTTTTGCTTCCCAAATTATTGTATTACCAAGTACTGAGTGAATAATTATTGTTGTACTAGTTAGAGCTCCTAATACTCAGGTATAGATCCACTTAGATAGGTACTTAGATATTTCAGAAAGTAGAGAAGCTAGAAGTTTTTTTGGTTGAGTTATAAAATCATATTGTATTAACTGAAAATGAACAGCAACTGATTATATCCCAAGAAAAATATTAACAATAATATAATTCTTCTTCGCGATCATTGCTCTTCAATCTGATTCAATGTTCATAGGAATTGCACTCAGAATGTTTGTTCGGCTTCAGGTTCGTGTAGTTTTCAAAATGTGAAAAAATTATTTGATAATAGGAATTCTTTCTCAAATGAATCTACTATGATAAGTCTTTCTTTTTTCAATTCAGTAAATGCTTCAGAAGGGGCTGTAAAGTGCATTAAGAAGGAATCAATTCTTGATTGTGTAGGGGTAGTTAGCAGTTGAGCCTGAAAACGTATCTGTCAGCGCTAGAAATATTGTCATGAAAAAAATGAAGACACCACAAAATTTATCAATAAGTTTATTTTCATATTTTTTTTATTCTGGAACTTTGTTTCCGGTTATTCTTTCTCAAACCAAACAACTATCAACTAAAAACTGAAAATTAGTTGTTTTATTAACAACGAAAAAATTTTTTGCTTTACATATTATGGCACTTTTCACCAAACAACTGTCATTTCATTCCACTCGCTCTGATGACAAATGAGATAAAGTAGCAAGAATGTTCATATACTTCTGAAACTTTCGATTCTTGGAAACGTGAGTCTTATCGGAAAAACTAAAGAATCTTAGTAGGGGCTATTTTACTCTCTGCGATATTGGGAAATGTGGAGCATTTGAAAGTTCGAAACTACCGAGAGTGTATTTCTACGAGAATTGTTTTGAGATTGCCCACTGGGATTTAATCCTGACGCTTCTTATAGTAGCCCCTGGAAATTATTTCTCATTTCTGTGAGCGCCCTAACCTCCTAACCACCCTTAACTCTATAGCCCCTTCATGTAGCTCCCGGACGAGAATAAAATTGTTATTTTGACTAATATTCCGTAGAGTGGGAAATTTATTGAGATATACAGGTTAACTGAGTTCGCATATACAGTGTGACAAAAGGGAGGGGCAGAAGAAATATAATTTTGAAAAACATCTCGAAAAAAGTAGGCAATGTTTTCAATACGCCGTATTTCAATGGAATGCAAAAAAACTTAGTATTTCGTGCATACATTTTATTCAGCAGATTTCATTCGACTTTCGGTCTTTGCATTCATAAAGATCTGTAAATAAAACAACATAATAAATATCATGTGAAAAGAACTTGAATAACCCGTTTAGTAAAGTTCAACTTAATTCCCAAAGTTATATTTTTATCATCAGATGTTTCACATCCTTGCATGCTCATGATTGAAAATCGATTTCTCAGGAAACAGGATATTGCCAAATGAAACTACTTCAAATCGGCATTGATCTAAAGCAGATTGGCATTATTCAATTTCCAATTGATATTGAACAAGATCAAATTGGCAAATACTTTAATTTTTTCATGTCACAAACCTTTGACCTTTGAAAAAAAATCATTGCATAAGAATATCAGCAGGTTACACCTAATAACAGAAGTGTAATATACTAACATGGTGTTATTCATACCAAACTTAGGAATAGAAGCGCTTCTATTTCGAAAAGTCGGAAGCAAACTAATTTGTGGAAGAAAAAGCTCTGAAGTTGAGTTAGTCCTTGATAATGCTCCAGGCCACTTCAGTATTGAAGATGTTTGTGCACAGCAATAAAATCAGATATATGTCTGATTTCACTTCTTCCTTCAACTAAGACCATGCTTGTTCAATGGGTTTGAACTATACGGACTTGCAGAAGTGTATGATGATTCAATTCGACGTCTGCAAGAACGACTTCAATACTTGAGTTACACCAACGACTAACGCATCTCCAGTATGGTTACTGTTATGCCTCATAAATTCGTTTTCTTTCGGCGAAAAGAGAAGCCCTTTTGAGTTCGAAATGAATTAGCCCCATGTTTTCATCCTTATTGAGTGAATATTCGGTTCTTGGCAATTTGCTGATAAACTTGTGCAATGTTTCTTTTTTTTAAGTTTTTGGTCTGCGATATAAACAGCTTATTTGATTTGATTTTTCGATGTGGAAGTGTCTTATGCACTTATGCCAATATAATTCTGATAAGTGTCAATTTGTTTTTGAGCAAAGGCAGTTCAGAACTGATATTTTCCATTTCATTTTGATTAAACTCATTTTGATTCTGATAAGCGCCAGTTTGTAATTGAAAAGTTATAGAACAGAACAGACTTTTCGAAATGACCTTTCTGAATTATATTCCTTCTACCCTTTTCAATGTACCAAACAGCCGATGTGTACTTCAAATAAATGAAATGCGAATAGATCTCCATTTCTGTGAGCAGGATAATATCATTAAATAACCCCCACTGTATCATTCTCCGGTATGCTACATTGAATAACTCGAATAATGAAAACCGATTTAACCATAACAATCGAAAATGTCAAAATTTCATCAAGGCATTCACGAAACCGTACCATGCTTTACGGAGGAAAATTGTTATAATTAAGGTTGGCAATACTGATTGATAACCTTCATGTTATGCTCGGTGCGTGACTGCATTAAATTTTTTCCTTTTTCATTTTCTTGAAGCAACGCACTATATTTCTGGTTGAAGTCACCCTTTGTTTTGTGCATGATTACATGAACATTGTATATATTCTGAGTTTGATAAGAGACTTTTTAGTGGTAATTATTTCTGATCAATTCAGAGGTGCGACGTCATTTCATTCCGTGTTCACGTTGATAATTGAACATTCATGTTAGGTTCATAAAGCTCTGATTAAATTGATATACCCAAGAAATACCATTATCGATATCACTGTGAATTGCTTGATTCAGTTTTGCTCTGCTTTGATTTATCTGGCATCCTTAGTTATTAGGATTTGTATTAGAATACCTATTTGTCCTTAATATATAGTTGTGAAGAGAGAATATCTGCTATTATCATTGAAATTTTTCAGTTTATTCCTCGAATTTCAATCGAAATAACGTTTCTTAAGTATCGAGCTTAATGAATGATGAATCGGAATTCTGAAATAACAATTCTTTTTTTATGTGTTTTGAGGAAAGGGATATTCTTCATGTGTTTAGCGCTAGAGCAAACATAGCCAACTGTCCATTTATTATGCAAAGAAAAGGTGAATAAAACTAACGGAAATGTTGCGCTTGCGCAGAAGAATTGATATGTTTGAAACAAAGATAATGTAGATGTCTATACATATGGTGTTACTGAACACATACGATAAACTTCAAAGGGCGATTTTGCATAAAAAATAATGTTTGCTGTATAACCTTCACATAAGCTGACTGTGAGACAATGGGAAATAGATGAAGAAAATTTTCGCGAATACGAGAATCTATGAGGCAGATATTTGATACTTGTATCACGTCTGAGGTGGGCCCATTTTGACCATTCGTTGTAGTTTTGTGCCAATGCATTTGGTGTTATTTTCAGTTATTATTCTGGTTTCATATAATTGTATAAGATTGAAAGAAATAAGACACAAATCATTTGCCACCATAAATATTGACAAATGAAATGTGAATACGAACTAGGTATCCGATACTGCCCACCCTACCAGACCGAATGGTCCAACGTCAACTGAGAATCACATCAGGGTGGAATATCCCAAAGTTAACGCTTTCGTCAATCATCTATCCGATACTGAGCAGTATCGGAGACTTAGTTCGTATTCACATTTCTTTTGGTCAATATTTATAGTGGCAAATGATTTGTGTCTCATTTTTTTCAACAGTATAGGTAGCTGCCTTCTCAGCTTGATGATTTTATATCATATTTTCTTTAATTGTATCAGATTTCTCCATTATGTATCAAAGATGTGATAAATTCACGTTTAGATGTTTTTGTCACAAGTCAAACGAGGTTTTCGAAAATTATTTTCAGTTTTGGATATCTGTTGTTCAATTTTTTTCATCCAAAAATGGAGAACATCACCAGATGTATGAGCACCAATGATGAACAAAAATAAACCTTCACAATAATTGCCAAGACTTCAAAAAAAACTCCAATATCTAGTATATATGTATTTATAATATACAGGGTGTCTCATTCAAGAGTGTCTACCCTCAATAACTCAACAACGAATCAGAATTTGTGAAAACACTCAGAGAGGTAGGTTTTTAATGACAGGGGGAGATAACTAGGGATACAAAGCTTGTTTCTACTCGCAACCCCATCAGGAATTTCAATAGGTGAAGTGGGTAGTTTTGTGGCACAAATCTATGCATGGATTAAAATTTGTATGAACCTGCAGTTTGTGTTCTTATAAGTGAATATTCACAAAGTTACAGGGTGTTCCTCATAGAATTCTGGTACCGATAAAACTAAATGAAACAGAGATGTTCTAATTGATCGTATGATTTCTATAGATAGAAAATTATTTTCAATAAACAGTATTAGTAAAAATTCACCGCAAGTGCTCAAGGAGCTCACCATTAGATTGCAGCAGCGATACAATTTTCTTCAAAATTATTTCGTACATGCATTTCAGGAGTAATATTACGACATTCTGCCACAATTCGTGCTCTAAGGTCGTCTAAATTTGCAACTCAGGTTTTATAAATTTGTGAATTCGAGTGGCCCCCGAAAACATCAAGCGATGTAAGATCCGGCGATCGCGAAGGCCACTCCACTGGGCCTATCGTCCAGGAAACCTATCCTTAAGGTACACCTCACCTGAGCTGCAAAGTGCGGTGGAGTTTCGTCCTGCTGAAATCGTAGCTCCTGGTCTAAAAAGTTTTCTGCCTCCAAAGCTTCGGTGATTAGAAGATCAATCACGTTTTTAAGCAAATCTAGATACCTACCCATCGCCAGTGAGTTTTCCAGGAATGAACTCAGGACCAATCAAGTGATCTCCCAAAATACCCATCCAGACATTCCAGACGTTCAGTTTTTGTGGGTGTGGAGAGGTCTTTTCATTGGACCAAAACCTACAATAATGTTTGTTGACGTTTGCGTTAAGGAGAAAAATACACTCATCCGAAAAGCACGCGTTGTATAAAAACACAGGATTTGCAATAATTTCTTGCGAACTTATTTGGCAAAATTCCATTCTCCGATCACCATCATCTTCGTTCAGTTCATGAACAAGTGTTTTGAATTTTTTTAAACCTGACAAAGTGATGAAACTCCTTGGTAGTAGGTGGAAAATTTTTATACACATATATTTTGTGTTTCTTTCTGTTAGTGCAAGAGAATGGGATAGAAAGGAATATCGAGTGGGAATAGCAACTCCTCAATACACTAGCCACTGATGGTTTGGAATCGACGAATTCTATCCGCCATACTTCAGTTGATCATCTTTTTTTATTCTAACATCTAACTTGTGGCATGACGAAAATAGCATCTACAAATTGAAATCAATGCTTAATGTCCCCTCATAAGCTTGTAGCTTGAGCGAGTTAAGAGAATCAGTTGATTTCTGAGTAAACTTTGTTAAACTATGTCCTGACGCCTCCTTAGGCACACCACTGTTAATTTTTGAGCCAACAGTGAATGGTTGTCACTACCGTCTGACCAGAAAATGTCCTTTCTATGCTTCGTATTGAACCCGGAACATTCCCATTTCTTCGGATGACAGATTCTTCGAGATTCTCCATGAAAATATTAATCAAAATGGAACATAATGAGAAACAAAAAGACAAACCAGAATCCTTTTGGTAATATTCCGTCTTGTAATGAAAAATATGATTTTTTGCACAGAATTTCGAAAGTTTCAAGGTGGTCTCGACCTATTTGTACGTGTCTGAGCTATATCCGCTGGATAGTGATGATAATTTCAAAAAATACTCTTCAACGACCAGAAGGCCATTTTACTGGAGCACACTGTGTAAAGAGATATTGAAGCTCATAAAATTCGATATCAACGTTGGTGAAAGATAAGCAGAAATGAGCCTATTTTTCAACCCCTGTCTCACCGGAGACGGTTCGACATTCGGATACTGGAGTAAACAGGAAAATAAAACGAGCATATCCGCTTGAAACTTTTCCTTTTATCTCTGAAACCATTTACTTCGGAATGTACGCATAGTAAGAAGTTTTATTTCCATCATTCCTCATTCGCGAATGAAGCTCTGAGTTCGGAAAGTTCTGCAAACCTTTTTGCTTACTTGCGTAATAATAAAAATGTGGGCTGTTTATAGTTCCTTACTTCTCCGGTTGTAATAAAACTCCTCCAATAAAATGGAAACATTGCTTTCGGAATAATACGCCACGGTGTTTGCGAAGTTTCAATTTATGTGTGAGACGAAAACATTTCGGCCATTCAGAAAGTTAATCCTGTAATGTTTTAACGTTTTGAAACGCCCTGGGAACCTTAAAATGAAGACATATTCACTATACAGGGTGAGTCTTTGACTTTAACATATATTTCAACAGTTGATCCTTAGGGCCCAAAGAAACCTTTTCGTTTTTCATTTTTCCGAATTCGGCTCTGTTCAAAAGATATAGCCATTTGAAAAAAACATTGTGCCAAATACGTGCCTGATACGATTCTCCGGAATTGAAGCAAAGCAAGCATTTCGATTGAACTTGAGTTGATACGTTTAGGAAATACACAAGTACTAACCTTATTTGAAAAAGAATGTTACAAACACGATAATCCCAAACAAAAACACTCAGTTTTGTCCGATTATTTCGGCAATTGAAAAGTCATTTTTCTCACACCAAAATGAGTTCCTTTTTTGATTTTTCTGAAGATAATATTGTAAACACTGATAACTTGAGAAAAGGTTAACGTCTGTTAATATAATTGAGGAAAGAAATAACGGCATGCAGACTATTGATTTTTTTTTCAAATTAATTTTTTCCGGAATTTCAAAAAAAATATATTCAATAGTCTGCATGGCGTTATTTCTTTCCTTAACTAATAACTTGTTTATATTTTTCTCCAAATCCCAAAAATATCTCATAAAAAATTGTTTTTACACTAACCTAACCTTACTCCATTAACCTAGGTCATAGGATTGTACGTCAATGACCTAACCTAACCCATCTCTGTTTCACCAGAGCTGATTGTTGATTTCCTCTTTAAACAATGGTATAGGCGAAACCAAGGCAGCAGTACGTCCCCTATCGTTAACGGATGAACTAACGCAAGGGCACTAGTTTTGTTTACTTTTCACTAATGGCGTCTAGTCGTTCCTCTTTGGAGATGCCGAACGAGTAGTTCTGATTCTCGCTGATATAGCGCTACGATCTTAATTTCAGTCCCCTATAACGGTGCGCCAGCGCAGCGCGGAAGAAAAAGCGTTGTTCCACAGACCAACCAGTTGGTGTGTGGTTGTTCTCTGTCTTTACCACGGATACACAAACACCTGTCAGCGCCCTTTCATCCCCTCCATTCTCGCAAACATGTGATGACGTCAAATTAGCCAACGATTTGAACTTTTGAATGAGATGAATGGCCTTTATCGCTAATAATAGCGTGTGAACGATTTTTCGAGTATAATTTTGTTTGTAAAATAAAACCTTATGTTCTTTAAAAACGAATTGATATGCAAATATAATTGCTGCAGCTACATTTTTATTAAATTCTACCTTATTTTGCCCCGTCCCCGCCTTATACTACACAGAAAAAATATAAGATTTTTCGGTCGTAGTAAGGGTGCTCAAATTCCAATATTGTAAATTGGAAATGTTTTATTCCTGGGTCCTACTCTAATTAATGTTCTGAAATATTATCAAAAAGTACTGTTTTCACCAATAAAACCAAGAAAACTTCAAAAACCGTACACACTACAATGTGAACACCGTATCTGTTGGCTAATTGTACGTCACAACATGGAGGCAAAAAAGTGGTGGAGTGAAAGGGCGCTGACCGATGTTTGAGTATCCGTGGTCTCCATCGTTGGTTCAATGAACGACGCATGCGTATAGCGATTACTGGCTTGATGGACTAGGATTTGTCGATTTATTTATTTACAGAGAAGAATGCAAACAGGTGATAATTATGTGAAGACTTTCAGTGAATTCAATGTGATAATAAGCGTGTAGTATGGAGTTTATAGAATTCCAAGAGGATATTGTTCAGATAGAAACACCGCCACAGATCATTTAGTGCAAAGTATCATTTTATTTTTCATTGATTTCAATTCAATACGTGGTTTGTATTCGAATATAAATTCATCATCAATATTCGAATTCTGTACTTCATTGACATTTATAATAAGAACTATGCGTATCAAATGTATAATAATAATAATAATAATTTATTAATCCTTTAAGACACTATACGGTGTATAGGACAGGTCATATGTAACAAAAAATAAACTAGAAACAATTATCATTCAAAACATTTAGGGAATCAGACATATATTCCTCAACAGAATAGTAACATTTTGCCAGAAGCATGTTCTCAATTTCTTTCTTAAACTTAAACATTTCCAAAGACTCAACAGATTATTATTTATTATTATCAAATGTATAATTTCATGCTTCTCAAAATTCAATTTTATCCTCCACATTTGTGGGATTTTATTATTACATATCTCTACATCAAACGTTTTTCCATCATAGAGATTTTAGTCTTGACAAAGTTTATAAACATTCTTACAACATTGTTACCTTGTATAGAGATCAGATCAGTTCAAAAATTTCAGCCATTCTGTGATTTTATAAATCCAAGGAAGCATCCAGATTATTCTTATGATTTTTGATCCTATCGGTTGAAATTGTAAATAACTAGAAAACGACTCGTTTTATTAAAAAAACATAAGTATACCCACTACCCCCTGCATTGTCTCTATGAATTTGGTAATCGTCATTTTCTTAATGATATTTCCTTTTTAACGAATTATCAAATCTGAAAATGAGAACAACTATCATATTCTTCGGAATAAAACAGGGAAAATATTCCCTATTCGAATAGTAATACATATAATAATTGATGATGGTTTTTATGGAAAAAATATTCCCCTCAATAACAAAATGCACGAGTGCTAGCGATTTTTGAAAATTTTGATTTTTCATACTTAAAAAGTCCTTTGGTTCGTTTTCAATGTGACACCCTGTTTATCAAGTTATTCTCTAGTTTGTAGAATTTTCCAGTTCGCATCCAAATCGAATCAGCTGTGAGCAGTGAGATGAGACCCAAATGTGTCGAGTGCAACCTCCTGATATGAGATTCTGTGTAAACTGTTGCAATAGCCAAATAGGTGATCGATCTGTAAAAAAGGGAATTCTTCATGTGAAAGTTTTTTCTCGCCGTTTCATTGTTATTGTAGGCTCTATTGCATGGCTCATTTCATTTGGGCAAATGAAACAGTAGAATTTTAGCGACTATTTCTCTCGTCTCAATTTCCACCAATCAGAAACGCGCAATTTTGAGTCACAAATGGTTCTAGATGGAAAAATTGTATGGCAGCAGCTGTCAGCAGTTTTTTCGGGTTTACCGGCGGCGAAACTTGACAGTTGTTGTAAACGAAAATTAATTATACATAGGTACATATAATGCATCCAGAATAATCTGATGTTACTCCTGAAATAGTCTTGTAAATACCATTCGGGCATCCAATTTATTGTGAAAAAATACGAAAAAACACAATGAAAAGTAATATTTTTTAACAAAAAGTATTCGTGCAGGTGCAACAATCCTCGTCTTCGACTCGGATTTTTGTTGCCACCGGCACTCATGTTTCTTGTAAAAATATTACTAAGCAACGTGTTTTTTCGATTTTTTTTCGGAAAAATTGAATGCTTTTATAATATTACTTACGCATATCTAAGCGTGATACTAAAAATTTTCATGTTCTAGAAAATATTGAAGGCATAAAAAAATAAATATGGTCCTTAGTCCTGATATTGATTTCGCGAAAGAAAGACGATGCATAACGATACAGCATTATCCATTTCATCAATTTATGCAAACTGTTCTTTTTGAAAATATACAGAGTTCCCGGAATGGACGAGTATTTGCATTTGACAAGATATTCAACTGAAATATGAAATGGATATTACAATTTTGAGTTTACACCACCTGAGAGGCCAATTTCAATCGCAAATCTTCAGGGTTATTTTTTTTCAACACTGTCCCCTGTTTTACTCCAAAATCTTTAGTTGAGATACTGTAAGTTTGAAAAATTGTGACTAGAAGTTTTGTTGTTATATCAAATTTAATGTCTCCTCTAGTTTTGTCCTATGTACCATCGATTTCGAGTAAAAAAATTTAAACCGTTCTCCAGACAGATTCAAATTGTCGTAAAAACCAATTCAGTAATCTGTGGTGAATACATTCATTATTAGTTTTTATGGTTAATTTCCCGATCTGTAACATTGATACAGTTGCATAACCATGACAAAAAAATTAAATCTTGGACACCCCGTGTACCCATATTTCGAAAACGAAACGTTTTCGGTTCCAAGTTTATGGGACTTTTTTTCATTGATTGAAACTATGCGCGTACCTCCAATTCAAGAACACCCCGTATGAATAAACGCAAAAAATACATTCCGGCCTCCCAATTTGTGATGCAGTACAGCGATATCATTTGTTTTTTTAGAACGGTCCAATTTATGTACTTGAGAGATATCCAGTGATGCCAAGTAAAAGAAAGAATTGAACTTGGATAGAATGTCTGTAAGTTAGAAAAAATCAAATCATGGATCTTTTTCAAAAGCCCTTCCTTACATCGAGATTCGAATGAATTGCCTAGTGGCATGCAAAGAAATAGATTCATGAACACACGAAAGTACCGACAATTCGGTCTGTCACAGCCTGTATATCTATTCACACGAGGTGCTTAATTGTTGTTCCAAGCTCAAGGTGACCCGTGATAAATGTAAACGATCATGTCCAAATACTGCTACATATCTTCTTGCGTCTGATGGGCCAGGTAATTTTGGGGATACCTGTTTCGGTGCAGTCTATCGCTAAGTTGCAGCATCAGAAATGCACTTACCACTTGATCCGAATTATCTTTGTCTCGTTGAACCACGCCGGAATGAATAATCAACAAATTTAAGAGTATCGAAAAAATAAAACATACGTGGGTCCATTATCTCTCTCTGGTTATGGTCTATAAATATAAACTGGTACCTGAATGGTACGTGAATTCTTTGAATGTTTTCATTATTGATCAGTCCAAGCAGCTCCCCAGTCCTCAGTATGTCTTATTGGAAAGTGGCGAGGCCGCGGAAAGAAATACTTTTGATGTGAGCAAATTATTTTTTGCAGGACTCTCAGGTGGCGCAAGACGACGCTTGTTGAGCGCTCGTTCAACTGTGGCTATATAATCTGTTTTTGAGAAACATGCAGAGGTTTGTCCAGATCGTCTAACCTGAAGAAACATCTGGAATTCTGACGAATTATCGGACAAAATTCCAATACATATTTTTGTTACAACAAATCAGGCATCATGAATGATTAATTTTGATAATTCGCTAGAATTCAGTATGTTTCTGGTTAAGTGATCTGGACAGAATTTGCGCCATTCTCATTCAAGACACGATTGTGGAATTTTCTTTTTCAAAATATCAGTGAAAATCTGCATCTTGATCAACTATTAAATCTCAATTCCACACAACAAATGTGCTGTTGCCATGTTGATCACTATTACTAAAACAAGTTGGTAATTTGAGTTAGTACAGTGTAACATTATTAAGTTCAGTTGATTGATGTTCGACATTTGAAACGGAACACGTATTTATTATCTCCTTGTATTTAAATGGAACAGCGCTAACCAAATGCTGACGGATTACGACGAAAAAATGGAAATGAAAATTTGGGTTTCGTATAGATCTGGTTCGCTGCCGACTAGTGCACATTGGCCTTCAAAGTTGGATAAGTTGGACATAAAGTTATGTTTTGCGTGTCTGTGGATAATGCAGATTGATGTGTTGATTAATATGCAAATTCCATTCAGTTCTCTCCCCTGAAATTTCTATAAATCTTGTGTCACAACTGTCATAACTTGGCAAAAGCACATTTCTGCAAATTTCAATCATCATTTCTCTTGACTCAGCAGTTTTTGAGCGCTCGTCCAACTTGAACTAGTAGTTCCTATCCTAGAAGCCAAATTTTCAATAAAATCGTACGGCTTGTTCTACATTTTGGTATCGACCTTGGCATGTTCGGAATTTTTTAATCTTTTACAAACTAACTATCATCGAATTGCAAATAAGTTCGTCGATACAATAAAAGAGTTTGGGCAAAGCACATTGCATTTTCAACACTCACAATTGGTGCTATAGCGTCTTTTTACTTTTAGAGCAATCCGCGAATTTCTTCAATCTACAAAATTTATACTTCCACAATCATTTTTGGATTGTGGTAGAAAAGAGAATACTCAAAGTCTATATGTTTTTTCCTATCTCACTCCAAGAAGTTGGGTAAATTTTATTTGAACAAATTCATTATTTCTTCTCATTATAGAGACGTGCGCAATAAGAACGAAAACATTCAAGGAGGCCCACAAAAAGGTCACATGAAATAAGAATTCGTCAATTAGATAGTCGAGTATTTATATGTGCTATTCTGTTGCCGAACAGTATTCAGCCAATTCCAACAGAACTATTACGATTACCATAATTTATTATAACCATATATTACTTTTAAGGTGAGTCCAAGCATTAGATTGTTTAATATGCGAGTAGGCAAATTTACAGTCATGAATACTCCAATGTTCGGTCCATAGCTTTGAGGCAGATATCAATATGGAGAAAAATGTTTTATCAGACCAGGCATAACGGTACACTTTTTGTGATAAATTAGAAAAGCTGTTGTGGACTCATAATGAGGAAGAATCGCCTGCATTTACCAATGGCCTTCGTTTAGCATAATCAGTTTGAGTGGGCTTAAGTACATATTCAACTGATTTTGTCCGAAGAAAGGAATGTATACTGCTTTTTGATGAAAGTTGTAGAGCAGATGAGTTTTGACGCGAAATTTAACCAATATGAGTCTGAAGATTTATCGACATTTTCTATCCATTTACTCTATATTAAAACGTGGAAATTCGAAATTCAGGTGTCGCTTGAATTCTTGGTTGAATCAACGTTGATTGATAATATCGATATTTGGATGTCACTATTAATTGTAAACGGTAATACAACGTTTCTTCAAACAAATGGAAGGAAGGAACTTATCTACTTATTCTAATTTCGCAACGAGTACGACTCAACATTTGCATTATCACTCTGAATCGTACTGAATACGTTTCTAAAATAAAAATAAGTAATGAAGCCTTTCCATGGTTTGTGGACTGCGAGGTATCTTCTGACCTCTTTTAGGAAAGGCAATCCTAAGAATAGTAAGGCTTATTGATACAGGAATCTGTACTCTAGTGTATACGTCTTGTCCCTCCTATTGAAGAAACGGTAAACTATAACGTTTGTTCCTAATGTGTATTATAAATAAAACGAATTCAATATCCATTATTGATTCAGCCACAAATATCAACGTTACCTACACTGGATTTCTACGTTTCAATCTGGTGAAATGTAAATGGATAAAAAACGTTGAAGAATCTTAAAAAAAGTGATCGTTGAATTAACGTGCAAAGGTTCAAAGGTAGCGTTACTTGAAAACCGAAAACAAACGTATTTTACCGTTTTCTCAAAGAGTTATAAAAGTGATTTTATTTTTTCACGTTTGTGTGTTTATTGGGGACGGTCTCGAGCCATAGAGTTTGTGATTATGACTATGATAAGGGTTGGACTCAGGAATAACTAATCCGTTGTCAAATTGAATTCTGTCCGTCTGGCCATCCGACCGTTAATACGATAACTCTGAAATAGAAGAAATTGAAATTCACAGGGTAAATTCGACTAGTTGATCCACAAGTATTATCTTGAGAATTTTCAGCTTTTTTCTCCCAATATCTGAAGCACACCGCATAAAACAAGCTATAATAAAAAATCATTTTTTAAGACAAGCTTTTATAATAACAACACTCATCCGCCATTTTGAAGCCGCCATCTTGAATGCCTCAATTTTGAAAAATCTTAATTTCCGACCCAGAAAACCCCCAGATACCAATTTTGAATAGAATCGGATCATAATTACAAAACTCGTCCGCCATATTGTAGCCGCCATCTTGAATTTTTCAATTTTGACGGAAGAATCATCATTGTCGAACCCAAAAACCCCCAGATACTAATTTTGAATGGAATCGGATGATAATTACAAAACTCATCCGCCATTTTGGAGCCGCCATTTTGTTTTTTTCTATAAAAAATATTTCATGATGCATTGTCTCCAGAATTATGTACACCTGCCAAATTTCAAATCAATCGGACGATTAGAAGTGTGTCATATTCAACTTGCAAGATTTGATTACAGACAGACAGACAGACAGACAGACAGACAGACAGACAGACACCGGGACAGGTGAAACTAAATACAAGCTTTTAATAAAAATTGTGTTTTTTAGAAACCGCTTCTGCTCTATAAGTGGTAACTACTTTTCAGGAGGAATTTCCTAGAACCAATGTTGAATAACGAATGAAACTAGAAAACTTCGGGCGTAGAACATTCAAAAGTATCGTTTTGGAGTATGGATCAAATTCAGGCAGTAATCAAAAATTTTCAGAATTATACCTACTTGTTCGCTTCACCCAAACGATATAATGGAGACTCATCATGTATGTTGAATACAAAATTTTTTGTCATGCAGTTTTGAGTTTGAATAGTCTGACATAACGAAATTTTTGAGAAATAAAAAGACTACAGGAGCTCATTCAATTTCCGGTCCAATTTTAACGTTAATATTCTCGGTTGAATGTCAACACTTGGCTCATTCTGTTCACGCCAAGTGAACGGTTCAAATTAATTATTATGAATTTTCAAAATTTGAATTATTAAATTGATTTCTCCACACTGGGGAATTCCCATATGGAGTTGTTTAGGTGCGAAAAGAACCCGCGTCAGCCGTGGAGCACATATGTCGTATATTTGTTTCATTTTCATATAATTCATGAGTTCACTGATTCATTTGATCGTAAATAATTCTGCTTCCGTTAAGTGCTTATTTTCTGCTTCCTTTCGTGAATTCGGAAAATTTCAGTTTTTCCTGTGATTCGCAGTTTGTAGTGATTTCGATTCAATCGAATTACATTCATTTAAAACTTTCATTTGTGCGAATTATTTCGAACAAAAAGACTGTCACCAGTGGCGTTGTTATTTTACGATACCACAAGGATAAGTGTACACAATTTGACATTTTTAGCAACGGATTTTCACGTCAGCTTCATTCCATGTTCGTTTGTCGAGCTCGATCAATTTTCACATTGGAATAGGTGTCATCGACAAGATCCTGTTGACTGTTTTGCTGATATAGGTAAGACTATATTTCTTCTGTTATTTTGGGTACATTTATCCTTTCATTTGTGTTGGGTTTCAATTAATTTCATATATAAATACAGTCCACAGCCTCATTTCCATATTCATTCGAAAGATTATATTTCGAAAAATTAAACTCAAATAATGTTGAACCACACTTCAGTTGATTAACTGAAACTCTACCCAACACATTCCTTTCATTTATTCACCAGTCTGGACGTGTTTGCTTCTATTCTGAAGAATGCTTTGGTGGTTACAATTAAAAAAAAAACATGATATGAACAAAATCACAAATTAAACACCTATTTCTCTATCACGTGTATTTTTGATTTTTTTCGAGAAAATTCTGATCAATAGTACGGATAAGTACCTCGACAAATTCAATATAATTAGAAACCGTCCAGCATGGATTCAAATATGGGCGTTCGAATATATCTGCAAGCTATAGGTGATCCAGCTGGATAGATGTTAATTCAACAAAAATCCAGTAGAGTAAACTCTTAAGGGGGTATCAACTTTTTGAAAATTTTGAATCGGGAAAATGGTTATGTTGCATCTCGAGAAAAACCTGTTACAACACCATATATCGTCCCGTTAGTGCATCGGATTTGGCAAAGGTATTCCGGCCGAACTGCCTGTATTGACATTCTTTTATTTGTTTATCTGAAATGTAGCGGCGACAAAGAAGTGGAAAATTGAGTATTTTCCCCCAACTGACTTTAAACAGAAATTATAGTGAATCGATATGAGCTCAGTTTCGTTCTAAATGACGCACAATATACCTATGTATTCACCTCAGATCACTGTCACCAACTTAATCCGAAACGCAATTTATAGCCACGGAAAATATATTTTTACAATTATAACCACATTCCTCTATTTCCTTTCTTCGAATCAGTCTGCATGAATAAAAGGAAGTTCAACTGTTAATCACTCTTCATTCCTCATCCTTTCACAATTGAAGATTGTAATATGATGACTATCTGATGTTATTATTAGGTTCACTTCAAAAGATGGAAGCCCCATAACACTCCGTATGGGTGAGATTACTGCAAGACGGCGTATAATTTGGTTACAAATAAAACAAAATTAGAGTAAATAACAGCAGTGAATTCTCTCAGATACTCCCACGCCTACACAATGTCGGCACGTGGATCGGAGTAGATGAAGTGTTCATGCGAAGGTTCAATTCGGCTCCTCAATGAGATACTTATACGACTTATAGTACCTTATTTTTAGTATTGCTGGAGGTGGAACTGATACTTAATCGTTTGTCGCCGGAAACTCATTTTTGTAATTTGAATTGTGCTTTCCATACATAGGCAATGTACAGGGTGGCCAGATTTCGATGTATTAGTACTACAACTCCTAAACTATAAGAGATAGAGAAAAAGTAATATACGTGTCATGTTCTCTTTTTCCGAGAAACCGAAATTGCTGAAAACCCGAAGTTGCTACGTCGTCTAGTTTCCGAGCTACAGGGCGATTCTGGTATTTGGCCAATTATTATAATTGACTATAACTTCCGTATTACAGGATCTACGCTCTCGAAATTAACACATCTTCAGGGCACTTTTGTTACTGCTTTTCAGCGGTGCTATTGGATTTTTTGTATCTGCTCAAATTTCGGAGCTATGAGAAAAAAAATTTTTTTTCAAATGGAAACCATAATGGGAAATGATATTTCCGAATAGATCTTTCTTCAACGATTTCAAGAATATATATATATATATATATATTCTCACTAATTTTTTAAGGGCGATTCGACTACAGGTAGGGCATCTCCAATAATCAGTCAAACTGTACTAAAGGCTCTATATTTCGTCTAACATTTCAGACATCATCAGGAGCTAACTATAATATAAAATAAGTTACAACCAAAAACAAAGGCCATGAGGTCATTTATTACTTACGATACTATGACTTAAAAACTGGAAGGGAAACATCTAAATAGACCTCCAAAATCATGTACATCAAAACAGTATTCTCTTGTTAAACATTACGTTACAAACACTCTAAAATCTACATTGAAACGAAAAGCGTGATTTACTTGCCGCCATTTACAATAACGTTCTTTTTGAGAGCGTGCGCAGTAGTCTTGTGCGCCGTCGAATTGTCATTGCTTGACAGTTACACAGAATGAAAATTTTCTTCTTCTTCTTCAGAAGGCCTTTGTTTTTGGTTGTAACTTATTTTATATTATAGTTAGCTCCTGATGATGTCTGAAATGTTAGACGAAATATAGAGCCTTTAGTACAGTTTGACTGATTATTGGAGATGCCCTACCTGTAGTCGAATCGCCCTTAAAAAATTAGTGAGAATATTGTTCTTAACGACTAGTACTCCGTTCCTTTCAATTTCTATATATATATATATATATATATTTTATTATTATATATTTGAACTTTGAAATTCAGATAACTGTTAAAAATTTAACCTTTTTGGAGAGTAGACAATCAGCTCTTAAAGCGATTATTTTGTCTAATTTACCTGAGCATATTTGGCTTGAGTTTGAACATAGAGTCTTGATTAAGTATAACAGACTTTTTAATGAAGTTAGGGCTTCCAATGTCAATAAATTGAATAGACTACGACAGGAGAATAATTTTGTTGTAAAGACTGAAGATACCTGGCTCAAAAACTTATCAGATACCATCCTACCTAAAGATGTTGAAACCATGTTGGCTCTGGGACCCAAATTTTGTGTTCCCCCAAATAAACATGATATCTCCATTCCGTCCTTATTAGCAGAACTTGAGACAGTCAATAAACTCATTCATAACAAAAATATGAGAGATATTCAGACAGCTAGGACCACTAATGTTATCACAAATTTCTTCCAAAAAGAACAATTTTCCCAACATCCTCTAAATATAATGTATAAGAATACAAAAACATTTCTTGAAGAACATCAGGATCTGGTCGTGGTAAACTCTGATAAAGGGAATGTCACAACAATAATGAAGAGACAACAATACAATGATCTTGCGTTGACTCTGTTAGATGATGATGAGTGTTATATGAAACTTAACAGGGATCCCAGTGGTACATATCAAACTAGAGCTAATGCATTGGTTAATAGGTTAAAAAATGAAGGAAAATTCTCACCTGAATTGGCTTCCTCATTGACCTTCTATAAGGGTGTACCAGCAAAGTTCTACGGTCTTCCCAAAATTCACAAGGAAACTTTAACGTTGAGACCAATTATTTCATCGATGAACTGCCCCAATCGTAAAATATCTGAATACATCAAGGATACACTCACCGCTGCCTACAATAAGAGTAATGACTACTATGTCCATGATTCCTTCCAGTTTGCAGATTTTGCAAATGATATGACCATACCACATGATTACAGAGTTGTGAGCTGGGATGTGGTGTCTCTGTTCACCAATATCACCCTGGAGTTGACACTAAGAAGTATTGATATGTATTGGGATCGAATACGGCTGCATTGCAGTGTCACTAAGGAGGATTTCAAACAACTGATTACCTTTGTGTTTGACACCACGTTCTTTTCCTTCAATGAGGAGATCTATAAACAGAAGGTCGGCACCCCCATGGGATCGGTGGTTTCGCCCATTGTTGCTCAATATGTGATGGATATGATTCTGGATGACTCGTTGGAAAAAATGCCATTCCGGGTTCCGTTCTGTAAGAAGTTCGTGGATGATATCATTACAGCTGTTCCATTTGACCAGTCCCATATTGCTCTTGATATTCTGAACAGCTATGATAGCAGAATCCAATTCACGGTTGAACATGAGAATGAAAACTCTGTGCCATTTCTTGACACCAGAGTTGTGAGAGAAGACACCAGGTTGCTGATTGACTGGTACAGAAAACCCTCAGCTTCAGGTAGATATGTTCATTTCCTGTCATACCATCCCCTGAAGATGAAAATTAATATTTTGATAAACCTTAAGACAAGGATCAATAGAATCTCACATCCTACCTTCAAAGACAAAAACCTGAAAATTCTACAACAAGTGCTTCTGAGGAATGGGTATCCTGAAAGAATGATTAATAGGATAGTTTTCAACACCCCCAATTCAGTTGATCAACAACAGTCACAGCCCCCTAGAGGCCAGACTCAAGATGGTACAGAAAATCGTAATATCTATATAGCACTACCACACTGTGATGGGTTAACACAGAGGCTGAAGACCTTATTACCGAGAGAAAACATCAAAATAGCCACCAAAAATATCAAACCGGTCAAAAGATTGTTCACCAGGCTCAAGGATAAAGATAAAATTGGAGAAAAGTCGGATGTGGTATACTTGATTCCGTGTGAGAATTGTGATGCAGTGTATATTGGCCAAACAGCCACGAAATTGAAACAAAGATTGTCGCTCCATAAAAGTAACATCAAAACTAACAGGGACCTATGTGCACTCTCGAGACACTCAACTGAAAATGGCCACCTACCTAACTTCGACAGCGTTCAGATTCTGGATGTAGAGACCAATTTCAAGAAGAGAACTTTCAAAGAGATGGTCAGGATATGTCAGTGGAGTAACAGCATGAACTCGAACAAAGACATTGGAGGCCTTAGCTCTATTTATTCTCTTCTGATTGACATTGATAGTGATTTATGCATTCGGAGACACAACTCCCAACTTTCTGATTAATTGATTTTTCGAATACTGTTCTTTGTCCATGATTTTTCGTATAGAGATTATTTGCCTTGTATCCAGATATTGGTTTGTTGATGTGGAAGTTGTCAAGTTTGAATAATACATGAATAGATAAATAAAAATAAAATAAATTAATAAAAAAATAATAAAACTTTATTGTATGTTTAAATTAATTTTATAAAAGAGAAAAAATTCCAAAATTTTATAATTCCACATTTTAAATTATTAGATAATATTTCATAGTTGATGTTTGTGACGTCGTGCGGCAGTTGCTGGCCGTTTGTTGTGATTGTGTGAGACCAGGAGAATCCTCCGTGGCTGTCAGCAGCATATTCTATGTTCTTGTTCTGTGACCGACCATTGAAGTGTAAATTTAACCTCTAAGTTGTCTTGGTTGATTCCTGTTTGCTGCCAGATGCGAATTTTCCTGTAATGATTGAATTTTTAATTAATTTTAAACATCTTATTGTGATTTACTCATTTTCGTAAGTGACACTTTGTATGATTCATCATTGATATTGACTGTTGGTTTATTTTAGCGACTCCTGATGAAGATAAAAATATATTATCGAAAGCTCGAGTAAAAGGAAACAAGAGTTTTACTTTACTTACCTGACTACTATCCCACTATAGCAACGTACATATAGTGTTCCTTACTAGTCGAACAATACCCTTTCTCTATATATATATATATATATATTTCCTGAATCAATTTGGCAATATCAATCAATAAATGTGAGATATCGAATTCTACGACCTTATAAGAAATTTAGAAGCGCCAGACGATACAACAATGATGAAACTGAATTAAATTTGACAAGTGAAAATAAATAAGACATGAAATTCTATGACCGCCCCAGTTTTGAAGGAAGTGAATCAAAGCCTGCTTGGATTTTGTTGAATGAGAAGTGTTTTTTCGGAATTTTCGATATATAGTGAACTCGCAAGTATAACATGATACATATTTTTGAAATCGTTGAAGAAAGATCTATCCGAAAATATCATTTCCCATTATGGTTTCCATTTGAAAATTTTTTTTTTCTTATAGCTCCGAAATTTGAGCAAATAAAAAAAATCCAATAGCTCCGCTGAAAAGCAGTAAAAAAATTGCCCTAAAGATGTGTTAATTTCGAGAGCGTAGATCCTGTAATACGGAAGTTATAGTCAATTATAATAATTGGCCAAATACCAAAATCGCCCTGTAGCTCGGAAACTAGACACTCCCTGCTTAGTTACAGGTTACAGCCCCCTAAAGATGGCGACCGAAAAAAATGAAAAAACTGACAAGAATAAAATAACAAAGACATTCCATGCGACCGAGAAGAAACTCAAAAATATTTTTCGTGGTCCTCTATGTTTGAGAGGAGTAGCAAAAGCCACCTTGTTACGCAATGAACTTTTTTCCATTTCCATATTATTTCACAATAACAAAATTTATTTCGGATAGTTTCATTCATTGTTAATAAATAAGGTGTTCTGTAATTTTTTGCTTAACAGAGATTTTTGTCAAATACTCATTAAGATGACGGTGCACACAAACGCATAAATGACTTGAATGCACTATGTCTACAGTCTTTCGGACGGTCATTCTCTAAAAGCATCCAGAAGATATGCATTAATGTTCCCTGAACGTGATGGCTCCACATCACACTCCATTCATACGGAACTCAGTACTCACCAACGAGTACGAGGAAGAGGTACCTACATTTGAAATAAATAAAAATGAATAAGGTCCTATTCACAGACTAGGCTAATTTGTCTGAAATGAAGAAACTATATTTCACAATATCCACATATGGGCCGAATAGAATTCTTACTCTATGACTGCAGCTCAGCACCAAAAACAATTTTCTCCGAATGTCTGGCTTGAATCAACCTCCTAGATTGAATGGGAATACAACGTTCAAGTTTCTGAAGAAGAACTTCCTGTTCTTCTTCAAATGTAGCCCCCACACATTTCAGTAATGGAGCACGTCACCATTCAAATCAAAAATATCCAATGGACAGGGCGAGGCAGACCTGAGATATGGTCTGCCCGATAACCAGATTCAAATCCTCTGGATTTTACTTTTTCGTGCCAAAACATTGGTTTACTCCTGTCCCAGATATGGAAGACTTAAAAAGCGCATTGTACTTTCGTGTAGGGTTATTCAAACGACTCCCGGATTTTTTGGCCGGGCAACCCAATAAATGAGCCGACGTCCAGATTCTTGTGTAACGGCCACTTTGAACATTTAGTATGATCACAAATAGCAAGAATGAGATATTTATCGATAGTAATGCTCAAATTCTTTCTTGCCATTTTTGTGATCTATTTCCATTTGCCTTTCGGCGTGTACCTACCTTCGGCGTATCTCATATAAATTGAAAAAGTAGTCCATTCTTTCAGTGGAGTCTCCAAGTATGACCTCCATATTTCATATAATATTTGATTTGTGGTGAAAAGTTGGTAGTTGTTTGTTTTGTTATATTCATCTTGATTATTGTACCAGTTGTCAATAAAAATGTCAACTGGATAAATTTAAGGATTTTTTTTTCCAAAACCATGACTTTTAGCGAGAAATTGCAAAAGACCTTATTTGCCAAAAATGGATAAAGCTATGCAAAATTGGTTTTCTCATCGATGCTTGTACTTCCTTGCGTGAAACTTCACAACCAATGATCTCTTTTATTGTTTCACAATTTAAAGTCAAAATTTACTTGATCGAGAGGATAATTGTGCAATTCTTTTTGCAATATTCCATAAATTCCACGATTCCGCTCTTACTTTGAAAAAGTAACATTCTGAAAATGAAGTCTCAAGATGCTTCTTTACTACTAAGAGTACTAAGTCGGTAGCTGATATGATCTTTTCAAACAGTAATTGCTGATGAAGTTAGGGGAAATTATATCTGCCCTTTCTGAAATGGAATAAAGTAAGGCTTTTATTTTTCATGAGCAGAATCAAATAGAGCACAAATCCGCACTATGAAATGGGATATCAGACAATAAGTTAGATTACACTACTTCCACATGTTTTGTGTATGATATTCTAAATTTTAGAATGTTGACGCGGTGCTGAAAATTGCTTCCTTTTGTTTTCCGGTGATAACAAAGTAAAAGGTATGAAGTCCTTTTCCATCCATCTTCAATAATCCCCACCGAAATATGAAGTTGACTGTGAATAGAAGAACATACCCGCATTGTACCTCAAATAGTTTGTTGTTACACTTTTTCTGTATAGGTATAGCAGGCCACGGTGCTTCACCGCTATACGGCACTCACTCTACTTGCGTGTATCGACCACGTCCGACCATAGGTGGGTATTATCAAATGGACGTTATTACCGAATTCTCAGCTTGATCGATAAGAATCGTTATTTATTACAGGAGTTATTGTTCTTATGGAAGTCTTCTTCTCTTTGCCCAACCGGCATCTCACCTTTAATGGATCTTGTTGGTTCGACGAGTATCATTACCGCTCGGTAGTGGATTTGACTGAGAGTATTTCTCATCATTGAATTATGGTCATTCCGTTATATCGTTCATAATCATATCATGTAGAGTGAAATAGCGTGTACTCACTTGGTAATGGCCTGAGAGCACTGGGATTAGAAAACAGCGGCTTTGCCTCTTTACTGAAGTGATAGGTTATGACGCCTGAATTTCTGGGATTGTGAAGTTACTTTCACGCTTACAATGGGAGACTCGGGTACTCGGATATTTTATTCAATTATTCAATGAGTTGATTTTAAGTTATTCACCTTACTCTGGTAATTGACAACGGAATTTTAATCCGCTGTGAAGACTTTTCGGTCCACACCGCGACAAGGATTAAACATTTGTTGATGTTCGCACCGAAGAATTTCGAAGTGGAGCTTAGTCGAGCTTCACTCAATGTTTAATGGTTGATTGAACTGCGCCGACAAGATTCAGGTGGTTTTTGATGCAACAAAACGTTGGGCTAGATGCTACGATCACGAATTTCAAAATATATCACGTTCCACCTGAACCAGAAATAAATCATTTCGTCAAAATGTATGTATTTTTTGAATTTCGAGCCGAGAATGGTCTCAATCTACTGAGTTTGACTCACTGATCACGAACCTGTGGTCATGTTCCAATGTGTTCGTCCGTCCGGCTGTAAACTATCAAACGTATGAACCTAAAGCTGCGTCTAGATGTGCGAGCCGAACCTATCGCGAACCGCTCGCGAACCAATAGCGACAATTTGGACGGCATGTCGAACCTCTATAGAGCCGCTCGCAAACCGTTCACGCCGAACCATCGATAGTCGGATTCTTTAGCTGCGTCTAGATGTGCGAGCCGAACCTATCGCGAACCGCTCGCGAACCAATAGCGACAATTATTTGGACGGCATGTCGAACCTCTATAGAGCCGCTCGCAAACCGTTCGCGCCGATCCATCGATAGTCGGATCCTTTCACGAACCCAACGCGAGCCCAGTGTAAGTTCGTTAATCCGTCGGTATTGGTTCGCGAGCGGATCGCAAGTGTGTACGTGAAATTAACGAACATGACACGAACACTTCGCGAACGGTTCGCGATAGGTTCGGCTCGCACATCTAGACGCAGCTTTTCACGAACACAACGCGAGCCCAGTGTAAATTCGTAAGCCGTCGTTGGTATTGGTTCGCGAGCGGATCGCAAGTGTGTACGTGAAATTAACCGAACATGACACGAACACTTCGCGAACGGTTCGCGATAGGTTCGGCTCGCACATGTATACGCAGCTTTTCACGAACACAACGCGAGCCCAGTGTAAATTCGTAAGCCGTCGTTGGTATTGGTTCGCGAGCGGATCGCAAGTGTGTACGTGAAATTAACCGAACATGACACGAACACTTCGCGAACGGTTCGCGATAGGTTCGGCTCGCACATGTATACGCAGCTTTTCACGAACACAACGCGAGCCCAGTGTAAATTCGTAAGCCGTCGTTGGTATTGGTTCGCGAGCGGATCGCAAGTGTGTACGTGAAATTAACGAACATGACACGAACACTTCGCGAGCGGTTCGCGATAGGTTCGGCTCGCACATCTGTACGCAGCTTAAAGTGAACTTGAAGATTTCAGTGTTGGTTCAGATGTTGAATGTTGCAGTTGTGGCTTGGTAAGGTACGAATCGAGATCTTGCATGAGCATGAGCAGAAAATCGGTGCTCAGAAAACAAGTTGAACATGAAAAAGAAGTTTGAGAAAATAGTGAAATGAATGAATTATTGGAAAAAGAATAATTTTTAATTAATCAACATCAACTATTTATATGAAAAGGCAATAATCAAAATTTCAGAATGTATAGAGGTAAATTAATCTAACCCCTCATATACCTACCGGCTACCCTGTGTAACAAACAGAAATAATTATCGAATAAATTTGTGGATCACTAGGACAAAAACAAGAGTAACCTATATTGTCTTTACTTAATTTTAGTTTACCTGACGTTTCGCCCAAAATGTGAGCATCTTCAGAGGTTAAGTTTAGAATAAGAAAAACAGAAATAATTTCCATATTAGTATAACTTGGAACTTGATTACACGCACTGACGAATGCGAATCTACCTAGAAGGTGATTCTATCTAAAACGAGGTGAATCTACCTACCAGGTGAATGAACGAGTGCTCAAATTTTGATTCATCCACAGAAGCTCTGATTTTGGGTCGTTCAGTTATTGAAGTATGATCATCATTCATGCGCAATTCATATAAATATGTTGCGTTTTCCAAGAAATTGTTAAGTTGGTCCTCTGAAGGAAAAATGCAATACAGGATAAGAATTTGTTCATTTACTCATAAAAACATTTCCAAAATTAATCCTGAATGAGTCTTGATCGAAATAATGTACTTTCAACCGGAATTCTGTTGTTGTTACTATAACTTCAGGAATATTTCCATTATGAAACAATTTAGTGAATTCTTTCAAATCAAATTGTCTTTCAATCTTGGGTTCCATTCAATTGTATGGAGACATAATACAACATTGATGTGCCAACAATTATTGGCTTAGTTGTTTCAACTTTGAGCTTACAGCAATGTTTATGCCAGGAAAGGAAAGCGTTGTTTTCACATTACCGAACGAAACATCTTTCAATGACATTTATTGCTCTGAAATTGGCGTTATTTGTTAAGTTATTTTGTCCGATTTTTTGGATTGAGTATTGATGTAATCTCATGATTTTCAATAAGATAACCGCCTGAAGAGCATACAAAAGTATTCAGATTAATGTAATGTTCGTCCAACCAACCCAATACTGTATTTTATAAGAGCTTTCTTATTGAACAGAGTCGCCATTTTTCCTACTGGAGTGTAAATCTCCCAAAGCATTCAATTCTTTGCGTTATAGTAAATAAATAAATACCAGGTTACCTTTATTCGAAAAAATCGAGAAATTTTCATTTCAGGTGCATCATATCAATTAGGTACTGATCTGGATTTTCAATTTTCACACACTTCTTGAATCAATTGAAGCCATATTTCGCTAATAACTCATCGAATGTTGTGTTCAATCTTTTCTGGTTTATTGGCCTCTACAGGGTGTTTCATCATAAACTGGACAAACATATATAGCCGTGTAGATGACACCGAGGACGTGATTTTTTCCTCATGATATACAGGGTCTTTCACGAGGAACCTCACCCATATTTATACGGGAAACTACTGAACGTATTTTCATGAAATTCAACACTTATAAGTATTTCACGATGCTGATGAAATCTAAAATATTTTCAAGGCATGAGCACCTCCGGTTTTTTTCGGAAATGACGTCAACTTCCGTTTTTCAAATTAGAACACCATTTTTTTATTGCAGAAATAGATTCCTTAGAAAATTTCAAGTTATTTTGATGTAACATTTTTCAGTTTTGGTTGGAAAATTCTCTCTGAGCGGGTAAATTCGAAAAAAAAATCGAAAATAGAGCTCCGCTGAAACAAGAATAACTTCGAGGTTTTTGGATGGATAATTTTCATTTTTGGGATTTTTCGAGATGTAAGATTGATGTATCCATTTTAAGAATCGAAATCGCGATTCATGATACAGGGGGTGAAAAAATCGCTTTCAAAGTTAGGGATGACAAAATCGTGAAAAATCAATTTTTTCAAATTAGAACCCCATTTTTTTATGGCAGATATTGAATCTACGTTAAAAAATAATGTGAGTGTATGCATCACACCCTTGCCCTAAAGTGGATATTAACTCAGAAAATATCCATTTTAGGGCAAGGGTGTGATGCATACACTCACATTATTTTTTAACGTAGATTCAATATCTGCCATAAAAAAATGGGGTTCTAATTTGAAAAAATGGATTTTTCACGATTTTGTCATCCCTAACTTTGAAAGCGATTTTTTCACCCCCTGTATCATGAATCGCGATTTCGATTTTTAAAGTGGATACATCAATCTTACATCATGAAAAATCTCAAAAATGAAAATTTTCCATCCAAAAACCTCGAAGTTATTCTTGTTTCAGCGGAGCTCTATTTTCGATTTTTTTTTCGAATTTTCCCGCTCAGCGTGAATTTTCCAACCAAAACTGAAAAATGTTACATCAAAATAACTTGAAATTTTCTAAGGAATCTATTTCTGCAATAAAAAAATGGTGTTCTATTTCGAAAAACGGAAGTTGACGTCATTTCCGGAAATGCCTTGAAAATATTTTAGATTTCATCAGCATCGTGAAATACTTATAAGTGTTGAATTTCATGAAAATACGTTCAGTAGTTTCCCGTATAAATATGGGTGAGGTTCCTCGTGAAAGACCCTGTATACCCCGTTTTCGACGCATAAGCGAGATACAGGTTGTTTGATGTCAACTTTGAGCAATATTCCGATAACTGTGGTTTTTTATGTGTGAAATTTGAAATAACGGTTACTGGTCACATCTTAGTATTTTTTAGGGCCCAATTTAATTGTGTTGTAGAATTTGGAAAAATAAAATTCAAAATGGCGGAAAACCTCCAGAGTTGGAATTTTTTTTTCTCGGTTGCCAATTTGAAAAGCACTATTTCAACTTACTAGATTTTCTAAGATTTTCAGTGAAAAAATTTTTTCAAAATTCGAACTCAACTTTGTTTTTTACATGTCTTCAGTGAAAAAAATGTCTGCCGAAATTGTTGAACTTTTTCATGGTTGAACTATTTTTCATTCTTAATACTGTGGTGAAAACACAATGAAAAAATATCTATTGGTTTTCTTTTTGTAGCCTTCCAAAGATTCCAAATTTTCTGTACAGGGGGATCTCAATTGGAGGTACAAACGAAAAAGAAAGATTCTTTGAATATATTCAAGAAGAGATAGTACAAAATTCCAGTTGAATATCTTATGTCCTAATACTATGAGAAAAAAAAAACTTGAAGAAAATTCAAACTTCAACACCCTACAGTAGAGGGATGAACTGATAATAATGGAATTTACGACTTTTCAAAGTGGTCTTATATAAAGTGAGGAATAACTGGTTTCTACACCGAACCGTATATAGAAAATAACTTAGAATTTTTTCCCATGAGTTGTAGATATTGAAAATTTATTTTTTCCAATTAACTGAAGCAGCGGCTGCCGCTGCAAAGATTCGAAACATGTGATTTTCGACAGGAAACAGAAACAATTTTTTATATTGAAGGTACTGAAAAGTCCGGTACAATAGTTTTTCAATAGTTGAAACATGTAACATATCAAACTTCAATTCAAAGAGGATATCTCGAAATGAAATGATATTTGGAAAGTTTATACGGATGGAACTTCATCCCGAAGTTTAGGCAGAATTCAATTGTAATAAATAAATTGCCAAACTGAGTCTAGCTTCAATTACGTCGAACTCGCCTGTTAAACTATTACGAAATTGTTCAATTTGTTATTGCAAGAAAATTATTGACAATGATCAGATTTCAATTTGATATCTACCTATTTTGAAAACATTGAATCACATCATGAACATTTTATGTCCCTCAATTTTATCCTTTCAAATAAGTATGTATTTTACTCTTGAATTTTTCGATATGATAAATACTTTTTTAGAATTTTTCAGCAACGAATATCATTCAACAATCATTGTATTCACTGTTCATTATTTCAATCACACAGCATTCACTTTTGAACTGATACGGGGGGGTTGACCAGGTAAAGGGATGGATGAAACACTTTACGTTCAATGGCTCTATTATAAAAAGACTTCAGCACACTACAAAGAACATTTTTTGTCGAATATGCTCAAGTAAAAGATTAGCAGAGGATTTCAGAATGAAATCTTGTTCAATTCAATTTGAGAATAACTCCTACTGCGACAACGATATTTCAATTGTGACGGTGAAAGCTTCGATACCCTAGAAGAATAATGTAGTATAGCTTCTGACATAACTATCCGATAATATCAAATCGTAATTTCTATCTTCTGGCTCCAAACTAAGATCGTAAATTAAAATGGAGCCGTTATAACTGCTATGACCGATAATGGTTCTTCAAGTCGTACAAAAAAGCTCATTATTGGGCTCCCGTTGTTACGTCTCTGGTATTACGGGAGAAATTCATTGAAATTTATTGCATGGGCGGAAATTCAAATGCGCTATAAATAATCAAAGTTCATCAAGTGAATTACCGAAGAACACAAGTATAATTTGAGGACCATAAAATGATCGAAATTATAAGTTACATACGCGCCTTTTTTCTTACGGATTACTTCCCCCTGGGGAAAAGAGCAATGCCGGTAGATTATTGAGATCGGAAAGCAATGTCGCCGGATGTTTATGAGCCGATTCTTTTTTGCTTTCTATGATAATTTATATCGTCGCTAAATAATTGGATCTCGGGACAGGTGGCCGCAATAATTCCATAGAAATTCGCGACATGGTATATAGGGTCTTCCACGACGAAATGATTCGATGAGTATACAGTATACAGTATACAGGTCATTCTTTTTAAATCGCACCATTAATATATGCAGAACTACTCAATATATCTTCATGATATTCAATTTCAGTTTGTTACCCGGAGGACTCAAATATTTTCATGTATTCATCGCTGCCGATTATATCGGAAGTACCGGAAAACCTTCAAATTTCAAATTTTTCAAATCGCATGCTCAGTAAATTATAATATTTAACCCCTTGAGAATCTGAGGGAAATTGACGGTTACTTCAATCATGCGACTTTGCTGATATTCCCAGGCTTTCCAAAGATATTCGATCTTTTCGACAACATTTGAATGAAACTGATGTTGTGAAAAATGCAGTTTTGTGAAACAATACATGGGGGCCATGGCTTCGATCTTGGACCTCGAAATTGGAAATAATCCCTTCATCAGTAGTCCCATAACGTTGGTAAAAAATTTCTATCTTTTCTGGGCCCCCCTGAAAAACTATCTGGATCCGCTAGTGGCGGCAATACCGCAGCCCTGAAACTACATATTATAAGTAGAGTAGTGGTCTTTTATTCCTTTCACGAGAAACCATATTTTCGAGGAAACTTTACCTACATCTCATTCTCCATGAAAGTCCAGGGTATCATCTACAGTGCTCCAGCCTGTTTTCTTCTTCTTCTAGTCCCATCTTCTATCGTTCTATCGAAGGTTGGAAACCATCATAGCAATACGGATTTTGTTAACCGCCGCTCTAAATAGTTCTGAGCTGCTGCATCCGAACCATTCTCTCAGGTTCTCGAGCCAGGATAATCTGCGTCTACCCACATTTCTCCTTCCTCTTATTCTGCCCTGTATAATGAGCTGCAGCAATCTGTATCTTTGCCCTCTCATGACATGTCTCAAGTTCTCCAATTTTCTTCTTTTGGTAGTCAACACCATCCCTGGTTCACTTCCAATTCTCTTGGTTACTTCCACGTTTGGCACTCTTTCCACCCATTATATTCGTAGGGTTCTTCTGTAGCACCAGAATTCAAAGGCAGCCAGTCTATTTGAATGAGTCTATTTCAAGGTCCACGCCTCCATCCCATACAGAAGCGTAGAGAACACATAACACTGAAGCATCCTTAGACGTAGCGTCAACTTTATATCTCGACAACACAAGAACTTCTTAAGTTTAATAAAAGCGGTACGTGCTATCTCGATTCGCGTTTTTATTTCTTTAGTTTCAGCCTGTTTATGCAAGTATAAATATGGCAGATATTGTTTGGAACATTTGCGATTAGTATCTTTCTCCAATGAGTAAAACTCGAAGCAACTTTTTGCACGAGAAGACCAACTGATCGTCGAGTATGATTTCCAATGGAGAAAAAAATTACAATGGATTTCTTAGGTGAAGTAGGAAATTGGCAAAATTATATGAAGACATAACATGGAACCTAGGATCCCTATAGGCTGTGAGATTCTTCGTTTTGTATTTAGAGTCCAGTTACTTTCAAGTACAAATCTTCCACTGAATACCAGTTCACTCAGTTTAGTCTAGAGAAGGTTGCGTGCAGAACTCTGGATTGTTCTTGTTCAACGACAACTAATGTAGTCGGCAGAGGTTGCTGACGTAGCCTCACTACCGTAGGACATAAAGAGGCTCAAACTCTACTGTAGGTGTAATCCTGAAAAATATGTCATATCCTATAGCTCTTTCTTGAGATCGCTAGTAGGTATACTTCCATACTTTCACGTAAAAACGTTCTGAACTGAAAAAGAAGTGGACGGTTTTCCTGAACTCACATTCCAATAATTTCATCGAACTTTCATTCCCTATTTCAAGAATGCATCAAATACGTAATCAACCAACGAACTGTGATCTCCCAATATTTGTTACATATTTGTGAATAATGAGAAGGAGTAGAATATACCTGAAAAAGAGGAAATAAATTTGATACAGATCGATACTTTAATCGAAAAATTAACGACCCATTCACGAATTTACCTGGAATTGCTGATGTTATATCAATTCGCAAAAACTAGCTTGAAAATTCCGCCGGGGGGTTGTGTGCTAGCTTATTGGCGGTAAGCGAGGTAGGGCGGTCGGTAAAGCAGGTAGCAAGTAGGTTAGAATCGCAAAAGATGCGCGAGGTCAACTGGTCTTTGTAAACTACCGAAATCGAGATTTATGATCATCTTCGCGAGCATACCAACTCAACAACCCTTTTCAAAATTAGGGACCAGGCTGTGAATTCGATCGCTACGAGAATTTATTTCTCGTACACACTGATCACATAAAAACGAGACAGTTTGTCATAGTACGACATTCTATAATATCCAATAAAACCATATGAATTAGGTAAGAATTGAGTTGTACGCATGCGTCAATTGAAAATTAAAAATTGCAGGAAACGGGGCGGTCAAGTATACAAAAAGAGACAACATGAAAATAGATATTGAGGATTGAAATATGCCACTGAAATATTTTCAGTTTTGCTCCGAAGTAGGTATGTTAAGAGTCTTTAGCCTTCAAAATAAGAAACGTATACCGCCAGATGGCAGTGCAGTGCATTAATTTTTATTTGGTGTATTATTCAGCTTAATACAACAAATGTTGGGGCGCACAGAATATAACAAGAAATCCTACACTGAACTAGATCTCACACTGGCTGTGTAATACTTTAATTTTCCTCAACCAGTCATCTGAGACGAGATACCTGCGGGACGTGTCATTCAAAAGAAATTCAATTCCATCTTAGAATCTACAATTGTAAGAAAAAAAAACCTTATTAAATTGTCTTCGATAAAAATGGATATTTATCATTTCGAATAGAAAAATTCCAGGAAATAAATTTCGCGAAAACAACACATTGTTGTAATATTATTCACAAAAAAACGGTAAATTCTAAAGGAGAAATGAGATAGACATTTGATTATCTAAATGATGGACTTCGATACTGAATTGGAAAAACAGAAAAATATTTGTTCGTTTTAATGGTGGAAATGTTACAAAATGAACAAAAATGATGGGGAATGTCCTTTTCACTCATTCAATACCTATAAAATATTTTTCTATTATTTTTATCTTTTTTCGCTCATACATCCCTTCATCAATCAGAAAAAATAAATCGTTTCTGAGTCCGTTTTTTTCAGGGATGTAGACCCTTAAGGAATTAACAATGATGTAGGAGTTGAAGCAAATGGATTGAAGCGATTGAAAAATATCACATGAAATTGTTAGGTTATAATCGAAAGTATTGACATAAAGTATTTACTTCATACGTTAACGGCTGACATCCGTTTCATGACATGAGACCATGTGTCGAACATATACAGAATTAATGAGTATTGATTGGGGAATATGAAAACGAATATGAAAAACGGATCCTAAGATCTTTGCAAGAAAATTGTTTCCTCATGGGTTTTTGACACCCTGTATCTCATAAACAGAGACAAACTTCGAGAAACGAAATGGGAAAAAACTGTTTCGTTTGAGGATAGTTGAAATACCTGTATGTGCAAGTCAAGACTCACCATGTTTATTTTAATTCTATGATGATACCTCAAAAAATTTTCAGTTACTTTTGTAGTAAGTAAGTGAAATTGACCTGTGCCTGGACTTTCAAGGCCTGCTTTGTGCTTTGATTACAAAAGTTCTTGAAGCTAGTATATCTAACAATATGAGATATATGTTGATCCACGTTGTTTGGTCTTGTTTGTTGTAATTCTTGATTTTTTATTCCATTTCATACTTTCACAATGAGAACTTTACTCCATATCTATTTTCTTAATTGTTTCAATTTTCATCTGAGAAAATAACGGTTACGCTGTTTCAAGTAATTCATAATAGGAACCTAATTGTATCAAGTAGAAATAATTTCATCATCTTCTTTGATAATAGATAAGAGTCAACAAGAATTAGGTAAACCAACTTAGTAACTTCAACTCCGAAGCGAAAATCACTCAACTGAGAATATCGATTTAATTATTCAATTCTTGGTCTACAGACAGAAATGAACTCACTCGCATTTCACATATGTATCTATTAGTATAATGACTTCATTTAACTCAATTTAAATTGAAAGGGGTAGGTATTATTCAATTAAGTGTATTTCGCCTTCAGAAATATTGAGTTCTATATTATTCTCGATTGATGGTATAGAAGGGTAAATTTAGAAATTTGTATACTTGTATAGAAGATACAACAAAATGAAAGTCAACTTCTCGTTCTGTTCGAGAAGAAAATGGTGACGAGACACGACCCTATTTTCTGTTTTCTGATCATGTGAATGCTTAATTTGTATGTCATATTCATATACTCAGAATTGTATCATTCCCATGAAAATCTGATTTCGCCAAAATTTGATCGAATTTTCCAAAAATTATCGACCAATCGGGAATGTTTCACCCTGTATATCAATATAGAAAATATCTTTAATTGTAGAAGGGCGAGCTGATAGTTTAATCCCTAAAGTCACAGCGCTCACAAAGGCAGACATAAAATTGGTATTGAGAGACAATAATAATTGCTTTTTGAACCAAACAAAACTCATCTTATTTATAGCCATCAAAATTGAACAGTACAGTTCTGAAAAATACTAGTTTGCAACACATTCTCAAAAATAAAATTTTCTTTGTAGCGTTCGAAAACCGGCTCTTGGTCCCCAGCATATAAAAATAAGTAACATCTTTAACCAATGATTTTGTTCCTAGAAACGCACTGTTCCTTTAACTACTGACACGATTTTTTGCCAGGAACCAACTTCGAATATTTAACCTCGTAACATCTCCGAATACAATAAAGGTCCGAAAGAATGGAAAATATTTAGATAGAACGATTACAGCACTTGAACACGTCTTCTTCAAGCTACCCACACGTCTAATAAATTATGGAAAAAACAATGGGAGATGGTTCGGGTTTTGGGCGAACATTAATTACAATATGTAGCGGGGTGATTACTTCAAGGAGACCTTGAAAATAATGATGCCTCGTTTTTACGGATTCTGAGAAGGGAGATCAAATCAATTCAATTGAAGCGCTTTTTCTTGTTCTTGCGGGCCGCGAAATCTATTCGCAATATTTGGATGCGGAAATTCTTTCGATGAATTGGATATGATTCATCGAAAGTTTCCGACAAATGAGCCAGAAAAATAAAACATCAAAGAGAAATGTTTGATTCGATGATAGCGTATCTGAAAACTTTGTTTTCATGCAGTTTTCTCAATGACCAAACTTGATTTATTTGGTTTCAGGAAGAATAGAAATTTTGTAACTTTCTTCTTCTCATTGTTCATGATTGATTGAAATCACATTTTAAAAGCTCGGATCAGACAAAAAAAAGATAACGGGAATCCAGAAGAACGCAAAGCACGATGTAACTATTTAGTAGATTCAATAGTTGTATATTATGTAGATGTATACCTACAGGATCTATATGATTAGTTGCGAAAAAATTCAGAGGGTGATTCCTTGTTCTCTTGTTCAAAGATAGGATGGGTCTTTCATATGAACTTCTTTTCCAGCCTCCCTGCAAGTAACAGCCCCCTAAAGATGGCGCTCGAAAAACAGTTTTGATTTTTCTTTAAACTGAAAGACTGCCAAGAATAAAATGAAGCAGACATTTAATGCGATGCGAGCCAGAAGGCACTGAAAAATATTTTTCTTGGTGTTCTTCTATGATTACAAGAGGTAGAAGAAGCCATTTTGGGGTAGATTGGGTATATTCTCAAGAAATAAGGTGTTCACGAAAAAAATAAATTATTAACTGATATTACGACGAGTCGTTGAGAATTATTTTCGAACTAGAATTCATCTAGTGAGCGGATACCATTTTGTTATGACAACTGACTAGTTTCGATTAACTTTGATTCAATTACAATTTTTTTCTTATCTGCCTTATCATTTCGAGATCTCTGTCACATATTGATTGTCACAATAGAGCAAGATCCCAGGGCCGCCAGAGGTCACGTATTTTCTGATGAACGAAATGTGGACGATTGAATAGTGTTAGTATGTACTACGATCACATGCCTATCGGCTAGCTTGCTCAGATGGCCAATTTGCAGATATCAGGTCATCAAGTTGCAAAAAAACATTGCTAACCTCACTTAAATTCTCATGGCTGATTTTCACATATATTTCAGACAATTCCGTTTAAAATGAGTTTTCAATAATGCCAGACACTTGCTTAACAGACGCCTTAAAGGTCTCAAAAAAATTATTTAACTTCACGTAAATTCTGATGCTCCATTTTAATATATGTTCTCCAAACCACTATTTTAAATTTTCACAAGAAAACAGACCGATCCAAGGGGCCAATCATCCCCAAAACTCAATTTAGATGCCTCTATGGCTTAGAGCGCGAGGGTATTATATGCAAGCATGAGGATGGGTGAGAGATGTATTAGCTCATATTGACTTCCCTGTCCCTCTTTTCAGTTTACTCGTATCCATCAATTATTAATATTTGTAGAAAAATCAGCTTGAAACTAATAAATTAATAAATCAGGTAAATTATTGAAGATCGACGTGTATAAAAGTGCTCATCTAACCGCAATAATTGTAGAATTTTGACCTGCAACCTGTTTCAAAAAACTTCTGACGAAATGATTCCATTCATCGGCAAAAAAAATTTCATAAATTTTAGACAATTCCGTTTTTTCGCCGTGGTCAACGATAGAGTTATGACTAAAATCCATGCAGATTTATCGTATTCCTAGCATGAGGAAGCTGATACAAAGTATACCTTGTTTGCAACATCGATGTCCAGGCTGATTTTGTGATACGATGTTCAGATACTGATATAGGTATAGCAGAGATAATGCTGGGAAATATGCAGCATTTGAAAAATGATGATTCCCATGTTTGGATTTTGACCGGCACTGGTAACAAGAAGAGATACGTTGATTCGAATAATATCTACGAACAATTAGGACAGTCGTTGTTTTGTTGTTTACCAGCATTCCATGCCATCTCAGGATGTAATTTTACTACACTACAGCATTTTTCAAAAAGAGCAAACAAAAGCCAATCAATATTTTGAAGAAAAATGAAGAGTACCAACAAGCATTTCACCGTTTCGGTATGCTGGAATATTTTGGTGATGTAGTTGAAGAAGAAAATGTATTCAATGTAATACAAAAACTTATCTATGATATTTATAACGTTCCTGGAAAATTGATGTAGATGGTGCTACACTTCAACTGTTCATTGATACGTATATGGTATCTGATATCAATGAAGAATTCAATCGGAAGAATTTGAAAAACCTCGATCCTAGCAACTTACTACCATGCAAAAGTGAGCTTCGGCAACAGTTCCGACGTGCTAAATTGCTAGCCTTTGAAACAATACTCGAGTTTATTGAAACAGCTTGCAGGTCAAAACTTTAGAATTATTGCGGTCAGATGAGCACTTTTTCACACGTCGATATAATATAAAATATATACTATAATACATATCTCACTCATCTTCATGCTTGCATATAATACCCTCGCGCTCTAAGTCACAGAGGCATTAAAATTGAGTTTGGGGGATGATTGGCCCCTTGGATCGGTTTGTCTTCTTGTAAGAAATTTTAAAATAGTGGTTCGAAGAAGATATATCAAAATGGAGCATCAAAATTTACGTGAAGTTAAATAATTTTTTTGAGACCTTCAAGGCGTCTGTTAAGCAATTCGGCCGACGGGAAGTGTCTGGCATTATTGAATACTCATTTTAAAAGGAATTGTCTAAAATATATGTGAAAATCAGCCATGAGAATTTAAGTGACGTGAGCAATGTTATTATGCAACTTGATGACCTGATATCTGCAAATTGGCCGTCTGAGCAAGGTAGCCGATAGGCATGTGATCGTAGTACATACTAACACTATTCAATCATCCACATTTCGTTCATCAGAAAATACGTGACGTCTGGCGGCCCTGGGATCTTGGACTACAACTACAAGTATGCAAAAATGCAGAAATGACCGATGTACATTCTGTTTTTGTTGGTTATTCGATATAAACGTCCAGAAGATATCCAAAAATATTCCCTAAAGGTGTGGGCGGTGTGGCTATTTATTTCGTTTATTGTGGAATATGAAAATGGAAAAAGTTTTTTTGCGAAAATGTTTTGGGTATCAGAAGCAACTTGAAAAAAAAGCAAACTCCAACACAATATATCTCGAAAACAGAACTCTTGCCGTATCATGTTTATGTTACTTTTTCTCTTAATAGATACCTTATAACTACAATTAAGGGAACCGGTGACTGTTGTAACGTTAAAATAAGCAAAAAATGTAGCACTCGTATTGACATTCTTAGGATGACCTCTGGTAAGCCCAAGAATCGTCTGCGTCAAATAAGTAATGGAATATTATTCAAATTGACTGGAAGTCATCTAGATGTCTTGTACAGATACCTGGTGTTTTCGGCAGGTACTACCTTCATGAACGAGTCGAAGAGCGCTCTTAAACCAGTTATTGAATGGTTTATCTGATTCATATACTAAGGTATGGATAGAAATATACGAACGGATGCTGGGTACCTACTCTCTAATTAATGAAAAATTTCAAATGGAATTTTGGATTGATATGACTCAAGCAAGAGTATTGAACTTCTCGGTAAATTGCTGGAGAAATCGATGGAGAACTATGCAGATATAAAGCGTGGCGATTTTTTTTTTATTTTGGAAAAATCCATGCTTGATGATGCATCCACATGGATTACTTTGTAGCGCGGTGCCACAATTAGGTGAATCGGGATGGGAGAAGAAATTAACAATACGTCAGCAGATTGTTTTTGACCATAAATACCAGTTTTCTCGAGAACGGTTCATTTTATCGATAATGAACAACGGTTCCTTTTTTCAGCTCAATTTTCAAGCTATCCAAATTTGTTTTTTTCTACTGCTCATCATACAGGGTGTTGAAAATGTAAGCATCAAAATGTACAACCTAGTCCGCCCCTTGTAAACTAAAAGAGCTACTACTGTTCATCATATCAAATTTTATTGAAATACAGGGTGGCCAAAAGATTGACGTCAAGAAGAGAAAAACAGGTCCCTCGTATCATGGGCTATTGGAATAACCCCCATGTAAGTTATGCGATTTTTCAGGGCAGATTTTATGCGATTGAAAGAAAATTTTCTTAGAAGGTGTAGAATGTGTATTGAGGCTAGAGGTGACCACTTTGAAAACCTACTGTAAATTTCATAAATAAATATATTTTTATTTACATTATGATGTGAGATTTATTGCCATACCTTTTTATTTTTTTATCTAGAACTTTTCTTGACCAACATCTAATGCGAATTTTCATTACTTTTCAGCATTTTCTATCATAACTTGATCAGAAAAATCTTAAAATGGCAAAAACTAATTTTGCAGTATTCCTCTAGTTCTTTGATTTTCTCCACCTCGATGAATTTGAAGGCTAATTCTAGCAAAAGTAGAGTGTTAAGTACCATTTTTTATCAATGATTCTGAAAGCTGACTGTTGAGCGCAGTTTTTCAGCATACTGAGAAACCGTGAATTATCGTTTTTACATTTTTTATTTTGATTCGAAAATTCAGATCATAATCCAATTCACGTAACTTTTTCACTTGAGATCAACATTTCCATAATTTTTATCAAAGTTACGAATCTGGTTATTTTATGTATAAAAGTACAATTCATGGAGATTAAGTTACAAAAGAATTCCGCAGAGAAGTCTTGTACTTTTTTTTATTTTTTTTTAAGATGATCAAGTCGAAAATTCTCAAAGGTCATAAAAAATTCATAACTCGAAAACCGTGAAAAATCGCATAACATACATGAGGGTGATTCGAATAGCCCATGACACGTCTTATTGACGTCAATCTCTTGGCCACTCTGTATATTGAGTAGTTTCAAATTTATACCAGCAAAATGGAATTGCAGTGACGTACTTAAGGAGGCCGTATTTCCGTAGAGAGGGCCGCTAGGAAAAAGAATGATAGGAACTTGTCATCTCATTTTTTTATGTTTTATCTGAATCCGACAGATTTCCCACATTTTCCCGGACACCCTGTCGATACTACTACACATTACAAAGGTAATTATAACATTTCTTTAATTGTAGGGAGAAACCTATCCACAATGACTTTGACTCAACCGTTGCATATCCATCCAGAAATGGTCTGAATACGTTTCTATAATACCAATAGCAGGCTCAATAAATATTATTAATGACTCAGGACTCTGTATCGAAATTTTCGTCCATGTTATCGAAAATAAAAGTCATTAATGATTAATGATTAATAAACGTCATTAATGACGTTTTTTAATGGTTCGTGGGGTGAATTGCAGCTTGAAGTTTCTTGTGAAGGAATTCCACGTTCCAGCTTTTACCTATTGAGTGATGAGTTAATCATAAGAACAGCTTGTTCCTGGATGGGAATGAACGGATGGACTGAACTCGCGAATTCTCGATGGACACCGAAGTAGATGTTTGGGGCAATAAAAGTGAACTGAAAATAATTGAAACGGAATATGAAGATTTCAGGGTTTCAGGTTGTTGAATTGTACCATAAGTAACGATTATATATAACATCATGGTGGCTAGTGTAACGTTTAAAAAAATGTGGAAAACAATTATTATAGTCCATCCAAGAATGATTGACATCAAAACAGGCCTTGAAAGTCCAGTCGCAGCTTTATTTCTAGTTACAAAAAAGTAACTAAAAATTTTCTGTGCTTTCATCATAGATACAGAAAAAACCTAAAAATTGAACAATATTTTTTTAAAGTAAGGAACTTCGAACATGAAAATATTCCCAATTTTCTCATACGATTACCAGCGTGTGAATCTGTATACCAGCAGTATATTATTTTCATCTTGTATTGATACATTTCCGATCTTACGATCAATTATAGGAAGTTGGAAATTCTGGTTTGATATAACGAAAAATATCGTGGGTGATTAAATAGTACGGTCCTTTTCAATGTTCAATATGAATATTCGCTAAACCGAAAAAGTCCAGTTGATAATTTGAAGCGTGTTATACTGCAATGTGAATGGATTGGGAAATTTGTAATAGATATCAAGACAGAAACAAAACTTAACCAATGGATCTATTTACTATATGAAGATTTTGTCATGACATTGTAACTTTCAATATTTGTGAACAATGAAGGTGTAAAATATGAAATTTGAAGAATATAAATATTTTTATTATTCTGTTTCAACAACCACAACATGTTATATTTTCCTCATCTGGGCAGAACTCGTCATGTTCATGTTCATAATGAAAGGTTTTGTCAGCAATATATCATAACATAACATTCCTTATATTTTGACTAATCTTCTCTCATTTCTTTTTCTACGTGCTCTGTGCAGGCTTTCCATTTTTTAGCTGTACACTCTTCAAGAGTAAAGATATTTATTTCACTTGCTCAATTTTTTGCCAAATTTGTTGGAAACATGAATGACAGAACAAAATGTCAGTGTTATTTCCAACACCAACCTGAATTCTGTAACTCAAAATATTACTGAATGGGCATTACCAACATAATTTCGATTTTCCAAAGCCCCCCGAGATGTCAATCATTCTTGGATGGACTATATATTAATGAAATGTTGGCTACAGATTTCTGTATTTGTTAAAAACTTGCTTTTTGAGAAGTGTCAAAATATACAGGACATTCCATTTGAAAATATGCTACCGTTTGTGTATGTGAATGAACCGCCCATATAATGATTAGAAGCGTATTTCGTGACAAGCACATGATGCTTAAGATCTTGGAAATCTGCATCCGAAATTTCAGATTTTTTGAATTATATAATATGGAAGTTATTGCACAAAAAACACGAAATCATTTAATTACTCAGAAACTCACATAGATCGATTTTTGATGTCAGGGAGACATGATCTGGGATACAAAGCTTGTTTATATTGTTACGTTTTTCGGGGTTCAATCAGTTGAATTCGAAAATACTCCACAAGAAACAATACTCTATTTATCAATCCAAGAACAATATTCACTATTCTACTTAAAAATTGTCTATCTTCAATAATGACTTTTCCTATCTATTTTTCCAGAAACTATCAACCTGACAGTTGTTCTTTCCACCATCGAACTTTCTCTCATTTCATGTCACCTCCCATATGCTGACCAGTTACGGTATTCGTAACAATATTAGCAACCCCCATCAGGAATTTGAATAAGAAAAGCGGGTACTTTCATAGCACAAATGTATGCCTGGATTCAGATTTGCACCTGCAGTTTGTGTTCTTATGAGTGAATATTCACTAAGTTACAGGGTGTTTTTTATGGAAAAATGCTACCGATAAAATTGAATGCAACAGAGATGTTCTAATTGATCGTAAAATTTATATTGAGAGAAAAATTCTTAACAAACAGTATTAGTAAAAATTTACCACAAATGTTCAAAATGCTCGCCATTAGATTACATGCAGCGATACAATTGGTTCCTTGAAAACGAATCCACCTAAAATCATAGGGGGGCGAAAACGAGCGCTCAAAGGCTCCTGGCTACACGTCAGTTCCTTTATTTGCCCTTTTATTCTTGTGGTCGCAGGATTTTCACGAAATTTTGCAAACTTCACTATTTATGTGCACCTTATTACCAAGTTCCAAACTCCGCTTTTGTAGTTTTCGAAATATTGGGATAATAAAATTCAAAAAATTATAAACTCCTAAGCCATTGGGCGTATTAGTCGCATACATAATCATCAATTACAGATTTGTTACCCCAGGATTGTCTCAAAGTTTGACAGATATAGGTTAATGGCCAGAGCCTAAGAAGGAACAGACCATAGATTTTAATTTTTTGTTTATTCTGTGTCTTTCATGTATACTGTCAGTTGTCCCTTGTATTATGTCAATTGTCCCTTGTCACAAACAATTTAGCGTCGCTTCCCGCCGCCATTGCAATAATCTTAATACGTCCGACGATATTTAAAAAAGTAATATATGTTGAGATTTCTGATCACCGATCGAATCACCACCAACTTTGATATCTTTGCCTCCCTGAGTTTTACGACCGATCCATTGTCACCCAACAGATACTGGATGAAAACTGGCATCATCTAATAACACCCTCACGTGTCCACTATTCGGTGAGACCACAGCCACATCCAATATAACTATAATCTATATACTTTTTACTATTGTAGAACCCTGAAGAAGGCTAGTAACGTACAGCCGAAACGTTGGTTAATGAATAAAAGGACTTAAGAACATCCGCCTCCTGTTATCACCCCTTACCTACATCCAAAGTTCTATCAAACACAGGATTACACTCATAAAAAAAAAACATAATGAGTCGAACCTAATCGATATTGCACGAAAAATTCGAGTGACTAGCATGAAGATGAAGAAGGGATATATAAAGAGCTCTTATGATGATTTAGGTATAATTGATTGAAATAATCTTTCGTACTTCTCGATTTATTCTCGTTTTGGTAGGCACACTCGTTCTAGGCTAAACTGGACTGGTTCAAATAAATTGTGCCTTCTTCAAAGTCCTCTAAGCGAACCTCTTAACACCGCCTCCACGAGAAGTCGGAATACCTATTCTAGTTGTTGGAAGCGATATCTTTAATGAGGTGCGTAGGAGACGTATCCATTATTAATGTAAGTAGGGACCTACGGTTGCGTAAAAACTATCTCGCTCACTACGCACCGGTACAAGATCTACGCGTACCCGAAAATACTTTACAGCGTTCATAGATAAATTACATACAGGATTACTCATTGGATGGGCGTTGCGAAACACATTTTCGTTCTCAAAATAACAGAATTCAAATGTAGATAATACGCGGAACGGTAAACAAGTCTGGAGACATCTAGATATTTGATTTTTATTGCTTTCTTGCGATGAGTGCTCTGAACGGAATGGTTGCGACAGTTTTATAGGATGTTATGTAAAACCTGATTTCAATGGAATTTGCGAATTCAAATCTGCGGCAGTAAATCTTATTTTGGAGGTTGCCTCATTATGGACGGTGATTATTTTTCTTCATTGATTTCAAGTGAATCAAGGCTTGATTATTCAGGAAAAGTATTGAACGTTTAAATGGGTATATACATATCATTTAAGATGGGATCATCAGGAGATTCAGGGAAATATACTGCTCCACAAAAGTTGAGGCATTTTGTGACTGTTGCTAATTTTTGTCGACCACAATTTTTACTCTCTTATTACTGAATGTTTTTTTTTATGTTCGTTCGAAAACTATTCAGTTTTATGCAGGTTCTGGTCATTTGCGTTTCTAAGAATTTTGTATCAGTTATTGTTTCACGTTTTTGCGATGATCTTCGATTCAAAATCTCAAAATTTGTTTTGCAATAATGCCTAAACGTGAACTTAGTGCGGATGATACCAATCGAGCTATTGGTATGATCGACGCAGGACCTAATCAGAGATATCCAGTGGTTAGGACATTGGATTAGGACCCGGCAAGTCCGAGTTCAATCCCGAGCTAGGAGAAAAATTTTCTCGTCTCGGTAGTCGGTAGGGGCCATCATTTAACTGTTGGGTCGAAAATTAACAGTACTGTGCCTAAGGTGGCGTAAGGACACAGTAACAAAGCCTACACAGAACACAACTGCTTCTCCGAACTCGTACAAGTTACAAGCTTCGAAGCTTGTAGTTTCAGAGGGTTTCCTTTAGGAGACCTAGGAGTAATCAGGATAAACAATATATCATCATATATGTTGCCAATTTCTTTCAAGTTAGTGAAAGCGTAACTTCCCGGCTCGTCCAGCGATATCAATAAACTGGACATGTGACTGAAAGACCGAGGTGTGGACGCCTTAGATTTTCCACTCCTGCTCAAAATTGGGTTTTTACTGAAAAATAAGTTCCAATACCCGAAATTAATCTATGATATACAATGTGTTATTATTTTTAGGGCCGGTATATTAATCTACCTGTGAATTGTCAGATAGCGCTATTGACAGGAATGCTGTTCGTAAACGTCTTTCCTTCTCTCAGTATAGAGAGAGTTGTAAAATCTAGAGACAAGTTAGATCTCTAAGTCAGTACTTATTTCACAGAACCTATCAGGAACCTCCACTGTTGACCTCAAAATGTATCCGAAAGGTCGCTGGTTAGCGATAAATATGAGGAATTATTTTATGCATTTTATGAGCGAACGAGTGAGTTTTTATGATTTATTAAATCAAAAAATATCCTGAAGCTACACAGAGGAAGAAAATTCCCCTTAATCATATGATTACAACTTCATACTAAGGGCCGATTGCACCGTAGACAAAACTGTAGATTAAATCCAAAACTTCGATTAGTGTCTTTTGATTATCATAGACACTAATCGAGGATTAAGATTTAATCTACAGTTTTGTCTACGGTGCAATCGGACTTAGTATTGGGAGCCCGGAGCCCGAAGAGATTGTAGAGGAATTGAAGGAGAAAATGTATCATAATACTGAAACCTGCAACTACTTTATCCTTTTATATGATTTAAAATTTTAATATTCATCAGTTTATATTTAACATGGACTGAATACTGCTTATTTCTGTGTCTACGAAGAAATATTCACTTTAGTTTCTTATCTTCGATTTTGTCAAGTCTTGATGACCAAATTTTCCTTCGTTTCCTGGTAAGTCACTTAGGCTAAGCGTCCACATGTCCGCATCGTACGCATCGGACGAATCGGATTTACGGATCTCCATTGCAGAAATGCCGATGCTCCGATGCGTCCGGTGCGGGTCTGTGGACGGGCTTGCACGAGTTTCTATACAAAGAATACCGAAATCCGTTTGATCCGATCCGTCCGATGCGGACATGTGGACGCTTAGCTTTAATCTGTGGATAATACACCAAGTCACACACACTGGGTGTTCTAAAATATTCCAGAAAATCCTCCTAATTTGAACGACTCGCACATAAAACTTTGGCACACATTTATGACATTTTTCAATTGAAAATGCACTCAATTTGAATATTTTTCACTAGTCTAATATTCATAAGAATAAGATTGATTAGGAATATCAAGAACATGGCTACATAAAACAATTTTCAAGCGAATAAACGGTTTTAATGTCTACATGAACAAAGCTAAATTTCCATTGTTTGACCACCAGCACTAACCTCAAAAAATATTTGACAGGTCGCTGGATTGCCTAATGTTTATGATTTTTGTGTGAGCAAAACGATTTTTCCTGAGATTTTTTGAGCAGTTATTAATAATGGAGCTTGTTGGAAATGGATGGTGAATTCAATTTGTATCAAGTGACAATTCGTCAAGCTTGATCAGAAAAATAATATATTCAATAAAGAAGATCTTTCGAAATTTCAACATTTGGCTTCCGCGATAGGACTTGATGGGAAATTTGACCGAATTGAAGAAGGAATGATCTCAGTTGAGAAGGTTATTCTTGCAGGGAGATAGATAACCTAATGAATAACGCTGAAATGTCAAAAAAAGTATTATCAGATCGTTCAGGATATTTTTCACATGAATCGGAAAGACTTTTCATTCTGGACCATAATATACAGGGTGTTAATGATATGAGTTGTGGGATCGGTAGAAAGGTAGAAAGGTAGAAAGAAAAAACATCCAATTCTTCAATGAGCGACGTTTCGCAACTTTATTGTTGCTTTTCAAGCTCTAAAAACACAAAAAGCAATTAACGTAAAATAAATAAATAAAAAGATAAATAACAGTGAACAACTCCTTACCTAGAAGTCAATGATGTAATGGTAGCCTTTCATAATATTTCTTCATAAAGATCGTAAATAAATAGATAATCTGGCAAATAGCGACACATTCCTCTTCGTCGTCAGATCGATACTAGATATCATATGGAATATGGATTGATATGATATATTCCTTCTTTGCAGTTATGTGAACGGAAAAGGCATGCGTTACTTTTACCCTTCTAAGTACACTGATAAAAGTTGATGCAGGGTGTAAATAACGCTAGTTATACAAAAATTTTCTTAAATATACATTACTACAACTTCTTCACATAAAATGGACAATGGAACAATGAACACAAAATATGAAGTAACATAAAATAAAATAAATCTCCACAAAACTCCAAGGAAAGCCATACCTTTGAATTATCCGGTAGAAACACTTTGCCGAGAGTAGTTTTCTGCTTCATAACTACCCAAGAGATGAATGATGGTGAATACACCCCAATTAGTTCAGAAAGTGGAAAAATTCGACGAACGTTAAGTTATAAGACTATTAGACACTTCATAGACAGGTTGACTATACTGGCCCTAAGAATGAGAAGTCGTTTTCCAATTTCTCGATCAGATATAATTGACCAGATTATTGAAAAATAAATAACTCAGGATGGCACTTCAACTGTATAGAAACCCATCACAATCGGCAGCAACGTACCATGGGCGCCCGCAGAAATTTTTCTCAGGGGGAGCGAAATAAAAATTATTGAAATATTGAGGATGTTGTGCTGAAAAACTGTAGGGCCATGGACCCCCCTGGCCCCCTCCCTGCGGGCGCCCATGCAACGTACATAATGATTAGTATAAACTTTTTAGGGACCGACGCATTCACCATTTAGTGAAATTAAATATTTTTCCGGCAAATTCAACTGTCATTGAAATAATAATGAACATGATTAATGAATATTATTGACATCTTTTAAAGATCAACAAGTTTAGTGTTTTTTTGGGTTTAAGGTCTGAAGATGACAAAAACCAATTATTTAGTTGCCGACAGTTTCGATAACTTTTATTATCTTCATCAGGTCTCTGAAATGGGAGGTACATATTATTGAACATCTTGGCATCACTTACATTAATACTCTGAAATACATAAATCACACGGATATAAGACACAGATAAAAGTACACTGAGTCACTGAATATCCACAAAGGTCACGAGAACATATAATTAGCAAGAAATTCTTTACAAAAATCTTGGAATACAAGAGTCCATCTTTCTATAAGTGGTACTTACAACTGATTTCTGGTTTTCAAAGTTTGATTAGTAGAAGAATAGGAAATGAACGGAAATGATCGGACATAGAAACTTTGTCTACAAATTCAAAAACTACAATCTATTGGAATTATTATGTATTTCGTGTTAGTATTCGATGTTCGGAATATATATTGACGGATGTCAAGTTTGATTTATGTAGTTGTCAATAGGTAATAAAGAAACGTTAAAACGTGCTAAGTTCTTCCGAGTGATAAATACCAATCCACTATTGTTCAACGAATTTATACAATTGGTTATGGGCCCAGTGTTCGTATAAACAGACACTGAAGAAATCGTTGAAAAATGAGTGACAAAATAGACGTTGGTAGCATTACGAAATTCACCGGACAAAACTATCATCAATGGATGTTCCAGCTGAAATGTGCCCTGAAGGCAAAAGGTCTTTATGGTCTGGTAGATGGAACAATGGAAAAACCAACTGCGACCCAGGCTGCAGTATTAGATAGTTGGTACAGAAAGGATGCACAAGCTATGTTTCTTATTACATCAGCCATGGACTTCGAGCAGATTACTCTTATAGAAAATTGCGAAACCTCGAAGGCAATGAAAGAGAAACTTGACTCAATATATTGTCAAAAGTCAGAAGTTAATAAACTCATGGCACATGAAAAGTTTCACCAATATAGGATGGATCCAAATGACTCAGTGGCAAAGCATGTAGCCAAAATCGAAAATTTAGCGCAGCAAATCAAAGATTGTGGTGATTCTGTCAGTGAAACTGCCATTGTAACAAAAATCTTGAACACATTACCACAGAAATATAGAAATGTAAGGCAAGCCTGGCTGTCAATGGATGAGAGAAAGCAAACAGTGAAGAACCTGACTGCCAGACTCCAAGATGAAGAACAAAGTTTGACAATGTTAGAAGAAGAACAGGAAGCTCTCGCCACAATGACTTTGAACACAAAGAAGAAAAGTACGCCAAATGCAGCTAAGAAGAAAAGATTCCCATTCAAATGCTTTTCTTGCAATAAACGTGGTCATATGTCAAAGGACTGTTACATTTCGAAGCAATCAAATCAAACAAAATATAGTGGATCCACTAGAAGAAATGAAACAGCACTAAATATTGAAATAGAGGAGCTCAATATCACACAGTGTGATGATATCTGGATCCTAGACAGTGGTGCATCAGCACATATGTCCTATAGAAGAGATTACTTCTCTGAGTTCAAAGAACTTGAAAGCCCTTCTTATGTGTACCTAGGAAATAGTAAAAGCCTAGAAGTGAAAGGAAAAGGCACAATAAAAATTCAGAAATTGATAGATGGACATTGGTTTGATTCTTACATACAAGATGTACTCTTCATCCCAGACCTGAGAAAAAATCTTATATCTGAAGGAGTTCTGACGAGTAAGAACATGAAGATAATCAAGGAAGGTACTTATGCCAAAATATATCAAGGAGGAGATCTTGTAGCTAGTGCTTTACAGCAGAAAACAAATAATCTATACAAGATGCTTATTCGTACAGTTTGCAACAACACTGAAGCAACTGTAACAGAACAAGTCAGAGAATCTATGGAAATTTGGCACAAAAGGCTTGGCCATATAAACAAGCAGTACTTGAAAGATATGGTCCAAAGAAATCTTGTAAAAGGAGTAACAATGAGTAATATTGACAATTTCCAATGTGAAGCCTGTATACTAGGCAAGCAACATAGAAAAAGTTTTCCTAAGTCAACAAGAGTCAACAAAAGTGCTCCCGGAAAACTTGTCTATAGTGATATATGTGGACCTATTGCAACATTATCTGTATCAGGTGCTCGTTATATGTTATTGTTCAAAGATAGCTGTACAGGATACCGAGTAGCTTACTTCATAAAGCACAAAAGTGATACTTTTGAATGTTTTGTTAGATATAATAACGTTATCAAAACAAAGTTTGGACACTCAGTGAATGCTCTTCATGTTGACAATGGTTCTGAATACACAAACAAAGAACTGGAAATGTACATGATGAAAGAGGGTATTGAATTAGAAACTACCGCACCATATACACCGGAACAAAATGGAAGATGTGAAAGAGAGAATAGAACCATTATGGAAAGTGTGCGAACCATGCTTATCAGTGCAAACGCACCACACTACCTGTGGGCAGAAGCAGCAAATACTGCTATATACATTTTAAATCGAACACCATCCAAGCAGTGCGAAACCACACCTTATGAACAATGGACAGGTGAAAAACCATATTTAGGTCATGTCAAAACCTTCGGATGTGTTGCATATGTACATACTCCTAATCAGAAAAGAACAAAGCTTCAACCTAAAAGTCAAAGAATGGTTTTTGTAGGATATGATAAGAATTCCACAAATTACCGTTTATACAATCCCCAGAATCGCAAGATTACAATATCTTGTAATGTGATGTTTCAGGAAGAGATAAATGGATTTATAAATAAACAAGAAGAGATACCTGTATTAATTGAGTTCACAGATGATAACTTTGAAAATCCAATATCAGACATCCAGCCAGAGGATAATTTTCAATCATACGAAGAAATCGAACCTAATGAAGATAATGGAAGACCAAGAAGAAACGTCAAGTTTCCGGAAAAATTAAGAGATTTTGAAGTTGAGCTGAACCTGGTGGAACTAGAAGTTCCAAATACCTATAAAGAAGCAATACATTGCGAAAACGCTGATAAGTGGAAAGAAGCAATACAAGAAGAAATACGTGCTCTGGAACAAAATAAAGTATGGATTATACAAAAACTTCCTGAAGGACGAAAAGCGATTGGATCAAAATGGGTATTCAAACTAAAATATAACAATCAAGGTGAAATAGAAAGATATAAAGCAAGACTGTGTGCAAAAGGCTTTGCTCAAAAGGAAGGACGTGATTATCATGAAATATTTTCTCCTACAACACGATTTGATTCAATCAGAGTAATTCTGTCGGTTGCTGCCCACGAAGGATACAAAATCAAGCAGTTTGATGTCAAAACAGCGTTTTTGTATGGAGAACTCTCAGAAGAAGTTTATATGGAAATTCCTGAAGGTTTTCCCAAGCATGGCAATGAAGTATGTAAACTGGTAAAATCATTATATGGATTAAAACAAGCACCCAGATGCTGGAACCAGAAATTTGACAGTGCACTAAGAAAATTTGGTTTTGAGCAATGCCAAGCAGATAAATGTATCTATCGAGGATATGTACAGGAACACAAAGTTCTGCTCATTATCTATGTTGACGATGGTTTGTTGATATCGTCATCTGACAAAGCACTGGATATTTTTCTTACAGAATTAGGTAAATGCTTTGAAATTAAGATAGGCGATATCAATAATTATGTTGGACTTGAAATTATAGAGAACAAGGAGAGAAACTCTATATTTCTGCATCAAACGAGATATATAAACAAAATTGTGAATAAGTTTGGAATGAATCAGTGTAACCCTTCAGAAACACCAGCTGACCCAAATGCTGACCTTATGAGAATTGAAACAGACATCAACTTTGAAGGTCCCTATAGAGAATGTGTGGGATCATTAATGTTTGCTGCAATCGTTTCAAGGCCAGACATTGCATATTCAGTGGGAGTCGCAAGCCGATTCCTGAATAATCCTACAGTAGCTCAGTGGAATGCTGTCAAAAGGATTATCAGATATTTGAAAAATACTGCCAATTATGGAATAGAAAAATACTATAGTGGTGAAATATCTCCCGAATACGTCCCAACAAAAGAACAAGAGGCTGATTTTTTTACAAAAGCTCTACCAAAAGAAGCTTTTCTAAGACTCAGATATTTGTTGGGCATAAAAACTTATAGTGATTGAGACTCACAATGAGTGTGTTTTTAGTGTTCTTGCTGATATTTACAACACTCAATAAGTGGGAGTATTGGAATTATTATGTATTTCGTGTTAGTATTCGATGTTCGGAATATATATTGACGGATGTCAAGTTTGATTTATGTAGTTGTCAATAGGTACTAAAGAAACGTTAAAACGTGCTAAGTTCTTCCGAGTGATAAATACCAATCCACTATTGTTCAACGAATTTATACAATTCAATCTGATGCGCAAGAACATCTACATGTGGAGTGAGAAACGTACAATGAAGGACAAAAATCGAATATTCATTTTCAGAGTGGTAGAAAATATTATAATTTTTTATTATTTTTCAATGACATTGTTATTATTGATATAAAATACTTGGTAATACCTTTTATCCGATCTAATAAGTTGAAATTTGCCGAGTTCGAGTTTTCTATCTGGTCTTCTGTTTAGAGCGTTCTTTTCGTTAGATACGTATGGCAATCATTTCATGTGAAAGTCGTTTTTTCAATATGTTCTGCCTTCCTATTATCTCCAAATTTTCGAAGTCCAATCAATGTTAAGTGTCCAACGTATGTTGAACAAGGGCTGTTATATTATCTTTCTTTTTAGTTGGATGGAGGGAATTTATCATGTCCCTACGATGTTCTGTTGTGCAAGTTTGCATGTATCTCCCTGTGTTAAACACTCGGAAGAATGATGAAGAAAATACTGAGGCCATCAAACGGGAACCACAGAAGACGAAGATGCCCCACCATACTCAACCGACAGAAACCGCCCTTCTGGAGGGGATTCATGGATAAATAGGGATGTTTCTGTTAGAACCTTGCTTCTTGATCTACGCTCCGTCTTGACCATCTTAAGCTTCTAAGATCACGCGTCATTTTCTTCGATTATACTTCGACACTTGTAAATATAGGAACAGTCATTGTCCCCTTTTAGTAAATAAACATATTAAAAATCTCTTGTTGATTGTGATTATTTTGAAGTTAAAATATAACCGCGGTATATACAATACGGCAACAAATTACGCTAAATAACATGGTCCTTCGTTCCAAATTTGAATCAGTGAACTCAAAATAAATCCAGTCAACATCGTCGAAGCAGCAACATTCCAGGGACGTACCAAGAAGCCACCTACAATACAAGCAATCAAGTCTGTGCTAGAAAACCCAGACATTGGACTACACAATACCAGGTGATCATTCCTTTTTATTCCTTAAAACTCGTTCCGTTTTTCCATTTCTATATATTTGTGGCAAGATTTTATATAAAACTTTGTGTTTCTTATAATCTAGTTGGAAACTTTCGTGTGTTTATCGAATAGTTTCAGAGACAAATATTGTATTTCGTTGTAAATTGTTTTGCTCTATTGATAGCAATCCAGTTTGCACATTCTCGTACATATATTCACTACATATTTGTTTATTCTTTTGGAAATTACAATAATTTAGCTTTCAATTCGTAAAGTCTAGTGAAACACATTGATATCCCTTTTTGCAATTTTATTCTCATACTCAATCAAGTTACAACATAGCAATGGAACAATTAATCCGAAAACGCGCCACGCTTAAAGCCCAGCTTAGTCGGTTTGAAACATTTATAACCAAAAAAACCATCGATGAATCAACCTTGAACACAACCCAGGTACAAAAAAGGCTAAAAGATGTAGAACCGCTATTGACCCGTTTTCTCGAAATTCAATATGAACTGGAACTCATCTCGTCAGATGATCCGGAAACCCTAAAGGCTCTACAGGTAGAAACTGAGTCGTTTGAAAATAAATTTTATGAGTTGACCTGTTTTGCAGAAGACTACATTACGGCAAATTCCAAAACGCTTTCGGGTAACAACTTAGTTACGCGCCAAACCTCTCCAGATCTCAACATAAACTTGCCGGTACTAAATCTGCCAATTTTTAACGGCCAATACAATGAATGGTTATTTTTCAGAGACACTTTCAAATCTGTTATACATGATAATACGTCATTATCACCAGTTCAAAAATTCCATTATTTGAGATTGTCTTTGAAAGATGATGCCGCCAACGTGATTAAATCATTGGAAATATCCGACGGCAATTATGAAATCGCGTGGACCTGTCTTTTCGAAAGATACGAAAATAAATCTCTCCTTGTGTCTAACCATGTAAAAGCTCTTTTTAATCTTCCCTCGATAACCAAAGAATCGCACATTCACTTACGTCAACTGCTTGATGGGACGTATCAACATATGAGAGCTTTGAAATCTTTAAAATTACCTGTGGAACATTGGGATTCTTTGATTATCCATTTAATTGCATCCAAACTCGATTATAACACCAGGCGAGAATGGGAATCAAAAAATATCAGCTCAGAATTACCAACATTGGAATATTTTCTGAATTTCTTGAAGGAAAAATGTCGTTTGTTGGAAACATTAAACATCGATAAACCCGAAGCGCCTCCAAGAACCATTAAAACATTCGTGTCAACCAGTAATATTAAATGTGTCATTTGCACCAGAGATCATTTGTATTATAATTGGCAAAAATTCCTTAAGTTGGATCCAAATGCCAGGTATGATGAAGTTAAACGTTTGAAATTGTGCATAAATTGCTTGAGGAAAAACCATTCATCCATACAATGCTCAGCGAGTAAATGTCGAAAGTGTGGAAAGTCCCACAACACCTTATTGCATTTCACCAAGAAGGGTGAACAGTCTTCTTCCGCAACGAAAAATAATGAAAATTCATCCATTCATGATAATTCTACCTCATCTGAAGCTCGCGATTCGGTGGCATCATCATTTTCAGCGTGTTCCACAAAAAATAAAAGGCATACACTTCTGTCAACCGTCATAATTGACGTATTGGACTCTAATGGAAAATCGCACAGTTGCAGAGCATTGTTGGATAGCGGCTCCGAGAGTAGTTTCATAACTGCAAAACTATGCGAGAAACTAAACTTAGACACGAAAGAATGCAAAATAATTATAGCCTCATCTTCTCTGGATAAACGAACATTTATCAGAATCCAATCCAGGCATAATTCATATCAAGCTGCATTGCCTTGTTTCGTGATATCGCGGATAACTGGAAATATTCCTTCATTGTCATTTGATGCTACTCATATCAAAATACCATCCAATCTGAAATTAGCAGATCCAACATTTAACACAAGTAATTCAATAGACATGCTCATAGGGAGCGAACTATTTTACGACTTGTTGTGTAATGGACGAATAAAATTAGGCCCTAGTTTACCTATATTACAAAAAACACGTTTCGGTTGGATAATTTCGGGTCCCTTACATCTAGATGAACCCTATCGTCAAACTCATTGTAATATAGGAAGAATTACAAACAACGAACCTAACGACAAAATTAAAAAATTCTGTAAAATTGAGGAATTGCCATCCCGACAATTTCAATCACCCAAAAAGGCCTTTCGTGAAGAACACTTCAAAGACAATACCATGCGAGATAGATCCGATCGATTCATAGTCAGTCTTCCAATGAAAGAACCCACTACCAAATTCGGCGATTCACTTAAAACCGCGGAAAGGCGATTATATGCATTGGAACGCAAACTGTCAAAAAATATTGATGTCAAAAATCAATATATCAGTTTTATGGACGTATACATTGCTCAGCACTCGGCTCAGCATCATACCATTCCATTAAATATAATTTTTTCTAAAGATGAATTTACGCATCATCATATTCTGAAAGATACAAAAGCGACACCGAAATCCACAACGCGTTCTTCCCTCAATGATATCTCAGCAGTAGAAATAGAATCTTGCCTCAACATTAGACCTCTATACGCTTTCTCCAACAATCCTTTACCCTTAACACCTGCACATTTCCTTATAAGAGACAGATTGAATTCTGTTTCTGATCACAACTGGTTATCATCAATCGGTCGACTTAGTCAACACAATACAGAAGACGATGCAGCATCTCAGGTACAGGTGGACCAACGACTATATTTTGGGTTTGCAAGTCCGATCCAAATGGAAGGCAAACCACCCACAATTATTAAAGGAAGACACACTTGTACTCGTGAAAGAAGATGGACTACCCCCCTCGAAATGGCTTATTGGAAGAGTCGTAAAGATGTTTCCTGGAGCCGATGGCGCAGTCCGCACAGTGGACGTAAAATGTCAACGGAATTTATCGACGACCAGCATGCAAACTTTGCATATTACCAACACCCAATATCGAAACTTCGGATCCCAATCTTTCTTGTTGAAAAGCTGGTGCTTTTCAAGGAGGCCGCTATGTTAAACACTCGGAAGAATGATGAAGAAAATACTGAGGCCATCAAACGGGAACCACAGAAGACGAAGATGCCCCACCATACTCAACCGACAGAAACCGCCCTTCTGGAGGGGATTCATGGATAAATAGGGATGTTTCTGTTAGAACCTTGCTTCTTGATCTACGCTCCGTCTTGACCATCTTAAGCTTCTAAGATCACGCGTCATTTTCTTCGATTATACTTCGACACTTGTAAATATACGGACAGTCATTGTCCCCTTTTAGTAAATAAACATATTAAAAATCTCTTGTTGATTGTGATTATTTTGAAGTTAAAATATAACCGCGGTATATACAATACGGCAACAAATTACGCTATAAAACACCCTGTTTGGCCTATTTATGTTTGGTTACAATTGTTGCAAGGTATTTGGTCCAATACTCCTGATAACTTGTCTTTCGGAGTTTCATCTTTTAATTTTGATTGATATTTTTTTTATGGTGTTTTGAGGTTTTTGTGTGATCTCCACATTGTCAGATTTCAATATATTTCCAATTTTTTTGATAGTTTCAGTATTTTTTCAGCCTTGGAGCGAAGTTCAATTTACCTTTCAGCAGAATGATATTCCACTTCAACAACGTATTAATTATAGATGTCGAATATATTTCAACATATTATACAGGCGAGAACGTCACTGTGGAGAGGAGAAATAACATCATTCATGCAATTACGAATTTTATTCAATCAGAAGTTGATGATCATACAAATTAAAAATTCAGAATGAAACTAGAAAATTTTTAAATCAACATTAAGAAATTCTGAATGGAAGGACAAACGAAAGTATGATACAGATACAAAAAACATGTTAGAGGACTCAAATACCTTTGAAAAATTAGAAGATGACCCTACAAAACGATATAAAATCAATTGAATAAACCACATTATACAGACTCGGCCATATTGATCTGGGTACTTACAAGTATTTGAAATGTGATAATGGTGTTTTTCCAAAAATTCATTCTCTTTCTAAAATACGAAAAGAGAATTATTCTTATAGACCTATTGTCAGTTATTTGGGCATCCTATTGTACAACTTAACCAAACATCTATCAAAACTGCTAAACCACATTTTCGAACATCTCAGTCAATTGAGACCATTCTCGGCTCAAAATTCTGAAAATACAGACATCGCGACGGAAGCATATAGACAGACCTTGTTTGAGAGCACTCAAAATCGTTATCAGTCAGAGATTAATTTTATAAACATCTAAAATAATTCATTATCACTGTATGGACTATTTTACAAATATTGAATCTATCTCTAAAAGTAACAACTGACAATATTTCTTCAAAGACGTTAATAACTCAGTACCTTCAATGACACAAATGTAGAAGTGACTTAAGATCATTTGTACTTTCTCTGTGTGTCATAACATATCTGATATCGTGCAAATACAAATTCATGTATCCGCTCACATCTGCTTTTCATGAAATTTTATACAATTTCTATGGCCTCAACTATACCATCCAGAAAGAAACTATGTAAATGAGTTTTTTATTACTACCTGCCACTTTGAAAGTGAATATGCAATTTGAATTCGAATGTTGATGATAAGTGGAACATCTACTCAGTAGAATCAAGAATATACTGAATAACAATTTACATTTTGCCATGAATTCTACCAAAAGCGATATCGCGTTATTAAATAATTATGCAGTCAATCAAGGTAAGGCTACTCCTTATTATTAAAGTCAGATTCTTCCATGTATTAGGAAATTAATTGTTGACCGTCACGAAGTGTCGTTATTTCGGTATTTTTGTAACATCAGGTATGAAATAGGATCCCAATATTGAATCGATATATGGTGTCCGAAACTTCATTATTATTAACTCTTAGTTGACGCAATTCTGTTGAAAAATTATCCAGATAGTTGAATTAGGTGTTTCTCACTAATCTTGACATCAGTTTGCGTCAGTAATTTCAAAAACACATTGACACTTGCTAAAAGGGCTGTTTTCGAAACGACATTTGTTTACATTAATAATATTTTATTATACCAACTTTGTCATTAGATAGATGAGAATTGAGTTATATTATCATTATATGAGAATATTGTGAACTAACAGTTTTCAAGTTGTAGGAGTTTAGTTGACAATATGGATGTTCATGTTTGGAATAAAGAAGAACAATCAAAACTTTTCGTGAAGAAGGCTCGTCTAATCGTGAGATTGCTAGAATTTCTGTTCGTCCGTCCGCCTTGAACACGACAACTATCGAGCGGATAAACCAATAAACTTGAAAGTTTTAGGGTAGGTTCGGATCTTGAATACAAAATTTTACCACGATTTCTATTAATTCGGCTCTTCAATATTTGGTTTTCCTGATATTCTCCGAACAACAGATGCTATCGATATGGAATTCTACATTTAGACGGAGAGTGGCATATTCAAACTACGTGCAAAATTTTGTTCAGATCGCTCAACCAAAACAAAATAAAAACTCCAAAATTCGTGTAAGAACAGATACGGGATCATGAATGACTTTTTGACAGCTGCTGTTAATTTTTTCGGCGATTTTTTCGTTTGATTCTTGAATGCGCAAGTTGAATCTACTTCCAGTCTTCTTTCAAAATTAAATTACACGAAGACTTCACGTGTGTTTGAGAAATTGAGATAATTCTGATTTCTGAATTCCGAAAAATTGACTCCATTTCCGCACCTTTTCCTCCTTGGCTATTAGTGCAGTAGGAACAATTTGCCCAAAATCACCATGTTTGGGAGAACGAGTTAACGGCAAGCACACAAATATTTTGAATCTCCGAAAAAAGTAACTGCCCGAGCAGAAATCGATCCAGCATCTCCTTGTTTTTCGAACCAGGGCTCTACATCCAAGCCAGCGGTGTGTATGATACTTTTTCTGGAATTCAATATCGCAGACGTTGAACCCATTCGTATCGCCATATATGTATATTCTCTAGTATTCTAGTTAGATAGAGTTTTTATGATTTGGTTAACTGGTTGATTTTTGAACGATAACTGCATGTTTTTTTTGTATTTTCAGATTAAATTTTTCAGATAAATCGATTATCGCCAAAGATTTCAAGAATTATCAATCAACTAGGTCCTACACTGTAATCGAAAAAGTGATCTGAAATGCTTCGGGATTCTAAAGTATTTCACTGAGGGAGACAATTGGTATGAATGCTATTAAAAAAGTTGTTTGGCTATATATTGAAATCCTCTAAATATTTTGAAATCGAAAGAGGAATAGTTGCATCGGTTCCTAAATCCCAGTCAACAATTTCCCTTTCCACGTGTAAATTGGATTTCTATTTTGGGCAGACTCAATATGACTATCGAATGGCAGGTCGGTAACTAATATTTCTCACTGAACATTTTGTCGTCAGATCACGCTCATTCAACGATTTGAATGAGTTTAGCAATACGGGAATCTGAGTGTAGAAGATTCTGTTCTCAATATGAATCGACCATGGTTACGTTCTAATGGGACATGGGTCTTTTCAAGGAGAGTAATCAAGATTTTGGAAAATCGCTTGGTCGCCAATTTTGTTCTTGAACGGAAATTTTTCACATAAAAACCATCGCCATATCATGTCATTCCTCTGCCTTCCATCCCCTACCCTCAAATTTGAATGGGGAAGATGGCTCGTGTCAATTTACCTGGAGCTTATGATCATTTCTGATTTATAAAAGACAATTTGTTCATAATCTAACCCAGGCACACAGAGAAATCCCAAAAAGCCCTACGACTTCTTTTCATGAAATTGTGACGCCTTTTGTTAATTCTTTGAGGGGTTGCTGAGAGCTATACCTACAGGTGAGGCATTCCTTTTGCCAGAACTCATCAAAATAAGTCATTCTACCAAAAAATTTTTATCTGAATTATGCCCTTGTTTCGAGAAAATGAAACCAGAATATTTTCTAGTCCAGGTACATTTGAAAATTTCTCAGTCCGAACCTGCTCCCTCGCCTGCTTCTCCGTAGATGATATCAACATATATCTCTTGTTTTTTGTCTTCTTATCTAACAAATTTGCAAAAAACTCTAGTGCGTAGAACAGATCATTTCGCCATATGCCGCTTTTTTATAAATTTTTTAAATTGAACATTTCATTCAAGAAATTTACCGGGAAAATGACTAATTTTGATGAGTTATATCACCTGCCAAAAGAAAAGCCTCACCTAAAAATACACCCTGTATATCTCCTTCAAATATCCAGAGAACATCAACATCTCATGTGGATATTCTCGAACAAATGAGATTGGGATATTAGCAGGAAATAGGAAAAACCGATTTTTTGTGAAATATCTAAATGTTGAGAAAAGATTGTTCATAATATTGAAGCGGAGTAATGTAAAATTGTTGTTATGTGAATCCTTCAACTTAATGTTCATAGAAAAAAAGATTTAGGATGAAATACTGAAATCAAACAATATTCTTTACTGTAACAGAGGAATTGGTAGGTATAAGAAAACAGAAGAACTTTATTCAGGAATCAATTCAATTTGGAAGGCACTACAGATTCTTGGTCCATGATCTTTATTATCTGCTTGAGTACCTCTACAAAATTAAAATAACAAGTTAGAAAAAACTTTCATGAGATCAGGTTTTTCTGCAACCATCCGAATTATCTAAGACTACAAATTGAATGAATAAAATCAAATCATTAATGAAATAATTGTGATAAAATACGAAAAGAATGGATTGAATACACCTCAGAGAGTAAGCCAGTATGAAATTCTACTTTCGTATTCAGTATCTTATTGAGGTATCAACTAACACAATTTCTAATCATCTTATCCCAATCAAAAATACTCTTTGCTATTCCGATTTATGTAAACAATATTGAGCTTCGCGGAAACATTCACTCAACAAATGAACTCAAACTAGTAAAGATTGGATCGAGACGTTCCTTTCCCGGATGCTTATCACAGGAACAAAAAATGGACGATATTTTTACATTTGGTATAAACCCTGACAAAACAAACTCTTCTTATTGTTATTTTCAAGACAACTTTGGGACCTGGCAATGTGAATTTCTTACTCTAGATGAACTCAGGATATCTCTGGGAGCTCGCAATGGGATGTCTTATTCTGGTTGCATTCGTGACATCTTCGAGAGTTCGCAAAAAGAATAAATTGTGAATTTCGATCAGGAAAATCACATAGCGATCTCTGGGAGATCGCAACAGGAGTTCGCATAAGAGCCTCAGTGTAAGCTCTCAGAGATCACGCGGAGAAGTCTGTGTTTACGGGAAACAAATGCTCGAATTGAGTCCCGCCAACTTCCTTACAATGATAGAAATTAACATTCTATGTCATTTGGTGGGTTATTTGGCTAAATTCGTCGGCAATTCACTGGCGTTCATTCTGAGGCATAAGTTTTCGATTCTAACTGAAATCACTACAATTGGAGAGGATTGATCATTTATTAAAACACCTGTTTTTGTTCAACTTTTTCGTCCATCCCAATCAGAACGATATTTCACATTTCTTCGAACAGCAACAACCATAAGTCATGAAATTTATAATTTCATCATCGATGCTTGTATTCTTCTTCTTCTTGCGGTTCCTATCCGTTACGGATGTTGGCAACCAGCATGGCAAGCCTAACTTTGTTTACGGCAATGCGGAAGAGCTCGGCTGATGTTTTTCCGGTCCATTTCCTAAGATTATGCAGCCAAGATATTCTTCTCCTTCCTGGACCTCTTCTTCCATCGATTTTTCCCTGGATGATTGTCTGGAGTAAAGAGTACCTGGAGTCGTTTCTCATGATGTGGCCCAGATACTGCAGTTTCCGGATCTTGATGGTGTTCATAATTTCTTTTCGTTTATTCATCATTCTCAGTACCTCTTCATTAGTGATATGTTCGGTCCATGATATCCTCAACATTCTTCGATAGAGTCGCATTTCGAAGGCTTCTATTCTCTTTGATGTGTTTTCATTGAGTGTCCAAGATTCTGTCCCGTACAAGAGGATAGGGAAGACGTAACATCTGAGAAGTCTCACTTTTGTTTCTAGTGTAAGATCATGGCTTCTGAAGAGTTTGCTCATTTTGTTGAAGGCGGCTGTGGTTTTGGCGATTCGTGATTTGATTTCTTGAGTTGTGTCCCAGTTCTCGTTTATACGTGTTCCCAGGTACGTGGTGTGTGTTACTCTCTCTATTGGCTGGTTGTTGATGGATAACTGGATGTTGTCGATCTTGTTTTTGCTAATGACCATAATTTTGGTCTTTTGTATGTTTATGTCCAAACCATATTTCTTACTAACTCTTGCTATTTTGTTGATAAGTTGTTGCAGTGCTTGTGGGCTATCTGCGAACACGATGGTGTCGTCCGCGTATCTTATATTACTCAATTTCTTCCCATTTATTGAGATGCCCTCTTCTTCGTCGTCGAGCGCTTCTTTAAAAATCTGTTCGGAGTAGATGTTGAATAGCAGGGGCGAGAGTACACAGCCCTGCCTCACTCCTCGCATTATTTTGACGGCCTCAGTTGTTTCTCCGTCGACTCTCATTGTTGCCGACTGGCCCCAGTACAAGCTACTTATGATATTCAGGTCATTAGTATCGATCCCTGTCTTCTTTAGTATTTCCATCATTTTGCCATGTTGAACCCGGTCAAATGCTTTGGCGTAGTCAATTAAACAGCAGTACACGTCACGGTTAACGTCTCTGCATCTCTGGACAAGGACTTGGACAGCAAAGAGTGCTTCTCTGGTTCCCATCGCATTGACGAACCCGAACTGGTTTCGAGAGATTAGGTTCTCGCATCGGTTGTATATTCTTTTATGGATGACTTTGAGAAAGGATTTCAGCAGGTGGCTCATCAGACTTATCGTTTGATACTCTTCACATCGTTTTGCGCCTTGTTTCTTTGGCAGTGCAATGAACTCTGAGACTAGCCATTCTCGTGGTATTTTACCTGATTTGTAGATGTTGTTGAAAAGTTTGGTGATCTTCTTAATCCATTTTCGTCTAGAAGTTTCAGGAACTCTGTCTGGATGTTGTCAGGTCCTGCTACTTTTCCTTCTTTGCTCTGCTCTATAGCTGCCCTCACTTCTGATTCCATTATTTCTGGCCCACTATCTGTGTTACTCCGGGGATCTGGGGGGCTCCCTCTATTATCCTCAAAGAGGTGCTCTATGTACCTAGTCCACGTCTTCTTCTTCTCTTCCATGTCTACAATGATGTTCCCGTTAGCGTCAACTAGCTTCCCGAAGTTTGTATTCCTTCTTTGTCCAGTGACTTCCTTCACCTTTCGGTGGACGTTAAAGTAGTAATATTTCAACTGCAGTGCCTCTATCTCCTCACAGTTCTCTCTCTGTTCCTTTTCTTTAGCCATTCGTATTTCGTTCCTTATGATGTTGTTTACCCTTTTGTATTCTATGGTGTTATTCTTGTTCAATCTTCTCTCTTCCATTAGGTTTAATATGTAATCTGTCATCCAGGTTTTCTTCTTTACTCTTTGTCCGTCTTCCTTCAGAATAGTTTCTTTAATGTGTTCCACTTTACTTTTCAGGTGATTCAAGTGTTCTTCTACTGAGCTATCTTCTGTTGTTTCCGCCATTGCTGCATTCAGCTCTTTCCTTACACGTTCTTTAATCTTCCCGTTTTTCAGCTGTCTTAGGTTAACTTTTAATGGAACAGTTTTCTTTATCTTCTTCATAACCACTTTGAATTTTCCGATGACTGGCACGTGGTCAGTTCGCATATCTGCTCCCGGGAAGGTTCTCATACTTAAGCAGCTGATTAGTACGTGGTCTATTTGATTTCTGGCTATTCTCCCAGGTTTATCGAGGGGCGATCTCCATGTGTATAAACGCCGCGGTGGTTGTTTGAACTGTGTGTTGAGGACTACAAGGTCGTGTTCGTCTGTAAATTTCTCGAGCATATCTCCTCTCTCATTCCTCTCTCCCAAACCGAATGGCCTGATGAGCTCGGTTTTTTCTCCAGTTCCCAACTTTGCATTAAAGTCCCCCATGATGATGTTAACTTCTTTTTTGGGTAGCTTTTCGAGTATTTGGGCGACATTCCTGTACAATTCCTCAACTTCCCTTTCATCCTTATCTGCAGTAGGGGCATAAATCTGGATGATGTTTAGATTTACTGGTCGGGCGCTAATCTGTATTAGAAGGACTCTCTCTGAGAATGGGACAAAGTTTATGACACTCCGCGCTATCTCTTTGGTGACAATAATGCCTACACCATTCACAAACTTGCCATCCTGTGTTCCTGCATAATACGCTCTGTGTTCATCCACATCTACTGAACCCACTCCCGGCCACCTCATCTCACTGATTCCCATGATGTTAACTTTCATCCTTCTCATCTCCTTTGTTGCGTTGTTGATATTTCCAGCTTGTGCCATCGTTCTAACGTTCCAAGTACCGATCCTTATTTCTCTGTTCACTTTCATTGCACTGCTCAAAACATTTCCTCCCGGAGATCCGATCGAGGAACTATTCCGGACTTGTTTTGTTATGAGCCCTGTCATGATGATTTTACTAGGACTTATCCATTCTGGATCTTTAATGAGGTGGTTTGTCCAAAATTGTTCCTCATCCTTATGCCGTTGATTACCTGATTGTAATTCATCCGCCTTTGGGGCCGATTTCTCAACCCCAGGACAATAGGGTGCCCTTACTCTTGTCAGACCATCCATCCGAAGCTGTTGGCTGACAAGAGGGGATTACTTATACCGGTATGAGAAGACGGAAATCGTAGCCAAATCAATACCACGAAGCTTGATGTTGCTAAGTTTGAGCAATTGTTGATTCAATCAATCAAGGACTCTCATCTCGACATAACTAATCGAATTTTACATTCTTCCGTTGTTCTGTTGATATTGATAATGTTTTGATGTTCCAGATAAACGTAGAGGTGTTTTATTTTCAAAGCCGAATATTACGTTGAAGAATAATCAGATCTTGAAATAATGTTTTCCGTCGACCATAGAATGAAAGCTCATTTTAACGCACTCGAAATCATCCATTAATGACCTATTTTAATGAATGATTTCTTATTAATGCATGATTGTCATGGCAACCGAACATAAAATACTCAGAGCACTATCGAGCTTGGTTGGAAATGAACTTCTGTCACAGAAGGGTATATTGAAAACTTCATTCGAAATAAAATAGGGACTGCAGAAGACATTTCAGGTGATAAAAGTTGCAAAGTAAATAATACTTCAACCTTCACTTTCTCCACACGTTCCTTATCGGATATCATAGGTAATTATATAAATGTGAACTAAATGTAAATATTCAGAATGTCACAACATGTCCAATATTCCCTCTATGAATTTTTCGAATTGTTCCATAGGGAGCACAAATATTAATATATCGAAATGAACATAGAAATTTACATTATGTCAAATTTGTCCATTATGCAAAATAAAAATATATTTCAATCTTGAATTCATATTCAATTCGTGATGAGGTCGACGGAAAAATCTTGTAATCGACTCGCTTATTAATCTAGCGATTAATGGTCTTACAAATTACCGCGCTCGCTCCGCTCACGTGTTAAAATATTTCGACCATTGATCGCTGTCATAAATAAACTAGTTGATTAAATAACTATTATTGTCTTATTTAAGAAAAAAGCACTTTTCAACAACAATTCACGCAGTACTCAGTCCATCTTTCCTAATTCCAACTCTAGGGGTCAGGTTAGCCGCGCAATTGGGATGGATTGTTATAATGATGAAAATTATGTGAAAAAGTGTTCCCCTCAAGAACAAAAATGACGGGTCCGAGCGATTTTCCAAAATCTTGATATTTTGTCAGATGAGACTCAGGTGTCTTTCGCAATGTGATACCTTTATAACCTCTCTAAACAAGAAGCAGTAGGTACACTGAGTGAAACAAATATGCTTTTTCCTGATTACACCTCTGTCTTTTATTTGTGTCTCCAGCAATGAGGAGGAATGCAACTAGTTGCCTTATGATAACTGTGCTATATTCCCCTCCATATATTTAAATTTAAGTATAGGCCTAAGTTCATTACGCCTAACGATTAAAAATATTCTGTCTTACTTCCGTTCTTGAGAGAGAAATGTGGGTGAACTAGGAAGTGAATAATGTGTCTTGAAAAAATTTAGATGTTGCAGGTGATACTAAAAATACTCCCATTTTCTTTCCAGCAATTACTGACGAACATTCAGACTCTGTCTTAAGCTACAGGAATACCACTACATTTAGTTCAATACTGTTCATTAAGGAGAATGAAATGTCAAACCACAGACTGTTCGAATCGATATAAACTAATTAGGAGTAAAATAGGCTCTTATATTGAACTTTATTGCTGATTTTCATTCCCAACTGATTCATTCAAGATCGGTATCTATAATTTACTCTACATTTCCATAATTGCCAGAACACTTAATAAACATGTCATTGTGGGAAACAAAACATTGAATATAACTTGCTTCATAAGTAATATTTTGAAAATATCAACAACAATCGGAGAAAAAATTAACGACAAGCAGACAAAGTTTTTTTTTGGAAAATTTCCATTTATAATCACAGACGCAGAGCCATTCGCATATCAACAAAAATCTGATAATACTGGTATAGTTGATCTCAAGTTACTAGGAATCATAAAAAGTTTCACAAACATGTTCCTTTGACAGTTTCCACAAAATGTCTGTTGACTCCTTCAAGTACCTTATATCACTCGACTAGATTGATAACTCCTTGTATATAATTTTATTGTGATTCTTGTGACTATCTCATTCGTTTCATCAAATGACTAGCCCCATATTTTAAGTTGTTTGGAATTGAATACCTATCAAATTTTCACCACAAAATTGTTCATCAATGTGAAATTACTAAAATATCTGATAATTGAGCTCTGTGGGAGCATAGATAACTTCGACGTTTTATATTGGAAATTTGTGGTTATCAGGCGAAATAAAAAATCTTGATACGGGAGGTCACAAAATCGTTGTTAAAGTTAGCAATCACGAAATCGTGAAAATTTAATTCAAATGAGAACACGATTCTTTATTGCCATAATGGAAACTATGTCGAAATATAATGAAGGTGTAGGAATAAAACAATTGTCCCAAAATGCATATTTCTGATATATTCAGAAGAAGATTCATAAGTTCTATTGTTTCTGTTGGAAACATAATCCAACAGTCATTCAGAATTGTATAAATATAACAGAGCTGGCAACCCTGTCCATATCACGGCATCGCATACGCGCGAGCCGCGAACGCGAATAGGCCGAATCAGTTGCAACGAACAGTTTAAAGGTGCAACATGTAGGTTTTGTCACCAGTCATAATACGTTCACGTTCTTATTTTATCATAAAGGCAAAAATTACTCTTCATGAGTCATGCTTAAATAGTGTCTACCTTCTGGGTATAAATAAATATTGTTAAAAGTAAATATAAAAGTGTGTAACTAGTGTAAATACCAAAAGTGTAAATAAGTGTAAATAAAAATAATACAGTCCACAATATCAAGACTCTTTAATGTAGTTATCCTACAGTTTCGCTTTCGTATTTCGACGGGAGCAAGACGATGAAATGCATAATTCGATTCGCAACTGTTCAATCTAGTGATATGAGATCTGGAAATCGAGGAAGCCAAAGGAATGGACTCATATTGCCACACCAACGGTATTCAAAAAAGGAATTCAGTTGAATTTGGATCGATCCTTTTTAACGAATGGGTTATAGGTTGACATACATTTGGTACCACCGATTGAATGGCAACAAATTTCCAACCACAGGCCACAAGAACTAATTTTCTTGAAGAACCCCCTTGGGTTTAAACTTCGACACTTCGACCTTCATTAATAGACAGAATACAATTGATCGAAATTAGAATTAATTTTGAAATTCTGGGGAATTTACCTTCTGCCATAGTGGGTCACTCGGGATATTTAATATTGAAATTTCGATATGTTCTTTAATAAATTCTTCCTCTTTCAACATGAATCACGAATAAATTATTCGGCTATTGCACTATTTCGAAATATTAGCAATAATAAAAGTATTAATCGAATTCGAATGAAAAAGAAATATCCCTAGGTATGTAGAACATTTGTCAAAATGAAATGAAACATAACATTGATTGAATATAATCAGTTGAATTAATTTATTTTCACGAGAAAATCGGTTTCTCTGAATACCTCAGAAAATATGCATTTCAAGGTAATGGTGTTATTTCCACACATAATTTTCAACATTTCCATTATCGCCTTGAAAAATTTCGAGTGTGAAGAATTTAGTTCTGACGAGTTTTGACAACGATTTGGTGATATCGTGTTTCGTGTTTGTACTTTTGGCTATATCGAAAAAAACATTATTTTTCCTCACGGAAGCCAAAAGACAGAAATTTTTTGATGGAAAACCTTGAAGTTATCCATGTTTCTATTATCAGATTTGTTCAAACAGGAGGTTAGGTTATTCCCATGAACATGGGACCAGAAATGTTTCTTTTTCGACATACGGGCTTTGAATAAATTTTTATTAATGATAAAACGAGTTTGTCTTTATGAAAAGTCGCTATAGATTGAAAAAATAACGACAAAAACCAATAATGAATTGTCACCGTAGATTACTAACTAAATTCATTCAAAAATTCTGATTTTCCTGGGTATTTAGGGAGAATCGTTCGAAAATTTTTTTCTCGGAATCAGTAGCAGATTCGATGAAACTGGGAAAAAATATAATTTAGTATGTATAACAATTAGACTCTGTTAAAAAGATATGTACTGTTATAATTCCTTTTTTTATATGACTTTATATTTCGAATGAAAATGAATTTGGAATCTAACAAATTTTTGAGAAATTTTAAATTTTGCTTTTCCCGGTCGACTCTATCCCAATTTCTCTTCTGACTTCCTTTATTATTTTTCAATTTATCTTCTTGGCTTTTCTATCTGATATTTCTCAATTTAACTTCTTGACTTTTCTTTTTGATGTTTTCTCTCCCATCCAATTTTTCGTCTCCCCGGTTTCCATACTTCAAAAAAACTTCTACATCCTTGATTTTCCTTAAGCTAATTCGAACTATCACAGAAACTATTTCTATGTACAAACTTTAAAACTTCAAAATGAATCTATATCTAGAGATCTTTCATTTTCAACTTTAATTTGGCCTCAATAAATCTAAATTAATTTTGAATTTTGAAAATATATTTTGAACCATAACAAATCCCCTAAATTTTGTTTAAATTTGAATAATTTGGAAAATTAGGCAAATTAAAACTAATTTTATCAAATCTCTTGATTCATAGTTCTTATACTAAAAAAAATACTTTTTATATTATATATTCTTTTTTTTTTTGAATTTTGAGTCCTTTTTCTTCCTTCTCTTCCATTCCTCCTTTTTCTTTCTTTTCTTCTTATCCTTCCTTTTCTTCTTTTCCTTCCATTCCTTCTTTTTCCTCCCCTTCTTCTTTTTCTTCCCTTTCTTCTTCCCCTTCCTTTCCTTCTTTTTCTTCTTTATCTCCATTCTTTTCAGATATTTCATTGCATTTCCTTCCACTTTTCTATTGAATCCATTCACAATTACTTGTCTGTTGTTTTCAAATTCCCAGTTCCTTTCAGTCCACTCATTTCTCATCATTAATATCAGGCATTCTTCGGTAATTGCATTTCTATTTCTATTTGTATAAATCTTCTTCATTAGAAATTTATTTTCTTCGTCTTTTTTTGTTTGAATATACTGATTTTTTTCTTCTTGTTTTAGCTGATGATGTCTGAGTTGTTCTGGTACTTCTTTTGCGAAATCTTCTTCATATTTTTTCATTTCATTTTTAGCAATATCCATTTTTGTTTTTTCTTCATTAATTGTTTCATTGGTTTTATTTTCATTATCTTCTATTTCTGTTAGATTTTCTCTTTTCTCATTTTTCAATACGTCCTTTGAATCTGCTACCATATCATCATATTTTGTATTTTGATTAAATTATTATATATTTTGTATTCATTATCTCTAGTAATTTTAAAATTTTATGCAATTTGCTTTCATGTAAATCTTGCTCTCTTGTTGTTTCTTCCTTTTCAGTTATAGTTTCTTCATTTCTTTTATTTCTTAATGCCATATTATGATTAGCCATTTCTCCTATGTTACTATGTTATATGTATCAATGTTTCGGAATATATAATATATTTTTATTTTATATATGAGCGCTGAATCAAGAAACTTGGTAAAACTCCATTGATACTATTAAATTTTGAATAATAAAAAGTTTTCAGCCCCATGTTGGGCGCCAATTGTTATGATTCCTTTTTTTATATGACTTTATATTTCGAATGGAAAAGAATTTGGAATCTAACAAATTTGAGAGAAATTTTAAATTTTGCTTTTCCCGGTCGCATATTCATATGTTACCGACACAAACACACAATCGGTTTTCCGAGCGATGCCGAACACGTAATAATAAGTTGCCGACGTAATTCTTAGTTTGTCTGTAACTTAACTATTATGCGAGTAGTGGTTTTATCAAACAAGTGCATTCAGTTATCGCAATATTGCATATTCTTAATACTGCTTATTTCATTACCAAAATGAACCTAGTAACTTTAGAGAATTCACCAAAACTTTACCAATATTCTACTGAGGGTAATCTATACTGATATTATAAAGAGGAAAGAATTGCATGTTTGTGTGTTTGATACGATTTGGCTCAAAAAGTACCGGACCGATTTCAGAAATTCTTTCAAGCTTAGAAAGCTACATTATCCCTTAGTGACATAGGCTATACTTTCCACCCGAAAAAATTAAGCATACCTACTATAACTTCAATAATTATAAAAAAATTATAATCATAATAAGTTGCCGACGTAATTCTTAGTTTGTCTGTTACTTAACGATTATTCAAGTGGTGGTTTCATCCAGTGAACTCTTAGGCTGGAAACATATATTTTGTTCAGACTAATAATCAACCATCCTCGCTAATATATCAAGTTTTTTTTTTCAATACCTGTTATATGTATATAAGGTGCCGATGGACTTGCTGCTTGTATAAGTTACCGACAGAATCCTAAAGTTACGTCGGTAACTTATATGAAATCATTCGGCTTCTCGCGGTGCTTGGTTGTGTCGGTAACATATGAATATGCTTCCCGGTCGACTCTATCCCAATTTCTCTTCTAACTTCCTTTATTATTTTTCAATTTATCTTCTTGGCTTTTCTATCTGATATTTCTCAATTTAACTTCTTGACTTTTTTTTTTGATGTTTTCTCTCCCATCCAATTTTTCGTCTCCCCGGTTTCCATACTTCAAAAAAACTTCTACATCCTTGATTTTCCTTAAGCTAATTCGAACTATCACAGAAACTATTTCTATGTACAAACTTTAAAACTTCAAAATAAATCTTTATCTAGAGATCTTTCATTTTCAACTTTAATTTGGCCTAAATAAATCTAAATTAATTTTGAATTTTGAAAATATATTTTGAACCATAACAGTACCTATGTATATCCATTTGAAGAAAAATTGAGTCAAATACGTTCCTGAAACGATTCTCGGGTATGAATGCAAATTTCTCGAAGTTCATATTTCTCTTTTGAAAATGAGTGGATACATTGACTTAATACTAGTACAAACATTTTTGGATAAATGTTGAAGAAATGATATTTCTCAACAGAAACGCATAGTTTTGTCCGACTATATCTGTAAATGAAAAGCCATATTTCTTTCACCAAAATAAGTTCCTTATTCGATTGCTTATCTTGACGATTAAGTTTGTTCATAGTTTCCTCGATAACCCAAAAAAGTGTTTCGTTTAATGAGAGGAATCTATAGTTGAAATGTATACCCTGTATATTGGGTGCAATAAATGAATGAGGTTCACAATATCCAAAAAATAAGGTTGATAAATTGCCTTAAATTCCACATTAAATCATCGAGAAGATATCTGTTTGAAATTACATGGAATAAATATTGTCCGATGGCATGAATACAGAATAGATAGGTTTGGTAATCTTCCAATTTTTGTATCCTAATTCTTACGTTTCTGTAGAAATCTAAATCTATGACGCTCTGCCTCTGATTCATGTAAATTCAAATATAAAATGTTTTACCCATTGACATGTCGCAACTATCTACCAACCATATGCGCACACAAAAATCCTGATTAAGAACAGGTTTCGAATATTGAGAATGTTCAAATACCGACCAAAATGATTATTATTGAATTAATTTCACCTCATTTTATTGGTCGAATTTGGGAATCTAACAGTTCTAATCGTCTAATGAACTGATAGAAATCGTGACAAAAAATTTAGAAATAATTTCACATAGAAACAACATTCCAACTTCAGTAGCCAACATGCATGGGACTGATTCTCAAGAATTACTGGCTTTTCAATGTCTGGTTTTGTGTGGATACACAACCAGATATTCGTGTAATTTTATAACGGATCGACTTCAATCTGAGCCGCACCAAAAGATTGAGATTACAGAGATTCATATGCCTCAGAATTCAAGGTTCTGAAATAGCCCATAAGGAGTATTTTATCAAAAATGTTTTCATTTTTTAATTATCTATTGAGTTACGTAAACTCACACAAGTAAAAATAAGTAAGTTCATACTAATTACCTTCGAATATAACCGGTCATCAGGATCAGGTTGAGATATTTTTGACAGACTGCAGGTCTGGTATCACATATTTTCGTTGTGACAACGGGGTTGGTAACTCTCGTTGTCATTACATCGGCCGTTAATATGAGTTGCAATGTAAGTTTGTAATGAAATGATTCAAGATAATTCAATCAAGTCTCTTTTTGGTGAAAATGTATCTAGAACTTTAACCATGCTGTATCGAAATCACGTAATTAATTTGTCATCCTCTCGTTTGAGTCAATTTCTTGTCTCAGGATCATGGTGCTTTCATAATAGTGGCATCTTTATATTTATATTGAGGTCATATTTTGTTTCATGAAAATTCTGATTTTGTGGGGAATAACTTGTTTAGCTTATGAAAAGAGAAACTGTTACATTCTTATGAACAAATTTCTATATATCATTCATGTCGTATATGGTTGCTCGTTACAAGATTGCATAATTGTGGCAGATTAATATGACCCTAGGCGAAACTTCAGACTGATGTCCCTACTTTGCATTTACTGGGTATGCGGGAAAATGTGGAAAATCTCTCGGATTCAGATAAAACATAAAAAATAAGACAACAAGTTCCCATCACTTTTTTTCCTAGCGGCCCTCTCTAGGGCGATACGGCCTTCTAAATGACGTCACTGGAAATCCATTTTACTGGAATAAATTTCAAACCACTCAATATAATTTGAACAAAATTTGATATGATGAACAAATTAGCTCTTTTAGTTCACCAGGGGCGGACTAGGTTGTACACTTCAAAGCTTACATTTTCAGCACCCTGTATGATAGGGAGTAGAAAAAAAAAACAAAGGACCCCGCACTTTTTCTATGGGAAATGGCGTTCCGTCAAATTTTCTAAAATTTTGGTATAATGTAGTACTCGACCTACTGATCAAAAGTGTCCATGGCCCCAACTCAATCCTATGACTAGTTTTTGAGATACAGGGCGTTGAAGTTGAGAATTACCAACTTTTACTATACGCCCGCATCTCGGAACAGAATCGAATGAACTTCAATTTTTCTCAAGAAACATTTCATCACATCCCCAGGGAGCAAGCATATAGAGGAATATGACCGAAAATAGTTACGAATACAGGGTATTCCATAATTGAATGCATGCCCGATTTTGAAAGTATGAAATATGTCAGTTCCAGAGCGAGAACGTTCGCAAAATGAACTATTACACTAGATATATTGTTGTTACATCGAAAAAGTCTGAAATACCCAGAATTTATACTGGGTGATCCATTATTATAGAAACTATTCTCAAGGAAGGTTAAATGGACACCCTTTATTTATGGGTTGATTCAAGGTGTTTGTTAAATTTTTTCAGAACATATTATCATGGACTTCAAAGAATACAGGGTGATTCAGTCATGAAATGAACTTTGAACCTCACGAAAATACCCAAAAACCACCTCTTTTTTTCATCACCCTCTATGTCAAGATTAAATCCGAGGAGGTGGGAGTTTTCTTTCACCACTGTACTTGATATAAAAACATCAATACGGCTGAGAGTTTTCATCCACTTCCTATGACCAGATTTTTTCTATGTAATATGAAAATTATTTATTTATGTTATTTTATTCTTATTCCAGCTAAAAATCTGGTCATAGGAAGTGGATAAAAACTTTCAGCCGTATGGATGTTTTTATATCAAGTACAATGGTGAAAGAAAACTCCCACCTCCTCGGATTTAATCTTGAATTAGAGGGTGATGAAAAAAAAAGAGGTGGTTTTTGGGTATTTTCGTGAGGTTCAAAGTTCATTTCATGACTGAATCACCCTGTATTCTTCGAAGTCCATGATGATATGTTCTAAAAAAATTAAACAAACACCTTGAATCAACCCATAAATACAGGGTGTCCATTTAACCTTCCTTGAGAATAGTTTCTATAATAATGTATAAATTCTGGGTATTTCAGACTTTTTCGATGTAACAACAATATATCTAGTGTAATAGTTCATTTTGCGAACGTTCTCGCTCTGGAACTGACATATTTCATACTTTCAAAATCGGGCATGCATTCAATTATGGAATACCCTGTATTCGTAACGATTTTCGGTCATATTCCTCTATATGCTTGCTCCCTGGGGATGTGATGAAATGTTTCTTGAGAAAAATTGAAGTTCATTCGATTCTGTTCCGAGATGCGGGCGTATAGTAAAAGTTGGTAATTCTCAACTTCAACGCCCTGTATCTCAAAAACTAGTCATAGGATTGAGTTGGGGCCATGGACACTTTTGATCAGTAGGTCGAGTACTACATTATACCAATATTTTAGAAGAAAATTTGACGGAACGCCATTTCCCATAGAACAAGTGCGGGGTCCTTTGGATAGCTTCAACATTAGGCTAAAAAAAAGGTACTCTTGTTTATTATCGATAAAATGAACCGTTTTCGAAAAACAAAATTGCAAAGATTCTTAACTATGCTGTTTTGACACAGAAAGGCACCCTAACAAAAATTATTTTTCAGAAATATACTCTCACTTATGCTTGCAACGATTGAATATAAATAAGCTTCTTATAAATAATCAATTAAAAACTTCCTAAGAGCACATTTCTAAAAAATAATTCTTGTCAAGGTGCCCATCGGAGTAGAGGTATGTTGTTCTGATGAGATCAAACAAGATCGCAACCTAGGTCAACATCTCCTCTCTTCGATGGGATTGAATTCTCATAGTTTCCCTGGGGGATAGTTTATCGAAAGTTCGACTCAGATGCAGAGCGGTCGTTGATAATATCAATGAACGCTGTGTATCTGTTCAATACCGGAATTAGTAATAGGTATTCATAAATATCAAGACTGAGTTCCATCATGTCCTTATGATTCCTAGGTAAGGTAGTGAACAGAAGAAGGTTTTCGGTCCGCCCTGTGTCCAGAAAATATACTTTGGAATTTTGTATACAAAACGACGAATAGTGACTTTATTAACTAAATGATGTCGTTCTCCAATTCTTCTTGGATTTCATTCAATCACAAATGTGCCCTGATTTTGATAAAACAGTTTAACGATTTCTAAACATTGTTGAAGCGTGTATCAATTCGAGGCATAACCTACTGAAGGCAAAAAATATAGGAAATGTCAATAAATGATACACAGAGTTCCCATTATGACCATAGTATATAGACAGAAAAACCTCTTCAATATTCTCATTAACTGAAACCGAAGGTTGCAATTTAAATGGACGATTCATTACGATGGTTTTCAACGAAGGGATCATGATCATCAACGTTGTGTTTAATAGTAGGTATTGCAAGGGACCCTCCAGGTCATTTTATTTCTACTGATATACGACATAACTGAAATCCAGAAGTTATGTCATCCCTAGGCAGGAAATTTGATACGTATTATGCGTACGGATCAAATGTATTCCGTTTTAGCTTGCTTGCCATATGGTACACGAGTTCTAATTCTTGGTATGGGTGTTGACTTTCGCATTTTGGCACACTCTGTTGATGCTTGACTATGTATAAGTGGTAGATGACAGTGATTTACGCTAACACCATTCGTATGAATGTATGAACCCACTGCGTAGGTTTCCGTTTTAGTGAGCCACAGGAAACACATTAATTAATGGTCCAATATCCTCGAAGGCTTATCCATATGGGCTCGGTCGAAAATAAAATGGCGGTCAAATGAAGTTCAAAAATTCAACTTTTTGCGAATTCGCGCAAAATTATAGAGTTGATGTTGAAGTAACCTTAATCGTACTTATTTGTAATTTTAATGCATATTAACAATTTTCTCACTAACTGATTTTCCTCAATCAATTAAACCAAATGAATGAATCATTCAGAATCAGCCAGTTATGTTATGTGAACCTCCGAAGAGAATAGAACGATATCTTTCGACTCTCGACGATTGAAAAGAATTCTTCATGTTCGGGAACGGGAACCCTTGAAAAGAATGGTTCTAAATCCTGAATCACTTGCCAATTTGACGGAGGTCATGGCGGCCACAACCTTTTTCGAGGACGACAATAAACCCCTCATTCAGTAATTATTCTTTATTATCTGCATATCACCGAACTGGAATGAAACGAAATAATCTGATATATTCAGATCAAACTTTTTCAAACTGCAAGACTCAACAATCTCATTAATGCAGACAAAGTGTTCGGAATGTTCCGAATGCATCATATGGATATCCGCGATCATTGAAAAGGCAATAAATAATAAATATACGTATATGGATAAAAACAAGCTGCAGATATGCGCTGCTAGATAGCTGATCTCGGTATCTGGAGGATAGAAGTAAATTTTCATGGTGAAAACTGAAAACAGCATAATATCCTATGATCGGGTGTTTTTCTTAAGTCTACATTTCGAAAGAGTTGCTATAACTTTTTCCTGGCCAAACCAATCTTCCTGAAGCACTTTTCTTCGAAAAAGCTAACATACAGAAGTTCAGCGAAACCACTTGGTGAATTCGAAGAGAAAACATGTCTGAGGAAACAGTGGAGATATTCCAAAAAACTTGCTGACAGTTTCTGGAGACGTTGGGTTCGAGAATATCTTCCAACTTTGACCAGAAGGACGAAGTGGCCCAAGAAAAGTGTTCCTGTTGAACCGTATACTACTTACTAATAAGTATTATTTCAGGGCGAAATAGACCGACACCTTTGAATGGTACATAAAAAAGTCCCACAGAAATAGTTCCACCGAAACAAAGAATTTTCCACAGGAAAAAAGATTCAGCAACTTTTCAAAAATGCACATTCCAAAAAATCCCCCTCTAAAACTGCAACGACGAGACACCGATATGCGTTTGTGTTTATCTAGATTATGGATAGATAGATAAATAGAATGAATTCAAATTTTCAAAATAATAATATACAAATAATGTGAAATGGAAAAGTATCAAAAAAAGACTTTATAAGGATCAAAGCATTATTATAGTTTTTATAGTTCAGTTATACGGTTCACATAAATTCATAAACTTGGATAACACTGTTTCGAATCGAACAAGTTCGTTGATTTAACTATGGTTTTATGGCATTGAAAAGTTTCATACACATAGATTTTATGATATTTTGTGTGGAATCCAGTCCTGCATTGGATACAGGTATGAGTGCATACGTGTTGTTAGTATTCCTTTATTGGATTAAATAATTTGGATGTTCTCTAATAAACACTAAGCATCTGAAAATATACAGGGTGCCTCAGCAAGGCGTACGGCTAAAATAGCGCCTAAACTATACCATGTCAAAAACGACTTATAAAGGTAATATGATTATGAGGCTGACTAAAGTCTACATACTAAAAATGATTTTACATATACAGGGTGAGTCTTTGACTTGTACATATATTTTAACTGTAGATTCCCCTCATCAAACGAAAAACTTTTTTCCCATACCATTTTTCAAAATTCGGTTTCGTTTGGAAGATACAGGGTGTCGAAAATCCACGAAAAAAACACTTTCCTGTTCATATCTCCGGAACCGTTATTTCAAATGAACTGAATTTTGGTCCATTGGTTACTCTATTCATGGTGCATATTCCTCAATCGGAACTTATTCAATATCTCTCCTAGTTTAAAAGTTACAGGGTGGTCGACTCATAAATTCATGCAAAAACACTATCAAATCACTTGAAAAGGATAAACGGTTCATATTTTCGAAAAATCAACCATTTTAGAGAATAAAAGTATTCCTATATTTTTTCAATAAAACGCGTCGTTTTCGAGTTATTCCTAAATGTATACGAAGAAATTTGAGAAAAAAATCATGAATTTCATAAAAAATCTGAATGCTTCCCTGAATTAAATATCATCGAATATTGTTTCTTCTCTGGTCTCTTAACAAATTAACAATGTTGTCAATGTTTATCAACTGAATTCCGAGAAGCATGAAATTACAAAGTTTATAAGAAGTTTCTATTGAAAATTTATTGATACCCGTCCTTCAGGAAAATCTATCTTCTTAACAATATCCTCTTGGAATTTTTAATCGACCCTACACTGTTTTCACATCACAAATCACAATTGCATCACCTGTTTGCTTTATTCTCTGCAAACTTCAAGTAAATAAATAAATAATAAAACGAATCCATGTAGAAAGGTTATCGCGGCGTCGTTCATTGTAATCACAGACTGTAGACTGTACACTGGAGACACAGAAGAACGTCTTGTCTTGTCTTGCGTGGCGGCTACATCGCACTCGCAGCCAGCAGCGCACTTAAATTTAGATCGTAGCGCTGTATCGGCGAGAATCAGAACTACTCGTTTGGCATTTCCAAAGAGCAATGCGTAGAAGCCTCTGTGATAGTTCTTCCGTTAACGATAGGGGACGTTCTGCTTTCTTGAGTTCGCCTATACCATTGTTGAAGAGTAAATCGTCAATCTGGCATCGTCTTCTCTAGAATTCTATGATATATCACAGAGGAATGGATTAGGTTAGGTCATTGACCTCGAATCATATGACTTTTATGACTTTGATTAATGGAGTTAGGATAGGTTAGTGAGAAACTAATTTTTATAAGATAGTTTCAGGGTATCGAGGCAAATATGAACAAATTATTAGTGTTTACAAACTAAACTTCAGGAAAATCGAAGAAGGAACTTATTTTGGTGTGAGAAATATGGGATTTCAATTGCAGAAATGATGGGACAAAACTTAGCGTTTTTGTTAGGAAATATCGTGTTGGTAACATTCTTATTCAAATAAGGTTAGTGCTTGAGTATTTTCTAAATGTATCACCCAGAATATCTAATAATCACATCAATTTCAATTGAAAAATATGAACTTTGAGGTGTTTGCAGAGAATTGTTTCAGGAGCGTATTCAGCCCAACTTTTTTTTCAAATGGCTATATCTCTTTAACAGAGCCGAATTCGGAAAAATGGAAAATGAAAAAAAGGCTTCTTTAGGCCTCAAGAATCTACAGTTAAAATATATGTACAAGTCAAAGACTCACCCTGTATAGGGTGCGTCAAAAACAAGTTAGGAAAAATTATGTAGTTTTTTCAAATGGAACATGAAATACAGGATTTCATTGCATGATTCATTCGAGGACAACAAGAGCTTCACATTTATACCTCATTTTTTAAATTTCATCACGGCGTTGCCACATCACTCGTATTTTTAGGATATTTTCAGTGTATAAGGGGTTCATCAAAATTCTTATAGCAACCGCTGTGTTCAATCTAGATGAACGAGATTTTCACAGAAGTTAGCTTGAGGGATCAGCTTTATCATTCGGTAAACATCGGAGGTTTTTTTCTTACAGAGTATCTACCTTTTCTACAAAGTATGTCCCATACTTGAACCGTTCTTTTTTGAGATATTTCATATTCCTTTGAAAAGAGATTACTTTGTGGAAAATAGAAGACATTCGAAAAATTAATTTCATGAAAGAGAAAAATACAGGGTGTTCTATTTGGAAAAATCGAGTTGTCGCATATTTGATTCGAGTAAATTGGTAAATTGATATTAGACATTCTGTATGAGGAAAAATTGAGATATTTACCGAATGATGAAGCTGAAACCATATGCTCACTACTGTAAAAAATTCGTTCATCTAGATTGAACACAGCGGTTGCTATAGGAATTCTTATTTAAAATATTGAAAATACCTCAAAAATTCGAATTATGTGACAACACTGTAAAAAAATTCAAAGAATGAGGTATAAGAGTAAAGCTCTTGTTGTCATCGAAGGAAATATGCCATGAAATATAGTTCCATTTGAAAAAACTACATATTTATCCGTAACTTTTTTTGACGCACCCCGTATATGTAAATTTATTTCTTTTTCGTAAAGATTTTTGTCAACCCTACAATCATATTACCTATATAAGTTTTTTTCAACACGGTACAGTTTAGGCGCTATTTTAGCCGTACGCCTTACTGACGCACCCTGTATACTGCTCATACAGTCAACAAGTTATTGTGCTGGAAGATTCCCCTGCAGCTTTGTTCGAATCCTCATCCTAGCGTTGTACGTAATGCAGGCTTTTAGGTAACGAAAATTTTCTGGACGTGAGCACTATCTATTCACCCAAAATATTATACCATGATATGGTCAATGTTTGTATCTAGATGCTTTTGCTAATCGTTTGTTCACATGATTTATATGTTCATTCCATCTCAGTTCTGAGGCAAGGTACACTCCCAAGAATTTTGTCATAAATAGGACTTTACATTCAAATGGGTATCTACAATTTGGCTCACTTGGTAATTCTGATTGAAAATTTGTATGCCCATCCCCCTGAAAAACTCGCTAGTGGCTCTGACTCTGAAGTATGTGTTGTAGTTATGAAGCAATTTCATTTATTTTGGAAAAACCTTCTGTATCCCAAATAATCTCTCAAATATGCTGTTATTGCAGAAAAAAGTTTAATCACTCTCTTCTCTTCAATAACAGCATATTTAAGAGATTATTTGGGATAAAGAGGATTTTTCCGAAATAGAGGAAGTTGTTATTGGATATATCTTGTGAAGTCATTATCTTCTGCATCCAGCCAACGGATCATGGTTTGCCATTGCAGGATCTTTGGCAGTTTCCAAAACTTTATTGTCCTTCAATGTCAGCCACAGACAAAAATCCTGTAGTAGTAATTCTTTCAGAGACTATGCAAGAACCATATACTTAAACTTCTATACCGCTAGCATTGTGCAAAAAATTGCGTAAAAATGAAGCCAAGACCTGGACATATAATGACTTATACGCATGCGCCATCGCCGCCATATTGCCCCTACCCTGCTTAGAATCCTACTCCAAGCTACTTCCCCTTATTCGCGTATGCCTAGGTCGACTGCTTCAAGGAAAACCACAAGGATCAAGTTATAGGTATAGAATTATTTGGCAAGAACAACCTACCTGCCGTGGCTTCCCAGCTTTGCCAGCTACATCCGGTCCTAGAGAGCTTATATGAAAATGATGCAGAGATCACAATCAATAAAAAGACAATTTCGAAATCTTCATTCAAGAATCAAGACAAGCAGATGTTCTGAATAGCTTAGAACTTGTGGGTGATGACGCTACCCAATTAACCCATAATATTGAATAAGTTCAGGTCTCAGTAGCAATTTTCTATGGAAATCATCTTTGAGTTGATTCGAAAGAAATATTCGCATTATGAGAAATCTTTAAAAGTGATGCACCATGAAAATCTTACATCGAAATAAGCAATTTCCAAATATTCATCGAGCTGATAAATAACAAACAGTTCTTCATTTTTTGTATTTCTAGTTTTGTATGTATTAATAATTCGAATGGATTTTTCATGAATATTTTGAAGTGGATTATGACCGCAAGACTCGAAAGCTGCTTCGAATTATTGAGTTGAACAAAACTTTGATTTGAGTGAGTAATTAATTTGAAAAGATTCAATATTTTTGGTTTGTGCTGTTTCAAATTTGTATTATAGAATGCTGGAGCTTATCATCTTATTACAAAGCTACAACTGTAGAGTCTTTACTGACTGACCTGAGGAAAAAAGCGGATTCAATACAATAATATTGAGAACTGAAGTGCCCCTGTAATGAAGGTATCGACAAAGAAATCGAATATTAAACCGAAAATGATCAATATTGAATCATCGCATAATTTGACGATTTCAATGATGAACAAATTGCATTTTTCAAAAAGATGACATACGAGGAATGAAAAAAAGTAATCACTAATTTCGTATTTTTTTGAACGGCTATCCGACAATTTTTGTCCGAATTTGATACAAACTTACTGACTATAATAATTTTGAAAATATTCCTAAATCATAATCGATTCATTTTATTCGACAATTGGTGAACAATTTCTAATTTTCACTATTTGAAAGTGCCTATTCAAATTGTGGAGTTCTCATAATATGGTTCAACAATATTGCTACAGTTATATAGATACAGTTTTTCATATCGTTATGTAAACAATATATCCAAAAGACGAAAAAAATCAAACTGTTTGGTATAAATGTGATAAATCTTCTTCACTTAATTCCATAAAATTTTTAAATTGACCTTCTCGAGCACTCAAGGGGTCATTCAGCAATATTAATCAGTAGTAATCGAACAAAAAGTTCCACCATTTTTTCAATTAAAGAAGGTTTTTATGGACAAACACAAGATATGTTGATTTCGTTCTCAAGGAAAATTGATGGTGAATTATAAACGTGGTTTCATTCCCAGTTTGGAATATATCAATAATCATTTGTAAAATATATATACAGGGTGGCCATTTGAAAACGAAACAGACGAGATTACAGACGAAATAAATTTTTTCGATAAAAATGCTCGGACAGGTCGATTTCTGTTTCGAGGGGGACAACTTAAGATGTAGGTTACGGACGCATAGCGCTTCAACCCTTGCTACTACAACCCTCACCCCCAATTTTTGAATAGGGAAGATGGGGTGAGTGATACCTCATTTGAAAGGTATTTTCATACTGATCTCAGCACAGTAATTGTTTTTTCATTTTATGCATTAGTTCTCGAAATATTCTTAACTAAGTATTTGAAAATGAAGTGGTGTTTTCATGGCACTTGTAGTGTTTTTTTGTGAAAAATCGACATTTTGAGCTTCAAAACAAACTAAATTGAAGAATTATGCGGTTCTATTCGCACATTGATTGTTTGCAAAAAAAAGTGAAATTATTTCCACCCGCTCTGCAATTGAATAAACCATGTCGAAGAATGAATTAGAACACATACAAGTCTCGATTCAAAACTAAGAATAATTCACATGTCAAAGAACCAGTAAGCCAACTTAATGATCTGTTCGTAATAAATAAAAAAATATCGATTCTCATTTTTTTGAAAAAGATATGAATTCAATAAGTAACAAAATGAAAACATTATTGAAGCCAACTGAGAAAACACTTCATAATTAAGTCGGAAATCGTTTCACGAATTGGGACTGGAATATTTCTGTGGCATCATTAATGATTTGATTTTCTTACCTGGTAATCTGGTTAGAGATATGTACGTATTTGGACTTTTTGGAGATTTCTATCGATCAAGTGTTACCGCATGTTATTGGAAATACTGCAAATTATATCGAAGATAATTTAGATTGAGTTTCAGCAAGATTGAGCTCCTTCGCAATACGCTTTGTTTGTTCGACATCTTGATTAAAGATTTCTATGTCAGTGGATTGGAGGAAGGAAGCCACAGTCATGGTTGTTTTGAAGCTCAAAATGTCGATTTTTCACAAAAAAACACTGCAAGTGCCATGAAAACACCTATTCCTTTTCAAATACTTAGTTAAGAATATTTCGAGAACTAATGCATAAAATGAAAAAACAATTACTGTGCTGAAATCAGTATAAAAATACCTTTCAAATGAGGTATCACTCACCCCATCTTCCCTATTCAAAAATTGGGGGTAAGGGTTGTAGTAGCAAGGGTTGAAGCGCTATGCGTCCGTAACCTACATCTTAAGTTGTCCCCCTCGAAACAGAAATCGACTTGTCCGAGCATTTCTATCGACAAAATTTATTTCGTCTGTAATCTCGTCTGTTTCGTTTTCAAATGGCCACCCTGTATATTTTTCTCATAATTAAAACTTTTTCTCCATCTGTGCTGAATCAAATATCTTCGGAAAACTTTAGTGAAATAATCATGGTGCAAAGTCGGCCAATATTATATTTTAAATTGATGAAATGAATAATTAATTTATTTTTGCAGTCTATTGAAATTGAGTAGGCAAGTCAGAATAAGCGTATAGCATTAATTCACTGAAGTAGACGATTTCCGGTAACTCCAAAATCTCCTTAGTATGAATGATTTTACCACTGTATCGAAGCCAACTTCGTCCAAATGATCCTTATAATGTGAAGAAGTTTAAGAGAGCTATTAAGAAGGCTAGTGACCTGTAGTGAACTTCCAGTTACACGTACTATTTTTATGGAATATATTCTGTTTTGATGTTAAAAAGTCTTTCAGAAAAACCGGTACAGATAATCGGCTCTTTAGAGATTTGATGGTTTTCCTCTATTTAAATTTTCTCAATAATTAACATATCGAGAAGATACCGTTTTCAGTGGTCATTGTATTTTTTTTCGGAGGAATATTAATTTCGTTGAATTAATTATTTATTTAATTGAGAATGATCCATTACAAACATATCCTATGATGATTCGTCTGCAACACGGGAGCTTCAGTAACAATACAGTCACTCCAAATAGACAGGGTGAGTCTTTAGCTTAATCATTCGCTTCCATGAAGATGCAACTCAATGAACAAGGCCGATTTCCAGGATTCGAATCCGTTTGTGAACTACAGAATAGGTACATTTTTTTCCATATCTACGAAACCACTACTGAGCCGTGAGCGCTCGTCCTACTTCAACTAGAGTTACATTTAAAGATTTGATTTCCCAAAAAAAAAAATAATTATGAGAGCTGTCGAAAAAAATTTCAGCAGCTCTATCAAAATCGCCCATGATCCCGTTTTTAATATTAATATTTTTTTATAAATATGCCTCCAGCGTTTTTTTCGTTTTGGACAAAATTTTGCCTGTATGGAGTGACCATATCATCTCGATTGAATTGGTAGTTTTGATGTTATCAGGACAACAGAATTGCTAACATCCATAATCACGAAACCTCTGGTCAAATATTGTCAGTTAAGGAGGGTTATCATGTTTAAGAACGGACGGACATAATTGAATTTCACCACGGATTCGTGATCAGTGAGCCGAACCTAGTTGATACCATTTCCGGATCAAGTTTTTTTTTAATATAGACATCCTGATAAAATGATGAAGCCTTCATTCAAGTAGGATCAGCGTTCAAAAAGGAAAACTTACCTACTCACGAATTACCTCGATTGGTATTGGAAAAGAATAAAGCAATGACGTAAAGTAAGGAGCTCTTTGCGCTCGTTCATCCATCGTGTGAGTTGATAGTTGATTCACCTTGTATATGTAGATTCGGATTTAAGAATCCAAGGAAAGCATTTCTTGTCAGTTGTCAAAAAAATTGAACAACAGCTATTGTATATCGTATACGTATATGATACAGGATCTTTTATTACAGTAATATTGGTATGTTCTTGTCAAAAATTCTTCAGAATTTCATATGATTTTGGTTGATATGGACCAAATTTTGTACCCAGAAAGAGCTGTTTGAATTGTGAAGTTTTTTGGTGAAACATAGATAGTACCTATAGCAAGGAGTTGATGGTTAACATTTGTTAAGAAAATCGTGAAGGTTTTTTCATGCAAACATTTTTTGTTACTTGAATATTGTAGTAGTTTTTTGCAAATTTTTAAAATTTTACGAAAAACCAGATATTCGAGGCAATCAAAGTCGATGTTTAGTTGTTGTTAAAACGTCTAGAGCACGTGTACGCGGAATTTATCGCCAGCTTTCTTCTGATGAATCTCGATTCTCCTTGAGCGCACATGATGGCCGAAGATGTTTGATGTTGAGCGTCATGTTGTACACCAGACAGAAGGCTGGTATCGTTATGGTATGGAGTGATATTGGAGAATTTGATTGTTATTGATATTGGAGTGACCTACTTGTATAGTAGGTCACCTTTAATCTGTATTCGAGGTAACATGACAGTGCTGCGTTACCTTCAAGAAATATATATATTCTTATGAAAAAGAGCGGTGGGTACATGTTTGTTTTGGAAGAAAAAAAAATTGAACATCATGGCATGTGTAAAGAGAAGGCAACAAGGAATAGATTCCGCTCCTAATCTCAGTATTAGCATATGTTCTCCCTTACCTTAACCGGCTCGAAAATCCAATATTCCAGCAAGATAATGTTCGACCCCATGTTGTCAGAGTAAGAACTTTTTTGTATCAACCCATGTGAATATTTTGCCAAGGCAGCCCAGGTCCCCCAATCTTTCGCCTATAGACCATGTTTGGGACATCATGGGTAGAAGGCTTGGAAATTCACCCCAACCCCCGCGGACTTGGCGAGTATGAAACATGAAGTACAGGTAGCTTGAGATAGTATCCTTCAAGAAATAGACCATCTTATTGCATCAATGCCAATACGTTTTGGGGAGTGTATAGAAAACCGCGGTGGACAAACACATTTTTAAACAAATTTTTGAAAAAAATTGTAACTCTTCGTTTTTTTCTCCAAATTTTAATTATTAACTCCTTGCTATGAGATCTTTGTTCAATCAAAAAAAAAATTCTTCCTTCTGGGTGTTGCAGTTTCTTTGTCAGTTAGTATATAAATATGTCACTTTCCATCTAAATGGAAATTTCATCTCGATGGAATACGAACATTTGAAATTATCTGGAAAAAAATTTCGAATAGCTCATATTCACGGCGAGAATTCAATTCGACCATGGATTCTTGATTATTGAGACATTGAGTAGAATTGATATTAAGCGTACTCGAAATTGAGGAACTTGTAAGAAAAGGCAGATTGAAGTAGATGTTCTTTGTGGTCACCACTCTTTCCGATTCGAGCAGCCATTCGTACAAATTTTCCAAACAAAAGAAAATTTACAAAGTTTGTTACATTTAATTTGGGACAACTAGCATATAGCAAATAAACATTTTGTTTCAATCAATTATTTTTATAATTTATCGCCTTCATGTTTTTTGGTACTATGAGACGTCGTTATAAGGTCAATTATACGCGGTGGAGTAAATATATCATTATCAATGATCTCGTCCACTTCATGTGTTAGGAATGAAAGGTATCATAGTTGAGAATCAGGTTTTATTCATTGTTGATGGATGTATATGTGTTCTCTCAAAATCCCCTGATGTATGAAGGTAATATTCAACAAAACAATTTGGTCGGTAATTACGAAAATATGCAATAAAGTAAGTGGGTATAAATATTCCGCTATTAGACAGTATTACGTCAGGTTATTCTTGTGATAATAATCAGTTGAGCATGTTCAAATTCCGAAACCGAAAATTAAATCTATCGAGAATAGCTGGAGATTAATTAAATTTCATGTACGTTTTTCTTTACTGCCACAATTATCGAGGTGATTTAAATATTAATTTCATGAATATCATTATTTATGGTGGACCTATTGTAACAATATACGAATTTGTTAAATATCAAGGATAACGATTTTATGATCCAACTTCTTGAATAGTTAGGTCTACGTTTACGGAAATTATTGAAAATGTGGGAGCAGTAAAACGTTTGTATGTAATCAAAGGTTACTTTGATTATATTTACTTTTCGCAGGTTCGGATGATAGCAATGATATGAAGTTGAAAAATTAACATTTCTGATGTCCACAAATAACCTGGTTAGTACGTTCGATTAATTTTGAGTATGCTGAATCTCTTCCTTGATGAAAAAGATATTACAACATACATTGTTTCGGATTTGAACTAAATATTCAAATCTGCTTCAAAAGTTGAATGAAATCGTGAACGCACTAAGAAATACACGGCACGTCATACGACATGCAGGATACATCTTTCCTTTCTTCAAGAACTGCTTGAATAGGCTATGTTTCCCGGGATATTGTCATGAGCTCTGACCCTTATTTTCACCACATTCCACCAATATCTATGAGATCATGATTGAAGTGGCCCTGATTGGGGATTCAAAATCAGATGTCATCGACACCTAGGAGCATAGATAACTGGAAGAAAGGCTTCATACGCTCGACAGACCAATGTCTATTTTCGACTGCCAGTGACGGCGGAGGTTGAAGTTTCGAAAACGCCCGCTAGTGTGCATTGTGTTCGTGGTGGCTCTACAGTTGCGAATAATGTGATCGGGCTGTCATTGTTATTGATACATTTATGCTTCTTTTTAATTGAAAATTGCATTAAATCTTTTATTCTTTCGAATGGTGACACTGTTTAATAGGTCGAGAAAAATCGTAATAAATTCGAATAATGCTCAAGGTTGGTTACTGTGTTATAAAACTTATAAAAAATTCTTTCTGTGACTTTAAATATCTCATTGACCTGTTGGTTTTGATAATATTAACGTCAGTTGTTGAGTATTATGTTTTTGATTAACATATGCGCAATTATATGGAGAGTCTATGAACGGAAATGAATTTTTCAACACAATATCCTTATCGACAATAGCGAACATTCAGGTATGTACTTATTATTATGATGATATGGTAACTAATGTTACCCCATGAGTAATAACAATTAATAATCATTGAAGATAATTTAATCGTTTCGATTCGAAACTATTTTAAAGGATGCTATCGTTATTGCCTGGGGAGAGCCATAACAACGTTGGCACTCTCCCGCGACTGTCCGGCGAACTAAAGGTAGCATTCGGATCTAGGCAGTCGCGACCCGGCAGCCGCTTCCCGGAAGCCACGACCCATTGCCACTGCTGGGCGGCGCTGCCACAAGCTTACGGATACCAGCGACCCGGCGGCGACTGCCACAGTGTCAGCAAGAAACCAGTGCGAACAATTGTGCATTTCGGTCCTGTTTGAATAGCAAAATTTCCATGAATCAACTTCAATTAATTAATTTTAACTATGTCTGACAATTTAAACAAACGAAAGCGTTCTATTGAGTTTTTTTTCCAATATCCTCCCATATATTATCTCGAATAACATTATCTTTATATGTTTTGAGTCGAGAATCGTAAAGCGGTGGATTCTGGGAAATTAGTTCTACTAGGAACTCGTCATTTTCTTCGGTAAACAATCAAGGCAGCGCGACCATACTGCTCCCAGAGCGGTTCGGCGGCGCTGCCGAAGTCGCGCTCTGGCCACGCCTCCCGGCAGCGCCGCCGAGCCGCTTGGATCGGAAAGCGTTGCATTGAATTGCATTGGAGCGGTGCAAGGCGATCACGGTCGTGACTGCCGGGAAGCGGCTGCCGGGTCGCGACTGCCCAGATCCGAATGCTACCTTAACAAGTCCCGCCGTCTTTGGCAGTTCAATAATGTAGCAGATCCTTCTCTCCAGTTATCTATGCTCCTAGGTACCACAGCCGATATAGTCTTTTTTGGTTGTTGTCACTCAATTGCGAACTGATTTAAGTGACTTGTGTCGATGTAACAGACAACAATAATTGCGAAAAATCAATCGAAAGAACTTTAAGTATGTTATACTCTCATATACTCAGAAAACAAGAAGAGAAAAAGCAAAGGAAGAAGAGAATATGGATTAGGGAGTGGATTACTCGAAGAGGAATGCAAGGTGCCTCAAATAACCTTCTACGTGAACTTAAATTGGAAAAAATCGAGGGATTACAACAAATACTTTTTACGGCTCAAACTCTCAAAGACCAGCAATTCGAATATTTACTGAAAAAAGTTACACCCAAAATCAGAAAAATGCATACGGCTATGCGTGAAGCTCTTTTGCCCCGGATAAAGCTGGAAATAGCTTTGCGGTATCTCGCATCAGGCGATTCATTTAGAAGTTCAGAATATCTTCACAGAGTAACCAAGTCCACAATTTCATCGTTTTTGATCCACTTGAATCCACAAAGTTGACCGTGCTTCAACTGAGAAGCCGTTCAATTCAGCCGATCGAGTGAAACGAATTGGGGGGTTTACACATTCGATTCGCTTTCAAGGCACTTGAATTCTACTGACTTGATCAACTCACTTGGCTGATGTAAACGCGGTGTCAGTCTCACTCAATGATGTCTGTGATTGTCTGTGTTTGAAATGATTGTTGTTTGTGGAATGATTATTCTATGTACTTTTGTATGAAAGCATCAATAAAAGAATCTGAATCTGATTCCAATGCGTTTCCTTGTGTGCGTTTGTTTTACAGATATTCCATTTATAACTAACTAAAATATCTCTATTACTGACAGTTGTAATGAGATTTATTGAAAGATCACTTGTTCCTTCACATGAATACAATGGTTTGCAAATTTTTATTGAGTCCTCGAAATAGTTTCAGGGGGTGTTAGTTTAAAAACATCCCAAAAAATTACATATGAAGTATCATCAAGAGCAATAGTATAGTATTTGAGAATTCTGAAGAAATTTCCGAATTGTTTTTCCATTGTTGATTGGGTTGAAAATTTAAATTGAGTGTCAAAAATAGTTCACAAACAAATGCTATCGAGAGCAAAAAACTAAAGTACATTTGAAAATGTTCAGATATCAGAGGTGTCTTTTTCTCACTGAAGATTAGGTTACAGACGAATATTTATTATTTATGAGTTGCTGAGGACGAATGCAGAAAACATTTTCTCCATTCTCGAAAATGAGGGTGCTGACTTCGCATGTTAGAAGTGTCGCTTTTTCATTAAAGAATAGAACAAACCAAAATTTTTATGTTGCATAGTAACTAACGAGTTTCTAACGAATGGAAGGAAAATTTCTTCATTTTCGAAAATGCGGATGACCGTGAAGGTAGCACCCATCGTAATGCGGTGTTTTTCTCCAAGTACCCTTGAGGTACAAACAAGAATTTTTTTTTGTTACAAATAATTACTAACGAGATAATAACGAATGAAATAGAAAATTTGTGAATTTTCGAAAATGTGGGTGCTAACTTCGCATTCTAGGGGTGTCATTTGCTCAGTGAGGGTTAGATTACAAACGAAGAATTTCATGTTAAAAATAGTTACTAACGAAGGACTTTCCGATCGTATTTTTTTTCGCGAAAAATTGAGAATTGGATATGCCCGTGACGTTAGGACCCAGCGGAATGCGGCGTTTTTCTATGAGTATCCTTGAGGTACAAACGAAAATTTTAAGGTTACAAATCGTTACTGATGAATTACTAAGGAATGCAAAAAAAATTGTCTTCATTTTCGAAAATGCGGGTGCTAACTTCGCATGTTAGGTGTGTCATTTTTTCAGTAAGGGTTAGGTTACAAAAGGAAATTTTTATGTTACAAATAGGTAGTTACTAATGAATGAAATAGAAAATTTGTAAATTTTCGATAATGTGGGTGTTAACTTCGCATTCTAGGGGTGTAATTTTTTCAGTGAGGGTTAGGTTACAAACGAAAATTTTTATGTTACAAATAGTTACTAACGAAGGACTTTCCGTTCGTATTTTTTTTTCGCAAAAAATTGAGAAGTGAATGCCCGTGAAGTTAGCACCCAGCGGAATGCGGCTTTTTTCTATGAGTTCCCTTGAGGTACAAACGAAAATTTCGAGGTTACAAATAGTTACTAACGAGTTACTAACGAATGCAAAAAAAATTTTCTTCATTTTCGAAAATGTGGGTGCTAACTTCACGGACACGAGAAAATTTAGTTTTCACCTATTCGAGATAACTATTTTCAACAATAATTTTTTTATCCTCTGAATTATAATTTGTAATTTCGTCTTTTGCGATTGAAACACTATTATTATTCCTCAAAACAACAATTTTCCAATGTAAAATGTCGAAGTTATCCATATTTAAATAGAGGTTCAAACATAGGAGTACCCTATCAGAAGTTTCATTCGAGGATGGTCTCGATCGACTCACTGATCGCGACTGCCTGGTCAAATCAGATTATGTTCGTCGTCCGGCCATAAATATGATAATTCTTGAACGGATAAACCTAGAGACTCAAAATTTTCATGGTAGGTTCGGATTTCGAATGCCACTGTTAAGTCCGCCATTAGGAAAAATTCCACAAGAGGTTCCGTGAAGATTAATTTTTTCCTGATAGTTTCAAAACTATAGATCAGAGAGATAAAACTCAGACCGAGAATAACGCATTCAAGCTAAATGTAAAATTAAATCCAGATTGCTTAGGCAAAACTATAAAAAATTTCAGCGACTTATTTTCTAAATGATCCCAAAATTATTGTTTGATAATAAAAAAAACATCTATGTTGTTGCATAATTTTTCGATTATTTTCTTTTCTTGGTTTCAGTAATCTGGCGCTCTTATGGGTTTTCCCATAACATTCAATTATTTCGCATAAACTATTATCATGATTCACACCTACTTGGACAACAAAATAGAAGTACAATCGAACAAATCTCAAGATGGTATTTAGACTCGGACATGTAACGGTGATTTTTTTCAACATCCTTTGATGCGCATAAATGGCTTTCAGAGAATATATAACCGAATTTTTTACATTAATTAAACCTCAGATGTTCTAAAAGTGATCATAAATTTGTTTGGTTACTCAACGTAACAACATTCATGGATTTAATTGGGAGAGCATCATAAAAATGTTGGTCCATTTCATAGAGTTATAGATTACAATAAATAAAAGGTTAGATAAAAACTATGGGCTTACCTTTCACTTTTTCGATGCTTGATGTTGTTACAACTCACCAATAGAAATAATAATTTGGGTAGGACTTACAGTTCAGAAGAACAGTCAAATTGCAGTCTGAGATGGAAGTTTGAAATAATATTCATCTATTTTTCTAGGAAAATAAGTGAAGAAAGAATCCGCATAGTGTTTGATAATGAAACGCGTTTTTTCTGACTTTATATTCAGTGCGCAGTAATTAAAAATTTGATTTGTGATGGCCACATTGGGTCTCTAAAGCAAAAATTCGATTTCTCCAACGAGAAGGTTTCTACGAAATATACAGAGTGTATCACGATTAACTGGACAAACATGTATAGCCGTTTAGATGACATCGAGAATGTACTTATGATGTAATTTTTGTCTTATGACATATAATTTGAGCAATATCGTGATAAATTTGGTGAGTTGTGCGTGACCTTTGCAATGAAAGTTTCTGGTCACAGCCCAGTATTTTTGAGTGCATGATTCAATTGTAGTGTAGAAACCTAGGAAAAATTCAAAATGGCGGAAAACCTGCAAAGCTGGATATTTATTTTCTATTGCCGAATATTTTTTCAACGCACATGATTTTCTGAGATTTTCCGTGAAAATATTTTCACAAAGTTCGAACTCAACTTTTTTTTTCATGTCAAAAAAAATCACCCAAAATTTTTGAAAAATTTGTTGTTCTTTCATTTCAAACACTGATGTGAAAATAGAATAGAAAATATTCATTTGTATTTTTTTGCAGTCTTACAAGAAAACCGATAGGAGTAATTTTATTATTTTATTCGACGAATTTGAAAAAACAATTGCTGGGAACCGAACTCTCCACATTCGATCATCTATCGTTGGTAATGGACAATAAGGGTCTACATCCCTGAAAGAAAGGGGAGTCAGAAACGATTTATAATTTCTGATTGATGGAGGGATGTATGAGTGTATAAAGATAAAAATAATAAAAAAAATTTTTATAAGTATTAAATGCATGAAAAAGATATTCCCTATCATTTTTGGTTATTTTGTACCATCAAAACGAACCAATATTTTTGTGTTTATTCATTTCAGTATTGAAGTCTATCATTTAGTTAATCAAACGTCTATCTCATCATTCTTTCAGAATCTACCGTTTTTTTGTGAATAATATCACAACAATGTGTAATTTTCGCGAAATATATTTCCTTGAATTTTTCTATTCGAAATGATAAATATCCATTTTTATCAAAGACAATTTACTGAGGTTTGTTTTAGCCGTCGATTAGTGAAAATTATTTGTTTCTTACAATAATCATGGATTCTAACGTGGAATTGAATTTTTTTTAAATGACACGCCCCGCAGGTATCTCCTCCCAGATGACTGGTAAAGGAAAACAATTTGTTTTATTAAGCTGAATAATCCAATAAATGAAAATTAATGCACTGCACTGCCATTTGGCGGTATAAGTTTCTTATTCTGTAGGCGAAAGACTCTAATGCTGGCCATACACATTACGGTCCACCGGAGAGGTATACCTGCGCAGGCATGCCTATGCAGGTTTAATCCCACACACACACGCACAGGTTTAATCCCACACACGCTCCGGATGACCTGCACAAGCATGCCTGCGCAGGTATACCTCTCCGGTAGACCGTAACGTGTATGGCCAGCATTAGGGCCGGTATCATAAAAGGCGAACCGAGGATTCAACCGTGCGCCAACTACCAGATACTGAGGAATTTGATTGTTGACGCAACGGTTGAATCCTCGGTTGGCCTTTATAATATCGCCCCTTAATGAGATTAGAATAAATCCAATTCATACTCGATAGGTACAAGGCCGTAGCTAGAAAAAAATTTCGGGGGGAGGGGGGGTGTCCGTTGAACTGAGCTCTAGAAAAATTTCGGGGGGGGGACCGGACCCCATCGGACCCCCCCTGGCTACGGCCTTGGATAGGTAAGATTAGACCGTTTAGTCCGAAAGAGGGGAGATTTCGATTTCCACCAGTTTTTTAAATGAATTTTGTTGGTTTATAATCTGAAGTTTTTATCCGGGACATTCTGGCAGCTCATCAGCATTTAGGGGATACAGGGGGTCGGGTAGGTCGTCTAATTCGGAGGTTTTTGGCCTTCCTTCACGCGGACGGTCGTCAATAGCGAAAACACCGTCTTCGAAGCGAATGAACCACGTTTTGTTTTATTTGAAGCAGCATCTGCGTAGACTTTTTGGACCTCTCGATGCGCTTCGGCCGCCGTTTTCTTCTAATGAAAGATGATAATCAACGCTTCGCGCAAATAACAATTATTGGCCGCATTATTCACCTAATCAAAAGTATACAGGGTGAAAGTCTCTGACTTCTACCTTTTTTTCATTTTCCATTGTTCCGAATTCGGGTGTGTTAAATAGATAATAAAGCCATTTGAAAACAAAAATGGTACAAATACGTGCCCGATACGATTCTCTGCTAACACCTCAAAGTTGATGTTCCTCGATTGAAATTGAGTTAACACATCAGAGAATACTCTCAAGTACTACCCCTATTTGAAAAAAAAATGTTACAAACACGATATTTTAGTTAGTTTTATCCGATTATGTCTGCAATTGGAAAGCCATATTTATCTCACCAAAATAAGTTCCTTCTTCGATTTTCCTGAAGATTAGTTTGTGCCCAACTAGCAAAATAGTCCCCTAAAAGAACGAAATTATTTCATAATCATTATATTGCGCAGGTTGAAACAATAAAATTATTTTTCAATGCGTCCAATACGACAATTTCATCATAAAATATAGGGATTTCTATAATGCGGTTGTATAGACGTTCTCACAACTCATATCATACGATAGAGAAATAGTCTGAGTGAACAAATTTTATAACAGTTGCATAACGTACTATAAAATTCTTATAAAATAATTTTAAAGCAGTCTTATACAGATTATAATACGGTTGCATAGCTATTGTGTTACTTATAATAGCGGCGTTAAAAGTTGGTTGTAAAAGAATCTGTATAGATATGTAGTTGTATTAGAGTTCCATAAGAAAAGTAATAAGATTGTTGCTTTACGCAGAAGTAGAACATTACACAATTAAACTTTATTAGTTTTATAATCATCTGATAACTAATGCAGAATTCCCTCTTATGAAGAGGTTATAGGATAAAAATGTTGTGTGTAATGTGTAATGAATTAATCTCCTGCGTTATAAAATCACTTTAGAATCTCCATATACCTCTATCTACAAAGATATATGAACATCACATACTGTAGTACATACTAGAAAAATTACGCGGGTTTTCTTTTCGTTTACAAAATGAATTCGGCAATATCTGATTGTGAGTGGAAACGAATAAGTGGTCATTCTAAAAGATCAGTACATCTTGTACCATGGAATACTTCAGACACAGAGCCCGCGTGGAAAGATATCCTCGTATAAAATCTATTTCTTTAAAAATAAACATGGACGGGTTTCCAATAAATGAAAGTTCAAAGTGCGAATTTTGGCCCCCAGAAATTAAACCGCTTGTTATCGGAATCTATAGTAGCACTGGGAAACCTTCTAATGCTGGCGGCGATTTGCGAACAGATGAGGGTTGCCGAAATAGAAAAAATGGAAAACATCATGAAACTGAAACTGCACTAGTGGAATTTCAAATGGATATATGGGAGAAGATTTTCGTGTTAGGGATTCTTTACAATTCATTGATCTAGGTGTAATGAAAAGATGTCTAACAGGGTGGAGAGAGGTGAATTTTAGAAATTACTCCACAAAATGGTGTGCTAATGACATAAAAAAAGTATCAAGATTTTTAAAAAATTGTAAGATGTTTTTCCAAATAATCTGTATACAGAAGTTATCCGAAACTCAATATAACTGAATGATTGTTTACTGTTGTACCACAAGCCAGTAAGCGATAAATCTGTTCTATTATGTATTTTGCGAATGCGCTATAGGAAAACGCGGATATCTAACGTACAGTGTTGCTAGCTTGGGCACTTAGTCGTTATATTATACCAACAGGCAACATTCATAATATTAGGTGCAATAAATAGGAAGTGAACCATTTATTTTATTATGATGCATCTTAAAGTTAAAAATGTTTTGCAATTCAATTGAAAAAGTCATCTCTATTTCACACCAATAGACCATAAGAATACAATTCATATCATTCTCATCTCTGACGAACAAATCGTTTGGAGATGTAATTTCTTGAAGTTTGAATAACTTCGCTTCGCAAAAAATTTTACAAGAGCGCCGGGCGCCGAAGCAACCTGACCTCACGTTAGAGTGCTTAAAACATTTTTTCACTAGGGCAACATTTTTTTAATAATAACTGGAAAAATATTTTTGCACGCATCAATGTGTTGAATCACTCATCATACATACTCGTTGTGTGTAGTATAAAATCTGGCAACATTCAAAGGTGGTCAAGAATCAAAACAGAGCAATAATGACTCTTGGGACTATCAAAAGCAATGATATGGCGTTGTTATAAACAACATTATAAAACTTTTATATCGTATACAGTTCAGAAGGAAATAGAATCATTGTATAAGGTCTCTTAAGTGTGTTGTACCATATACGCCATTTTATTAAACTGTCGGCTGTTCAGAAACCGCCGCCATTGTGAAAAAATCATATATAAACGTAAAAAGGTGAAATGAAAATTGATTTTTCAGAGAAATGTAGAGATTTTTCCCTGCTTTAACAACAGCCACAATATATGTTTTGGTCTAAGTTGACAATTAAACAAATAAAACATGATTTGTTAATTTTTATCTTTCAATATTACCAATAAAATGTATACTAAACTGAGGCGCTTTCATTTTTTATCAACAATATATGCATATATTATCAGAAAAGTTAGCTGCGCAAATAAATTTAGACCCTGGAGTAGCGATATAGATCCTTAATATGTTCAATATGATTGAAACAGATACAATACCTCCATTACCCACCGCCATATAATGCCTGTTGCATTATAATATTGTCTCTGTCATGACACAACGCAAACGTTGACCTAATAAAATATTCTTGTGACAATTCTATTCCGAATTTCAACAGTAGAGAACAAAATTATTTTATAGCGATTCTTTCTGCATTATAAAATACTTTCTTAGTAGTTCTATAAATGTTCGTTGAATACTGCTATTCAAAAGTTTTATAGCAGTTCCCAAATGGTTTTGTAAATGCATTGTATAAGTTATTTCGAAGACATACTTATAGGACAGTTTTATCGTGATTATCTTATAACATTATTATACATTATTTCTATTTCATAAATAGAATTAGCATAGTTTGTCAGATAAGATAGATGTGCATTTAGCGTTCTTAAGAAGTTTAATTGTTTAGCATATATAAAGACGATTTGTCATTCGACATTTGTGTTGTTCAGAACCAATTGTCGTTCCCGCTGAGGATTTCCTAATTTTCGCAAGTGAAAATAACGAACATTCAGCAAATTGAATTAATTGTTTATGTTTCGTTGGTGAGTTGATTTCCATTTCACGGATAAATAACAAACATCTGGCTATTCCTGCGATAAATCGATCTGAAAACTAAAGGAGGCCACACTTCTCACGATATTATTATGGCTGTAAACGTTCATTGCCCGATCTGTGATGACAACTTCATAGTCAATAACAAATACATACAGTGCAACTTATGTTCACTTCATATTCATGTACAGTGCCTACGACTGAAAGATCCTGTTCTGAAAGCTTTAACTGAATCAAAGAATCTACGATTCTATTGCGAAGTTTGCATTCCAATTGTGGACTCGAAGCTAACAAACTTGTCAACATCTGATCCTGAAGTTCCAAGCGAACAGTTCAAGTCATCAAACCTCATCGAACAGATAGTATCTAAAACAGCAGAACAGGTCATGTGTGAGATGGAGAAAAATTTTTCCAAATTTAAGGAGGAAATTGTAACGGAAGTTCATATTCTGAAAGAAAGTAACGTCGATTTAGTTCGCCTCCTGACTTCGCACGAAGAGTATCCAACATTAGATACAACTGGGAAAGTACCAATGGGATGTAATCCGGATGGGGAGCAAGACAACTCTGTGAAGGTGGATGGACAGAACAGCTCCAAATCAGCTAGCGTTGGTACCTCGAAGAAGAAAGACACCCACAGCAATACGAAGCCTCTACAAAAGTCTAAAGATAGTGCTCCGAAACCTCCTAGGAAAGCTACAACCGTAGTGAAAGGTTCGTCAAATAAAATGAGCGGACCGACTACCAGAGGCACAGGTGAGTCGAATACATTGATTCAGCTGGCTCCCAAGGGGAGAAATTGGATTTGGTTGGGAGGACTTGCTGGCACAACAACTGCCGACAACATAGTATCATATGCCAGGGGAATATGGCCACAGAAAGATATTTTATGTTTTGACCTTAAATCAAAACGATCAAATAAATCATTTAAACTGGGAAGTAGAGATTTGAACTCGGAGGAATTGCTCCAGGCCAAGCACTGGCCGGAGGGAACGCTCATTAGACCATTTCGGAATGAAAAACGGGATTTTTCCTCTTAGACGTCGATTTCATGCTGGCCATTCCGATAGATTTAAGTTTAATTGTTATTATCAAAATGTGAGGGGTTTGCGAACAAAACTGGGCGAACTTGCGAACTCAATCTTAAGCGTGAATTTTGATGTAATTTTACTTACTGAAACTTGGTTGACTACTGATTTTAATAATGCTGAATTGGGTCTAAATAATTATTGTATATATAGAAAAGATAGAGACTCAACTAACAGTGATAAACAGAGAGGTGGAGGAGTTTTAATGGCTGTCAAGAAATGTTTATCATCCCGTCAATTGTTTATTGGTTGCTCCAACATAGAACAACTGTTTGTCGCGGTTAGCGTGGGTCCAAAAACTCTATTATTCTCGAACATCTATATCCCACCGAACAGCACAGCAGTACTGTATGAGACTCACTGTGATGATCTCGAGTATGTAATGGATCAGTATCCTTCCGCAGAATTAATCTGTTGCGGAGATTATAATCTACCTGGAGTACGTTGGGGAGTCGATGCATCATTAAGCATGGGTAAGGGTAGAGACTCTTATATTGATTCTATAATAGGTGCCACTATGGCAACATTGCGTTTGGATCAGCTGAATCAGATAAAAAATTGTAACGACGTTACGTTGGACCTTGTTTTCGCTCAGTCCTCCAATGTAAAGGTCGAATCTGCTCATGAGATTCTTTTGAAGTGTGATTTACATCATCCACCTTTATATCTCTCTGTTTCTAGTGAAGAGATTCCAGATCTTGAACAATCAATTTATTCATTCTATGATTTTAAAAATGCTAACTACGACGGTCTGATGATGTATTTGGAGAGTATCGACTGGTCACCTCTCTTGAATGGCAAAGAAGTTGAAGGCTGTACCGATTTCTTCTATGAGGTTGTTTTAAACGGAATAAAAATATATGTTCCCGAAAAGAAGGGAAGAAAGTACAGTTTTCCATGTTGGTTCTCGAACGAGTTAAAGAAAATGATATCGGAGAAAAAACATGTTCATAAAAGGTATAAACAAGGGGGCGATGCTATAGACTATTTGTTGTTTAAAAAGCTCAGAGATGGATGCAGGTTGGAGACTGACTTATGTTACAGAAAATACATAGAAACGGTCGAAGCTGAAATTTCTAGTAACCCTAAGTATTTTTGGAAATTCATTAATGATCGTAAGACCCAAAAGGGACTCCCGAAAACCATGTTCTATAAAGAGAAAACTGCAAACAACAGCATCACTACGGCAGAACTTTTCAGAGAATACTTTTCAGGTATTTACAAAGAGCCAAATGTTGATAGTAACCGAACGGTATACTATGATCAAACAGTTGATATTCAGAGTTGTCATTTCTCCGAACAGGAAGTCCTTGAACTCCTGCAGGCATTACCTGAAAAAAGCGATTGTGGACCTGACAAGGTGTCAGCGTTATTGCTGAGAAGATGTAGTTCAGTTTTGTCAAAACCCTTATGTTTCCTGTTTAATTTATCTGTAAATACAGGTAAATATCCAAAACATTGGAAATCTAGTTTTATCACTCCAGTATTCAAATCGGGAGACATTGGTGATGTAATGAGCTATAGGCCAGTAACAAAGAGTTCTTATATCCCAAAAATGCTTGATACGCTTATTACAAATAAGACAACACCCATTCTCAGACGAATTTTTATTAATGAACAACATGGATTTATTGCTGGTAGATCAGTAACAACGAATCTTTTATGTTATATTGATATCATTCTATCAGCAATGGAAGACAAGTTACAGATTGATGCGAATTACACTGACTTCGCAAAAGCCTTTGACAGGGTTCCTCACTGGCTGCTGATCATCAAGCTTAAGGCACTGGGCATTGGATCACCACTGCTGGATTGGATCTCGAATCGTCTGAGAGGGGGGGTACAGTACGTTCGAGTTTCGGACATTTGCTCTGAGGGTATTGATGTCCGTTCCGGAGTCCCACAGGGTTCACCGATATCACCGCTTTTATTTTTATGCTTTATTAACGACATCAAAGCTGTCATAGTACACTGTTTTTTTTTACTGTTTGCTGATGACTTAAAGTTGTTTCGGGTTATCAAATCCTTGCAGGATTGTCTGTTATTACAGAGAGATCTGGATAATATTGTCGAATGGTGTTCTAAAAATGACATGGAACTCAATGTTGATAAATGTCAGACTATGAGGTTTTATAGGAATAACTCGCCAGTGTTCTTCAATTATTCAATAAACGGATCCTGTTTAAGAACAGTTGAAGTGGTAAGAGACCTCGGAGTCCTGCTGGACGGAAATTTGACCTTTATTGATCACATACAAAATGTGTCTGCCAGGGCCCTCCGAATGCTCGGCTTTCTCAAGAGAAATATGCAGCATTTTGGGGTTCCTGCAATAAAAACTGTATACGTTGCCCATGTGAGAAGTATTCTGGAATATTCATGTGTAGTTTGGTCACCTTCTTATAGAGTTCATATTCAAACCATTGAGAGGGTACAAAATAAATTTCTGAAATGGATAGCATATAAATGGGGTTACACTCGCGAATCAATTAATTATGAAATTATTCTTGATAATTTGTCCCTCACTCTTCTCGAGACGAGGCGTCGTAATTTTGATATTATGTTGATTTATAAGATTATACATAATTTTATTGATTGTCCTTATCTTCTGGATAATGTTAAAATAAATGTTCCTCAGAGGAGCCTTAGAGCCTGGGATATGTTCAGAATCAAGTTCAGTAGAACGAACTATTTAATGAACAACCCCCTAGATAGAGCATTAAGGGCTGCTGGTTCGGTGGATATAGATTTGTTTCATGTCTCAATTTTTCAATTGAAACGTTTTTTTTGAAGTGTTTCATTAGTTTCATTCAATTTGTAATCATTTTGGTGGTTTTTTTTTTTTTTTTTTTTTTCATTGAATTTAAGTTAATTTTAATATATATTTTATTTTAATTTTATTCTGTAATATTTGTAAAATGGCAAGTCCGTTGATAAATAAATAAATAAATAAATAAATAAATAACGGTTGTATAGGTTACTAAAGAATTGTCCTAAAAGAACTGATCTGTTGTATAAACTGGGGCCCTTTTTGGTTGTAAAGACATTGTATAGTGGTTTATAGCCACATAATAAGATTTTCACGGTTCTATAAGATATGCTGTATAGCATTTCTCACAGCCTTTATGGAATTAGTTTTGCTAGTTGGGTGAGCGCTATAATAATATTTTCTCGATATCCCAAGAATATCTTGTAAAGAATGTCTCTCCATCAATTCATCAGTATTTTCCATGAATCAGCCTAAACTCACCCATTTTGTATCCATTCTGTGAATACATCACAGAAATTTTAAAAAGATGTTGCCCGGTTGTTTATTTTTTCATTGAGGTGAATGATTTTTCAGGTAACAGTATAAATAACTATGAATTCTGCCGTTTCCATCAAAAATCGACTTCGCCGAAAAATCTCACGACGCATGCGTATAGCGAAAACCGGCGGAGTACATTGGTAATCTCAATTACCGTTGGACGCGCTGCCAAAAAATTGAAAAAACTCAAATTCGAAATTTTTTTTTAATCATTATGTACAATTTTGAGGTGTTTATTAAAATATACTCTTTTATTACTCAAAAAACGTAAGATTTCCTGTTTCATTTATAAACGAAAAAATTGCAAATTGAAATATACTTCTATAATTAACAAAAAAATAAGTTAATAAAGTTAATATTTAATAAGACATCTACAATATTTTGAAAAAGTTGTAGAATCTTGTTTAAATAATATTTTTAGATGACTATTTATTGCTGTTTTAAGATAATTCATATACCTGAGTGACCTTTGGTCAATTTTTAACCCATTGTAAGTTATTTCATAGAGAAGTGGGGACTGAATTACTCTAATGGTGGGTTTCATAAATCGTTGATTGAACAAATCACAGAATTATTCGACGAAATTGTCAAATCAACCAATAGGATTTCTAATTTTCGAAATTTTCAGCATACAATTGCTTGATTGAGTGAGTTGTGAGAAATTTACTTTATTAAAAGAATTGTTTGGAATCTACATAGCAAGGTAAATACTATCTGTATTTTAATCTATATTAATCAACTTTAAATGAAAATAGAAATATTTTCTTTCATAAATAGTATGTTTAACGTAACTTAACCTGAAAAATTAAAATTGAATGATATTTTAGTACAAGAATAAAATGCGTAATCAGAATTAAGTATCTAAAGTCAATAGTACGATTTACCTGTATATTTATATTGTATAAGATTTTCTCTGACATGAATGTAATTCGAATTAAATAAATAAACTCTTTATCCCAAAAAAAAATGCAGCAATCACATTTTTTTGGTGAAATTGCACATAGTGATTAAAAAAAAATTTAGAATTTGAGTTTTTTCAATTTTTTGCATTTTCTGAGAACACTCCTTATAGTAATGTATATTTCAACGAACAAAAAGCCCCCAAACTTTTTGAAAAAAGCTGATATTTTGACGTCAGAATTTTCGATTGAAAATTAGGGTGCTTTTTTGATATTAAGTTAAAATAAGACGAAAACATAAATATTTTAAATCAAATAAATTACAGTGTATTCGGGATATAATAAGGTAAGTTTTCACAAAATTTCGTACAAAAAAATTTTTTTATGAGAAAGATATAAATAAAAAACCTAAAACTTGGTTTTTTGAAATTTTCATATAAATTTTGAGGTTATGTGAAAAAATTGTGAATACAAAAGTTGTAGATCTTTCTATTACCTACAACTTTGCCCCTTAACTTTTTTCCATAGGACTCGTAGTTTTGCCGGAAATCAAGGAAAACCATTTTTCACCCTTAAAAACTCACCCCCTCCCACTTCCCGGACTCGGATCGACCGAAATTTATTTTTCCTTTCATTTTGATCATATTCGCCTCCTTTTTTAATGGGTTTCATCCTACTGTAATTTTTTTTTGTTTCAAAAATTATCGACCCTGGTCTATGAACCGTTTTTTTAGCGGTTTTATAGCATTTTCGAGTGTATTTATGAGTTGGCTACGCCGTAACTTTTATATCAGGAGAAATATTGCATAAGTTCCGATTGAGGAATATGCACCATGAATAGAGTAACCAATCAACCAGAATTCAGTTGATTCGAAATAACGGTTCCGAAGATAAAAACTGAAAAGTGTTTTTTCATTTATTTTGGACACTATATCTTTCAAACGAAACCTAATTTCGAAAAATGGTATGGAAAAAAAATGTCTCGTTTGACGAGAGTAATGTACAGCTAAAATATATGTACAAGTCAAAGATTCACCCTGTATGATGCCCATGCAAAACCACTAATGTGTTAAAACGGTTTGTTCATCAATTCGATGAGCATTTTTGATATTTCAAAACTATTTCACCGAAATCTTTGAGATAGGTTTGAAATACATACTGAGAATGTCAATTCTAATTCAATGTCTAATTATTAGAGATCGTATGGAAGATATGAAATATAAAATTGCGTAAAACTAACACGTGGAAGCGGGTGAAGTTTCCAACAAATCAAGAGATATTTCAGATTGTCGAAACTGTACTCCGGTGACCAATTTCATAGTACCTCTGACTCTTTTACAGATAGGTTCAGGAACTACTTTGAAAGACTCATGGGCCACCTCTATTGCTTCTAACTCAGATCACATGATTTTTTCCATATATTTTTCCTTCGTTGACTGGACTTGAAGGTCATATTCTAGATATATTTCAGCTCTAATCGTTCTCCGTTATCTAGAATCTATAAACAATTATGTATTATTCGATCAACAATTCGTCTTCAAAAAGGATAGCGCCAACGCGACAAGTTAATTCGGTAGACATGGAAATCCATTCCAGCATGATCCGAATGTTCGGTCAATCGGTATCGAATTGCACGCCAAGGGCACATGTCGTTACCTTCATATTATGAGCTTGTTTTAAGGGTACCGGAAATGCAATGTGTTTCTAATAACTACTCCATCTGTCGCTAGCAACTTTTCACCCGGATTTACTGGACATCTGACGTATTTTCTGTTTATCCACGCAATGACGAAAACGTGACCTGAAGAACTGCTAATGAGTAGTGAAGAAACGAGGGTTTAGGTATTGAATAGATATCAATTAACATTTCGGAGCTGTTGCTTTTAATTTCAAGAGTAGATTTTTTCATCATATTTGCATAATATTGCTCCAATTTCGATTGGGAATTTCAATCTCCAATCATAATTGAATATTTCCCTCTCGAATTAAGTTATTTCAATATAAGGAGTGATATGTATCCACTAAACAATGAAAGAATGAGATTACCTAAATTGTACAAAGATCTATATAGCCAAAAGTGATAATTTTTAATTCCCAATATTATATAACGTCGTGGATTAAGGGGTGTGGGAAATGATCAAGAGTGATTTTTTTCCTCTCTTCTTTATTTCATCTGTCTACGTTTCGACCCCGTTTGGGATCTTCTTCAGGACTCTAAAATTTTTTACATACAATAAATTAACTCAAATAACATTTACAACAAGGACATACCGAAATACAATACCGGAATTGCCGAGTCCAAGTGGAGGAGTAACTCTGTGATTACAAGTGTCAGTGTCGCGTCCTAATATTGTTCTGTGACCTAACCCCGTTTTTTAATTGCGATATATGTGAAATGCCGAATGTTCCGAGATCTATAACTCTAGTTTTAATTTAAAAAAAAAGTTATCCCCCTTGTCAGAATATTGCTTGACAGGTTCAGGTTCCGCCGTTTTCACCAAGAAAATTTGACTTTCATTTTCACGATTGGTAGTTGCTTGAAATCACGCAGCATTGATTATAGAGAGAAAGCTAACACCTGCCCACCTCTGTATTTCGGTATGTCCTTGTTGTAAATGTTATTTGAGTTAATTTATTGTATGTAAAAAATTTTAGAGTCCTGAAGAAGATCCCAAACGGGGTCGAAACGTAGACAGATGAAATAAAGAAGAGAGGAAAAAAATCACTCTTGATCATTTCCCACACCCCTTAATCCACGACGTTATATAGCTAAAGTTACATTGATATTTCGGAAATCGATACTGATGGCCTCCTCTATACTTTCATCATGAATATTTCGGGTGTTTTTTCAAAGTGATAGAATTTTCGATAGGGATAACTGTGATTTGACCGAAGCCATGTTATTTTGACATTTGTGTTCAGTACCTTAGCATTGACAAGTTATCATGGAAAGACTAATGCCGCAACAACGTGAACAAACTGTTGAAATTAATTTTCAAAATCAGTGTTCTATTCGCCAAACTTATTGAGCACTTCGTGAAATTTATGGATTACATAATCGTCCATCAAAGCATCCTATTCTATACATTTTCTCTACTCGATGCAACAACAACAAGACGAAGAACTGTACTTACAGTTACATAAGAAAATAATCGCTGCTGTAAGTGATAGTGTTAATGAAGATCCAGATTTGTGTATTCGTCGACATTCACAAAAAATTCCACTCTGTGTAATATACTTGGAATACTGATTACTGTTTATTGGGTCAGATATAGACTTTCCTCTCATTCAGTGGAACTCTTTAAATATCATCGCTTCATTTTTCTTCGAAACTGATGGTTTTCACCCCAAGTGTGCTTTCTAACATCTATTCCTCCCAATTTTCGTCCTTTGAGATGAATATCACATCTCTCGATGATTCTTCTTCTCTAGATCGATTTAGTAGACAAATTAATGCATATAGAAAGCGCCATCTTCGAAAATGGAAGGGAAATGTAGGAAAACTGTCTTGTCGAAAAAATACTGGAAAAAAGAGTTTTGAGGAAAATCTCAAAAAGGTAATTTGCTGTGGATGATCGAATGCTTCGGGAAATGGCTTCCTCAAAAAACTCACAATATCTCAGGATGTGTCATTCAGGGTACCTGAAAGTGATTCTAGATCAATCGTCCTTTCACCGCATATTGAAAATTTGTTAAGAAGATTGTAGGCAGGTACGTAGCGAGGAGGAGGCCCGGGGGCCCGGGCCTCCCCCGAAATATCAAAAAATGCCTGTATATTTGACAAAATTTGCATTGTTTACTCATTGTTGGCCCCCCTCGAAAAAAAGTCCTGGATACGTGCCTGATTGTAGGTAGTATTTTACTTTGGTCAACCCAGAATATTATAGCTTAATTTGAATACGAAAAATGTTTAAATATCTGCCAAAAAAAATTGACAGCTGTCAAAAAAATTGACGGCAGCTGTCAAAGCTATTGTACAACACAAATATTGGGAAATTCTCGTAAATAATTTGGTATCATTTCATATGGTTGTGGTTGAGCGATCTGGACAACAATACAGCAGAAATCGTGACGATGTGATATAGCCTTCGTGCAAGTGGAATGAGTGCTCAACATCTTAAAAAAAAATCTAAATTCATCACTACATTCGAAGATCTTACATTGATATTATTTGCTGTTTATGTGCGTGAAACTATACCTATTCATACGAATCAAATTTAGGAGACAGATAAATTATCTATTTATATTCTTGATCCAAGAATGTAATAATAATTATTCGAAATATGAGAATCGTATATCTAAGTATATCTAATATTGCTACGAGTTGGAATAGTATATAGCAATCGAAAATGGAAAGGGATTTGTGTGGAAGAGTGTGCCAATCTCGACATTCATTTGCAGTTGTATCAAGTGGGTGTCACTATTATTAGTGGGAGGATCATTCTAACTTTGCGTTAAGAGCACGAATCAGCAGGTGGAAATTTTCCTGACCATAAATTGAAATTATTATTCTATTATTAGTAATATTGATTAGTGCTGGAACAATAATTAATAAGCGAAGTATCTCCTAGTACTCATATTATATATCCAGGAATCAAATAGTTTTCAGATAATGCGCAAGAATCCGGGTACACACGATTATTTTCATTTCAAACACGATGGTGAAGACCGCATATTGGTAACTTCTTGTTTCTTATAGGGTGTTTGCAAATGTGCATTTTCAAAAAGTGGCTGTAACTCTTTTCCTGCCAAGATTTTTTCCTTTTTGTGGGAAATTTCTGAAGTATTTTTTCACGAAAAATTCGATGATGTCAGTTTTTCTTGACACTTTTGCTTTGAAAAATATTTTTCCAAATGGGACACTCAATATATTAGGTGGATCTGGAAACTACCATTTCAAAAAAACCATCTTGATAGGTATTTAGGTTCCGTTTGAAGAAAATATTTTTCCATAAATAATAATCAATATGTGAGGACCAGAAAAAAACTACTCACACCATTAAATTCTACGTCAAAAAGGGCTGCAGAATTATCATATAAAAATAAGAAAAAATTGACAACTTCACGAAAATATCCACTTCCGAACACTCTTTTGTGATGATAGATATCGATTTGCAGCTCTAACCGTTGAGTTTGTTGAAAATTGACCCTCAAGTATCGATATCAGTTTTCGTCTATCTGACTATCTGAATGATACAAATAGGGTAGGAAAATATACTGGATTTACAAAATTCATATAATAAATTTGAAATTTGTGCGTAATCAATTGTTTTCAAATAATAATACGTCTTTAATTTCCAAAAAAGTAACCTCGAAATTCATGAAAACACAAAATTTAACATAACAGAATTATAAATGAAGAAATGATTCGTCATTTTGAGCTTTATTGTAAATTTTGGATCGATCGATTATGTGGTTATGGCGAAATTTTAGGGACAATCAAATTTTCAAAAACATTAACTCATAAACCATTGGGTCATTCAAGAATTTAACCGGTGCATGAGAATTCAAACTCACAGATATTTTCTAGCGAAAGTAATCATGTTTACGGATGACCGCGAAATTCGAAATTATCACACATTCAGCAAAAATAGCATGATTCTGAACAACGACGAAAACCGCTGTTTTGAAAGTGGTTTCCCTATAATAATGTTGCTTGTATGTTATTTTGTGAAGGAAACCATTATTTTCCCACAATTCTTTTCTTATGAGCGGATAACCTTCCACGACCAGAACGAATAAAAAAATATTGACATTTTTGTTAAAAGGATATCAATGAGGTCTCAGAAATACCCTTATAATTTTCTCCATTTAAAAAAAAACGGCAAAACATTTTGGCATCTTAAATTTGTTATTTCTTGGTTGAGACTGGCTGAATACATTTAGGAAATACTTCAATACTAACTTTATTGATCACAAAATTCTAAAAATGATGATATTTCGCAAAAATATCATGAAGATTTGTTCGGCTATGGGAGAGGTGCCCAAGATGATCCCCTTCAGCAAGAATTGACGTAATACCTCAATTTTTTTCGAGTAGCGTGAAAATGAAAATGAATACTCCTCCTAGTATTCATCTTTCTATTTTCTTACACGATATAGTCAGTCGCAAAAGATTTTGACAAATATTCTCGATTTTACAAAACCGTACAAAAGGATCATCTCATACACCCCGATGTTAAAGATGATCCCTGTGGTATTGGTAAGATGATCCCAGGGATTATCTTATTCCTTTTTTCGATAACTCCCATATTTTCAAAAATGAAATCTGTGAAAACAAATATCTGCAGAGATTATAGAATAGTTTAATAGAGGTAATGAAATGAAATACACATCTGAAAAATAACTAAAAATCAACACATAGGTAAAAATAACATTTTAAACTGCATGAAGAGCATCGGAACACCCGACTATATATCTTCAATTGAAAAGCCTCATTCCTTTCGCCAGAATGCATCCCTTCTTTGATTTTCCCTAAGTGAAGCTATGATTGTAGATAAACATTAATGATTTATTAAAATTCTCCCTGATCAAAAATATCTCATTTTGAGCAAACTTTTTTTATTCATTCATCTGAAAAAAATTATAATTCACAAATTTTCCAAAATTATCGTTTCTCTCCGAAATATGTAACCCTGATCGTTTTCAAGTATAGTTTCAGGGTATATTTTTTGGTTTTTCATGAGCCAACGATGAGAAGTAACAGTAACAAGGCCTTACCAGAACAAGGGGTTTTGTAGAATGTAAGAAAAAAGCATAAGGTCGCCCCTAAAATCAAACAAAAATATTTAATATACAAATTCGGAATTACCTAATACGTACCTACTTCTATAGGTTCCCATTCTAGTCATCTATACGACTTCAAACTGTATGATCTGAAATTTGATATTATAATAAATTCAATCGCAAACTTCGGTCCAGAAAGAAAGAACTGGATCCGCTCGTATTGCTTTATAACCTTAGACTATATATCGGGTATAGACAAAGTTTGTATCATTATTGAACCGAACTAGTTTATTGTTAGATGACCGAGATATTCGCATCCTATGCGTCCCTCTAGTGGTGACTTTGCGAACATAGCAGAGGAAAATAAGGCTTGCTACAACTCCTCATGTCTAACGTTTGGATACAATCGCATAGAGGGAGCCAGACCATAATAAAACGTTGATTTTTCATGACGGGTGTTTTTGGAATTCCGAATTCGGAATACTTCTTGAATTCAATTGTATACGTACATTATAATGAATTATTTAATTTTTTTTTTTGAAATACAGATGATTATGTGCTCTCGCTCATTGACCATGGAGTATCGTCTATTTTGACGATTTTTTCATTCGTCGTTTATCCCTAGGAACTGAATTGGTTTGTCAATAATCAATATCAAATATGTATATCGAACTCAGTTTCACCTTCTTCATGTCCTTCAACTGTGGAGTTTGCAGCACCAGGGCAGGGTAAATTAAAACAAAACTGAAAACTCTTGCGATTTATCAAAATTATAAATCTTCATATTTCTGTAAAAACTTAGGTCAGAGAAAAATTCTTTGATCGCTGTTTTCGAATCTTTTCGACACCTGTGAAAGTTTTTTCAGTTGGTTTCTTGAAATAGTATGTATATAGTAAATGCGAATCTATCCTCAATTTGACTTCACTCTGATTTCACTTCAGTGCCCATAGGGGCACTGGATGAAGAAATATTACAATATTCAAAACCGATGCAGTTATTGTGTCCTATAGAACTTGATGAATTCGAAAATGGGTTACTAGTGAACTATTTCTTGGAGTTTGTACCTACTTTGTATATCTATCAATTTGATTATTAGTGTGGAACTGAGAAAAAGAAGATGTGACTAGAAAATTGGCTTTTGAGTCGGTAAATATTTTGATATTATTATATACAGCGTGAGTGTTCGATTTATAAATTTATTGTAACTGTTGATATTTGAGGCCCAGAGAAACCATTTTCTCATCTTCCCCATTTCTGAATTTGGCTCTGTTAACGCAATATAGCCATTTTTCGAATAATACGCGATCAGATAAGATTTTTGGTATGAATTAAAATTACCGAAAAGTTATACAGTTCTCGAGTTAAAATGAAGTGACATTTGTAAGAATTACTTCAGTACTAACCTTATTGTAAACGACATTTCGTAACAGCAGAGCAGTAATAAGTTTTGTTTGCATTTACGTATTTGCGAATAAATTGCAATAATAATTTCTCCAAAAAATCTTTGTTCGAGACTGTTGATTTTACTACAGAGAATCAAGGTTAGATGAACTAAACGAAGGTAATTTTTGGTAATGATTAACCAGCAATGGGGATTTCTAGTACCTCGAAATAAGGAGTTTTCTTCACAAGACGTAATGGAGGCAGAAGACACTTGTAAGCATCAATTCACTTTGAACTTTGAGGAACTGATTTATTATTCGATATAAGGATTAGACGCGGTTTTTAGGACTTCCGATTTTGGAGTACACTGGTTGCTGGATATAGTCTAAGGTTGCTTCACAGTCTTCACACGTTTCAATATTTGTCCAGACTTATTTTACCCGAATAATTGCACGCTCCAAACAGCACCCAGTTAACTGCAGGTTGGGGATGATATGCTTCCGGTAATAAGTAAGTGGTTTGCTGTTTATGTACGAGTATTGCGGCTATATAAAGGACAAACGAATGAGTTTTAACAAAACTTTTCTCATTGCGTTTAAAAATATTTGCCTCCAATATCTATTCACTTTTAGGTACGTGCAATTGAACCATCCTTTAGAGCACCTTGTAGAGTCAGAATATGATGAGCCTTTTCTTTCTGGTTAATATGCACCAATCAACGACTCGTCACCTTTTATTATTCCAATGAGTTTAAATATACCTAGAGGAACAACGCCCTTGAAAGAATTGAAGCTAACTAATAAAGTAACTATAATCTGCCTTGTCAGTCTGGTCCATTTTGTTAGCTATTCATTTACAGAAATCTGCAGTATATTTATTTCCCTCTAGTACTTTGAGTCATTGGCAGGTTCGGATTCCACCAAATATATTTCTCTCTTACAAACGATGTGGACGGGAGATCGTGTAGATCATTCGAATTACAAAAATGAATAAATCACGCATTCGTACCCAGCCCGCTTTGAAAATAGTGCTTCAGTTCAGCTACTCACCGCCAGATGCGAAGGTAAAAAATTTCGATTCTCTGAAACATACTTTAGCCTCTTAAACGATAGAAGGAACTACAACTAAAACTGGCTTCAATTCTTCAAATGACGTTGTTCCTCTTGGAATGTTTAAACTCAATTACTATACTATACAGGGTGTCCCACGGTCGAGTGCCTATTAGACGTTTCTGGAGAACTGGACATATTTGAAATCCGAAAATTAGGATTATGATATTGTTGGAAATTCTCTACAGACCGAAAATATTTTTGGAGCTTGAGCGCTTCCGGTTATACCGGAAGTGGAAATAAATTTGTTCAAAAAATATTTTTTTCAATATTTTCGTTTCTGATATGATTGAGTATTCAATGCTGAATACATTTCTGTTGAAACCATTGTATTCATTCGAATAATTTTCGAAATATCGGAAAAAAACCTGAAAAAAAGTCAAATATTCATCGTCAGTGTTATGTTCATTATTCTTATTCTGAAAATCCCGAGTGTAAACCATTCTCACAACGTCAAAGTAGAAGAATGTGTAAAGGTCATGCATCTTTTGAATTTCATAAATATCATCACAGGGTGTTTCAAATTTTGTGTCGAAAACAGTGATCGAAAATTGGCCATAACTTCTGTTTTTCAAATTAGAACCCTATTTTTTTATGATTGCGTTAGATTCTGCGAAGAAAAATAATGATAGCATTCTCAGATGCTCTTGCTCCTTAATTCAGTAATTTCCGAGATATTTGAGCTTTTCTGAATTCATGTTATACGTAGAGTCAAATTCATCTTATCTTTTGCATGAGAATATTCTGTGACCAAAGAAGAATTATTTCATTAATAATTCACAAGTGACAGCTCTCATTTTGGGCCTTAACCTTACTTCTCGATTTTACTTCAATGGTTACTATGGTTTCATAAGAATAGTCATCGAATCTGTTGGCATGAGAATATTCTGTGACCATAGAGGATAAATGATCCCATTAATAATTCACAGGTGACAGGTCCAATTATTAGTTGTTACTATGGTTTTATGAGTTAATGAGTTTTAGGACTCTACGTACAACATAAATCCAGAAAAGCTCAAATATCTCGGCAATTACTGAATTTAGAAGCAAGAACATCTGAGGCTGCTATCACTATTTTTCTCCGCAGAATCCAACGCAATCATAAAAAAATAGGGTTCTAATTTGAAAAACAGAAGTTATGGCCAATTTTCGATCACAGTTTTCGACCCAAAATTTGAAACACCCCGTGATGATATTTATGAAATTCAAAAGATGCATGACCTTTTCACATTCTTCTACTTTGACGTTGTGATAACGGCTTACACTCGAAATGTTCAGAATAAGAATAATGGACATAACACTGACTATGAATATTTGACATTTTTTCAGGTTTTTTTTCGATATTTTGAAAACTATTCGGATGAATACAATGGTTTCAACAGAAATGTATTCAGCATTGAATACTCAATCATATCAGAAATGAAAATATTGAAAGAAATATTTTTCGAACAAATTTATTTTCACTCCTGGTATAACCGGAAGTGCTCAGGCTCCGAAAATATTTTAGGTCTGTAGAGAATTTCCAACAATATCATAATCCCAATTTTCGGATTTCAAATATGTCCAGTTCTCCAGAAACGTCTAATAGGTACTCGACCGTGGGACACCCTGTATACCTACGACTTTGAAAGCACCACAGTTGATTTTTCCATAATTTCATGGCACCAATCGACATGTAATTATTTTTCAACATGTGTCAACAAATATTGCTATTTGCTCGTGGATTACGTGGAAATAGCTACTGAAATTTGAACTCCCAAAATGTTCCTACAAAATCATATAATATTATATACAGAGTGTCACAGCCAAATGGAATGAATTCGATAACGAATAAATGAGGGCGTGTTGGGGAAAACGCTCGGACAGGTCGATTTGTAATTTCAAATGCGCATATTTTTCAAGAAAATAATATTATATAGGGTGTTCCACGTGTTCGTAGCCAATACCAACTTTCTTATTTCAAATGCAACTCCCTGTATATTATTCATTTTTCGGATTCTTCAGAGAATTCTAGACACAATTCATGCACAATGTCCTATACCTATCTTTAACTATTTCGGAAGTATTTCTAAGTGTTTTCAGATTTATTGCAGAAATCAACGTTTTAAATAAAAATTATTTTATTTCACAAATTCGGTACATTACACTCAAAACCTAATAAGTGATACTGATTATTTCTTAATTACTAAGAAAAACAAAAAAAACCTTAATGTCAATGTAGGAAATGTTCAAAATGCTCGCCGCGAACGTCTTGGCAACATGCTAATCTAGTGTAGAATTGTCTTCTAACGTTACTCAACATTTCAGGCGTGACTGATCTAATCGCAAGCGTGATTCGGTTTTTTGGGTTTTAGAAACAATAGACGCTTTGGAGGCCGACATTACTCGTGTAGTTGCTGAAATAACGCATGAATTAGGTACTCGAAAAAGTGGTCCAAAATTGGTCTGGTCGAATGCTGATAATAACATGGTGGAGCCTTCAGATGGAGGAAATAACCCCCAGTATAGAACCCTTATTGGTTCGGCAGCAATGGACAAATTTAATGTTATTCGAAGTAGAGCTGATGCGTGAAACTATCCAAGTGAATGGGTCTAGAATGATAGCATAATTCAAATTCGTTCCGAGCACGGATGAAAGGATGTTTGTTTTATTTTTAGATGTACTTTGTCGTCTTTTGGAACCATGCCTCCTTGGCTGGGTCGGGTCGGTCTTAAAATTAAACTTTATATCGAAAAAAAGTAGAACTGTTCGCTTTGAAACACATAATATACGTTGACAGGCTGTGATATCAATTGTACAAAATGAATCTCAAATTTCTATTCCGCGGTGTTGGGTGTATGTAGTTTTTAGTGGATATTTACTGCGTTTCGTAGTGCAAACCGATTGTACACAGATTGGTATTGAGAACATTACCGGAATAACTAGCTAGTGGAATGATTTCGAGGCATGGCAAACGACACAAGAAATACCATTACATTCCATTCGGAAAGAATAGAAGGGTAAATATTTATTGCTGCATTTTTGACTGGGTACAGCTCTAATGACACTTCATTTGATGTTTTATAAACAGATTATTTTGAAACTTTATGGGTTTTTTCCCTAATATCTGAAACAGAATCAATTGAAAATAGTTTTTTGCATAATGAGTTGTAGGTACACCATTAGTACGAACAATTTTTGAAACTATGTTGAATATAACAAAATAATATCATTGAAAAAATATGAATGTAGATCTTGGTAAAGGTTACGTTTTGGAGCATAGGTACATCAAACTCCTTCATTCAGCTAGGGGGCTAGGGTTTTCAAGAAATTTCAGAAACGTGGAATAAACCTAATTCAAAATTCAGCCCACTATGGTCAATCTATACCTATCGAGCAACCTTGGCAAAATTAGGTACCTGCCCTCACCATCCAGCAAAATACAGGTTGAATCCTCATTTTTTTTCACTTTATCAGGCACTGCCATAAAAATCATCGCATTATTCTAACCCATCATTTGATCACGGTTTGTAGAATACACATGGTATGTCTCTAATTTCAACGTTTTTTCTAAATTCAGTCTTCCTTACTTCTAAGAGTTCTAAGAGACGTGATGTTTCTCCTGCAAAGGTTTCACCACGAGAACAATGAATACATAGCTATTAGCGTTGTGTTTCTTATAAATAAGTTTTTTATCTTAGTGAGCCGAGATCTTAAGTCATTTTGGGTTTCAAAAACTGTTTGTATATAGAACCAACCGATAATAGTATTCAGTATACAGTATGTAAAATTTTTCAATTTCGGGTAGTTGAAGGGCCCCGCACTTTTTGTATGTAAAGTGGCGACCGGTCAAATTTTCTGAAAGTTTGTTATGTTGTTGTACCCGACTCAGTAACCAAAAGTGTCAATGGGTCCAACCCAATTCTATGGCTAGTTTATCAAATAGTTGAAAATTGCCCATATTTTCGGATTCATTCTTTGATTATTAAGAGTTAGATTGGATTTCTGTTGAATAGACACGTTTACTACATATTCTAGTAATGAAATGAGTGGATTCGGATGATTAAAAATATTCATATTTACAGGGTGATTCACGAATAAATCACAAAAGCTTTTGCAAACACTCGATAATTCTGCAGTTTCGTCACAGAGAAATTATTCATGAAGTTAATACCTAGTCGTTCACAATTTTCAGTCTGAAATACTTCATTATGATTACTTTTCATACAGGGTGAGCCATACAGGCATCCCTACCAAAAATACTTATGCTATTGTGATTTATTCGTGAATCACCCTGTAGCAGTAAATATTTTTGCTGAACCTTTCCATGCGCATCTTATCTGTACTCATATTGAACTCATGGGCGCACCATAAAATCGATCCGCCTTTTCAATTAGAAAAAAAAACTGATGAAATCATTTATTCTCCACCTCAAATCTCGAAAACTGGTCATAGTATCGGATTCAGAATTCATACCTCTGGAGATGTTGTAGAAATCAATATATAGTGAGAAAGTAGTTGCATTTGACCGAGGGAATTTTCGAATACAGGGTGTTCATGTTTTTCGAACTTTTCCCAAAATGGAATACTTTCCTATGAATAAACCACCATGAATATTTTGGAGATTAGAGACACACATATGTTTGTGGTATTACTTTTCTCGAAAATCAATTCAAAAATACAGGGCTCCGAAATTAATTCTAAAAAAAAATTATTATGTCTAGTGGTTCTCTCTGTGAAACACTCTGTATAAAAATATGCACTGTGCAATATTTGGTCGTCATAATACTAAATCGAAAAGAACATTTCAAAAATATGCCTTCTTGACGTCACAGTAGAAAAAGTGAATTTTGGCAAAAAACTCCTGTCACATATTCGTGAATCACCCTGTAAATATAAATATTTTTAATCATACGTATCCACTCAGTTCATTACTAGAACATCTAGTAAACGTGTATATGCAACAGAAATCCAATCCAACTCTTAATAATCAAATAATAAATCCGAAAATTTGGGCAATTTTCAACTTTAACACCCCGTATCTGGAAAACTAGCCATAGGATTGGGTTGGACCCATTGACACTTTTGGTCACTGAGTCGGGTACAACAACATACCACACTTTCAGAAAATTTGACCGGTCGCCACTTCACCTATAAAAAGTGCGGGGTCCTTTCCTCTTGAGGAAACAAGAATGTTCCTATTTCATCTTATTCGATAAATGTTGAAAACTTGTTAGCAGTAACTGTTGACTTAAGTTTCAAATTAATTTTTTCATATACCGGGTGTTCCTAAATTGAACGTATAAAAGAAAAGGGGAGATTCCTCAAGTCAATTTGAGAGTCCCATAAACATGGGGTCACAAACGACACAAACGTTTCGTTTTCGAGATACAGAGTGTTGAAGTTTGAATTTTTTCCAAGTTTTTTTTTGTGAGCAACTGTTGATTTGAGAAAATGTAAAGAGAAGCTTTGTTGTTATACTTAACTTTTCAGTCTTCTGTAATTTTGTCGTATCTGCTACCGATTTCGAGAAAAAAATTTTGAACGATTCTCTCGAAATCCTCGGAAAATCCAAATTATTTCGAGAGAATCATTCAAAATTTTTTTTCTCGAAATCGGTGGCAGATATGACAAAACTACAAGAGACCGAAAAGTTCAGTATAACAACAGAGCTTCTTTTTACATTTTTTCAAATGAACAGGTGCTCACCAAAAAAATTTCTGAAGGAAGGTGAATGTGTTCCAGAAAAAATATCACCCTGTAGATCAGCTATCGAAATTGCCAAACGTGTATCATGTCACGTGGTGAGAACTCTCAAATGTAATATCTGTGCCAAATTTCAGTTGGATATCTTGTAAAGTGTAGATAATATGAGAAAAAAACTCGAAAAAAATTCAAACTTCAACATTCTGTATCTCGAAAACAAAACGTTTGCGACTTCATGTTTATGGGACTTTTTTTCTTAAACTTACTCAAGGAATCTCCCCTTTCCGTTTGTTACTTTGTACGTTTAATTTGGGAACACCCTGTATAAGACCACTAGAGATGAAATTTTGCCGGCAAAATTTTTCGATTGTAAAATGAAAGTTTGTTGCTTTCGGCAATTTCGCGAATGACATTTGTATCGAAATCACGAGCCGTCAGGCGAGTGATTTTGGAATAATGTCATCAGCGAAATTGCCGAGAAGCAACAAACTTGAATATTAGACTACAGGCCCGTGTCGAAAATTGATGGGTCATTTGAACCAGAAGGTGACCTATCTAGAACGATAGAAGGACATAAAATAATAAGATTCAGCACTATGCCGTCACTTGTAAGCTGAACAAACTGAGTACAGGTGGCAATTCAAAAGGACAGGTAGACTGGGTACATTTGGGTCATATGACTTTTGACGGCATTCTTACCATCGATAGCTCCATGGAAAATAATAGGAAAACGGGCAGTGCCGTCAAAAAATGATGCGCCATATATTCGGAAAATTTTTTTGATTTTCCGAAAATTTCCATGGTAAAATAGGTCATTTGACTTTGTACGGCATCAGTTTTATACGGTTGCCATACATCTTCTAATCCATTATTCAGCAACGCCGTCAAAAAATCATGCGACAAAAGGGAAAAAATCGAGGGTTGCAACCCCCTCTCTTGCCGTGCTCCAGGGGGTCATTTGAAAAAGTACGGCTTCGGTTCCAAAACATTATCCAGCACTCAAAATTACTATTAAAAATAAGGCCGTCAAAAAAAAGTTGTTCATTTTGATGTTATATCAATAATTATCTTAATTTCATCTTATGCTTGACCCATAAAGCTCTAAAGTCATTTGACCCAGTACGGCAACTTCTTTTTTTACATGATACTTTAAGATACAATTCTTATATTATATTGCCGTTCAAAAGAAACTGTTCTAAAAAAAATTATAGAGAAATACAAAAAGTGAAATTTTTCATATTATTGTAAAAGTTTGGAACTCATAGATTAATGATATATATATAACAATTTTCTACATTTTATTCCTTGTTTTGAATAGTATTAAGGTGAATAAATTAGGAACAAATGATGCCGTACATTTTTATCCAGACCATATCATTTAGGATGATGAAAATTGCGCTACCATTTTAAGGATACTCTATGGTCATTTGATACTGTACGGCATCAACATATTTTTGAAGAGAAAAATTGAAAAAATTACAAAATCATTATGCCGTCTGAAGTGTCTATATCATACCCAACAAGTGAAACCGTCAATCCAAGTATCAACAGTTTTGTATACTTTTTGGTTTAAAAAAGGTATACTTGAAACATTATTGATACATATATAATTGATTGTTCACTGTAATAATGTGAATGAATAAATCAACTATTCTCTAGAAAAATTTTATATATTTATAACTATCACTTCATTCACATTATTACAGTGAACAATCAATTATATATGTATCAATAATGTTTCAAGTATACCTTTTTTAAACCAAAAAGTATACAAAACTGTTGATACTTGGATTGACGGTTTCACTTGTTGGGTATGATATAGACAATAGACACTTCAGACGGTATAATGATTTTGTCATTTTTTCAATTTTTCTCTTCAAAAATATGTTGATGCCGTACAGTATCAAATGACCATAGAGTATCCTTAAAATGGTAGCGCAATTTTCATCATCCTAAATGATATGGTCTGGATAAAAATGTACGGCATCATTTGTTCCTAATTTATTCACCTTAATACTATTCAAAACAAGGAATAAAATGTAGAAAATTGTTATATATATCATTAATCTATGAGTTCCAAACTTTTACAATAATATGAAAAATTTCACTTTTTGTATTTCTCTATAATTTTTTTTAGAACAGTTTCTTTTGAACGGCAATATAATATAAGAATTGTATCTTAAAGTATCATGTAAAAAAAGAAGTTGCCGTACTGGGTCAAATGACTTTAGAGCTTTATGGGTCAAGCATAAGATGAAATTAAGATAATTATTGATATAACATCAAAATGAACAACTTTTTTTTGACGGCCTTATTTTTAATAGTAATTTTGAGTGCTGGATAATGTTTTGGAACCGAAGCCGTACTTTTTCAAATGACCCCCTGGAGCACGGCAAGAGAGGGGGTTGCAACCCTCGATTTTTTCCCTTTTGTCGCATGATTTTTTGACGGCGTTGCTGAATAATGGATTAGAAGATGTATGGCAACCGTATAAAACTGATGCCGTACAAAGTCAAATGACCTATTTTACCATGGAAATTTTCGGAAAATCAAAAAAATTTTCCGAATATATGGCGCATCATTTTTTGACGGCACTGCCCGTTTTCCTATTATTTTCCATGGAGCTATCGATGGTAAGAATGCCGTCAAAAGTCATATGACCCAAATGTACCCAGTCTACCTGTCCTTTTGAATTGCCACCTGTACTCAGTTTGTTCAGCTTACAAGTGACGGCATAGTGCTGAATCTTATTATTTTATGTCCTCCTATCGTTCTAGATAGGTCATCTTCTGGTTCAAATGACCCATCAATTTTCGACACGGGCCTGTAGTCTATATTACAAGAGAGAAATTTTACCTGCTTAGATTTCATCTCAAGTGGTATTCGACATGACTATTTCACGAGAAAATGTGTCTGAAGATGCTCACATTGGGCTTGTATTGCGCGCTATTTGACAAATAAATATTCATCATAAATCTTCTAAACGTTGTTTGTTTTCTCTATGGTATTCATTCCCGAAGCTATCTATGAATGTAAGAAACGTCAAGAATTTTTTCGCTGAAAAACCAACTTGTTGGTTTTGCCGATGTGAATGTTTTATAGATGAGAAACGAGTGTTGCTAAGGAAACTTCCTCACTAAAAATGGAATGAGTGGAATAGTCAATAGAATATTAAAATTGCCTGTCATTCACTTTCAAAATTTCGAAAAGTTTTCGAGTACGTGTGCGGATATGTAGGGGAAAGGGGGTAGCTAAGAAAAATCTGCAATAACTTTTTATTTTTTCATGTTTATTGATTGGTTGACACTTGACTTGTTTATGCCGTAGCATATAGGTAAGCCAAACAGTGAAATGAGTTAAACTTATTAGAAACCAGTACAAAAAGAAAAAACCAACAAAAAGAATTATTGTTAAGGAAATGAAAGCACACTAAATTTTTTAATAATAGTCTATTGGCTATCGATTTCGGCCGTTGGCCATCATCAGGCCAGCTGAAAACACAAAACAAACTACATGTAGAAAAATTCCTTCATAAAAAACGCAGTTAGATTAATGCATATGGCATTTAACAGGTATATCCTCTATCGAACAGTAAAACTCACCGTCATGTTATGAAGCAACAATAAAATTGAGATACATTCAATGGGTGTTTTAACAACTATAACAAAATCTCGTAATAATTACAAGAATTTTAGAATAGGATTTTCTACGTTTTATCTTATCAAAACTGAGCAAGAAGGTGGGAAGATTGACGGAACGAGAATGACGTATATCATAGACAGAGGGGAATGAAACTAAGTTGTCACGAGTGTCACACAGGAACACAGAAAATAAACTCCGATACATAAACAAACACAATACTGGAATTTGAAACATTTCATAATAACTTGAACATATGTCTTCCACTAAATTCTGATCCTATTATTAAAAAATTTAGTGTGCTTTCATTTCCTTAACAATAATGGTCACACTAATGGAAGAATTTACAAATACAAAAAAGAATTATATTCTATTTTACGGTTATGCCCCAACCCTCGGGGCAGAACCATATGGCACAAGGGGCAATACCGGGTACTACGTTCTATTCACTGTTAGCACACACGAAATCATCTGAATCATCTTCTAACCATCCTGTACATCTTTCGTGTGCCCAGTTATTGCATGTTTCAGTGCATTTTATCCACCCATCATTTTTGATAGTATGAGAGTAGGTACTGCTATTTGCAGTAAATTCAGAGGGTATTCTGGTCACCTTGGGATTTATCGTCCTCTTCTTCTGGAGCTAGACTCTTTTGCTTTTTGTTTTGTCAATTTCTTGTTCTTGCTTTCTTTTTGTATCACAATCTTTCTCTTCACCTGTTGTATTAATTTATTTTGGGTACCAATTCGAGATTCCGTTCACCTTTTGAAGCACCTTTTCCCACCTTTTTCTTTTTTAACCCTATCTTCAAAAGTTGATTGTGGAACATTATAATATTATTGGCTGCTTTTTTGTAGCCCATCGTTTTAGAAACAACTTCCATAATGGCTTTTTCCATGTCATCCGTAGACCAATGTTGACGACTAGTCTTCCGTTTATAGGTGCACACCATAAGGGTCTACATTCCTGAAAAAAAGGGAGTCAGAAACGATTTATTTTTTCCGATTGATGAAGGGATGTATGAGTGTATCGAAACTAACAAATATTTTTGTGTTTTTTCATTTCAGTATTGAAGTCTTTCATTTAGTTAATGCAATGTCTATCTCCTTTTTCTTTTAGAATTTACCGTTTTTTTGTAAATGATATAACAAGAATGTGTTGTTTTCGCGAAATTTATTTCCTTGAATTTTTTTATTCGAAAGGATAAATATTCATTTTTCTCAAAGACAAGTCATTAAGGTTTGTTTTAGCCGTCGATTAGTGAAAATCAATTGTTAATAACAATTACGGATTTTAACATGGAATTGAATTCCTTTTAAATTACACGCCCCGAAGGTATCTCCTCCCAGATGACTGATAAAGGAAAAAGAGAGTATTATACCAAATTATACAGGCAGTATGATATCTAGTTCAGGGTAGTCTTTCTAGTTATATTCCCTGTGCCCCAACATTAATTTGTTCTATTAAGCTGAATAATCCAATAAATAAAAATTAATGCAATGCACTGCCATCTGACGGTACACGTTTCTTACATTGAAGGCGAAAGGCTCTTAAGTACTGTGAAACTATAATAAAGTGACACTCTAATAAATTTCTGAAAATTTAGAGCCTTGGTCAATATTCATTTGGGCGACAACCGGCGGTACCCGGTTATGCCCCACGAGGATTTTCCGATTTTGCCCCAGAGCTAATATTTTGAACAATGTTAAATAATAAAGAACAAATGAGAAAAATTAAGCATATCTACAGAGTTTCATACAGCTAAACAACCTACATATCAAATTATGTATTGGCAATTATCGTAAAATATAGTTAGATCAATCTGTAGATAGGAATAAATATAGGTGAAATAAGATTAGATTTATCAAAGATTCACGTGGTTCTCTACACACACCGGTCACAACTTGTGGAAATACTGGCGTAGATACGATATATCAATGTATGCTACGTGAACAAAATTTGACTGGCGCAAAGGGGGTACCCGATTATACCCCTATACCCGGTTTTGGCCCCCTCAGCCCTATGTCTATTTCTTTTTCGATCTAGGTAAAGCCCGAACGGCTTGATGGATCTCAAAAATACTGTGTTTGTTGATGCTTCCGCGGCCATCGTTTGATGACATCTGGTCTTGTTTCGAGCATTTCGGCCGGCGTGGTTTTTCAGATTTCGACGTTTCGTCAGATCGAGTGTCTGGCATCTTCAGGAATTATTTCTCTCTTATGAAGAGCTATCCGATTTTGACGAGGGCGCAGCCTATACAGGGTGAGTCTTTGACTTGTACATATATTTTAACTGTAGATTCTTGAGGTCTAAGGAAACCTTTTTTTCATTTTCCATTTTTTCGAATTCGGCTCTATATAGCCATTTGAAAAAAAAAGTTGGGCTTAATACGCGCCTGGAACAATTCTTTGCAAACACCTCAAAGTTCATATTTTTCAATTTTTCGATTGAAATTGAGGTGATTATGAGATGTTTTGGGTGATACAATTAGAAAATACTCAAGCACTAACCTTTTTTGAATAAAAATGTAACAAACACGATATTTCCTAACGAAAACATCTGTCCGATTATTTCTGCAATTGAAAAACCATTATTCATCCCACCAAAATGAGTACCTTCTTCGATTTTCCTGAAGATTAGTTTGTAAACATGTAAACACTAATAATTTGTTCATATTCTCCTCGATATCCCGAAACGAAAATTGGTTTCTCACTAACCTATCCTAGCTCCATTATTCAAAGTCATATGATTCGAGGTCAATGACCTAACCTAATCCATTTTCTAGTTCTGTGATATGATATTCCACAGAATTCTAGAGAAGACGATGCCAGATTGCCGATTTTCTCTTCAACAATGGTATAGGCGAACTCAAGAAAGCAGAACGTCCCCTATCGTTAACGGAAGAACTATCGCAGAGGAACTAGTTTTGTTTACTTTTCGCTAAATAGTACAGTCAATCTGTCGAAAAAAATATAAAAATGGGCTAATAATTTCCAAGTGGATGAAACTTGGTAAGTCGTTAGAGACTAATGAAAGGAAGCTTACCTGTGACTGGCCAGGGCCACCTATTCGGGGATTCAAAAAAAATATTTTGAAATGCACTTTTCTCGAAAACTATGCATTTCACAGAAAAATTTATTCAACAAAAAATGTAGAAGACATCTTTATCTACAATTAATGTCAGTGGTGCTATGTTGTAAAACAAAAAATGTGCGCAGTAGGTGGCGCTAAAGTTCCCAAAAAAGTGTTTTTTCAATTTTTCGTCCAGAAATTTTCATTTTTCAGTGACGATTCGAATGGAAAAATTGTTCCTTTCAATTTTTTAAACAACTTTTATTTTAAAACTTTTTTCGTACGACTTACCGTTTCAAAGTTATAGTGGCATAGTATTAACAAAAGGGCCGAATCATAGAGCTGCCCAATTCTTCTAGGAAGGTACATTTTTCAGTTGCTATGTAAGTTTCGGAGAGTAGTGACAGCAAAACTTTGCTCTGTGAAAATGAGTGAAAATATTCCTAGAAGAATTGGGCAGCTCTATGATTCGGCCCTTTTGTTAATACTATGCCACTATAACTTTGAAACGGTAAGTCGTACGAAAAAAATTTTAAAATAAAAGTTGTTTAAAAAATTGAAAGGAACAATTTTTCCATTTGAATCGTAACTGAAAAATGAAAATTTCTGGACGAAAAATTGAAAAAACACTTTTTTGGGAACTTTAGCGCCACCTACTGCGCACATTTTTTGTTTTACAACATAGCACCAATGACATTAATTGTAGATAAAGATGTCTTCTACATTTTTTGTTGAATAAATTTTTCTGTGAAATGCATAGTTTTCGAGAAAAGTGCATTTCAAAATATTTTTGAGTTTTTTTTTTAATCCCCGAATAGGCGGCCCTGGCCAGTCACAGGTAAGCTTCCTTTCATTAGTCTCTAACGACTTACCAAGTTTCATCCACTTGGAAATTATTAGCCCATTTTTAGCCAGATTGACTTTACTAAAAGGCTTCTACGCATTGCTATTTGGAAATGCCCAACACGATAAATTTCAGTCGCGGTGCGCTGCCGGCTGCGAGTGCGATGTAGCCGCCACGCAAGACAAGCCGTTGTTCTATGTCTCATCACAGGCCAGTCTGTGATAAAATGAACGACGCTTAAACGAGATAACCTTTCTACATTCTACGATTTATTTATTTATTTACTCGCAGAGAATAAAGCAAACAGGTGATGATTGGGATTTGTGATGTGAAGACCGTGTAGGGTCGATTAAAAATTCCAAGAGGATATTGTTGAGAAGATAGATATTTTCCTGAAGGACGGGTATCAATAAATTTTTAATAGAAACTTGCTTATAAACTGTGTAATTTCATGCTTCTCGGAATTCAGTTGATAAACATTGACAACATTGTTAATTTGTTAAGAGACCAGAGAAGAAACAATATTCGATGATATTTAATCCAGGGAAGCATTCAGATTTTTTATGAAATTCATGATTTTTTCCTAAAATTTCTTCATATACATACATTTAGGAATAACTCGAAAACGACGCGTTTTATTAAAAAAATATAGGAATACTTTTATTCTCTAAAATGGTTGATTCTTTCGAAAATATGAACCGTTTATCCTTTTCAAGTGATTTGATAGTGATTTTGCATGAATGTATGAGTCGACCACCCTGTAACTTTTATACTAGCAGAGATATTGAATAAGTTTCGTTTTAGGAATATGCACCATGAATAGAGTAAAGAATCAACCAAAATTCAGTTCATTCGAAATATCGGTTCCGAATATATGAAAAGAAAAGTGCTAATTTCATGGATTTTCGACACCCTGTATCTTTCAAACGAAACCGAATTTTGAAAAATAGTATGGGAAAAAAGTGTTTCGTTTGATGAGAGGAATCTACAGTTAAAATTTATGTACAAGTCAAAGACTCACCCTGTATACAGGGTCTTTCACGAGGAACCTCACCCATATTTATACGGGAAACTACTGAACGTATTTTCATGAAATTCAGCACTTATAAGTATTTCACGATGCTGATGAAATCTAAAATATTTTCAAGGCATGAGCACCTCCGGTTTTTCCGGAAATGACGTCAACTACCGTTTTTCAAATTAGAACACCATTTTTTTATTGCAGAAATAGATTCCTTAGAAAATTTCAAGTTATTTTGATGTAACATTTTTCAGTTTTGGTTGCAAAATTCTCTCTGAGCGGGAAAATTCGAAAAAAAAAATCGAAAATAGAGCTCCGCTGAAACAAGAATAACTTCGAGGTTTTTGGATGGAAAATTTTCATTTTTGGGATGTTTCAAGATGAAAGATTGATGTATCCACTTTAAAAATCCAAATCGCGATTCATGATACAGGGGGTGAAAAAATCGCTTTCAAAATAAGGGATGACAAAATCGTAAAAAATCAATTTTTTCAATTAAGAACCCCATTTTTTCATGGCAGATATTGAATCTACGTTAAAAAATAATGTGAGTGTATGCATCACACCCTTGCCCTAAAGTGGATATTAACTCAGAAAATATCCATTTTAGGGCAAGGGTGTGATGCATACACTCACATTATTTTTTAACGTAGATTCAATATCTGCCATAAAAAATGGGGTTCTTATTTGAAAAAATTGATTTTTCACGATTTTGTCATCCCTAACTTTGAAAGCGATTTTTTCACCCCCTGTATCATGAATCGCGATTTGGATTTTTAAAGTGGATACATCAATCTTTCATCTTGAAACATCCCAAAAACGAAAATTTTCCATCGAAAAACCTCGAAGTTATTCTTGTTTCAGCGGAGCTCTATTTTCGATTTTTTTTTCGAATTTTCCCGCTCAGAGAGAATTTTCCAACCAAAACTGAAAAATGTTACATCAAAATAACTTGAAATTTTCTAAGGAATCTATTTCTGCAATAAAAAAATGGTGTTCTTATTCGAAAAACGGTAGTTGACGTCATTTCCGGAAAAACCGGAGGTGCTCATGCCTTGAAAATATTTTAGATTTCATCAGCATCGTGAAATACTTATAAGTGCTGAATTTCATGAAAATACGTTCAGTAGTTTTCCGTATAAATATGAGTGAGGTTCCTCGTGAAAGACCCTGTATAGCGCTTGCGTAGGGGTCGGGTCGGGACCCGCGCCTGCGTCTGTTTGGCTGGCTTCCTCCGGCTTAAGACTCGTTCCGGCGCCTGATTGGTCGATACTGGTATTCTCATCATCTACCTGATTTCTCTTGTGAGGAAGTGTGCTTGTGTTTTTGAGCACAGGTACTCATACTCTGTTGATTTTGAGTGTTTCTTCTGATCTATTGAAATTTTCCTGGTGTTTGTGGATTTCAATTGCCTCTCTCTAAAGTCTAAAGCCTGGGGTAGTAAGCGGTGGTGGTACATAACACTTAGGTTTGGTCGAATTCAATGGCGTGATTTGTGTTGTTCAATGTGTGCTCTGCGACGGCGGACTTCTCTGAATGACCCAGTCTGCAATTGGCCTTGTGTTCTTTGATTCTGGTGTTTATTGATCGCTTCGTTGTGCCTATGTATACACTCCCACAGCTGCACGGAATTCCGTATACACCCGGAGTACTGAGTGGGTCCCTTCTGTCCTTGGGAGATTTCAGGTGGTCTTTGATCTTCTTCGAAGGTTTGAATAAGGTCTTGATGTCGTGTTTCCTCTGAGGAAACAGGCTTTTATACTTTTTCTCCCCATGAAATATTTAATATTAACACAATGAAATATTCTTTTAATTTCATGCTGAAATTTGAAGTTGGATAATCTGTTCCAAAAAAATCACAACAGTGATTCATACAGGTTTTCTGCATATCTGTTGGTATTTCAATAAAGAATATTTAACCATGAAGAAACTGATGGTGTTCACGCCAAGTGAACGGTTCAAATAAGTTTTACCGAATTTTCAAAATTCTCATTTTATTCGAATTACTTTCTCCATACTGCAGAATTTCCAGATGGACCCAGACAGCACCGGATATTCATAGAATATTCCCTGAATGTGCAAAATGGGATAGGTATATTCCGGATATTCGTAGAATATTCATAGAATATCATAGAATATTCATATCCCATACATCATATTCCGAGAATATTCCCATACGAATATTCTAGGGATATTCCTAGAAGAATATGCTGAGAATATACCAAAACGAATATTCTTTATAGAATATTTCTAGAATATTCTTAGGATATTCAAAATTGAATATTCTTTATGGTACATCCCATGAATATTCCGCACGTAATATTTCTGGAATATTCCGCTCATAATATTCCTGGAATATCCTGTACGGCATATTAAAGTAATATGTGAAGATATACATTGGAAATGAAATTTCAAAATGTTTTTGGACTGCAACAGCAGATGGCGACTGTATGTATTTAATTGTTACCATAAATTCAAGTATCTCATTAATTTTCAGATTTACGTACGATAACGAGAGTTATATAAATTCATGGTCTCATTTTATTATTGAGTTGAAGTTTTGTATACAAAACTTGTGCGCAGTAAAATGTCACAAAACACTAGACCAAGGACGTCATAGAATCCCGCCATCAGCAGCCATGCAGCCAATAGAATGTCACCATTCGCCATCTGTCAAATTGCACGGCGTCGATTAACCACATTTTAGGTTAACCACACCATTCTATCATTTCTATTTCTAATCGTTTCCTTGGAAGCTTCAGATCGAAACTTTTGTGAGTGTTATTTGAGGTGATATTTTGAAAGATTTCTTAGTGAATCGAGTTTGAGTATTGCCTGGATTATTTGTTTTTGTGTTATCTATGAGGTAAGTGAATTTGATGAAAGGATTCTATATGTCCGTGATGAATTGATTGATTAATTTTATTCACGACCATTTTGATATCGAAATAATATATTTATGAAAAAGACTTCGTTCATCGATCCCCTATTGTACATTTCTTTCTTTATATACGTTTTTTGGAGGTTATGAATGTTGTCAATCTCTCAGTGTTGTGTTATGTCTTAAAAAATGTTTTTTTCAGGGTCTCTGCGTGTCCTTTAGCACCACTGAAGCTGATTTAAATAAATATTTCATCTCATTGTTTTTGTTTTCTTCAATAAATATGATTATACCATAATATGTTTTTCATTTCCTATTCACTGGATTGATTATAATCAATATTTCTGAAAAGTATTTCAAATTTCAATTAGGCTCAGATGTTTAGGTTCAGTTTGAACTCCTGTGTTGAACTTTGGTTTACTGAGTAAAATCATTGAATAAACCAAAATTTGAGTGGGCCTAAGAATGCATATATGTATATGTGAATATCCAATATTTCCTGAATATGAAAATGGTTTAATTTTAAGATATCCATAGAATATCTCCTTAATATTCCGAATATTCTAGGTATATTCTATGAATATCCTTATGTGATATTATAGGGATATTCAGTATGAAATATGCCTTGAATATTCCAGGAATATTGAGAATATGCCTAGAATATAAGTTTCCGAATATTACAGTAATATTCTATAAATAATATTCTTGGAACATTCTATGAATATTCGGAATATTCCTGGAATATTCTTTTCAGAATATTCTACGAATATCTGTGGAATTCCCATACGCATATTCATGGAATATTCCAATATGCCAAAATGAATATTCTAGGCACATTCTGAGAATATCCGGTGCTGTCAAGGGAGTTGTCATTATGTAGGTGCGAAAAGAACTCGCGTCAGCTGTGGATCGCACCATATGTTACATATTTGTTTCATTTTAACAGATGGAAATGGTTGATTCGTGTGCGAGTTACACATAAGAATAACGTTGCGTAGTAGAAATCATTATTTTGTTGGAAAAAAATATATTTCTTCTGAGGGTAGATTTTAATTTTTTTTCTTGGAGCGGCCAGTAGCCTTTCAATACAGTTGTTCAGGATTGTAAATCAACTCTTGGACATCCTGTATATGGTTTACGCCTTTCCAATCTGGAAAGCGCTACTTTTAATCAGACTATTCCACTTATTCCATTTTTAGTGAGGAAGTTTCCTTAGCAACACTCGTTTCTCATCGATAAAACATTCACATCGGCAAAACCAACAAGTTGGTTTCTCAGCGAAAAAATTTTTGACGTTTCTCTTATTCATAGATAGCTTCGGGAATGAATACCATAGAGAAAACAAACAACGTTTAGTTGATCTATGATGAATACTCATTTGTCAAATAGCGCAATACAAGCCCAATGTGACCATCTTCAGACACATTTTCTCGTGAAATAGTCATGTCAAATACCACTCGAGATGAAATTTAAGCAGGTAAAATTTTTCTCTTGTAATATTCAAGTTTGTTGCTTCTCGGCAATTTCGCGAATGACATTTGTATCAAAATCAAGAGCCGTCAGGCGACAAACTTTCATTTCACAATCGAGAAATTTTGCCGGCGAAATTAAGAATGTTAGAATGTACTTGCTCATGTATATTGCATTCGCAGAAAGAACGTCATGAGCAACAGAAAAGCCATTCATATATTTTCCGAGCTATGTGTCATGCCTTTCGTCAAACCCTGTATCCAAAATAAATCCGATTTCTCTGATCGACGTAAACAAAATTCATTTCGGTCAAGAACCCACGCCCATTCATATTTGAGATGCATGATACATAAGAATATGGTAATTTTAGTTCCTACAGCTTCCAGGATCTAAAGCGGAAACGACGGTATTCTATATACAGGTGGTCCCATTTTTCTTAGCAGGGCGGTTCAACCGACGATAAAATGCAAAACCTCAACCGCTGGATATATTTGAAATTCAAACCAAATTTGGCATCGAGCATCATAGTTGGCGATATAACCATAGGAGAAAAATGATTTCAACTAAGACATATTTGGGATCGATTGTTCGTGGCCTATGGACTGTCCATAGGCCCCGAGCTCAGATATGTCTTAATTGAAATTATTATTCACAATATTAATGAAATTCTAATTCTCAAAGTGACTCGAGGCAATCAAGGGAGAAGGTATGAACTAGTTTTTCGTCGATGATCTTCTTCTTCTAGTTCTATTGGTATGATAGATATTATCATTGAAAATTATAGCAGATAAATTATCAACGACGTGAACCTGATGATATAGCAGATAAATCTGCAATTTTTATCGATAGATATAATGAAATTTTGATTTCTTTCGATATTTACTGGTAATAATTATAAATATGTTTTAACAATGGGTTTATCAACGAATTGAATGCAAACACTCAGTTGGCGTTTTCGGAACTGAAAAACATCAATTATAACAATAACAAATGCATAATATCTAAAATGGTATTTTGTTTATTAATGTTAATATATGATTTTATCAAATGGTCAAAATTATTTTGATATAAACCACGAATAAGTTAAACGGGAGGTTAAACGGTTCTGAGATTGAACATCGTTCGACAACATACAGGGTGAGTCTTTGACTTGTACATATATTTTAACTGTAGATTCCTCTCATCGAACGAAACACTTTTTTCCTATACCATTTTTCAAAATTCGGTTTGGTTTCGAAGATACAGGGTCCATGAAAAAAACACTCTTCTGTTTATATCTTCGGAACCGTTATTTCGAATGAACTGAATTTTGGTTGAGTTTTTACTCTATTCATGGTGCATATTCCTCAATCAAAACCTATTCCATATCTCTACTAGTATAAAAGTTACAGGGTAGTAGACTCATCAATACATGCTAAAACACCATAAAACCACTTTGAAAAGATAAACGGTTCATATTTTCGAAAGAATCAATCATTTAAGAAACTAAAAGTATTTTAATTTTTTTCAATAAAACGCGTCGTTTTCGAGTTATTTCCAATTCTACCCGGAGAAATTTCACGAAAAAATCATTAATTTCAAGAATAATCTGAATTAGGGATTGCATTTCCGGTTTACCGATTTACCGCCTTGAAAGTTCTTCAAATTACCGACAGTTAATCGACATCTTTTACCGGTAATTTCGGTAAGAAATGCAAAGCTGCGAATCCATTGTTGCACGGGCAGCGCGGACGGGATGGATTCATAGAACTTATAGTACATGGAATGCCATTAGCCTTGCTGCTCAGCTTAAAAAAGTGGATAAACATCTCCAGTTGGAGGAATACTGAAGTTTCCATGTTGACATGGTTACGACTTGTCATACAGAATAGAAACACAGAAATACCATGAATTTAATCGTCAAGATCCGATTCACTTGGCATTTCGGCAAACATTTCTGTGTTTCTGTTCGGTGTGACAGGTCGTATCCATGGGAACATGGAAATTTAGAGATTCCTCCAACTTGAGATGTTTACCCACTTTTTGATCTGGTAATAGCATTCCATGTACTATAAGTTCTATGGATGGATTATATAAATAGTATATTATTCAACGAGCGGTAATGTAAGTCATAACACACGCAGATGAATTTTGCAGCACGAGCCGTAAGGCGAGTGGAGTAATTCATCAAGTGTGTTACGGCCATTACCGCGAATTGAATACAATACTTTATCTACGACTTCTTCAGTAAAATTCGAATTAATCTGTACCTCCAAAATCGAAAACAGTTTTCAAAAGCAATCTCTATGGTCGAGAATCGAATCTCTTAGAAAACGTCAAAAATTGCAATTTTCCAATTGCAATTTTCGGATATTCAGAGTAAAGGAAATGTAGAAATGAAAGGCGAGGACGTTACCTTGATGTCTGAAATAGAGTTCCCGATCGATCCAATTTTTTTATTCAATTTGTGAGCAATTTCATTTTTTATATTTGTATTAGAGTGAGTTATTAAAACTCTTGCTATTGCTTCGAAGGTAATGGATAATTATATAATTTTTTGGAAGAAGATGAAATGTTAGAATGTGTGGGAATTCAGGAGAAATACTTAGAAATGGCTTATTTCGTAGCACTCATGACAATTCGGCCCACTAGTGTAGAGTCCAAAATAGTTATTTTCCTATCAAGGGCAGAAAGTTGTACTTTCTCGCACTAGATTGCCGTTGCCCGAACGACGCGGAGCGGATTTCGGCCAAGCAATCGAGTGCGGGAAAGATACTTTCCGCTCAAGATAGGAACATTTTTTTACAACCATATTATAAAATAAAAAAACTTCTACACAACTTTGTCGAATATTCATTTTGTTGATTGAAAGTTTGGTTTTCTATTGAAAATCATACTCGTAGACCATGACAGAAATAAATACAAAGATTCATGTGTGCCAGTCATAATTTTTGAAGGATGTCAAGTTCTGCTTTAAAATGCAATAATTTTCAAACGGAAATCTGCATTAATAATTAGTTCGATATGGATGAAACTGCATAATTTGCAATATTCAACTAAAGATATAAGAGATTTCATGTAAAAGTATTAACAAATTCAACAAATATTTACTTGTGATACTTTTCGAATCGAAAAATAATTTGGGAAAGTAGTTTCTTAGGCCCGGTTGTAGAAAAAAGCCTTTACTGCGGCAGGAACAATTTGTTCTAAGATTATAGGTCGCGGCTAAGTGACAATAGTATTGATAAGTTGGTTTCTCAGGGCCTTCTTCATCAAACAAAAGGAATCGCAAGAGTCGTCGGAAAAGTGAGAAATGACAGATGTTTTTTCATAAGTAATATCACAAGAGAGTGAGAATAAATTGAAAATAATTCGACAGATTTTAGAAAACTTGTTTCCAGGCAATAGACACGAGAGCCCGAAGGGCTCGAGTGGCTATTGCCAAATGGCAACAAGTTTGAGAAAATGCCTGGAGAATTATTATCAAATTTATCGAACTCTAGTGTGGTATTCGATGGATTATTTTTTGACGTTATTCTCTGACGTTACAATCGAAATCATTTTTAAGATTTTATAATTTTATTCAACAAATTTATATTAATCGACTTAATATACACAGAATGAGTTATTCAAATTAGTATGTATTGAAGTTTTGAACATGAAAAATACAATTTCTTCTGGAAGCCAGACGGTGTGTTTTCGTCGTTGAGTTTTATCATGTCCAAGATTTCTCCTTTGCTCAAACATGCAGAACTTTATTTCCTCTTTTAGAGCTCTTTTTCTGTAAGAACTTACGCTTTCGCTTGGTGTTTTTTAGCATATCTGGTGGATTTGAATTCGATATCATTGAATGGGTCGAATCTTCTATTTATTTGGTCGTAGTACAACTCTTGCATTAATTTGGCGGTTCTATTCCACGTTGTCTTCTCCATTATGTTTCTCCATATTGAACCCATAGTCCTTCAAAATAACGGCTTGTTTTGTTGTTCATGTCTTCTCTTCCAATTTGTAGCCTCTCTCGTCGAAAAATAATTGGAATTGTTTCCAAATCGATGCGCTGCTTATGTTGGTATTCTAACATGCACTTTCAATGATCATATCATTTAAAATATTATCGACTGATGATTCACTAAAACGTTTGGGATTCATTTTACGAATTTCTTGAAAATTTACGGCAGACACGTCAAATCAAGAAAATCCGTTGTCATGTGATTGTCATTCGATAAAAACAATGTACATGGAATTATTCTCGCTGGAATAATGTAGGTAGATTATTTCCACTATAATAATGTTTTGATTGGCTAGAACGTAAAAGAATTACTGAAATTGAAGATTTCTATTGGTTTCGAGAAACGTCAAAAAATAATCATTTAAATTACTATTTCGAATGTTTTAGGGCCCGTAACAAGTCTTCAAGTTAGGTTTATTATAATTTTTTAAATTTTACCTAGAGTTTTAATTTTCTATTTTGTTATTATTCGATAAGAATTAAAGTTTGGTTAGTTGTGGCTCATACTTTCATGTCGGAAAAAAAACCGGTAATTTTTCAAATAATTTACCGAATTACCGGTAAATTCAAATGCGGTAAATTTGCGATCCCTAATCTGAAAGCGTCTCTGAATTAAATATCATCGAATTTTATTCCTTCTCTGGTCTCTAAACGAGTTCACTATGTTGTCACAATATTTATCAAGTTTGTCGAGATATTTTAATAATAAAATCCCACAAATGTGGGAGATAAGATTGAACACCAAGGAGGTTTTGACACGCACAGTTTCTATTGAAAATTCATAGTTACCGGTCCATATTGAAGTTAAATAACGATGAGATACAAAATTCGGATATGAATGATGAATATCGATACAAACTACGTATTAAATTGAAATCAATTGAAAATAAAATGATACCTTATAATCTGTGTCGATGTTCCTATCTAAACAATATCCTCTTGGAATTTTATAAACGCGACACGGTCAAGATTATATTAATTCACTCTACGCAAGCGTGGTAAAATTTAGCGGCAAACTCGATTCATGATGGAAACGGCAGAATTCATAGATATTTATTCCACGGTACACAAGTGTATCGTGATTTATACTATGTTTCATAACAAATCCTCAACCTCTGTGAAAATATCAGCAAGCTGACAACATCTTCTTGAAATTTCTGTGCAAATGTTCACAGAATCGATACAAAATTGATTAGGTTAGGTTGTTCAATATTGAATTCTGATGATCTGAATGAAAAGTCTTTTTTCATGATATTGTTTGGGAATTTCGAGGAAAATATGAACAAGTTATTAGTGTTTACAAACCAATCTGCAGAAAAATCGAAGAAGGAACTTTTTTTGGTGTGAGAAATGTGGCTTTTTAGTTGCAGATTTAATCCGATGGAAGTGATGGAACTAACTGTTTTTGTTGAAATTATCGTGTTCGCAACATTTTTATTCGAATAAGCTAGGTTAGTATTTGAGTATCCCCTAAATGTATAAACTCAATTTCTATCGAGAAATATGAACTTTGCATCAATTCCAGAAGATCTTTTCAGAGGCGTAGCCAGCCCAATTTTTTTTTCAAAATGCTATATTTTTTTAACAGAGCCGAATTCGGAAAAATGGAAAATGAAAAAAATTTTTCTTTTGACCTCAAAAATCTTCAGTTAAAATATATGTACAAGTCAAAGACTCACTCTGTATTCGCCCCTGACGGCTAGGCTATTTATTAATAAGTGTTATTTTCTTTTATTGTTCAGGTTTGCTGATTATAATGTTCTTGGCATTAGAGATTTTTTGATACATATTGAACAATTCAAGAATCAGTTTGAAATATCCTAGTCGAGTGCCATCTTTTTCTTCTGAAAAATTTAGATCATTACCCGTATGCGCGCCACCAATGATGAACATAAAATTCTCAATTGCATGTCGAAAAGTGTGCTATAAATATACCTCATAAAACCCACTATATTTCGTTTGCATTACTCGACAGGTTTCAGGGCTTTAAAAAAAGTTAGTTTTCGTGAATAGTATATTCTAAAACTAGTTGCAGAATGGGCTCGTATTCCAATACGAATGCGAAATTCGAAAACGAGCGACGAAGGAGCGAGTTTTCGAGTGCATGAGTGTTGGAATTGCATTCTGCAACGAGTATTAGACGATATTTTCTCTATTTCGGTCAAATTTCGTTGAAATTCAAGGAAAAATTCAGATTATACATCCTAGTGACTTTTGTATTGTATCTTTGCAGTTGGTGACTGTTGCGAAATTGACATTTCCAAATTGACGTGTGTTGAAAATCGATAGTATCGAAAGCCAGCGCTGAAAACCAAAAACGAAAGATATAACTGAAAACAATCCTATAATGAATTCATTACAGCACTGTTTTTAGTACTGTATCGAACTCATTACGATACTGAAAAAGAGGAAAACTATAAACCCACGCATTTGCGGAGGAATGTTATGAATCCAACTGTCATACTTTTTTATGCTATTTCAACCCTGAAGTTTGTCGCACTTTCTTCCTAACCTAGCGCCCTGTATAATGGTGTAAAAAAAATTTTTCCATGAAGAACTATTTGTACGTGAGGTCCAAGAAACATTTATTGAAATTATTGAATCCTACGTAAAAGAGTGGTTCAAAAATGTCTCTACGGAAGCCAAGAATTTTCACGGGAAAATAATCACAGCAACTTTTCGAAAATGTACGTTTTCGAAAAACACTCTATAATTCTGAAACGATTATAGATATCGATATGCGGCTTTCACCATTGAGCTTTTTCATGAAAATTAATCGTCAGACACCGACATCTGTTGTTGTGGAATGTTTCCAAGTTGGCGCACCCTGTACATAATATCACACGATCAGATTCTTGAGAACATATAGTGGTACCCATAAGTCACATCAGGTAGAAAGCCGGTTCATGTTTTCCGTTTTCAGAAGAAATCGATACAGTTCACTGCAGTACAGCTTTTCCGATATTTTAATGACGTTTCTCAGAAACGACAACTCAGCCGTAGCTGAAAACGTGATGTAAATATGATGTAAATCAACCTTCTGCCCCCTTCTTACATTCTACGTAACCAGTCAGTTGTTCAAATCGATATCAACGCCTGCGCAGCACCCGTCGCTCCACCTCCCTCCCATGTGTGCACTCTAGTCACGCAGAGATTTTTCTTCGAAAAGCTCGAAGTTCGCGATGTTTTGGCGTTTTGTGACGAATGTGTACAATATAGCGGTGTTTATCTGCATTACCGTGTGAACAATGTTCACCAGAACGGTGTTTTCAATTCGAAATAATTCGGACGTCGATGTTGGACAGTGAAGTTTCTTTCAAAAACACAATATATCGACTGAAGTGTGGAAGATTGTTTTCATCAGATACGAATCGGAAAACCTCAAATTTTCATGATTTCACTTAAGCTCAACTGATTATTTTGAAAATATTATCTACGATTGGGACAAATAGCATCATATGTCGAAATTAATTTTATACGGAAGAAATTTCCATTTTGGCGATAATTCCTAGCCTTCAATTTATAATATATTTCTCGGAAAAGACACAGAGGTGTCCATATATTGAAAAAGAGATTTGATAGAGGATAATTCACCTACTTTCTTATTCATTTCTAGAAGCAAAAAATTTCAGCGTATTCAGGATATGACACAATATGATGGGGTATAGCAACTATAATAATCAAGGATATAATAAATTATTTACACAGGTACGTTTCATCATTGATTCAAAAACTGACCCTGCCACTAATCTGAATTCGATGTAGATATTACAGGCTAAAAGCGTCCAAGATTACTCACCTTATAGTAATTCACTTTTTAGTATTTTGATATGATATTTGTTGCATAACAACCTAAAAAAAATAGCATTGCTAGTTTGATTCTGGATAACTTAATACCTAATACTTTCATACGCTCAATGAAATTGATCAAAATTCAATCGCATCCATACCTATACACCTTTGTACACGGACAGCAGAGATCCATGGGAACTCCATATACGTATGTTCATTCTAATTGAAAATATCTAAACGAGGAACTACAAGATCACAAAATATTGAACTTCTCTGCTAGACCCAGATCTACGATTTCTTGTACACGGGGCAAAACTGGACTTTGATACCCTTGTATCTGGAAATGATGACTAAAAAAAATTTCACATCATGGAAGCAACAGTTGTTAACATCTTTCTACTTCATTTTATGACATTGAATTACGTTTTGTCCTTACTTGAAAGAATTCATCAAGAGTGTACAGTTTTCAGGGTTCGAACATATGAAAAAAATATGATATACCTACCTACCTACGTTAGTTTCAATTTTTTTTTTAGTATCTGCTAAAAATAGGCATAATCAGAAGTTACTTTAGCGCAATGCTAACAGTAGAGCAAATAACGATTACAAAAATTCACCATATTTTGAAGGACCCGTCTTTAATTTATCTCGATCACTTATGGGAACCTTAAAAAACAACATTTCTACGTTTATTCAATAAGAAATTCAGTGAAATTAGCCAAAAAGATAAGTGATATAATTTTACCAGATACCAAACTATTTCATGCGAACCTCTTTCGTAATATTCGCCCATAAGAAACAATAATATCGAGTAAATCCTGTTATTAAGTCCGCAGTAACATATTTATTGAATATTCATCTAAACAATATCATACACTCAAGAGCAGGAGGTTCAATAATGGGAAATGCGTCGAGCTCAGTGGCGTAGCGGAGACCCCCTGGGGCGGGACTAAAGGGGCCCCCGAGCCAAACAACTCAGATCTATAGAGGGGGCCACCAACTGAAATTTCGCGGCTAGGGGGATTTCGCGCTACGCCACTTGCCGAACTCTCTTTTATCAGGAAAATTCATGAACAATTAATACTCGAAGAAATTTGCCCTAGAACCCAAGACGTCAAGTCCTATATATCTGGTAAATTTTTGCGGGTACCGATTGTCGAAAATTCCTCCAAACGAATTTAATATTCAAAAAGAGAAAAATTTAATGAATAAAATTTCATACAACAATGTATACTTTACATCTATGATAAAGAAATTAACAAAACAACGTGAATACAAAAATGCAATGAAAGAAGTTCATCCATTTGCTTCAAATTCATCAGAAAGTGAATACGTCAGTCCCACATATCTAGGTAATATCAGTAATTAATTATTATAACCCTTATCGGCAGAGAAAATATTGTTGTCTTCAGAACAAACAATGCCATCAGTAAATACCAGCATTAAGATTAATAAAAACCGAATCGACAAACTTCAATTATCAGGAGTAAATAAACTCAGTACACTGTACCTTAAAGACTTCGTCTAGTTTTGTTTAAGAGGACCTCCGTTCCACTTCAATTTTCATCGTTGTAGGGTTATGTTGTCCTGAAGAGATCAGAACAAGATCGAAACCTAGGTCGACTTCTACCCACTTCGATGAGGTTGGAACTTTCGCAGTTCCCTGGTTGACGATGATGGCAAGTTCGTGTCGGATCCATGGCGGTGAACGCGGTGTATCTGATAAATTCTTGGTAAATAAACTCACCCGTTTGGACTACTCAAAAGTTTTATTCATTGATACGACTGGAATAATTTTCGGTATCGTCTGTCTGAACATATAGTGCCCCAGTGCCCCTGGCTCAGTGGTAGAGCGTTGGAATTTGGACCCAAAGGTGTCCGAAGTTCAATCCCGAGCTAGGAAAGAAATTTTCTAGTCTCGGTAGGGGTCACCATTCTCACTGTTGGGTCAAAAATTAACAGTGCTGTGCCAAAGCCTTGTTCGAACTAGGCCAGTAGATTCGTCGAGTAGCGAGTGATTTTGTAACTTGCCGTGTGCGAACGCAAAGAATCGAGTCGAGTGGATTAGTCAGTGGGCGAGTCGAGTCGATCCATTTCATTTTATTTTCTCGGGCGAGTAGCTTCCCCCACCACGCGCCACTTGCCACTGGAACGCCAGTACTGTCACAGGCGAAAGGAAAAGTCAGTCGTTTTTCAAAAATGTTTCGTTGAAGCGAAGATATAACATATAGATTAGTAAGATTAGTTCAAAAATGTCGTGATGAAATGTTCAAATGGGGCATAGTGGACTCAGCGGGGTGCGATTGTGGCGCAACGAGACAGACAATGGACCACATTTCAAACGAATGCCCGATAAGATCCCATCTTGGTGGTATCCATGAGGTTTTCTCCGCTTCCCCAGAGGCAGTGTCCTTTTTTATGTGTGCTTCTCATACGAAATATATATAGTTCAGAAATATTTGGATCACGAATGTTTATGGAACATTAAGTCGAAAGACTACAAAAATAAAATGATGAGGCGATCCTCATCAGAGGATATAGAATCCGAAATGCATTTACTTGGTTACTTATATAATTATATACTTGAATATTTCACGTCTGTAAAGTTTTATTAACAGAAAATTTACACAACTTTCTGACATTCTCAAAGTATCGAGGTATTCTTTGGGATCTTCTAATGCCAATTCCTTCAGGAGACAATTCGTAGTTCCGAGTTCGTATCTTCTATTACCATTTCCGTACCCAAAGCTTCGTTTTACGGATCTCACATATTTCCTCATCCACCTCTTCTAAAATAGTCATTACGATGAGGTTAACCAGTTTGTTTACTTTATTGCGTTGCATGCTCTGCGTTCTTCGAAATATCACTCACTTTTCACTCCACTTTTGAACTCGACTCGACCAAAGTGCGAACGATTTCCTGACAGTTGTGTGACAGTAGTAAGTAGATTAGCTACTCTCTACTCTCCACTCGACTAATCTACTGGCCTAGTCCGAACAAGACTTAAGGTGGCGTAAGGACACAGTAACAAAGCCTACACAGAACACAACTGCTTACTCCGAACTCGGCACAAGTTACAAGCTTCGAAGCTTGTAATTTCAGAGGGGTCTCCACAGGAGACCTAGGAGTTATCAGGATAAACAATATATCATATCATATCAAGTGTTTATAAAAATGAGAAATTTAATTCATGCGAAAAACCCTTCAAAAGGTCACGATTGTTAAGGGTTCGTTTTGATTAAACGAATGCTTTATCCATCATTTTAGAAATTGAACTATTTTGCGTAACTGTGAAAGTACTGAATACAATGGTAGAACTTCCCATTTTCCTATAAATTCGATCCCCCAAAAACTGTATACTTTGTACTCGGCTGAAGGTTTTCTCGCAAGAACAAAACGTACGTCAGTTTCCTATAGAAAACGTAAACAAGTGTTTCTTGAAAAATTGCAAAAAATGGACATTGCAGCCACTGCATTTTGAGATTATGAGAACAGAAGCCGTTTGGCACCCTCCCTTTTACAGGGTGTTTCACCATAAACTGGACAAACATATATAGCCGTGTAGTTGACACCGAGAAAGTCATTTTTGCCTCATGACATATACCTACCCCGTTTTCGACGCATAAGCGAGATACAGGGTGTTTAATGTCAACTTTGAGCAATATTCTGACAACTGTTGTGAGTTACGCGTGATATTTGAAATAACGGTTTCTAGTCACATCTTAGTATTTTTGAGGGCTCAATCGAATTGTGGTGTAGTATTTTGCGAAAAAAAATTCAATATGGCAGAAAACCTGCAAAGTTGGAATTTTTTTTTTCTCGGTTGCTAATTTGGAAATCATAATCTCAACGTACTCGATTTTCTAAGATTTTCCGTAAAAAAATTTTTTCAAAATTCGAACTCAACTTTTTTTTTACGTGTCTTCAGTGAAAAAAAAATTTCGCCCAAAATTTTTGGAATTTTCCATGGTTGAACTATCTTTGATTCTGAATACTTGGGTGGAAACAGAATGAAAAAATATCAATTGGTTTTCTTTTTGTAGTCTTCCGAATATTATGCTAGATGTACTTTCTTAATTTTTATTTCAGAAACTAGAGGCCGTACGACAAAATTGTGCTGCTGGGCTGCCAGAATGACCCAGATTGAAATATAAAATTATAACCAAACAAAAATTTTTTCGAAAAAATGAAAAAAATTGAAAAAAAAAATTTTTTTTTCCAAAAAACTTTGTAAGGTTCGAATTATACACTCTCGATTAACTAGTGTTGCTTTGGTAACGGAGATTTATAGGATCAGAATTAATCCAATTCATATCTACTCGTAGAGTTCGATTCCTACCAAAATTTTTTGAAAAAAATTTTTTTGGTTTATAATTTCATATTTTTATCCAGATCATTCTGGCAGCCCATCAGCACAATTTTGACCTCTGTACGGCCTCCGGTTTCTCAAATAAAAATTAGTTCGAATTTTGAAAAAATTTTTTTACGGAAAATCTCAGAAAATCGAGTACGTTGAGATTATGATTTCCAAATTAGCAACCGAAAAAAAAATCCAACTTTGCAGGTTTTCCGCCATATTGAATTTTTGTTCGCAAAATTCTACACCACAATTCAATTGAGCCCTCAAAAATACTAAGATGTGACTAGGAACCGTTATTTCAAATATCACGCGTAACTCACAACAGTTATCAGAATATTTCTCAAAGTTGACATTAAACACCCTGTATCTCGCTTATGCGTCGGAAACGGGGTATATGTAATAAGGCAAAAATGACTTTCCCGGTGTCAACTACACGGCTATATATGTTTGTCCAGTTTATGGTGAAACACCCTGTATATCATTGGTAAATTAGGAATGACATAACTAAACGCCATCTCTATGATTCCGAAAAATGAATACAAAATGAAACTTTTTTTATTATTTTGAATTTGTCTCATTTTTTTAGCGCCCCTTTTATCTGGCCTCTAAGGCAGGCACTCCGTCTCAAAAGCCCAACCCCCCTCCCCAAAAATTGGGGCTGTTCCTTCTGGCCAACTGGAGCAATAGAAAAAAGATCAAATTTATAGTATTTCGGGCTGGTGGTGGCGCCAGTTCGGCGCAGTCATTCGTTGGGTTACAGCCTCTGACTAAAAAACCATCTACCGCAGCGGTAGGCAAAACGTTAGGTGACCACGGCTAGAACAACCGGAATACTCTAAATTTGAAGTTAAATCTGGTCGTGAAATCCTTCAATAATTGAATGAAAAAAACAATTCCAATTAGAAAAGTTGGTAGGAAGATAAAGCAGGTACATGTTACGTGCGAAGTCTCATATTCTTCAAAAACATGAAAAATGCATGCAGGTGTCTCATTCTGAACATATTATCGAGTCTTCTCACTTCTGTGAGTCGAGAGCTTTTGAGCTCTCGTTCATACACCTTGTGGGTAGATCCACATTGTAGGTAGATTCGCTGTCAAGAATCCAACGCAACAGTAAAAAAAATATACATCAGCTCACAAAGCCACCGTACATGATCCCGGTTCTGTAATTACAGGAATAGTTAATAATTCGCTAGAATTTTATGGTTCTGGTGGAGCTATCTGGACAAAATGTGAATGTATAGGTTGAAACCGAGGTTGAATATATCGTTCTCCATATAAATACAAAATTCCATTTCTATCGAAACTGTTGTTTGGGAATTATCAGGAAAGCTCTGGTTGAACTTGCCGCTTGCACCGTATTAGTTTTAAGCGTTAGTTAGTTAAGTGTCGATTAATTTATGCTTGCACCGACTCCGAATGTCACTAGATTAAATTTAATCCAAAAATCTGGTAATTTTCACATAAATTTGTACTTGTTCCTATCTTTCACGTCGTTCAATTTATCCCTTTTTATGCTTTGACAGCTTCTATGTTTAGACATTTTTCGATATTATCGAGCGTTTCGCCGATTGAAAGAGTTTTTCTTTGGAATATTCTACTTTCCTAAGGCGCTGGTCTCCCTGAAACGCGTCGGTCGTCGGTCGCGGGTCTGCCACGTACAACTTTAATGGATACCGTCGTATCCAAGGTTTTCCAAATGTATCACTAGGAAGTTGTACGGGGCCAGGCACGTAGCCAGGATTTTCTTTCGGGGGGGGGCCACAATAAGTAAACATTGCAAATTTTTGATATATACAGGCATTTTTTGATATTTCGGGGGGGGGGGGGGGGCATTCAAATGACCTCCATGAATTCTCCATAAGTCATTCTGTCAACCCAATTTCTCATAACATAACCATTCTTTGAAATAATTGCCAAGTATTGTGTTCAATAAATTAATTATTAAGTTGGATGTGTTGGCACCGTCTTGTTCAAACCACATCATATCTTCAACAACAGCAAGAATAAACATCACTTAACATTGTTCTGTACCGTTCTCCATTACCTGTTACTCTTCGAACATTTTTACAAAGAAATATGGACCAATCACTCTGCCAGCATGAATTGCCCACTACACATTGTCTTTATCTGGATGTTATGGTTTTAGAACCGTTTCTGATGGATTCTAATCTCTCCAAATTCTGCAGTTCTGTTTGTTCACATCACCATCCTACCAGAAATGGGCTTTATCACTGAATCAAACATTCCGATGAAATTATCCATAATTTTCCAGTTGTTTGAGAGGAAAATCAGAAAATAAACGAAGTTTATGGTGGTCTAATGGCTTCCGTTCTTGAACCTGTTGAATTTCGAAACGAAATCCCTTCTTAAAATTCTCCATGATCTTCGAGAACGATTCAGTTGTTCAGAATGATGTGGAAACGATAAATTTGGATTATCTCTTGCACTTTCTACAACCAAATAAATATTCCCTTTAGTGCGTGCATTTCTTTGACGTACTTGTAATCTCGTATCGTATCGTTCCACTTTCAAATTTGTCTACAATACGACGAATAGTGAGTCGATCTACTGAATAATGCATGTGGTCACACGCAGCTGGTAACAATTTCAAGACATTGTCATAAGTTCATCGACTACCACTTAATCATCAAAATTTAATCAATTTGTTGGATAGTCGGATGCATAACATTCATTGATATTAATAGCTGCAAATTCCTTGTCCGGCGTGAACTTGCCGTACCACTTGAAATTGAATCTTTTAGATTCCTTTACACTTTCATATAATTATGCTTGACTCTCGAACCCTGATATGGGCTATATTTTTAAATGAAATTAAGGTTCACGTCACATGTGAGAGCCTTGAAATAGGTAGTGGTCGAAACATACTCGTTTGAAGAACCTACAACATAAGTACCCCTATTATTATGCCTTCATTCTCAAGATGTGCATTAACATTATGGTGAATAATAAAACTGAATCACATTCACCATTATTCATCTCCGGAATAATTACATACATACAAGAAATTGAGTGATAAAACTTGATCACCCCGTATGTCCTGAACGATCAATATTTGTATGAGTAGAGGCTTGTGGTGCTACGTCCTCATATTTAGGTCCTTCTGTTCTCAGTTTTCAGATTTTCAATTCTCAACGGCTCTCCAGTATTCCAAAAATGATTTGAAATAATTCGGGACGATTCATTCATATTCTCTACTAGCCTAAACAGGTTGAATGATTTCCAGTTCGACTGATGAGAATTGTTTGGATCTGGGCAGAGAGAATGCGGAAATATTTATATCGAGCAGGATAGATTTGTGTGTATTTCTTCGCAGAAATCCTGTTTGTTATGGTAGTGACTCATCAACATCGACTCTGCTAAGTGTTGATGAAATCCAATAAAATGAACATCTCGTTTTATTTAATTCAATTTTACACCTCGGTGTACACAGAAGTGATTGAACGATTCTGAGGTGGATAAACTTGATCTAATTCAGAGCGAGTCGTGAGGAAATTAAAATTCCCACTTATGAGAATTTTGAATCACCAACAAGATGTTGCTTATTCACTTCATAAGCTACATGTACAAGGGGATTATACAATACCATTTTCATTCACTGAATTTTTCCCAACAGAAATGAGGTATCGGAATTTGAATGTAATCACTTCAAGATAAATAGGGTAAAAGAGGGTAATGGGGGTCACTTAAGGGAGAACTCAAATAAAATTTCAATCATGAACAAAACATGTCTTGAACCGCCTTTAAACATGATGCACTTAATTAACTATCATTAGAAATAATAATCAGTCACTTTGGCAATCAACTTTGGATATATAAAATAGAACAGGAAAAACAGTTAAAACAGTATGAACTTAAAGATTTTGAATTCTCCAGAATTGGTTCGGATCTCGAATACCACGTTTAATTTCGTTGATGGGCGAAATTCCATGAGGGGATCCGTAAATATAGCCGTCCTAAATGTTGTTTAATTTCGAAACTACAAATTCGACCTATAATAGCATATTCAAGCTACGTTAAAAATTTTGTCCAGATTGCTCAACCGGATCCTTATAAGATGCTAGCGAAGTATGGACGAGAAACAAACCAATATTTTGCAATAGCATATTCGGGATCATAGACCATTACTTTGCTGTTGTCAAACATTTTTCCGTAGAATTATTTGTGAGTGGAATCCACTCAGTGCTCTTTTTCATAGGGTGACTTCGCTAATTCAATATTAAGTTAGTAGAGCCACCCAAAAGAAAATATCAAATATGACAATGTTTTTGAATAATTGTCTACTCACTGATTCAGAATCCATGATCAATTTCAATTCTATCCACCTGTCTGTGAACACGATAACCCCCAAACAGATAAACCTAAAAACTTGAAATTTTCAGGGCAGGTTTGGATCGCGAATGACGTGGTTAAGTTCGTTAATCGAGAAAGAGTTGCGTAAATATGGGCCATCGAAATTTTCGCTAGAGATTCGATCTAAATGAAATTTTGTGTTCAGACGTAGAATAACGTTTTTGTCACATGCAATTTGGTTCATATACACGGTGTTTCCAAATCAGACGTGAACCTTGGAGAACGTGTTACGTACGACCCATTAGCTTTCGTTTGAGCCATATTTATTGATAAACAAAAAAAAATTAAAAAAGTTTACGAAATATTTGAGATCTTGTGAGTTTTAAAGGATTTCTCACCTCATTTTTCGTAAATTTTTTCTACGCTGACCAAGTTAGATTATAGGTAATTTTGGATTATTTTCATCAGAACAGGATATGACAAATATATACAAAAAAGCAGAACTATCCTGTATTAGATGTCCCGCACAGGCACAATTTAGGCTTAACATGTTTTTGAACGATTTGTTTCCTGATTGGAATAGGTAATGAACGACCTATTTCGTGTCCAGCAAGAAGTTCGGATCTAACACCGTTAGATTCTCATGTATCAAGCACATATTTCTGAAGAGAGTAGACGAAGCAGCGAAAAGGATCACAGTAAATTTAGGGCGGAAAGTAATAACTGAAAAAATTTGAAACAGGGCACGTGCTTGTATAGGGAATGGTGGAGGTCATTTCGAACATAATTCATGAATACATTCGCTACTGAAACTTCACGTTTGATGGCAATAAAAATAAATATTTAATTCGTTACTTTTCTTTTTTCTCCTTTCAAATCAACATCGGCTGAAATGATACTAGTGCCTGTCAGCATTCTAACGGGAACTTTTTTAGGAAATGAAGAACGTAATTGGTAACTTTTCAAAATAATTTCGTTATACATAAATGGTGGTATTCGAAGGTTGTACGCGAATTCCAATTAGAAATTGACTATTCTTTTGTTCATATACCAACTTTCGAATCATACTCATTCATTTGCAACATCGATCACAGCATAGTTTTGCCTGCCTTACATTAGAAAAAATTTACGAAAAATTAAGAAAAGTGAGAAATAAAAAAAACCCAGGAACTAAAATATCTCGAAAACTGATTTTTTTTGTTCTAGAAGTGGTGAATCTTACATCAGACACCCAGTCTTTCTGGGTAGTGTCGGATTCACAATTTTTCCTAGGGCTGGGAGCAGGCTTATCGGTCTATAGTTCTCTGGTAACTTTTTGTCTTTACCTGGTTTATTGAAAATAATCACTTCGGCAGATTCCCATTTTTTTGAAAGTGCTCGATTCTCATCACGTCATTTGCTATATGCTACTGAGAGCTGCCGTTCCTTTCTTTGACATTTTCTTCAGCATGAGATTTGTAATTTTATCTTTTCAAGGAGCCTGTATTGTTTTTAAATTATTGATTATCTCTTCGATTTCTGCCGGAGATGTTGGGTGATAGGATGGGATTTTGCCATCCGGTGGTGCTCCTTTCGTTTCTTTTTCATTATATTCAATTAATTCTTCTAGGTCCTCATCGTCTTCTTCACAATAATTTATTCTTGACTCCCTTTCTATATTATAGGCAAGAGCGTTGGATTTATCGCTTTTTGAATATGCCATTCCATGCAGTGTTGGAATTTGAGTTTTTTCATTGCGTGATTTTTTTTGCTTTTTCCATGCAGAGTGGTCTTCTGTGTTGTGTTCCTTGATTTTCTCATTCCATCTATTCGTTCTGAGCTCCCTTAGTGCATTTTCAAGTATTTGACTATGTCTCTTTAGTCAGATTTCATCATTATCTGTTTTATACATCCTGTAGTTCTTTCTTAGTTTTTGGTTGACTTTTATCAGTTCTTTCACCTCTTTTGGAGTATCGCCAAATGGATGTTTGGGAGTAGGTTTAGTTTTTCTAGCCGTGCTCTCTTCATAGGATTTCATCGTCGCACTCTCCAAAGCTATGACTGATTCATCTAACATCAGGAGTGTTAATTTGTGGAATATTCGTGATATTTTTTTTGAGTTTATTCTTATACTCGTTCCAATCGGTATGTTCTCGTGTTTGAGTCACTTCATTTCTAGGTCCATGCCCTAAACTGAACTCTCTCGGGTTGTGATCAGAAGTACCATCCTCTATCGTTTCAAGAGCAGAATCTTGCTTTATATTTTTATTATAACTATGTCTAGCACATCAGGGGTTCCATTGCCACTAGGTAAATAGGTCTGTATATCCGGTCCCATTATTATCGCATCTTCCTTTTCGGCATATTCTTTCAATTCCTTGCCATTTGCATTCTCTGTTCTAGAATTCCATTGTTGAAATTTACAGTTGTGATCTCCAAATATTATTCTCGAAAAATTCATCTCTTCCTATGGCAGATTTATTCGCGGTGGTTTACCTATATACAGAGAAAACTTCAATGCTTTCTCTTCTTATCTTTACTTTGATCGATAGGTGCCTCTATACATGCCTCATTGTCCCTCGAAAACTGTTGATTTTCGGTTATCAATAAAAAAGGCTCGAACAACAGCAAATGAGTCATAATAACACCTCCTCCAACGTTTAAGTCTTATTTGGAAGCACCCTGTAAAGTGTTATGATATTTAATTTTCATCAATAAAGTGGCTTTGCTAATTTAAAATTAAGATAGTATGACCACCCCGTAGAAAAGACACTAAGGCACGAGAACTGCTTTTCTTCCTCGTCAAATCCTCGACAATTGTTCAATAATTAATGCACTAGTTTCCATTGGTTCCTTCGCAAAACGACAAACAATATTCAATTCGAGTAGGTATCATAGGATATGAACAAATTTTGAAAATCGGTTGATCCGTTATAAACTAATTAATTGTCACCCCTCAAAGTGAAACAGTGAAAGTTGAAGTATCACTATATATATTAAACTGATAGCCTCAACTATATGCATCGCAAAAAGGGACACATGAACATTTTCCACTGTGATTCAAAGGTGAAAATCCAGTGGTGTCAAGAATAAGGAAAAAAGCGACTATGAAACCCTTCAGGTAGCCCACCAGATAACTTTTTCCAAAAGAACTTTCAGAAAACAATGGTAGGAAATGAATTTTACCACAAATTTTTCATTCTCAATGCCCTGTACTCTACAATGCAGGATCTTCAAAGAAAAAAAAATCAGAAATGTCCTTATTTTTCAAGGGTACCCTCTGTTCCAATTTGGCGGAAGAGTTTCGAGAACTCTTGTATAATTCCATCAGTTTTTCAACCTTGAGGGCTTATTCTTTTCTAGAAAAATTACAAGCAAAGTTGTTATACTCATGAATTTCGCAATATACTCTATAAGAAAATTGATATTGTGATGAGTTTTCTTTTTTCAAAATTCACTACTCGATAACTGAAATTTTCTGTGCAACTGGAAATAAACCTACTAATTTCCATATGCATATGAGACGGTCAGAGAAACGGGAACTCGAACTCGTCATTATTTTTATGGTAACTCTCTTTGTGAAAATAAGCACGATGGTAGATGTCATCTGAAATCATAAATGATTTTTCGAGATAACAATTGTCCTTTCAATGTCCCCCTCATTCACCAGACTTGGTGTGTTATTTATTTGTGAATTATTATCGCATGCTTTCAGTGGCACATCATCTAACCTATGTCAAAGTACACAACTCTGGTAAGATAATAGTAACGCTGAAATATTCTTAGATAGTTCGATTAGTGTCATGCACCAATTTTAGCTATTTCGAAAATCATTTTTGCTTGTATATTATGTTATAAACTGAGTATTTAGGAAGGGTATATATTAGATATGTATTTGTAAAATGTAATTCAATGTTGTAAACATAATGATTAGATATTTGTAGATGTGTCCAATTGAGTGTTATTCCGACATTGTTTCACCTCTATGTTTGTATGTTCGCCAATTCTTCGGAAACTACAAGACCAATTCAATATTTTACTATGGGGGGTCTACACAAAGTGAAGCATAGCTCATGGAAAATTCGCCACCTGCAGGTGGGAGTCATAATGTATTATCAGAACATTGAAAAACATGTTCAGTAGAAATATCATGGTTTCTGAGTTGATGGCTATTTTGATATTCACAAAATTATACTTTGACTCATTTCGATATCTCGACATCAAGTCGCGTAATTTCTTCACTCTGTTTTTTTAATATTATTTCTGAATTCACGTACCAACTATCAATACTGCGTCCTACTACATTTCATTTTGTTCTCAGAAGAAAATGTTCAATTCGAAATTTTTGGCTTTGCCTATTTTTCAACTGGACCTTGGGCCATTATGATGAAACAATGAATGCAGAATATTATAAAAGACCTCTGTTTCCTTTCCAATGTAACCCCCTATATATGATCAACTAGTATTTCATTTCTCTTCTGCGAAATCTCGAATGGAACGAAAAATGGTTTCAAATACTACTAGGGAAACTGGAATCCCATGAGTATAATTTGAACATTTCAGCTTATTGACATTGCCGTATTTGAATGAACCCATTATTTTGTACCCCGTAATTCATTTCTACAAAATTTTTTTTTCACCATACAGACTTCACTACAACTTCCACCAGAAAACTATTTCTAGTATAGAGGGCCTGATTTAGTTTTTTACCTATGTGTTGGATGACGTCGTGGTAGTCTATTTAGCACGCAGGTGCATCATGCTTTAATTAAAGCCTTTCGAAATAGAAATATCGTAATTGTAAAACCGAATCTCGGAATAGTTATTTTCCTATCAAGGGCGGAAAGTTGTACTTTCCCGCACTAGATTGCCGTTGCCCGAACGACGCGGAGCGGAGTTCGGGCAAGCAATCGAGTGCGGGAAAGTACTTTCCGCTTAAGATAGGAACAATATTTTTTCTACAACCGTATTATAAAATGAAAAAAAACTTCTACACAACTCGAATATTCGTTTTGACACATTAATTAAGGAGTTTGGGATTCTATGCGGAAAATCATAGACCATGACATAGAAATAAATACACAGATCTATGTATGCCAGTCATAATTTTTGAAGGATGTCAAGTTCTCTTTGAAAATGCAATAATTTTCAAACGGAAATCTGCATTGATAATTAGTTTGACATGGATGAAACTGCTTAATTTGAAATATTCAACTAAATATATAAGTAAGTAGATTAAGAGATTTCATGTTAAAGGTATTATTATACCCAAATTCAACACATATTTACTTTCCCGCACTAGTGCGGAAAAGTGACACTTTCCGAATCGAAAACAATGCGGGAAAGTAGTTAGCTAGGCCCGGTTGTAGAAAAAATACATATCATTGGTTATCCTTATCTAGTGGAAATAATGTATCGTTATGTTGGTTGTAGCGTATTTTGGGGCATGCCTGAAGTATGTTCAAACTAGGGCTCAGACGTTTTATTGCAGAACTCGCCATTCGAAATCGTCCCGACTTTAGGTGTCTCATGGCATGGTTAAGCATGCAGGCCAAAAAGTGTGAAGTAGTTTTTTTGCTTATTTCTCAAACGAAGCATCAAGAAAGGTTCAATAGAGAGTAGCTTCGACCATAAAACAACCTATTGCTTTTCTCGGAAAAGAACCAAAATCTTTATTCGAATTGAATAATGATAATAAATTTTTATTACTATCCCCTAGAACCAACATCAAGCCAGCACAACTTTTTCGACTCAAAGATCCATTTTGTTGTTTTGGAGGATATTTCTTTGCAGAAGGGTGCAATCAGGCAATTTTTGTTAATAGTAACTCAGAATATACCTACTCATAATTTCTTTAGTTCCTGTAAAATTTTGCAGGTTTTGATGGATTTTGATATTTTTGTATATATGCATTGGTGGAAATAATCTGTTGAACGATTTCTTGTGATTTGACTAATTGATTTGACAATTGCTATTTACTGTTCACCGTCGGGGGACTTTAGTATTTCAGTATTATTCTTTAGTTTATTTTTGATAATGAGGAGAGAAAGGATAGGAAAATAGCGTTTTTCCAAATTTTGAGGAAGTGACTTTATTTTTGAGCAGCTGTTAAAAAGGTAGTTTTTTGCAGATTTTTCATTGTTTTGTTATTGATTTTGTCATCACTGAGGGCTTCTATTATCGTTTAATTTCTTTCGGAAAACTGAGGTCCAATTCTGTTACTGTATTTTCATTGTAGAAGTGAGGGATCTGGTCTCTAATTCATTTCCGAGTCTCTCTATCAGGAAGTTAATTTTAGATATTCTAATATGATCATCGTTTTGAAAAAATCGATAGGTAGGGTGGCTGTTTGATAAGTATCGTCGTCCTGTGTGAACCACCCATCCTACATTTTATTCTCAACAACAGCAGGAAAAAAATCCAGTCAACATTGTTGTGTATCGTTCTCCATTGACAGTTTCATTTTGACCATTTTGTTCAAAGTAATTTGAACCCATAGAATTATAAATATAGAATTTGAGCGTAGTGGCTGTTCAAAATCGAGATGTAGTGACTTTGGCTAATTACTGTTGTGGACTGTTACCAGATAATTGAGTTAGAGATGGAAGTGTAAAATATTTATTATACATTATTTACAACATCATGAATAATATACTCGCATGAAGTTAACAATACAAGAGATTTCATTATAAATATTAACAACATCTAAACAGAGATATAGTATTCACTAAAATATGAATTCGTTCATGAGATGATACAAGTTCATTTATGAATGAAGTATGAATGATGAGTATGCTAGGAGTTTATAATCTAAACGAAAATGATTCAAAATTAAATATTAATTGAATATTTAAGAGTGTGAAATAATTCGAATTGTTCAAAAGAAAAGAAATGAATCATGAAATGGACTAAGTTTATCATTGAACACAACGTTTACAGTGATTAAGCATTTAATAGAATTATTAAACGACGATTGATTCGATTTAACCAGAAAAACAGAAGGTTTGTATGATAAACTGTAATGAGAAATCTAGAGTTGTAATTAAGTATAGAATTCAAAGTGTGATTATAATGTATGAATATTGAATGTGTTCATGAAGTGAACATATCTATCAACCAAGTTAACATTTACAGTGATAGGGTGCTTAGGAAAATAAGCACGAGCAATTCTATTCTATCAGAAAAATAGGAAACTTGATTGATAAATCTAGAAATGTACCAAGTAAATTTGTATAAAAGAGATCTGAGTTTAACGTTAAGTGAAAAATGCAATACGTGTTCTCGAGCGAGTGAATGAAATACATGAGCGAGTAAGTGAAAATACAAGAATGAATGAATGAATATATATGATTACAAGTAATAATTGAAATCTTATACCAAACGTAGAGATGGCATATCAGGTTGAACCCATGAAGCGAGACAGCTGGCCAGACGTGGAAGGGAAGTGTGAACTGGAAATTCTCCAACGAGAAATCTGAGAATCCTATCGCCTGGTGCAGCTGGCCCACTCCAGGGTCCTTTTCCCTGGAGTTAAGAGGGCATAATTGATCTGAAACTCGAGAACAGTATTAGCACATGGTCTTATTGAGGTTAACATTATAAATTGAGTTGAAAATTCATATCAATTACAGAAAATATGGAGTGAATTAGAAATGGAACAAATTAACAATCGAATGATCAACTCAATTGTACAGAGAAAAGCTAGAGTTAGTTTAATCTTGGTAACACAACGTGGTCCAGTCTGCATAGACTATAGAATTCATAATATTAATAAAATATATAAAAATATATATCGTACACTATGCAGAGAAGTGAATGGAATTGATATGGGCAATTTATGGATTGAAAAATGTGAGGATGTCAGCTGAACTTAAAGGTTCAAATGACCACGAGATGACATGAATTCATCTATGATTAAAAATACGAAGAATTGATCAATAAGGCATTTAAATATTAATTATTACATACCTTGAGATGGGCACTATTTTGGATTACCAAGATTAAAAACGAGATGAACAAAATTAAAACACTTTTGTGGCGAGATTAACTTATAAAGGCAAGAGTAAGATGCAACTTGTTCGTAACAGAAGCAGGAAGCAATTCGTTCTGATTGATTCTGACAAAAATGCAACAGGTGAATTGTTGCGAATTTGACAATTAAGAGGTTAAGATCTTTATGTAACCTTGGTTTTCTATAAAATGTAACCTTGGTTGCATACCTTAATTATGTACTGGAGAGATGCAGCTGGGGCCATCTCGAAACGGAGAGGCGAACTGGACTAAACGATGAATTTTCAACATTCCGCCCGCCATAGCAAACAGGGTTGGCTATTGAGCTGAGTTGGAGTTGAAATCTTCTTGTGCTGATTCGCTTGTAGAGTTGATTGGTAGGATGGCTAGCTTCGTGATAGGCCTTTTGAAGATGGACGTGGACGTTTTGACAGTGACGACTCTAACTAATCCGTCCACACCTGGATGTACAGCCATTACTCGCCCTAATGGCCATTTGCATGGAGGGAGTCGTTCATCCGTGAGTAATACTAAGGATCCAACTTTGAGTTCGTTGGAAGGATGATACCACTTGGAGATGGAAAGATGTCGCTGCAGAAACTGGGTGGACCATCTTGACCAAAATTGTTGAATTCGTTCCTGGATGAATTGCCATCTTGACAATCGAGATGTGGAAATTCCTTGCAGAGATGGTTCTGGTATCATATTTAGTGGGCTGCCTATCAAAAAGTGGCCAGGAGTAAGTGCGGTGCAGTCTTCAGGATCATCGCTAAGTGGTTCAAGTGGTCTTGAATTGAGGATCGCTTCAATTTGAGTAAGAAGCGTCATTAATTCCTCCATTGTGAAGATATGGTCTTTGGTAGATCTTGCGAGATGGCACTTGAAGGACTTGACGGCTGCTTCCCATTTTCCACCCATATGGGGCGCTGCTGGAGGATTGAAGCACCAATTTGTGCCTTCATTCATGACTAGGTCTGCCATGATCCGATTCTTTGAAGTGGCTTGAGCGAATAGATTCTTGAGATGCACATCTGCACCGATGAAGTTGGTACCGCAGTCTGAGTAGATTGTGTGACATATTCCTCGACGAGATGTGAATCGCCGGTAGGCAGCGATGAAAGATTCAGTGGAATAGTCACTTACTGCTTCAAGATGGACTGCTGAAGTGGCGAAGCATACAAACACACAGACCCAACCTTTGTGTGTTTTGGCTCCTCTTCCTTTCCAGGTTTTGATTGTAAGTGGGCCAGCGTAGTCGATACCAGTATGAAGAAATGGTCTGGATGGCTTGATTCGTGGCTCTGGAAGTTGGCCCATGAGTTGTTGGGCTCGTATACCACGATGTCTTGCACATATTACACACTTCAGGATGTGGGATTTCACTGGGGCTCTTCCTCCAATGATCCAGTACTGCTGACGAATGGTGGACAGTGTAAGCTGGGTACCTCCATGAAAAGTGCGGAGGTGAACTGCCTTGATTACGAGGGAGGTGAATTGTGAATTACGAGGGAGTATTGCAGGATGAGTACTATCTGGGTCTAAATGACCTCGATGAATGCGGACCAGTTTGTCAGATCGCGTTTATTATTCCGGAACCACAAAGAAGCATCACCGGTTAGAATTTGAGGTAGGCCTGCTAATATTCCTTCTGGATCCAGGTGAAGTTGACTCTGAATCTCTTCTATTCTCTCTAAGAATGCGGCTAGATCTTGAATTCCGTCGAAACTTATTCCGTACTTGTGCAAGTCTATGAGGCCTACCACACGCTCAAGCTTCACGACAGTTTGGCTTGCGCAAACCGGCTTGAACACTGAACACTGAGAGAAATTGTATATAATTCTCCCAACCACACGCTCAGTGTTCAGTGTTCAAGCCGGTTTGCGCAAGCCAAACTATGGTGAAGCTTGAGCGTGTGGTAGGCCTCTATGGGGTCCGGATGACTGGATGTACTCGGCGTTTGCGGAGGTACTGTCGGAAATACTGGTGGCCTCAGGTATACGAGCGGATTTGGGGTGGCTTGTCCACTCTTTATGAACTTGACCAGTCTCTTCCTCATTTCGTCGACAGTTCCTTCCCGCTGGAGATGAAATTTGTCCAATTCTACCTCGTCTCTGAATTCGTCTTTCTTCAACTTATAAATCCAACTGGTACTTTGGTCTGTCGATCCGGCGGCCGGTGGATTTTCTTCGGAGTTGTTGGTCATGTCGGCGGTCTGGTAGTGTTCTTGAAAACTTCCTTCTTGACTAGGCGACTTGAAAACTTCTTCTCGGATAGCTGGCTGGCTTGCGATTGTCGATTTATTCTCGTCGATTCGCTGGCTGATTTTAGAATGATCGTCCGCTGGCTGGCTTAAGAATCTCGTCGGTTCGCTGGCTGGTTTAATAATCTCGTCGGTTCGCTGGCTGGTTTAATTATCTCGTCGGTTCGCTGGCTGGTTTAATAATCTCGTCGGTTCGCTGGCTGGTTTAATTATCTTTCGTCGGTTCGCTGGCTGGTTTAATAATTTCGTCGGTTCGCTGGCTGGTTTAATTATTTCCTGTAGTTTCTTGTACAACTCCTTATAAACGATTTTTCCTCTCCATAAGGTGGTGGTGGGAGGTCACCCATGCGCAGAACATCGGGTGGCCAGGACTCGAAGTTGATCGAAATTTGAAGCGGGTCGGAATGTAGGATAACTCGGAAACCTGGTAAGTCGGAAGTCGAACAAAGGTGTTCAACAAATCTTCTAATCTCATCCTCTCAGTGGGTAGTTGTGGATTCTTTGGAACTTGCTCCTCCTCTGGTCTGTCCAGTTGACGGGGACTTCACGGAAAGGCTGGCAACAATTCGGTCCCTGCTCGGGCGCCATTTGCGACGACCTTCCGTTTCTATTCTTTACCATCTTACCCTCCGAAGACAGAAACCTCGGGCGCCACCTCGAGTTTAAAGTGTTGAGGACACTCGGAACCCGTAGGCGGTACTCCTACGGGCGTCCAGGAGCTGCAGTCAGAGAAGATTATGCCCAGGGGCCTGATGTTAATATATTTTATTCCCTATCTCTGAAAATTATTGTAAAAATTCTGCTCGGGAAAATAAAACTCACAATGACCAGGACACTTATATTCTAGGTTCGGTAATATATACAATGAGCGAATGATATCAATGAAAATGAATAGATATGCACAATTACACAATGATGTTAAATCAATGGAAAACGATATTGGTACAATGATTTCGATAGTTGAAGTGTAATGTGTCGGGGCCAATGGTAATGTGGTGTACGTAGCGGTGCTCCTGGTGTGTGATGCTATGCTGGTGTCTCGGCGTACATGACGTAGAATGATGTCTATATGCCTCGGTGTACATGATGTGAAATGATAAATTTTCGTCTCGGCGTACATGATATGAAATGATAAATTTACGCCTAGGCGTATATGATGTCTCTCTTGATGAAAACTGGTAACTGGATCATATCCACACACATTACCAATGGCGAAGTGTTGTAACCAATGATGTCGCTGATATAGTATACTTTTAACAATGTACCAGGAATAGGAGGAGCAATTTGTTCGGAGGCGGGGTGTAACGTGCATTTGTGATGGAAAATTATACATGCAAAGATTCAAAATATACACTACTACGAAAATGAGAAAGCGGTCAAAGTAACGTGCGGTAGCAAGCGGAAATAAGCGAAATGAAGCAAGAGTGCAAGCAGAAAATATTGTGAGAAAACAGAACTACGGCAGGTAATAACGTGGGCAATGGAACGCTTGAATAAAACTAAACAAAGTTTCATTGTCGGTGCGTTACGATTGGTAGGAGACATAAAGAAAGGAATGTACCCGGATAGAACTGTGAGATGCGCCCTTTTAAGCTAACATCGTACAATCCCATACACTCGGAATCCAAAGAGACATGTAGGCCGTTTCAAGCTAATACACGGACTCTAAGAACTCGGGCAGTACAAAAGGGGGAATACAGGGTCACTGAATGCGCCATTTGAAGCTAGCATGCGTGTCCCTGTACTCTTGGGATTACCATGAACTCATACAAGCCATTTAAAGCTATTGTACGGAGCCATGGGGAATTGGAAGGTTGGAGACAATACCGGGCTGCGTATGCGCCATTTGAAGCTAACATACACCACCCTGTATACTAGGAAAAATCCACCGAGTCAGGCACGCCATTTCAAGCTATTACCTGGCACCATGGATGCTGGGAAAGGAACGAAGATGTAAATGCGCCGTTTCAAGCTAACATGTACATCCCCGCATACTGGGAAATTCATAGAATTATGCAGGCCGTTTGAAGCTACTACACAACTCCATGACCCAGAGAGGTAAAGGATCGAAATGGGAAAATACAGTAATACACCGACAAATCAACAAAATAAAATTTAAATGAAATAATCATACCTTGCTCACGCGTAACCCTTCGGTTTACTCACTGTTTTCGGATCAATAACTAGACCTGGACCTGGAAAACCTGGGGTTTGCACTAATGCCTCTTTCACTGAAACTGTGCCTGGGTTCGGATTTCCTTCGACTGGTGGTACCGCGAATAATTTGAAAATTGAATTCCTAATTACCGACCGCGCGTCCGACCTTATACGTTTCCGGGTCGCGGCGCTTGACCACGCCCAGCGCGGTCGACCCCGCGGTCATGACCTATCGCGCATCAATCAGCGTGCCAACTGTCGCGATCTGATGTACCCGCTAATTCAGCCGGGAAAACTTGCTCCGTTACAGGACTACTTCGGATGTACAGTGTACGTGCCGTCTAGCACGGTCTGGCGTTTACGTGTATGATAATGCATTGGCGTGGCGTTCAAAGTTCGCCCGCCGTCTGGAGTCTGAAATACAGAACCGTGAACCGGAACATTGTAATTGAAAAATAAAATTAAATACACAAAAAGAAAACGTTACGTCTACTACGTCAAACACAAAAGTAAATTCTTTTAGATGAAGATATTAGTTTGGGGTACACGTGCACATGTGCGCTTATTGAGCAGCCGCCACTACCCACACTAGCTACTACCAAATCAATATTCTCTGGTGAGCGTACATTTCTTTGTTGCACACGAATGAACAGAAATGAGAAAAAACACAGTGTTGTCATTTTTAATTCTTCAATCATTCTTATTGATTTTTTTTTATACAAAATAAAAAACAATGATAATAGAATTTTAGGCGTAACTTTGTGGTCACTCTGTATCTTATGAGAAAAAAACGTAATGTTCATTTGAATATTGTGTGCAGTTATAGGTTTTGTGTATTTTCTGATCCCCCTCTAGATAATTCAGTTTTAGTCAGTTTTTGCTCTTAGTATATGCGGAAAAATTTATATTAGAAAGACATATGAGCGTATTTTGTGAGAGAGAAAAAGATGCATCTGGAAATGTTCCAGTCATCTAACATTTGCATTAAAAAACATATCAAAAACAACAAGTTCATACCATAGAACTTATAGTACATGGAATGCCATTAGCCTTGCTGCTCAGCTTAAAAAAATGTATAAACATCTCCAGTTGGAGGAATATTTCCATGTTCCCTTGGATACGACTTGTCATACAGAATAGAAACACAGAAATACTATGAATTCAATCGTCATGATCCGAATTACTGTAAAAAGCACCCTCTTGGTGATTGGACAGAAGAGCGGCTTTCCACCAATCAAGGGTGTTATTACTTAAAGAAAAAAATAAAGATGTTAATTAAAATTTTGAAGTTCTTTCTTCCGACGGAAGAAAGTGTGGGATCGGCCCAACGCACTTGGGTCGGGTCTTAGTGTTTAAAATTATTTTCTAGGGAGAGGGATGGTAAATGAAACCTTTTAGATTAAATTTAAGACGTATATTAAATTCAAATCAAACCCAAACAAATTTACACTGGTTAGTTATATGTTTCTCAAATCAAATGATTTAAAGTATCAAAATATTCGGATGCTGTTTAAATTGAAGGCAATTTATTTCTATCAAATAATACTGTTACATTAACTTTAAATTACAAAGGCAGATCTATTCATTGAAATTAAATCAACATCAGTGTGAATTCCAAATCATATAAAAATGAATTCAAATCAACAAAAATGAAAAGGGTTTGTCAAAATGACCCCAGAAATAATAATCATGAACAATCTCGAAAGAATTTACAGTATAAGATAAATTTTCTATATCCAAATGATATGACGGAAAATAATCCTTCTTAAAGTTTAATTTTACAAAAGGAAACTCAACAATAGTTTCCACGTGACCTTTCAAATGAACCTGAGTTTTCTCAACAGAAAACTCCACTTAGACCTTCGACTACTTAAGGGTGATTACAAAAATAATAATACGCTTTAAAGAGGATACAAAAAAAATTATGAAACTATGACTTTTAGAAGATTTCAGGACTCTGGACTATAATTATATTTTGGGCGGGCATGCGGCTTTTCTACCAATCCTCAAAAATAGCTAAGCATAAACAATTTATCTGACCTTTTTTCGGTACCAATAATCCCAAGAATGATGAACCTAGGAGGATGTTCTACGACGATGCTTCTTTCCTGAAACAGACAGATTATGTGCGAAACACAACACCCACACGTTTTCGCCAAATTGACCTTCACTCCCGAGATACCGACGATACGCGATCTAAATAATTCCAAATAATTTAGAGACTTTACTAACTTCGACTTAACACTTCTTATATATGTCCCAGCTTGAGACTGACTTATCAAAACTTTTAAAAGAAACCAAAAAACCAACGAGTTATCCAATCGCCGTCTTCCGAATAACTACGAAACTAAATTAATCCTTAAGCCTTCCTTAAAACCATATCAAACAATCAAACACATATTAAATGAGTCAACTCAGAATCTTCCCGTTTAAGACTTCTGCAGTTACTCCTCGACTTCAAAAATCAACATTAATTATTTTCGTTTCCACTTTGAAACCGTACTTCTTAACACTCAAGTACCTACCCTGAAACCGTACTACCCTAGTACCCGAGCCATATTCGCGAGCCCTGGCAACCTATCCCGTTAAGGTTTCACCAGCAACTGCCGTTTTCGTCTCCCGAATAACTGAACTCACTTTCGTCCGAAACTTCCCCGGCTACCTTATTCTTTGTTCCTTTAGAAACCAATTAAATCAAAGGTTTTTCTTTCGTCAGTACTTCAATACCAATCAAATCAAAACTTCTTCCATCTTTGTTTTTATGAACCAATCAAATTAAAGATTTTTTTCTGCTTCCCACCTCGGGAAATGCTACGTGACAATTCTCAACAATGCCTGCGTTGAATTTTATCTCTGTCATCGTGTGCAGTAATTGCAACCAAATTCGTGGGACAATTATAATTTATCAATTAGTTCTCTAAATAAACTTAAACTGAAAATCAACAATTTCGGTCGTTAACGTCTCGACAGAGATCCTGTGTGGGCTTGATAAACGATCCAATAATTTTTCTAACACAAGGCTATTAAATTTCAGAAGTTTAAATCGATCAATTAAATAATTGCGCTTTCTCTCGGGAGATTTCCCGAATAAAATGAAGGGTTTTGAAAATACCGGTGAATTATTACGGAAAAGAAAATGTTCAAGTCCTAATTTTAAAAGGGATATTCATTTTATTACTTCCAAGTTATCTCTCCTATTACATTACTTGGCGTTTCGGCAAACATTTCTGTGTTTCTGTTCGTCGTGACAGGTCGTATCCATGGGAACATGGAAATTTAGAGATTCTTTCAACTTGAGATGTTTACCCACTTTTTGATCTGGTAATAGCATTTCATGTAATATAAGTTCTATGGTTCATACTCATAAAATTGAAAAAAAGATAGTAGGCAGTTTTTAATTTGAAAATGGGTTTTTTCACATTTTTTTTCAGATCTGTTACTTCTATCCGCTAAGCTTAGCCTATTCAACGATAGTGACCAAAAGTGTTGACCTGACTCATTCTCTACTTGAGTTACGAATTGCAATGAACTGAATGAGAGTATTGAAAACGATATCGACGTTTCGACTTTGGGGAAACGTCGATATCGATTTTCATTTGTACTTAAACTTTCTCGAACTCGAATATTTTCAGTGTTCTGAAAATAAAATTGTTTGTAAACAGACTAATTTCTCAAGAATATACAATGAGAAGATCGAATGTCATTCAAGTATAGATTATGGTGTTTGTAGTATGTTTTATAGGATAGGTTCATGGCATTCGAAAAGACTTGAAACTGAAGCTGAAATGTTAGCTTTTCCTTAATATCTTTCCTGGTATTTATAGTTACAAAGTGATCTGTTTCAGCTCTCGCATTGCTACCGATTTTTTCAACAAATTTTCTTCAGTTCTTGAAAAACCTGTTATACAGGGTGTCCCACTAGTGCCGCAGCGGACGATATACGCGTAACGGTCTGAGTTTGGCAAAATTTTTTGATGCAGACTTGATATACTACAAGAAGAGCACAACCTAAAAATATTTTCGAATATATAGGGTGGCCCACAAAAGAGGAATACAGGGTGACTTTGTTTTTTCAAATGGGACACCCTATATTCAATACTGTTTTTCAATTCTCTGAAACTTCCTGCATGCTTCCGTATACTTTTCACATATTTTTATTCGACAGTTTTCGAAATATTGGCCATTTTGACGAAAAAATGATACTTGTAGAGGCTATGTTATACAATTATATTTCACGAACCCTTGCACATACCAATAAGAACTTTATATGGATTGAAAGACAAGACTTCAAAGTATCCTACCCAGCTATAATAAAGCATCTTCAGCATACAGAGTGTCCACAAAAAGACTATCAACATGACGAATTTCAAATCGATTTTTCTTAATTTTTTCAAATGCAATGCATATAATTTTTTTTCATCATTGTAATCACCATTCATTTTACTTCATTTTTGTCGAATACATGATATGCATATCTCTAACGGAATAGGATTTTTAAGCGCTTTTTCGAAATGTTTTCCTAAAATTCACATACCTTCGAATTCAAATAGCAGATTTGGCTTTTCTGTGGTTATTGAGAACTGTCAAATTATTCCACTCAGAATTAGCATCATTGAAGCTTCAATTCATATTATAGCGAAATGAGGAACTAGAAGGTTTTGATGTATCTACTCAAAAATGTAATGAAATCAGTTGCTTTCTGTACTCATTTTTCAAAATTCATTTTTGATAATTTTCTATGTTTCTACTTGGAACGTCGAATCTTCAAAAAATTTCAAACAAGCTTTTGAGCTTGCGAGCTTGAAGATCTGCGTGCGTGTCGTGAAACTTATGAATATCATTTTTCGAAGAAAGTTGTATAAGGATAAGAGCGGGCACTTTTTTGTATCCTAAAGTTTTGAAACTCGTTTTTTTGAAGCATTCATAACTTGTACATTCAAACTCGTTGGTATTTTTTGAATTTTTACATCATTGTGTGAGTATTCATCCAATCCGTAAAAACTATGATGATTTGAATTGAAGCTGCAATGAGGTTAATTTTGAATAGAATAATTTGACACTTCCCAATAACCACAGAAAAGCCAAATCTGCTTTTTGAATTCGAAAGTAAATGTGAATTTGGAGGAAAAACTCTAAAAAATCCTATTCCGTTAGAGATATGGATATCATGTATTTGACAAAAAATTAAGTAAAATGAATGGTGATTACAATGATGAAAAAAAATTATATGCATTGCATTTGAAAAAATGAAGAAAAATCGATTTGAAATTCGTCATGTTGATAGTCTTTTTGTGGACACTCTGTATGCTGAAGATGCTTTATTATAGCTGGATAGGATACTTTGAAGTCTTGTCTTTCAATCCATATAAAGTTCTTATTGGTATGTGCAAGGGTTCGTGAAATATAATTGTATAACATAGCCTCTACAAATATCATTTTTTCGTCAAAATGGCCAATATTTCGAAAACTGTCGAATAAAAATATGTGAAAAGTATACGGAAGCATGCAGGAAGTTTCAGAGAATTGAAAAACAGTATTGAATATAGGGTGTCCCATTTGAAAAAACAAAGTCACCCTTTATTCCTCTTTTGTGGGCCACCCGATATATTCGAAAATATTTTTAGGTTGTGCTCTTCTTGGAGTATATCAAGACTGCATCAAAAAATTTTGCAAAACTCAGACCGTTACGCGTATATCGTCCGCTGCGGCACTAGTGGGACACCCTGTATAATAAAACGGTAATAGGTCCGATATCTGTGTGTGACAGATATTAGAAAATAAAACGAATGGATTTTGTTGGTTCTCATCCATGATTTCGAAATTAAAAAATCATTATCAGGTAACTGGATATATTTGGAGGAATAGTTTTAAACGTTTCGGGAACACTTGTCCCTTTCTCGAGGCTGGTCAGTGTATATAATCGCAATATCGTACGTTGAGAAGAGAAAATTCGACCAATCATATCGCATAATTCCTGGATGATCGGTCTTATTTCCTCTCCTCAACGTACGATATTTGTGAATATATAATATACAGGGTGGCCCACCCCAGACGCGTTTCTCATTTTGAGGCAGTAAATGAAGACATTTTGAAAAGTTTTTTCGTGAAATGTAAAGGACAATCAGATGCACACTTTAAAATTGTTTTCACATATACAGGGTGTTCGATAACAAAGATATAGACAATAGTTACACTTTTTTAAATGGAATACCCTATATATGAATTCAAAAATTGAATGGCAAGCTCAAATATTGATGAGTTTATAGAAACCATTTTATGCCTTAGAAGAACCATAGTAGGGAAAATGGCGAAAAATCGAAAAAAAGGAGTATTTTTAATTTGCTATTAATGAATGAACCCTTCAAGCCAACGAGACAGACAATATTTTTTCGTGTAGACATATTGGCTACCCTCATGCAGAAGAAAGAAATTTAACTCAGGAATATACTGGGTGATCATAATTAATGTTCAAACATTAACTATAATTAATGGTCAAAAACTTTCTTATTTCGAATGGCACACCCAGTAATTCTGTACCTTGTTGAACGTGAAAATTAATATCGAATCTTCATTGGGTTCCCCTATACCTAAACCTAATAGTTTTCAAGTAATTTTCGATTTTTAATTCAACTAGTTAACCTACTATTATAATTAGCGATATTCATAGAAATACTTGGAAATATTTGTGGGGAAATGCTAACAATATTATTTGAAATCTAAAAAACTCATATGAAGATCTCAATAATGGTGCTGAGGTCACGCAAGATTTATTATTCCCTTATAAATAATCATCTACTGTTTTTCGGAATATCAATTTTTTTTTCAATTATTTTCAAATTAATTTCGCCTAGAAGGTATCAATTGTCATTATCATTCAATCTTTTCCAGTACATGCCCTTGATTTTTTCTTTATTCTTATCGTTTTGGAGTTAAGCCATACGTTCAAAGAATCATGTAACGATTCATTTAAAAAAATATTTGGTCACGCGATGAACCTTTGATTCTTCATATTTGTTATCTCCAATTTTCGGATTTAGTATTAGTAGACTCAAAGATTCAAAGATGTTCACAAAGTATCTTCAAATACTACCTTACTACTGAATGTCCTTATGCTGATGAAACTCGTTCCACTCCGTACTCAACTCACTCTCTGGCCAGAGGTTCACTATCACAGTTCTCTTCTGAAAATCTCGAAAAGTCTTCAAAATATTGAAAATGTGAATAATAGGGAACTTGGACTGGAGCACAGGTTCATACTTCATCGCCTGAGCAAATATTTTTTTTAATGAATCGTTTGTTACATGATTCTTTGAACGTATGGCTTAACTTCAAATCAAAACGATCGGAATGAAAAAAAAATTCAAGGGCGTGTAACGGGAAAGATTGAATGATAATGACACTCAATACCTTCTGGGCGAAATTAATTTGCAAATAATTGAAAAAAGAATTGATATTCGGAAAAACAGTAGATAATCATTTATAACGGAATAATAAATCTTGCGTGACTGAAACACCATTATTGAGATCTTTATATGAGTTTTCAGATTTCAAATAATATTGTAAGCATTTCCCCACAAATATTTCCAAGTATTTCTTTGAATATCGCTCATCATAATAGTAGGTTAACTAGTTGAATTAAAAATCGAAAATAACTGGAAAACTATTAGGTTTAGGTATAGGGAAACCCAATGAAGATAGTTTCGATATTAATTTTTACGTTCAACAAGGTACAGAAACACTGGGTGTGCCATTTGAAATAAGAAAGTTTTTGACCATTATTTATAGTTAATGTTTGAACATTAATTATGATCACTCGGTATATTCCAGAGTTGAATTTTTTTCTTCTGCATAAGGGTGGCCAATATGTCTACACGAAAAAACATCGTCTGTCTCGTTGGCTTGAAGGGTTTATTCATTAATTGCAAACAAAAATTACTCCTTTTTTTCGATTTTTTGCCATTTTCTCTACAATGCTTCTTCTGAGGTCCTTATAAACCCATTATTATTCGTGCTTGCCATTCAATTTTTGAATTCATATACATATAGGGTATTCCATTTGAAAAAGTGTAACTTTGGTCTATATCTTTGTTATCGAACACCATGTATATGTGAAAACAATTTTAAATTGTGCATCTGATTGTCCTTCACATTTCACGAGAAAAAATTTTCAAAATGTCCTCATTTACTGCCTCAAAATGAGAACCGCGTCTGGGGTGGGCCACCCTGTATAATGAATGCCCTTGGATCAGTCGTAGAGCATTGGATTAGGACCCGGCAAGTCCTAAGTTCAATCCCGAGCTAGGAAAGGAATTTTTTGAAATTTTCTAGTCTCGGTAGGGGCCACCATTTCACTGTTGGGTCAAAAATTAACAGTGCTGTGCCTAAGGTGGCGTAAGGACACACAGTAACAAAGCCTACAGAAAACACAACTGCTCACACTGAACTCGGCACAAGTTACGAGCTTTGAAGCTTGTAGTTTCCGAGGGGTGATCTCCTCAGGAGACCTAGGAGTGGTCAGGATAAACAATATATCAATATATCAATAACAATAAACATATAACCAGCCTCGAGAAAAGGACAACTAGTTCCCGAAACGTGGGCAATTGTTTCAAACTATTACAAATAATATATTCAGTTACCTGATAATGATTTTTCAATAATAAAACGAATGTTTTATGTTCTTATTTGAAGTGTAGAAGGCAGAACAACCATTTTAAAATTGTTGTCTGACTATCTGTATGTAAATACGTTTGCGCATAACGCAGGAACTACTTCAGTAATGGAAGGTCGTATTTGCCTATTGTCGAAATATTGATGAAATGCAGAACGAACTCCTTCGTAATGAGTCCCATTTATCTACTCGAATTGTATCAGAAAAAGTTTGTAAGATTGTGGTCACTGAATAAAGAAGGAATAATCGTTGTTCATGCGGTTCATGATCACAGACATTATATTTTGCGGAAAAACAGCAAATCCTGGTAATTATTCATGAAATCAATGCTCAATACCCAATTATAACCAACAGACCGTCGAAACCATTCAAGCAACTTCAGAAATCTTCGGGTGGACAACGTTTATTGGCTGCAATATCAAAAAGAATAGCAAGTGAACCTAAAAATTGACCATAAACTATCAATTAATTGTTTGAAAAGGACAATTTAGAAGTTTTTACTTCATGCTATATGAATGATAGGCCCTACAGCCTACGTTTTGCCGACGAAAGGGGCCGCCGCGCCAAAGAATATCCATAAAATCATAAATGAAAAAATTAAGAGCCAGATTAGCCAAATTTCAACAGCCTCTCAAAAAGTTAAGGTATTCAGGTTGTTCCATTTGAAGTAAGTACTCCATTTTTGGTATTGTTTCAGAGGTGATGGAATAAATGCTCAATGTATAAATAACTATAATTCATAACTCAAGCATGAGATATCTTCAACGTATACTTAATTGTGAATCAATCTTCAATATCATAGTGTAAGAGATAATGTTTTTCCACGCAAGAAATGAATTGAAAACTATCACAGAAAGGTAAGGACAAGTATCGAAATCGTTCATCAGGAAATCAATGGAGATGGTAATGATACTGAACACAGGAGGTGCCGTTCGAATCAAAATATTTAATTCTCTGTCACTTCCTCTCAGAACTGACCACATCGGATTGTCAAAAATACCGGTAGTCGGCGATCTACCCAATATGTATGTCCAACTAAATGAAAAAGTAAGATGTATATTACCTACTGACCTAGTGACAGAAATCGAATAAAATATTCTACGTTGCCTAAAACATTCTATTAGTTTAGTGATGTTTCGGAAAGGCACAGGAACGATCCATAGTTCTCCTATTTTCAACGCGTCGTTATAATTTTTCGTTTGTGATACAATCAAGTTGTATTTCATCATTCCATTACCCTTATGCATGCGAATTACATTGTTCTTATGCAATCACCTCATGCTCATTTAGGCATTTGTTATTCTGAGTAAACATCACGCCATCTTTCCATTCGAACCTCTGAATGTCAACTTGCAACAGTTTTGAAAATTAGTGCAATTTTGTTGATTGAGAATAATATACTATCCATTTCATAATTCAATTGAAAAAAAGTTTCATCAGTATTTTCATTTCCAGGGTTCCGCTGATTCTAACTACTCACAGCCTTCTTCAGATTTATCACTGGACGAGGAAAAAGAAGCCCTTCGCAGGGAGAAAGAGCGCCAAGCTCTTGCCCAGCTCGAAAAAGCAAGGGTATGTTCAACTCAATCATCACTTCCATAATTGTTTCGAGAAATGACCTGAAAACAGCCTACAATTTTTCATAAAATGAATGATTCCTTGTCGCAATTAGTGCTATTCAACCGTAAAGCCGAGGGCTTTTGCTTTCGTTGCCAACTCCCCCCCATCGAGGAAATGACTTCGAAACCACTTCCACATGCATATACCATTAAAGGTGTCATCCTTCGTGATCAACTCAAGTATTTTATTTATATGTTTTTACGTCATTATTTCTCATTCCATATTTCACTGATCTGAATTATCACTAAGCTGAAAAAATATGGGTATAAAATCTCAGTTTATGTAAACAGTTTGATTTATTGTATTCGAGCTTCCTAGGTTGGAATGACAATAAATAATTCTTATTATGTTCTTGTATCTTCAGATTTGTTTGATTATAATCAGCAGTCAAAACTGATTTTTCTGGGTACGGCACTAGAAATTCGATATTCGGTATACATAATCCATAGGATGCTACGAATTCTGAAAATATCATGCAATTCTGATATACAGTATCAGAAATACAGGGTGAGTCTTTGACTTGTACATATATTTTAAGTGTAGATTCCTCTCATCAAACGAAACACTTTTTTTCTATACCATTTTTCAAAATTCGGTTTGGTTTCAAAGATACAGGGTGTCGAAAATCCAGGAAAAAAAATATTTCCTGTTGATATCTTCGGAACCGTTATTTCAAATGAACTGAATTTTGGTTGATTGGTTATGGTTACTCTATTCATGGTGCATGTTCCTCAATCAAAACTTATTCGCAATTTCTCCTGGTATAAAAGTTACAGCGTAGCCCACTTATAAACCCACGAAAAAATACCATAGAACAACTTGAAAAAGATAAACTGTTCATATTTTCGAAAGAATCAAATAAAATCAATAAAGCGCGTCGTTTTCGAGTTATTTTCAATTTTACCCGATAAAATTTGACGAAAAAATCAAAAATCTTAAAAATAATCCGAATGCCTCCCTGCAATTTCAATATCAGAGAACGGCTGAAATCAATAAACTCTATACAAGGTAACAATGTTGTCAGAATGTTTATCAACTTTGTCAAGACTGAAATGTCGATGGAATACAAAATTCGGATATTGATGATGAATGTCGATAAAAACTATGTTCATCAGCCAAAAGTAAACAAAACTAGTGCCTTTGCGTTAGTTCAACTGTTAATGATAGAGGACGTACTGCTTCCTTGTTCAAGGAGGAAATCAACACAATCTAGCATCGTCTTCTCAAAGTTCTATGATAGCTTTGTCACAGAAGATGGGTCGATGGGTTAGGTAAGGTCATTGACCTCGAAAACTATGACCTAATTTAATGGAGTTATGTTAGATTAGTGTAAAAACAATTCTTTTCGAGATAGTTTTGGGGGAAAGAGGAGAATATATAAAAACAAGTTTCAAGTGCTCACAAACAAATCTTCATGAAAATCGAAGAAGGAAATTATTTTGGTGGGAGAAAAATGGCTTTTTAGTTGCAGATATAATCGGATGAAATTAACTGTTTTTGTTAAGAAATATCTTGACATTCTCATTCCAATAAGGTTAGTACTTGAGTATTTCGTAAATGTATCAACTCAATTTCAATCGAAAAATATGAACTTTGCATCAATTCCAGAGAATCGTGTCAGGCGCGTATTTAGCCCAATTTTTTTTTAATGGCTTTATCTCTTTACAGAGCCGAATTAGGAAAAATGTAAAATGAAAAAAAAATTTCTTTCGACCTCAAGAATCTTTATTTGAAATATATGTACAAGTCAAATACTAACCCTTTATAATCGAATGAAATTTCGGTCAGAATGAATAAATCATCCTGTATATTGGTATTGAGTTCAAATATACAAGGTGCGGCACGGAGGGCGGACGTTTTTCAGATGGGCATAACTTTCCCCCACTGAGGACGAGAGAAGTGGGGAAGGTGCCGTTAGACTCGTGTGTTCCTAGCATTTATTTACCAGTTGTCGTCATGGAGCCTTGGACGGTGGAGCATCGTGTTTTCGCCTATGATAGTTTCGTCCGAAATAATGAGTCAGTCACGGTCGTGCAGCGTGAGTTTCGTCGCCATTTCCACATTCATCGGAATAGAGCTATTCCCTCTCGAAACACCATCCTTCGTTGGGTTGAATCACTTCGCAGACGTGGTGAACTGATCAACAGAAGACCAAGAGGACCTGTGCGAACAGTTCGAACGCCTGAAAATGTTGAACGCGTTCGACAAGCCACTCTTCGCGGTCCCCAGATTTATCCATATGCGATTTTTTCTTATGGGGACACCTCAAGGCTAGAGTATAAGAGACCAAGCCCCGAACTCTGGACGAATTGAAAAGGGCTATTCGCGTGGAAGTTGCCCAAGTTGAGAGAGCGATGTTGGAGAGAGTCTACGCGAACTTCCAAGAGCGCCTCCAGCACTGCATCACCGATTTCGGCCACCACATGCCTGATGTGATTTTCCACACTTGACTGTCTCAAATGCTATTTCCTTGAGAATCTGATTCCGTCAATAAATGTGTTTTTGAGTAAAAATTAACGCTTTTATTATTTTTTTAAAACCATCCACCCTCCGTGCCGCACCCTGTATATAGAGGAACATCGCCCTTGAACGATTTGAAGCTGAATTCATTGTAGTTCCTTCGCCCGTTCATAGAGGGGGCAACTGTGTTTCAGACAATCGAAAATTTTTTCCCTCGCATCTGGCGTTGAGAAGCTGAACTATAAAGCACCATTTCCTAAGCTGGACCGAAGGAAATGTGTAATGTTCAGTATTCCATCACACCTGAATATTTGGATGCAATGAAACGACAATTGATTTTGGCTATGATTTATAGAACTAGAGGATAATAAAAATTCGACATATTACTTTGGATGAATAGCTGGGCCCGTATTCTCGACAAGTGATATTTCGGTGCGTATACGTTTGTTATACATAAATACTATACAGAAAACGTATACGCACCAAAAGATCACTTGTCGAGAATACGGGCCCTGGTAGATTATAGTTCCTTCAGGTTTAGGAGCTACTATGTGCCGCCACTGAAGTTGAAAAATAATAAGTGGCCATTTCGTGATGCTTATGATAGACCCTCGGCCTCATATATAGGGAACTTTTCATACTCCTACGATACAGGGTGAGTCTTTGACTTGTATCTACATATATTTTAACTGAAGATTCTTGGGGTCAAAAGAAACCTTTTTTTCATTTTATATTTTTCCGAATTCGGCTCTATTAAAACGAAATAGCCATTTGAAAAAAAAAATTGGGCTGACTACGCCTCTGAAATGATCTTCTGGAATTGATGCAAAGTTCATATTTCTCGATAGAAATTGAGTTTATACATTCAGGGAATACTCAAGTAGGAACTAACCTTTGTCACGGTTTAATAAATTTAAGAAGTTTAATTTCACTTTTTGCCGCTCCGATCTCACGCCACTGTAGTCAGGTGACTCGATTATTCGCTGCATTTTTAAAATCGCACGCATACGTCAATTTCCAGAGAATAATTCAGATAATATCATATTATGGTTTACCTTGATCGCGAGATAAATACGTACTTTTGTTAATCGGAATATTTTCGCAAGAAGATTATTGAAAATCAAATTGTTTTTTGTATTACCTTAAGCTGCGTACAGATGTGCGAGCCGAACCTATCGCGAACCGCTCGCGAAGTGTTCGTGTCATGTTCGTTAATTTCACGTACACACTTGCGATCCGCTCGCGAACCAATACCAACGACGGCTTACGAATTTACACTGGGCTCGCGTTGTGTTCGTGAAAAGCTGCGTATACATGTGCGAGCCGAACCTATCGCGAACCGTTCGCGAAGTGTTCGTGTCATGTTCGTTAATTTCACGTACACACTTGCGATCCGCTCGCGAACCAATACCGATGGATTAACGAACTTACACTGGGCTCGCGTTGGGTTCGTGAGAGGATCCGACTATCGATGGATCGTCGCGAACGGTTTGCGAGCGGCTCTGTAGAGGTTCGACATGCCGTCCAAATAATTGTCGCTATTGGTTCGCGAGCGGTTCGCGATAGGTTCGGCTCGCACATCTAGACGCAGCTAAAGAGTCCGACTATCGATGGTTCGGCGTGAACGGTTTGCGAGCGGCTCTATAGAGGTTCGACATGCCGTCCAAATAATTGTCGCTATTGGTTCGCGAGCGGTTCGCAATAGGTTCGGCTCGCACATCTGTACGCAGCTTTAAGTTACGTATACATGTGCGAGCCAAACCTATCGCGAACCAATAGCGACAATTATTTGGACGGCATGTCGAACCTCTATAGAGCCGCTCGCAAACCGTTCACGCCGATCCATCGATAGTCGGATCTTTTCACGAACACAACGCGAGCCCAGTGTAAGTTCGTTAAGCCGTCGTTATTGGTTCGCGAGCGGATCGGAAGTGTGTACGTGAAATTAACTAACATGACACGAACACTTCGCGAGCGGTTCGCGATAGGTTCGGCTCGCACATGTTTACGCAGCTTTCCGTTTTCCTTACCTGAAAGGCAATTTGTACTCGACTTTGTAGGATTATAATACAAACCACTACAAGAAGCCCACACAACATCTCGTGAGTAATTGATAAATCTGAATTGCTTTTTTTTAATTAGATTTCGATCAATAATTTTTAGGAGACTGTTTCTTACGGGTGAATTACCACTTTTTCCCTGATATCCAGTTGTTTGATACAACTATAGTGGAAGAACGATCACTGCACCGTGTTTATCGGAAAAACTGGCAACTTCCACCAAATTCCATAGCTCCGGAGCCCTGCGGATAGAATAAAGGAAAAAACCGTTGATAGTGTCAGCCCACGATTTATGAGGTCAGATCTTAACACTTTCTCGTTCTTATTATTTAACAACGTTATAATTCAATATCAAAACTTTTTGTAAGAACTGAATGAAAACTGAGTGTAACGTTACATGAGGGTACCTATATATTTTCTTGTCTCTTTATATATTCAATTCCTTTAGAGTTTCAACATCTTAAAATCACGCCTTTGTAACTTTCGTATAATTTTGAACAAAGCGGAATCAATTTGTACACATAGGTACTATAAATTACGTGGCGCCCTTATTAAATATTCATTTGTTGAAATAAGTTCTTTTCCTGTTAGACCCACCCCTAATCTCCGACTTTCGTTTATTATTACGTAAGTAATTCTGAAATTTTGCCAACCCCGTGATACCTTATTGGAATAAAAATGTTGCAAACACGATCATTTCAACAAAAACAGTTAGTTTCATCGGATTATATAAAATGCCACATTTCTCACACCAAAATAAGTTCCTTCTTCGATTTTTCTGCAGATTAGTTTGTAAACATTAATGACTTCTTCATTTTCCTCGAAATTCCCAAACAATATCATGAAGAAAGACTTTTCATTCAGATCATCAGAATTCATTATTAAACAACCTAACCTAATCTATTTTGTATCGATTCTGTGAATGTTTGCACAGCAAGAAGATGTTGTTAGCTTGCTGATATTTTCATTGAGGGGATTGGTTACGGAACATAGTATAAATCACGATACACTTATGTACCGTGGTATAAATATCTATGCATTCTGCCGTTTCCATCATAAATCGACTTTGCCGCCAAATTTACCACGCATGCGTAGAGCGAAAACCGAAAGATTGGTTATCTGGAGGCCAACTATAAACAAAAACAAACCAGAGTCTCTGAACAAACTGTAAACATTATGTGAAGTTCTGAATACATTCAGTGAATTATTGTCCTAATGTAATTATTATGTGAAGTGAAATAATATAATCTTAACCGTATCGAGTTTATAAAATTCCAAGAGGATATTGTTTAGATCGGCACAGATTATAAGGTATCATTTTATTTTTTCATTAATTTGAATTTAATAAGTAGTTTGTATCGAGATTCATCATTCCTGTTATTTGTGTTATATGTAAATGATCTACCAGGAATTCTGAAAAACAAAAAAAAACTCCAGAATGATAAACTATGTGGATAGATAAGAATAAAGAAAAATTTGAGGGCATGTACCGGAAAAGATTGAATGATAATGACACCTTCTAGGCGAAATTAATTTGAAAATAATTGAAAAAAGAATTGATATTCAGAAAAACAGTAGATTTTCATTTATAAAGGAATAATAAATCTTGCGTGACCGCAACACCATTAATGAGATCTTCATATGAGTTTTTCAGATTTCAAATACTATTGTGAGCATTTCCCCACAAATATTTCCAAGTATTTCTATGAATATCGCTAATCATAATAGTAGGTTGACTAGTTGAATTAAAAATCGGAAATTACTTGAAAACTATTAGGTTTAGGTATAGGGAAACCCAATGAAGATTCGATATTGATTTTTACGTTCAACAAGGTACAGAAATACCGGGTGTGCCATTTGAAATAAGAAAGTTTTTGACCATTATTTGTAGTTAATGTTTGAACATCGATTATGATCACTCAGTATATTCCGGAGTTAAATTTTTTTCTTCTGCATAAGGGTAGCCAATATGCCTACACGAAAAAACATTGTCTGTCTCGTTGGCTTGAAGGGTTTATTCATTAATTGCAAATTAAAAATACTCCTTTTTTCGATTTTTCGCCATTTTCTCTACAATGGTTTTTTTAAAGCATCAAATGGTCTTTATAAACTCATCATTATTTGAGCTTGCCATTCAATTTTTGAATTCATATATAGGGTATTCCATTAAAAAAAGTGTAACTATGGTCTATATCTTTGTTATCGAACACCCTGTATATGTGAAAACAATTTTAAATTGTGCATCCGATTGTCCTTTACATTTCACGAAAAAAAAATTTTCAAAATGTCTTCATTCAATGCCTCAAAATGAGAACCGCGTCTGGGGTGGGCCACCCTGTAGTACTTGAATTTCTTTTATTTTTGCAAAAACATCCCGAGATCTTCAACCAATTCAAAAATAGCAGCAATACTAGAAGAATCAACCCATACATACATACATACATATTTTTGCAAAAACATCCCGAGATCTTCAACCAATTCAAAAATAGCAGCAATACTAGAAGAATCAACCCATACATACATACATACATATTTTTGCAAAAACATCCCGAGATCTTCAACCAATTCAAAAATAGCAGCAATACTAGAAGAATCAACCCATACATATATCCCAAGTACAAACTTACCCTGTCTCAGAACAGTGCTCAATATACATATGTGTCTAAAATTGTACAATCACTTGCCAAGAGAACTGCAGCACATCAAAAAATTTGAAGAATTCAAGAGCAAATTAACAACATTCTTGGTAGAGGAAGAGCCCTATACATTAGAGGAATTTCTTAGTTGAAGTGTTTATGAATTATTATAGAACTTGGATTTCTTTGACTTATTACTTCATTATTGTAGAATTTGGAATGTTACAATAATCTTAGGTGAAAATAAATATTATCATTATTATCATTATCATAAATCCTCCCTGGTGTTCAATATTATCTCCTACATTTGTGGGATTTTATTATTAAAATATCTCGACAAAGTTGATTAAAATTATGACAACATTGTGACCTCGTTTAAAGATCAGAAAAGGAATAATATTCCATGATATTTAATTCAGAGACACATTCAGATTATTCTTGAAATTAATGATTTTTTCGTCAAATTTCTCCGAGTAAAATTGAAAATAACTCGAAAACGACGCGTTTTATTGAAAAAAAAATTAGAATACTTTGAGTTTCTCAAATGATTGATTCTTTCGAAAATATGAACCGTTTATCTTTCAAAAGTGGTATTATGGTGTTTTAGTGTGTATTGATGAGTCGAATGTTCACGCTAAAGTGAACGGTTAAAATAAAATATTTTGAATTTTCAAAATTCGAATATTTAAATTAATTTCTCTACTAAGGAATTCCCATGTGGATCCTCCTTTATGTATAAGAACGATTCAGCTGTGGAGCACATACATATGTCGTATATTTGTTTCATTTTTCATATCTAATTCAGTTCATTGATTGACTTCATGAATACTTCTGCATCCGTTAATTCCAAATTTTCTGCTTCCAATAAGTTTTAATTCTCTGTTTCCTTTCGTGAATTCGGAAAAGTTTAGTTTTCCTGTGATTCGCAAGTTTTAGTGATTTCGATTCAATCGAATTACATTCTTTTAAAACTTTCATTTGTGCGAATTATTTCGAACAAAAAAACTGTTACCAGTGGCGTGGTTATTTTATAATACCGCAAGGATAAGTGTGCCCAATTTGACATTTTTAGCAGCGGATTTTCACGTCAGCTTCATTCCATATTCGTTTGACGAGCTCGTGCAATCTTTATATGGGATAGGAGTCATCGACAGGATCCTGTTTGCTGATATATAGGTAACTATATTTCATCTGTTATTTTTGAGTGCATTTATCCTTTCATTTGTGTTGGGTTTCAATTAATTACATATATATTATACAGTCCACAGCTCTATCTCTTTCTCACTCAAAAAATTATATTTCGAAAAATAAAACTTAATAATTGAACCACACTTTCAGTTGGTTAACTGAAACTCGCCCCAACACGTTTTGGTCCTTCGAGCCGGATCTTAAGCTCAATTTCAAGCTCATTTTCTTAAAATTTGAGAGTTCTAATCAAAAATTCAAAAATCCTCGTATTTTAGGGGCCATTATATATTCAAATATACGACGATCAGCACAACCTGTCGACAATCGTTCCACAGCTGACAGATCGCATACATCTGTTTCCATCGAAGTATTCAATTTCATCACTTTTTAGTTCACTTTTACTGTTTGTATCTGTTTCTTATTCGATTTCTTCATCACAATGCCACCGAAGACAGATACAGGCATTAAAGCATTGGATAAGTTGGTCGAAAAAAGGGCCAACATATTTTCTACGATCACCGGAATTTGGCATCGGGTAAAAGACTACGATGTTACAAGGTTGTTTGAATTACAAGCATACCGAGAGAAAATTTCTGGGTATGAGGCTAAATTTGAAGCAATACAGGAGGAAATAGTTGAGTTCAATTGCGAATTATCGACCGAAGATCGTATAGATACGGCGAAGTCGGAGTTGGCGTTTGCTGAGATAACAGCTCGAATAACGGGACTGTTTTTGTCTTTAAAACGACAAGAAACATTATCAACGCCTGCATCAAATTCGCAAACTTCGAATTCAAATTTCGAATCCTTTTTGCTCCCCAAAATTAATATTCGCCCCTTTTCTGGCGAAAGCGCTGAATGGCCTGAATTCTTCCAGTTGTTTAATTCTTTGGTTCACGAAAATAATAGTTTGGCTTCCATACAAAAATTTCAACTGTTGAAATCATATCTTAGAAATGATGCTCTCTCGGTCGTTTCAGGGCTACAATTGTCAAATGACAATTATGATTTGGCATATCAGGCATTGAAATCGCGCTATCAGAATCCTCGTATGTTAGCGACAATGTACTTGAACGAAATACTGAATTTCAAAGCATCCAGTAATAATTCTGTTTCGCATCTCAAAGAATTCTTGAACTGCCACCAAAATTCTGTAAATGCAATGAAAGCGTTGAACATAAAGGACTTATCAGATTTTCTTCTATTTTCGATAACATTGCGTAACGTAGACCCATATACAAGAAAAGCTTTCGAGAGTCAACTCAATTCATCTGAGATTCCCGAATATAGTGCCTTGATTGAGTTCGTAACCCAGCAGTTAAAGGCTCAGGAATTTTGCGAACAAAGTTCTCCCAAATCTGCATCCAAATCAACACCATTCAATTCATCAAATTCAAATTCAAATAAAACAAAAAATGTTTTACTCACAAATTCTGCATCCAACACTCAAAGCTATAATGATTCACGTAGATTCCCGAATTCCAGAACGTTTCGTTGTCCGAAATGCTCTGCTTTGCATCCATTATTCGCATGTGCCTCCTATATAAATTTGTCAAGACAAGACAAATTCGAATTTTTAAAGAATTCCAAGCGCTGTTTTAACTGCCTTGGTCTTCACAATTTCAAAGATTGCGCTTCCAAAAATACGTGTAGATTGTGTAAGTCAAATCGTCATCACACCAGCCTCCATCCCGATAACGAATCTTCTTCCAGTAACGGATCTGCCAATCAATCTAGTGGACCATCTCAAATTCCAAGTAAAACAAATCACGTTGAAAATCAGCCTTCAGCATCCCATTCCACTCCTTCAAATGATGTTATTAGTTCCTATCACATCAATAGGAAATCGGTCCCCGTAAACCAAGTACTTCTTGGTACTGTACAAGCAAGAATAGAATCCGCTGACGCTTCAATGATATGTGTGAGGGCTGTTTTAGACCCTGGATCCCAGATTTCAGCCATTAGTCAACCTCTAGTCGAAAGATTAGGTTTGAAAATTGATCATGTCAATATATCTATTTCTGGTATTGGTCAATCAAATGAAAGACCGTTAGGTTTGGCGAAATGCAGGTTGTATCCTAGAGTGGGATCAAAGTTCTTACCGGTGGATGCCATTGTATTGCCGGAAATAACAAATGATATTCCTTCTGCTCCCTTATCACAGGAGGTGTTCAAGCATTTCCAACATTTAAATTTGGCTGATGAAACTTTTCATCTTTCACAACCCATGGATATGCTGTTAGGCGCTGATATGTATTCGCTAATTTTCGATCGCGACGGTCGGATTTCATCTTCTGGATATCCTACAGCCGTTAATACATTTTTCGGTTGGACTATCATAGGTCCTATAAGGGAATCCTATTCGTCAGGCAAATCGGTTCTTTTCACTCAATCTGTCCTCAATGATCAGTTACAGAAATTAGAAGAGATTCCAGATACCTATGTTAAAGATCCAGTAGATGATCATGCAAAGGACCATTTCCAATCCACTCATTCTCGTGATGGAAATGATGGATATACAGTTTCATTACCTTTAAAGTTGGAGGATACGCCTCCGGATCTTTCTCATAGTTCCAATTCGCCATCACCTTTCATCGGTTATGATCTGAATTCAGATCCTTCAATTGAATTCAAAACTAATGTCAATGTTGTAATCGCAAACGAGCCTCCAGTAGATTCATTTTCAGTGTTGATAGAAAATTTTTCAAATTTAAATACAGTAGAAAGAGTATTCGCCTATATCAAAAGGTTTATTTTCAATTGCCTCCCTAGAGATAATTCAACGACAAGATTGTCTGACCCAATTTCTCACGATGAGTTGGAGGAAGCTCTCCAATCCATAGTGTTAATAACACAACATCATTATTTTAATCAAGTGCGCCAGAATTTATTCAAAGAAAAATCATTTTCAACATCAAATCCTTATAGCGATTCTGCATTACTGATTAGGTTGGGAGGTAGACAACAATTCTCTTCTTTACCGCGGTATGCTAAGCATCCAATTTTGCTTCCGGAAAAATGTACGTTGTCGCGTTCAATATGTTTCTATTTTCATCTAATCTCGCTTCACTCCGTTCTTAATACGACATTGTCTTCAATTAGGCAGAATTATTGGATTTTGTCTGTACGAAATCTATTTCGGGAAAGCATTAGAAAATGCATCGCATTCACGAGATTTCGAAGTGCAACCTGTCAAACCTTCATTGCTCCTCTACCTGCATCCAGAGTCACTATTTCGCGTCCTTTAAGTAAGGTGGATGTGGATTTTTCGAGCCCCTTTACCTATCGGTCAAGTTGTTCGCGAAAATCAACGAGAATGAGAGCATTTCTTGTTCTCCTCATTTCTTTCTTCACTAAGTCAGTTCATTTGGAACTAGTCTTTTTCCTCACCGTGGAGGTTTTCTTGTCGACTTTGGAGCGACTAATCGTTGGACGAGGCCTACCTCAAGAAATTTGGTCCGATAATGAAAGCAATTTCATCGGATTTTCGCGCTATTTTGATGAGGATTATGAGTTCTTGAAATCGAATAATATCGATATATCCGATAACTTGTCGAAGAGATCCATCAAATGGAAGTTTATTCCTCCATATGCGCCACATTTCGGAGGTTCAGCAAAGTGTCTGCTTCTCGAATCTCTCAATATTTAATTCTGTTTTCTGTACGATCTTTTCAAATTTTCTCGGTTTCAATTCGTTACGTTGAACTCTACCGTTTCCAAAGTTCTGTAAAATTCACGCAATTTTACGGCGGCCTGTTTTGTTCACGCTAAAGTGAACGGTTAAAATAAAATATTTTGAATTTTCAAAATTCGAATATTTAAATTAATTTCTCTACTAAGGAATTCCCATGTGGATCCTCCTTTATGTATAAGAACGATTCAGCTGTGGAGCACATACATATGTCGTATATTTGTTTCATTTTTCATATCTAATTCAGTTCATTGATTGACTTCATGAATACTTCTGCATCCGTTAATTCCAAATTTTCTGCTTCCAATAAGTTTTAATTCTCTGTTTCCTTTCGTGAATTCGGAAAAGTTTAGTTTTCCTGTGATTCGCAAGTTTTAGTGATTTCGATTCAATCGAATTACATTCTTTTAAAACTTTCATTTGTGCGAATTATTTCGAACAAAAAAACTGTTACCAGTGGCGTGGTTATTTTATAATACCGCAAGGATAAGTGTGCCCAATTTGACATTTTTAGCAGCGGATTTTCACGTCAGCTTCATTCCATATTCGTTTGACGAGCTCGTGCAATCTTTATATGGGATAGGAGTCATCGACAGGATCCTGTTTGCTGATATATAGGTAACTATATTTCATCTGTTATTTTTGAGTGCATTTATCCTTTCATTTGTGTTGGGTTTCAATTAATTACATATATATTATACAGTCCACAGCTCTATCTCTTTCTCACTCAAAAAATTATATTTCGAAAAATAAAACTTAATAATTGAACCACACTTTCAGTTGGTTAACTGAAACTCGCCCCAACATCGAATACCCTGTAACTTTCATACTAGTAGAGATATTGAATAGGTTTCGATTGAAGAATATGCACCATGAATAGAGTAAAAACTCAACCAAAATTCAGTTCATTCGAAATAACGGTTCCGAAGATATAAACAGGAAAGGGTTTTTTTCATGGATTACCGACACCCTGTATCTTCGAAAGCAAACCGAATTTTGAAAAATGGTATAGGAAAAAAAGTGTTTCGTTTGATGAGAGGAATCTACAGTTAAAATATATGTACAAGTCAAAGACTCACCCTATATATACTATATACCCTATATATACTAAGAAGTTTAATATACATAAAGGAAAATGAATATTTGGTGGTGAAGCTTTCCAGCTTTCACAGTTATGCTACAAGGAATATTACTATACTCAGCGTTCCTCTTCATAATACTTCGAAGTATGAAACAAGTCCTGTATATCAGGCAATTATATTGTATAATCATCTTCCAATTAGTATTAGACTGTTAGATACTAAGCAATTTAAGAAAGTTTTAAAAAGTAATCTTTTCCGAAAAGGATATTATACTGTGGGAGAATTCTTGGGTGATGATGCATTTTGCGAGGGATAATATATTTTCTGTTTCTTTTTTTTCATAATTGACTTGTCCTATACATGTTTATGTGTCTTGAAGGATTAATAAAGTTCTATTCTATTGAATTTTTTTGAGTTTTATAGACTTTGCCACAACTCTTTATCACCGTTAAAGAAATAAAATGAATATTATATTTTGCCGGAAAACATCCAGCTGGTTAGGTTTCCAATAAAAATCCTGACAATTTTTTTCAGACGTACCAGCACCTCCGAGAGCACCTCATTGCCCCTTCCTGGCATTATCTCTCTGTATGCGATAACTGTTCAATAATTTGTTTTGAATTTATGTGTAAAGAATATAACTTTCGTATCGGACATACTTATCGTTGTTTCCGATTCTTTGTGTAAGCGTCGATATCTATTTCCACATTTTGTGACAATAATTTAGCCATCACTACTTGGTCTGCTCCCCCAACTTGTGCGTATCTTCTACAGTGCAATTTTAAGTCTATAGGAAGTTTTGTCATCATATTGAGCAATGCTGTCGTTCTTCTACTCAAGGAGGAACAAACTATCACTTACTACACTAGTATAGTATATCAGGTTCAGATATTTTGGACCATTTTATATAATTATGAGGTGTACTAGAATAGATATAGTCTGTACCATGCACAGGTATAAAAACTTGAAAATCGGTTCTTGCCCCATAAATTTTTAAGTAGGTAAAATCTCGACACATCGATTGGTCTGCTACTTTCCGCTGCAATTTCTGAGGCGATATCTTCTACGGTGCAATTAGATACTTACTGAGGACTCAAAGTTTGCTCATCAATTTTCGCGAAGGTGTTTTTCTTCTGATACTTCTCGATAACTAATTTATTCATCAATCGATTTCAATGTAACAAATGCTAGAATGATGTGAGTTATGTATGATGTATGCGTGGAGTTACTCTTTCCTCTGGACTTTTGAGTAATTTTGCATTCAATTTTTTTTTTAATTATTTTGTCTCGGCAACTAGGCCATTGACATATGGTACAATGTGTTACAGAATAGATGAAGACTATAATGTTCATTAATTATGAAAATTTACAGAAAAGGAAATATACCTTCTATAGTATTAGTCATATATGATCGTATAGTCGGCTTTCTTTCAGAAATCTTAGTGTTGCTTCAATTTGTGTTGCTGAGCTGAGGATTTCTTTTAAATTTTCTTTCAGGCCCATTTGATGTCTGATTTCATCATAATGTTGACAGCGAGTTAGGAAGTGCTCTACAGTTGATCGAGTTTTCGGCAGTATTCGCATATAGGATATTCTTCTGATGACATCAAGTAGCTGTGTTCAGCCTGGTGTGTGCAATTCTAAATCTCCTCAATACTATTTTGTCTTTCCTTTCGAGATCGATTTTTATCGGGAAATCTATTTCGGGCTGGATTTCGCGTAGTTTATCATTGCTGCTATTCCATTTGGTTTGCCAGTCTCTAAGGGATTTCAACTTCATTGACGTCATGACGTCTTCAAGTTAGAGTACAGCTAATTGTTTGCGATGAAAAGCTCAGAAGCTCGTGCTAGTTTCGCGGGTTGATCTGCAGCTTCATTTCCTTCTATTCCTACATGAGATGGTACCCAAATCATGGTGGTCAAGATGTTTTTGTACGTTCTAAGTATATGGCATCGTTGCTGAATCTTTTGTATCAATGGGGTTTTACAGTAAATGTTGTATATCGCCTGTATTGAGGACAATGAGTCTGTGAATATTGCTATATGTTGGCCTGGCGTCATGGTGCTGAATAGGGACTTGTATTTTGCGAAAAGTTCACCATTATGAACACTGCACGTTGGTGGAAGTCTGAAAGATACTGGATTATTGAGCTTGTCAATTACTGAGCATCAAAATCCATTTCCATCTTTGGACGCGTCAGTGTAAAATTACTCATCAAATTTCTCATTAGCTTCCAATTCGAGGAAAAATTGTTTCAGAATTGTACCATGGGTTTTCTGTTTGTTCTTTCAGTGGAGAGTTGTATAAAGCATCGGTTGGTATCTTGACCATGGAGCATGTTTTGAGTAGGTCATGGGAACTAAAGCATTGAGATCTATAGATTCTGAATGTTGCTGGGCAAGCTGTGGGATTGGAAGTAACGTCATAAGGTTTGTGGTGTTAGTTGGGGTTATTTGATATTTTAATCAGATCAAGTACCGGATGGTTCGGCATAGCAGATATCTTTCAAGCATATGAGAGAAGAGTTTGGTGTCAACGAAGGTTCATAGGGATTTCTTGTGCTTCTACATGGAGGCTTTCAGGTGGACTAGATCGAAATGCGCAAGTGCTATGAACTTTTTGAAATATCTCGGAACAATATATATATGTTCTATTGAATTTCCAAAGCAGCAAAAGTTCTCATCAAAACATTTCAATATCACCTACATTTTCTTCCAATCAAAAATGAGATAATCGGGGCTATTCACTAAGCAAAGTCGTTATGGATAGCAACTGTAAATCGTCGTTATCCCATGTAATAAGCATGGGATAACGACGATTTACAGTTGCTATCCATAACAACTTTGCTTAGTGAATAGCCCCGATTGAAATTGTTGTGATACACAAGAACAATGAAATGAATTTTGAAAGTAGACCAGGAGAAAATTTTACTTACACATACCGGTTCTTATGTCGATAGAAATCACTGCCATACTATTCGACCAAATTTTTTTGTTAACTTAGGGCTTGTAAAGTAAGGTCTAGGAATATTAAGGCCTTGGCACTATATGTGACCTTTTAAAGGTAAATGTTTCGTGTTTTTCGGCGAAGGTGGCCTTCTTCACAGCAAATTTTTTCAGTGGGATTTCAATTCTTGGAATCCCAAATATCAAGAGGAAACCAGGTCTTCTATACATATGCAGTCCAGGAAGCGTTTATATTAAAATACTACTGAATAAATCTTCTTGAAGAATGAATTGCATGGAAACTATTTTAGCTCGAAATCAAGTCGCTCATCCTAAACATCCAAAAAAATATTCCTATTATTAAAACTAATATTCTTTTCAGACGAAACAGGTAGCATTTGCTGTCAGAACTAACGTAGCATATGATGGTACCCTAGACGATGATTCGCCAGTTCATGGTTATGCTGTTTCCTTCGATATTAGAGATTTTTTACATATAAAGGTGAGTACAAAGAGATCACAATACTCAAATCGCTTAGAAATATTGAAGCCATAGGTGCAGTTTCCTATACCACAGAATGGTTCGGTTCGGAGCAAGTAAATGGAGAATGTGCTCCTTTTCTGGCACGTGTATTGGCCTTTTCGTTCTTTTCTCCATTCACAAGTGACCGCAAAACGAGACCAGAGAGACCTAATTGTTTTTGTCATTTCTTCGGAACTCTAATATCAACTCTGAATCGATGACATAGTAGAAAAATTCTTTGATAGCAGGTTAACAATCATAATGTTTTTTTATCTTGTCCTCGACATTTTCTTTCCAGGTTTATATTTGAACATCTTTCGATGGCCAGTATTTCTGCCTAAGAGACACTCGAATAGGTGCCAAACATTGATGAGCAGTCCAGCTTCAGTTCCTGTCGTAATTTTTGACCCGTCTGTGTACCATTTTATGGTTATTCTTTGGGAGTTTGACAAGTGTATGCCCTTTACCATTCTCCCCTTTTTCATAGCACTGTATTGAAGTTCATTTCATTGCATACTTCTTCGATTATTGCATCACTAGGTAGGATGATGAGATGCGATAATTGCATCGATAGGACCTGGCTCTCTTGATTCTCTGAATACCAGTTCCTTGCCTTGATATTCTGAGGAAGGCCCCATGGTCTATCCTATCAATCACTATATGTATAATAGTGAACTTATATAGTTGCTCATCCACTACTGAGCTAGGAGGGGAAATTTTACTTGAATTGCAAGTAGCTTTGACAGAGATAGTTTGATTGCCCACCGTTGTCTCAGCTATCCTCGTTGCCGACACTTCATTCATTCATTTTATAATGGTAGTAGCATTCACTCGTCACTCCTCACCTTTCAAGTGCTCCTCTGGCAGAATCGTGTGTTGTCAAATGCCCCAGGTATTTCTAGAAATGCGCACATTACGACTTATTTGTTATTCAGAGTTTTCTGGATGACTTCAGTCTGCTGATACAGGAAGTCTCTGTTGAACGTGCCACTACATATAAATACTTGTGAGATGAATAGAAGTGATATTTCCTCACTACAGTGAGGAACAAATTGGTTATTTTTTGGGCTATCGTTTTTGAGTTATAACCCAAACTTATTGTTTTTTTGATGGGACACCCTATATTTCATTTCACCATAGAATTGCATGTTTTTTTCTGATACTCGGTTTCTAAAAATAATTTTCCGTCGACCATAGAATAAAAGCTTATTTTAACTACAGTGGCTTTATACAAGACAGTGGCGACAATAGGGTCATAGAACACGTTTTTGCACAAACATGGCGGATATTTGTTTACATTTGAGTGTCGTGCTGTTTGACATTTGACTCGATTTTGAGCTTCATACACTATGACTATGACATGACAACAAATCAATGAAAGTCCGCCATTAGTGGTCGAAAATGTTCTGTGTCCATTTTCTCTCGCTCCACCCCCGATTAGTTATAACGAACGCAGTATAAGTAAACTATTCAGAATGTCACAACATGTCCAATATTCCCTCTATGAGTTTTTCGAATTGTTCCATAGGGAGCATAAATATCTATATATCGAAATGAACATTGAAATTTACATTATGTCAGATTTGTCTATTATGCAAAATAAAAATTCATTTCTATCGAGAATTCATTTTCAATTCGTGATGAGGTCGACGGAAAAATCTTGTAATCAACTCGTTTATTAAATTCAGCGATTAATCGTCTCGAACATTAACGCGCTCGCTCCGCTCACGCCTTAAAATATTTCAACCATTAATCGCTGTCATTAATAAACTAGTTGATTAAATAACCATTAACATACAAAAGTATTTTTTAATTTCTTCTCAGTTTAATCAGCTCTTTATAGCTTATAAATATCTCCTCAACAGGCAGTCCATTTAGTTGTATTTTATGGGTGAAATTGAAGTAGCAGGAATTCTATACAATTTCACAATGCCAAGAGGTCTCTTACTTCCCCATGAATTAACCACACAACAGAATAATAGCATACTTTTATGAGCCAGAAATGAAGCAATCGCCTGAAAAAACACAAAGTGAACAATCGGTTTGTTGTTTGTTGGTCCCAGCAGCCATTTTAACAGCTGATCGTGAGAGATCGTTGGATTGGTCTGTTGACGTGAACCAGGAGATCCAACACAACTTTCAGCCAATCAGAGATGATCTTTACAAATATTGATATTTTGCTCTAATTACCTGGTTTGCAGAGCCGACTCGAAGTTTACGGATATTTATGAATAACAAGCTGGCCCAGCGAACTTAGTTTCGCCTAAATGATTCCTACTCACGGTGGATTTCACGAATCGTAATTACCATCGCCATCTAGTGGCGATAATATCAAATATAGTACCTTGACGACTACGCTACAGTGTCTAGATAAGAGCCATTAACCGTAGCGACACCTAGTGGCCTTATTCAAAAGGAGGAAAAGCATTTCCTACATACACAAATTTTTCAGAGTTTCAACGTATTTTATAATAACCAGGCCGCAGACGAATCCATAAATGAAGTTTCATAACAAACGGTCCATCCGATCTCGAGTTATAAATGGTGTAACCAACAACTTTGTTTTATATATATATATAGATGTGAAGCTGATCATTACGAATTTGTTCTGAAATTTGTCTTCCCCATTGGTAGAAAAAAAGCGAAATTTTTGGGTTGGCAACTTGGACCGAAGTCCCCCATTGAATGGTTATAGGTTCACTTTTTTACGCTGTGTGATGGGAGTTCATGGATGCACGCCAATAATTTTTCCTCTTTTATGGTCACAGACGTTGAAAACTCCAGCATTCGTAAAATGTTCATTCTGTTTCCATGTATTTCCATTTCTTTAATTTTCCTATTGACGAAAATCTAATTTCCCAATATTATTATTAATGTTTTTATTGTTTTCTGGTAACAGGCATTTCATATGATTATTCTAAGTTTCCGATATTGATAATTTGCACATTTCAGGAAAAATATGACAACAACTGGTGGATTGGTCGATTGGTAAAAGAAGGCTGCGATATTGGTTTCATTCCTTCCCCAGTCAAATTGGAAAATTTGAGGCTGCAGCAAGTTGCAACCAGGTCGACGAAGCTGTACTCAAGCAAAACAAGTTCCAGTTCTAATATAGGGGGCGCTGGTAACGATGTTTCCAGAGGTAGCACTCCTCCCACGCCTGGTATGTCCTTTCCATCCGACGACGGGTTATTTTTTTTTGTCTCGAGATATTTTTGTGAATTTTGTTATGGAAAGTCGATCCGGATGAAAAAGAAACATTAAATTATTAAATCTGAGAGCTTTTTCAAATTGAATAGCCAGAATAATGGAACAATGTTCTATGAACTAAAATGGATGGTAACAATTCAAATGAACTTTTGATGAAGTTGTTTACTCCTCATGGATAATGTGGCCAAATTTCAGAAAGAACATGCAGAATGTTCAAGGAAATGTTTTCCGATAAACAACCACTGAACGAAATGGTATACTATGATTATGCGGTAAAAACTACGAAATAATAAAATGAATTCTGATACGTTTCTTATTCGAACTATTCGGCGGTACCTACTAGCCATAAAGAAACCTCAATTCACGTACATGTTGCATCTCAAAACGCCTAAACTAAACAATGAAATGCCATGATGATGAATGACATTATGAAGATTTGACAATTAGTGTGTTTATAATAATACATTCGCTCATTCTTCGTAGTATAAGAACAGTAATATTTAAAATGGAAAGAAAAAACTATTCAAATGCAGTGTTGATGAAGTGGTTTATTCTTCATGGACAATGTGACAACATAACAGCGAGAACATGCAGAAGGTTCAATAAAATGTTTCCGGATGAACAGTCAATGAAGAAAAGAAAGTTTGAAAGATTACACAAATTTTATTAATTATGTGTCAAAACTGAAAATCAGAAAAACAGTTATCGAAGCCAGTAATTTCTAATGAAGACAACATCATAAATATTTTTCTCTATTTCAGTATCGTAATAACTTCATTACAGTACTAAAAACAGTGCTGTAATAGTGTAATGAACTCATTACAGCATTGTTTTCAGTTATCTTTTTCGTTTGGTGGTTGTCAACAATGACTGCTGATCCTATCAATTTTCAACACACGTCAGTTTGGAAATGTCATATATCTATAACAACAATATGGATTACTCGTATAACCCTGCTTTTCACAATCATAATGTGAAGCCAAATATTGGGTGAGGATTGAGTTGTAGGCTTGCGTCTACTGGAAATTCATAAATTGCGACAAATGTAGAGGTTATGTTTATTTTGAAAGAAAACTTGAAGATAGATATCGAGGATAAAAATTTGTCACTTAAATAGTTTGATTCTGAAATATGCATAGCAGTTAAGAATGATATTCAGGACTTGAAGAAAACGAAATAAAGCGATTGAAACATTTCAAAGGAATTTGCGAGGTTATGATCGAAAGTATTCACATGGATTTATGAATGACATACTGTTCACGACATACCTAATACGATGTGTCAGAGAGAGACAGAATTAGTAAATTATTTTTTTTCTCAATATCACGCCGGCTTCAATTTTAATGGATTATTACCCATATAGGAATTATAAGATATATGAGAAATGTAAATTTTCGACAGTCACCAACTGCCGAAATACAATACAAAAGTCACTAGGATGTATAATCTGAATTTTTCATTGAATTTCAACAGTATTTTACGAAATTTGACTGAAATAGAGAATATATCTTTTGATACTCGTTGCAGAATGCAATTGCAACATTCAATTGTTATATTTGAAAAATAATTCATATTTCAAACCTGAAGTTCTTCAATCAATCTCAAAGGACAGATTCGTTGGAGTTTATCTAGAAATAAGAAACAACATTTTTTGTTTCCGGTATAACCAGAAGTGCCATTGCACTCTAAATATTTGTCACCTTTGACTATCTGCAAAATTTCAAGCAATTGTTACATATCTCAATACGAAGTATCAATCTCATTGCCGGAAATATTCGCAGCATGTCTGTGGGTATTTAAGTAGTCATATGAATGAAAAAAACACCATGGCATATAACAATAAATCATCTTCAATAGTTATATTTTCTTGCTCTTATTCACTTTTTGATTTTAGGAAAAATCACTTTCACACAACTGAAAAAATTGAAATCGGAATAGGTAACCTAGTGGATATCACTAGTAGAGTTCCTTTATAAGAAGGTTTTCGTTTTGATAGGAATAAAATATGACATGATTTGAAATGGAAAAGAGCACTTATCATGTTATTTTAAACATCAGGTTTTGGATCAATCTTGACGACTTAAATTCATTTCGAAATCCAATTTTGGATATTATTTCTCAAATTGGACCAATTACAAGTAAGAACAGAGTCAGATCAGATCACTCTTTTTTTTACCACCATATTCACTTTCCGAATGAATCTCATCTTTTTAACTAACAGACTCGCGATTTTTGAAGATCCTTATTATCAGAATCCTTGATCCTACCTTTTGAATCCAAAGACTGCCCCAACCTTACCTGGCTTCATAGAATAGATATTTTAGGAATAGCTAAAGTTTCTTAGGCTAGCGTGGTAGATATCGAAAAAAACATGTATTTAAAGTTTTGGATTGTTGCTTCAATTCAACGATCATTCAATGAACAGTTATTGAATCTGATGGATTTCTTACAGGCGACGAATCAGATTCTGTTGGTAATGCTAGGTCTGGCAAAACACTCACAACACCTCCTGCCAAAGAAAAGAAGAAGCCATTCTTCAAGAAGCAAGAAACAACTGCCCCTTACGATGTGGTACCATCCATGCGGCCGGTCGTTTTGGTCGGACCGTCTTTGAAAGGATATGAAGTGACGGATATGATGCAGAAAGCCCTTTTTGACTTTTTAAAACATAGATTCGAAGGAAGGTAAATATCATCCATGAGGTCTAGATGGTTTATTAGCATTCTGATCGGCGTCTAATACATACAAATTACAACTTACACTCTGATATAGTTGGGGGAGTTCAGATATTGGGAGACTTTCGAAAGTTTCCAATTTCTCCACCATTTGTTTTGAATATGGGAAATCTGAAAGTTTACACACTTTTCTAGCTCATCCATTTCTTTCTAAGTTTCACAATTTCGGGTAGAAATTTATTTTTATTTCTTGCAGAACAAACTCAGTTCACTCAAAAAATTTAAGTAATAAAGTTCATTAAAGAGTATGGCTTCCTCGAACATCCACCATAGCCCGACAACGTCTTTGCAGACTTTCAATAAGATTGTTGAAAAAGCCTTGATCAATTTCTCTCAGAGTGGCGGTAAAAACCGTCTGAGTACTTGAAGTGTATGTGAAAGTGGTTGATGCGCATGCAAAGCTCTTTGAAGCTGATCCCAAGCTCTTCTATATGATTGAGGTCTGATGAACGACGGGCAAGGCCAAATTTGAAATTCTAAGAATTTCCAGAGCTTCGTCAAAAATCCTCGAACGATGACCCAAAACTAAGAAATTTGGCCCAATGGCAGCATGGAACAATGGAACATATTATTAAAGACTTGCTCTATGTGAATCTGCGCATTCATGATAGCATCAAGCACTTACCGCCTCTGAACGGATGAACTCCCTGAACCGATCTGCGATTTCTGGACACCAGAGGGTGGGTCGATACCAGAACACGTCGACTACTTTAAATCCGGGCATATCACGATTCATCTGTGAACAATTCAGGCCTCCGTTGATCGTTCCATTCAAGAGCTCATTGGCCGTTTGTAATCGAAATCGCATATGATTTTGTCGAGAACGAATATGAACATCCCGAAGTCCTCGACAAACTGTTTCCATCGAAACCAAAACACCAGAAGCATTCAAAAGCCGCAGTTGAATGATTCGACGAGTACTCAAAGATTCTCTACGGGTAGACACAGAATCTTAGAATATTAATCCGAGTTCAGTTACTCACTCCATAGTGAGTTATTGACTGGTTTGTTCCTATAACCGGAAAATTTTCCACCTGATATTGGCTCTGTGATTGATACCCAAAATAAATGAATACAAGAGGTGAAGAGAAAGATTGTGATAAAAAAAAACATAAACAAGGAATTGACAAAACAACAAGCTAAAGAGTCCAGCTAAGAAGAAGAAGAAGACGATAAATCACAAGGTGACAAGGACACCCTCTGCATTTACTGCAAAGAGCAGTACTCTCATACTACCAAAAATGATGGGTGAATAAAATGCATTTTGAAACGTGCAATAACTGGGCACACGAAGGATGGTTGGAAGATGATTCAGATGATTTCGTGTTGCCCCTTTTGCCATACGGCTCTGCCCTGAGGGTTGGGGCATCACCGTTAAATAGAATATAATTCTTTTTGTTGGTTTTTTCATCTTGTAATGGTTTTTAATAAGTTTAACTCGTTTCACTGTTTGGCTCATACGCTACGGCATAAATGAGTCTAGTGTCAACCAATAAACATAAATAAATAAAAAATTATTTCAGATTTTTTTTAGCTACCCGGTTTTGTCCCCCTTCCCCTACACCCAATTCATGAATAACATGTCGGAGTTGATTGAATTCATGAGTTGCGATGAACTGAAGGGAACATGTATTAGAAAAAATTTATTCAATGATAAATTACCGCATCATTTCTCAGATATGCCGTATATTCGATCCAGCATATTATTAATTCCAGAAATAATTTTTCATGGCATTTTTATTATTTTTTCAGAATAATCATCACAAGGGTGATGGCAGACATTTCGCTGGCGAAAAGGTCTCTGTTGAATAATCCTTCCAAAAGGGCGATAATGGAACGGTCCACAACACGATCCTCATGTTTATCTGAAGTCCAAGCTGAGATAGAAAGGATATTTGAACTAGCTACAACTTGCCAGTTGGTTGTTCTGGATTGTGATACTATAAACCATCCCTCACAACTCGCCAAAACTTCTTTAGCACCTTGTATCGTTTACCTCAAAATATCTAGTCCTAAGGTGGGTGTGGTGATATTGATGATGAAAACTGAAAAAAATCAATAGTTGCGGATCTATTTCTCCGATACCATCTTGAATCATGATTTCATCATACTTAATTGAAGTGAAATGTCAATTACTCAAAACTAGTCAAAAAGACGAGGAAATGCAGATTTTCAGTTGAGTTCTTGTGTTCTTTTCGTATGAACATTTTTGTGCCTTGGAGTGTTTCACCAGACTTCTTTTTTGCCCATTATCTCAAACTCCTATTTTGTGCCTTTATTTCTTGTGTTCCTTTAGTACACTGATGAACTCGTTCATTATTATAATACTTGAACACTGAAATAAACAAATTGTAGAAGAATAAACAAGAAATTCGACTGCAAAAACATTTAACTGTAAATAAAATCAAGTCCTACACTAAATCAATGAAATTTTGTGTGGGTAATGTATAGGTGCACTACGTGATGATTATTTTGATACCTACTTGAGCAAACAATAATATACAAATTCGGAAATAAAAGTTGTGAAAATAGCCACTACAGCTTTCAACGAGTGGATGAATATTGTCTAGTGGACCAATAAAATAATCAAAACACTGGGCGCGATACGACAACGAATAAATGACTGACCCAGTGACCCCACTCAATGGCATAGAAACTGCATAGAGACCCGAGAGAGTTCAAATCTCCCCCTCTTCAGGCTCCTATGCCATTAATTGAGATCAATCATTTATTCGTTGTAGTAACGTGCCGAGGGTTTTGATTTTTTTATTGGTCCACTAGACAGTATTCATCTACTCGTTTAACGCTGTAGTGGCTATGTTCACAACTTTTATTTTCGAATCGGTATACCTAATTCAATAAGAAAATGTCGTGAATGTAATTGCAAACGAGGACAAATGGAAGTTATGAAACATATTATGAAAATAAAAATAGTTAGATAATATCAGTTTGTCCCCACCTGCAATATATTTTGTCGACTACCGTCCGGGATGTACTAACTTCCCGGACGCTTTTTCTTTGAGAAAGCAGCAAATCCTGGCCTATTCCGGAAAGTACGTACTTTCCAGACTAGGAAAAAATCACGTCGTTGTTGTCGTTGTTATGATCATCACAATAGCAACGAAATAGATGCATAGAAATACCTGGTGTTGGAACTAATTAGATTTTGTTTAAGACTTTCTTGTCGATTGATCATCTGATATTTTGTGCGGCTTTTCATTTCTCCCAAGAGATGTCGCGCTTTTCTTCCATAACCACAATCTTATATGACATTCGAAACTAATCCATGTTTTGATGATAGATGCATAGAATACCTGGTGTTGAAACTGATTAGATTTTGTTTAAGACTTTCTTGTCGATTGATCATGTGATACTTTGTGCGGCTTTTCATTTCTCCCGAAAGATGTCGCGCTATTATTCCATAAAGATTTATGACATTCGAAATTGTTTTGAAGTTTTGATCAGAGACAACTGTCATTGTGTCATTTCTCTAAAAACATAACATAACCTATATCATACTGATCATCGCGCCACGACCGATAAATAGTAATAGTAATAGTAATAGTAATAGTAATTTATTAATTCCAAAATATTACAACTAGCATATATTGCGGATTATTCCGGAAGTAGCACAAAATTTCAATTGTTTTGATCTACAAATTTTGTTCACGATTTTTACTTAGGAGTCGTTTCACCAGGTATTTCTATGCATCTATTTTTGATGGAATTCATGACACAATGAAAACATCTGTCATCCCTCTAAAAACATAACATAATCTATGTCATACAAAAAATAGGGACACGACCGCAAAATATTGCGGATTATTGCGGAACTTGACCAAAATCTGGAATCTAGGATTTCGTTTTGATCTACAAATTTTGGTCACAATTTTTAGTAGGGAGTCGTTACACCAGGTGTTCTATGCATCTATGCAACGAAATAACGGATGACAGTTCTGTTCTGTTTGATTCAAATAAAAATCAAAATGTATAATAAAGAAATTTTTCGTTTCATTGATTTGTAATTCTACACGGTTGCCGAAAAAATATTGTACGCAACACGCCCGAAAATAGTTTTTGGACTCACAGACTTCTAGGACTCGCCTCCGGCTTGTCCTAATTGTCTATTCGTCCAAGAAAACCCTATTTTCCGGCTTTGTTACGTAAATTTTTATTAGTATTTACGACATATTTAGTACCTATACAGGGTGGCCATTTGAAAACGAAACAGACGAGATTACAGACGAAATAAATTTTTTCTATAGAAATGCTCGGACAGGTCGATTTCTGTTTCGAGGGGGACAACTTAAGATGTAGGTTACGGACGCATAGCGCTTCAACCCTTGCTACTACAACCCTCACCCCCAATTTTTGAATAGGGAAGATGAGGTGAGTGATACCTCATTTGAAAGGTATTTCTATACTGATTTCAGCACAGTAATTGTTTTTTCATTTTATGCATTTGTTCTCGAAATATTCTTAACTAAGTATTTGAAAATGAAGTGGTGTTTTCATGGCACTTGTAGTGTTTTTTTTGTGAAAAATCGACATTTTGATTAAAGATTTCTATGTCAGTGGATTGGAGGAAGGAAGCCACAGTCATGGTTGTTTTGAAGCTCAAAATGTCGATTTTTCACAAAAAAACACTACATGACGCGTCGTGAACACTGCGTTGCCTACGTGACTTGATTCGGGATTTTTCGACCCAAGAACTAGCGGACCCAGGTGACGGTGCGCGAAAGCATTTTCTCGCGGTTGCGTACGACAAATTAAACAATGTCGTTCTGTTTTTGACATATAGCGTGTATCCGAGAGATTTCGAGTTAGTTAAAAGCAAACTGATTTTAATAGTGCCTTCTAAAGTAGACCAAATCCGTTTTGAATACTTTCGTCTCACATTGGTGCCATCCTCTGATGAATAAGTTCGCCTGAAGTTGAGCAACTTGGAAGTGAAGTGTCCCTAGCACCTTGAATCACTAGTGAATTGGTCGCTACTACGTCTATCTAAAGGAAAGGTATTTCCCTGTTTCCATCCCTTATACCCCCTTTCTGCTGCTAACTTAGTAGTTGACCACCTACGACTGACGGTAACTTCTACCTCTGACGTAAGTGCCTTCATTTAATCGGTTGCTCAATTATCAAACGCATTTCTTCTGAAGTCGATTCGCAGTAATTGACTTGCTGCAATCGTCTACTACAAGTGCCATGAAAACACCACTTCATTTTCAAATACTTAGTTAAGAATATTTCGAGAACTAATGCATAAAATGGAAAAACAATTACTGTGCTGAAATCAGTATAAAAATACCTTTCAAATGTGTTATCACTCACCCCATCTTCCCTATTCAAAAATTGGGGGTGAGGGTTGTAGTAGCAACGGTTGAAGCGCTATGCATCCGTAACCTACATCTTAAGTTGTCCCCCTCGGATCAGAAATCGACCTGTCCGAGCATTTCTATCGAAAATATTTATTTCGTCTGTAATCTCGTCTGTTTCGTTTTCAAATGGCCACCCTGTATATTATCGCTCAAGTAGGTAGCGAAAAAATCATCACGTAGTGCACCTATAGATTACTCACACAAAATTACATTGATTGAATATAGGACTTGTGTTTTCTTTCCATTTAAATGTTTTTGCAGTCTGGTTTTTGTTTTTTCTTCAATAATTTATCTAGTAATCGTCATCGTAAGTTCATGTTCCGGCAGTTTTCTTATATTTTTTTATACGATTGTGAAAAAGGACGCTGATTGTTTACTAATTCAACAATCTCTCTCTGATGGCAGGTTCTTCAAAGACTCATAAAATCACGAGGAAAAAGTCAAACGAGGCATCTGAATGTACAAATGGTAGCTGCAGAAAAATTAGCTCAATGCCCTCCAGAGATGTTCGATGTGATTTTGGATGAGAATCAACTAGAAGATGCTTGCGAACATATTGCTGAATACCTGGAAGTAAGAAAAAGTATTGTTTGTGATGTTGAGGGGTAATTTTCTCGATGTTTTCTTCTTAATTGTTTTGATGTATAGTTCTTGGAATGATCAATAAGAAAAGTAAAAAAGGGAAACTTCATTATCATCATTACATTACCAATCATGAGATTAGAAGAAATCGGCAAAATATTCCTAACGAAAAATATATAGCAATAAAAAGACTTAGTGTAAAGATCTCGCCGTCATCGGTGCTCACTTTCGACAAATCGAGAAAAAAAATTTTTACTATCGTGTTCACATCGTCTATTCTAGAAATTCCGTGTCTTATTTGCTTTATACTAGGCGTATCAATTTTAATCGAGCAAATATTGATTGTACATTCTTCTGGTTGTCCTAATTCGTGAGAAAATATATCATATAACACAATCTCTAGCCATAAAATAGATACAGACTGTTCGAGTTTATGAGATGAATACATTTATTCTACAACAATCTATCTACAAGGTGGATCAAAGACACTGACGTCAATGCTTTCAGAGAGCCATTTTATCCAAATGTCTTTACGTTTTTATTTTCAGTTGAAAATGTTCTAAAAGGAAAGACCTTGGGCTTTTAAATTTTCAGTATAGGTTTGAGGACTATGCACCGGTTTAGATTCTGAATAGGCAACATCGACCTATTGGTTTTTTATGAAGATATTTTGATTATAAGAACAACAAAATAATGCATATAATTACTCTATTCTGCTGCAATTTCTGATGTACATGGTAATCTTCCCCCCACTCAACTTCCCTATTATGGGACTTAGATAAAGGCATCAATTTATTGCTTTCATTTTCTAATAGGAAAGTACCTATTGCAAATATAAACTTAATTCTCTTGAAATTCAACACCTCTATCTTTCCTAAGAATCGGCATAAAGGTAGTAACCATAAGAATATACTATTTAAGATTGTGCGATTGATACATGGGCCATGCATGTAACTTGTCACACCCTGCACGTTAAATATCCTGACTGGAAATCAACTATCCTCTTCAGAAGTAGGGCTGAGATGGTTCATGAAGATATTTTGAGTGAAATAAATTTGAAATCTGTGCAGGATCCCTGTACGCACAGAGAACTTGGTTAGAAATTCCTTCAGCTAAACGTTGAAGGTACTAATCTTTCAATTCTACTCAGAACCGATCATTTTGAACATTAATTATGAAAAAATCTGGCTCAGTATTATCTACAAATATAAATCAGATAGTAAAGCAAGCTATGGTTTCCATCGCAGCCTCCGTAGGCGGTCTCCGCCGCCGGAAAGTATTTTTTTTTCAAATCGCAAAAAGGGGGAAATTGGTCGAAAACGATCGAATTGGGGGAACTTTCAGGGCGAAACACTTTTTTCGTGGGCCCCTGGAAGGAAATCTAAAAGCTATGGAAATGGGAAAAGTGGAACTTTAAATGCACCTCGAGTTCGACTCTCTTGAGGCCCCCAAGGGCGAGTTTCGGGTCCACGAACTTGGGAAATTTCACGAAAGTCTCGAAACCACAGAAATTTAAAAGGGCTCCTAGCCGAACCTTCTCGCTTTCACTAAGAGCCAACGACGAATATGATTCAGAATCACGTGCCGGCAAATAACCCCCATCGAAAAAGAGTCACCGAAAGAAATTTAGATTTCTCTCATTTCACTCACGATCTCAGACTCCTTATGTATTCTTCCATCCTAGCGAAATGCGTTGTAAAATCCGACGAACAACGTTCGATGAGAATTTTGATAGTCCCACCTCAAAAGGGCAATCAACACATGCAAAACACAGCTACTATTTTTCTAAGTGAATCCTCAGACCTGACGTTCTCTCCAAAAGTCTCTAAGAATATCACTTACATCAGTATATGTGATCCCAAGAAACCGATGAATCAACAAACGGCTAAACGAACTGTGAAAAACTAGGTGTAGGCTGAAAAAAAACTTATTCGATTGTGATAACAAGCGTAGTTGTTGACTCTGAAACATTTCGACTCATTCTGTAATTCATTAAATCTTTTTGTTTGATAAGTGATATTATTTTCGAACAGAAAACACACAACACAAATACAAAACGAATTCAATTTCATCAGAGACAATTGCTTGTTCTTTCTTATTATCCATATCTGTAGATACAGGACGGGCAACTGAGAACACATTTCAGAATACTTTGATATTTGAAGGAGATAATCTTTTTCGTTATTCTTGACTCCGCCGTACAACTGGTCTGAGCGTTCTTAAGGGTCTACATCCCTGAAAGGGAGTCAGAAACGATTTATTTTTCTGATTGATGAAGGGATGTATGAGTATCAAATGAATGAAAAGGATATTCCTCATCATTTTTGCTTATTTTTCAACATTTCCACCATCAAAACTAACAAATATTTGTGCGTTTCTTCATTTCAGTATTGAAGTCTCTCATTTAGTTAATCAAATGTCTATCTCCTCTTTCTTTTAGAATTTACAATGTGTTGCTTTCGCGAAATATATTTCCTTGAATTTTTCTCTTCGAAATGATAAATATCTATTTTTATCAAAGACATTTTATTAAGGTTTGTTCAGCCGTCGATTAGTGAGAATTATTTGTTTCTTGTTTCTTACAATAATTGTGGGTTCTAACGTGGAATTGAATTCCTTTTAAATGACACGCCCCGCATGTATCTCCTCCCAGATGACTGATAAAGGAAAAAGAGAGTAGTATACCAAATTATACAGGCAGTGTGATATCTAATTCAGGGTAGGATTTCTTATTGTTATATTCCCTGTGCCCCAACATTTGTTCTATTGAGGTCGCCGTTCAGAGCACGTAGGAAAACTCATCCGATAGAGGCGCCACCGTCATTCTATGGAATATCTCCATAGAACTTACATTATCTCTATGAGAGTATGAGTTCTATGAATATCTCCCTAATTATGAATTAAATGTACAATGGCGCGCTCTATCCGAAAATCGATGAACTATGAAATTAGTGAATATGTGGGTAAAACAGGAACTTTTTCCCGACATATATTTGAATTTGGCCATTCTTTGCCCATTCCGTTTTTCTGAACGAAATTATCTGTAGATTCACTCGGAAGTTGAAATATTTTTATGGATCTTTCGTTTGAAATGAAACAGAAGAATGAATTGACCTATTTCTGACAGAATAAAAATCAACTGTCGAAATGAAATAGATCTCAATTATTTCTCAGTTTACCCACAAAATTTCAGTTCTCAAAGTGAAACCATTTTCAAATGCAATTTGAAATAAAAACACAATGCATTGAACGCCCACCTTGGGCTGAATAATCCCATAGACTTCTAAATATAGAATTTGAGCGTACTGGCTAATGAGTATACAAAAGTGTGGCAATCTTTCCCCTCAAATCCAGGGTCAGTCATGGCTTTACGCATGCCTAGGGAGAAGAGAAGGGACATGAAATTATTTATCCATGGATACCATATGTGGCAGAGACACATAAAGAAACGGTATCCGCTGATCGCCACGATGCCCCTAATTTCCCACTCTCCGTTATCGCACATGCTCAATAGTCTCACTGACCCTAGGCAGAGCTTTCTAGATGCTTCACTTTTAATTTCAAGGATCAAATTATAGGTATAGAATTATGTGAATGATCCAATGAATACAAATTAATGCACTGCAATGCCATCTGGCGGTATACGTTTCTTACATTGAAGGCGAAAGACTCTTAAAATGTTGACACAGGTGTCGTTCGTTTCTCATTGTAATTATTTCTCGTGAACTCCAACATTGACGTTAATGAAGTCGCCGAGTAACAATAACATAAATAATAACTGCAGGCATACTGGAGAGCTACGCACCCTGAGAATGCACCAGCCCCTAATGTCCCAAGACCGATTGCAACTTCACCTCAGGCATCTCCTAGTGGGGACCAAGGAAGGCCGACACTACCAGGTAATTAAGAAATTGTTCTTATAGAATAATTGATTAGTTTACTAGAATATGAACGTGTAGTTAATACTGTACTAGTTTTTAATAAATGTGTAAATGTGGCAGTGGTCTCAACATTCCAAACAAGTATGTCAAAGGTAGTGCGCTATCATCAACAATGAGCTGAACTACATTCTATCCAGTAACTGATAAAAACCCCTTGTTCCTTTTTGTACACAGTGAATCTTTGATGCGTCCAGATATCTCAAGGAAATAGAAAATTGCTTGCTCAACATAATCACATTTTGAAAATAGTTTGAAATTCGTGGATGTTATCTTTTTTTTCAATCGGTATCGACGAAGGTGATATAAGGCATATGTATTGGCATTTAGTTTGAAGTGTAAACATCTATCTCGAGGTAATCACCGATAAACACAGTTTCGACGAATTGATGTGTTGGTTTCCAATTCCATTTAAATCTTCAACTTTTAGATCAGACATTATCCTTACACTCACTTTTCTAGTAAGGCAAATCGAAATGAGCAGAATATTCAAGGTTCAGCTACTACAAACTTCACTTCTTTGGGCAAAGACGACCATTCAGTTTGAAACGAGACAAAGATCTTCTCCGAAATTTCGAATCAAACGAACCGAAAATGGACGATGTTTTCATAGAGGGCTCATAAAAAAATAATTTCTCATACTCTTTTCATCTTGCATATCTTTGGTAGCTCGCAATAAGAATATCTTATTCTGGTTGCATTAGGGATATATCTGAGAGATCGCACAAAAATAATTCTGATCAAAATATTGAGATCTTTATGAAGACACAATGAAATTTTCCAACTGTGTTATATTAGAAAACTCTGGGGAACTGGTAAATTGATTCATAATTTTGCTTAGTTAATGACCTCTGGGACCTCGCAATAGAAGTTGGCATATTAACCTCTCTGAGAACTGGCGGAGAGGTCAGAAGTGATCGGTTTTTTGCTAAAAAAACATATACGTCTGCAAGGATCGCATTTTGGAAATCACCTGTTCTTGAGATATCTGCATCTGGAAAAGGCTCACCTTGTATAGTCAAATTAAATTTTCAGTTCGAATGACTTTGTCACCAGTCATATACTGAATACCTATAGATGAATAGAATATGCATCTATTACTGAATCAATATAAATCAAAAAGTGTCACATACGCCCCCCCCCCTGTGATTTTGATGGCTTCATTGTTTCACAGCACAAAACCCTCAATATTGCTCTGTCATCTTCATTTTGGCCCCCTGAGAAAAATTCCTGCGGGTTTCTGCGGGCGCCCATGCAAAATTCATTCGAGCCCCACCTCAACATCGATTCCATTCGGATATAGCGTAGCAGAGATCATGAAAATGGAGTGTTCTTTTGTTTCGGCAAGCTTTCGTGATATGCGAATAGGTCTTGGTCATATACAGAGTGCACCGTGAGGAATAGTCCAAACTTTTCGGAAATCTAAGAAGCATCAAGGCGATTCAATATCCCTCCCATTCTGAGAGTCAAACTTCCGTGTTTCCCAAAATTCTACATATAGGTACACTCTTTTACAGGCCCAATTTTTTCCCGTCATGATTTAAAAATTTACACCTTATGTTGAAAATAAATAAATATAAAAGTGGACATGTGCCAAAAAAATTTAAAACGCTCCAGTAATGTAACCTTATGGGAGAATCTGAAGCAGGTAGGGAATTTAACTTAATCTGAACTCATCATAATTCCCAGCCTGTATTTTTGAGAAAGTGATGGAATTATTGAAAATTCCATCAATATTGATCCAACCATACTAAAGTTATGAATAAAAGAAAAATCGGTCGAATCGCACAAATCAACCTGTAGACTCTCGATAAAGGCCCCCTACCATAAACCAAACATTATTTTGAAACTGCCTTGACTAGTGTCAACTTCTAAAATCTGACGGTCTCCTCCGGAATCACCCTGTTTATACTTCATGCACTTTTATAAAGTATCCCGGTTGGCCAAGATTTAGGTTTATCAAGTTTTTTCACTTGAAACTGACGAAGGTTGGCACTCGTGAAAGTCAAAATAATTCTCAGAGACGTTGCCAATGCGACACAGGTTTTGTATTTCGACTAAATTTCCATACTGGAGTATTTGCAGTTGTGCAAAAAACAAAAGGTATTTAAATGTCTTTTGTAGTCTCATTTCTTGAGAATTTTGAGAAGTGGGGAAATCCATATACAGGTCCGTCTGTTCTGTTCGTTTAGGAGTTTCTGTCGGGTTATTCCAGTACTTTTATTCTTTCTTCGAATTGACTATCACAATGGAACGGACTACTCTGTCCATTATTCTTCAGTAAAATTTCAACAATCGATTCTTGATTTCCGTACAACAAAAAAGCATAACTGAATTTTCCAACCACGTTCATATTCGTGGAATATTTCCAGTATTTACAGAAAAAAATTTCTTCAACATTCGCCAGGTCTCTGGAATTATTGAATTCACATAATATATTCTCAAATTAATTATTTTCCCGAAGGAAATCAACATATTGATAAATACGTGAATACTACGATTTCTATGTAGAAACGACAACTTTGCGTATGTATCTGACAAGAAAATGACTATAACCTGACATTTTCAAAATATACACGTTGAAATGTGTCAGAATTCCATGGCCAACCGGATACACTATAAAAATGAATGGAGTATAAATATTTTTTTAGCGGGTATATACAGGGTGTTTCACTATAAACTGGACAAACATATATAGCCGTATAGATGACACCGAGGAAGTCATTTTTGCCTTATGACATATACCTAGCCCAGTCATATTAGGGCTTTCACCTCGGAATGAAAGATAATAAGCTGCAAATTGGTATGAACCTTTGTTTTGTCATTCTAAATGTTGTCTCAAAAGTCACAATCGTTATCGTGTCCGCGTCTCAAGATATTCAAGGTCAAAGGTCACAAAAATCGGTTTTTCGCGAATATCTGGCTTCCTATCGGTTAAATGAGATTTGCATTTATTATAAAAGTTGTAGGCTATAAAATTCCCTACAACTTTTGTTTAAACTTTTTTTTCATACGACCAACCGTTTTGAAGGTAGAGCGCGAAGTGCACATCGTACAGTCATATACGGCTTAATGCAAGGTCAAGCGTGAGTTATGGTTATCAGTACGTTATAAAGTGAATTATTTACTTGGAAATTATAATTATTAAACAATGCCTATTATTTATGTACTAACTATTGATTATTTATATTTAATTAAAGTAAGTAACTTGATTATTTATATATAATTATTCATATTTAACTATTTAAGTATAAAATATATAATAATCAAGTTACTTACTTTAATTAAATATAAATAATTAATAGTTAGTACATAAATAATAGGCATTGTTTAATAATTATAATTTCCAAGTAAATAATTGACTTTATAACGTACTGATAACCATAACTCACGCTTGACCTTGCATTAGGCCGTATATGACTGTACGATGTGCACTTCGCGCTCTACCTTCAAAACGGTTGGTCGTATGAAAAAAAAGTTCAAACAAAAGTTGTAGGGAATTTTATAGCCTACAACTTTTATAATAAATGCAAATCTCATTTAACCGATAGGAAGCCAGATATTCGCGAAAAACCGATTTTTGTGACCTTTGACCTTGAATATCTTAAGACGCGGACACGATAACGATTGTGACTTTTGAGACAACATTTAGAATGACAAAACAAAGGTTCATACCAATTTGCAGCTTATTATCTTTCATTCCGAGGTTGACCCCTTTTTTTACCTAATATGACTGGGCTAACCCCGTTCTCGACGCATAAGCGATATACACTTTGAGCAATAACTGTGGTAAGTTATACGTGATATTTGAAATAACCGTTTCTGGTCACAGCTTAGTATTTTTTAGTTCTCAATTGAACAAAATCTGAAAAAAATTCAAAATGGCAAAAAACCTGCAAAGTTGTATTTTTTTTTCTCGGTTGCCAATCTGCTTGGCATTATTTCAACATACTCAATTTTCTAAGATTTCCCGTGAGAAATTGCTCCCAAAATTCGAACTCAACTTCAGTGAAAAAAAATTTCGCCCAAAATTGTTGGAATTTTTTATGGTCGAACTATCTTTCATTCTGAAACTGGGGTGGAAACAGAATTAAAAATATTAAATTTTTCACGGAAAATCTTAGAAAATCGAGTAGGTACGTTGAAATGATTATTTCCACATTGACAAACCAGAAAAAAATTCTCCAACCTTGCAAGTTTTCCGCCATTTTGATTTTTTGTCCGAATTCAACACCACAATTGAATTGAGCCTTATAAAATACTTACATGTGACCAGAAACCTTTATTTCAAATATCACGTATAACTCATCACAGTTAGGTATCATAATATTGATCAATGTTGACATTGAACACACCATATCGCTTATGCGTCGAAGACGGGGTATAGTCATTAGGCAAAAATGACTTTCTCGGTTTTATCTACACGGCTTGATATGTTCAGTTCAGTTTATGGTGAAAGATCCTGTATAGTGATGTGGATATTTCCAAAGAAGTAGCTGAAATACTAAAATAGTTAGGAATGTATTTCTATTCGTCTTTCACTTCTTTCTGGACTGTTTAGATGAATTCACAAATATGCGCATACCTACGAAGTGTGTGACCGTACAAACTACAAGTTAGAAACAGCTTTCGCGAATACAGATGAGATATACAGAGAGGTATACCAAAAACTTACGAAAAGTTATTCGATTCTGTTTAAATCTTTAAATGAATATTCCGAATAAAAATTTCGGTAAAAATCATCGAAGGCCCTGTATGTCCGAAACAACAGAGTTTTGATTATTGGTATCGAAGTGATATTGAATCATCTCATGTTTTCTATCTGCAAGAGGAGTTCGGACCATTCCTCGTGGAACAACTGTATACATGAATATTGCATCTTTTTATGCATGATTAGTCTATGAATTCCATCATTGCATTAACACACCTGATGAATCCAAAATGTTGACAAAATAGGTATAACATAATCTGAATATTCGAAGATTCCATTATTTTTGACATACTGTACCTACTTAAGCTGATCCCTCTCTGTTTTCTCGGTACAAACTAACTCTTCGATTTTTCCTTACAGCCAGTCATGATGTTTACGGCTATTCTACACATGATCCTAGAGGTAGTCATGCAGGTGTTAGATACATAGGATTGCAAAGTTGGGAATCAATAGACTCTTTAGAATCACTATCTTTCTTGTGAATTATCACACTGCATGATTGTCTTGAACCGCCCTCATTAACTAGTTGTTCTTGAATAATCCTTAGAGATAAACGCTGAAGAATCTTTTGTAGCTAGCAATATGGTTTTGGTTCAGTTAAGTTACCGAAGAGTCTGCTAAATATAACCAGTGTTATATTATCAGAGTTCAATATTGTTGTAACAGCATTGCTACAATCGAGTACAGAATGCCAATTGTATTCATAGAATCAGTATCAATTTTCATTCAGAAAATCTTCTCGAAACTACTTAACAATTCTCTTAATACGCTCCTCGCAGAGAGATATCTATCATTTCATGTTTGAATTGTTTTTACTCCTAGATTATTCGCATTGCCACCAAAAATTTCAAAAGCGTAGGTTGGAGCAAAATATTTTGAGAAGAATTATCCACCTTCACAACCAATGACATATGTGTAGCATATACCACTCGATCCCATTCCAATATACCTCAATTTTTCAGCCCATCCTTCTATTTATTCTAGATCACAACCAATTATTGTCTGGTTATATTTGGTGACTCACTGTCATTATAATTTCTGAGGAGGATATAATCAGGGTACAAAAGTGATGTTTGTAGAACATGCATTGACATTGCATTTACGAATACTTACATAGCTAATTTTCTGATCAGAATAATATTGAAGTTTCAATCTCAGATAGATATTGTATAGTTTTAGCCCTCTCATTGAGTCTGGATACGATGAACAAATTGAAAATGATAATTTTTTGGGAATTTATAATGTGTCTGAGCAAAATGCCGATTATTATGCTATTGCCATGCTACTGACTGTACATTGGGACCAATGAAAAAAAGTCGACATAATATATATTATTAAATCACAAATACATATATTTGAAACAGTTTCATTGTTTTTGTTCACTCAATGTAATATATATTTCAGATTTTACTGGTTCGGCAACTCCTATAGCATCAAAATATTAAAAACCGATTTGATCGTTCACCTCTATAATTGAACATTGTACGAAACAGGTTCCGTTTTCTTTTTGCACGATTTTAATTTGAATTTTTCTCTTCTATATCTGCTTGCCAACGATATTTTATCTGCTGCGCTTTTGCTGTGATGCATCCTTGAATTTCACGAAATGCTGCAATTGCTACAGAAACTCCTGGTAGAATTTGGCGAGCTGGTTCTACTGATTTGTTTGCTTAAGGCTATTCCGTTGTAAGTAGGCTGGGTGCGCAGTTGATTGTACGATAAAGACAATATTTGATCTTCGTACTATTCCTGAATTTGTTTCATACTTTTTTTAAGAGCATTTTTTTGTATTAAATATATTCTTAGGATTGTACAATCAATTGAACCTGTTCGGAGTGATTTTAGTTAGAACATGACACCAATCGTCGAAGAAAATTTGAACACACGTTTGAGTTGATTTTTGAAGTGGGGTGAAATTTGAGCAATTGAAAAAATCACATGAATAGTTTGAATTTTAATTGAAAAATTGACGTATTTCGTTTCATGACCAGTGCCCACTTTCCAAACGACCCATAGAAGAAACAGATTGGAAAGGGATAGAGAATACGAGGAATACAGCGACAGAGATAATTACCCACATCACATGCAAGGTGAAGATTATCGAACTATAGATCGAAGAGAACACAGAGTCCGAGATGAAGATTACGTAACACATAGGGGGTCATCAAGAAGAGCACTGAATGCTATCTAGTGGAGGCTTACTGCGGATCATCCTATTGAAGAAGAAATCCATGATGAAATGTCACCACAAGAAGATGAATATTACAAACCTCAGATTCCAAGGGAGTATAGGGATGAAAGATCTGAAAAACGGATAGAAGCAGATGAAAGGCGGTACAGAGACAGGAGAGAAAGAGATCGTAGATATGGTGAACAGAGCACATTGTCTATGCAAGATCAGGGATTTTCCGAAAGGCGAAGAGGTAGAGTGGCCGCCAAGCCAGAAGGAAAGAATTATCGAAAAGAACTGCTAGAGAGGTTTGGTACCATGGGTTTTGAGGACCATGAAAGTCCGTCACATCAAAGGTACTACGATTGAGTCATTTATTGGTAGAATCATTTGAAAGAGGAGAGTATAACATTCTAACAGTTGATATCAATTTTCATGATGAAATATAAATGAAGCGGATAAGGAGTAATAATACATTATGACATGCCAGCTGAATAGCCTATCAAAAATTGGGCGCAATAACCTTCAATCAAACGCATTATATTTCATTTATTACAACGAATTCCAAAAGAAGAAGATCATGCTTTCTTGATCACTACCAAATTATACCGAAAAATATAATTTTCTTCAAGAAGTATTCCGAGAAAATCTGAAATGTTTGCATTTTTTCATCACTCATTATTTATATTATGCCATTGAGTTTAAATATTATATACAGGGTGTTTCACCATAAACTGGACAAACATATATGGCCGTGTAGATGACACAGAGGAAGTCATTTTTGCCTTATGAAATATACATTGTTTGCGACGCATAAGCGAGATACAGGGTGTTTAATGTCAACTTTGAGCAATATTCTGATAACAGTGGTGAGTTATGCGTGACATTTGAAATAACGGTTACTGGTCACATATTATTATTTCTTAGGGCTCAATTCAATTGTGTTGTAGAATGTGGAGAAAAAAATTTAAAATGGCGAGAACCTGCAAAGTTGGAATATTTTTTTCCTGGTTGCCAATTTGGAAAGCATAATCTCAACGTACTCGATTTTCTAAGATTTTCCCTGAAAAAATTTTTTCTAAATTTTTTTACATGTCTTCAGTGAAAAAAAAATCTCGCCCAAAATCTTTGAAATTTTTTTATGGTTGAACAATCTTCAATTCTGAATACTTGGGTGAAAACAAAATGAAAAAATTATCCATTGGTTTTATTTTTGTAGCATTCCAAAGGTCACGCTCGGAGAACTTTTATAATTTTTATTCAAAAAACTGGAAGCCGCACGTAGGCCAAAATTGTGCTTATGGGCTGCCAGAATGACCCGGACGGAAATATGAATTAATAAACCAAAAAAATTTTTTTCGAAAAACTTTGGTAGGATTCGATCTCTCTACGAGTATGAATTGGGTTTATTTTAATCTTATAAATTTTCGTTACCAAAGCGACCAATTAATCGAAAGTGGAGAGTTCGATTCCCACCAAAGTTTTTTGAAACAATTTTTTTGGTTTATAAATTCATATTTCCGTCCGGGTCACTCTGGCAGCTAATTAGCCTAAATTTGACCTTCGTACGGCCTCTAGTTCTTTGAATAAAAATTATGTTCTCCGAGCGTAATCTTTGGAAGGCTACAAAAAGAAAACCAATGGATATTATTTCATTCTGTTTTCACCACAGTATTCAGAATGAAAAATTGTTCAACCATGAAAAATTTCAACAATTTCGGCGAAAATTTTTTTCTCACTGAAGACAAGTAAAAAAAAAGTTGAGTTCGTATTTTGAAAAAATTTTTTCACGGAAAATCTTAGAAAATCTAGTACGTTGAAATAGTGCTTACCAAATTGGCAACCGAGAAAAAAAAATTCCATCTTTGCTGGTTTTCCGCCACTTTGAATCTTTTTTTTCAAAATTCTACATCACAATTGAATTGAGCCCTAAAAAATACTAAGATGTGACCAGCAAACGTTATTTCAAATGTCACGCATAACCACAGTCATCAGAATATTGCTCAAAGTTGACATTAAACGCCCTCTGTATCTCGCTTATGCGTCGAAAACGGCGTATATATCATGAGTCAAAAATGACTTTCTCGGTGTCGTCGACACGGCTATATATGTTTGTCCAGTTTATGGTGAAACACCCTGTATATAGATACCTATATCAAAACTCAATGATTATACGTAGATTTTTCAAATCAAATGCACCATAAATTATCCGATTTTTATGGTTTCCTCATGGAATTTCAATGTGATTTTGAAATAAAGCTTCACAGAGGCTTTCCAGAGTTATTCGATTTTTTAGACGAATATTCTCCATTCGGGATGATCAGGAAGATGCCCATAGCTACTCGCACTTTGACGTCAGAAGGATGATGTATCAACTGAACTATGGAGGGTAGAGGTAAGGAGAACAATTTGGGTCAGTTTTTGGCCACTTTCTAATACACGGAGTCACTTCTCCTTCCCTCTACTCACCATAAACTGAACAACATTCACTGAAAATTATCTGTCTGAAAGGAAGTTATCAGTCGTTTGCATTCAATTCTATTCTGAGGAATCAAAATTACGGAAATGTTATTTTGAGATGAAGTTCTACCTACTGATGAAAACAAAAATAAACATATACAAACAGCCTGTATAGCAAAATCACTTTCATTCAAGCGTTATAATACACTACATGGAAGTGATGTATCGTACTTAGGAAAAACTCTGTATACATACTTACATACATCAAGTATAATATGCCGACCATATCGCGCATTCAGTATGAATTCCATGATTAAATTTGAATCTTTTTGGGAGGTCTCTGCAAATGATATGCTACCAATGAAAATAGATGACTCATAAGTAGAACCTTTGGTTGTTTCTTCAAGAGGATAATCCGTACCTATTGTGATTTCAAATAGAATAAAATTTATAGTATATTAAAAAGTTTGAAAATTTTGACCAGTGCCATATTTAAGTAATAGCTCAATTTTTATTCAATCTATAACTGAATTGAAAAGAAATATTTAAGCTTTAAACTGTAGCTGTACTAGATTTTCTAATTTTTCGTGACAGAGTGAATCGATCAATGATGTTAACGAATTTGGATTTGAGTTCACCACTCAAATACAAAAGGGTATCTGAATCTTTGATATTTTGGTTGATTTTACCTTCGCGAAAAACGAGTCTTCGTGGATGGTAAATTATGTTTTGATAGTTTTAAACTTGATACCCAACAAAATATTTCTCGGTATCTTGAAAATATTTAGTGATTTCGAACATCTTGTTCAATTTTGTTCCATATTCCATAAGCTTGATTTTCGTGATAAAAATGAATAGCCTAGTCCTTGTATTTTGTATACGTATGAATGCTTTCCTTGAAGAGAGTATTGAAATTTGTCAAGTTGAAAAAGTTGAACTTTCGCTTTTGTTTCATTTTCAAAATACATAATGGTGATATTACAAGTTAAACTTTATGTATTTGACTGATGCTAGGAGAACTATATTCGATATAAACGTTTATGATGCACGCCTACTAAAATTAAGGTGTTTAACGAATAATTAATTGATCAGGAGTTGATGGCTTCAGGAAGCAGCCTCTCGTGATAATGTTTTTCACATTTCTCAAATCAGCAGTCGAAAAAATATCAGCAATTCATCTAAACCAGATTTTGAAAATTTATATCAATTAAACAATGTTGGAGGTGAGTATGTTGTTCTTGAAGACGTTTCGACCTCAATCAGGGCATTCCCAAGCGAATACAAATAAAAACAGGAATATAACAATAATGGAATTCATGAAAACATGTGATGATTTTGCGAATAGTCCAATTGATGTTACTCACATCCAGTGTGAAAAAACGATGATATAATAAAGAAACCAATTGAAATTTTGTCAAAAATATAACAACTATAATTTCTCGTCGGCAAATACTATATTCACCTTCAACGTTGATGTTTAATTAACCTCAATCCGACTGAAATCTCATTGCTCAAATTTATCGAATTCAAAAATTATATTATGGAGCAACAATTTTCAATACTTCAACCCCGAAAAGGTACAACTTTAAAGTACATACGATATTCCCAAAATGTATGACAACTAGCTTATTGTTGTGAATTTATAATTCAAAAATTGAATAAATTGGTCCATATCAGTACGATCCATTTACAAATTACATGCATTTATTTCTCGAATTATTTCTTGTGGACAAAGAATGAAGAAATAAAATCAGCAAAACCTGTATGGCATCAAACGAAAAATATGTTTCAGCAAGTTATTCGATAAACGGATAAACTATCAAACAGGAAAATCTCCCTAATTCTACGTTATTCATATCGGCGATATCATAAGACTGCTTCGAAAATGTTTCAAATTCATGTTTCATTTCTTCATAAATGCAACAACAGGATCGATAAGATATCAATGTATTATTTTTATCTCAATTTTCTACACGAAACTGTGTACCTGTTCTCCTTAAATATAAAGTAAAAACTTTCACGATGTGTCTTTAATAAGAGCACGTTACTCAGAGCGTTGATTATGATGGCTACTATTCACTCTTCTGAAGTTAATCATCCAAGTATATAATGGCCATGATTTGCAAGTAGAATACTCAACTTTGTTCGGGACTCTCGAAAAATTCTTTTTGCGATAATACCTAATTATTTTATTTTCTGAGAAAAAATTGCCGACTTTAATGCGCCTTACAAATAGGGACAAAACCGTCAATTTCACTAATGCTGGATGGAGGTTATCTGAATTGAGGATGCTGAATTCACATGCTTTTCAAACACGTTTCCATTATATAGGTGCAATATATAAATATATATATATAAATTGAACAAAATAATTCTTGAATTTTTTCCATTATATCTTCCTTTTGATCGGATAACATAATATATCACGTGGGGGCTGCTTCCAATTTTGTATAGAAATACGCGCGAAGAGCTTGCATTATTGTTCAATAGATAATATTTTCTCGTTGAAACATAAAATTCAGTGATCACCTACAATAAAACATTATATCATTTTGAACTTATTTATATCAATTTTCATGATGATGTTGTGAAAGAGATGAAATGAATGCTAATATAAGTTTTTCGACAATCATCCATCTAAAATATTAGTTTGCAGATCGATCATGTGTAGTGAATCCTCTTTGAAGATTGATCTGCCAATGTATAGACGATTCCGTTCCGAATTGTAGGTGATGTTCGAATGATTTCCAGTTGAGAATTTATCAGTAATTTCTTCGTGAATTTGTGTAGATTCTTGTTTTTATAAAACTAAACGATAAGTGTTATCAAAATTATAAAGACGAAACGTTGTATGACTTGTGAACTTTTGTATGACAATTTTTCCTCACGGCTATTCCACCGACCAATTTAACAAATTCGATGAGCAGAATAATGTAGAGGTGTTTTTTTCCTTGCTATACTAGCTTAATTTGAGAATACCTGTATAAATTCGTTGTATATTGTACAGATTTAATTCAGTTGATTTCGTCACATATTATTTTCTAGTTGTAGAGTATACTCAAATTTTGCTACATTCAAATTGAAATTTTGTTTGCTAGTTCCATATAGAGAATAGTTTCTCTAAAATTCTAATATAAGATAGTTTTTAGAATTTCAAGAAAAAATCAATTCGCATGAAGTTGAATCTCAGCGGAATCTAAAAAAATATTCCATTCATTGAAAGATATTTATTACTTGTAAATATAAAATTTTCATTTTTATACAGTATATTCAATAGTCGTCGTGAGAATTATTTGGGAGATGACATCTTGGTTGATAATAGGTAGCAGAAACTTCGAAGGAATGCTTTGAATGTAAACATTAAAAAAATCTCATTATTTGTCCTTCTTTTTGAGCTATGATTAAATGTCAAACATAATTGATCCCGTTAATGAGAAGGATGAATTATTTTTATGTCCTCAGAATATGGGTTCCTCGATGAATGTCTTCCATAATGTGTTCATTATATCTTTGTCGATTTCAGCAGAATAATTTCATGACACGGATTTTATGATTTCCAATCTGAAATGGGTGGGGCAATATACAGTACAACATTTCCGAAACAATACATAAAAATGATACTGCAGGACTTTGAAGAGAGATTTTGCAATGCAGTTACTGTATATAGAGACACCCAGTATAATTGAATGAACAAATATAGCTAGGTGTCAATAATCTTTGGCATATACACTTCAAAAGAGATCGATTCAAAATATCCATCTATAGGCACCGGAGATTTTGATATGTTTTTTTCCAATAACAGTAATTTTGACCACACTTACAATGAATACGAAATAGATCAAATTTAAAGTTTAATGACATCTTTTGTCGGAATCGATGGACGAAAAAAAGGTTCCTGATTCGTTCATTGTATAAAATAAACATATAGGATCTCACTCGATGACATTTTCTTGTTTGCTGAGTACATTTGAGTTTCATATTTCTACAGCTCGTTTCACGACACAAGATGCTGATATTTGAATTGTTTTGATATTTCATAAAATTTCATGAAAACCAATTAAACCATGTTTACAGACCGGCTGGACTCTTATAACACCTCATTCTGTTGTTAAATACCTTTGAAATATTGGTTGCGGATCTTGGCGGAAATAATTTTTTTTTGGAAAAATCATCTTCCACGTGATACTATTGAAATATCAATTAATTAGTTCAAGAGAGTTAATTCAATCTCACATTCATGTTTTTAGTATAAAATACATAAAAACGACTATTGAATATTTTCCAAGATATCATCTCTGAATGTATTTAAAGCTAAGTTTGTTGAGAAATGTTACTTGAAATATTTATTTTTATTGTTATCTACGTTGTTGCAAAGAACGAAAAACGATTTGTAATTGATATCCTCAATTCCATTGATTTCTTCGAGAAAATTGTCTTTTTCATCCATACGATCATTTGAAATACTGTGGTAATATGATATATCTGAATGCCTTGTCATTATCGTTTTTCTATCTATTAGAAAATCCACATTCAATGTAAGGATGGTAAGCACAATTGATGTGCTCTTTTTATAAAATAAAAAGTACAAAAATTTACTCTTTATTATTTCAGTTGAGATGTCTGATCTATGAACTATATTTACATAGTTTGGGTTTACTAACTTACACTATTTCATATCAATATTATATTTCATAAAACATTATTCTTTTATAATAAATTATATCCCCTTACCTGGTAAGATCGATATATGAATTGAAATATTCTTTTGTTCTCATGTACAAACAGCTCTGTTTTCCTACACTGCTTTGTTCTTTCAGGAATGGACTTGGGAATGGATAACAATTCTCAAATTATCAGTCAAAATAAAAAAAAATGGGAAGACAGTCTATGATTTAATTTCAGAGTATATTCATGTGTTCTCATCGGCGCTTTTTTCTTTATAGCTTATTGAATTTTCTATGTTCGGTGTTTCGATGTCGCTCTTTTCCTCTTCTTCATCTATGATACTGATATCTCTGATTGATGGTCTGTGACTTCTACGCCAGCCCTCAGGAACATCAGGGAATTTGGTTTTCGTTAGGAGACGAGGGCCTCCCACAGAAATCAGTATGGCACCAGTTGGAGCTGTCAGAAGTATCGATAGCACACAGACCATAAGTACTTTCTTGGCATACTCGTGTTCTGTCGAGTTCTCGGCCACGATACCGAGTGTTACTGGTCCAAGTGCCGCCTGAAAAAAATATAAGAATACTTAAGGCTACACTAATTAGGCAATATTAATAAAAATTGGTGCGGAAACTCCGCACATACTGTCTGGCTTATTACGGAAAGAAATATTTGAATAAAACGTCAGCTTTCCACGAATAATTTATTTTCCGGATAGCCGATTCCATATAAGATTAAGTTTATAGCTATGTTCATTTTGAACAATTAGCTATGTTCATTTTGAACAATACAGATAAAAATATTGCTTGCAAGAATTAATCATTTTTTCGTTAATTTTACTCTTGTCAAATCCCCACTGTATATTTTTTCGGTGAAAGGAACAACAGTTGTTTTGAAAAGAAAGGATAATTTGACAAAAATTCTGTGAAAAAGGTTTTTTCATATTCAATGAGTGAACTGGCCCAGAACAACAATACAATATGAAATACCTACAATATGAAAATGACGTACCAAAGGACCCCGCACTTTTTATAGGTAAAGTGGCGACCGGTCAAATTTTATGAAAGTTTGGTATGTTGTTGTACCCAACTCAGTGACCAAAAGTGTCAATGGGTTCAACCCAATCCTATGGCTAGTTTTCCAAATACGGGGTGTTAAAGTTGAAAATTGCCCAAATTTTCGGATTTATTCTTTGATTATTAAGAGTTGGATTGGATTTCTGTTGCATACACACGTTTACTACATGTTTTAGTAATGAAATTAGTGGATACGTATGATTAATAGTATATTATTTTATAAGGAGGAGAAGTGTCACTTTTCATGGCGAGCTTGAGTTTGCCCGCCGAACGTAGTGAGGCGGGTAATTGAAAGCAAGCCATGAAAAGTTACTTCTCCTTCGAATGAAATATGTTATTTTATTTTCAAACATCTTGAAATTCCTGGAAATCTGAATAATCCTGACATTTACGATCGTTATAATTGAGTGAAAAATGTAACATTTGTATAGATACGGTTGTCTTGCAAAATTAGTCCCTTGCATAACAACACTTTTCCTGCCGCCCGCGCCGGAGGGAAAAGTAAGCCATAGCAACTATTTCTCCGCCTAGGCGGAGAAATAGAACTTCTCTGTGCTCCTGTCAGTCGAGAAATGACGTTGTTACCGAACGTTTGGAAATAATAGTATATTATTTCATAAGGAGGAGAAGTGTCACTTTTCATGGCGAGCTTGAGTTTGGGTAATTGAAAGCGAGCTATGAAAAGTCACTTCTCCTTCGAATGAAATATGTTATTTTATTTTCAAACATCTTGAAACTCCTGGAAATCTGAATATCCTCTTTTGGATTGACATTTACGATCGTTATAATTGAGTGAAAAATGTAACATTTGTATAGTTACGGTTGTCTTGCAAAATTAGTCCCTTGCATAACAACACTTTTCCTGCCAGCGGAGGGAAAAGTAAGCCATAGCAACAATTTCTCCGCCTAGGCGGAGAAATAGAACTTCTCTGTGATCCTGTCAGTCGAGAAATGACGTTGTTATCGAACGTTTGGAAATAAAAATATTTATATTTATAGGGTGATTCACGAATATATGACGGTAGTTTTTTGCCAAAATTCACTTTTTCTACTGTGACGTCAGGAAGGCATATTTTTGAAATGTTCTTTTCGATTTAGTATTATGACGACAAAATATTGCACAGTGCATATTTTTTATACAGGGTGTTCCACAGAGAGAACCACTAGACATAATAATTTTTTTTTAAATTGATTCGAAACCCTGTATTTTTGAATTGATTTTTGGGAAAAGTAATACCACAAACATATGTGTTTCTCTAATCTCCAAAATATTCATGGTGGTTTATTCATAGGAAGGTATTCCATTTTGGGGAAAAGTTCGAAAAACATGAACACCCTGTATCCGAAAATGCAACGATTTTCTCACTATACAGGGTGTTTCACAGAGAGAACCACTAGACATAATAATTTTTTTTCTAGAATTAATTCAAAACCCTGTATTTTTGAATTGGTTTTTGGGAAAAGTAATACATTTCTTATGGATGTTTTGTGTTGTCATGCGTAAACCCCCCACTAAATATTAATGTATCTTAATTGCGCTCTGTTGAAAAGGAAATCAGTGATATTGTAGCAATATGTTAATAAAGTTTACGTCTGTGTCAATATTCGTTTTCTTTAATAATTTATTGATAAAGGTGTATCATTCAATACACCACAACAAACATATGTGTTTCTCTAATCTCCAAAATATTCATGGTGGTTTATTCATAGGAAAGTATTCCATTTTGGGGAAAAGTTCGAAAAACATGTATCCCCTGTAACCGAAAATTTCCTCGGTCAAATGCAACGATTTTCTCACTATATTTTGATTTCTACAACATCTCCAGAGGTATGAATTCTGAATCCGATGCTACGACCAGTTTTCGAGATACAGGGCGTTGACCGGAGAATAAATGATTTCATCAGTTTTTTTTCCAATTGAAAAGACGGATTGATTTCATGTTGTGCCCATGAGTTCTATAATGATTACAGATAAGATGCGCATGGAAAGGTTCAGCAAAAATATTTACTGCTACAGGGTGATTCACGAATAAATCACAATAGCATAAGTATTTTTGGTATGGCTCACCCTATATGAGGAGTAATCATAATGAATGTATTTTAGACTGAAAAATGTGAACGACTAGGTATTAACTTCATGGAATAATTTCTCTGTGACGAAACTGTAGAATTATCGAGTGTTTGCAAAAGCTATTGTGATTTATTCGTAAATCACCCGGTAACAGTAAAAATTTTAGCTGAACCTTTCCATGCGCATCTTATCTGTTCTCATATTGAACTCATGGGCACAATATAAAATCGATCCGCCTTTTCAACTGGAAAAAAAAACTGATGAAATCATTTATTCTCCACTTCAACGCCCTGTATCTCGAAAACTGGTCAAAGTATCGGATTCAGAATTCATACCTCTGGAGATGTTGTAGAAATCAATATACAGGGTTTTCATTTCAAAACTTGCCACCCCTATTATTTCCATATATATATATTTTTTTTTAAATCGCCGAGACCCGTCAATTTTGTTTTGGAGGGGGAACAATTTCGACGTATAAATTAGCTCTCCCCCTTTAACCCCCTACCCTCTAGAGCCACCCCTACAAAAATCTTAAATGAGAAAGGGGGTCGAGTGATACATCATTTTAAAGGGCTTTTTATTCTCTATATTTTGGCATATTTTTTTTCGAATTTGAGTGTTGTTGGTTTGTTGCGTTAGGCGCAAGATCGCGTTGATGCATCGAGTGAGCTCGTACGTAGAGTGTAAGTAAGTATGCGTACGCTTATCAGACGCATAAAAAAACAATTTTTTTTGTCGAAAATATTTATTTACATGTATCGTCGAGTTACAAGAAAAACATATTCTCATTTTTTTGCTGTTTTATAAAAATAGTGTAATAATAGGTGGTGGGAACTTTTCAAATTGACACACGCCTAACTCGGCAACGCAACACCCAAATTTGAAAAATAATATGCTAAAATATAGAGAATAAAAAGCCCTTTAAAATGATGTATCACTCGACCCCCTTTCCCATTTAAGATTTTTGTAGGGGTGGCTCTGGAGGGTAGGGGGTTAAAGGGGGAGAGCTAATTTATACGTCAAAATTGTTCCCCCTCAAAAACAAAATTGACGGGTCTCGGCGATTTAAAAAAAAATATATATATATGGAAATAATAGGGGTGGCAAGTTTTGAAATGAAAACCCTGTATAGTGAGAAAATCGTTGCATTTTCGGATACAGGGTGTTCATGTTTTTCGAACTTTTTCCCAAAATGGAATACCTCCCTATAAATAAACCACCATGAATATTTTGGAGATAAAAGAAACACATATGTTTGTGGTATTACTTTTCCCAAAAATCAATTCAAAAATACAGGGTTTCGAATTAATTTAAAAAAAAAATTATTATGTCTAGTGGTTCTCTCTGTGGAACACCCTGTATAAAAAATATGCACTGTGCAATATTTGGTCATCATAATACTAAATCGAAAAGAACATTTCAAAAATATGCCTTCCTGAGGCCACAGTAGAAAAAGTGAATTTTGGCAAAAAACTACCGTCATATATTCGTGAATCACCCTATAAATATAAATATTTTTAATCATACGAATCCACTAATTTCATAACTAGAACATGTAGTAAATGTGTTTGCAACAGAAATCCAATCCAACTCTTAATAATCAAAGAATAAATCCGAAAATTTGGGCAATTTTCAACTTTAACTCCCCGTATTTGAGTCGGGCACAACAACATACCAAACTTACAGAAAATTTGACCGGTCGCCACTTTGCCTATAAAAAGTGCGGGGTCCTTTATTCGAGACTTTTTTCAGAAAATAGGTTTTGTTCACACTTTCTTCGTGTAAACTACCCCTCGATTTCAGGACATCGATCTTATGAATGCGGTTTTATAAAAGGCGAACGGAGGATTCAATCGTGCGCCAACTACCAGATAGTGAGAAATTTGGTTGTTGACGCAACGGTTGAATCCTCGGTTGGCCTTTATAATACCGGCCCTAAGGCGTCAATGAATTGACTTGATCTGCAACCAATATGCTATAATATATCAATCATTTCCTTGAAATTAGTTTGAGCAAATTAACAAATTTTTCATGATCTGTTATCTTTTGTGAATTCCAGTTTAGGTTCTCTCAAGTTTAAAAATTTTTATTTATTCATTTATTTATAACATAATTGATTCGAGTTGAGGACAAGCCTATGAACTCAAAGTACATTGACAATAGATCACATACACGTACACAAACAGGTGCGGATAATTAGAAAAATGCAAGCGAAATACAAAATTGAGATATCATATACAAAAAAAAAATACAACACCGCACACCGCACAGCCACTCCCGCGGGGGCTCATCACAGTGAGGACCTCCACCTGTCATAACTGTTCTTGAAAGCGTTGACCGAGGACGATCGCACCACAGACTCGGGCAGGCGGTTCCATCTGTGAAAGATACGATTGGGGAGGAAGTGTTGACGCTGGGAGGACCTGAAGTTTTCACGCTTAAGTTTGAAACTATGCCCATTTTTATTCTTGAATAAATTTTAATTTTCGAGCGCAACTTCTTCTCGTCAAGATGTCAGTCTGTATTTTGATTCGACAATATGTAGTCTCAAACGATGAGAATATACTGATGAAAGATGACGAATCCGTGGTTGAATTCAATTCTATCCGTCCGATAAATCCCGAACGGAAAAACCTACAACATTCCAGGAAAAGTTCGGATCTGGAATGCAAAATTCTTGATAATTTCAGAACTACGCCATCAACCGAGTTGAAATGCCAAGAGGTCTTTTACTTCCCCAATTAACCACACAACCGAATAATAGCATACTTTTATAAGACAAAAATGAAGCAATTGCGTGAGGAAACACAGAGTAAACAATCGGTTTGATTACTGTTTGTCGTGACAGATCGTTGGTCCATTGACATTGTTGACGTGAACCATGAGATCCAACACAACTTTCAGCCAATCAGAGATGATCTCTACAAATATCTATATTCTGCTCTAATTACCTGGTTTGCATAGCCGAGTCGAAGTTTACGGATATTTATGAATAATGTGAAGCTGATCATTACAAATTTGTTCTGAATTTTCCCTTCTCCAGTGGTAGAAAAAAAGCGGAATTTTTGGGTTGTCAACTTGGACCGAAGTCCCCCATTTTGCGTAACTACAACCCTTCATAATTCTAGCGAAGTATCGACAACAAAATTCCGTAAATTTCTATATCACAGATTTGACCGTGTTGAAATTCAGTTTTCATTTTGTATCGACAAATATTCTTTTGCCAAACTGTCAATTTTTTTTCGATTGGTTTGGCAAATACGAATCTACCTACAAGGTGGATGACCTAGTGCTCAATAAATACCGACTAACTTCACATCAGTGCATTCAGTTCCCCAATTTTCATTTTGGTTTCATCTGAGATGAAGAAAAATGTTGTTCCTTACACGTGCCCAAAAATCAAACCCGTCGTACGTCTAAAGGTATGTTTTCAGATCTCCGAGCTGTCGTTGACACCTAATGACATCCGTTAAGGCAATGAGAAGCGATAAATAAAGCTTCTCCTGACTCCAAATGTTGGAGATCTAACTGTCAAAATCTGTGGCGAGACGTCTCATTTGCAGTAGAATATTTTGATCTTTTTCAAATGTCCACGCCACTGGTCCACGGCTTCAATAATTTTCAATTTCGTTTCCTTCGACATGTGGCTGCTTCTACCTATCAGTGGGCAGCCTTGTTTAATTGTTCATCACTGCATTGGTTTTGTCTTTTACTTCTTTGATATGGTTTGTCCAGGTCAGCCCTTCATCTAAAGTAATACCTAGACACCTAGATATTCCTTTCCACTCGAATTCTTCTACATGAACCTCGAGATTGGAGGTTGTTCTCAACTTCCTCTACTGAAGTACTATCGCTTGGCTCTTAAGTACATTGGGATTGATCATCAATGCTCCAGTCACTGATCTCGTCAATAGCTTCTTGTAATCTCCGTTGTTTGACTTCTGGATTAAGTTATCGAATAGCGATTTCAGTGTCGTCAGCGTAAAATATGAGCATGGTGCTCGAATTCTTCGGAATATCATGTATATAACGTTATATGTCCCATAAGTTTTGGCACGAATTTCAGAGACCGAGAAAGTGACAAAAAATGTATCTTCCACATCAGGTATTGGACGGTATATAGGTCGATTACTCAGATCCCCCTGTATATTCGGTATCGAAGTTCCTCTTCATTTTGGGCTTCCCATCCTCCATCGTAAACTTTTCGCGATAAGAGAGCCCAAAAGTCTTCTATGGGTCGAGCACGTGGAAGTATAGGGGAATTGTCGCTTCCCGAAAAAATTGTACGTTTTGTTCGGCTAGCCAGGACGCAAGGTCTGGCCAGAACATAATATCGTCTCCAGCGGGTTCTGCTTCAATAAGATTAAGTAGCGATATAGTGATCTTAGATGTCCTATTTTGACGTGCTTGTTTTCCTAGGAGAGTACCAACCTTGCTTTTTGCTCTTTTTACCAGTCTTTTGGTCCTTACTTGGGTAAAAATTCTAGGTCTTTCCCTTTTGGGAAGGTTTATGCAAGGAATACCTTGCTCACATTCAGCGATTGTCCGATAAATAGTTTTACGGGAAATATTTTGATTTTCAGGGATGCTCATTATCTCGGCTCTATCGACTCGTCCAACTAAATTATAATAGTATATTTCATTACTAGTCCAGAAAGTAAGCTCTTTCCGTGCGCGCGCGATGTGTTCCCGTGTGAGGCGGAGCCGAACACGGGAACTCGTGCAAGCATTGCACCTCTCTGAAAACAATAACACAGGAAAAATTTTCAGCAGAAAGCATTTCGATATTGTAAAACAATAATTATTCAAAACACTGGCATCTACTGTCACGCAATCGTTGCTCTGTGTCTCAGCATAGGAATCATAGGATGCATCTATGCCTCAGCGCACCGTAAAATTTTTTGCGTTGCGGCCGCAAGGAAAATAGTCATTTTCGATGTTCTAAATCGACATGTTATGATAGGGTTTTCAGTGCGGTGTAATGAATAGTATATTATAAGGATGTCACTTTTCATGGCGAGCCTGGGTAATTGAAAGCGAGCCATGAAAAGTTCGTTATAATTGAGTGAAAAATGTAACATTTGTATAGTTACGGTTGTCTTGCAAAATTAGTCCCTTGCATAACAACACTTTTCCTGCCAGCGCGAGCGGAGGGAAAAGTAAGCCATAGCAACTATTTCTCCGCCTAGGCGGAGAAATAGAACTTCTCTGTGATCTGTCAGTCTAGAAATGACGTTGTTATCGAACGTTTGGAAATAAAAATATTTATATTTATAGGTTAAGGCAAATTGTCTTCTTCTTATAACCACTATATCGGTTCCTGAAATTTGTGCCAAAACCTACAGGTCCAAGTACTGATCCTTGCGGCACTCCGCTCCGGCTCCACACTTCTGATTGTGGAGCATTCTTCTTCTGCTGTAACATACAATCAACTTGCAAAGTTTGATCCACAAGCCACACTCTCAAGGGCGTAGCCAATATTTATAACAGGGGGGGGGGGGCAAACTATGGTCATGGTCCATGGTCGTTCAAAATGTGAAATTTTAGGATAAAAAGGAAAAACAAATTTAATTTATCGTCCTGTAGTTCTGAGGAAATTTGTTATCTTTTCCAGATTTATTGAACACCATTACTTCAGCGGTCTTTCACTTCTTTGGATATTTTTCGGTCTTCATTATTCCATTTGCAATATTTTTGATAGCAGCTATACCTTTTCTAGGTAATTTCTTCATTATAATATTCGTTATTTTCTCTTCCTGGGATCTCCTTTTTTGGTAATCTCTTTGATGTTGAACAATGATTGAGCTCGAGCCTTAACGACAAAATATGATAGGGTTAAATAGGGTATGGAAAAAGTGGGGATTTCAGTCAGTGATAATACGCAGTTCTGATAGTGTACCTGATTGTATTTGCGTGCGGCTAACTTTGTATTAGTGGACTAACTTTTACGTGGTATCATTGATCATTCAGACCCAAGCATAGACCAAGAATCATATTACTTTTCTATGATCCCAAGTTATAGGGTATTGAAAATACGATGACGTGTTTCGAAAATAGGTAGTCTTTCTTGGCGAGTGCTAGGCTGTGCCCCCCATATTTTAGTGATAAGATTTCGTTGTGCAGTATTTTTATTGGACTAGATAAGTCCGTCACTGAACCTGTTATTAATCGAAGAAGAACTCCCACGAACGAATTCCAAGAAATTTTAGAAACAGACATATTATGGGGATGAATGATCCAATTCGGTTTGTATATAGGTACCGTGTATTCCACTTCAAGTCGCCACACTTGATTTCCAGGCAACACGAGTAGATATCAAAGATAGCTGCTCTGCGACTTCTTTCCAGGAGACAGTTACTAAAAAAAGTCATGGAATAATCACTCCTGCATTCGAGATAGAATTCAAGAGTTGAGTAGAGGGGTACTAAATATATATAAAAATATAAAGAATATGAAACCAGAGAGTACGCTTGTTATGTGAGAACATGTCCCCAGGGTTCTGGCTCCAGTAATGGTGTATATTGAACTAAAACCTGAATGATTTGGCAACAATCTTTTAATTATTTATACAGGAGTGGAATTTTTCACAAAGGTCGACATACCTTCATGCTACAATATTCAAAAAAATATGCATCCTTAGAGTGCTCAAAGATACAACAACCTGGAATGATAATACTGTTTTTCTATATAAACAGATTTTGAGATAGTGAGATGTGGAGATTAGTGACACCGAATTATGTCCATCCTGTACATAAAAACAACTTTGGACCGACCGTCAATACCTATTATAATAATTATACTGGATGAAAACCAATATTCCTTGACAGCAATCTCAACTATAGATAAGTTTCAAAGAAAAATGGCATGAAATCCGAATTTAAACCTGAATAATTTCGCAACTGTACTTTGTACAGGGTGGGCAAAATTGGTGCTACATGAACTAAAACTTTTTAACCCGAAGAGATAGAGAAAAATGAATGGCACCTTGTAGTCCTCTTTTTTCGAGAAACTGATAATGCCATCAACTGCATTCCTCTATCTTCTTTCGTTTCCGAGTTATAGGCCAAAATTGAAATTTGGGCGATTTCAACTTTGGTCAATATCTCCGTTTCTGTTTATGCTAGGACGTTGAAATAAAAACATTATACAGGCACTTTTTTGATAGGAATCCAGTGGCGTACTCTGATTTTTTCTAAGAGGTTTATTTGCTGAGTTATAACATAAAGTTGTGTTTTTTCTTATGGAAAGAGTAGTTTGAAATGTCTTAGAAAGAATCGCCATTTTTTTCCCGTTTCAGAAATATATTATATGTTTTAGTTTATGTAGCACCAATTTTGCCCACCCTGTACATTAATGAAACCTCCTGCAGAGGTGGACATACATCATGGTCTCATATTTTGAAAAACTCAGGATGGTCCCAAAGTCACTAACAAAGTTACATTCAGTTACTTATAAAGCTTCATGAAACAGCCTGTATAATAGGGTGGAGCGATTTTCTCAATTTTATAATCTGATGATGCCTGGTATCGGAATGAATGTCTTTTAGGGTGAGTATAGACCAAAAAAAATCTCACTCTTATCGGACTTAATCTTCAGGTTCCTAGAAGGGGGGGAAATTTCTCATTATCAGTAATTTTTTTATCTTCGAATTTTAAATCTATAACATATTTTTCTTATAGTCTTTAAATCCCTTGTGTTATAATTTATCTTATTCTTTTCTGAAAACTCATAAAAAGACCCAAGGGCGTCGCCAGGGGGGGCAGCTCGCCCCCCTAGAGCTCAAAAATCCCTTAAAAACTTATGAAATAATAGCATAATATACGAAAATCAGTTCATTTTTTCTATTCTGTATTTTGCCCCCACTAGCTCAATTGACCCCCCTGGCTGGCGACGCCCTTGAAAAGACCTGTGCCACTTACTGACTTATTTTCAAATTCCTGTCAGCCATTCAAATATAATAATTTAGCTTTTTTCCACTCTCTTACTAGTATAATAATTACTTATCTGGAAAACTACTACATTACTAAGTTTATATATTAGATACTCAATATACATTAATTACGTTAAGTTTGTTATACCTATAGGCTCTAAGTAAGATTGAGAAATTGGTCATAAAATTATGAGGCACTTGTCAATGTCCAATTTTCAATTTTTTCTAGATAGAGTAATCCGATAGCTTAGCAATCTAAAACAGGTTCCTTTAGGCCTTTAGCCAAGCAACGAGCTTGAGAAATTGGTCATAAAATTATGAGGCACTTGTCAATGTCCAATTTTTTCTAGATAGAGTAATCCGAATGCTCAGCAATCTAAAACACGTTCCTTAAAGCCTCTAGCCAAGCAACGAGCTTGAGAAATTGGTCATAAAATTATGAGGCACTTGTCAATGTCCAATTTTCAATTTTTTCTAGATAGAGTAATCCGAAAGCTCAGCAATCTAAAACACGTTCCTTTTGGCCTTTAGCCAAGCAACGAGCTCGAGAAATTGATCATGAAATTATAAGGCACTTGTCAATGTCCAATTTTCAATTTTTTTTAGATAGAGTAATCCGGAAGCTCAGCAATCTAAAACACGTTCCTTCAGGCCTTTAGCCAAGCAACGAGCTCGAGAAATTGGTCATAAAATTATGGGGCACTTGTCAATGTCCAATTTTCATTTCTTTCTAGATAGAGTAATCCGACAGATCAGCAATCTAAAACACATTCCATTAGGCCTTTAGCCAAGCAACGAGCTTGAGAAATTGGTCATAAGATTATGAGGCACTTGTCAATGTCTAATTTTCAATTTTTTCTAGATAGAGTAATCCGAAAGCTCAGCAATCTAAAACAAGTTTCTTTAGGCCTTTAGCCAAGCAACAAGCTCGAGAAACTGGTCATAAAATTATGAGGCACTTGTCAATGTCCAATTTTAAATTTTTTCTAGAAAGAGTAATCCGAAAGCTCAGCAATCTAAAACACGTTCCTTCAGGCCTTTAGCCAAGCAACGAGCTTGAGAATTGGTCATAAAATTATGAGGCACTTATCAATGTCCAATTTTCAATTTTTTCTAGATAGAGTAATCCGAAAGCTCAGCAATCTTAAACACGTTCTTTTAGGCCTTCAGCCTAGCAACGAGCTTGAAAAATTGGTCATGAAATTATGAGGCACTTGTCAATGTCCAATTTTCATTTGTTTCTAGATAAATTGGGAGAGCGGGAATGGGTGGAACGCGATTTGCAACCACCTCCCCGTGGTGGGTTCTGGGTTGGTCTTTAGCGAAGAAAACCAAGCGAAGAGCTGTAACTCGTAAAATAAACCAAATTAGTTGGTTATTTATACATTTCTATTTTACGTAAATTTTTGGGGTCGTCTAGGAACCTGAAGACGTCAAATTTAGGAACCCAGATTTTGCCATTTCATTAACCACATAAAAAGACACCAATCGAGTACCCAGGTCAAAAGAAAAATTGAAAATAATTTTTTCTTGTATGAAATCGCTCCGCCCTACTGTATAACGTGATGGGCGGTGTTCGGATATCTGTGATATCTTGTTATTTAAAACTGAAGGCATCATGATGAAATTTTGAAAATTAGAATTATCATCAAAATTTAAAGATTCATTTTTCCGAAGCTGCAATTTTGGAACGCCCTATAGAACAAACCGGTTGTAAGTCCTTCGTGAAAAATCTGATATATTGTTCTTAAGGTTGATATAAATATAATATGTAAAAATGGGGAAAATTCACTGGACCCGCTTTCCTAAGTGCGGGGTCCTTTCCAGAAATGACTTCTCAGTGTTGAATTTGATCGATACGAGGGATAAATTTGATCATTTTTCTCGTAATACCATACTTTAGGCACTAAGCCAGGCTTCTTTCGGCTGGAAAATTGTGAAAAGATCAGAGGGCAACTAATATAATGGTGATTTTCTGGAGGATATGGTCTATTTTCAAATAGAAAAGCTAAGGTAGGTACATAAGATCCTAGTGTATCAGGATTATAAATTTGGGTAACACCATTGAGATTGTTTTTGTGGCCTATCAAAAACCCCTGAGCGAAGGGTTTCTTTGCAGTCTTATATGAGGTATGGACAGCTGTCTAGAAAAATTTTTATGGAGAGGAGCTAGAAAGCTAAAATTTGGTATGTTGGCTAAAATGAGCTCATGAACGGAAAGTTTAGGAAATCTGATACTCACACCCTCTGATTCATACGGTATGCAATGCTGTGAATGTAAGTATTCAAGGATATTATGTACTTGAATGGTTATTTATGTACCAAGTGCGTTATGGATCCTAACGCCCGGAGGGAAACATTCGGCTCGAGGGCCTTTGGCCCGAGGGATGAATGTTGCCCGATGGGCGTTAGGATCTAATAACGCTCGTGGTGCATACAAGATTTTATTTTTCATAAGTAATATCATAAGTGCATCCAATTTTTCCGAAAAAAATCGAAAAAACACGTTGCTAAGTAATATTTTAACAAGAAGCATGAGTGCAGGTGGCAACAAAAATCCGAGTCGAAGACGAGGATTTTTGCACCTGCACGAATGCTTTTTGTTAAAAAAATATTACTTCGCACTGTGTTTTTTCGATTTTTTTCACAGGAAAAATTAGATGCACGAGTGCTATTTGACAAGACTATTTCATAAGTAACAGATTATTCTGGATGCATCTATGTATACTCCATTCACAATTATAAAATCACAACTCTGGCCATGGTTTCGTTTTCAGGAATTGGTGCACCTGATGAAAAATCTGTGCGCGTACATAGAATATGGTTTATGACAAAACGACGATGCCAGTTTTTCTGTTTACATCAAAGTATAAGTATCAAAGATTTTCCCCATTTCGTTAGTTCGTATCGATCGGCGATTTTGGGGAGAAATATCGATGGGAAATCGCCTATTTTTCCGTTCTTCGGCGTCCAGAAGAAGTTTCGTGCAAGTGTCATTTTTTCCTTTCACGAGTTTTGGCGTGAGTACGAACGGCAAATTTGAATTGGACCAAAAATCTATTTATAAGCATAAATAAAGCGAAAGTAAGTACCTTTTTACACTTGATAACGAAGTTTTTCTTAGGTATCTGACGTTTTGAAAGATTTCAAACGAAATTCCGGTCCCCCAGAAGTTTGGTTAGTTTCGGTATCGATTTTGGTGCTCAAAATTTATTTGGAATGTGTAAATGGACAAGAAAGGCTTCCTTATACGATCTTCTAACGGAAGCGACCGGAAAATATGGTTCAGGTAGAATTGAAATGTGTCACTGGAGCTTTCAATCCTTTGCCGAAAGTAGAAATAGGCTATATTGAACCAGAATACATCGGTTTTTTCCATATTCCAGGAGTTTGTGTCTTATTTTAGAACAGGTGAATGATAAATGTGAAGCATATGTTTGGCTTATTCCATTTTATTTGTACAAACCTACTGTGGTAGTAATGTATGAATATTTTTTAATCCAATAAATTACTATACAATCAGAATATTTTACTCCTTGTTCATAAGATCAAATAAATAAAATGTCGTCAAGTCTTGAACTTTCAGTTCAAGAGGATAATAAACATTAAAGGGTCGTTTATACTGGCCCGTAACTTATGCCCTTAACTTATGCCCTTAAAATTTGTTCTCTTTAAGGGAATAAGTTAAAGTTCGAGTATAAACCATAGCATGAAATTTCTATCTTTCAACTCTTAAGGTAAGGGAAAAGTTTAAGTTACGGGCCAGTATAAACGACCCGTAAATCTTCACAAGCATGCATATGAAAATTATGTGAAAGCACTGCAATTTTTTTCCATGGCGAAAAATAATATATTTCAACAGTGATCTCTTGTACTTTTCATGCAAATAACTAGAAAAGGAATCCTTTCTATCAATTCATATAAACGTTAATTATTTTCGTCCATCACATCTTTTCCAATTCATTCACATTCTGAGAAATACGCTAAGAATGTAGAAAGGGCAACATAGTGTTGACTTGGAACATAAAAATATTTTGAAAAACGTCATAACTTCGATACGGAGTGGAATGTGTCAAATTTCCAATGCCAGAGCTGTGATTTTATAATTGTGAATGGAGTATATGTATCATCATTGAGTTTAAATATACATAGAGACACAACGCAGTTCAACGATTTGATGCATACATTTTTGGCAGTTTCCTTGCCAATTTGCCAACTTTAGTGGCGGCACATTGTAGCTACTAAATGAACTATAATCTGCCGATCCGTTCTATCACTATTTAATTACAGAAATCTGTAGGATATTCATTTTCCTCTAATTCTATGAATCGTAGGCAGGGTCGGATTCATCCAAATTATATATTTCCTTCACAAACGGTATGAATCAATAATGATGAATTATTAGCCTTGCATTTCTCCAAACTAGTGTTCTCAGGTAGGAAATGAGGGGTGAAAATGTACCATAAATAGTCTAGTCCAGGGGTCGGCAACCTGCGGCTCGCGAACCACTTGCGCCATGCGGCTCTTTAGTCTTTGGAGGTGAAGCTGCGGATCTTCAAGTCCATTCGCCAGTATTATTTATTTGATCAGCATCTAATAATGACATGTTCAGATTGTACAATTGGAGGTACAAACAGGTACATCCCATAAATATGGGATCACAAACGTTTCGTATTGAGATACATGGAGTTGAAATTTGAATTTTCTTGGAGTTTTTTTCTCATAGAAGATATCTGCATTTCACAAGGTATTCAACTGAAATTTGGCATGGATATTACCATTTAGAGTTTACACCATGTGACATGCCAATTTCGATTACAAATCTACAGCGTGATATTTTTTCTGGAACACTCCTGTTTTCCTCCAGAATTTTTTTTTGTGATACACTGCAAGTTTGAAATTGTAAAAAGAAGCTTTGTTGTTAGACTTAATTTTATGGTCCCTTAAAGTTTTATCGTATCTGCTACCGATTCAGAGAAAAACGATTCCTTCGAAAACCTGACATTAGTCAGAGCCTGCCAGATCCCCAGACTTGAATAGTTCTGAATATACTAACTGAATTTTTATGATAATATTGATTTTTCTGAGGAATCGACCAGAATTTGTTTTCGAAATCGGTAAAACTACAAGAGACCATAAAGTTTAGTATAACAGCCGAGCTTCTTTCCACTATTTATCAAACTAACCGTGACTCCAGAAAGAAAGGTTTCGGAGGAAACCAGGGTAGTATCCCAGAAAAAATATCACCCGGTAGGTTTGGAATTGAAATTTGCATACCACAGGCAGATACTATGAGGAAGAAACTCCCTGTATTTCGAAAACGAAATTTAATGTTTTCGGACACATTTTTATGAGACTTTTTCACTTAAAATTATTCATGTAATCTCCCCTCTTTATTTCAACCTCCAATTAAGAAAAGCACTCTGTGTTTGCCAATACTGTTTATTGGCGAGAAAAAAATTTGTGGCTCTTGAAAAATTTGGAAATTTTGTAAATTTTCGACTTTTCCGACTCAAAAGGTTGCCGACCCCTGGTCTAGTCAGTCCTCAAACAGGGAATTTCGGCGCGAAGTGTATTCTTATTGAATTTTTTTATATAGTCATTTTCAAAAACATTTTTTTGGATTTGTCCACATCACTTTCACATACACATATAATGTTAATTTCTTCATTCCGTTTTCATTGTAGCCCGAGACGAATTATAACTCCGAAATGTCGCTTTAGAGTTCAAAGAGTTTTAGTCAGTTCCTTATTTCTTCATACATCAGTATTTTATATTCATGAAAGATCAAAAATAATTTTCGTTTTATTGCATCCAAAAAATCAGGTCATGAAATACTGAACATTCAATATTTCGTACGCCGGTCCTGATCGTCATCGCATTCGGCTTCGGAAATAGTGCTTCATAGTTCAGCTACTGACCGCCAGATGCGAGAGAAAATTTTTTTGCTTCTCTGAAACACACTTATCCATCTATGAACCGGTGAAGGAACTACACTAAATTCAGCTTCAAATCGTTGAACCGGGATGTGTCTCTATGTATATTTAAACTCAATGGTATCATTAATTTTCGTTGACAACAACTGTCAAGTTTTGCCGCGGGTAAACCCGAAAAAACTGCTGACAGCTGCTGCCATACAGTTTTTCCATCTAGAAACCATTTGTGATTCAAAATTGCGCGTTTCTGATTGGTGGAAATTAAGACGAGGGAAATAGTCACGAATATATCATTTAATTACAATAAAATTCGATTGCTCCTATGATTTTTTTTCCATTTAACTTTCAGTATAGTAACCATGGCATTTATTAATATTTTGAAGTTCGTTATTGCTGTCATCATTTTATTAAGTGAATGTCATTACTGTTTTCGTTGTGAAGATTTAAAGAAATAACAGAAATGAATAGCAATTTGCCAAATAATATAATTAAAAATGCAGCTAAAGCTGCAAAAAATCTATTACCAGAAAAATCCAGACTCGTCTACGACAAGGATTATAAAACATTCCATCAATGGAAGTTGAAAAATGAAATAATTGCTATAGATGAAACAGTGTTATTGGCGTACTTTCAAGAATTGGTATGCTATTTTATTTTTCATTTTGTTCATGTGTGGGTAATTTTTTTTCATTTCAGTCTGAAAAATTTTGTCCTGCGTCATTGTGGACGAAATATTCTATTTTGAAATCTACACTGATTGTCAATGAAAATATCAATATTTCACAATTCTCCCGGCTAGTAGCGTTTTTAAAAATGAAATCTAAAGGATATATTCCGAAGAAATCCAAAGTTTTGACAGCAGAACAAGTTCATACATTCATCAATGAAGCTCCTGATGAAATTCATCTTCTTCATAAAGTAGTTCTAATAATGGGTGTTTTTGGAGGACTAAGGATCAGAGATGAATTAGTGAAAATGTCTATCAAAGATATAGAAGATAAGGGTAGCTGTTTACTTGTTAAAATACCCGAAACTAAAACCGGTATGTCAAAAGGATTTAGCATTGAAGAGGAAGAAAAAATAGGAGCTTTGGGGCTGGTCAGAAAATATATATCCTTGAGACCCAGTGGAGTGAAGAATCCTAGATTTTTCCTCACGTTCCGAAATGGTCGGTGCACCATCCAACCTGTTGGCAAAAATACAATAGGAAGTGTGCCTTCGATGATTGCCAAATACTTGAAATTGGATAATGCAAATGAATATACAGGACATTGTTTGAGACGGACTTCAGCAACTCTTTTAACTGAGGCTGGTGCATCATATGAAACGTTAAAAATGCACGGAAGATGGAAGAGTGCATCTGTGGCGGAAGGTTACATAGAGCAGAGCATTTTTTCCAAAAACAAAGTATCGACGATGATTGTGAATTCGGTAACAGATTCTCATGAATTCTCTAGTGCAGTGTTTTCCAACCTGTGGGTCGCGACCCCCTGGGGGGTCGCGAAGCTTCTATAGGGGGGTCGCCAGAAATCGGGAGAACTTTAGTAAGAGAAGGTTGTGGAACACTCTAATTTCTCCGAGATATGATTTTTTCATCATTCTTCATAAATAACCCCCCAAATCTCCAAACCTAAGGGGCTAACAAACTATGGTGTCTTTTGTATTTCATTCTTTCGGCATTCAAGAAACACATATTCGAATCTGATCGTGAAACACTCGCATGTCGTCGAGATATGAATTTTTTTCATCATTTTTCATAAACAACCCACCGATTCTCAAAACCGGGTGCCTAAAAAACGATGGGGTTTATCGTATTTCATTCTTTCGACATTCAAGAAACACATATTTGAATATAATTGTGGAGCACTTTCATTTCGTCGAGATATCAATTTTTTTCATCATTTTGCATAAACAACCCCCAAAATCTCCGAACCAGGCAGGGGGCTTACAAACTATGGGGTTTATTGTATTTCATTCCTTCGACACTCCAGAAACACATATTCGAATATGAGCGTGGAACACTCTCATTTCGTCGAGATATGAATTTTTTTCATCATTTTGCATGAACAACCCCGCAAACCTGGGTGCTAAAAAACTATAATCTGATCGTGGAACAATCTCATTTCACCGAGATATTAATTTTTTTTGTCATTTTCCATAAACAACTCCCCGAATGTGAAAACCTGGCGGCTAACAAACTATGGGGGTTATTTTTTTTTCATTTTTTCGTCATTCAAGAAACGGATATTCGAATCTGATCGTGGAACACTCTCATTTCGTCGAGATATGAATTTTTTCATAATTTTTTATTAAAAAACCTCCAAATCTCCAAACCTGGAAGCTAACAAACTATAGGGTTTATTGTATTTCATTCTTCCGACATTCAAGAAACGCATATTCGAATCTGAACGAGGAACACTTCCATTTCTCCGAGATATGAATTTTTCCATCATTTTTCATAAACAACCCCCCAAATCTCCAAACCTGAGGGCTAACAAACTATGATGGGTATTTCATTTCACTCTTTCGGCATTCAAGAAACACATTCGAAACCATTCGAGAAACACTCCCATTTCTTCGAGTTTATGATTTTTTGTCAGAAACCACCCCCAACAACCCCCATAACTCCCTCCCTGAGTCTTGAAAGTCTCGAAATGTATGTGTGGATGTGGCCAACTTCTCATCGATGTATGGAATGAATATTTGTAACACTGTAACATACACAACCATACATGATAAAAAAGCAAAGGGTCGGGGGGTCGCGAAATATTTTCTCATACCAGGGGGGTCGCATCATGAAAAAGGTTGAAAAACACTGCTCTAGTGGTTCTCTTGTGAACAATACTTCCAAGTACTTGTGGTCAAGTTTTCGCTCCTCAGGTTTCGAAAACATCCCAAGATTTACGATTGAAGAATTTTTCCGGGAAATTCGAAAACTGCACTTTTAATTTTAATTAAGAAAGACTTTGTTTTCGTTTGTTGAGTTGTCGTTGTTTTAGTTTAGAATTCTGCGAAATAAATAATTTCTTTCTAGCTTATTTTGCTTCTCGCACAACGAGCGGGCGTTATGATCCATAATGCCCGCTAAAATGCCCACGGGCATAATGAGTGTATTTATAGCAACCGTTTCTAAGGTAAAATAAACATATAATGTACAAGTGAAAAATAAAATATTATAAGAAACTGACTGATAGATCGGTATTTTTACGTTAGGCCTTTCAGGTTTAAGGGCTCGACTATATGAAAACTTCTTTAACAGTGCATGTGTTGATGTATTGATTATATAAGTCTTGCTATCTTTCCTCACATGTCACATGGAATGCTTCTGGTTGATTAATACGATAGAAAATCCAATCAAAGTAAATCAAGACTATATTAAGAGGTGAAGTTATTGCAACTTATTATCTGATGTTTCATATTGAGCCTTGAAAATGGAAACTGGTTCCGAAACGTTGGTCATAGAGAGATTTTATTCAGAATATTAGTCTTAATACCATGTTAAACCAAATCAATACTTTTTTATCGACATATACGTAATCTACTCACCTGAACTGTAGCCTTCGACATCCATGACAAAGCCACAAACAATTTCTCTTTCAAGTTCAATTTGCATCCAATGCCCATCAGAATTGTCAAAACTATTCTAATCAATACACCAACGATGAGTATTGCTAATGAATAAGTTACTATTTCGGGATTCAGTTCGTTAATTTTGATCTGTGTTCCAGTGACACCGAAGAGGATAGGTTCGAATATCATCCAGAATATCTCGAAGGCTGTAGCCGCCGGATTATCTTCGATTTCCCAACCTTGATTCGACCAGAAGTAGATAGCCATGAATGCTGCAGTCACACAGCCCAATGGACCAGCTCCACCGTAACCTGAAAATGCAATATTTAAAACCAGGTCTTGCGTTTAATCTCATACAATGTACCATTATCATTTGGTCAAAATGTGTGTGATTGTCGAATTTTGAAGAGAAATTCGTTTCGAACTGATTTCTGCCCGGCCGTCCCTCCATTAGTGAACACAATAACTCCAAATGTTCAAATGAGCCAAACGAAATACCTCTAACTGTAAAGATTTTATGGTATTGTGCACCATTCTTTCAGGTGAATACCAGCCGAATGAATCAGCCACAACAATCGACGCTTTCTCAAGATTTATATTCGCAAAACTGAACGCTTGTTTCAGGTCGTTAAACTGAGTAAAATTGTCCCGAACAGAGAAGACTGATATCTCTTCAGTTTTATATCACTATATTCACTATGTAGATGAATTCCTCATATCCTTGGGCTCTGATAACATCATGAATACAATGTCGTAACGGACTTTTCTATCAACATCGAAACCGACTGTCAGATTGATCTACATGAAATCCTAATTATTGACCTGCTGAGTAACTATAGAACTTACCGATGAGATCGCTGCCAAATACCGAAATCATTCCTCCAACCAAAAGAAGTAGAATCCTCAGTGGCACCATGAACGGATCATGTTTCTCCGGTGTGTAATTGCAAATAATTCCCCATATGATACCAAAACCAATACCGCCCAACACGGAAACTGGTCCGCTGAGAATTTGCGAAGTGACCGAATCATTCGAGAACATTATGCTCTTTCCTATACCGAATATGGCTACTGACAAAGCATCGCAAATGCCGGCAACAGCAATAATCAGGGTTGGGATACCTTTAGCCACACCATAGCCTGAAAGAAAAATAAAAAGATGAGAGTGAATTCATATGGGCGCGATTTTCGCAATTCTTCAGTGTCAATGTGTCAGAGTAGTACCTAAGTAAGAAGGTATGAACGAATAAGCGGAATAAGTGATGATTCATTTGTACACATGAGCAGATCTCGATTCACATCGAAGCCCAGATTCAGTTTTTATTGGCTCATTGCCCATATTGAAATTAAGGGGTGTTTCAATAAGAGCGCAAATGCAAGATTCGAATTGCACGCCATGTTTGACCGTGATAATGTGTCACATGATCACGACGTAACAGATCGAAAGTTGACAGATGGGAGTTAATCAACATGGAGCCTACAAATACGATGAGAGAACTTTTCATTATTGTTCATAGGAAATTTTGTCAAAATATGAATTTTACTGCATTAGGTGTCGCTCGTAAGGCCGATTAAAACCTGTCTACATCAAACATTTGGTGGCAGGACAATGGAAACATGTATTGATTTGAGAATTGTTGTGGAGTTCAGAGAATAATTTCGATATGTGAGTTCTGATAACAAAGACTGATTCTCACCTTTAGTTCTGAGTCGAAAAAGACATGGCACCACTACAGCTGGAGATACAGCTGCGACAATGCATCCAAGTAACAGGGCCCAACTCAACGGTAGCTCCAAGAGGTAGAAACCCAAAATGCCAACAGATATCATTTCAATAGACCAAGGTCCGAGACCCAGCTTGATCACTGTGAATTTCAGTCTTTTCAGTGCATGCGGATCCAAGTCCAATCCAGCCCTTATGAGGATGATGACCAAGGCAATGTTTCTGAAATAAGGAAATCAATTATAAGTCGATGGAAGGGCAAGAAGAATTGTGAGTAGGGAAACTGGAAATGAATTGAGAGTATAATTTTCGAAAAGAGTGTTTTTTTTCTGTGCGACACTGAACTTAGGAAAATTGTCATAGAACATGCGAGATTTTCGTAAGTAATATCATAAGTGCATCCAATTTTTCCGAAAAAAATGGAAAAAACACGTTGCTAAGTAATATTTTAACAAGAAGCATAAGTGCTCTGGTGGCAACAAAAATCCGAGTCGAAGACGAGGATTTTTGCACCTGCACGAATGCTTTTTGTTGAAAAAATATTACTTTGCATTGTGTTTTTTCGATTTTTTTCACAGGAAAAATTAGATGCACGAATGCTATTTGACAAGACTATTTCATGAGTAACAGATTATTCTGGATGCATCTATGTATGTATTCTTAATTTACGTTGACAACAACTGTCAAGTTTTGCCGCGGGTAAACCCGAAAAAACTGCTGACAGCTGCTGCCATACAGTTTTTCCATCTAGAAACCATTTGTGATTCAAAATTGTGCGTTTCTGATTGGTGGAAATTAAGACGAGGGAAATAGTCATTAGGAAATCCTAAAGACTATAGAGAGAGCAGGCGCGCCTTTCTCTAAACAAATAGTAGAGCTAATTTTCAAAATCATCAAAACTTATCTGGGTACTACTACGGACACAAAAGTAGCGGAAATTTTGGTAACGTCATGACGTACCTACCTACTTTGAATTTCCTAATAAATAAACTCTCAATCGAAATGAAAAGTACTTCAGATCAAAATTCATTTACTCATTTGTGCGTGAATGTAATGAATAAGTATTTGTTTCTTGTGCATTCTTCATATCACTAACGTATGGGAATGTTCTCAAAACGGCTTGGCCTTTTTTGTCTCTGACAAAGAATGTGCTTTTTATGGCAGCACCGTTTTCAGAATCTGTGGTCAGTTCATTCGTTAATTTCGTACCGCTATTTCACTTTTCGATAGGGATAACAAAGATGCATAGAAAACATGGTGTAACGACTCCTCACTGAAAATCGTGACCAAAATTTGTAGATCAAAACGGCACTCTAGATTTCAGTACTGGTGCTACTTCCGGAATAATCCGCAATATTTATCATCATTGTGTGAGTGCAATCAATTTCATCAAAACATGGATTAATTTCGAATGTGGAATTAGATTGTGGTTATGGAAGAAAAGCGCGACTCCTTTCGGGAGAAATGAAAAGGGGACAAATACTCAGATTTTTGATCGACAAGAAAGTTTTAAACAAAATCTAATCAGTGCCAACACTAGGTATTCTCTGCATCTATGGAATAACCGTGATTTGACAGAAGGTATAGAACCATGTTGCTCTGATATTTCGGTTCAGTAAGCATTGACAAATTATCATGGAAAGAATCACATCGCAACAATATTTAGAAATGGTTGAAATACATTTTCAAAATCGTCAAACTTAAAGAGCACTTCGTGAACTTTATGGTTTACATAATCGTCCATCAGAGAAGCTTATTCGTCGAACTATCGATAGATTTCAGATAACATTTTCTCTAATCGATGCAACAACATCAAGAAAACAAAGAACTGTACATACAGAAGAAAATATAGCTGCTGTGAGTTTCAATGAAGATTCAGATTTGTCTATTCGTCGATGTTCACAACAAGTTAGACTCTGAGCATCCACCACATGGAAAATTTCGCGTGAAGATCTCGGTCTAAACTCATACAAGATCCAACTGGAAAGTGGAATCTAAAGCCACTTGACCATAAGTCACGTTTATTTGCTGATTGGGCCCTAGAAGATTATCTTGAAAAATGATCCAATTAATTTGCCTCCAAGATCATGCGACAAAGCTCCAATGGATTATTTTCTTGGGGGCTATGTCAAGTATTTGGTACACATATGCTGATAAACCAGAAACAATGCCAACACAACACGTTTTATTGCTGAAATAAGTCCTAAATTACTCGAAAATGTGGTTCGTAATTGGTCGAATGAGGTTTCGCTGAGCTAGTCGTGGTGGCATATGCCAGACATTATTTTCAAAATATAAATGTCATAAAACTATCTTCCAAATAAAAAAATATTTGGCTTCAATTTTAATTTGAATGTCTTTCATTTCCATTTCAAGTTCTATCACTCTGAAAAAAACATCATAGACTTTCAGCTCACGTAGAAAGACGAAATATAACTCAATCCTTCTACTCTCTTTCGGTATATGGCTTAGCAAGGGCCGTTTGTCCAAACTTATTTTTGACAATGTAGGCCCGGCCCCTAACTATGGTCCGAACGAAGAGTCTCAAATATGTTAAGTATCTGAAATAACAAAACTCACCTCAGCTCCTTAGTGATATCGGAATAAGAATCATCTATGTCTACAACACCGACGTTCTGAAATATCACTCCGACGAACAGCATTCCTATCAGAGCTGGCAGGGTAGTCAAGCTCGTCAACCATCCTGCGAAATGAGCACATATACTTAAAATAATAAGAGTGTAAACTTTTCCTCCCGGAGCTGCAGTTTCTCCTACGATCGCATACAAAACGCAATAAGAGAGTGTTCCTATCAGAATGAGAGCTACCAGTCTTGAAAACTGCCTATAGGTTGGGCAGAAAGGATATGGACACATTGAAGACCAGAATGTTGGCTGCCATGACGGATGCGATTCTTCGGATCTACACCTGATGCAGAAAGTATACCACCAAGATCTGCAAGGAACATAATTCAAATTATAATTTTTTTTCCGTCGACCATAGAATAAAAGCTCACTTTAACGCACGCAAAATCATCCATTAATGACCTATTTTAATGTATGATTTCTTATTAATGCATGATTGTCATGGCATCCGAACATAAAATATTCACTATCGAGCTTGGTTGGAAATCAACTTCTGTCACAGAAGGGTGTGTTGACAACTCCATTCAAAATGAAATAGACTGCAGAAGAAATTTCAGGTGATACAAGTTGCAAAGTAGATAATACTTCAAACCTCCACTTTCTCCACACGTTCCTTATGGGATATCATAGGTAATGATATAAATGCAAACTAAATGTAAACTATTCAGAATGTCACAACATGTCCAATATTCCCTCTATGAATTTTTCGAATTGTTCCATAGGGAGCATAAATATTAATATATCGAAATGAACATAGGGATTTACATTATGTCAAATTTGTCGATTATGCAAAATAAAAATTCATTTCTATCGAGAATTCCTATTCAATCCGTGATGAGGTCGACGGAAAAATCTTGTAATCAACTCGTTTATTAATTCAGCGATTAATGGTCTCAAACATTAACGCGCTCGCTCCGCTCACGCGTTAAAATATTTCAACCATTAATCGCTGTCATTAATAAACTAGTTGATTAAATAACTTTTAATGCGGTGAATGTATTGAGTTCCAAGCTGGCCTGGCCTGGTTATATGAAATTCAAATTTCAAGGAATTTAGTTCTCTTGTTGAAAAAAGACACTCATTTTTTCTGTCTTAGGTGTTCCACAGACACTCATAATTCTCGAGGCGCATTCGGTATTTCCTTTCCGAGGTGGAGCGGACACTGAACATCTAATAATTCGAATCTCTCTCTCCCTCTGGCTGGAAGAGAGGAGAGAGAGAGAGATACGTTTTTATTAGATGTTCTGTGTCCGTTTTCTCTCGCTCCACTCCGGATTGGTAATAACGAACGCAGTAGGTACTTGAATGGTTCAAATTTCAACAAATCTCATGTTTGAATATGAAAGCTCATTCATAGAGACCCTTGAAAAAACGGCTATTCCATATATCTAATAACACAGAATACCTAACTACACAGAAGCGTTAGTAAGCGTCAGCCACATAATTCTATACCTTTTGATCCTTGAAATTAAAAGTGAAACATCTAGAAGGCTCTGCCTAGGGTCAGTGAGACTATTGAGCATGTGCGATACTGCGATAACGGAGAGTGGGAAATTAGGGACATCGTGGCGATCAGCGGATGCAGCTTCTTTATTTGTCTCTGTTTGTATTGAGCCACATAAGGTATCCATGGATATAGAATTACATGTCCCTTCTCTTCTCCCTAGGCATGCGTATAGCGATGACTGACCCTGGATTTAAGGGGAACGATTGCCACACTTTTGTATACTTATTAGCCACTACGCTCAGATTCTATATTTATAATTCTATGGCGTCAGCACTTTGATCTTCATGGGGCGAATTTTTGTGACCTTCATTCTCTGTTAGGTAGTACATATGTCACTTTTGAGCGGCAAATTTGATTTGAATGATCAATGGTCCACATAACGAAGGATTTTGAGTTTTTGATTTATCAACAATCAGGAACATACCAGAAAAAAAAAACAAACTCCAGCGGTCCAACGGGAAGTTTGAATTTAACGTTGACATATGTACTACGCTTCTGTGTAGTTAGGTATTCTGTGCTAATAACAACAATATGGATTATACCCCTGCTTTTCGCACTCACAAATACTGCGTTCGTTATTACCAATCCGGGAGTGGAACGAGAGAAAACGGACACAGAAAATCTAATGACTACGGATCTCTCTTTCTCTCCTCTCTTTCAGCCAGAGAGAGAGATCCGAATTATTGGATGTTCTGTGTCCGATCCACCTCCGAAAGGGAAAACCGAATGCGCCTATTGTGAAGCCAAATCTTTGATGAGGATTGAGTTGTACGCTTGCGTCAACTGGAAATTCAAAGATTGCGAGAAATGTATGGGTTACGTTTGTATTGAAAGACAACAAGATAATAGATATCGAGGATAAAAAATGTCACTTTAATACTTTCAGTTTGATACTGAAGTATGAATAGGAGTCAAAAATGATATTCAGGACTTGAAGAAAATGAAATAGAGCGATTGAAACATTTCACAGGAAATTGTGAGGTTGAATTTATGAATGAGATAATATGTTTCACGACATAACACGATGTGTCAGAAAGAGACAGAATTAGTAAATTATTTTTATTCTCAATATTGCGGCACACGCGCAGATCTGATTTCCTACCAGCCCAGCTTCAGTTTTCATTGGCTCATTCCCCATATAGGTATTTTTTTAATGTTGTGATTTTCACGAAAAGGAATATCCTGTAATGTTCAGGGAACATCGTGAGAACCAAGGGCAAGCAGGTAGGAATTGGTGTTCTTCTTGAATTTCTGGAGGTTATATGCCTCGGGGAACACCTCCCTAGGCAATGTGTTCCAAAGCCTCGCTGTTCGTTGGATGAACGAGTCTTTGAAGAGAGATGTTCTGCAGGTCTCCAAAGTTACCACGAAGGGGTGTGAAGACTTAACTTGACGGGTTATTCAGGAAGAGACTGCCAGAGGGGGAACGATTGCTGATAATTCAGAAGAGCATATATGGTCTATTCATATTAACTGGAAATAATTGAGAATTCAATATGATTGCTAAAAACCCGGCATCGATGATCGAATATGTTGGCGAAGCTTTACTTTTACTTTACTTTACAGATGATTTAGCGACATCTAAGGCCGCGTACAAACCTGAGCATTTCCTCCGAATCGAACCGAGATTCGGACCGTCAATTCGGGTGTGGATGGTCATACTTTACATTAATGAGATTTCAAATTCGCCAGAGTCGTCTGATTCGTTTTCTGGCTTGTCTGGTTTGTGTCCAAGCTAACTTCAGTCGCTTGCTAGAATTCTACTCCAGATGGTTCATGTATAAGTGCGATAATCTCAAATGGATCGTGACAAAGCTATTGTCGACAGCTGAAGCTTCATTATCGAAAAAAGAAAAATCTAAGGAACGTTCTCGTAAACGTTGATGATTTTTCGGAGTCCCGAATTCTACGAATCCATGTTGTAGAGCGATCACTCTCATCAGGTACCTACCCAGCACCTAGGGATTCCCTTACGAGCATGACTTTCTTATTGGGAATTTCCGAGCTGATAAAATCGACTATGGTTGCATTACTGCGAAATTTGAAAGTAAACGATATACCTACATTGAGGAACAAACCTCTTTATGAATCTGCGCGAAGGGAGCCATCCGAAAGAGTGTGGACAAAGCCTTCGTGATTTCGATTCGCAATGAGGAACACCTGAATGTTTTGGTTACTTAGAAGCTTCATGGGGCACTCTTTACCCATGGCGCGAATCATGCCATTAATTCTTGCCAATGAAATATGAACCCTCTACACACATATATTCATACTTAGGTTCGCGGCGTCAGCGCTGTCTTCGAAGACTTTCTGCCTGTGTAGGCAGTCATAAAATGGGTTCACTCTGATAATAAACAAGGAATTTTAATTCCACTCCATTATTACTACATGAACCATTCATCTAGATAAGATTAGATTAGAGGAGGGGTGGAATATCATCCGAACTGGCATGCACCTTGACCTAAAGATCTATTGTGCATCCCTGCACTGTTCACCAGTCAGGCAATAGTGTTCAATGAACCCTTTCTGGGGTCTACATCCATCACTTTTTTTAGCTTTATAAACCAAGAGCCTAGGTATTGTAGCCTTTTCCGAAGAACAGCTTCACATTCGCATAGCAAGTGCTTGGTTGTCCTGTTTACTGAGTGAGAAAACCTTTTCAGTCCAGCTCGTCGAGTAGGAAAAAAATGACTTCCTTTGACCATTGATCGTTCGGCAGAATGTAAGCTTTCTCTTCTGTTCCCATTCCTCAACTGCCATTTCTTGATAACTGGCTAGGAAGCCACAAAATGGCTCTGGCCGGTGAAGGGAATCGATCCCCTTTCTCTGGCTTGTCGGTCTGTCATTTCAATGCCAGCTATCCCGGAGTGGCCCGAATAGGTTGACCTGGTTTCTTTCTCCGAGTATGTTGGGGAACGTTTTACATTTCCAGAACTTTTACTTAACTAGTGGGGAGTCGGGCGCTAGCAGGGTTGCTTTACTATCCGATACTATGTACCTATACTCCATTCACTTTTATTTAATCACATGGTTTCGTTTTCAGCAGGAGTTGGTGCACCTGATGAAAAGTCTGTGCGCGGACAGAGAATATCGTTAATGATAAAACGACGATGTCAGTTTTTCTGTTTACATCGAAGTAAAAGTATTAAAGACATTCCACATTTTGTTAGTTTGAATCGATCGGCGATTTTGGGGCGAAATATCGATAAGAAATCGCCTATTTTTCCGTTCTTCGTCGTCCAGAAGAAGTTTTCCGTCGATATAAGAAATTTTGTACAAGTGTCATTTTTTCCTTTCACGACTTTTGGCGTGAGTACGAACGGCAAGTTTGAATTGGACCAAAAATCGATTTATAAGCATGAATAAAGCGAAAGTAAGTACTAATCGACCTTTTTACACTTGATAACGGAGTTTTTTTAGGTATCTGGCCGTTTAGAAAGATTTCAAACGAAATTCCTGCCCAACAGAAGTTTGGTTAGTTTCGGTATCGTTTTTGGTGCTCAAAATTTATTTGGAATGTGTAAATGGACAAAAAGGCTTCCTTATACGATCTTTCAATGAAAGCGACCGGAAAATATGGTTCAGGTGGAATTTTCGAAGATTAATGAGGAAAGAACTTGCAGAATGAAATTGCACGATTTTCGAAAGTACCTAAACGGGTTCTGGATGGCCATCATCGGTCTCTAAATGATTATTGTTGATCGTTTTCTCGTTTCAGAAAAAAAAAACACGTCGAAAAAGCTGAAAAAAAGAATAAATATGACTTAGTTGAATTCAGAGTCCGATGAATTGAAATGTGTCACTGGAGCTTTCATTCCTATCAATCCTTTGCCGAAAGTAGAAATAGGCTATATCGAACCAGAATACATCGGTTTTTTCCATATTCCAGGAGTTTGTGTCTTATTTTAGAACAGGTGACTGATAAATGTGAAGCATATGTTTGACCTATTCCATTTTATTTGTACAAACCTACTGTGGTAGTAATGTATGAATATTTTTCAAACTGATAAATTACTTTAAAGTCAGAATAATTTAGTCCTTGTTCATAAGATCAAATAAATGAAATGTATATCTATAAAGCTTTCAGGAATTGACATTCTTGCTTATTAATTTATAACCGAAAATAACCAAAACTCAATTACTATTGAATTGAAATTATTAGTTCCTCTGTAAACAAATTCGTTAATTTAGTTATTATGTTTATTTTCTTTGTGATGAATGAATAAAACTGTTATTTATTTGAAACAAAGAAATATTAGAAAAAGAAATGTTATGCACCCTCACAATCATATCACATAAAGTCCATCAAAGAATGATTGACATCCCGAGGGCTTTGGAAAATCGAAATCATGTTGGTAATGCCCATTCAGTAATATTTTGAGTTACAGAATTCAGGTTGGTGTTGGACATAACACTGACATTTTGTTCTGTCAATAATGTTTCGAACAAATTTGGCAAATTTCTGAGCAAGTTAAATATATATCTTCGAAATGAGGCTTTTGAAGAGTGAACAGCTAAAAAATGGAAAGCCTTCGCAGAGCACGTAGAAAAAGAAATAAGATAGGATTAGTTAAAATATCAGGAATGTTATAATATATTGCTGACAAAACCTTTCATTATGAACATGACGAGTTCTGCCCAGATGAGGAAAAAATAACATGTTGTGGTTGTTGAAACAGAATAATATGAATATTTATATTTTTCATATTTCATATTTTACACCTTCATTGTTCACAAATATTGAAAGTTACAATGTCATGACAAAATTCTTCATATATTAAAATATAGATCCATTGGTTTAGTTTTGTTTCTGCCTTGATATCTATTACAAATTTCCCAATCCATTCACATTGCAGTAACACGCTTCAAATTATCAACTAGATTTTTTCGGTTTAGCGAATATTCATATTGAACATTGAGAAGGACCGTGCTATTTAATCACACACGGTATTTCTCGTTATCAAACCAGAATTTCCAGGCTGTATGCTCCTTTAATTGATCGTAATTGAAAATGTATCAATACGAGATGAAAATAATATACTGCTGGTATTCAGATTCACACGCTGGTGATATTATGTGAAAATTGGGAATATGAAAATCATGTTCAAAGTTCCTTACTTCGAAAGAATATCGTTCAATTTTTAGGTTATTTCTATATCTATGATGAAAGCACAGAAAATTTTCAGTAACTTTTTTGTAACTAGAAATAAAGCTGCGACTGGACTTTCAAGGCCTGCCCTGATGTCAATCATTCTTGAATGGACAATCGGGGCTATTCACTAAGCAAAGTTGTTATGGATAGCAACTGTAAATCGTCGTTATCACATGCTTATTACATGGGATAACGACGATTTACAGTTGCTATCCATAACAACTTTGCTTAGTGAATAGCCGCGTATATACAGGGTGAGTCTTTGACTTGTACATATATTTTAACTGAAGATTCCTCTCATCAAACGAAACACTTTTTTCCTATACCATTTTTCAAAATTCGGTTTGGTTTCGAAGATACAGGGTGTCGAAAATCCACGAAAAAAACACTTTATTGTCCATATCTTCATAACCGTTATTTCGAATGAACTCAATTTTGGTTGATTGGTTACTCTATTCATGGTGCATATTTCTCAATCAAAACTTATTCAATATCTCTCCTGGTATAAAAGTTACAGGGTAGTCGACTCATCAATACACGCAAAAACACCATAAAACCACTTCAAAAAGATAAACGGTTCATAGTTTCGAAAGAATCAATCATTTAAGAAACTAAAAGTATTCTTATGTTTTTGCAATAAAACGCGTCGTTTTCGAGTTATTTCCAATTTTACGCGATAAAATTTGACGAAAAACTCAAAAATCATAAGAAAAATCTAGATGCAACCCTGGATCTATAATATCACCGAATCGAAGATGTATTAATATTCTGTAATCGAATTCAAAATTAACAATGTTGTCAGAATGTTCTGTATAATTTTCATTTGGAAAGACGGACCTAATAAGTACTAAAATCTCTATGATGGATCTCTACATCGAACACTTTCGATGTAGAGATGTGTGATAATGAAATTCCACAAATTTGGTAGATAAAATTGAATAGGTTGTAGCTGCCGACTCAGCTAATTGATTTTAATATTATCATATTTTCATGTACGTATAAAATTAAGTTCTGAAGAGCAGAAAATTTCTCAAAGATCCTGATTGAAGTTCACAACCGATTTTTTTTCGAAATTATACGTCCAGTTTATGAAAATTCATTCGTTTGTCCATCCTTCGAGAAAATATTGAAAATAAATGTTAGTGAAATAAAAAACTCAGGTATATGAATCATGAATATCGATACAAAACTGCACGTATTAAATTAAAATTAACGGAAAATAAAATATTACTTTTATACTTAATTAATCAGTTGCGGTGTTCCTATCTGAACAATGTCCTCTGCCATAATTCGCAAAAATCCTAACTGGGACAATGAAACAAGAACCAACTAGGCTGAATTTTTCAGCCATTTTACACAAAACAACACTAGTAAGTAATAATGCACTCCAAATCAGCCTGCAGATATTTCCTCGAAACTTCCACGAAAAAAGCGTTATCTAAAGTTCGTGCCCAAATTACACGTTGAAAATCGGGTCGTGTAATAAATACACCACCCAAATTAATCGTCATTTAGCTGACCGAATCAGTTTTCATACCGAAATAAATTACGCGGGAAATGATGACTTCTGCGAAGCCACAGAGAATCACGAATAGGCGCTTTACGCGTGCGTCGTATATTTTTCCGCGGGAAGAAGGGATATGTCATTATGTATCTATGGTTACCTCATTTGGGATTTTACTTTATGCTGCCGATTAACCAATCATAATACATATTTCATATCGCACATGCGCAATAGTTCTCCGGAAGTTTGGCAGAACCACAGCCTTCTCTGTGGCTTCTGTTAGTTCTGTTGTGGCAGAACGCTTTCAAGGATTGAGTGTAAGGTGTAAAATTATGTGGTATTAACCCATAGAGAAAACAAGTAACCTTAACCTTACTTTTGTTGGAGTTTATATGCAACTTTTCCACTTGTGGAACAATATTTAGTGCTGAATTTAGATATTCATCATTACAAAACCTAGGTTTTGCTCGAGCTTTTTGTCTGTTGCTATTCACTTGTACCGAATATAAAATCATCAATCATAACATAACTTGGCGTTCTCGATGAAAAACATCCGAATATTCGTGGTTTTTGAACAAGACTTCAATCCAAATATGTATTCTGTAAAAAATTCAACCAATTAAAATACTGTTAAACATAGTGAGGTAGAGGTTAAACAGTTGTTTCACGTCGAACTGTCGAAGCAAGCGCGGGGTGCTTGTTCAGACGCAAAAGAAGGATAGTCTCTCATTTCAGTATTTCACGTTGTCTGAACAAGCAGCCGCGCATACGCATAGACAGAAGACACATGGGAGGAAAACGATCTTAACTGTATTTTACAACAAAAATGAGCGGGTCTGGGGCCAATAATATTCGAAAGTGCCCTAGCTCCCCTCGTGATTTCTCGAATACGAATTACTGAATTTTTTATTCCGCAAATTCAAAAAGCGGTTAAAATTGTTTTCCCCTGCGATCTTCAATTAATTTTCAGCAAATTTCCACACCACTCTTGAAGTATTGCCGTTGGTGCGTTACATTTTTTTAGTGGGTCGTTCGCCATGAGCCCTACTTTCCCACAAGGATAAATATGGTAGGAACTCACAGTAGATGTTCAAAATGTCCTCCATCTGCGTCCAGACAAGCTTGCGCTCTTCTCAGTAGAGAATGTCTTACATTCTCTAGAAGTATCGGATTATCCTTAATCCTTGCCGCTGCATTATTTACTCGCTCCCTAAGTACGCTTATATCGTTTATTCTGGAAGAATAAACGATTTCCTTCATGTATCCCCATAGAAAAAAATCACAAGGATTTAAATCAGGGGACCTCGGAGGCCACGGCACTGGACCAAAGCGTCCTATCCATCTGGTGCCATAATTTGCATCAAGCCATTCCGTCACCGCTCTGGAACTATGGGGGGGATCGCCATCTTGCTGTAACCACATATTCCTGAGAATATTTAGTGGTACTTCTTCCAATAAATCCTGTAGGTCATTTTGTAGAAAATTGAGATACATCTGACCTGTCAATCTTCTTGGTAATTCTTGGGGTCCTATCAATTGATTCCCCGCAATTGCAGCCCAAATATTCAAACCAAATTGATATTGGTGCCTATGTTCCCGTATTTCATGTGGATTTTCTTCTGACCAAATATGGGTGTTATGGCAGTTGAAAATCCCCTCCCTTGTGAAGCCTGCTTCATCCGTAAATAGGATGCACTTCAGAAAATTTCCATCCTCACTATGTTTCCTCAAAATCCATTGAGAAAATTGGATCCTTTTTGGTCGATCCGCCGGCAATAGGGCTTGCACCTTCTGAACATGATAGGGATACAAACCTTGTTCCCTCAAGTTCCGATCTACTGTCGATTGCGATATACTATATCGCGATGCCAGCCGTCTCGTGCTTGTTTCTGGATGTTCCTCCACTTCTTCCATTATCCGTTCCACGGTGTTGATCATGGTCCTTGTTTGGACTTGACCATTATCGACCATAATGCCAGAAAATGACCCATAGTCCCGCGCCCTTTGGACAACTCTCACAAAGGTTCTTTCATTCGGAATCCTTCTATCGGGATACTGAATGCTATATGCTTGTCTGGCTCTTCTTATTGCACTTCTTCCATTTACAAAATACATCTCCATCATGTCGACGAATTCGTGGTTTGAGAACATTTTTAATTGTTATCCCACGAAAAGCAATTCAAACGTGCGTACTTTCGATCACAATATCTCGTTATGTCGATTCTATGAACGACATTCAACATTCAGTTGTTTATTCAGACTTCTATGGTTTCGGCAGTCTCTTGTTTCGATAAATTTTCAGTTGCGTAAATTTTTATTTATTGAATAGACGAAATGTTTATTGTTGAATCGTTAAATGTTTTCACCAGTAGAATTACTTATCCTATATTGAATTTCGTAAATCACATGCTTTGTCCAGATTTCATGAAATTTTTCCGTTTATTTCTGAATGAACCATAGAGCTCATACATGCATATTACCAGGCCTATCTATTGTCTAAGTAAGTCTTTGAAATAGGGAGTAACCGAAAATATTAGCAGACTCTTTGATATTAGTCATCACGTCTCACATCATTATTGACAATGATTCTGAATATTCGTACTAGTTCTTTTGAACCAAGTAGGCACAGACTCAATCGATCAACAACTATCATATCTTTTTTATTATTTAACAACATTTTTTGATGGTAGATGACGAAATTCAAATTTTCAAAAAGACTATAGCACCCAAAAATGTATCGCAATACAATACCTCCACAAGTTCTGTTGATATTTGTATAATTCTATCATAACCAGAACCAGCCTTCAAAGAATTTGTTGTCTAGAGTGCTATGGCATCCTACTGAGTTTATGTTGAGAGTAGTAAAATGTCACAACACACTAGATCATGAATTTATTTGTGCACACGCCAATAAATTATATGCCGTTTCCAAATGATGTCTGATCATATTCATAAGTGAAAATAATATCAATTCACTATTTATGCCAGAAAGTTAGTCATGCTCTATCCCTATACTACATGAACATTTAAGAAATAAAACTGCTGTAAATCATTCGAAATGTTGAATAGGCAAAAAACAATTTTTTATAAGTTACTAGTTTCAATAGTTACCAATAAATGCTGATTTTGTTATGATAAAGTGATACTCACCTTACTAGTTTTCTTACAGGAATAAAAAAACGCACTGAATTAGGGACATTTTAATATCAAATTTAATTAATTTCAATAATTCTATCATGAATCTCAGGTTGTAATTCTTATATCTAATGTAATAACAATTAGGTATCCAGAAAGGGAGAGAAAAGGAGCTTCAGTCTATTGACGATCATCTTCCAAAACCCAAGTAATGTTGGATTTCACAGAGCACATATTTCCCAAGTTTGTGCTTCTTCAAATCCCAATGAATGATCTTATTTAAAAAAATCCATATGTGTACATATGGATCATATTCCATGATTGTATGGCTGGATTGGCCCCTTTGGTATTTTTTAGGTCTAAGCAGGTTGGATGAACTTTTCAATCTTTTCTATCCACACAGTACACCAAGAAGGTATTATGCAATGTAGAGGATTTTCGCTTTTGCGGTATTTCATAGTTTATTTCTTCAAGCTACATACTTCAATTATCTTCAGTTTGATCGTATTGAAATTTCACAGCAACTAACATAATATGCATTTCATCAAAGCCTTCAATTTACTCAAAGATTCTAGATACCTCTTTGTTTTTACAGATATTAATCTGAAGCGATTACATCTATTTCTTTGGGCATCCTGAAGTAATACACAGTGCAGATAAATTACAATTTGAGAAACTCAGTTTGTAATATCCTCATTTCTTTGGTTGCTATTTTTTCATCATTCTATCGTGTTTTGTGCCCGTTTCAAAATACTGAAAAGGAAACTGTTATTTGCCATATAAAAATTTCAATATTTGATTACGTTACCGTCTATCAGATCTTTTGACTTGTGTATTCAGCTCATTTTCTTCGATATTGATAGTTGGTACACTAATTATCATTCAATGAATCAATCTCAATATCTGAATAAATTGACAACAGCGTTATCTCGTCCTCTAAAATATGTTTTGATACACCGTGTTTATTCCATCAGTTCCGGCAGTAATACATCATAATTCCGAGCTATTTCACAACTCAAATTAATATGATAATGCTAATGCAATTAATGCCTCACATACATTCTTATAACCCATTCTCTCGTTAGAGAAATTCTAATTTTTTCTAACCTCTAATTAGTTTCGACCAGAGATATCTCACGTCAAAGAGCAACCTCACGTCATAAGTTATGTAACAGAACTACCACAGATGATATGTGAAGTAGAAGAACTGAATAGAGGAAATGGTAATTTGAGAATTTTGAGATGGGTCGATTCCCCATGTAAAGGAAGGTGATCTATGGTGGAATTCATAGATATGTATTTATTTAGTAATGTTATCCGAAAAATTCTTCAGAATCAGAAATATTGGTAAACCTGGCAACGTACACGTCAAAGTTCTGTGAATTTTCCCAGAACATTTTATCGTTGGTATTTCTATGATTTTATTAACATTGTTTTGAAGGTTATAGCTTGATCAAACTCATTAATTGAATTGAAAATCACTATTTACAGGATATTTATGGGGATATGGAGAACAATATGAACAAGTTATTAGTGTTTACAAACTAATCTTCAGGAAAATCGAAGAAGGAACTTAATTCGATAGAAGAAATTGGCTTTTCAATTGTAGAAGTAACCCTTCTAAACAAACTGTTTTTGATAAGAAATATCGTGTTTTTAACATTCTTATTCGTATAAGGTTAGTACTTGAGTATTTCCTAAATGTATCAACTCAATTTCAATCGAGAAATATGCTTTGCATCAATTCCAGAAGATCTTTTCAGGAACGTACTGAGCCCAATTTTTTTTTTCAAATGGCTATATCTCTTTAACCGAGCCGAATTCGAAAAAATGGAAAATGAAAAAAAGGTTTCATTTGACCTCAAGAATCTTCAGTTAAAATATATGTACTAGTCAAAGACTCACCCTGTATAGTTATAGTGAAAAGGGGTTACAGTTCACTGCGACCTTAAGGTCTATTGTGCCCCCTATCAGAGCTGTTATCATCGCGCCTCCTACAGCTCGCCTTCCAGTTCCAGAGGGACTATACAATATCATGATGAAAACAAAGCACATCGATAAATCTCTACAATCAAAAATCCAAAAACTCCTTTATATGTAGAATATTGTTCACAATTTTTTGTTGTGTTCTCCAAAATGAAATATACATTCTGAGAAATAATAATAATAATAATAATAATAACCCCGCACGGGGGTACTACTTTGTAGTATACGGGTGTGACAATCCCGCGGACCCCGGGCACTCTCAACCGATGTCGGACACATATACGCTAAGCCTCGGAAAACAGTCGCTGCCTGGGGATCGTCAGGGCGCGTCTGGAGTTGGTGCTGGACGTGACAGCACGCGGGACACCAACGGCAGGATGCTGAGAAGGCAGGCGCCTGCCATCCAAGAAGCTATGCCTTCAGACGAGGAGGACATCGACGAGGAGAGAGTTCAGGTTGTCGGTCGCATAGGGATTCAACGTTCGAAAGAGCAGCCCGTAGTCGGAACCGGCAGCCGAAACAGGACGGCACAAAGGGGACGCCACAAGTGGACGCCCGAGCAGCATAGCCTGCTGTCTGCGCTATACAGAAGATCAAGACCCGAAAGGCGACGATACATGAATAGGCTGCATGGTCTGTGGTGCGAAAATTATCCAGACCTTGACTTCATGACGCAGCAAAACCTTAGAGATCAGATCAGTCATCTCAAAAGAAGAGGAATCGTATGGCGGTCTCAAGAGCAAGAAAGGACGGAACAACAAGCTGAGGAGCAGGTGACAGATGCTTCGAGCCAACATCAGCAACTGACGATTGACACAACTGAAGAACAAGCTGTAGCCCTGGTGAGGAATATCGCGGGCCGAACTGGGACTGGTATACGCTCCAACAGGCCAATAAGAGAACATGTGAGAGATGTTTCCGAAATAAAAAACGGTGGAGAGCAGGTGACAGATGCTCCAAACCAACAACATCAAGCAAGAGCCCTGGGGACAAGGCCAAGAACGGAACAAGTGAGAGATGTTCCAGAAATAGAACACGGTGAAGAGCAGGTGACAGATGCTCCAAACCAACAACATCGAGCAAAAACCCCGGGAGCTAGGCCAAAAGCGGGACACGTGAGAGATGTTCCAGGAATAGAACACGGTGAAGAGCAGGTGACAGATGCTCCAAACCAACAACACCAAGGAATAGCCCTGGGGGCAAGGCCAAGAGCGGAACAAGTGAGAGATGTTCCAGAAATAGAACACGCTGAAGAGCAGGTGACAGATGCTCCAGACCAACAGCAACAAATGCCAAGAACGGTGACAGATGTTCCGAAGTTGATCGTCAATACAAGGGAAGCATTCGAGGCTGCCGTTAGAAACCCATTTGTCAAGGCCACCCGAATAAAAACAAGACATAAGGCTGAAGATCTAGCCGTATTGGATAAAATAATTCAAGATCATCTTAACGAGACCTGTTCACTAGAAGATGTGGTGGCTGCAGTGAGAGCGGCCTCTTCAGTTCTATGTCCTCCGAAAAGTACAGCTACGAATAATGATAAGCGTAAGCTGAGACTCAGGCGGCTTGACATCAAAATAAAATCAATGAGGCAGCAGGCATCTTGGTACCAATGTTTCATAGATGTTCTGAAAAGCAAAATCAAATCAAGCAAGAATATGAAGAACATGATCGAAGAGCTTCGTTCCATACATCGTACAGTAGACTTGCCCACAGTCCATTTACTGAAGCAGAAAGCTGTAGACAGAATAAGATCACTTGCTGCAGCGCGAAAGAAACTGATAAAAAGGCAAAAATGGATTGAAGATAACAACATCTTCACCGCAGAACCATCGAAATTATTTCAGTCCCCACAAAAAAAGGCACAGAACCCACCATCACCTCAAGAGGTCGAAGAATTTTGGAAAAGCCTGTATGAGCAACAATCAGAAATCAGGGATACTGCAGCACTCCTCAGATTCCAGCAAATGTGTGATCAAAACCAACAGCAGAACGATGAACCTTCTGAAATATCAACCGAAGATATAAGACAAGCCCTCAAGAACAAGCGTGATTTCACAGCACCTGGACTGGACGGTATTCAAAACTACTGGTGGAAGAAATTTCCAGCTACACACCAACACCTGGCAAGATTATTCAGCGGGATGCTGACTCGCCCTGAGCCTATTCCGTCATGGCTGGTGGAGGGTAGAACAGTGCTGATACCAAAATCAGGTGATTTAGGACAACCCAAGAACTACCGCCCAATCACTTGCCTCAATACACTGTATAAGATCCTCACAAGTGTAATCCAAGATCAAATACTGAGGGTTATTGGACCAGTGTGGAACAGTATCTACGAACAGAGGGGAGCAAAGAAAGGAGTGCACACATCATGGTTGGACTACGCGAAAGCATATGACACCACGCCGCACGAACTGATAGTACGGTTATTAAAAATGCTGAAAGTGTACCCTAACATCATCCACGCGATAGAAAACATCATAGCGCTGTGGAAAACGAAGTTTGCCATCCGAGCAGAGGATCGAACCGTTTATACGGGATGGGTGAGATACAGAAGAGGAATTTTTCCAGGGAGATTCGCTGAGCCCGTTATTATTCTGCATAACTCTAATACCACAAACAATTGAGTTAAGGGAGAGCAAGATAGGATACAAGGCCGGACCACCAGGCAGAAGGAACCACCTGATCTCGCATCTCTTGTACATGGACGACTTGAAGCTCTACGCTCCCTCCGAGTCCGCACTACGGCAACTGCTGAATATCGTTTCAGACTACACCTCAGCAATGGTAATGTCGTTCGGTTTGGACAAGTGTGCTGTTTTTCATCTGCGCAGGGGAAAAGCTGAAGACGCAGGAGAAGATATTCGACTGGAAGATGGAATGAATTTTCGACACCTCGAAGACGGAGAAACTTACAAGTTTCTTGGGATGTAACAGAGGGGTGTACTGGAGACAACCCAGATAAAGAATGCCTTAACAGCCAGCTACAAAAAAAAGCTGAGGGACATTTGGAAATCGCAGCTGTCGGGAAAGAACAAAGTATCTGCTACAAATATGCTAGCCATCCCGATTCTCACCTACTCTTTCGGCGTGGTGAACTGGACGGTGAACGAACTCCTAGATCTTGATATGTCAACAAGGAAAACGATGAACATGAATCGTAGCCTTCATCCCAACAGTTCAATACAGAGGATATACCTTCCCAGAAGCCAGGGGGGTAGAGGATTGCAATGTTTGGAATACCAACACTATCAACAAACATTGGAAATGGCAGTAAGGATTCTAAGTGAGGATCAGTTCCTGAAATTTGTTGCTCAGCATGAAATTGCGAACCATGGAGCCTTCCTTTTCCGAGCTGCACAAAGGGCCGTGGAGAAGCTCAGCATAGCCAATCGATCAATCCCGAGCTCGCTGGAACACCGATCACTCAGGCGGAACAAAGAAGCCTAGCGAGACTGATCCGAAAGTCTCAGGCGGATAAATTACTCGAACATCATATGAGTAAGAACTTGCACTCCATATATTTCAGGAGTTTAAAAGACCAGGACCTGTGTGAGGAATTGTCTTTCGCCTTTCAGAAGTCCGCTAGCCTCAAGTCAGAGACGGAGGGATTTGTGATGGCGTGTCAGGATGGAGTACTAAATACGAGATGGTATAAAAAGAACATCATGAAAATGGATACCCCAACAACTTGCAGAGCTTGCCATAGGCAACAGGAAACGATTAAGCACATTCTTTCCGCCTGCAGAGTCCATGCTCCATCAGGATATGTAGAGAGACACAACGCGGCTCTCCGAATTCTATACTTCCATCTGAGAGCCGCGTATGAGATAGACAAGGAACCGGTGCTACCATATGTGCCTCTGGAGATTGAAGCGGTGGTCCAGAACGAAAGAGCTCGCATATGCTGGAACTATCCTGTCTCAACAACACGACAGATCAATGCTGTTAAACCAGACATACTTCTTCTGGACAAGGAGCTGAAGGAGTTATTTGTCGTGGAATTCTCCTCCCCTGCTGAAAATAATGTTGTGATGAAAGAAGAACAGAAGAGGCAAAAGTACAAAGATCTTATGTTCGAGCTTGGAACTTTATACCCAGGTCATAAAGTTAGGATGGTCGTACTAATCATAGGATGTCTCGGTGGAATGAGAGCCAACTACGTGGATGAATTGAAGATTATTCCGGCCTGTAGATCACTGGCCGAGGTATTGGCGCACAGAATGCAGAAAGCAGTGTTGCTCGGTTCACTTCATATCATCAGGTCCCATGAACTCTAGAAGCCACTTGCAGCTCATCTCTTTTGTTAAGGGACGCTTCGAGGGCAGGATGAAGAACTCCTCCATTTAAGTGTGAGGGGTTTTTAGTGAGTAACCAAACAAGATCTTGGATTCTCACACTACCGAGAGTGCGGACCCTCTGGGTGCCCATAAAGGGTTTTCCCCTCACACGGATGTAAAAAATAATAATAATAATAATAATAATCTTTATTTCTTCAGTTCAATATACAATGCATATAACAGAAGAAAACGTCAAATAAACAATTCATTCAAAAAATTCAGAAATATAATAGCAATTCTTATCAAGTAATAGCGACTTTACCCTTTTCTTGAAAATAAAAATGTTTGGTGCATTCTGTATTTCCACAGGTAACACGTTCAAAATTTTGCAACCCATAAACTGCATATTTTTTTGAAAATATGCGGTGTTATGGTTTTTAGGTGCTAACAAAAATTTCCCTCTGGTATTATAACAATGATTGGAATAATTAATGAAAAAAGATTTATTTTTATAAACGTATATACAAATTTCAAGAATGTAAATTCCTACTAGAGTAAGGATTTTTAATTCTTTGAAAGCATTTCCTAAATATGCAAATTTTTCAGGGTTTTAATGTATTTTATAATAACCAGGCCGTAGACGAATCCAGAAATGAAGTTTCATAACAAACAGTCCATCCGATCTCGAGTTATAAATGGTGTAACCAACAACTTTGTTTTATATATATAGATTAGATATATCATCAACGCTTAGAATGTAGAAAGGGCAACATAGTGTTGACTTGGAACATAAAAATATTTTAAAAAACTGTTCAGAATCCAAACCAACGGCATCGGCACAACCATCCCCCGAGACTAGCGCCAATACAGCTAGGCGACACATAGTCGAAACACAGACCGAAGTACGGGCCCAGTGGAACCGTATTCGAGCTAGCGACCTAGTAGCAACACGTCGTACTGCGGTCCGTCAAGATTACGTAAATTCAATACATTCCCAGTTGTAAATAGTTCACACAATAATTTCGATATTACTACACGTTGTGCCTTCATTTATAAAATCAAGAAATCCTCAACAAAAACGTCATAACTTCGATACAGATCATAATTGTGAATGGAGTATAATTATATTCTTCGGTAGTTGCGTCCTATGCAAAGCGCTCATAATAATAATAATAATAATAATAATAACAACCTTTATTTCCATAATCAACTCATACATTGAAAAGAAAACACGTCAACTTAACCAAAGCAACTAAACATAAACGCTCAGACTTGAAAACTGGAACTTAGGTACTCATCAACACTATATGGTTCCAGGTCTACTAGTAGTTTCCTAATTTGAGTTTTGAATTTTTTTATATCCCTGAGATCCTGAATATCCTTCGGAAGCTTATCAAACAGTTTCACGCACATATACCCCACATTCCTCTGTGTCAGTGTGAGTGAACACCTGGGAAAGTGAAAAGGGTGGATGCGCCTTGTCCTGTTGGTGTTCTCATACATCCCGAAATAATTCTGATTGTTCCTCAAAAAAAGCAGGCATCTCAAAACATAAGTTGCGGCAACAGTCAGTATACCCTGGTTTCTAAAATGTCCTCTACAAGATGTTCTCGAGGTTAAACCGAGCATGGTTCTCAGTGCTCTTTTCTGAACCACAAAGATCCTCGAAACATCGGAGCCATTACCCCACGCTATTATTCCATACGCCATAATTGAATGAAAATTTGAGAAGTACACTGTCCTAAGCAACTCATAGTCCGATTGCAGCGCCAAAATACGAATAGTATAGAGAACAGAGTTCAATCTACTCTGCAACGAGCTTATGTGCTCAGACCAATTGAGCTGATGATCTATAACAACACCTAGAAAACTGGTACTAGTGGAAACCTTCACTGCTTGTCCAGAGAGAACAACATCAGTAGGCTTGTCAACTGTAGAATGCGAAGTACCGAAAACAATACATTCCGTTTTGTTTGAGTTTATGGTAATTTTATTAGAAAAACACCAGTTAGAAATATTATGGAATCCTTTATCAGCCAACTCAATCACCTCAGAAATACAAGGTGCAGCAACCAGTAAATTAGTATCATCCACAAACATGACGACCTCCGCCCTCGTCCTCGAACCAGTCCCACGTGATCCAGACTCCTCTTTTGCATCGATGCCTCCAACCGACATCATAATCTCGCCAGGTAGCAGTCCCTCATTAAACAGAATGTTTTCTGGGAGATCATTTATATAAATCAAAAATAGAAGGGGGCCGAAAATTCCTCCCTGAGGCACACCCACCCTCACTTCAGCATCTGACGATACATATTGGGTACCACAGACTTCTAGAGCAACCCTCTGTCGACGATCCCGCAGATAGCTCCTCATGAAATCTAATTGCTTATCCCGGATTCCATAGAGATTCAGTTTTCTCAACAGTTCTTCGTGTATGACGCAATCGAAAGCCTTTGAAAAATCGATGAAAAGGCCAGCAGGAACTTTTTTATCCTCCAGAGCATGAAGAACAGAGCAAATGAGCTGATAGACGGCAGTCTCTGTATTTTTGGATTTTAAATATCCTTGCTGGAATCTCGAGAATATTCGATGTTTATTGAAAAAACTTAAAAGCCTATTGACGATTACCTTTTCGAAAATCTTTGAAAATGATGTCAACAAGCTTATGGGTCGATAGTTACCAAGATCTTCATGATTTCCTCTCTTGAATAGGGGCTTCACTACAGCAATTTTTAAGGACTTTGGAAAAATGCCCTCTCTAAAAGACATATAAATAATATAGGCCAATGGCTCAGCAATGAACTCAACCGACCTCTTAATAACTGATATTGGTATACCATCATGCCCAGAAGAATTCTTATTTTTCATTTTCTTAATCGTAGTAATAATCTCGTCTGGTGTAATTTCAAAAAGGAAAAACGTCTTTGGGTTCCGGCAAATAGAAAGGACATCTGAAGTGACGGCAAAATCAGGTTCATGGGCCGTCATTGATGAGGCAATATCAATAAAATGTCGATTGAACTTATTAGACAATTCATAGGGATCTTTCGTTTCCATGAAACTTCCGGAATTTTTATTTTTCCGTCCAGTTACCTCTTTTATTATCTGCCAAACAGTTTTACTTCTGTTATTAGAGCTATTTATGCGATTTTTCAAATGATTTTTCTTATTTTTAATGAGAAGTCTGTCATATTGTATTTTAGTTCGTTTGTAGAGATGAACTAGTTCAGGACGAGAGAGAGACACTGTGTAAAGGTAATCCAATTGTTTTTTCAATTCCTTCACTTCAGTAGATCTATCAAAGTATTTTTTGTGAGAGTCAGCAGTCTTGATCTTTATCAGAGGAAAAGCATTATCGAAAATGGCCTTGAACCTGCCGAAAAAATTATCCCAGAGACAATCTACATCGCACTGATTCTCCTCAAAAGTGAGACCCTCCCATTCCTCGACAGACAACATTTCCATGAACATACTCACCGTTGCCTCATTGATAAGACGAACCTCCCTTCTACTTGGCCTAGGAACAAACTCATGTATAGGAAAAGAAAACTTTTGGGAGGTGTGATCAGATAAATGAGCCGGAATCACCTCAGACTCGTAATCCTCCAAGTTTGTGATTATGTTGTCTAAGAGAGTAGAAGAAGTAGGGGTTACTCGAGTTGGCTCATGCACCGTTACTTGGGCACCATATCCCTCCAATAGTGAAATAAAAGTCTGTGTCTCCCAACTAGAATTGAGCAAATTGATGTTGAAGTCACCAGTAATTATGTATCGACCGTTTTCAGATGTAAGCTTCCGAAGGACAAAATTAATCTTTTCGAAAAACAAATCAACATCACGTCGGGGGTAAGAGTTCGGATATATATATATATGTATATAGCAAGGGTTTTCTGATGCTTGAAAAACCGAAGGACAGAAACCCATTTTTATGGCTAATTGGATCAAGGGTTCGTGTACGCCGGCTCTCAAACGCCAATCTTCGGTTTTTGAGCCATCGGTATAAAATGCCGCAGATCCACTTCATTATTAGCCCATTGTTCACGGCTTGTAAATGTCGTGTTGTAGTTTTTCTGAAACTCTAGTCTCAGTGGTAGGTTTTCTGTGACCACATCCAGGAGCTCCTTGCTCTCATTCAAAATGCGAAGCTGTCCTGAGTAGTCGCCAGTTTTCAGTTCTCGTTTTTTCGCCACCCTGGAAGCCCACTTGGCCTCAGCATCCAGGTAAAGATATCAAGAGGAGGCAGGTCCAAGATGACTTGCATGGCAGCAGTTGGACAACATCGTATTGCTCCTGTGATAGATAGACACGCTGTTCGTTGTAGTTTTCTTAGGTCTGATTGCCCTGACACTAGTCTTGCTCTTGGCCACCAAATGAAAGCTGCTTAGCTAACGATTGACTGAAAAATGGATTTATAGATCCAGTTCGTCAGTTCATCAGGTTTCAGCTCTCACCATTCCGACCATTCTCTGGCATGTGAAAAGAGCTCTCTGGCCTTTGTTGATCACAGCCTCGAGGTGTGGACTTCAAGAGAGTCTCTGATCAAATATAACATCTAGATATTGTTCCCGAATATAAAGGAAAAATTTATTTTCATATTACAAAGAACGAGATGACATTTCCTATTTATTGGAGGAATGTTTGGGGAAAATTTAAGTGTATTGACAAACCCAAATTGGGAAACATGACGAAAGAATTCAAGAACCTCAAGAATTTTCAGTTCGAAAGAGCGTAAGTTGAGGATATTCTATCATCATCAAATATATCAAATAAAACCTAGTATCGACCTATATCATCAGTTATTATACTCGTGCGATAAATAATTCGATGGAACATATCTTTTAAATTCAATCCTGAATGTTCTCTTATTGTTTTTTTTATGATTGATTTGAAGTGTGATAATAATTCAACTGAAATATAGAAAAGTGTAGACTGAAGTGTACTTGCCTATTTTCATTCTCGTCAATTTCTGAGAATCTTGTTTTCGAATGTACCGAATCAGCAACAGAATGTTTTTTTATATGTGCATCACCATTCGAACAATGTTTTCCACTATCTGTAACAAATGAAAAACATTATAAGGAGGCAAGGATGATCGATTCTTCAAGGCAATTGATAAAATTCTTCTGAAGATCAACATCGTAGTGAAATCAAAAATATGGTGCGAAAAACCGAAAACAACTCTTATGGTTTGTTACGGATATAGGTTCAACTCATCAAAATATAGGTTCTTACGCTTCAAATAGTGTAAATGTTCATGCACATTATGGGTCTCATCCATAAATAGAAATTCTCAAAATGAAATATGTCAGTTGGAACATGACGTTTTATTCGATGATCGACCAGTCGTTATAAAGAATTTTTTTAAATGGTGGGTCGTATTTCCATAGGTGATTAAACCTCAGTCCAAAACTCTCTCGTTCGCAAGTTACAGAATGCTGAAATTTCGATATTCTTTTAGTTTTCTCCACGTGGCACCTGCAGTTTCAAGATATCCAGCTCAAAATTGAAATAAGCTGTAGAGCTCACATCATCAGGCGCGTTCGGTATTCCCTTTCTGGTGTGAAGCGGACACAGAATATCTAATAATTCGGATCTCTCTCTCTCTCTATATATCTGACTGAAAGAGAGGAGAGAGGGAGAGCTGTATTTATTAGATGTGCAGTGTCCGTTTTCTCTCGCTCCACTCCGGATTGGTAATAAACTGCTTCACTAGAGTTAGGAATATCGTTATTCAATCGTTTTTAAAAGTATGTAATCTTCGAGAGAATCGCTGTGAAATCATTTGAATAACAACTTGTATCGATCCAATAAAAATCAGTATGAGACATTTCGTAAATCTGGTCCCCTTTTTTCTGAAGTTTGATTCTTTGCATAATATGCTTCATGAATGTTCTTATTTTAAAATGAAGTCAGTTTATCAACGGCTTCGATTTGAAACGAGTTTTCTGAAAATGCCAAGACGTAAATTAACAAACGCTGAGGCTAATAGGGCTATCGGAATGCTACAGGGTGGCCTAACTCAGGTTGTTGTAGCAGAAAGGCTCCAAGTCAGCCGAAGTGTGATATCTCGACTTTGGAATAAGTTCAGGGAGACTGGTTCCGTGTGGGAAAGACCAAGGCTTGGTGGGCGACGATAAACAACATCTGCTCAGGATCGTTTCATCGTTTCGGCGAGAAGAAACCCTTCATCTACGTTTAGAATGCTACGGAATACTCTTCAAAATGCAGATGGGGTCCAAGTTTCCATCGAAACCATCAGACGACGTTTGAGAAAGGTGAATAATATAGGTTCTAGACGTCCATTAAGAGGAGTTCCATTTACACGTGACCATAAGCGTCAGACTGGAATGGGCGATGCAACATATCAATTGTCCTTTTTACTGATGAATCCAGATATGGACGATTTTCAGATTCTCGAAGAATAAGGATATGGACAATCCCACGCATACCCCGTATTCGTCGCATGTCCAAGAAGTCCATCCATTCCGATGGGGTAGTGTTATGATATGGGCCGGGATATGTTTCAACGGGCGCACAGATCTACACATTTTCCCTGGGAATAGGTTCGCCTTAAGGTGAATACAGACTATTCTGACGTGACGTGGTTACATGTGGGCCCACGTCAAAATGTGAGTGATTTAAAAATGCATAAAAATGCAACACATCGTTCTGTGCGTTCACGTTCATATTAGGCCAATGTGAGCACTGCACGGTCCTGACGTGACGTGGAATCACGTCACGTCAGAATAGTCTGTATTCACCCTTAAGCTGAATACAGACTATTCTGACGTGACGTGGTTACATGTGGGCCCACGTCAAAATTGTGCGTGATATTCAAATGCATAAAAATGCAACACATCGTTCTGTGCGTTCACGTTCATATTAGGCCAATGTGAGCACTGCACGGTCCTGACGTGACGTGAAATCACGTCACGTCAGAATAGTCTGTATTCAGCTTTACACTATAGTGATCATGTCATTGACAATGTTGTGCCAAATTTTCACTCTGCTATTGGTGACACTTTTCAATTTCTAGACGATAACGCTAGACCGCACCGTGCAGCCATAGTTGAGAATGCGCGCGAGGAGCTTGGTATTCCACATTTACCAATACCTCCGCACTCACCAGATTTGAATTGCATAGGACATGCATGGGATATGCTCCAAAGAAGATTAGATAATCATCAACCTACCCCAGAATCCTCAAATGATCTGAAAGAGCTTCTGCCCCGTTTATGGAACCAAATTCCTCAAGAAATGTTCAACAACCTCGTGTGTAGTATGCAAAGAAGATGTCAAGCTGTTATTGATGCCTGTGGAGGCCATACATTGTATTGTTAGTCTTAAAATGCTTGTATTCTCTGGGAATGAAATTTCGTTATTTTACTCGATTTTTCTTAACCACCCTGTATACGTTGCAGACTTTCATGCTAAATTCAATTTGCAACTTGAAATCATATCAATATGAATTTTCATCACAAAAATATTATTTTAACTATATTTTTCTGCAATTCAAGTCAATATCCCTAACTCATGTGGAGCAGTTTAATTAGGCGCATTCGGTATTCCCTTTCCGAGTTGCAGCGTCACAGAACATCTAACAATTCTCTCCGGCTAAAAGAGAGGAGAGAGAGATCCGTATTTATTACTTACTAGTTGGCCCGGCGAACTTTGTTTCGCCTAAATGATACTTATACCATAGCCAGCTTTATCTTAAGAAGGCCTTGCCTATACTTACTGTGGATTTCACAAACCGTAATCACCAGTGATCGGAGATCAACGGCTTGGTTAGATTTCGAACTGTCAAATCGAGTTGATTCTAGATCAAGCTCCGATCACCGGTGATATGCTTTGTGAAACCCCCGTTAAAGTTGTATAAACTCACCATTGCTATTTTGTCAAGCAGGAGATAATTTAGGCAAATAAAAGTTCTGTCAAATGTCATTTGTCAATGGTCATCTATGTACTGACAAATGTCATCTGTCAAAAGTCATCTGTCGAATGTCATCTGTCAAATGTCATCTGATAAACGTCATCTGTCAAACGTTATCTGTCAAACGTCATCTGTGAACTGTCATCTTTTCCATTGATATGAGCTGTCACACAAAACAGAAATACAAAAATAATATGTCAATTACTAATTATGGGCAATTTTGAATTCAGTTATTTCCGTGAATATATTTATTACCCAAACATAAATCGAAAACATTTCAGAAATATAGAGAGAAGATGAAAATGGACAACTCACGATTGATGCTGATCGTCACAATCCAATTTACTTTACATTCCGGTAAAAATTCACTGTTCCACCAACTTGAGATCTTTACCCGTTTTTGATCTGATAATAGCCTTCCATGTTATTATAAGTTCTATGCAAATTACACAATAATTGTATACATCGCCATCTAGTCTAATTTTTGTCAGGCAACCCAAAATACATTCATACATCATAATTAATCCTAATGGAAGGAGGTTATTACCTCCATCCTAATGTCTGAAGAGCTAGAGAACAAAAAGAGAACACCAATTTCTTTTTACAGTTAACAATCTTGATGGCAATTTTTCCATCCCTAAAATCAGATATGCTGAGCAACCTGGAAAGTACTATTTTTGATAACGCTGACTTGATAATGGCCTAAGGCCGAAACCGGTAGTCAAAGATTATAGTAATAAGTTCAAAGTGTGTTTGTTTTTTCTGTTCCTGATATTACGTCGACACACTCATGGAGAAGTTCATTTACAAAATTGTTAAACATAGTATTATTATAAAATTATTCTATAATATGTTATTTACTCGTTATTTCTGATTGAATTTTTAAATTTTCGCTTCACTCGATATAACCTTTTTGTCCAAATGTCAAAACCTATATAAGTACTCTATGATTGCTTGATTGGTCGTAAGAAAAAGGAATGCCTTTTTTTCTTTTCTGTAGGATTTTTTTGTATATATATAAACCTTGCCCTAACACAATAATAAACACAACAAAAAAAGAATTGTCCAATTTGGTGCGATCGTTTAAACAATAAAGCATTTTGAAGTAAACCATAGATCCTCTTTTATTAATATAGAAGATATAGATTAGACGTTTCCAATCGCTCCACTCCGGATTGGTGATAACGAACGCAGTAACTGAAGGCACAATCCGGGAGAGGAGCAAGAAAAAACGGACACAGTAATATGATAATTCGGATCTCCCTCTCTCTGGCTGAAAGGGGAAAAGAGAGAGACAGAGAGATCCGTATCTATTTATTATATTTCTGTGCCCGTTTTCTCTCGCTCCTCTCCCGGCTTGGTAATAACGAACGCAGTATCAATTGCCAAAAGATTCTGTGAATATACAGGGTGTTTCAAAAAAGGGTGATCTCGTCTCGAGCATAAGTAGGAAACTAAAAAATAATTGGGGTTTGCTGAGTAAAAAATTTTCGTATTCAATATAAAGGGCGGAAAAAATTCATACTCATTCTTTACGATTTTGCCGATACCACAGACAACATTGTGATGAAATTTTATACGAATATGCTTTGGAAACTGATTCATCCATATATCTAATAATTCCTATATGGGTAATAAGCCAATCAAAACTGAAGCTGGGCTTTGGTAACAATCCAGATCTGCGCTTGTGCAGCAATATTGAGAATAAAAATATTTTTTTAATTCTATCTCTCTCTGACACATCGTATTATGTCGTGAAACGTATGTCATTCTTAACTTCATGTGAATAGTTTCGATCGTAACCTCACAATTCAATGTGAAATGTTTCAATCGCTTTATTCCGTTTTCTTCAAGTCCTTAATATCTTTGTTAACTTCTATTTATATTCTAAAATTGAACTGAAAGTTCAAAAAACAAAGTTCATTTGTCTCAGATTTGACAATTTCACCCGCATGCGTTCTTCGTTATTTCTCCGTGTTATGTTGTTGTATTTTGACATTTTTAATTTATTTTAACACTAGATGTAGATGATGACCAGCTAACAGGATGGCTTTTATGAAGTTTGTTTTTAATATGAATTAGGACTCACTGTGAGTTACCTCACATTATCCATCTTTTTTGTTTTTCCAGGTTCTGTGTGTGTTTATCATTGTGAGGGTCTTCCTTACTACAGTAAGAATTACAACTTTCTAACCAGTGTCTAAACTGCACACAACGAAATTGTTTTTTTTTTTTTTTTTTTTTTTGAATAATAGAGGCCTTCTTCGACAGCACACCGGTTCCTCGAAGACTTAAATTTTTTCTATTTGACATCTATTCAAGGTCTATTTTTTTTTTTTTTTTTTTTTTTTTTTTTTTTTTAATATCTATTGATTTTTGAATATTTTTTAGATTGTGTTCTGATGATGGCCATGGGCCGAAACATGTCGACACAATAAATAATAATTGAGTCCAAAATATACTGGAATAAGACCCCCCGTTCCCTTATAGTTGAATCCAGTAGGATGAATTTCAGAGAATTCTTGAACTGAAAGTATTTAAGTGACATATTTTCATTCTGGATATCTATTTTCTGGCTGTCTTTCAGAATAAACATAACCTCTAAATTTCTCGCAATTTTTGAATTTCCAGTTGACGCAAGCGTACGACTCAAGGCTTACCAAAGATTTGACTTCACTTTGAGAGTGTGAAAAGCAGGGGTATAATCCATATTGGTATTAGTAGATATATGGATTCATCACATGTTTGTTTTTATATCTGACTCTCGTAGAGGGCGCCAGATACACGGTTCGAACTACAGTGACTAGATAAGAGACAGTGGCGACCATAAGGCCTTTTCGGAAACTTACTCGGGTTCACTGGATCCCTAACCTTTGCGTTCGTTTACCTAATCCGAACATCCAACCCGTGTTCGGAAAGTACAGAGTTGCTAATCCGAACAGTGACTCGGGTTGATTTATCGTAACTTCGTAACCCTACTCGAAAGCAGGGTCGCTAGATCCACCGCATGCGCACGGCAGTTTAGTTTTGTATCTGGAAAACGCGGGAATAAGCCTTCCACTTTATAATAATAATATTCTATTCTATAATAATTTCATAATAATTAATCAAAAATTTTGAAAAGAGAAGAGAATTTGGCGCAATGTGTAATGTGTTAAATTCCAAAAATTAACTGGGAAAAAAAATCTTAAAATTATTGGTTATGTTATGATCTACTGACACTTCAAATCCTAAACCTGATAGTTCGTAAACTTAATTGATTAACTGATTAATAATAATTAATCAATAATTATGGAAAGAGAAGAGAATTTGGCGCAATGTGAAATGTGTTAAATTCCAAACATTAACTGGGAAAAAAATCCTAAAATTATTGGTTATGTTATGATCTACTGACACTTCAAATCCTAAACCTGATAGTTCGTAAACCCAAGACCGGGTCTGTGATCCAAGAAGATCCGTCACGTGACCTCAATGGATCGAGTTAGTAACCCAGAGTAGGTTTCCGAAAAGTCCTATAGACTGTCCTATTTTTGATTGGTTGTCGCCGTCACGTGGGATTTTCCGCCATGTTGCATCTAAAGTTTTGTTGATTTCTATGTGTTTACTTGTTGATTTGAGGAGTTTTTGTGGTTTTTGTAAAGATAAAGCTTTATTTCACCGTAAACGAATGAAATAACGTATTATCGGTCATAGCTGATTGAATTGGATATAATCAAAACAGAGCAAAAAACGATTTCGGGATAAAAATGACTGGTTGTGCAGCGATCGATTGCAGTAGGTAATTCCTCTGAAAAAGGTTTAATGAAGAGATTTACAAGGGATCCTGAGAGAAGAAAGCTGTGGCAAATTAAAACAAGGAGGAATAAATGGACCCCCACAGACCATTCACATTTATGTGAGGTATGTTACAAGAAAAGTTGATAGTACATATCAGTTATGTTATATCAGCCGAAAAATTAAATTAATTATAATATAACTTTAGGTTTACTTTGCTCCTGAAATGTGGGAAAAAACCCGAGATAATGGTACAAGAAAACTGAAGGAATAAAACCATCAAAAAAACCCCTGAAACAGAGAAGTGTGCCAATTTCAGAGGAATTGAATTTTACTTCAAGGAAATGTCCTCACTTTGTATTGACTCACCTAATTGCCATACATTGAAAGACATATTTATTTATCGATTCATTGTGTTCTGCTTCAAAATAAATAACACAAAAAGTGAGACCTCGATTAGCCAGTAAATCGACAGCTTGTAGCCTATACGTAATCTATGGTAGGCTACAGATAGATGGACATTCAGTGTGAGAGATTCATTCTTTCCAAGAATCTGTGAAGATGGTTTTTTTTGAAGATATCACCCATCCTTGTATAATTGTATTTATAATATATTTTTTTACCAGGAGCTTTTAAATTTTACTTGTATAAGTGGACTGTAAATAGAATTCTGCTTATTTCAAAGAAAAACTGTACAATAAGGATATTATCTAAAAAAAAGTGTTCTTGTGTATCTTACATTTAATGATAACCTACCCATTTCCTTCGATTGAAAAGAAAAGATCTGTTCATTTAAAAGCACTCTCAATTTTTTTTACGATCATAGTTTATACTTCTTGAGATTTCATGCTGTCTGTCGGTCCCAAAGTTTTTGTGGTATCCTTAAAAAATTGTTCAGAAAACATTAATTCTAATTCTTATTCTTAGAAGTCAAAGCATCTTGGTATTCAATTAGAATGTGCCTATTGTTCTCTTCTGCAATGATTTGATGTATGATATGCGCAAAAACATGCGATTGTTGAGTGTGATTTGAAACAATTTAAACTTAAAAAATTCTCCTGTCTTTGCATTGGTTTATCTGTCATTCAAATTTGAATAGTTGGTTTATCAATTCACAGTGCAATCTTCATACAATACTCATTCCATTTAAGAAAAAATCAAAATATTTAGAAAAGTGCGATCAGGTATTGAAACGGTCGCAGTTAATTTATTTAGATACCTATAGAGCTTGAATAATGGGGCTATTGAGTAACTATTTCAATAATTAGAGGACTTCACAATAAAAATTCGAAACTTTTCAGTTTATTATTTATTAGATATTTAATCACAAAACTCCGGTGTTCTAGTACTATTTCGTTTGAATTTTGCTGCAACATGGCGGATGGGCGGGGCTTATATCCCTATTGTCGCCACTGTCTCTTATCTAGTCACTGTAGTTCGAACCAAGTAATATTGAACAGAACTTTTTTAAGGTTAGATTGAATAATCGAAATTTCAAGTGAACTTTCATCATTCCATTTGGCATCAAAAAGGTACTCTTGGTAGATAGAACTGATACTGTGTACAGTCTTCGGAATTTTTCGATTTTAATATCTAATGTGATAACAGATGCTGGCATGAAGCATTGAAATAGTTAATTATTTACAATCTTTTATTTAGTTTCACCTGTCCCGGTGTCTGTCTGTCTGTAATCAAATCTTGCAAGTTGAATATTACACAATTTTAATCGTCCGATTTATTTGAAATTTGGCAGGTGTACATAATTCTGGTGACAATGCATCATGAAATATTTGTCATAGAAAAAAACAAAACGGCAGCTCCAAAATAAAGTTTTTTCATTATGATCCGATTCCGGGCACGACGCTAAGGGGGAGCGCAGGGACCCGGGCCCCCTTCCAAAAAACGAAAAAGACCTGTATATTTGAAAAAATTTGCAATGTTCACTTATTTGTGAGCCCCTCCCCCGAAAGAAAATCCTGGCAAAGTGCCTGTCCGATTCCATTCAAAATTAGTATCTGGGGGTTTGGGTTCGACAATGATGATTCTTCCGAGGATTCTTCTGTCAAAATTGGAAAATTCAAGATGGCGGCTACAATATGGTGGTCGGGTTTTGCAATTATGATCCGATTCTATTCAATATTGGTATCTGGGGGTTTTTTGGGTCGGAAATTACGATTCTTCGAAACTGAGGAATTCAAGATGGCGGCTTCAAAATGGCAGAAGAGTGTTGTTATAATAAAAGCTTGTCTTTAAAAATATTTTTCTCTATTTCTGTATCGGAATGAGTTCATTACAGTACTAAAAACAGTGCTGTAATGAATTCCATTACAGCACTGTTTTGAGTTATATTTTTCGTTTTGTGGTTGTCCGCACTGACTTCAGTGACTTCCGATTTCAACACACGTCAATTGTCAATACAATATAAGAGGATTGTTTGTTGACACCGTTGGCAGAAAAAGTTATTAAATTTTAAATAAGTTACTAGAGATTTTCTTCTTGCTAATTTTGGATCATCTATGCTATTTGGAAACTGTTTTAGATCTGAGCTATAACCAAGGTGATTATATTTATATAAATTATACACAACATTTTTTTTAGGACTGAAGAGAATTTTCCTAATCCAAAGATAAATACACATAGTACAAATGATTGTAGGTATAGAAAAGCTATTGAGCAGCAATTTATATCCTGTATCAAGTATCATTGGTGCTACAAAAAAATTATGATTATGTGTTTAATGTACATTTCTCTGATTAAAGCCTTCTTTGATAACATAACAAGTATCCTTAGATGGTAAATATTTTCAGCTACTTGATGTCGATTGTATATTATCCAAGATGACATTACAGGTTCAAATAATTCTTTATTGTGCAATCCACAAAAAATTTGGAGTAACAATGTAACAACGAAATGATAATTCACTCAATTTTTGAAATTGCGCAGTTATTAAATATTTTAACTGTAATATTGCAGTTTGAACCAGTATTCAAAGTGGATATTCCTGGTATATTGTGATGTGTTTCATTTGTAGATAGCGCTTGATTGAAACACGCTGAGGAAGTGGAAGGTTCGTTATGCATTGGCTGGGAAGTTTCATTGATTCCAATTGAGAATTCTGTTAAATTATTTATTCTCGAAGTAGAAGGCATATTGATATTTTGGGCATTCTTGTTGAGTTGGGTTGAAAGAGTTTTAGAAATATCAATTTTTTTTTAAAGAGACGCATCAACATATCCTTCAGCAACTGCTGAACTCTTCCAACCTCCATGCCTCTTCAATGCCATCAAATATTCTCCGCTGTTGGCTAGATGGGAAGCTGAGCTTCTACGGAAGCAATGGCCAGAATATAGTTCTGGATCAGGCAAGTTTAAAAAACTAGCAATTTTTTTGGCATTCCTCCTATTTTATTTATGCCAATAGGTTGCACACTGCATTTGCCAGCTCTAAAATTTATAAAATAACGATCATGATCTGTATGTGATGGTCTCAGTTTAGAGTATTCTTTAAGAAGACTCAACCAGAATGGGTCCGAAATGACAAATTGCCTGGGACTATAAGTTTTCGTGTTTGGTATAGTGACCATAATACAGTTATTCTTGAAGTCTAAGTCTTGAAGCTTCATATTGCAGAGCTCTACCCGTCTGCATGCCCCAGAATATCCCATGATCAATACTACCTGAAAGTGGTTACTGGTTATATTAAAAATACATAGACTATAGAGCATGATTATATTGTTACCTTCATATCCAAATAAGTATCATTTGCTGCTTCCTTCAAGAATTTATTGATTTGTTCGAAATCAAGAACGTTTTTAATAAACCTTGCAGTCTTGCAAATTTTGATATATCAATGTTCTGTCTCAAATTTAACATACTGCGTAACATTGAATACGTTCTCCATAATGCAGAACATTTATATGTCCTACTTAAGTGTTCAAAATATGCCAACAAAACATTTTCTGAAATTCTTATAACCGAATTTATTCTTTTTCGTATAAGGATTTGGATTTTTCAGGTATCAATTTATTTGCAACATTATTGGCGATTTTTCTCAATTCTGGAGGTGTCAAATCGATTTCATCAGACATAATTCACGAATTTAATGCGTAATTATAAATTTTGTATTTCAAAATTCGAAATGTACGATTCAAATTCCGTAATCTGTCAAATTATTTTCGTACCAACTGCCAAGATACAATACAAAAGTCACTAGGATGCATAATCTAAATTTTTCATTTAATTTCGACAGTTTTTCACAAAACTTGACTGAAATAGAGAAAATATCGTCTAATACTCGTTGCAGAAGGCAATTCCAACACTCATGCGTTCGAAAACTCGCTCCTTCGTCGCTCGTTTTCGAATTTCGCATACGTGTTGGAATAGGAGCCCATTCTGCAACTAGTTTTAGAATATACTATTTTTTATTGAAGCTTGTTATTATAATACTTCATCAATTCATCATCGGTTTCCTGCTCTCAGCTCGAGCTGGCATTGCTTGTAAGAACAAGCTAAAAAACATTTTAGTTCCTCCCACTAGTTCAGAAATTTCCGCACGATGTGACAGGTTTGCAAAGCCACAGCCTGTTGTGCATATCCCGCGATCTTCTGGGATAATTCGAACTTTTGAAGATTTCTTTTGAATGATTTTGACATGACACCCTCAGCCGAAATTTCCAAAACGGTATGATAGTGACATTCGATAGTTGCCAAATATTTTTCAGTTCCATCGCCAATTTCTCGTACTTATTTTTTCGGACTCCGTTCTTCCATATTTATAATATGGTGGACAAGTATTCAAGGAACCAAGTTTAAGTGCCAATGGGGGACTTAGGTCCAAGCTTCACATTATTCATAAAAATCCGTAAACTTCGACTCGGCTTTGCAAACCAGGTAATTAGAGCAAAAAATCGATATTTGTAAAGATCATCTCTGATTGGCTGAAAGTTCTTTCCTTTCTTTCTTGCTTCTCCGCACCAATTTCACCGCTTGAACTCCCCCAAAGCGGAGAATATTGGCACCATGGAACAGCTGAAAGTTGTGTTGGAACTCCTGATTCACGTCAACAATGTCAATGGACCAACGGTCTGTCACGACAAACAGTAAACAAACCGATTGTTTACTCTGTGTTTTTTCATGCAATTGTTTCATTTTTGTCTTATAAAAAGTATGCTATTATTCTGCTATCGGCTTCATCAATCATTTCTTTAGAGTATATTAAAAATTTCCTATCATGAGAATTACCAAACTTATAAGCTTAGCAACTTGGAAATTTGAGGAAAAGTAATCTTTTTCACATCTGTAGCATTCAGCATTTTCACAACCTAATAATAAGCATGCACCTGTACTATGTAATGATAATCAAGAAATCCTTTAAGAACGTGAGTGTGCTCCAGCAACATGGTTCTAATACACCGAAATTTGGTCAGTCAATACAACCTTTCCCTTGTTGCTATTCCTGTTGATTGCTTGGCATTTTGATAGAATGTTAAATTAAGCACTAGAATACTTTTCGATAATGTCCAATGTTCTAGACAGGTCGCTAGAGTTCAGCCAATACCAAAAAAGGGGAAAAAGTGCATGCCTCAAAATTATCGTCCAATATCTTTACTACCCGTTTTGTCCAAGGTAATGGAGACTGATATTAATTTGCAGATCGTAAAACACCTAGAAGAAAACAATCTCATTAGCGACAATCAATACGGTTTCCGGCGCTGTCGTTCAACGGGTGACTTGCTCACCTATGTGACTCATCTTTGGACAAACGCTATAGAAAAGCATGGGGAATCAATTGCAGTTGCCCTAGACATATCCAAGGCCTTCGACCGTGTATGGCACGGAGCATTGCTATCTAAGCTTGCATCTTACGGTCTCCCGGAAGGACTTTGCAGCTGGCTCGGAAGTTTCCTCCTTGGAAGAAAACTTTGTATTGTGGTCGATGGTGCGGAGTCTGCACTTCATTCCGTCAACGCCGGTGTACCTCAAGGCTCAATCTTGTCCCCAACTCTTTTCCTAATACATATTAATGACCTTTTGAAATCAACCAAAAATCGAATTTTGAGCTTTGCAGATGACAGCACTCTTATAGCGTCCACGACAAACGAGAAGCCTGTATCAGCGTCAACATCCAGTTCCCAACGAATTGCCCAAGCCGCGACAATCAACAAAGATCTAGAAGTTATTCTACAATGGGGTTCTGATAACCTGGTTGAATTCAATGCCTCTAAGACCCAGGCTACGGTGCTCACGAGAAAAACATCCGCAGTCGCACCCCAACTAATAATGGACAATAAAATAATAAAACCGTCTAATGGACTTAAGCTTCTAGGGGTCAACATCAATTCAAATGCAACCTGGCATGAGCACGTCTGCTCAATTGCCAAGTAAGCTGCACAGAAGCTTAGCTATCTATTTCGTGCAAAAAAATTATTCACTCCAAAGCAACTATTATTACTCTACAAGGCACAAGTTCGTCCAGCTATGGAGTATTGCTCCCATGCTTGGAGTTCAGCTCCTAAGCACTCGTTACACCTACTTGACTCCGTTCAAAAAAGAGCAGTGCGCCTAATAGATGATCCACTATTAACTGCCAACCTTCAGGGCCGGCGCTAGGGGTGAAACATTGAAGCAAATGTTTCAGGGCGCCAGCTTTCTGGGGGCGGCATTTTTTGCCAGCTGACTTGTCGATGCTTCTGATGGTAGGGCTAGGGGCTAGGGAAGATACATCGAATTACACATAGACGATCGCTGCAAACTGTTGGTCGAGTCCTCTGCAAATTTGTTGTTTGTCGTAATCGCTGCCTAGGGGGGGGGGGGGGGGTAGGAATTGACAATTTTTCCTCCCGCTTTTCGTTTCCGGAAATCTGGCAGCCCTACTAGGGGCGCGCCCGAAAATTCCTTGCTTCAGGCGGCAAACTTACTAGCGCCGGCCCTGCCAACCTTCATAGTCTCGATCACCGTAGGAAGGTTGGAGACTTATGCCTTTTTTACAGATACTACCACGGTAGGTGTTCTGCTGCCATTGCATCCATAATTCCACCAGGGGCACAATTTGATAGACAAACAAGGCTGGCCGATAGTAGTCACCGATTTGCCGTGCATCTTTCTACAGCTAGGACATCAGTGTATCAAAAGGCTTTTCTTTACCGAACTGCAAGGCTATGGAATACCCTACCACAAGATATATTTCCTTTTGGTTACAACTTACAGCAGTTCAAGACACGCACAAACCGATTTCTACTCAATTCATCTCGGGACGCTTGAAAAGGTGTTATAAGCTCAGTCTTTTCCCGAGAGATGCGTAAAAAAAAAAAAAAAAACAACTATCGGACTTTTTTCTGATGTTGATTTATGTATACCACAAAAATCTTCGAAAATGAAAAGATTGAGCTTATTCAGAGTAATTTCATCCACCCGATGAAAAAGTGTTTTTATTTGACCAAAATCTCTTCTTCGTGCCATCTTCGAAGTGGTCGAAAGAAATGTGAAATCATTCGATTGGTATCTTTCTTATTCACTATCGTTACTATATCTGTTGAATGCCTTGCAGTTATTTCATTATTATCCTAGTTATGATATTTTCGATATTATATTCACACAGGAACCTAGCAGGGTCCGTATTCTTGACAAGTGATCTTTCGGTGGGTATACGTTTGGTTTTGGTATACATAAATAGGTACAATACAGAAAACGTATACGCACCGAAAGATCACTCGTCGAGAATACGGGCCCAGTTCTATCCCTCGAAGATAAAAAAAAAATTCAGTTTCAATTTAGGAATATTTTTCCAACCACCAAAGATGAAATATCAATACACAGCAACTTCAACCTGCCACAACAAAATGTTTTGTTTTGTTTTCAACACAAAGTTAGGTTAGTTGTCGGACATCTAGAAACGTCAAACGTTTCAATCCTCGATTCAAATCTCAAACGGAGCTATATTCAGTATTCACCGGTTGAGTCAATCCAGGGTCGAACCCGAGGTTGGATGTTTATAATACGGAAATCGACATTCGACGGCGGATTTGGGCTCAACCGAGGATTGAAAATCTTTTATCATTTTCGGCGATATTACCACACAATTGGGCAAATAGGGTTGGCGTCACATGTTCGGACATAAATGTAACCCTCATACTATTATTATATTTATGTTGTAAAATTATTCATCTACACCCGTTCTATAATAATACAATTATATGTCCATTATCCGTTCCGTAATGATATCCATTACGATACAAATTTTCATTACGATACAGATTTTTAATCGATAGTATCCATTACTTTTTAATTAAGCGGCCCCCGTTTGCTACGGGGAATGGGGCTTCGAAAAGGGGAAGAACGGAGCTCCACGGTGATGCTTTTAGATTTTTTCTGCGATATCGGGAAGTATTTTAGAAAAACTTCCGAAAATCCCAAATTTCGCCGAAATCACACAATTGTCGGCGTCATAGACCTGGCCAAAGAATTTGAATTATCGCGTTGACGTTCGATATGTCCGAGGATAGATGCATAGAAATACCTGGTGTAACGACTCCTTACTGAAAATCGTGACCAAAATTTGTAGATCAAAAACGGCACTCTAAATTTGAGTTCTCGTTTTACTTCCAGAATAGGTAATCCGCAATATTTTATCGGTCGTGGCGCTACTGCGGCAATGGAAAATAGCGCGACCCCTTTCGGGAGAACTGAAAAGTAGTTCAAGAACTCAGATTTTCGATCGACAAGAAAGTCTTGAACAAAATATAATCAGTGCCAACACCAGGTATTCTATGCATCTATGTCCGAGGTATAACGTCATTTTTCAAGATGCATATTTTTCGAATTTAAGTGCTATTTGGAGATAAGTATTCGGTCGATTATCGAAGATTGATGTATATTTTTACTTTTCAGCTGAAATTTCAGCAGGATAGATCATTTTGGAAGCAAGACCGAATTGTTCACATTTCTGGTTAGGTATAGCCTTGAAACGGAATAAATATAATATTTATAGTTCTTCATCATTTATCGGGTGTAGATAAATAAGCGTATGCAACTCTCATCTAATGGTTATCGCATAAACCATATGAAATTCACCTCTGGCTCATTTCGTATCCCGGTTGCCTAATGTTACCGACACAACCAACCACGTCGAAAAGCCGAATGATTTTATATAAGTTACAGGCGTAACTTCAGGATTCTGTCGAACTTCAGGATTCTGTCGGTAACTTATACAAGCAACAAGTGCCATTTGCACCTTATAAACATATAACAGGTATTGAAAAAAAACTTGATATATTAGCGAGGATGGTTAATTATCACAGTCTAAACAAAAGATATGTTCCGAGAAATAAACTATAAATAATAAAATATATAATACAGACATAATGTCATTTATTGTCACCTAATCCTACATTTTTTTCGACACATTCTTTTAAATTGTGGGGCGCGCTTTCTTCTGCTTTCTGGAAATTCCGCTGGTAAGTCTTCTACTTCCAGTCACCTAAAATAGTAATTATTTTGTGTTTGAAATGCTCATTATTCGATTTCATATTTATTTAAATTACTTGCATGGTATAGGTTGAAAAGTTGTATTTTTTTATAAAAATTAGTAATCACTATACCTACTTGAGTACACCTGCGACTTCGTTCGTGTCGAATTGATCATTTGTAATGGTGATGATAATATTGTTATATTTGAGGGGCGTATTCACCCTCTTCGAATTTTACATTCGAGAAACCCCTCCTTATCGAACCTCTACACCCCACAGTTTATCCGTTTGCAAAAAATCAGCTTCAAAACGTCAAGCAGTTTAAGCAGAATCGACATTACTCTTAGGCCATATTTTATGAAACACCCTGTATACATTTTTGAAAAATCTTAGAATATGTAAAAAAAAACAAAATATATGTGTTTGAGGGGTTTTTTCGGAAACTTGACCGTTTTTGAATAAAAATATTGTGATATTTGAGGGGTGGTTTCATCCCCCTGGAACTAGAATTTCGATAAATCCTTCTTACGTTGAGTGGTTTGAGCAGGATCGTAATTAATCAGTGAGTCAGTCAGTCTGGAATTTTTTATATTGGTAAGATCTTCCGAGAATAGAAACTGTTATCATGAACAAGACAGACAATTGAATTTTGCATTTTGTCTAGTTTAACTAGTGCTCACATGCTCATGCCTGTTTTATACAGACAATTTTTTCGTAAATTTCATCGCGAAGTCTCTTCGCAACAAACAGCGCAGGCAACAAAACTTGACGAATGCAAAACACACAAAAGGATCAGAACGCTTAAAATTCCAACCGAAAATAAGTACTTGATTAAACATACCTCAACTTCCGATTTGATGCTCACATTTGTTTTGAATACATTAATTACAAGCATACACAGGATTGATGTTGTTATTGCTATTAGGTAACAGTTCCATGCAAGTTATATCAAAGGTGAAATATTTGATGAAAAATACCGCAAATTGTGTTCTTCTCTGTCCATAACAAGAAACTGCTTTTACCTACAGCTTGTTGAGTTTTTCATAGAATATTTTAGCATGCTCGTGTGAATTGTGATGTGAATTTAATTGAGCATAAATGTAACTAACAATAAACTATATATAATAATGTTTCTTCTATGAAGTTACAAAAATAAATACCTCAAGTGTTTCTCTGTAATCAAAGTTTATTTTAAACTTATTATTTACAGTAAATACAATAAATGTTACCTGTAATCAAAGAAACGACATTTAAGTGTATTCTTTGATGATGTAACTTCTTATAACTCAAAATTAGAAAAACAATAACTTTGACAATCAATTATTAAATGACATCAGTGATCTATTTAAAATCATGTGAAAAATAATAATTCCATAGAATCAAATGAATGATATTTTTTTACATCTCCCCTCCAAAGAGAAAAAAAATTTTTTTCAACAAAAAAATTTTTTTTTTTTTATCATTTTCCCTATGAACTGATCAGCCTGTTGGGTTTGGAATGAGTTTCGATATGTGGAATAGGTTCGATTATGTTTTTCTGTGTCCTGTATCTATTTCATAAATAGATTTTGATAATTTGTTCAAAACTTTGTATGGTCCAATTTTTAATTCCTCCAATTTCTTTCGGTTCAACCGGTTTCCATTTTCTACAAAAACTAAGTCTCCAACATTAAATTCATAATTTCTCCTCTTTTTATCGAACAATTTCTTATTGTAATTGTGAGATTTAATAGTATTTTCCAGAGCAATCTTTCTATCTTCGAACAAATCGCGTTGTGTTTTTTCTTGATATAATTCCATTGGTAAAATTGTAACATTTTTTCCTTCCATTAAATATGTAGGTGTGAAACCTGTGACCGTATGTTCGGTTTCATTATATTTTCTTATACATTCCTGTGCTATTGTTGTCCATGCAGATTTGATCCGTTTTTCATTCATTCTACATCTTATTTTATTTATTAATGTTTGATTCAATCTTTCATTCAAACCGTTTGAGAAAGGTGAATTCACAGCTGTGAAAACAATTGGTATATTTTTTTCTTTTAAGAATTTCTTAAATTCCTTGGAATTTATTCCTGGATATTGATCAGATAAGATCATTCCAATTTCGTTGTTATCAGTCACCTGTCTAACCAGTTTTATAAAATCATTAGAGCTCTGTGTTTTTGATGTCAAAATATAACCGTATCGTGTGAAATGGTCAATCAAGAGATGTAAATACCTTTTAGTAGATCTAGATCCACCAAATCCACCAATTGTGTCAATGGACATTATTTCAAAAGGCTTCTTGGCAGGTCCTAAATGAGACATCAATCCAATTTTAGTTTGTCCTCTTGATTTGTTCTTAATGCAGATCTCACAGCTACCACATATTCTCTTTATGTTTCGTGTCAAATTCTTCGCTGTAAAAAATGGTGTAATTTTGCCTTGCATTTGAGTAATTCCTATATGGCAGTAATCTTCATGTATATTTTTTATAAGTTTCACACTGAAATCTTCTGATAAAATAATTTTTTCTCGTTTGTTTACTTTTTTATGGTATATTCGGTGTTTCAATATCAGTTTTTCTTTCTTTTTTTGTAAGTCTTCATTTTTCTGTTGGTCCATTAGAATATCTTTCATTTTTATTAGGTTCACAATTTTCAACTGTTCATCTTCATTTTCATGTGGTTCTAATACTGGGTTTCTACTTAAACAGTCAGCTTCTAGATTGTATTTTCCTGGAGAGTATTTTATTTGAAAATCATATTGCGATAAGTAGTAAGTCAAATCACCCAAGTCTTCATCCGTTCTAGCTTTTAAGTTCATATTTTCCAAAGGTTTGTGATCCGAAAAAACCGTAAAAGATCGTCCGATGAGCCAGAATTGCCAATATTTAACTGCCTCTTTTATAGCTAGGCATTATATATATATATATATATATATATATATAGCTAGGCATTCCAAATATATGGCTTTTTTTCTTTTTTGTACTTCATTTAGTTTTTTAGAAAAGTAAGCCACTGGTTTCAATTCTTTATTTGGTTGTTCTTGTTTCAGAACAGCTCCTATGCCTTGCAAACTAGCATCTGTGTACATGAATATTGGCAACTGTGGATCGAATATTTCCAGAACCGGTCGAGAACAAAGTATTTTTTTGATTTTTTCAAAGGATTCTTGACATTTATCTGTCCAAATAAATTTTTGTGCCTTTCTCAACAAATTATGCAGTGGATCCAATATAACTGCTATGTTTGGTACATATTTATTGTAGAAATTTATTTTTCCCAAAAATTGTCTCACGTTTTTCTGTGTTTTTGGAACAGGAAAATTTCTGATAGAAATCAGATTATCTTTCACTGGACATATTGAATTATTCCTAATCACATGGCCCAAATATTTCACTGAGTCCGATGCGAATGTGCATTTCGTAAATTTCAATCTGAATCCTTCTTTTGAAATCACTTCTAATAATTGTTCTAAATGATCAATATGCTCAGAAAAAGATTTCGAAAAAATCAAAATGTCATCGATATAATTGACTGTGAAATTTGTTAATTTATATTTTCGAAGTATACTACTCAATATTCGCTGAAAAATGGCTGGTGCTGTTTTCAAACCGAATGGTAAACATGTCCATTGATAATGACCCTCTTGTGTAACAAACGCGGTTTTTTGTCTATCTTCGGTTCGTAGGGGAATAGACCAAAATGCAGAATTCACGTCCAATGACGAAAAAAATCTGCAATTCCTTGTTTTTACCATTAGATCGTCAATTAATGGAAAAGGTTGTGACTGAGGAACAACAATTTTATTGAGATCACGAAAATCGATGCACAATCTCGATTTTCTATTATCTTCCCGTTTAAATGCTAGGGTAACTGGAGCGGCAAAAGGGCTGTATGATTCTTCAATTAAATTTTTTTCAAATAGTTTCGATATTTGATGTTCTATTTCTTTCTTGTCTTCAATATTGCATCTATATGGTCTTTTACTACAATATTCATCAATTATCAAGTCAATTCGAGCTTCATAATCTTTAACCGTACCTATGTCATATTTATCCTTAGCGAAAATTGAACTATAATTTTCAATAAGTTCATTTATTTTTGCTTTCTGCTGATAATCTAAATGATTTACCGTTATATTGAAATTTGAAACATCAACATTTTCATTAAAATTTACTTTGCAATCTTGTTCTTGTTCTTGATTTTTATAAATTCTATGCTTACTTGATGTTTCCTCTATATCTCGAGGATATTCCTGCTTAAACTCTCGCTCCATAATAGGTTTATCAGCTATCAATTCATAATTTTCGTCTTCAATCTTTTTCTTAGGAAAATCCGATATTTTCTGTTTGATTTCTAAGTTTTCGTTTTGAATCAATTTGAATTTTTTTATCATGTCCAAGCCAATAAGGAAATCATATTTGAAATCTTCTTTTTTTATTACAAATAAATCAACTTCTTCTTCTATATCAAAAATTTTTGCTTTCATAGTCACCATTCCATTAGTTTTTTTCACACCATTAATAGTCATCAAATCTGCATTTTGTGTATCATCCATTTCTTCGGTTTTTAATTTTAATAATCTTGAATTAATTAGAGAAACATTCGAACCAGAGTCGTATATTCCAAATGTTTCTAGGTTATTATTCAGCAGCAGTTTGACCTCTATCAATGGTGGCACTTTTAGTTTTTTTGGTTAGTATTCAGTTCAGTTTCAATCTCAGAGTTATTTGTATACTTAATGTTTTGTTTTTTCTCTTTTCTATTTTCGACCTTGAACCAACATGAAGATTCAGGATGGTAACGCGAACCTCTATTTAATTTTGAACAAATTGCACATGGTACCTTCATTTCATATTGTTTCTTACTATCTAAACTCGTATTTTTTTCTTTTCCAAAACTTTTCTTTTTCATCAAATATTCATATTTATTTATTTCACCAAAAAGGTCCTCGGTTTCTACCAAGTTTTCTCTATCTATCTTATTTAATATAAATCGTGGTAAACCTGCTGCTATGAGATCAATTAAAGTTCCTGTGTCTATGGACATTCTCACCTCCAACAAAAGTTTCTCCTTCTTTGTAGCATAGCTCAGCAATGAACCTTCCGTGTATTTAAAAGACAACGCATATGTCACCGGGCTCCATCCTTTGTTAACATATGTTTCACAAAACTTTCCTCTCCATATTCTCTATTCCGAATTCACAGTTAATTTCATTTTCATCGAACTATACCAGTCCAAACATGGTCCTTCCAGAAACCATCTGAGAATTTCAATTTTCTTCTCATCCTCTGTTACTTCAAACCGCTCACATTCCCTTTCAAAAGAATCCATCCATTGATTCGCATTGGGGTTTTTGCTCGTAAATTTTTCAATGATAAACTTTTCTGATAAATATCTCAAATTTTGGCGTCCGGTATTTTGTTCTTTTTCTACTAGCTTCTCTAGTATTTGCGTGAGTTTATCAGCACTTTTTGCTTTCGAAACATTCAGATTTCCTTCTGCTTCAATTTCTTCCAAAAAACAATCACCAAATTGCATATTTCCATTATCATCTATGTAGGTATCTTCCAATTCTTTTGTTAAATTAATCCAAATTTTTCTTGTTTGCCATCTCTTCTTGAGTGTACTACGCACTTTTTTATATGCATCTGCAGCAGTAACAGCTGTGTGAAGATTTGCTGATTGTAATTCGTCTGGGATACCAAAGGTTTTATTATTTTGCGTAGAAATTGAGACTATACACATCATATTTGATTTCCCATCTTCAGATGGTTTTATCATGAATTCAAACAATAACTTCTCCATTTTTTCTCCAGAAATGTCGTTTTATAATAATGTTTCTTCTATGAAGTTACAAAAATAAATACCTCAAGTGTTTCTCTGTAATCAAAGTTTATTTTAAACTTATTATTTACAGTAAATACAATAAATGTTACCTGTAATCAAAGAAACGACATTTAAGTGTATTCTTTGATGATGTAACTTCTTATAACTCAAAATTAGAAAAACAATAACTTTGACAATCAATTATTAAATGACATCAGTGATCTATTTAAAATCATGTGAAAAATAATAATTCCATAGAATCAAATGAATGATATTTCTTTACATATATTTTAGGTTTATAAAAGACAAGCAGCCCGTCCCACCTTCGCCCGGGTAGGAATTTGTTGATCCACGCGGCTCTTTTATAGATATGCATGTCCCCCTCTCGCACTCCCAAATAGTGCATAATTTTGGAAAACATCTGATTACCATAAACAGGTAATAGCAAGTCAATCTTGAGAGATGGATATATGCTATCGCAATTTTTTTGATAGAACTATTTGAGAGGTGCATTTCCGTCATACATTGTATCCACGTAAGTTTTACGGTTTTTGCAGCGCACGTGAAAATAGCTGATTATGGCTGATTCTTTTGTAATTATCGAAGTTATAGTAGGTATCCTCAATTTTTTCGGGTGAAAAGTATAATCTATGGCCCTATGTCATTCAGGGATAATGTAGCTTTCTAAGGGTGAAAGAATTTCTGAAATCGGTCCAGTGCTTTTTGAGCCAAGTCGTATCAAACACACAAAAATACAAATCTTTCCTCGTTATAATATAAGTATAGATTACCCTCAGTAGAATATTGGTAAAGTTTTGGTAAATTCTCCAAAGTTACTAGGTTCATTTTGGTTATGAAATAAGCAATATTAAAAAATATGCAATATTGCGATAACTGAATGCACTTGTTTGATAAAACCACTACTCGCATGTCGCAAAATAGTTAAGTTACAGACAAACTAAGAATTACGTCGGCAACTTATTATTACGTGTTCGGCATCGCTCGGAAAACCGATTGTGTTTTCTGGTCGGTAACATATGAATATGCATCCCGGTTTACACTCGTTATGCATATACCTTGAAGGAATTGCTTCAGTTTTTGAAAGTAAAAGGTGAGGCTTCTTTTTATAAATATGGCCTATTGTGTACCTCATTTGATGATTTTCAATCGTTATTACCTCCCCATGAACAGCTATATTCGCCGTTGAATACACTCGATTGCATGTGAGCTTCACTACTTTAGGTGAATACTTTTTTGTCATTTCAAAACATCACAAATATTCGGAATAGTGTTCACAACAACCAATTATTTATTTCAATTTATTTTCGAACGGTAGAGTATAATTGGATATCATCTATCACATTTCCACAAATCATTCCGGGGTGTATTTTTCCATAATACAGACACAAAAAAGTTATAAGGCTCCTGAAATTTCCACCTGCTCACTGCTCGAGTATGAATTTCCAACAGCCTTAATAAAAACTTTTGATTGAATAGAAATGTAGATAATCGCGTCATCTCACCAATTCATTGAAAAATTTGATATTGTTGCGGTGTCGATGAAATGAAAATTGGACTTATTATTTTTGGAAATATAGTACCTAATGCAAAAAATCCACAGACATAATCTCAACTGCTCTAGTTACAAATACAGTTGCCGTGTCATTTTGACATAATCAAAAAATGTATCTCCAAAACGGCGGACTTATTTACTGAAGAACCAGCAAAATTTGTTACTAAACTACCCAGCCGAGGAATAACAGAAGCGTACTTACCATATTCATTTTTATGCGAAGAGTTGACCATAGAACTCTTTTTCCGCACTGGACCTTCCAATATATGATCTGATGTTACAGATGTTTTTCTATGCCTAGATGGTGACTCGAATGCTGGATTGTCTATTCCTATAATGCTCACTCGTCTATTAGATGATGGTGGTTCAACCAATGGACTTTGAGTATTATTTCCAGGTATTTCTGAAGAAGAAAAATTACTTTTTATCAAATGAAAACGAGGATGAATTAAACAGCACAAGTAGAGATCGATACAGAAAATTTTGGGGGTAATTTCGAGAATTAATGACACAGTTGAGTAGGTTTTCGATGACAATGATAATGATATACATACACTATTATATTACTCCCGGAAATATTTCCCATGGATGTAACCCTCCTTTTCGAAATTTCATCGCAACTTTTACGAACAACTAGATATAATCGCTTTGGGATATCTTCTAAGGTCCAGCGTTATAAAAGGCACGTTCAATCGGCGGTTACTCAACGGGGGTTGGAATTCAACCCTCGATAAAAAAAAAGTTCAGTATTATAAGGGACGGTTTTATAAAAGGCGAACCGAGGATTCAACCGTGCGCCAACTACCAGATAGTGAGGAATTTGGTTGTTGACGCAACGGTTGAATCCTCGGTTGGCCTTTATAATACACTAAACCAACGAGTTCTTGTAGACTTCTGAATTTTTTGTCCAGTCATCACATTGTGCATAAGATAGCTACAGTTAAAAGCTTATCAAATCGTTCCTTTAATTTGAGCAACCCGGAATTCCAAAACGAAAATAATGATAGAATAAAGGAGATTCTATCACGAAACAACTACCCTAACTATTTTTTGATAAAAATAAAAAGGTTGAATAATAATGATATTCGGCAAACTGCCGGTACATCGATACCATTTCATTTCAGATTTCCCTATGTACCAGGAATTTCAGAGGGAATCAAACGTATTTTTAATGAATATGATTCAGCCGTCAGACCGGTGTTTTATACCCTAAAGATTGTTAATTCATTATTCTCAAGAGTCAAGGATCCTGTCCCTAAACTGCAATGTTCCAACCTCATATACCTTGTTCTGGATGTGGTGCATGTTACATAGGACAGAACAAACCAGTAAAATATGACTGCGTGGAGAAGAATAGGAGTGCAACTGAGATGACGGCACTAGCTCGTAATCATTTTGACAGTGGACATAGTTGTAGTTTTAGTGATGTTTCTTTACTAGACAGAGAAGTGAACTATAAAAAACGGTGTTTAAGTGAGATGATACAAATTAGTTTACATCGAACCATCAACAACAGAGTGGATACACAGGGACTTAGCTTATACAGGGTCTTTCACGAGGAACCTCACCCATATTTATACGGGAAACTACTGAACGTATTTTCATGAAATTCAGCACTTATAAGTATTTCACGATGCTGATGAAATCTAAAATATTTTCAAGGCATGAGCACCTTCGGTTTTTCCGGAAATGACGTCAACTTCCGTTTTTCAAATTAGAACACCATTTTTTTTATTGCAGAAATAGATTCCTTAGAAAATTTCAAGTTATTTTGATGTAACATTTTTCAGTTTTGGTTGGAAAATTTTCTCTGAGCGGGAAAATTCGAAAAAAAAATCGAAAATAGAGCTCCGCTGAAACAAGAATAACTTCGAGGTTTTTGGATGAAAAATTTTCATTTTTGGGATTTTTCAAGATGTAAAATTGATGTATCCACTTTGAAAATCGAAATCACGATTCATGATACAGGGGGTGAAAAAATCGCTTTCAAAGTTAGGGATGACACAATCGTGAAAAATCAATTTTTTCAAATTAGAACCCCATTTTTTCGAAAAAAAAATCGAAAATAGAGCTCCGCTGAAACAAGAATAACTTCGAGGTTTTTGGATGGAAAATTTTCATTTTTGGGATTTTTCAAGATGTAAAATTGATGTATCCACCTTGAAAATCGAAATCGTGATTCATGATACAGGGGGTGAAAAAATTGCTTTCAAAGTTAGGGATGACACAATCGTGAAAAATCAATTTTTTCAAATTAGAACCCCATTTTTTTATGGCAGATATTGAATCTACGTTAAAAAATAATGTGAGTGTATGCATCACACCCTTGCCCTAAAATGGATATTTTCTGAGTTAATATATTTCGGAAGTATTAAGTGTTTTCAGATTTATTGCAAAAATCAACGTTTTAAATAAAAATTATTTTATTTCACAAATTCGGTACATTACACTTAAAACCTAATAAGTAATACTGATTATTTCTCAATTATTAAAAAAAAAACATTAATGTCAATGTACGAAATGTTCAAAATGCTCGCCGCGAACGTCTTGGCAACATGCTAATCTGGTGTAGAGTTGTCTTCTAACGTCACTCAACATTTCTTCTCAGTAATGGTTTCTGCTAACTTTCTTCATATCAAGAAATAAGTATTGAGTGTAATGTATCGAGTTTGTGAAATAAAATAATTTTCATTCAGAATGTTAATTTTTGTAAAAAATCTGAAAACACTTAATATTTCCGAAAGAGTTGAAGATAGGTATAGGACATTGTACGTGAATTATGTCTAGAATTTTCTGAAGAATCCAAAAAATTGATAATATACATATGCATTTGGTATGAGAAATTTGGTATTGGCCACGGTCACATGGAACACCCTATATAATTTTATTTTCTTGAAAAATATGCGCATGTAAAATTACAAATCGACGTGTTCGAGCGGTTTTCCCAACACGCCCTCATTTATTCGTTATCGAATTTATTCCATTTGGCTGTTACACTCTGTATATTCAAACTCAATGCTTGTATCAAGGGCGGTCCTACGGGGGGGGTAAAGGGGGTAATTACCCCCCCCAGAGCACTACAACCAGTTCGATTTTAAAAATTTTATTTATAAAAAACTAACAAAAAAAAATTTTTATAGTCTTTTCAATTGTTCATTCAATTATTACCCCCCCCAGGAAATCAGCCTAGGACCGCCCTTGGCTTGTATTGAATATTTATACATCAAAAATTTACACTATTTTCGTTAACTATTTAGCCCACAGTATTGCCTTCAAAAATATTGAACCAGCTTCTCAGAAAGAAGAAAAATATAGTCCACTCCGAAATAGAAATTATACGATCAATTAGAACATCTTTGTTTCATTTAGTTTCATCGGTACCTACCATAATTTCATAAAAAACACCCTGTAATTTTGTGAATATTCTCTTATAAGAACACAAACTGCAGGTTCATACAGATTTGAATCCATAATCCATGCAAACATTTGTGCTACAAAACTACCCACCTTACCTATTCGAATTCCTGATGGGGTTGCAACCCTCTCCAGGGGGTTTCTAGTAGAAACAAGCTTTGTATCATGTCCCCCTGTCATCAAAAATCGATCTGTCTGAGTGTTTTCACAAATTCTGATTCGTTGTTGAGTTATTGAGGGTGGACAATTTTAAATGACACACCCTATATGTAGGTAAACAAGTACATAGTTCAATTAGTTTAGTCTTGCAATGATCTATAGGTAAGAAGAAATGATTTTTATATAATGTCCATCCACAAATTTCTATATAACTATACTCCATTTCATCATGTATATTTTGAAAATGTTATAGTCATCATTCTATCAGATAAGTTCGCAACGTTGCCCTCTCGACAAGAGGTCGTAGTATTCATCAAAATGTTTATTTATCTACTCCCATAGAATCATATCCATTATTCGATTGATTTTGAGCTGTAACAGTATCTATCTATAAACCAATAGCATGAGTTACATTAACTCACACCTATAACACAATCTAACAAATATTTCGTATGAGAAGCATGCGCACTCACTCTAATACAAATAGGAAAAATGAAATTGTTAACGAAAAGAATAAAAAGGGAGGATAAATCGGGAACTCTATTTCATACATCAAGTTTACGTTCTCGCCATTCATTTCTGCATTTCCTCTGATCTGAATATCCAAAAATTGCATTTGAAAAACGTGAATTTTTGACGTTTTCTACGCGATTCGATTCTCGACGACCACAGAGATCGAAACCTGTGTCACATTGGCACAACGTCTCTGAAATTATTTCGACTTTCACCACTTTGCCAACCTGCGTCAGTTTTTAATGAAAAAACTTGATGAAACTAAATCTTGACCAACCGGGATACTTTATAAAAGTGAATTTTCCTATTTTAGTGAATGGAGTATTCATATATTGATTGTGAATACTCAATATCCTTAATAAAACTAAATTCGAAAACGTACCTATCACTGAAACAAATGGATAGTTTAATTACGAATATATGCCTACTAATTATGCCATTAATAACCCCATTGAACGAGCAATAAAAGGGTCATATTCAGTGGAAATTGATCTTTTTAATATACCTATCTATTTTGAGGCAATGTGTCTTGACTAGAGCCCGCAACGGACGGCGAGCGATAATATAATATATATTATAGCTTTGCATTGACATATGTCATTTTAGTATGGAAAAATATCGTAATATATCGCTTGGATGAAAATATAAATATATTTTTCCATACTAAAATGACATATGTCAATGCAAAGCTATAATATATATTATCTTATCGCTCGTCGTCCGTTGCGGGCTTTAGTGCTAGCTTCGTTTTTTTTATAATGTTTCAATGGATCTCAACATAGAATATTGTTTTTTTGTTTGTTGTGACATCAAAATTGATCAGACAATATTGTAATTATGGTGAATTGGTTCTGCTGTTTGTATAAGGTAAATGAATAATCTCGATACGCTACGAAAGATGGTGACTGCAACCGTAAACGTTCGAAATTTGACTGTTTCCTCTGCTAAATTGGCCCATAGCATTCAAATCTTACTGATAAAATATTTTGCATCTATACAAAATTTCTTCAGAAGTTTTTCAGTTGTTTTCAACTCTTTGATTGTGGGATCTTCAATTTATAAGACGAACGAGAAGAACAGGTTGATTTCAATTACTGAGATTATCAAACTAGTTCATAACATTAGGAGCAGATCCTGTATGGTCGACAAATGGAAAGAATAATCTCAAATTTATTCTATATTCCGAGCAAACAAACAATTTTTATAGTGCTCTCGTCCTCTATTGAATAAAGAGGACTCTAGATATGATCTATGAAATAGGTTTCAATTACTTTTTCATGAACAAAAATGCTAAAATGTCACGTTTTCCATTATGAAGTGCATTTAAATTCGTTCTTGAGATTTAAGGTTTATTTGAGGACATTTGAGGAATATTACGTAAACAATTGTCTTTATGGTAACCGTGCAATATGTTACATATTCTACAAGTACTATTCATTTTATTCGAAGCACTGGAGGGAGACGTAGGAAATCTCATCGCAGGTACTACTTAATATTCAAGAACAGAACGTACTTTCGGAAGGGAAATGAATAAAGTATTCAGTTGGAGGAAGAGTGTCTGCAAATAAGGCCACGTTCAATGAATTCCTTTTGTTCGAAATGTATTCGAAGTTTCTTCGACCTTATGAATAAAGAAGGTATACCGGGTGTCATCAAATAAGTAGAGGAGAGTCGGGAATTATGGAATATAATTTTTATTTTTTCAAATATTTTTATAAAATGGATTTAAATATAGAGGGGGACTGACTAGTAACAGATTATATTCGTAACAAGTAAAGGGTTTTCAATAAGAGCACCTTATCGAACCGCAATACAGAAATTGGTGGAAAAATTTAAGTTGAAGAGTGAAACCCGTCTACGTCGATCAAGAACAGCCGAGAATATTGCTGCTGTTGCCGAAAGCGTTGAAGAAAACCCATCTTCGTTTATTCCTTGTCGTTCTTAGGAATTAGGCATGATTAATGATTTTTATGGCCGGAATTGGATGGTATTGGATCTGTACAACGTTGACTGTGAGCAAAAAATTGATCCTTCATGGGGAAAGTTTCCGGACCGTGTTATCCCTCGAAGAGTTGATCACAATTGGCCACCGAGATCTTGTGATTCAACATTTCCGACTTCTTCCTTTTGGGCTTTGTGAAAGAGAAGGTATACTTCAAGATCTCAAAGATGGAATTCGATAGGCTATCGAGGACATAGGGCAGCCACTTTGCAATTTGGTTATGTAAAATTTTATGAGAAGGATATGGTCCTCTAGTCGTGGTCATTGGGTTGATGTTATTTTTCCTTAATAACGGCATGCCTTTCTCTTTATAATGAAATAAACAACCGATCATTTATTGAAAAATTGCATTTTTCTCCGAATGTCAAAATAGCACATCTTATTGGAGTTCAAAAATGAATTGGAAAGGGTCTTGGATATTTACTTTTCATATTTTGACTTCTGGTCTTTTTCAGTTGAATCTCGCAGAACAAAAATCTTAGCGGTTCTGAAACACGGTAAAAATTCTCCAGATCCAAGTAGTTATCGTCCTCTTCGTTTATTGAGTGTCCCTTTCAAAATTTTGGAACCATTGATTCACATTAGGATTGAATCATATGTTGAAGATGTTTGTCAGAATTGTCAGGGAGGTTTAAGGAAAAATAGGAATTGTTCTGATCAGGTCCTTAGTGCACTTCCATTGAATGAGGTTTCCATAAGAAGTTATAATAGGAACTGCATTCGTTGATTTATCATCGGCTTAGGATACTGTATGGAGAGATGGATTTTTTTTAAACTTCCTAATCAATTGGATTGTGGAATAATGGAATTGGTCTTTCTGATTCAGATTATGATGACTGAATAACTGAATTATAATAATATACATTCACCACCAAAAAGTTCACGAATTCGTATTTTAGATCTCAAAAAAAAAAGAGGAGTGCGGTCTGGCTTAAATTATTGAATTTGTGTGCCCTCTTGATTGATTGATTGATTGATTGATTTACTGACGGACAAGAGACCGGGTTAGCACTTGGCCTCCCTGTGACACTACGACCAGCTTGGGTCTATTGTATCACTCTTTCGTCAGTGGTTCCTCACGAGAATAGGTTCGTGTCCTTTATCAGGTTCAGTAGCCTGTTTATGAGGTTTTTCGGATTCATTCCCATTTCTGGGTTGATTTCTCCGAAGATTCTGTGACGCCTTCTTCCTAGGGCGTCGCATTCAAAGATTATGTGAGAGGCTGTTTCTTCCTCTTCACCGCAAAGTCTGCAATCCACAGGTTCTTCAATTATTCCTATGGTGTTCAGATGTTTCCTAAGGCCGCAGTGTCCTGTCAGCAGACCTACTATTATACGTGCCTTTGTTCTGTTTAGATTCAAAAAGTCAGCCGTCAAGGTTTGGCTTATGTGTCCTACCATGACTTTGCTGTGTGTTTGCCCGTCGCTCTGTTCCCAGTGTTGTCGGTGTCTTTGTTTTATCCACTCCTCAATCAGGGTCCTGCATCGGTTTTTGCTGATTCCAAGCACAGGTTCTGGCCCTGTGAATGGCGTTTCAGATGCTTGTCTTGCTAATTGGTCAGCTTTTTCATTGCCCGCTATACCCCTGTGACCTGGCACCCACATCAAAGTGACCTTGTTGTGTTTTGCCAGCTCCTGAAGGTCCTGGAGGCATTCCCAGACGAGTCTAGACTTTATCTGTGTCGAGTTGAGGGCCTTGATGGCGCTCTGGCTATCAGAGAGAATGTGGATGTGTTTTCTTTGGTAGCCACTTTCCAGGTTCTTCTGTATGCATGTTCTAATCGCATATGTTTCAGCTTGAAATATCGTGGCGTGTTTGCCGAGAGGTATTATATAATCCCTTCTTGGCCTCACTCCATGTATTCCCGCTCCTGTTCCTTCATCTGTCTTTGAACCGTCTGTGTACCAGACTATTTCTGCAGATGATTGTGATTCTATACTCGAGTCCCATCTGTTCCAGTCGAGCTGTGTTTTGAATGGTTTATCGAATGAGTATAGGGGTTGCATGTAGTCTGAAATCATATCGAGCTCGGCTACATCAGCTACATGAGTGATTCTGGTGTGCCCAGTTGTGCGGCTTCTCCAGTTTTTTGTTTGAATCAGTCTGTACGCACCCAACCTGGCCTCTCCCTTGACCTGTATGTCAAGGGGTGAGAGGTTAAGGATGACCTCCATAGCAGCTGTTAGAGTGCTATTTATTGCACCTGTGATGCAGAGACAGGCAAGCCTCTGGATTTTCCCGAGGTTGGTTTTTGCCTGTCTCTGATTTGTTTTTGGCCACCACAGGAGTGAGCCATAAGTGATTCTGGGTCTTATAACCGCTGTGTAAAGCCAGTACATGGCTTTCGGTTTAAGTCCCCAAGTTTTTCCAAAAGCTCTCCTGCACATCATAAGTGTCGTTTTACTTTTGTTGATTACATGATGTAGATGCGGGTTCCAGGTTAGTTTCTTATCGAGTGTGCCCTCTTACTGAAAATCAAAATATCAGACACGTCTGAGTCACGCAGTTATGTGAATGGTATTCTGGAGAAACGATAATGTATCTACAATTTACCTAGAATATGTGATACAAGGACTAGTAACGATAGAATTCAGTTGGAAATCAAATTGATGAATGTTTCTTTATTGATCTCTATATAAGACCAAATCAAATCAATTTTATATATATGATAGATACCCAAATTTTATATAGGACACGTCAGAAATAAGCAACAAGTTTAGGTAATACACATAAAACTACATCTAAATTCTTCAAGTGAGTACAATTCGTTCCCTATCAGACACACCTTCACTTCCCTCTTGAACTGTTGGAGAGATCCACAATCTTTCAGATTCCTCGGAAGATAGTTGAACGATTTGGTTTCAAGAACATCCATGGATTTATCAGACATTACCAATTTTTTAGATGGAGTCGCAATTAGATCTCTAGCTCTTGTGTAGTGGTCATGTTTCTCACAATTTTGAATTAAGTGGTCTGTTTCGGTTGTTATAAACATATTTCAGCAAAGAAAATGCAAACAGTGAGTATGTCGAAAGAAGCAAAACGTCCCCTGCAGTAAAATTTCGGTGAATCATGCCTTCCTTTATCCCCAGAATGACTCATAGAATCCTCTTCTGAGCCACAAAAAGTCCTCTTCCCGCCGAAAATGACCCCCACTGATTGATTCCGTACGACAGTCTACTCTCGCCATGAGCAACCTAAAATGTTCGGAGTTCGCTCATAGGCAGAACAGATTTAAGATTCAAAAGTTGATAACAAACTGAGTTTAATTTCTTGATCAGATCATCACATGGTCAATCCAAGTTAGGTGTTCGTCAAAATTTACTGCAAGAAATTTTACATTTGCTCTCCGGTCAACTATAGTATTCACTGACATATCAATATCTATATGATTTTTATTTTGTTTGTGATGGAATCTAGTATAGCTCGTTTGACCAAGATTAAGGTATAGTTTGTTTTGATTGAACCACCTTGATAGTCCCCTCATCATCACAGGTCCCATGTTCGATCCCTGTGGTACCCCGACCGTCATCTCCACATTTTCAGATCTGTATTTGGTTCCCCTGTTTCCTCGGTGTCAACGATCCCAACATACTGCTGTCTACCCTGAAGATAGGTAGCAATCCACTTCAATGGAGGTCCCCGAATGCTATAAGCCCAAAGTTTTTCCAACAGAAGCTGATGGGGAACGTAATCAAATGCCCTGCTTAAGTCGCCAAGATTGCAGCAGGGCATCTGCCCTCCTCCATCTCCAGCAATATTTAAAAATAGATCTCCTGCAGTGCATTCTCCGTAGAATGCTCAGGTCTGAACCCGTATTGGTTTTTAACTAAAATCTTCTGCGAATCCAAATAATCTATCCAGCATACATATTTCGAATACTTTTAAAACACATTATGCCAAAGCGATTGGTCTATAGTTTTTTACCTGTTTTATGCTATCTTTTGTATGAATCGGGATTACCTTATTTAGTTTTAGTCTATTTGGGAATCTACCCTCTCTAAGGGATCTAGGTGAGTGAGTACAGTTATTATTGAACCCGAAATCTTTCTGAGGATCGCAACAGGAACGTCATCTGATCCTCCTGTCAAAAAGTTCAATAACTTCATAATTGCTCATTTTCTGCTTCCTTTCGTGAATTCGGCAAATTTCAGTTATTTTCTGAGATTCGCAGTTTGTAGTGATTTCGATTCAATCGAATTACATTCATTTAAAACTTCCATTTGTGCGAATTATTTCGAACAAAAAAACTGTTACCAGTGGCGTGGTTATTTTATAATACCACAAGGATAAGTTTGCACAATTTGACATTTTTAGGCTTTTAGCAAGGGATTTTCACGTCAGCTTCATTCCATGTTCGTTTGTCGAGCTCGATCAATCTTTATATTGAATAGGAGTCATCGACAAGATCCTGTTTTGCTGATATAGGTAACTATATTTCTTCTGTTATTTTGAGTACATTTATCCTTTCATTTGTGTTGGGTTTCAATTAATTTCATATACCTACGTAATACGTATACACTCCACTAGCCTTATTTTTATTTTCACTCGGAAGATTATATTTCGAAAAATTAAACTTCGGTAATTGAACTACACTTCAGTTGGTTAACTGAAATTCTACCCAACCCCTTCATGTGTTTGTTAGTAGGTGCTTCATCACCCGATTGGATCCCATAAATGATATCCAACGGGGCTCTCTTAAAAAAAAGTGTTAGCGAGTTTTCTAATATCTTTGATGTCTATACCGTTAGAGGACAAAATTGAATTATCATTGATTTTTTTTCTTGTGTTATTGATATCAGCTATAACGCTCCAAGTAATCCTGCCCTGTGACCGCTTATCAGCTGTTGTTAATTTATTTCTGTGAAATTCTTCCTTAGTTTTATTTAGTAGATATCAACCTTCTTTTCCCAACCCCAACCTCTCCAAAAAACTTGGCAGAACGTTTGGGAAAAAAGTACGTAACAAACCTAGTGCAACAAGAATAAGCAACCCTTGCCACACATAAATGTTCATTTACATAAGTTTCAGTAGGATAGCCGTCTGAAACAACAGGACAACAACCGCCTTTCTTCTACAAAAATTGAAACACCACAGAAAGATTCTATTTATTTTGATGTACGCTCCACTATAACTTCAAGGAAATTCTTGAAGATAACTTCATTGAAATAATTATAGTACAACCTTGATTTATTTATTCGAAACTTCATCATTTGAATGCATAATTTTCAAATTACTCAGAAGTGGAAAAGTTCGAAATCACCCATGCATAAGAGTGTCAAAAGTGGAGAATTCTTTTCGAAGATGGAATTCAGAGTTGATACACTGTAATGTTCACGATTTATCGCATAATTTAATGAATGATACTTTTTCATTCACGATGCACTTCTGTATATGCCTATTTGGAATGTCCTAGTGGACAACCAGAAATAAAAAAAAGTATTTGAATATGCATTGATGGTAACGAGGATAATGATCGCATGCAAGATTACATTAGCACATCGTAGTTGAGGTATTTCCGTATACTTGAGACGTGAAATTCTTTTCGTTTCGATTCTTTGTCAGAATATTTCGAGAAATACTCAGTTGATAAAAATTGCGATGTTATACGTTCAGAAAAACGAATAGTTGAGTAGGGTGGTAAATTTTCAAAATATTCAATGATGATTTCATTGAGAAACTAACAAACCATATTTTTCATAATATCTTAACGAATCTGAGGGCGATGTATGACATATGATACATTTCTGAAACGGGAAAAAAATGGCGATTCTTTCTAAGTCATTTCAAACTACTGTTTCCATAAGAAAAAACACAGCTTTATGTTATAACTCAGCAAATACATCTCTTAGAAAAATCAGAGTACGCCACTGGATTGCTATCAGAAAAGTGCCTGTATAATGTTTTTATTTCATCATCTTAGCATAAACAGAAACGGAGATAATGACCAAAGTTGAAATCGCCCAAATTTCAATTTTGGCCTATAACTCGAAAACGAAAGAAGATAGAGGAATGCAGTTGATGGCATTATCAGTTTCTAGAAAAAAGAAGACTATAAGGTGGCATTCATTTTTCTCCATCCCCTCGGGTTAAAAAGTTTTATTTCATGTAGCACCAATTTGGCCCACCCTGTACAGTAATTATCCATAAATGTTCTTATTTTGATCTTTTCATATAAGTTGACCGTTATTCTAAGTTTTATATATTATATATTTCTCCATTTACAAACCATGTACATTTTTTCATGGTAGATATTTGTAATGTGGATTTTTTTCATAGTGTGCAAATAAATTATCATCATTATAATTGTTTTTATTAAGAACGTCGCCCGAAATCGATAATTTTGCCGAAAAAGACAGATGCTCTGCTTGAGCAAATTGAATAAGACCGCCATGTGACATTTTCTGAAATCCAAACATGTTTAAGCATCATTAGCGGCCCACTGCACACGAACACTTCGGAGCGAAGGTTTGATGCGCGCCGTTCCAAACTTCCGTGTAAAAGTTTTGGTTAGTTCGATCAACGCTCTGGCGTGTCGCTCTGGCGTGGCGCTCTGGAGTGTCGCTTCAACGTGGATGAAATTCGACACGCCGGAAAGTTATATATTCAAAATTACACTGCGCAAAAAAATTAACGCACATTATGGAAATCTCAAATTTATTCTACAACTGAAGGTGTTCCCAATGATAATTATTTTTATCAGAATTATGCATGCATATGTTATCCACTTTCAACATTTTTCTTCAATACAGATGTTTTCTGCCAGCAGGAATAAAAAAAGGTGATATTATCAGTTGTTCTCACAGAAATATAAAAAAAACTAGAACGCTATTAGGTACGTCCGAGATTCAGTAAAATGACCCCATATAGCGAATAAACACCTACTACTTGTACATGCGCAGCTCGTCTTTTCTTGCCACGTCGTTGCCAAGCATTATGGTTTCAGATGAAGTTCGGAATAAATCTTATTGTGAAACCCAGTGAATTCGGCAACACCGCTACGCGACGAAAACAAACACTTCTTCACATCAGAAAAGGAGCAGTGTCGTATTTTAGGATTTGTTGATTCCCTTTGCTGTGTGCTTTCTTGTTTATTCATTCGTATAAATTCGCTTGCCTTTTCTGTTCCGTTTTCGGTGTTTCCTCGTAGTTTTTTTGAACATTGTGTAGTACTGATACTCTTTCAGTTTAGTTTTGTACTTGAGTTTTACTAGTCGATTGATAGTCGAGTGCCGTGACAAATTATAGACAAAATGAAGTGCATGGTTTTTTTTGCGAAAATAAAGGAGAAACCCATTTTATGTAAGTATGTTTAGTTCAAGTAAGATACTACAGCTATTTTATTATTATTGCAAATGTTGATATTGACAACTTATTCATACCACATTCTCGAAGTCAAAAATTGTAAGTCCTGTTCTGATGACACGTTCAAATATTGCGCAAACTCTGTAGTAGGTCAATTTGCGCTGTAGGGTGCCAGGTTATGCAGTACTTATTAGCGTTCTAGTATTTATTATATTTCTGTTTCTTGTTCTCGATCAATTCTAGTGATTAATAGTTTTTCTTTCTACACTCGATCGCTATGCAACGCGAAACACGCAATTTGACCCAAGAGGAATGTGCCCAAGCGGTAGTTTTGCGAGAAGAAGGGTGGACATACACAAGAGTTGCTGCAGAAAGGTTTACAGTTGTAATAATTACAATAACTGATTTCAATAAACCGTTTCACCTTCAAAAAATCTTTTCCTAATTCCTCAATTATAATTTTGCAAGTCTCTGGAATTATGTAGCCTAAAGCCTGTGGTGAAATCGCCGTAGAAAATATCATATCTTCATATGATCTCCCAGTGGCTAAAAACCTTAAAGTTGCCATCAAACGTTCTTCTGGAGAAATGGAACTTCTCATTATAGTATCTTGCTTCCGTAAATATGGTTCAGTTAATTTTAATGAGTATTCAAACGTGTCACAGTCCATTCTTAAATAGTTTCGAAAATCATACGGACTGTTTTCTCTAAGTTCTTTCAAAAGAGACATATGACTATATGTAGATCTCTGTTATAACCATTGCTTCGCCCAAGTAGAACGCTCTCTGCTTTGTTTTTCTATATAATTAGTATAATAACCATATAACATACTGGAAACAATTGCTTTTTTCCTTTTTTCGTTATTTCTTCTCGAAAACATAATAAAAACACAGTACACACTACCCTCAAAAGTTTTAAAATTTCTAAAACTCAACGAGCCACTCCAAACCTTTCAATTTTGGAAACTTCTGCCCCACTAACCATCACTTTTGAACGTGACATTCAATACTGTCACATCAGAATCAAGATATTTTGTGTACGTTAGTGGGCAAGCGACACTCCAGCGTGTATCGTTCAGGAGTGACGCTCCGGAACGCCAAATGCTTGATGCGCGCTCCGAAGTGTTCGTGTGTGGGCCGCTATTATGATCAGCATATTTGAGATACTGCTCGAATTTCTCAAATTTAATCGACCAATATGAGTTGGATATAGAAGCCCAAAGTCACAGAGTTCATCAACAGTATTCAGCAGCTTGTTCTTGACGAAAAAATGCACACTGGAATTCCTCGTACGCATGTGGAACACGCTGAGGATATTTATAAAATTTCAAATCATCTGCAAATAATTCACATCTTGGCAGGACAAAAGAAGGACGATCGGATGTGAACAAAAGAATTGGACCGAGTACGGTGCCTTGTGGTATACCGCTGATATCCTGGAACTTGTGATATCGTTTTGTAGCCTAGGACTTGAAGGAGACTTCCTATGAGATGCGGGTTACAGTGAAAAGTTTATATTGAACTTATTAATAGGGGGTTAACCGATCAAAGGGCACGAACGTGCCCTTTGAGTCCAGCGCAATGCGCAGGGGCAGTTAGATATATTATCACAAAAACCCTCGCGTTTCTTGAGAGATGAGAGAACCAGATAGACCGACAACGTTCTGACTGGATTGTCCCAAATAGAATTTTGACCTGAGAACCTTTTGGACGGGTGATTACTGGAAATGTCTTCGTGGACCCTTGGTCGATGGCCATTTGTATTGTTGCAATAAAACACAGTTACTGTCTTCGTATCTGATATCCGCATGTTGTTTGGATTCTTCGAAGCACATCAATATCACAGAGCCCGATAGAGTTATTTTGTTTTTCTCGAGGTTCTTTATTTGGGCACGGTGAATCGGTGATATTCACTGAACCCAAATCATATGTGAACCAACATTTTCGAAATATGAATCAGTCGCGAACAGAACGAAACTATAAAAATAAAAGAAATATCTCAGAAACTCGATCTCTCGGCAGAATGTAGAGTTATAAATCTATCAACCAAGTCATTTTACTTTTGAGAAAACTCCTTCGAACAATGAAGAATTACCAAGTAGAGAAATGCTGCATTATTATTCGAGAAATCAAATAAAACACCAATCTGTGAATGGTTCATTCATGGACTATGAGTATCCTTATCACCATATTAATTTATTTGGATTCCCCATTCAGGAATTATCTACCGGAGAAATTAGTTCTATTTTTAAGGTTGAAGCAGTTGACAATAATTAAAATTGAATAAACTTCGAGATTAACAATAAGTTTAGTGGAGTACAGACCTTTGGAAACTGTTTGGGAGTGCTTAGCTTATAACCACATCATATACCATATATACAGGGTGTCCCAGAAGTCGCGCACCCCATTGAGGGGATCGAAAGTGAGAAATATTCTAAGCTCAAAAATACATGTACGAAACTTTTTGATAACGTAGTTAATTAGTAATTAATTAATGAAAGTGACCAATGAAGAGCGCCCAACAGAAGAATAAGTAGGCAGTGGGCACGCGAGAATGTGACGCCAGTCTCGGTTTACTGCGTGAAAAGCCGGCAGCAGCTCTGGCGTCTCTATCTCGCGTCCCTACTGCCTACTTATTCTTCTGTTGGACGCTCCTACTTTCTGGACCACCTTCTATTGTCATGAATTGAACAGTTAATTTCAATTTATTTCAAGAAGAAAATCTTATTATCAACAAAACCGAATAGAAGCTGTCTTATTGAGGCATAATACAAGATATTCTTATAACTGTATCAACGGTCAACTGTAGATTTCTCATGAAAAAATCAATTTTTTTTTTCTCTTCGATATACAGGGTGTCAAAAATTCATATTTTTTCCGGTTTTCTGCTTATTTCCCAGGAACTGCTGGAATATCAGAATTGCGTTTTCGTACACACATTGTCACTAATAAGAAATTTCTTGTGGAACAAATTCAGGACAATCTTTCGCAAACCGAGAAATTGATTGCAATGATTTATTATACAAAGGCTTCATGTCTGTTTTCTTCATGCAGAAAGAAGAGCAGTAAGGTTATTCATGAATTTTCTAGTTGAAAATCGTCATCAATTGATTCGCGAAGCCTGTTCCTTTGGCAAGATGGTGGTATTACTACTCATTTCACTAATATCATTCGGCGAGTCCCTTATCTCCAGCAATAGATGTGATTTACCAACTTTGGATGAAATACTTGAACTTGTACTTTGATTCAATTTGTATGAAAGGTACTAGAATAGCATTCACTTGAGGTCGGGACCTTTTCAGCAATCGTGCATAAAAAATTCAAGTTTTTCTAATTATTAAGAGTTCCTCTCAATGACTACAAAATTCAAGTGAAATGGTAGAAAAAGTTTTCATGCCATAGGTACGTCTATAGAAATACCTGAAGGATAGTAGAACTGTACACATATGAAATCGGATTTACTATGATATTATTGTTGTCGGTTAATAAATCTGGATCAGGCGCTGTGATGTTACGATCTTCTTGATATTTTGAATCAAAATTCTAATCCTCAATTTTTTTAATTGGAAAATACTATTTCCAACGGCCATGTTCGCGAACCCACTTGTCAAATTTTTCTTATCAACCCAAACGCGACATTTGGGATCCGAACCTTCCCTGAAAATTTTATGTTTCTAGGTTTATCGGACGTACAGAATAGAGCCAAATTTAGTCAATTGAAACCATTCCCGGCTTAAAATTCGAAATATACAGACATCGTAAAGAGAAGATGTCGTTTCAGAGAAACGCTAGCGCTCCAGAAGTATTGCTTTCATTCCAAGTACTTATGCCGTACTTAATTTAATTTCGAGAAGATATAATCGTTTTTGAAATTCCTGTTGAAGACAGGATCATCAGATAATATAATGATATATAAATAATTCATAATTTTTATAACCTTCTACAATTACAGCCGACTTTCAGGTTTTGTGAGCATTTTATGAAAAAATAAATGGAAAACCACAAGTTTTGAACTCTCAAAAGTCCATAACCTAATTGGTCATGTTTTTTTCACCCTCGAATACCTTTTTGATGGAAATTTTCCATCTGTTGACTCATCACAAAAACTATGATGGTAAAAATATCAACTTCAAATATTTTTGTTGCATAAATATCCATTCCTTCTCCACATTGAAAAATGTATGACCATTACGAAATATTGAGGAAAACTCACCTGTCATTTCTATTTAATCCATAAAGAGTCACCAATTACGCACTACTTCTGAACTACCCCGAAATATTGCACTGGCGACATTCACTAAGAGTGAGTTTTTCCAATGAACCAAATTAAAAGCACCGTCGCTGTGGTATTGTATTCATCAGTGAAAATCGATACCATCCCAGTTTTTCAAACAATACTCCTATACCTTGATCTTGAAATTAGCCGGGCTTCCACCACGGAACCGATTACTCAACAGGTGCACTGAGATCCACCTTCAATACAACAATACCTTTTATACATTCGGATTATGTGATTTGGTATCACGCGAACACTGCGAGTATATCCTACCAAATTGAGGAGAGATGGTGAAGAAGTTACCCACCGTATAAATCGGTTATGACGTAGATTTGACTGACACTGACGATTTTGATCCCCGTGATGAAGACTCGCAATATTTTTCTCTTCATGTATTGTTATGTACGGCTAGGGTTTTCACCCTTATTTAGTCTTGATGATATTAGATATTGTTACGAAACAGGATTCCACTGCAATTTAGCAGAGCCATGGATCCGAAGGAACTTTTGTGAAACAACTTCATGAAAACTTCGATGAAAACATCAAGTTTCAATCAATGACATAGTTTATAGTATATAGTTTATAGTGAAAAGCGCCAAAAGCGGTTACAGTCCACTGCGACCTTAAGGTCTATTGTGCCCCCTAATTTAGCTGGTATTTATAATCTTTTTCTTGGTCCTACTCTTGGGAAAATCAGCTTGCATAACCCAATTCAACATAAACAGGCAGAATTTTTGGCTTGTACATTTTTCTTAACTGTGGACTCATCAAACGGAAAATTTTTTTGCTTATCCATTTTCAAAGCTTCGCACAGTGAGTCGAAAATCCATAAATATACACATTTATGCAAATATCTTGATAACCGTTATTTGAAATAAACTGAATCTTGAGACGTGATTATTCATTCATGGCGTATATTCCTCAATAAGCGCTCATTGAATATTTATTCTCCTCTCCTTTCAAAGATTTAGCCTAGCTGCCTCATGAATCCATTAAAAATAGTATGAAACTACCTGAATAAGAAAATCGGTTTATATTTCTGGAAGTAGGTACAGACACCATGTATAATATTTCCTCATGATTTACACAAGAAGCAGTATCGCGTACTTTCTTTTGTTCCACTAGGGCGAAAAAAATTTCTCACAATGAGGGATTTTTTAGATATTAAACACTTTCTGCCAATAAATTTGACAATCAGGCTCTAACTCAACAATCGCTTGAAGTTGTTGCGCATATCATACATCAAATCGGAGCAGAATTATTGAAGGAAGAATCCAAATATGTATAATTATACAGAGTGCTACCTTTGAAATATCGTTTCCGGTAGAACCGGAAATAGATTCCGCTTGAAAATATTTTACAATTCAAGTTCATGTACCTACTCAAAATACAGAATCTTGAATTTGTATCAAAATTCCTTCCTCGAATACGTCTAATGAAACAACTTTGGGGCTATAACGCACGTGTTATTGATACTGATGGGAAAATTATGCAAAACCCCTCACCTCAATTTCTTCTGGAAAGAAACAATGTTTATATTTTGTGAAAACTGTAATCTTTTAACATTATATGATATCATATAAGTTTTGTTGTCAAGAGTGTACTTTGAATGTTTTTGTTGTGTGTTTTAGATGTTAATGATTTTTATTGCATTTCATGTGTGTGTGTAAATACTCCATTCAACTTTATATCGCGGTTAGCCAAGGTTTATCAAGTTTTCTTACCTAAGAAAATCGCAGGTTGGCACTTGTGAATGATATTACGTCAATGAATAAATCTCGGAGACGTTGCCGACGTTTATTTTTCATTATTAAGTATCAAGCCTGGAAACTAAGAATGCCCAAGGTATTTTCGAAAAAGCAGAGGCAAAGTATCAGGAAGTGCTATTTAGAATTGAAATCTGAAATTTTCCCGAAGTGAATGAACATGTTGTTAAATACCTAACTACTACGACATATATGTAAAAACGGCAAAGTTTCTTGTTCAAGTGACAGAAGAATGACTATAACCCAACATTTTCAAAATATACACGGTGCAGTGTGTCAGAATTCTATGGCCAACCGGTATACTTTATAAAAGTGAATGGCGTGTACATTTTAACCTACTTGCTGATAATATTCCTACACAGTATCAGAGGTCTAAAGGAATAAATATAATTATAAATGATACTATTATTCTTCTTTGGCTATTTTCATTCTTACCATTTAGTCGTCAATTTGCAAAAAATCTGCTCTTATTTTCTGTGCGGACTCTTTTTGGTAACAACATGCCATGGAATGCTCTTATTGATCTTATACAATTCATAAGAAGCGTTCGAGACCGCAGGCACCGTTAAGTTTGTTTTGGCTTCGGGTGAATTCGAAATGCAATACGCTACGTAGGATATGAATATGCCCTAGGAGTATAGGAGTCCTAGATATGCCTCCCGGTCTCAGTTTGAGCTGGCACTGTTTGCATGAACTAGTGAAAAAACATTCGATTTTCTCCCACTGGTTCCGAAATTTCCACCCGATGTGACAGGTTTGGAAAGTTCCTGCCTGTTGTGCACATCCTTTTCTATGATGATTCGATCTCCATATAAGCAAGAAGTAACAAGATCTTTGAAATCACAATCAAACGAGCAGAAATCGGACATCAAGAATAAAACCTCCACCTCAATTTGACGCACTCATAGTTTCAAAAACCTCGCCCCAAAGTGTATGCGAAGCAACATCAGGAAAGGGACACGGTTAATGTTTTGGCCATTGTCTCTTGTCCCAAACAGACCTGCTATATCATGCAAGATAGTAAGATAGAAGAGGATTAAGAAATTAGTTTCAGATAACAATATAATGTATATTATATTATATATTATTTATTATTATATATTATTTATTATTATATATTATATATTATTTCAATCAGGAAAAAAAAATATATCATTCAATGTTGAAATGAAATATAGGGTGTCCGTAAGTTTGAGTTATAAATCAAAAATTATAACCCAGAAAAAATTTTCGTGTATGCCAATGAATCCCACGTAAAGATTTATATCAAAGACAGTTTTAATCCTGAAAATGTCATAAGTGGTTATCGAGATACCCAGTATGCCCGAAAACGCCATAATTTCAGAATCACCCTGTTACTTCCAAAGTTTTTTAAATACCAAAGAACTAAAGGTATTTTTGAATTTGTCATGAAAAAGTAGACCATAAATTTCTAACTTGAAATTTTATATCTCCAACGGTTGCAGAAATACCCTAAGGGCTTAGGGGACAGCCAATTTGGGATGCATTGTACATTGTGAGATCTATTATTTTTCAGGAACTCATTCAAGACATCTACTTGTCCTCGATTTTTTTTGTTCTAGTAGAGGTTAATCTTACATCAGAAACCCAGTCTTCCTGGGTAGTGTCGGATTCTTACCGACTAAACACCTCTCCTGCGGTTGGTTCCGGGCATAAGCCTATAAACCTTCCATCATCTTATCTGTTATTTTCTCTTTCGCATTCTTTTATGCTGAGTGATATCTCTTACTAAGTGTGGAGTTCTATATCTTCATTTTCGCAATTGGTCTCTAGGTCTTTTGCGGTTACAGTGGCTATATTACCACAGTGACGACAACTCGTGTCTGATTTTCTATTGGTCGGCCGCCATGTTTTGTCGAAATGACATCAGTGCGCAGATTTTCTAACCCATCTATGATTGTTATTGTTTATTTTCTTTCGACAGTTATGGCCATTAAGCCAATGACTGATCAATCAAGATGAATTTACTATTGGCAAATAATAATCTTCACTTGTGTATGTAGCTCTTCAGTTTTTTCTGAATAATAATTTAAGTTAGAAGTTAAAGATAAACAGTATTTTCGATCTGTATCTTCGGGAAAATAGATAGCACTATTCAGTTCATTTGCAACGTCATATCTTAGATCGAATTCATGGAAAATAATGTTACTTCCTAATGAAATTGAGACCTATAATATGAAATATTGCCGTAAGTTACCGATGTAAAATTCAAAAATACCGCCAAAACATCTCGACAAAACATGGCGGACTTTTGACAGTTTTATAGCCAGTTGTCGTCACTGTGGTTATACAGTCACTGTATTTGCGGTAAATTGTAGCTGTTTTTTCATCTTCAGCGGGGTCATAGTCAACTAACCTTCTAAGGTCGTCATTTGGATGTTCACTAGCTCTTTCATAGGCTTTTGCAGCTTTTCGTTTGATGAATGTAGTAATGGACTCCCATTTTATGTCTTTTTGGATTTGTTCATTCCTAACAAACCAGGGGGCGTGTAATGCCCATCTCAGAAATTTGTTTTCTGTGCTTTGTGTCCTCTTTATATGGGTTCTCGCTGCATATCCCCATGCTGTTGATCCATATGTTATCTGCGGTCTGGCGACTGCTTTTATGATCCTCAATTTCGCGTTTCTGTTCATTTGGCTTCTTCTGCCTATAATCAGGTATAATCTTTTCATTGCTACATTTGTTTTATCCACAGCATACTTAATGTGCTGTTTCCACGTTAATCCTTTGTCTAATATTACTCCTAGGTATTTAGCTTCATTCTTTCATTCAATTTCATTATTGTCTATGGATATCTTCGATTCCATCTTCAGTCTTCTCTTTTGAAAGAGTATTGCTTGACTCTTTTCTCCATTGATTTTGATTTTCCATCTGTTACACCATTGACTGATATCATCTGCAGCTTCTTGAAGTCTTTAGTGAATTATTTTTGTATTTCTGTGCCTAATTGCTATGCCCGTATCGTCCGCGTATAGAGAAAGCAGGCATCTTGGATTTCTTGGTATATCATGTATGTATATGTTATAGAGTAGGGGTCCTAATATGGATCCTTGGGGAACTCCTGCTTCTAAATATCTGAGTGTGGAATGAACATCACCTATTTTCACACAAAAGTTCCTATCCCTCAAATAATTTCTTATTATTCTGCATAACTTAGAAAAATAACCTGCGGTTATCATTTTATATGCTAATCCTTCATGTCATACTCTATCAAAAGCTCTGGTTACATCCAGTAGAAGTAGTCCTTTGGCTTGTTTATTCTGAAATCCTTCTGTGATATACTCAGTCATTCTTAGGAGCTGTTGTTCAGTTGAATGTTGTTTTCGGAACCCAAATGGTTCACTCGGTATCGTCGCTAGGGCTTCTGTTTCTTCATTGAGTCGTCTGGCCAAGACTCTCTCCACAATTTTTCCTAGAGCTGGGAGCAGGCTTATCGGTCTATAGTTCTGTGGGAACTTTTTGTCTTTACCTGGTTTATTGAAAACAATCACTTCGGCAGATTTCCATCTTTTTGGAAAGTGCTCTGTTCTCATCACGCCATTTGCTATGCTAGTGAGAGCTGCCGTTCCTTTCTTTGACATTTTCTTCAGCATGAGATTTGTAATTTCATCTTTTCCAGGAGCCTTTCTTGTTTTCAAATAATTGATTATCTCTTTGATTTCTGCCGGAGATGTTGGGTGAGGGATTTTACCATCCGATGGTGCTTCTTTCATTTCTTCTTCATCATCTTCAATTAATTCTTCTAGGTCCTCATCGTCTTCTTCACAATAATTAATTCTTGACTCTCTTTCTAAAGTATCGACAAGAGCGTTAGATTTATCGCTTTTTGAATATGCCATTCCATGCAGTGGTGAAATTTGAGTTTTTTCATTGCGTAAATTTTTTTGCATTTTCCATGCAGAGTGGTCTTCTGTGTTGAGTTCACTGATTTTCTTATTCCATCTATTCGTTCTGAGCTCCCTTAGTGCATTTTTAAGTATTTGACTATGTCTGTTCAGTCTGATTTTATGATTATCTGTTTTATACATCCTGTAGTTCTTTCTTAGTCTTCGGTTGGCTTTTATCAGTTCTTTCACTTCTTTTGGAGTATCGCCATAGGGATGTTTTGGGCTAGGTTTAGTTTTTCTAACCGTGCTCTCTTCATAGGATTTCATAATCGCACTCTCCAAAGCTATGACTGATTGATGTAGTTCATCAGGAGTGTTAATTTGTGGAATGGTCGTGATATTTTCTTGGAGTTTATTCTTATATTCGTCCCAATCAGTATATTCTCGTGTTTGAGTCACTTCATTTCTAGGTCCATGTCCTAAAATGAACTCTATCGGGTTGTGATCAGATGTTCCATCCTCTATCGTTTCAAGAGCAAAATCTTGCTCTATATTCTTCATTATAACTATGTCTAGCACATCAGGGGTTCCATTGCCACTAGGTAAAATTGTCCTCGAATTTCTTCGCATTAGGCTTGATTTCCATGCATCCGTCATCCGATAATACGATCGTCTGATCGTTGTTGTGATCAGCAGAGATATTCGAAATTGAATATTTCTACCAATCACAACGACGATCGGACGATCGTATCATCGGATGACGGATGCATGGGAATACAGCATTATTCGTCTTCTCCAGACAGGAATTTCATTGGTTTCGTTTTGTTTACTGGTTCCGGACATGTAGGTATAGCTTTTTTGCCCATTTTGTTCCATGACTGTGATAGCAACACAGTACAAAGATAAGTGGACTTCTTGCCACATCCGTGGAGTGCTTAGGTGTTCTGTCAATATTTCTTTGAAAAATCAGCCATTTTATCTTTGGATATAGGGGAGCGAGGGGCTTGTTGTAACAGGGGCAAGTAGTAACAGGCTCTTTTCACTAGGATCTTAAACTTTTTTAGCGTATTTCTTCGACTCGATTTTACCTATAAACCGTGCCGCATAATGTTGCCATAGCCTGTATCCCGCCAGCTTGCGCAGTGAGCGGAAGTGTGCTTCATTTTTGCCAGGTAATATAAAATTGTACTGTCGTAAAATTTTGATTTGCGTTAATAATTTCGACTGATTTCAAACTTTCTGTTTATTATTTACATTCAAATTTATCTATCTTTGATAATGTGTAACAGTTTCTAAGATTGCTAAATTGTTGAAATAGTTATCTTGATAAATGTTAAAAATCATACCATGGGGTTAGTTGTAACAAAATCCCGGGGCTTGTTGTAACGTGTACCCACACATGCCCCAAGTAATGATGTAGAGACCTCAATTTTTTTTTCAGAATGAGGATGTATAAAAAAAGCCAGAGTGGGCAACACAAAGCGAAGAGGTGATTTAAAAGTGCCATGATGATTAAAAGTAGTGTTTAACTCAATAAAACTGGTAATTACTCAATTTTTAGGTGTTGATTACTCAAAAAGTGTATATAAGTTGATTTTCGATAGGAATTAAATAATACCTACTTTAGAAAGATGTTAATTTTGTTAAAAATAAACAAGGAATAAATGATCAGAGGTATTATTGTTGTCTTTTTTTGTCGTTACTACTTGCCTTAAGCACGAGATAAGTTGTAACACCGCACTTCTTCTAGAAAATAAATGATTGTGAAATAATGACCGATAGTTATGGTATTATTTTTACTTGATTTGGTAGAGAAAGAGTTACAGCATCCATCCATATGCATTCGGTAGCAATTTAATCAATGGATCTCAAGATTTATCACTTTTCATGAAAACTGTTACAACAAGCCCCTCGCTCCCCTACCTTTGTATCATTTCAATCTAATACTATTTTCACTTGGGGATTTTATTCCCAACACCGCAAAGTCAGTCTCGAGACAAGGCGGATTGCCTTGTGAAAAGATGGAAAGAATATCGATGTATGCACGCCGTTTGCCATAACCGTACGAAGAACAGAGAATACGGAGAGTATAATAGAATATTATTTAACGAGCAGTAATGTGGGTTCTTACCACACGCCGATGAATTTCGCAGCACGAGCCGTCAGGCGATTCATCAAGTGTGTCATGACCATTACCGCGAATTGAATACTTACTTCATCTTCGACTTCTTCAGTAAAATTCGATTAAATCTGCATTTTCAAAATTGAGACCAGTTGTCAAAAGCGATCCCTGTGGTCGAGAACGTTTTCTAAATGCAATTTTTTGATAATCAAAAGGAAATGTAGAAATTAATGGCGAGAAGGTTACTCTGATGTCTGAAATAGAATTCCTGATCGATCCAACTTCTTTACCCATTTCGTGAGCAATTTCATTTTTCTATTCGTATTAGAGTCAGTTATATACGTGAGTTATTAAAACCACAGTATAGGCACTAACCAGTAGTCGCACTCCCGATGAAATGAACTGAAATCTTTACTCTCGAGAATTCGCGCACCATTTCTGCACGTAGTAGAAATTTAGAGGGACCGTTGAATTGATATTTTACCGCCAACCGGCAGTATTGTAAACATTGGGCATAATGATGCGCACGGAAATGATGCGCGAGTTGGAATCGGAGTAAGAAAATCCTCGAAGTGCTACTACTGGTTGGTGTCTATACTGTGTAAAACTCATGCTATTGGTTTATACCGGTTCGGAAATAAAAGTTGTGAACATACCCACTACAGCGTTAAATGAGTGGATGAATATTATCTAGTGTACCAGTAAAATAATCGAAATCTTCGGCGCGATTCGACAACGAATAAATGACTGATCTCACTCAATGGCAAAGGTGAGAGGGAGATTTGAACTCTCTCGAGTCTCGATGCAGTTCCTATGCGATTGAGTGGGGTCAGCCATTTATTCGTTGTCGTATCGCGCCGAGGGTTTTGATTATTTTATTGGTCCACTACACCTTTTCCAATTTTAATTCAGAAAACGTAAAATGTAATTCAGAAAAGCAAATTTGAATTTCAGAAAATGGAAATTGTAATTCAGAATAGTAAGGTGATACATATCATATACTATTCTGAATTACAATTTCCATTTTCTGAAATTCAAATTTGCTTTTCTGAATTATATTTTACGTTTTCTGAATTACAATTGGAAAAGGTGTAGACAATATTCATCCACTCGTTTAACGTTGTAGTGGGTATGTTCACACTTTTTATTTCCGAGCCGGTAGATACTATTACAGATCAAAATCAGTTAAATAATGGATATACTATTTTATGGGAGTAGATAAATGAAATTATCCAACGCTAACAGAGCAAATGCAGAAAATAGAGTGGGCGTATGGAGATCATGTCATTTGCGTGCAAATGAGGACTGAACTATTTCATTCACCATGCTTTGAAAGCACGGAAATGATTCGTAATGGAAAATTAAACTCACCCAAGTTAGTTGCCAGTAAATTTTTTTTTCTGATCGGACCTCTTCTATCTGCATTGGCAGACATAGCAGATATTTTCCTCGTAGCCATTGTATCCTGTTGATCTTCATCTATAAATATGAATTATGCATCACTTTTACGGCGAACAAATGATGAAATGCTTTTGAAAATTGATAAAGGATGAATGTAGACAGTCTTATTTTCAAAATTGTGGGAATGAATTGCTTTCGTGGTTTCCAATAATATGAAAAAAATGACGTAATTTTTCATGGGAATAATATTACGGTCGGAAAATGAATCAATGATGATTTACCCCTTTCTGAATTTTATAATTGGGATATCTATGTAGTCATTGAATATAGATGCATAGAATACTTGGTTTTGGTACTGATTAGATTGTGTCTGAGACTTTCTTGTCGATCAAAAATCTGAGAACTTGTTCCGCTCTTCATTTCTCCCGAAATGAGTCGCGCTATTTTCCATTGCCGCAGTAGCGCCACGACCGATAAATATTGCGAATTATTCCGGAAGTAGCACAAATACTCAAATCTAGAGTGCCGTTTTGAACTACGCATCTTGGTCACGATTTTTAGTAGGAAGACGTCACACCAGGTATTTTATGCATCTAACATTGAAAGAGGAATTGCAATTGTCATGTCAATAATAAACAATTTCTTCTAAATAACGGTCCAATCGATCAAATTTCTCAATGAAGACCTCGATGTTCGTATAACAATTCAAAAATGAAGAAATTACATAAAATATTCAACTTCAAATATCCAATTTCTGTTTATTTGAAAGGTTGAATTATGCCATTATGTATGGAAAATATGATTATTCTGCATCTTTCACACCAATTAATCATCTCATTTTCACTTCGGCAGTATTTCATCATGAAGACGTTCAGTTTTATTTTTCATTTGTTCAGTTGTTGTTGAATTGCCAGCATATGCTCACGCGACTTGAGATAATTTCATCACCAAATGATATTTACAATAAATGGATCGTTAAGGTGGCTGTGTGGCAGGAGGCACCGTCTTGTTGAAACCACATATTCTCCAGATTATTCTCAACAATAGGAGGAATAAAAATGCATCATTCTGTATCGTTATCCATTGAACGTTATTTCTTCGAATAAATATGGACCAATCATGAATTGTACACCACAGAGTGACTTTTGTAGATGTGATGGTGCTCAAACAGTTTCTTGCGGGTTTTCATCACGCCATAAATCATTTCAGAGCATCGTTTTTTGAAAGAATGATTCATTTTTTCGATAGTTTCGGAACGGACTGTTGATGGGGATATTCCATGCACTGAAAGTATCATCCAAAAATCATTAATGAAAATGGAAGAAAGCGGCTAGTCTATGTCATGGGCAAAATAGTTTCCTTTCAGCACAATAATTTTTGGGGTCCACAAAATACATGTTATGAGCCAAACATCACTCTATGAGAATAGGACAAACTAATGGGCCCTAAATTCCTTCATTTACCTTCAGATCGGGTAATTTTTATCCGAGGTGGTTTCATCTTATAACAAATTTGTTCGTTTCTAACACCCTTCACTTGTTCAATTCACCTCACAAACTTATAAATTTAAAGTTACACACATACGTCAATAACATAACTGCCTGTCCCGGCCTATCTAGCGCGGTCACAATTATTATTAAAATACCATCCATAATACGATTATATTGTCGGAAGTTGATCTTATTACGGGATAATTTGCAAAGTGATATACAACGAATGTTTCGAGATCTGTGTAGATGATATATGGGTAAACAGGCAGATGATTCTCTGTTTTCGGGCTCACCCACATCCTCCCAATTTTATCATACAATTACTAAACAAATTACCTCTTATATATTCGTAGAATGCAGGAAAGGACATCACATAATTCATAACTAAACGAAGATTACACACTACACAAAATAATACTATAATATTCAACGAGCGGTAATGTAGATACGTGATAACACACGCAGATGAATGTTATTCATCAAGTGTGTTATGACCATTACCGCGAATTGAATACTTTACTTAATCTTCGACTTCTTCCGTGAAATTCGTTTCAATCTGCATTTTCAGAATTGAGAACAGTTGTCAAAAGCTATCTCTGTGGCTGAGAAACTGAAATAGAGTTCCCAATCGATTTGACTTGTTTTCTTCATTTCGTGAGCAATTTTATTTTTACTACTAATAGTAACATAATAACACTCTAAAGTGTGTTATAGGCGTGAGTTATTATAACTCTCGCTATTCAGTTGAATAATGGATACTTCATTCTATGGGAGTAGATAAAATTGTTTATATTATTGTACCTTCAAACAAGGTATCTCAAATTAATTAGGCAACACTAAAATTCATGGATTATGCTTATATGGAAATAGTTCTCAAAAATTTACAAACGCTGGGCTAGTTGGTAAGTAAGTTATGATAACCAAATAAATTTTCTCCTTCTACAGGGTGTTTCACCGGTGACGCAGATCTGGATTACGTTGAAGAAGTAAAATTTTTGGATTTTTTCAACTCGTAATCAATAAGATCAATTACTATAATTTCCATCTTATTTCGAATGGCACACCCTGTATGTTATTATGTCTTTCGAAAGCAAAATTCATTACATTTGTTTTGTTCGTGAAATTTCTCATCTGTTTACATTCCCTGATTCCCATGGGAAAGAAATTCGAGATTCCTTGTCTCCCATAAGGATAATCTTCATCTATTATTATAATTTTTCATACCCAAGGAACACCATCAAAATAGCATTCTCAAACTCAAGGAGAGTTCAGATCGGGTGATTGCAAGATTTTGAAGAATCACAAATACCACCCCTCCCACATTGAATAGTGATTTTCAAAACGCAAGGATTTTGCTTTTTGGGCGTTAGATAGAATTTGGAGATTATTTTCATTTACTTTGCAGATGACTGCATCGTTCCAGAATGATGCAGGGGTAAATCGCTACAATTTTCATTCAAACGTAACTGAAAATCGCCAGGTTAATGGCCCCTATTTTTTAGAAGGTCATTTGGACGGAAGAAAATTCTTGAAATTTCCAGAAGAAAAATTACGGGAACTTTTGGAAAACATTACATTGAGTATCAGACTCCAAATGATTATACAACAAATGGATGGTGCTCCTGCACATTTTGCAAGAGAAGTGAGGAGCTCTTCAAATAGGAAATTCCCAAATAGTTGGAGGAGGCCCACACGCTTGGTCTCCTGACATCTCCTGACCTTACGCTAATGAGTTTTTTTGTGGTGTTATATTGAATATACAAGGTGGGCCATCCATAAATTTCCACCCCGAATTTTGAGCTTTGGGATAGAATATCGAAAAAACGCTCGGACAGATCAAATTTTGTTGAAAAGGGGACAAATAAGGGTGTTCAAATGAGTTTGATATCACTACCCTTCTAGCTGCAACCCCTAACACCTCTCCTTTTTCGAATAGGTGAAAGGGGTCGAGCAGTCACCTGTTGGAAAAGCAATTCAATTTCCTGCATGAGTTTATTTTCCATCGCTTTATTATTATACAGAGTGACTCAGTATGCCATCAAATAACTTTCACAAGCCGATTTTGAATCTTTGAGATGGAGAAAACGCTCAGACCGGTCAAAAAATGAATTCGATATCACTACCCCTCTAGCCGCTACCACTAAGGGCCGGTTGTTCAATTGAGGATTAATTCGCTGATTATTGAATCCAGGATTAACTTCTAACTCTGGATCAGAGAAGTCGAACGTTGTTCAATGACAAACTAACACCGGATTACCTAATCCAGTGTTAATCTCGGAATTCGTTGTTTTCTCGAAAGCATGTTGGCTACACTGCTATTACCGTCGTTCTTCATTGAAAAAAGAATTTAAGTTCTATGAATTCAATGATCTATGTCGATAAGACGACACGAGAAAAATTTCGAATTCAAAATTTCTCTCCTCTGAAATCTTGAAAGAGTAGTGAAAACGGTGTTAAAATGGAATGGATTAAGAAGAGAACTTGAAACTTTAATGAATGGTAGTTAAAAAAGGCTAAAAGGAAAGAAATACACACAAAAAAATTATCACAATTTGAATAAAATTTTCAAGACAAATTGACTTGTTTATTGAACTTCTCATATTCATAACATGCTACATGAACAATTCTAAATTCTAGAAAAATGATTTTGTATTAACATCAATCTTGTGGAATTATTTATGATATATTCTGATCGAACATTTGGCACCTGAGTAATTGCGTCATTGATGGTACTCAGATCATTCTCAATCAATTATTGTAAATCTTCATCGATATCAGGAAGAAGAATTCGCAAGTTATTTGCTATGTTGTCGAGAATTCCTGTGGCGACAACAATGGGAAAACGGCGTTTCCATACACCAAAACATCTTTTTATAGGTTTCGTGTTCGTATTTGCGACCATTGAATAAATGTTCAGCTGGTTGTGTCAATAGTGTTATTAAATACTTCTTTATAGCATAGCCACTATCACCAACCAGTACATAATTGGCAAATTCTCCACTTCCAAAAGAAGCTGATAAAGTTGAGTGCTTAAAAATAGTGGAATCATGGCTCGAACCAGGCCAACGACATGTTCTGAAAATTTAGAGCAGCATCACATACAGCTTGAACATTCATGGAGAAATAGCCTTTGCGGTTTCTATAAATTTCAGCATCTTCTCTTCCTGGTGATTGTAATTTAACATATGTGCAATCTATAGAACCCATGCACTGCACTGACGGTAATCATAAATACTTGCAATGGCTTCAGACACACGATGGATAATCCTACATGCTGTAGATTTATCAATCCCTATGTCGGTTTGTTGGGTTCTTAAGACTATCGGAAATTAAATCAACGATACTATAGCACACTGCCTTAGGTGAACGGAATCGATTAAAATTCTTTTTCTGTTCTTCGCAAAAGTTATGACGCTGCTTGAATACCGGACTCTTTCGTATTGGACAAAGTACCTATATCAATCAGCTCCAAAAAAATCTTCATCGTCTGTGATATTTTCATTCTTCACATTCGACATTTTCACCAAAAATACTTTGATACTCAGATCAAAACAAACAACAGATTGTAGAAGTGGAACTGTCAAAAGAGTTAGGTTATAATCAGTGAATTATCTCCTTAATCCATCGAATTCCATGGATTAACTCAACACAGAGTTAATCCGGTGTTTTCTCTTGATCCTTCATTAAAAACCGAACCTCATTCATAATCACGGATTACCGGTAATCGCGAGTTAATCTCCTATTGAACAACCGGCCCTCAGAGTAATAAGTTATTTCATCCCAAAGCTCAAAATTCGGGGAAGAAAGTTATGGGTGGCCCACCCTGTATAGTGCATAGTAATCACAATTAATTTTTTTTTGTTTCCTCCATATCTTAGCAAGGGCGGTATACGGGGGTAGAGGGGGTAAATACTCCTCATGAGCATCAAAGTCCTTAGAAAAAGTTACGCAATGTGGTGCACATAAAATATTTCATACATTGTGTACCTGATTTTCAATCGTTATTACCCCCCCCCCTCATGAAGAAAAGCTATATCCGCCCTTGTATCTAGAGTTAAAAGTTCTAATTCTGATATCGCCAATTCTACCCATCCTCCAAATATTGCTGGGAGTATATTATCAGGCTGTCTCTTTTTTGAAAGATGTGAAAATGAAACATCTTGATGCGTATTTTTCATTTCCTTAATACATAATCTAGTAGCGGCGCTGGTAGGTCAAACTACTTAAGAGGATTTTCATCGACAAGTCGAAAAACATTTTTATGGTTTGAGTTTGGTAGGTATAACATTTTTGTTGATACATAATATATAATTATATTTCCTGTCATCGAAATTCAAGAAAAATTATATAAATGCAAAGAGAAGATGGGTGATGGGTTTACTAAAAGCACTGACTTTTGAGTAGACTCGCATTCAATAATACAAGAAAAAAAATTTGACAGTTCTCGAAGAACACGAATTGAATTCAAGTAAGACTTCTTCAGTGAGTCTAACATAACCGTTTGTGACTATTCTCGGCTGATTATAACAAATATCTGGGCAAAATTAAAGCGCTCTTCGTATTATTAGAATATCGAATAATTTTCTTCATATACATAATGTATAAGGCAAGTAGCATTTCGCGCAAAAGAGACCTGAACGCGTGAACGCACTAGCTGTCCAGAAGGTCCCTACTCAGGTTTTTGGATTTATACATATACATACATACCAAGATATTTATTTAGGTCATGATTGAACCAATACAGCGAATCTAGTAGGAATTGGAGATTATCAGTTCTTCTCTAGTGTTGATAGATCGTAAAGGTTCTGCGTATTTGTATACACATGATAAATATGTAATTGTTTGATTTTCCCATATATTGCAATACTATATTTGTTTTCATGAGTGTTTTATAATGCTAAATCCTCAATTAGTACTGGAGTGCGAAATGGCTACTCAATGGATACATTATCACATTTTTCGTCAAATCAACCATCACATGGAATACAACAAAGAGACTTAGCGACTTCGTTATGCCTGTTAATCAGCTCACGTGGTTCATCACGAGTTCATTGAGAATCGTGCATGAGCGAAATAAATAGGTTACATTCTTTTTTATTCCATTACCCATACCCAGACACCTATCGGATATCTCCCTTGATCAACGATCATTTTTATTGAAGAACTAACACCTCACTCACTTGGAACAGACAGATGGTTTTTCATATTTAATTTTCATGATAACAAATTGACAGAATTCCTAATGCTGTTGTTGAAACAGAAATTATTAATGAACATTCAGAATGATAGCGGAAGCTAGTGTGCTCGAGGACACTCGCTCAAATTTATCATGAATATAATATACAGGGTGTTTCACCATAAACTGGACAAACATATATAGGCGTGTAGACGACATCGGGGAAGTCGTTTTTGCCTTATGATATATACCCCGTTTTCGACGCATAAGCGAGATACAGGGTGTTCAATGTCAACTTCGAGCAATATTCTGATAACTGTGGTGAGTTACGCGTGATATTTGAAATAACGGTTTCTAGTCAAATCTTAGTATTTTTGAGGGTTCAATTGAATTGTGGTGTGCAATTTTGCGAAAAAAAATTCAATATGGCGGAAAACCTACAAAGTTGGAATTTTTTTTTCTCGGTTGCTAATTTGGAAAGCATAATCTCAACGTACTCGATTTTCTAAGATTTTCCGTAAAAAAATTTTTTCAAAATTCGAACTCAACTTTTTTTTTACATGTCTTCAGTGAAAAAAAAATTTCGGCTAAAATTTTTGGAATTTCTCATGGTTGAACTATCTTCAATTCTGAATACTTGGGTGAAATCAGAATGAAAAAATATCAATTGGATTTCTTTTTGTAGCCTTCCGAAGATTACGCTCGGTGTACTTTCTTAATTTTTATTTGAGAAACTGGAGGACGTACGGAGGTTAAAATTGTGCTGATGGGCTGCCAGAATGATCTGGATAAAAATATGAAATTATAAACCAAAAAAATTTTTTTTCAAAAAATTTTGTTAGGAATCGAACTCTACGAGTATGAATTGGATTAATTCTAATCCTATAAATCTCCGTTACCAAAGCAACACTAGTTAATTGAGAGTATAGAGTTCGAACCTTACCAAAGTTTTTTGGAAAAAATAAAAAATAAATAATTTTTTTTTTCTAATTTTTTTAATTTTTTCAAAAAAAATTTTTTTTGGTTATAATTTCATATTTCTATCTGGGTCATTCTGGCAGCCCAGCAGCACAATTTTTACCCACGTACGGCCTCCAGTTTCTCAAATAAAAATTAAGAAAGTACACCTAGCGTAATCTTCGGAAGGCTACAAAAAGAAAACCAATTGATATTTTTTCATTCTGTTTCCACCCAAGTATTCAGAATTGAAGATAGTTCAACCATGGAAAATTCCAAAAATTTTGGGCGAAATTTTTTTTTCACTGAAGACATGTAAAAAAAAAGTTGAGTTCGAAATTTGAAAAAATTTTTTCACGGAAAATCTTAGAAAATCGAGTACGTTGAGATTATGCTTTCCAAATTGGCAACCGAGAAGAAAAAATTCCGACTTTGCAGGTTTTCCGCCATTTTGAATTTTTTTTTGCAAAATTCTACACAACAATTCAATTGAGCTCTCAAAAATACTGAGATGTGGTCAGGAACCGTTATTTCAAATATCACGCATAACTTACTACAGTTCACAGAATATTGCTCAAAGTTGACATTAAGCACCCTGTATCTCGCTTATGCGTCGAAAACGGGGTATATGTCATAAGGCAAAAATGACTTTCTCGGTGTCAACTACACGGCTATATATGTTTGTCCAGTTTATGGTGAAACACCCTGTATATTTGTGTCCTCTACGAGTCATCAGAAAATAAATTGTACAATCTTTGTAAGACATGTTTGGTTTTCTGTTGAAGATTTTCTAGATTTGTTGACTTGATCTTATATCCATGCTCTTACCATAAAATTTCTAGGTTTAATGGGGGTAATGCATTTTATTGTTTTTGTGAGAAATTTTTAGGCCCGAAGAAGTAGAAGAAAATCTTGCTATAACATTTCGAAATGTCAGGTTCAAAACACATCAAATCAAATCAAAATCAAAAATATTTATTAATCCTCTGTGTGTTAACAAAATTCATCTTCTATTAATACAAAATGAAAGTTCATATCATCCCGGACGTCGAAATGCATCCTAGGCCTATTGCCTGTATTGTGCCCCTCACTCGCCCTTGGATGAGCTGCAGCCAATATCAGTTAGAGAGTAGCTTATTTCTTTAACAGTATAAGATATTATGGGATGTACGGAGAGCAACAATTTATTCATCATTCACACCAGAAAAAAAAAACATAACTTTTCAACCATTTGGAAGAATAGGGGAGACAGCAGACAGAAGGGGCGGGCGATAGAGAGAAGAGGGAAGATTACAAATATTCATCAGGATCATCTAGAAAATATCAAATATCGATGGATATCTTATAATATAATTCTTGATATCATTCCTGATTCGCCTGAAGTTGCTCACATCTCTCAGATGTGCAGGAAGCAGGTTATACAGCTTCGGACCAAAATAAAAAAGGAAACGCTGCGTATGTGCCTTTCTGAAGAGTGGGATTCCAACATTGCGGTTTTCAGTAGATCTAGTTGCTTTACCTGTATTAATGCTGTACTCATTCATATTCGAGAACATCCATTTCAAGCATTGGAAACTATATACTATACAGGGTCTTTCACGAGGAACCTCACCCATATTTATACGGGAAACTACTGAACGTATTTTCATGAAATTCAGCACTCATGAGTATTTCACGATGCTGATGAAATCTAAAATATTTTCAAGGCATGAGCACCTCCGGTTTTTCCGGAAATGACGTCAACTTCCGTTTTTCAAATTAAAACACCATTTTTTTATTGCAGAAATAGATTCCTTAGAAAATTTCAAGTTATTTTGAAGTAACATTTTTCAGTTTTGGTTGAAAAATTCTCTCTGAGCGGGAAAATTCCAAAAAAAATCGAAAATAGAGCTCCGCTGAAACAAGAATAACTTCGAGGTTTTTGGATGGAAAATTTTCATTTTTGGGATTTTTCAAGATGTAAGATTGATGTATCCACTTTAAAAATCGAAATCGCGATTCATGATACAGGGGGTGAAAAAATCTCTTTCAAAGTTAGGGATGTCAAAAATGTGAAAAATCAATTTTTTCAATATAGAATCCCATTTTTTTATGGCAGATATTGAATCTACGTTAAAAAATAATGTGAGTGTATGCATCACACCCTTGCCCTGAAATGGATATTTTCTGAGTTAATATCCGCTTTAGGGCAAGGGTGTGATGCATACACTCACATTCTTTTTTAACGTAGATTCAATATCTGCCATAAAAAAAATTGGGTTCTAATTTGAAAAAATTTATTTTTCACGATTTTGTCATTCCTAACTTTGAAAGCGATTTTTTCACCCCCTGTATCATGAATCGCGATCTTGAAAAATCCCAAAAATGAAAATTTTCCATCCAAAAACCTCGAAGTTATTCTTGTTTCAGCGAAGCTCTATTTCGAATTTTTTTTTCGAATTTCCCCGCTCAGAGAGAATTTTCCAACCAAAACTGAAAAATGTTACATCAAAATAACTTGAAATTTTCTAAGGAATCTATTTCTGCAATAAAAGAATGGTGTTCTAATTTGAAAAACGGAAGTTGACGTCATTTCCGGAAAAACCGGAGGTGCTCATGCCTTGAAAATATTTTGGATTTCATCAGCATCGTGAAATACTTATAAGTGCTGAATTTCATGAAAATACGTTCAGTAGTTTCCCGTATAAATATGGGTGAGGTTCCTCGTGAAAGACCCTGTATAGAGATCTTACATTGAGTATCCCCGACTCCAGGTAAAGTTGGTCAGTTGGAAAAAGCCTTTCCTTTCTAAACATTATTTTAATTATTGAATTTTGGGGGGGTAGAGGGTGTAATTACCTCATATTTCATTATTATTACCCCCCCATGAAATTCACCTCTATATACATTTAAACTCAATGATAATAGGCTTTTTCGGACAAGTATTTCTTGACCATGTCGAATTGTTATAGAGAGCAGACTCGATCATTTTCAAATTTTCAATGATCAAATTAACAAATTTATCATAAAAATTGCTCAAAATGGCCGCCTCTGCTCTGTAGACAAGCAATGGCCCTTATGACGACTTTTCTTGTGGCCCTGGAATTCAATGCAGTGGTGAAACAGTTGCTTGGCCACCACGATCTCCGGACTTAACACCGCTGGACTATTTTTATGGGGTTGGAAGAAGTGAAGGGTATATTCCACAGTTCCAAACACCAGAGAAGAACTAGTGCAAAAAATTATGTTGCAAACGAAATATAAGTAGACACTGCATTGATTTCCAGGGCCACAAGAAAAGTCGTCATAAGGGCCACTTCCTGTTTACAGAGCAGAGATGACCATTTTGAGCAATTTTTATGATAAATTTTTTCACATCTGTAGGACCTTTATGTCCAGAGAAATCGATATCATTTGAAAGAGCCAACCAAAATGAAAAAAATTAATTTGAAATGGCGGCTTTTCCAAAAATAAGGGGGTGAACTCCCCAATGTGGGTGTTTTTGTCGATGAAATTAGGTATATTAGATGCCCTTCAATTATCGGTAAGTCATACCGAAACACATTGTATAACAAGTGGTCTTACTCCAGGACACTGGAGGACAAGACCGCATACAGGGCGGCAACAACCAAATATAGTAGAGAATTGCGAGAAGCCAACAGAAAATCATGGCGTACCTTCTGCCAAAGCATTGAGGACACGCCAACGTCCACCAAGCTGCATAAGGCCCTATCGAAATATCATAGCAATGGTCTGGGACAGCTAAAGATGATGGATGGTGAGATGAGTGGCACAGACAACGAAACGTTGTCACTCATGCTAGAAACTCACTTTCCAGATTCTCGAATCTTTCATGGCAGCAAACCGAGTCAAGGTGTCTCAGCACCCAGTCGAGCTGCCAGAAATATAGCTGCTGAACCTCGTGAACCTGTTTAGTCGAAGCTCCATCTGCGGATATGTCCCAGAATGCTGGCGGGACGTGAGAGTGAGTTTTATTCCTAAGTGTACAAACACAGTGGAAGCAGGTTTCTGCTTGCCGATAGCCAGCGCCGACTAAGTGTACACTAAGGAAAGGCTGGCAAGTGGGGACTGATGCTAAATTATTCCGCCCAATCAGCCCCTCTTCCTTTCTCTTGAAAGCGATGGAGAAGATAATTGATCAGGATATCAGAGCGGGACTACTGTGAAGTTACCCTCTGCCTCAGGATCAATATGCCTACAAGGCAGAAAAATCAACTATCTCTGCTCTCCATAGCCTCACCAGGAAACTGGAGAAGACCTTGGAATACAAAGAGATTGCTCTATGTGTTTTTATTGATATTGAAAGCGCGTTCTCAAATACACCACGACAGACCCTTCAGCGTGCGCTGGTCAGGAGGGGTGTGGAGCCGTCAACGGTGACTTGGATCATGGCATCGCTGAGCAGCCGGATAATCAATTTGCAACTTGGCTCGACGTTCCTAACTGCGACACCCGGAGACGGGTGCCCACAGGGGTGTTGTTTATCGCCACTATTGCGGTAACTGGTCGTCGACGACCTTTTAAAAATAATTTCGGGAGCGGGTTTCGAGATATGTGGTTATGCCGAAGACCTTGTGATAGTGGTTCGGGACAAGCATGTTATCACGGTCAGTGATCGGATGCTCTAACCGCTCTAACCCTAACTCACGAGTGGTGTATCCGAGAAGGTCTCAATATAAATTCCGAAAAGACAATACTGGTGCCATTTACCATGAGAAAGAAATTTTCTCTTAAGGCATTAATGATGAACGGGACCACCTTGACCCCAACGAACCAGACCAAATATCTAGGTGTTATATTCGACCAAAGACTCTCTTGGAGTCAACATCTCGAGGCTGTGGTCAGTAAGGGCCAGCGAGCCCTCTTCACATGCCGAAGAATGGTCGAAAAAACGTGGGGGCTTAAACCAGAACTGACCAAATGGATCTACAAGTCCATCGTTCGGCCAATCGTTAGATATATGCAGCTCTCATTTGGTGGCCGAGAGCAAAACTAGTGTCAGGGCAATCAGCCCTGGAAAAACATCACATTCATACACGTACAAGTATAACTATATGAGAAACAGAATGGAATAGTCAAGATACTAATTACATGGGGACATATTATAGTCCTGTAAACCATATAGTTCTAGCTCAATTATACATATTATATATAAATATATTTTCTCGAAACATTTCATATTTTTTATTGTTTTGATCAATGTAGTGGAAGTGTCGTCAGCATACATTACAACGCTTTCCTAACTGGTTAAAATCGGTAACTCGTTTACAAATAATGGAAATATCGGGTGTTTTTTTCCTCGATAGGGATATAACAGTGATTTCACAGAAGGTATAGTAGTAGAAGCCATGTTGTTTGGACATTTCTGGTCAGTAACAAAATCATTGACAAATTATCATGGAAAGACTCACATCGCAACAACATTTAGAAATGGTTGAAATACATTTTCAAAATCGTCAAACTTATAGAGCACTCCGTGAAATTTATGGTTTACATATTCGTCCATCAGAGCAGCTTATTCGTCGATTCATTGATACATTTCGGACAACATTTTCTCCACTCGATGCAACAACAACAAGACAAAGAGCTCAACGTTCAGAAGAAAATATCGGAGCTGTAAGTGATAGTGTTAATGAAGATCCAGATTTGTCTATTCGCCGACCTTCACAACAAGTTGGACTCTGTGCACCACATGGAAAATTTTGCGTGAAGATCTTGGTCTACACCCATACAAGATTCAACTGGTTCAAGAACTGAAGTCACTCGACCATAATAATCGTCTTTTGTTTAATTTATTGACAGAGAGATTAGGCGATAACATTATTTCGAGAAATGGTCCAATTAATAATCCTCCAAGATCATGCGTCATAACTCCAATGGATTATTTGCTTTGGGGTAATGTCAAGTCAGTAACAACAGTTATGATGGTTTACTCTATCATTCAGAAAAAAAAAACATTCGTCAGACAGCAAATGTTGAATCGGAATTGGGCATTGTCCTGTATTATACAGGGTGAGTCTTTGACTTGTAGATAAGAATATTTTTACTGTAGATTGTTGAGGTCAAAAGAAACCTTTTTTTCATTTTCCATTTTTTCGAATTCTGCTCTGTTTAAAAGATATAGCCATTCGAAAAATTAGGACGAATAGGGCGCCTGAAACGATTTTCTGGAATTGATGCAAAGTTCATATTTCCTATTGACATTGAGTTGATAACTTTAGGAAATACTCAAGCACTAACCTCATTGGAATAAAAATATTACAAACATGATATTTTCTAACAAAAACACTCAGTTTTGTCCATATTTCATATTTCTCCCACCATAATAAGAACCTTTACTTCGATTTTCCTGAAGATTAGTTTGTGTGTACTAATAACTTGTTCATATTTTCCTCGATATCGCAAAATTATCCCATGAAAAATTGTTTTTACACTAACTTAACCTACCTTCATTAAACTAGGTAATAGAAATTGAGGTCAATGACCTAACTTAACCATTTTTTGATATTTCACAGAGGAAGCATTTGATCGGGTAAATTGGGAATAACTCGGAAACGACGCGATTTATCAAAAAATCATAAAAATACTTTCATTCTTCAAAATGAATGATTCTATCGAAAATATGAACCGTTTTCAAGTGATTTTATAGAATTTTTGCGTGGATTTATCCGTCGGCTACGGTGTAACTTTTACACCATGAGGAATTTTGAATAAGTTTTGATCGAGGAGGAATATGCACCATGAATAGAGTGAACAATCAACCAAAATCCAGTTTATTTGATATAGCGGTTACGAAGATATGAACAGAAAAGTGTTTTTTCCATGGATCTTTCAAACGATATGAATTTTTAAAAATGGTACATATAGGAAAAAAGTGTTTCGTTCGATGAAAGGAATCTACAGTTGAAATATATGTACAAGTCAAAGACTCACTCTGTAGGTATATGGGGAAAAATTGAATTTTCGACAATCCGATGAATGTTAAATTGAAATTAGCTAATTTTCTTGTGCTTGAGGAGACGTTATACTCTGGCCGACGGAACCGATTCTCCATTCAAAAAGTGCCTTTAATTTTTCCTAGTTCACGCCCTCAATTTTTTACCTGAGAGCTTGATTTTTATTATTATTATCATAAAAAATATGAGAGTTGAGGTTCATAACCTATAAAGTCAAAATGCACAATATATTGGTTGTAAGGTTAACTTGCACTAAAAAAAAAAAAATTGAAAGTAAGTGAGAAAAGCCAACACACCAAACAACACCAGAGCCTCCTCCCTGTTGGGCTGACCCTTAGACTACATATGGGGCATAGTCAAAGGGCTGACCTCCATCCGTCGTATCTATTCTTGAATGCTCGAACAACGGAGTTGGGAAGACTGTTCCAATCACTGAAGACTCTGTTCTGAAGGATGTTCTGACGTGAGTTGTCCTGAAATTTTCTCGCTTCAGTTTATATCCATGCAGGCGCGGATCCAGAGGGGGGGAACTGGGGGAACGTTCCCCCCCCCAAATGGCCCCTGACCACCTAATGATTCACCATTGCCTAAAATACCAGTACCTTTTGGCATTTGAATATCTAAAAGTTCCCCCCCCCAAAATTCGGGCCTGGATCCGCGCCTGTATCCATGACCTTATAGATTGTTGTTGTTGAGAGCGAACATATCTCTGACTCGAGCTCGCCTCTCCTAAAAAGATGTCAGTTGGAAACCAGGAACCAGAGCCCGACCATCGATGCTGTATAGAAGACGAGGGTTGTTTTTCCCGATATGCAAAATGGAGCACTTGCTTTTGTTGAGAGGAAGCATCCTGATGTTGCACCAGGTGTTTAAGCGGTCCAGGTCATCTTGGAGTGTTGAATGATTAGTAGAAGGGAAATTGTACACTTTAAGGTCGTCGGCGAATAGAGAGACAGCAGATTTTAGGTGGATTGGTAAATCGGAAGTGTACAAAAGAAACAAGATTGGACCCAGGACTGATCCCTGGGGCACACCAGGAAGCACCTGCCAGAATCTCCAGGAGAGCTCACATCTAACTCGAACAGGATACGAGCGGTTAGATAGAAAAGCCTTTATCCAGTCCAGCAGTCCCCCTCTGATACCCAGGTGTTCCAGTTTAGTTGAAAGTCGACCATGTGAAACTCTGTCGAACGCTTTCGAAAAATCGAGATAGAAAACGTTCACTAGCCGACCGGAGTCCTGATGGAATTTCAGACGGTTCTCTGCGATTTCACACGTTCTGGAAGTATTTGCAGTATTTCCATCTTTTTTTTGCATTATTTAACCCATCTTATACCAAGTATCGAAATATTTTAAAAAACGAGCATTTTGTTTGTGAATGTTTATTTTGTTACACGTAAAAATACATTACATGCATTGAAAAAAATAATTGGAAATTGGAACATATAAAAAAATACTGGTGCGTAGACGAACTAATGGGAATGAATATGAAATATTATTTTATGGCATATAGTAATAAAATAATAATTACACCTGAAATATATAATAAAATGATTGATTCCTACATTCCAGAACTGAACATAAATTATTTCTCACATAGAACTTCATTTAAAACAAAAAAACATCAAATTATCCCCATGGTGCGGAAACGCACCACTGGTTATACCAGGTTTCATTTTTGGTGATACTGTACAAATCATGGAGTATGTAAGTGTACAGTACACTTCTTACAGATGTAAATTGTGAAGCTTTGGCAGATTCTACATCTCCTGCAGGCTTTATTGGCTTATTGGCATGAGAAATCATGAGGTAGGTAATCTTGATTATCATAACAAAGTTTCTCAATGGCATGAACACGATTTCATTGAATTATTGTTTTATCAGTTTTTGAAAGTCGCAAGGCTATATAAGATGCAAAATCTACATGGAATTCTTTTTTTATTGATAGTATTATCAATTTTCCATGCATTGACGATCATACTATCCAAGGAGTTTCAAAATTAAGGCCACCACCATTTTTTCTTAATACTTGGCACCTATAATTAGCAATTTCGTAAACCCATATTTTTATTGTATTGAGCAATTAGGTACATAAGATTGGACTTGGGGTATACATTTATATACATCTTTTCGTTTTTTCTATTATGGCGTTTGATATTTCGGAAAGGATATCTATACCATAAACATTACATACTACCGAATTATCGTGCCAACAGACAATGGAAATTTTTGATACAGATTCATATGTCGGTCAAGGTATCCATTACGGGTTGAATATATGAACAGCGCCAATATGTTCTGTAAATAATTGAAATGCACCATATTCTTAGCATGAGTTCACAATAAACGAAACAAAAGAATATTCAATCTCCTTCATAGCCGGCTCTAACTCAATTTGAGTCAAATACCTCTTAAATGACCTTTTCAGATTTCCAGTTTTAGGTCATATTTTCAAATTCTCTCTATTTTTCTGATATTATCGGAATTTATAAAGAAACTCACCCTGTAGATGAAAAAGTAGATAAACCTGTCATGACAGTTCGAACTACACTGAATACTCTTCACTAAAGAGTAATAAAATCACGTGGCACACCTACAGATTTAGAGAAAAAAATATTGAATATGCGTACTCGGAGATAAATTTTTTTTGGACGGCCTAATTCACAGAGAAAATCATACCCAAATGTATCAAAAGTTGAATATTAATGGTTAAGATCCTCTAGGCATTCAAGTATTCCAATATTCAGGGACGAACTCCCATTTCAGATCAGGTTTTTCAATAGATGATAGGTCGAAAGATTCGCCCTGAATATGGAACACTCCACAAAACTGTTACGGGAGGCGTATTGGCATTGTTTACTACGGTGCAACGCATACATGGTGTTGGAACGCGGTAAAGAATGGCTGAACTAATGCTCTCTCTACCCAGACATATCTTACTACGACTCAGCGCAGCGGGGTGTTCAGGCGTAGTAACTATTGTATTATGGATACGATTCGTGAAAATTATGATCATATTCTAAATAATTACATTTTTAAAAAATATGATAATTTTCAAGCTCATATAGCCAATTATTGGGATCGAAGCCGAGTGGTATTTGGCATATAGAAGTCATTCATTTACACGAGGAAATAATACGAACAATTATGTAGAAGCTATTAATCGCATTTTTAAAGACATTGTTCTACAAATATGTAAAGCGTTCAATGCTTGTGCCTTGGTTGCCAATGTTTACGAGTTCTATCAAAAACGCCACTTGCTGTAATTTGGCAATTTCCTCAAAGAATGGGATACTCTTTAGAAAAATGTCACATTGTGCTTATGTCTCTGTTGAAAGAATCGACGAAAATGCCTTTTTAGTTTCTTCGGAAACCGGTGATAACATGTTTTCTCTATTTCAGTATCGTAATGAGTTCATTACAGTACTAAAAACAGTGCTGTAATGAATTCATTACAGCACTGTTTTTAGTAATATTTTTCGTTTCGTGGTTGTCAACAATGACTGCCGATCCTATCAATTTTCAACACACGTCAAGTTGGAAATGTCAATTTTCGTCAGTGAACCAACTGCCAAGATACAATACAAAAGTCACTAGGATGTATAATCTGAATTTTTCATTGAATTTCAACAGTATTTCACGAAATTTGACTGAAATAGAGAAAATATCGTCTAATACTCGTTGCAGAATGCAATTCCAACACTCATGCGTTCGAAAACTCGCTCCTTTGTCGCTCGTTTTCGAATTTCGCATTCCTATTGGAATAGGAGCCCATTCTGCAACTAGTTTTAGAATATACTATTATACTGCATATGTAGATATTGCATTTTGCGACTGTGTTTTTGGACAGGGTGGAAGGTATTGTAAGCACCTTTGCGCCATACGAAATAAGTATGGACCTGTATGCAAATAAACGATGGAGACAGAAAAGAATTAGCAAAATTAGCTCTAGGAGAAAATATATCCTCAGAATTTTATGACGACATGTCAAATGATGTGGGTATAGAAAATGACTTGCCAACTACTTACTACAAAACAACAGAGTAATGTTTCTACCCAACAAGATAATTTTTCTGTAGTACCAATAAACACTGTCGAGAATGCCAATGAAACAAATTTAGGAGAAAAACATTCCTCAGCAGCAGTAGAACTGATAGAAAATTTTGAACGCATTACTGAAATAGCCTGCGAAAATGAAACGGTTTATATGATTAATGCCATGAAAAAATTTAATCAGGCTTTTAACAAAATTGTTACACCATCCGACTCATTAAATTTCATTCTTGCATCAAAAAGTATCCCACGAAAAAAGAACATTAGGTACTGTTCAGCCAACATCAGTGAGCCGAAGAAAAATTAGACGTGGTTTATCATGCGGCGCAAAACGCATTCAAGCTGGTAGGCCATCCAACAATAAATGACAAAAAATCCTAAAAGGCAAAGATCTTTGAAGAAAAATATTTATCTTAATGGACCGAATGCAAAATCACATGGAAATGCACACTAGGATTATACTTAGGTTGATTTTGCATTTTATGTACCTAGTTGTTTTCAGCGATACTCACATTTATACTATTGTTATTTTTATGTACCTATAACGTTATGTTTGTGTATTATTTTCTATTTATTATTATTTTTTATTTTAGTGTGGTTCAATGAACTATTTTTGGCGGTAGTATCTTTATGAACGCGGGTTGCAAAATTGCGAAAGAAATCAAATTTGAACGTAGTTGAGTTGGAAAGCTGTGAACAATGACCGAGAATAGACGCGTATCCATAATATTCACAATAGTTACTACGCCTGGACACCCCGCTGCGCTGAGTCGTAGTAAGATATGTCTGGGTAGACAGGGCATTGGTTCAGCCATTCTTTACCGCGTTCCAACACCATGTATGCGTTGCACCGTAGTAAACAATGCCAATACGCTTACGGGAGACCGTACAACATTAAATAACCTACAAGAAATTGTCATAAAATCGCGAGGCACACAAATAGATAACGAATTAATTGGACCACATTTTTTCGAAAGTACGTTGAATTCACAAATGTAGTTGGATTTTTTAAATCATCGTTTACCTGAGTTATGAGGAAATATCAACCAACGCGGGATTTATTTTCAACACGACGGGGCTACACCTCATTACACTCTGTAGGTTCGTGAATTCTTGCACAACCGCTATGACGGTCGTGTTATAGGTCGAGGGAGTCCTATTCCATGGCCTGCAAGATCTCCTGACCCTTCGCCCCCAGACTATTTCTTATGGGGCTACATGAGAGAATTAGTTTACAACGTTGAGATGAATTCCAGGGAACATCTCGAAAGGATTGAAGTAGCGTGTGTCAAGATTAGGAGTGATCTTGCAATGATGAGGAGATCAACCAATCATATTTTCATCAGAGCCCGAAAATGTATTCAGATGGAAGGAGGACATTTCTAGCATCTTTTGTGAATCTTTCATATTCCTTTTTTTCTACTTTTCGAAAAAGTGTTATTAAACAGTTTCATTTCTATCAATAGAAAAATTAATTTAATAGATTTCGATGCACTGACAAAAATTACCTGAATATTGAAATACTTGAATATCGAGAGAATTTAAACTGATAATATTCTCCTATCTTCAACTTGTGATACATTTGGGTATGGGTTTCCATGTGAATTAGGCCGTCCAAAAAATTCATCTCCGAGTACGCATATTCAATATTTTTCTTCTCTAATTCTGTAGGTGTGCCACGTGATTTTATTACTCTTTATTGAAGAGTATTCAGTGTAGTTTGAACTGCCATGACAGGTTTATTCACTTTTTCATTTACGGGGTGGTTTTCTTTATGAATTCCGATAATATCAGAAAAATAGAGTCCGGTCCTGGAAACTGATCATCTGTTAACTCTGCTGTATGGGGATTCATACAGGGTCTTTCACGAGGAACCTCACCCATATTTATACAGGAAACTACTGAACGTATTTTCATGAAATTCAGCACTTATAAGTATTTCACGATGCTGATGAAATCTAAAATATTTTCAAGGCATGAGCACCTCCGGTTTTTACGGAAATGACGTCAACTTCCGTTTTTCGAATTAGAACACCATTTTTTTATTGCAGAAATAGGTTCCTTAGAAAATTTCAAGTTATTTTGATGTAACATTTTTCAGTTTTGGTTGGAAAATTCTCTCTGAACGGGAAAATTCGAAAAAAAAATCGAAAATAGAGCTCCGCTGAAACAAGAATAACTTCGAGGTTTTTGGATGGAAAATTTTCATTTTTGGGATTTTCCAAGATGTAAGATTGATGTACCCACTTTAAAAATCGAAATCGCGATTCATGATACAGGGGGTGAAAAAATCGCTTTCAAAGTTAGGGATGACAAAATCGTGAAAAATCAATTTTTTCAAATTAGAACCCCATTTTTTTATGGCAGATATTGAATCTACGTTAAAAAATAATGTGAGTGTATGCATCACACCCTTGCCCTAAAGTGGATATTAACTCAGAAAATATTCATTTTAGGGCAAGGGTTTGATGCATACACTCACATTATTTTTTAACGTAGATTCAATATCTGCCATAAAAAAACGGGGTTCTAATTTGAAAAAATTGATATTTCACGATTTTTTCATCCCTAATACTTCAATACCTGAAGTTCCACTCAAAACTCTCGATCGGAATTTAGTTTTATAATTGGCACTGTTTCAGTTTCTCGAAATGTCCGTACCAAATTTCCAAAATGTATTTTTTATTAACGTGCTTCCTAATCCGATTAGGGACATCCCGAGAAGCACGATTAGGCTAATCGAATAAGTGAGCATAGTGGTTAGCATTTTCTCTATTCCAGCAAAGGTGTATACCATGGTGCCGAAAAGTCTAGTTTGACGAAGCTGTAGAGAAATAAGAAAACAGTTGAAATATTTGAATATCGGAAGAGGAGGAAGACGAACCGATATTCCAGTAGGCTTAGCTGTTGCCATTGAGATTAATCGACATATTTTAATTGAATCCAAAATTATTGTATCAAAAGATATAAAGACGTGAAATTATACAACAAGAACTTGTGGAGAGAAAGGAAGGTTTCTTTGGTGGATGAGAGCGTGATTTGTAGATATGTCTTGCGAAAATTAAGTCAGATGCAAAAGGCATTGATGGCATTCATGCGAAACTTCTGTAAATTCATGCACAGTTCACATTTATTTTCTAGAGTTTTGAACGAATTCAATTATCCTGCCCCTTCCTAAAACTAGGTATAATTATGTGAATATCGTGTATGAAAAATGGGTACACTGGATTAGGTGATTTATAATAACCTACCCAATTTTCATTAAAAACAGCATGTTCGTGCAAAAATATCGGTCTATAATAGACCCAGTGAAGGACCAAATAAATGTAAAAGAACCCGTTGCATCTTGATTTGGTAATGAACTGACCTCGATTCAGCAATCACCCTGAATATTGAATTCTTGATCAGCAGCTTGTTTATGATTTTTGAACTGTCAAATGAAGTTGAATAACCGATCGCAGCGCTAAGTGAGACACACCTCAAATCTTGAATTTTTTGCTTCATCTAATTCGAGTAGGTCGAATCCAATTGTTATTTTCAACAGAAAAAACTGTTATATACATGTTCAAGGCTCACTGCAGAAAAAAGATAGGTACTCACAAATCTCAAATTATCATCTGAAGAAGTTCAAGTGACTCACACATGCATTACCGAAAAAATCACATTATTTCAATGGTTCATGAATTCTCCACACGAATAACTCTTTTTCCACCTGCAAACTCGCGAACAATTGAACCAAAACCAAATCATTTGAAAAAGTGCTTCAGATCGCATGTAAACAATCACTCGTATCGATTGTTAGCTAGATAATTCGATTAAGTACCTGATTTCGTATACCTTTCGTGATCGGATTATTTGAAGCTAGACACGCTGAGGATTGGTGACGAAATCATTACCAAAAAAATAATTACTTGATAATCTAGGTTGAACGTCATGAACGCGCAGTATCATTCTCAATTCGGCAATCGGCAGTGGAATGTGAAAATATATATTTTTTTTCAGAAAAGAGTGCTTTTTCTAATCTTCACATTTATCGACATGGAGGACTAATATGATTATGCACACTGCTACCCAGAAAATCATAAGAAATTATTGCATGTCTTGTACGAAATTTAATACTGACACTTCACAGTTCATCAGTTATTCACGGCTTCAAAACTAATATTATGAAATCATCGAAATATGTATATTGAATTTCCTTGTCATCCGTAAGACACAAGCAATTTCATGGAAATATCTTGAGCAGTTTTCCTCGAAAATTTGGATAAAGTTACTAAAATAGATTGACCGTGTAGTGCCTGAAAAGTTGTATTGAGCAGTGGCCTCTGTTTGCGCAACGTGTTGGACCAGCTCAGTTACAATAGTAGCGGAACAGAATATACCAAAGCCTGTGACTTCAAAAGAAGGCAACATAATATCAATATGAATGGACGCCTATTTCCACAGATATCCTCAAGCATGCATAAAAGTGCAAGAGGAGGTTTAAGCTCATTAAATTCTTCAGTTCGAAGGATCCCTTAGTCATGAGATGTAACTAAACGACTTGATGAAAATTCATGAAACCTGATTACAATTGTGTAAAAACATTTCGATCATCATTCAAAAAAATAATCTGAACAGATGAAGCTAAGTTTTTTAAAGAAGGAAATTATAATAGAAAAAATAAACATTTCAGGCCTGAAGAAATCCCTAACTGGTCAAGCAAATGGGATTGAGACAAAAGTGTAGTTTCAACGTATTACACTTTCTGAAAGATAACTAAATTAAACGATTACTCATTTAGAAAATTCGAAGAAATATCTCAAAATTCTGAAATCATCTCCAAGAGGATTGCCTTACCGTTTAGTCCCAGATGGATGGCGGAGCGACTCATTGCACTGAGGAAGTCACAACAGAATTGTTTCAAATGTTCAGACGTTTAGGACTGATGTGGAATTGACCTGCAAGATCAGTCGTCCACACGACATCATATTTTTGCTTATGGGATGATTTGAAAAGAAAAGTACACATGGCATCGGTATCCTGTAAACAAGACCTGCGCCAACTCGTGAATAATCTCATGGAGTAGATAGCGGTCAATGAGATTATTAGAGTAACATTTATTTCAATTTTGATCAGTTTCCGAATTTGAATACAAATTTTTCTATTGCATTACCTAGGTTTGAACATTTTTTATACATATTGAAAGTGTTTTCGTCATCCGAAGTCACAGCCTTGATTGAAATGCCCTCTGGTTTGGACTCATTGGCAATGAAGCTATTGCCTTCTATTATGACTCTTTGCAGACTGAATTTCCGTAAATGAAAGCTCAAAAGTTATATCGCTGCTGATGCGCTTGCTGTCAAATTTTCATATATAATACCACTAGAGATGAAATTTTGCCGGCAAAATTTCTCGATTGTAAAATGAAAGTTTGTTGCTTTCGGCAATTTCGCGAACGACATTTGTATATACAAAATCACGAGCCGACAGGCGAGTGATTTTGGAAAAATGTCATGAGAGAAATTGCCGAGAAGTAACAAACTTGTATATTACAAGAGAGAAATTTTACCTGCTTAAATTTCATCTCGAGTGGTATTCGACATGACTATTTCACGAGAAAATGTGTCTGAAGATCACATTGGTGGTATTGCGCTATTTGACGAATAAGTATTCATCATAGATCAACTAAACGTTGTTTGTTTTCTCTATGGTATTCATTCCCGAAGCTATCTATTTTCATTTCATTTCATTTCATTTATTTCAAACACTCCAATGCAAATAACCCTGTTAGGGTGTAGAGCCAGTCAACAAGTCAATAAGCTAATTATTACAATGTAAACAACAGATATATACACATACACAATCGTAAACATGACAATACTAACAAGACTTAAAAAAAAAAACAGTTTAATATCAAATATTCAAAAATTCATTTAAGGAGTAGTACGGTCTTTCCTTCATATAGTTGAAAAGGACTCTTTCCATCTTTTTCAAAGGCAGCTGTTTGATCGTGTCAGGTATCTTGTTGTAGATCTTCACCAGGGTATACAGAGAGTTTCTCTGAAGGTACGAGAATCTCAATGAGGGGACATTTAGATTTTCCTTAGCTCTAGTGGCGTATTTGTGTTTTTTTTTCGATTTCGTGAAAAAATGAGAGATTGTTGGTCACAAAAAGGGCTCCTTCATATATATATAATGAGATCACCGTCAAGACACCGCAATCTACAAAATGTTGTCGGCAGCTCTCGTACCTACCAAGACCAAGAATACTTCTCAGACATCTCTTCTGTAGTAGAAGAACTCTGTCGACTTCACTAGAGTTGCCCCAGATCACGATTCCGTATTTTATTCTGCTGTGGACGTATGCATGGTATGCTGTAATTGCTGCCTGTGGGCTCACCAAACGAGATAGATTCCCCAGTGCATATCCAAACCTAGCCAGGCCCCCACACAGAGTATCCACATGACATGTCCAGTCCAAACGACAGTCGACCTCAAGGCCTAGGAATCGTATGGAGTTTTTGGTGGTTAGTAATCTATTGGCGTCAGCATAAGATCGTTGGTGAAAGTCAGTGGTAAATTCGAACTTTATCAACTGAGTTTTCTCGGGGTTTAGCATTAAGTTATTTCTGCTGAACCAGCTGTTCAGATTATCCAGAGCGTTGAATATTTTTTCTGGTATGTTAGTGGGTTCCTCAGACAACACCAACGAAGTATCATCTGCAAAGAATGTTAGGTGTTGTTCTATTTGCGCAAGGTCATTTGTGTACACAATGTATAGAAGTGGACCAAGAATTGTACCCTGCGGAACTCCTTTGTTGATATATAATTCATCAGATTCGATTAGCTTTCCTGTGGTTTTGTTGAGTTCTATAACTGTTTGTTTTCTGTTTGATAGGTAGGATTGCAATAAGTTAAGGGGAAGTCCTCGGATTCCCATCCTATTCAGCTTCTCCAAGAGGACGGCATGGTTCACATTGTCGAAAGCCTTGGTAAGATCAGCACACAAAAGCAAGGTTTATTTTCCCTTATTTAGGGCGGGTTGTAACTCAGTCGGTTAACCAGTTGGTCTTGAAATCAATGGTTAACCTGCCAAGTAAGGTTAAGTCAATTTCTGTTGTAACATGAAAAATCAGATGATGGTTAAGTAAACGTCTCTTTTTTGTCTTTTCATTGGCCACACTGAACCCAGATCACAGAATCCATTGAATATTTTTATAATTCTGTCATAATCTAACTGTAATCTGTGACACTCTGACGTCTTTGCGTTGATCTGAATGTGAAGTTTTTATTCAGATCCCGAGACTGTTTATTCAGTACATAAACATAACACAAGTTTCAATTGAATATCTTCTCATCTTTGTGTAGGTGCAGGCAAAGATTAAAGAGTCTACTCTTCAATCTTTGGGTGCAGGTTGATAATAAGTTCAAGTACCTATAAAATTCAAGATGTAACTTTTCTCCTCGAGTGCATATAATGATAATTCAGCTATAAAATGAACAATTAATTCGGTAACAGTTTTATTTTCATTCTGTACATTAATAATATTTGCCCTAAAAATGTTTAAATGAGTTACAGGAGTGCCTGGAAATATTGCGTAATAATATTGTATCTAATAAGATTGTTCATATTGAACCTAGATATATCTGGTACTTGTATATGTATTTATATTTATGTGCCTCTTCAATGAGTGCTGTTTCTGAAAATTTCTGCATCCCTTCCTCCTGGAGATTGTATTTTCACATGGGTACAGTCTAAAGCACTTTCTTCAATTATTAGTTTCACTATCTCTTTAGATAACCGGAACCTAGATCGAAATTCTTGGTCATTCCATTTAAAAAAATGTTCATCCCTCGGTCTAAATTTTCGTTTTTTCCTGGGAAATGATTCTAATTCGACAAGTTCCATAAAGTCCTCATCATCACTGAGATTTAACTCACGCAGATTCTCTCTTTGCATATTCATTTCGAATAACTAAACAAGCAGAGCAATTTCTAATCAACACAGTACACACATATAGGATAGATTATTTTCAGTTTAGATTAGTTTGAAAGTTGATCGTTTGAAAATTCATGTAGTATGTCAATCTAAAAGCATTTTCTGTGCTTTTTTTGTCTAGACCATAGGTTAAACTCTCAAAACTAGATGGTTGGAAATTCGACAGTTCACTGACAGGTTAACTTCAAGATTTCTGTCATACAACAACCCAATCAACGTTAACCAATGGTCAACGGAAACCAGAGGTTAACCTACTGAGTTACAACCCGCCCTTAGTGAATCTACTATCTTGGAGACTACCCGGTAGAGTGCTAGCGTTGAGTTTTTTCCTTTTCGGAACCCATATTGATGTTCGTATAATAGTTTAAAAGACTCAAAAAAATTCATTAAGCGATTGAAGAGCGCTCTTTCAAAGATTTTGCTGATGTTAGGTAGTAGTGCAATTGGTCGGTAGTTGTTGATATTGTCCTTCTTTGCCTTTTTATGTATCGGTCTTATCTGAGCTATTTTGAGCTGTTCTGGGAATATACCTGTTTCAAAGGTGGAGTTCACAATGAAGGATAGTGGCCCTGATATCTCATCTGCTACGTGTTTCAGTACTTTTATTGGTATTCCGTCATGTCCGGTGGAGTTGGTATTCTTCAACTTGAGGATAATGTCTCTTATTTCTGCCGGATCTGTGGACTGAAGGACTATGAGGTTGGCGATACTTGCACTTTTTGGTATTTTCTTCAAGGCTTGTATGCTGCTGTTCGTTTTCCGGTCTGATCCCTGATTAACAAAGAATTCATTCACTTGGTTTAAAGTTTCTTTTGGATGGTTTTGGCCGTTTAAATCGGAAATAATAGAATTCTCCCTTCTTTGTGGTTGGTTTGTAAGTTCTTTTATCAATGTCCAAGTAGCCTTTGTTTGGTTCCTTGATCGTGTTATGTATTCTTCGTTTGACAGTTTTTTAGCTTTTCTAACAACTTTCTTTAGTATTCTTGAGTATGTTGTAAAGTATTCTGAAGAGATTTCGTTCTTCTTTTTTAGATGGCAGAGGAGGATTTTTCTTTTTGAAGAAGTTTTTATTCCAGTTGTGATCCAAGGTTTACGTTTTTTTGCAAGTGTACTTTTGACGGTGAATATTCTTTCAATGAGGTCTTGGACAGTTGTGGAGAATGCTTCATATGCATTATTCGGGTTAGAGAATCTTGAAAGGTAGGCCCAGTCAATACTCTTCAAATCGTTTCTTAGATCCCCCAACTTAGACTCCGAGAAAAACCGTTTTGGTGGCATTTTAGTATGGCACTGCACCTGTACATAATCGCTCAACGTGACCATCTGGGCTTCGTGATTGGAAAAACAGCTCTTTATTACCTCGCCTCTGTAGTGTTGATTTGTTTCTGCAAAGATGTTATCAATTAGGCTACGGTGTTCTCCAGCGTAGTGTGTGAACTCTTGTATTTGTGGTTCAAGGTTATAGGTCAGTAGGAGATCTCGAAAAATTTTGCTATCTTTAGAGGATGTAGCTAGATCGATGTTAAAATCTCCGCCCACTATTGTTTTGAAGTTTCTATACCTCCGTGTGTGGTCCAGAGTCGAAGTCAAGAGTTCAAAGAATTTATGTAAGTTTCCAGATGGGGGTCTATATACTGAGATGACTATCACCCTAAGACTCCTGCTGATGCTTGCACACAGCTCACAGTGACCCTCCGCAGCAAACTCTCTTAGCTCATCCATGTCCACGAAATCTGTCCCTGTAGAGACATAGACACAGGATCCGCCATATGGTGTTTGTCTAGAATAATGTGAGGCAACTCTGTAATTAGCGAGATTCGCTGAAAGGATGGTATCCCCAGGGAACCAGTGTTCCGTGAGACATATTACTTGTGGTATCACCTTTAGGTTCTGTAAAAAGACCTCTAGGTCCAGTATTTTATACTTTAGAGATTGAATATTCTGATGCAAAATACTCAGGTTTCTACGTTTTGAGTTCATATACATTATGTTATCTGTTAATAAGTTGCTATTGTTTATTGGTGTTTCTATGTTATTTGATTTATGTTTTGTTTTACTTGAAAATTTTTTTCCATGTTCTTAAATTTTCTCACAGCCACAGATTCAGGCCAGAACGAGCTCCGCAATAATTGTGAACTATAATTTGCAGGCAAGGAGATCTTAAAGCTTCTGTACAGGGTGGGCAAAATTGGTGCTACATGAACTAAAACTTTTTAACCCGAGGAGATAGAGAAAAATGAATGGCACCATATAGTCCTCTTTTTTCGAGAAACTGATAATGCCATCAACTGCATTCCTCTATCTTCTTTTGTTTCCGAGTTATAGGCCAAAATTTAAATTTGGGCGATTTCAACTTTGGTCATTATCTCCGTTTCTGTTTATGCTAGCATGTTGAAATAAAAACATTATACAGGCACTTTATTGATAGCAATCCAGTGGCGTACTCTGTTTTTTTCTAAGAGATTCATTTGCTGAGTTATAACATAAAGTTGTGTTTTTTCTTATGGAAACAGTAGTTTGAAATGACTTAGAAAGAATCGCCACTTTTTTCCCGTTTCAGAAATGTATCATATGTCATACATCGCCCTCAGATTCGTTAAGATATTATGAAAAATATGGTTTGTATATGGAATTCAAATTATTGAGTATTAAGTAGGCTGAATCATAGAATTATGTGTCTCTACGCATGGTGTAATTATTATTTCACAGTTGAATCACTTGCTGCCCCACTATTTTCATTCGCTAAAATGAAACATTTTAACATATCATATTTTTCGTAATTTTGGATTATCTACATAATCCCGCCAACGATTATTTCAAATTTCAATAACTGACAGTTGTTTCAAACAGAGATCACACCATCAAGTATTCAACCGTGAAATAATAATTACACCATGAGTAGAGACACATAATTCTATGATTCAGCCTACTTAATACTCAAAATAATTTGAATTCCATATACAAACCATATTTTTCATAATATCTTAACGAATCTGAGGGCGATGTATGACATATGGTACATTTCTGAAACGGGAAAAAAATGGCGATTCTTTCTAAGTCATTTCAAACCACTGTTTCCATAAGAAAAAACACAACTTTATGTTATAACTCAGCAAATGAACCTCTTAGAAAAAAACAGAGTACGCCACTGGATTGCTATCAAAAAAGTGCCTGTATAATGTTTTTATTTCAACATGCTAGCATAAACAGAAACGGAGATAATGACCAAAGTTGAAATCGCCCAAATTTCAATTTTGGCCTATAACTCGGAAACAAAAGAAGATAGAGGAATGCAGTTGATGGCATTATCAGTTTCTCGAAAAAAGAGGACTATAAGGTGCCATTCATTTTTCTCTATCTCCTCGGGTTAAAAAGTTTTAGTTCATGTAGCACCAATTTTGCCCACCCTGTACATACCTGATTTCACTTTCACCTCTTCACACTCAATGTCGATATTGGAAATCTTACTCTTGACATAATCCATGATGTCCTGTGCATCGTTTTCCAGTCGGACTTTGGATATATCAATGTGTGAGGATGGCATATAGGCCTTAAGTTTGCTTGATTCTGTCATGGAGCCATAGATTGATGTTTTTTTATTCTGTTTGAATGTATTGACATTTACGTCATTCCGTTCTTTTGTCCGTGAGCTCGATTCTATGAATTTGAGAAACGTCAAAAATTTTCTCATAAGTAATATCATAAGTGCATCCAATTTTTCCGAAAAAAATGGAAAAAACACGTTGCTAAGTAATATTTTAACAAGAAGCATGAGTGCTCTGGTGGCAACAAAAATCCGAGTCGAAGACGAGGATTTTTGCACCTGCACGAATGCTTTTTGTTAAAAAAATATTACTTTGCACTGTGTTTTTTCGATTTTTTTCACAGAAAAAATTAGATGCACGAATGGTATTTGACAAGACTATTTCAAGAGTAACAGATTATTCTGGATGCATTATGTATGTATTATTAATCTTCGTTGACAACAACTGTCAAGTTTTGCCGCGGGTAAACCCGAAAAAACTGCTGACAGCTGCTGCCAAACAGTTTTTCCATCTAGAAACCATTTGTGATTCAAAATTGCGCGTTTCTGATTGGTGGGAATTGAGACGAGGGAAATAGTCGTAAGTAATATCATAAGTGCATCCAATTTTTCCGAAAAAATGGAAAAAACACGTTGCTAAGTAATATTTTAACAAGAAGCATGAGTGCTCTGGTGGCAACAAAAATCCGAGTCGAAGACGAGGATTTTTGCACCTGCACGAATGCTTTTTGTTAAAAAAATATTACTTTGCATTGTGTTTTTTCGATTTTTTTCACTGGAAAAATTAGATGCACGAATGGTATTTGACAAGACTATTTCAAGAGTAACAGATTATTCTGGATGCATTATGTATGTCTTATTAATTTTCGTTGACAACAACTGTCAAGTTTTACCGCGGGTAAACCCGAAAAAACTGCTGACAGCTGCTGCCATACAGTTTTTCCATCTAGAAACCATTTGTGATTCAAAATTGCGCGTTTCTGATTGGTGGAAATTAAGACGAGGGAAATAGTCGCTGAAAAACAAACTTGTTGGTTCTGCCGATGTGAATGTTTTATCGATGAGAAACGAGTGTTGCTAAGGAAACTTCCTCACTAAAAATGGAATGAGTGGAATAGTCAGAGAGACATTATAGGTATAGTTCACTTATATAACAAGCTTTAATAAAAAAAAATTATTTTTAGAGACAGGCTTAAATGATAACAACAACTCATCCGCCATTTTGAAGCCGCCATCTTGAATTCCTCAATTTTGGAGAATCGTAATTTCCGACCCAGTAAACCCCCGGATTCCAATTTTGAAACGAATCGGATCATAATTAGAAAACTCGTCCGCCATATTGTAGCCGCCATCCTGAATTTTCCAATTTTGACAGAAGAACCATTATTGCTGAACCCAAAAACCCCTAGATACTAGTTTTGAATGGAATCGGATCATAATAACAAAACCCGTCTGCCATATTGTAGCCGCCATCCTGAATTTTCCAATTTTGACAGAAGAACCATTATTGCTGAACCCAAAAACCCCTAGATACTAGTTTTGAATGGAATCGGATCATAAAAACAAAACCCGTCTGCCATATTGTAGCCGCCATTCAAAGTTTCAAATCCAACAGACTTTCAGAAGCGTGTACTTACAAGATTTGATTACAGAGAGACATATAGATAGACAGACAGACAGACACCGGGACAGGTGAAACTGAATAAAAGCTTGTAAAAATTGGCAAGAATTAGTATGTATATTCTTTCATACAGGGTGGCGTGTTTCCTTTCCCGTGTACAGTAGAGGACAGTTCTGTGCCGAAATGCACACGGTTTTGTAGAACTCTAAACGCCAGCAAAACCGTGTGCATTTGAACGTCAGTAAAACACGGTTTCGGAATAATATTATGCATCCTTTTGTGTTTCCTTTCCCGTGTACAGTAGAGGACAGTTCCGTGCCGAAATACTCACGGTTACCTATGTAGAACTTGAAATTGTATAAAAGCAGAGTTTATTTGAAAGCCAGTGAAGCACGGTTTCTAAATGATTCTCATCATATCAACTAACGTGTGGTTGGAGAATGTTCTGTTCTGAAATTGGGTTAGTTTTATAGATCGATAAGGCAGCAAAAGTAGTGTTCAAATGTTTTACTCTAATTCGTGTGAATGTCGAAACAGGTTTTAGGGTAAATCCGCCCTTGAACAGGTTGAAATATATTCGCTTTTTTCCATGGGTAATGAGTGTTAAATCTAGTACGTACCTAGAAGTCCAGCGACATCCTTACACAATTGCTATTGTTATTGGAAATTAGAATTCTTCGAAAATATTTTATACGCATCTTTTTCGAACTGACTCAATATGTTCATTTCATGGAACATTTTTGCTGGTGCCGCAGTCATACCACTTTCAAAATAGGACACGAATGATTCCTTAGTTTCTTGGGAACAGCGTAAAAGAGATAAGGATTGAGCAACATTTACTCGGTGATTGTGCTCATAATCAATTTCAATTACGGTATTGTAACCTTTTCTTAATATTTCGGATTTACGAAGAGTATTTTCAGTAGTCTTCAGGAACTTAATATTAATTTTAGACTTACATGCATAATTTCTTTTTGGGCCTTTCTGTTTATTTATTTTTTAATTGCGCTCTGAAAGCAGGCATACGAATATTTTTCGGAAGGCATAACGTGTCGCGTTAGGGAATCGTCTCTCCATAATCCAATTACTATTGGTACTCTTCGAAAATGTCTCCACAAATTTTGCACATTTACTGTCATAGTCACCATCATAGGGTAACATACACTGAATTTTACATCTGAAATCATCACATGATAGTCCATCAGAGTTTAATATCATGAATTCGTCAGTAATGTCATTAAAAAATTGACTTGAATTCTTCCATCACAACAAAATTTCGATACAAACTTACAAACTGAAAACATGCACACGCGTGATTCATGAAACAGAGTGAACTGAAATTTGCGTCTATGTAGGATGTAGGCAACCCATGTAGAAAGCGATGGCGTGAGGACATAATGTTCAACAGCTGAACAAAACTGTAGGTTTCAATTCGACACTGTTTTGTAAAGACCTATAATGCATTTTCTCTCTACAAAACCGTGTGCATTTCGGCACGGAACTTTCCTCTACTGTACACGAAAAAGGAAACACAATATGAATATAATATCATTCCGAAACCGTGTTTTACTGACGTTCAAATGCACACGGTTTTGCAGGCATTTAGAGTTATACAAAACCGTGTGCATTTCGGCACGGAACTGTCCTCTACTGTACACGGGAAAGGAAATACGCTACAGGGTGAGTATTTGACTTGTATATTTCAACTGTAGATTCTTGAGGCCAAAAGAAACCTTTTTTCATCTTCCATTCTCCTATTTCGGCTCTGTTTAGAAGATAGAGCCAATTGAAAAAAAAATTGGCCCAAATACGTCCTTGATACGTTCTCTGGAACTGATTTTCATTTCTCGATTGAAATTGAGTTGATACATTCAGGAAATACTCAAGCACTAACCTCATTCCAATAAGAGTGTTACAAACAGGATATTTTCTAACAAAAACCCTTACTTTTGTCCGATTATATCTGCAATTGAAAAGCCATATTTCTCCCACCAAAACGAGTTCCTTTTACGATTTTCCTGAAGATTAGTTTGTCAACACTGATAATTTGTTCATATTTTCTTCGATATCCCAAAGATATCCCATAAAAAATTGTTTTTTCACTAACCTAACCTAACTTCATCAACCTAGGTCATAGGATTCGAGGTCAATGACCTAACCTAACCAACTTCTAGGATATTTAACAGAGTTTTCCAGAAGTAGATGCCAGATTGTGTTGATTTAATCTTTAAACAATGTTATAGAAGAAACCAAGGAAGCAGTACGTTCCCTCTGCTTAACGGATGAACTAACGTAAGGGCACAACTTTTGTTTACTTTTCGCTAATGGCGTCAAGGCGTTCCTTTCTGGAAATGCCCACCTAGTAGTTCTGATTCTCGTCGATATGCAATCGTAGCGCTATATGCTACGATCTTAATTTCAATCGCTTTTAACGGTGCGCCGGGTGCGCGACTTCGCAATGCGAGGTAGCCAGCGCGCAAGACAAACCGTTGTTCTGTGCAGAGAGCAGAGACTATTCGCTCTTGTGTATCCAACGTCAGTCCCATGAACGAAGCATGCATATAGCGATAACCGGCGTGATAGACCCTACGATTTATTTATTAACAGAGAAGAATGCGAACAGGTGATGATTAGGTGGAGACTTCCAGTGAATTAATGTATTGATAACCGTGTAGTAATACGTGGTTTGTATCAATATTCATCATTGATATCCGAATTTTCATTGACTTTTATTTTTGATATGGTCAAGTAACAATAAATTTTTGAAAGAAACTGTGCGTATGAAATGTATAATTTTATGCTTCTCAGAATGAAATTTTATCACCCACATTTGTGGGATTTCATTATTACATATCTATAAATCAAACGTTTTTCCATCATAAAGATTTTAGTCTTGACAAAGTTGATAAACATTCTGACAACATTGTTAACTTTTAAAGAGATCAGAGAGTTTATAAGTTACAGCCATTCTGTGATATTATAAATTCAGGGAAGCATCCAGAATATTCTCATGATTTCGGATATTTTCGTCAAATTTTATTGGGTAAAATTAGAAATAACTCGAAAACGACGCGTTTTATTAAAAAAATATAAGAATACTGTTATTTTTCAAAATGATTGATTATTTCAAGAACATGATTTGTTTTTTTTTTTCAAATCGGTTTATGGTATTTTTCGTGGATTAATGAGTCGGCTACGCTGTAACTTTCATACCAGGAGAAATATTGAATAAGTGTTGATTGAGGAATATGCACCAATATTCATTTTATTTGAAATAGCAGTTACGAAGATTTGAACAGACAAGTGTTTTTTTCATGGATTTTCGACACCCTGTATCTTTCAAACGGAACCGAATATTGAAAAATGGTATAGAAAAATGGTGTGGAAGACCCTGTATTGTTTATCCTGATTAATACTAGGACTCCTGAGGAGACTCCTCTGAAACTACAAGCTTCGAAGCTTGTAACTTGAGTTCGGAGTAAGCAGTTGTGTTCTGTGTAGGCTTGGTTACTGTGTCCTTACGCCACCTTAGGCACAGCACTGTTAATTTTTGACCCAACAGTGAAATGGTGGTCCCTACCGAGACTAGAAAATTTTTCCTAGCTCGGGATTGAACTCGGACTTGCCGGGTCCTTATCCAACGTCCTAACCACTGGACCAAGGGCACTTGGTCCAGTGATATAACCATCTTCACACCCGTTCTTAGAGTGGGTGTCCAATCCCAATTCTAGAGAAATTCTTTGATGTTTGCCGTTAGCAGTCCGAACTTGAGGCAAGTCGATTGGTTCCAACCGATTCGATACACATACACACCGGGCCAACCTTTTGTTCAGTCTAAAGCTGCGTACAGATGTGCGAGCCGAACCTATCGCGAACCGCTCGCGAAGTGTTCGTGTCATGTTCGTTAATTTCACGTACACACTTGCGATCCGCTCGCGAACCAATACCAACGACGGCTTACGAATTTACACTGGGCTCGCGTTGTGTTCGTGAAAAGCTGCGTATACATGTGCGAGCCGAACCTATCGGGAACCGCTCGCGAAGTGTTCGTGTCATGTTCGTTAATTTCACGTACACACTTGCGATCCGCTCGCGAACCAATACCAACGACGGCTTACGAATTTACACTGGGCTCGCGTTGTGTTCGTGAAAAGCTGCGTATACATGTGCGAGCCGAAACTATCGCGAACCGTTCGCGAAGTGTTCGTGTCATGTTCGGTTAATTTCACGTACACACTTGCGATCCGCTCGCGAACCAATACCGACGGATTAACGAACTTACACTGGGCTCGCGTTGGGTTCGTGAAAGGATCCGACTATCGATGGATCGGCGCGAACGGTTTGCGAGCGGATCTATAGAGGTTCGACATGCCGTCCAAATAATTGTCGCTATTGGTTCGCGAGCGGTTCGCGATAAAGAATCCGACTATCGATGGTTCGGCGTGAACGGTTTGCGAGCGGCTCTATACAGGTTCGACATGCCGTCCAAATAATTGTCGCTATTGGTTCGCGAGCGGTTCGCAATAGGTTCGGCTCGCACATCTGTACGCAGCTTTAGACAACGCAAACTCTCGAAGACAACGGTAGGCACATTTACAAGGCCTCCTATGTGACAACGATTGCTCGTCGCTACCAGTTAGGAATTGCAGTGCAGCAATGTGCACTCCAATCCCTCATCGGGCAGGACAAAAATGGTTTTAAAATGCCCGCGCTAGGGCAAAACGTATCGCTGTGCGCGGGGTTAGCGAATAAACAGTCTAATTTAATCACGTTAGGAGTAAGATCTACCACATTGTACCTGCAATGTCAGACGATTTTGGTAAAGTGTTTGTTGTAAACACTGCAAAAAGTTTTGATGAGCGTGTTACCCTCATTGAAAGCGATAATATAAAAGTCATATTGAGAACCCGAATTGAACATGCTTTCGAAGAAAACTGCGAAAAATGGATCGAGAACTTTTCAGCGGCTGCTTCTACGAATTGGATTGTTAAATATATACATATCCAAAAATTGCAAAATTGGATTTTCGAAAAGACTGGGTTTGCCAACACCATCAAAAGAATAAACAACGAAGTATAGAAACTAACAGAGACAGAAATAAGTCATGCACTGCAAAAATTATTACAAAATAAAGAAAGAAAAGAAAGATACGAGATTCGAAGACCGACATTTAAAAAGTGACCTGAATGCAATAATCGTGGTAAGTACAGGGTGTACCATTTTAGATGTATTTTTGGGATATTTCCGATACTACTCGACTTCGCGTTACTGTGTGTTTTTTTTGTAAGACTCAATCCGTAAATCGATGAAATATCTGATTTCGGTACATGTAAATGTTTCTTTTCAGATCATTTACGTACATACCCACAGACAGTGGCGTAGTAACGCCACCACGGGCCCCTACCCTCCCTATTAACGCTAGTCGTCCCAAGCGTCCGGGCCCCTTATAGGGGCCCGGGCCTGTGTTCTTCGAACACGCCGAACACTGGTCACTACGCCACTGCCCACAGAGTTTTCATTGCAGAAGCGTATAGCTTTTTGCGAATTAGTAAGGATACAAGAGAAAAATTTATAAAATATTTTGAAGAAGAACTTTCACCTAGTGAAGCAAAAGAGTTTCATAAGTCTACCTTGATGGCTATCACTTATTAATTTATGTTTGCTCATTAATACAGGGTTCCACGGTCGAGTGCCTGGAGAACGGGACATATTTGAAATCCGAAAATTGAGATTATGATATTGTTGGAAATTCTCTACAGGCCTAAAATATTTTTGGAGCCTGAGCACTTCCGGTTATACCAGGAGTGCAAATAAATTTGTTCGAAAGATAGTTTTTTCAATATTTTCGTTTCGGATATGATTGAGTATTCAATGCTGAATACATTTCTGTTGAAACCATTGTATTCATTCGAATAGTTTTCAAAATATTGAAAAAAAACCTGAAAAAATGTCAAATATTCATAGTCAGTGTTATGTTCATTATTCTTATTCTGAACATCCCAAGTGTAAACCGTTCTCACAACGTCAAAGTAGAAGAATGTGGAAACATCATGCATCTTTTGAATTTCATAAATATCATCACAGGGTGTTTCAAATTTTGTGTCGAAAACTGTGATCGAAAATTGGTCATAACTTCTGTTTTTCAAATTAGAACCCCATTTTTTTATGATTGCGTTGGATTCTGCGAAGAAAAATAATGATAGCACTCTCAGATGCTCTTGCTCCTAAATTCAGTAATTTCAGAGTAATTTGGGCTTTTCTGGATTCATGTTGTACGTAGAGTCAAATTCATCGAATCTGAGGAGATTCGATGAGTATTCTTATGAAACCATAGTAACAACTAATAATTAGACTTGTCACCTGTGAATTATCAATGGGATCATTTTTCGTCTATGGTCACAGAATATTCTCATGCCAACAGATTCGATGGCTATTCTTATGAAACCATAGTAACCATTGAAGTTGAATCGAGAAGTAAGGTTAAGGCCTAAAAAAGGACCATAGAATTATAAATATAGAATTTGAGCGTAGTGGCTAAAAAGTATACAAAAGTGTGGCAATCGTTTCCCTTAAATCCAGGGTCAGTTGTCGCTACACGCATATCTAGGGAGAAGAGAAGGGACATGTAATTATGCATCCATGGATACCATATGTGGCTCAATACAAACAGAGACAAATAAAGAAATTGCATCCACTGATCGCCACGATGCCCCTAATCTCCCACTCTCCGTTACCGCACATGCTCAATCTCACTGACCCTAGGCAGAGCCTTCTAGATGCCTCACTTTTAATTTCAAGGATCAAATTATAGGTATAGAATTATGTGAATAGGACCTGTCACTTGTGAATTATTAATGGGATAATTTATCTCCTATGGTCACAGAATATTCTCATGCGGAAGATAAGATGAATTTGTCTCTACGTACAACATGAATCCAGAAAAGCTCAAATATCTCGGGAATTACTGAATTTAGGAGCAAAAACATCTGAGAGTGCTATCACTATTTTACTTCGCAGAATCCAACGCAATCATAATAAAATAGGGTTCCAATTTGAAAAACAGAAGTTATGGCCAATTTTCGATCACAGTTTTCGCCACAAAATTTGAAACACCCTTTGATGATATTTAGAAAATTCAAAAGATGCATGACCTTTCCACATTCTTCTACTTTGACGTTGTGAGAACGGTTAACACTTGGGATGTTCAGAATAAGAATAATGAACATAACACTGACGATGAATATTTGACATATTTTCAGTTTTTTTTTCGATATTCTGAAAACTATTCGAATGAAAACAATGGTTTCAACAGAAATGTATTCAGCATTGAAAACTCAATCCTATCAGCAACGAAAATATTGAAAAAAATATTTTTTGAACAAATTTATTTGCACTCCTGGTATAACCGGAAGTGCTCATGCTCCAAAAATATTTTAGGCCTGTAGAGAATTTCCAACAATATCATAATACCAATTTTCAAGTTTTCAAATATGTCCAGTTCTACAGAAACGTCTAATAGGCACTCGACCGTGGGACACCCTGTATATTTAGTTTTGTTACAAATTAAAATCAGTAAGGTAATTTGTGTTTGGTTAACCCCCTGTTGAAAATGACTCTTTTTGCACTGTCCGCAAATGTACCTATCCAGCTGGCACGCAAGTGGTCGCCTTGGTCGATGAGAGATTTGGAGTGCACATTGCTGCACTACAATTCCTAACTGGTAGCGACAAGCAATCGTTGTCACATAGGAGGCATTGTAAATGTGCCAACGGTAGCAGGCGGAATCGAAGCGAACTCCCAATCGATTCATCGAATCCGATACGTACACACAGAACCAACGAAGAGGTTGGAAGTCGTTCGTTGGCGCTAAAAAACAAGGTCTGCTATTGATATGAAATATATTGGGCACTGCTTATGCTGAAAAGCCTTGTTCCTTCAGTCAAAGAGTGAGAATTCCAGAATAAAACCAAGTTCTTATACAGAGTGGCCACTTTTTAATGGGATTGTATTGGTGACTTTTAAACCATAAGAGTTAAAAGGTCGGGCGAATAGAGAAAAAGTTGCATTCATAGAAGCATTGTCAAGCTGTTCAAACAAATCGAGATTATCAGGGCCGGTTATTGAGATATTATAAGAAAAATGAATTCTGTCAAGTTGATTCTTCTTTTTGTCCCACTTTATTTCAAATATCATCAAGAAATCTTACAGGAATTTTTTATTCGCCAGTAAATCATCCCGAAATTGACATAATCAGATTTCGTTATCAACGTTTCGTACTCTCTGGGCCATCCCCAATCCCATTCTTTTCAATAGGGACCTGCATATATTTTCATGACACTTATGGAAATATATTGCACTGCAGGTTGTTAATTAAACATTAGGTAAATGTTATACAGATCCGACCCAAAGAAATTTGGATAAGGGTCCAAATCACCTGAGAATCGACTTTGAATGACATTGTATGATATATCGTTAAATTCAGCTTTAAAAGTTATTTCAAAAAGTGTCATTAATATGCAGGTCCGTATTGAAAAATAGAAAAATCAAAATGACACAATTTACTTTTTTTATGATATCTCAATAACTGGCCCTGATAATCTCGAATTGTTTGAACTGCTTGACAATGCTTCTATCTCCATCTGACCAACCTTCCAAACTGTAATGGTTTGAAATATAAATAACAGCTTATTCTGTAAACAAATCCACTATCCCTTCACTTATACTTCATTCATTTCTATGAAGTATCGCGGTTGGCCAAGTTTTAGGTTAATCAAGTTTTTTCACCTGAAAAAATCGCAATTTGGCACTTGTGAATGAATAAATCTCGGAGACGTTGCCGACGTTAATTTTTCATTATTGATTATTAAGCCTGGAAACTAAGAATGCCGGAGGTAGTTTCCAAGAAAGCAGAGGCAAAGTATCAGGAAGTGCTATTTAGAATTGGAATTTGCGCATTCTTAAAGTAACCCTGATAATTTGGCTTCGACAGTTCATCACCAGCTATCCAACATTTTCGACGTAGCATAACTGAATCTTCCAACTATGTTTATATAATTATGGGGGTGTTCCATTTAAAAAATGACGGTGACGTCATTACTCGAACGTAATTCACCCTGTATATTAGATTATTATTTTAAAATACAATAAATTAACATCCAATATCGACGTGTTTCAGGATTATTTCTTAAGGAGAAAATGATTAATCGGCATTCAGACGGATTTTTTCGAATTCCGGAAAAGTTTTTCACCTCAGGCAGGAGTTGAACCCGCGTCCTATTGATTTCCGGTCAGAGATGTTAACCAACTACACTACGCAGACTAAGATGTCTGCGCGGGTGAGGAGGTTAATAGGTGGGGGGGGAAACTCATTCGCTTTCATCGGTCAAAGGATCCCCACTCTATCCTTCTCCTTTGCGTCATCGATATTTTGTCGACATCAGCAGGGGTCGGACTCCGGGTCTCCGACCGACGAACAATATAACCGAAAATTTGTAATATAAATTTGGTGATTAACGTCTGTGAAATATATAGGAGAAAATGATTAATCGGCATTCAGACGGATTTTTTCGAATTCCGGAAAAGTTTTTCATCTCAGGCGGGAGTTGAACCCGCGTCCTCTTGATTTCCGGTCAGAGATGTTAACCATCGGAATTCGAAAAAATCCGTCTGAATGCCGATTAATCATTTTCTCCTATATATTTCACAGACGTTAATCTCCAAATTTATTATTTCTTAAAATAACCTGTTTAGCTAAAAATGAATTTGTTCCATACTTCACGGACACAGTGTATACGTGAAACATCTCCAGTATCAACAGAGAAAAAAGTTTCTTCGAAATTCGCCAGTTTTCAGGAATTATTGAATTCACATGATATTTTTTTAGATTCATTATTTTCCCGAAGTAAATGAATATTTTGTTAAATACCTTATTACTACGACATATATGTAGAAACGGCAACGGTGCTTGTTACACTGACAGAAGAATGACTATAACCTAACATTCTCAAAATATACACAGTGAAATGTGTCCGAATTCCATAGCCAACCGATATACTTTATGAAAGTGAAAACTGAATGGAGTTTATAAGGGGAAAGTTTTTGCTGAGGTTTTTATCTGTGCTCTTGCATCATACGTAGAACTGTATGGTCCCCCGTTTAACATTATTTCACAGCAAATACTGAGATTAGGAGCGAGGATAAATCAATCGGTTTTGAATAATCTATTCCTTGTTGCCCTTTCCTTACACATGCCATGATGTTTGATTTTTCGTTCTTCCAAAACAAAAATATGTACCTACCTCTCCCTTTCACGAGAATATACAGGATGAGTATTCGACTTGTACCTATATTTTAACTGTAGATTCCTCTCATCGAGGGAAACACCATTTTTCTATACCATTTTTCAATATTCGGTTCCGTTTGAAAGATACAGGGTGTCGAAAATCCATGAAAAAAACACTTGTCTGTTCAAATCTTCGTAACTGCTATTTCAAATAAACTGAATATTGGTGCATATTCCTCAATCAACACTTATTCAATATTTCTCCTGGTATGAAAGTTACAGCGTAGCCGACTCATTAATCCACGAAAAATACCATAAACCGATTTGAAAAAAAAAAAAACAAATCATGTTCTTGAAATAATCAATCATTTTGAAAAATAACAGTATTCTTATATTTTTTTAATAAAACGCGTCGTTTTCGAGTTATTTCTAATTTTACCCAATAAAATTTGACGAAAATATCCGAAATCATGAGAATATTCTGGATGCTTCCCTGAATTTATAATATCACAGAATGGCTGTAACTTATAAACTCTCTGATCTCTTTAAAAGTTAACAATGTTGTCAGAATGTTTATCAACTTTGTCAAGACTAAAATCTTTATGATGGAAAAACGTTTGATTTATAGATATGTAATAATGAAATCCCACAAATGTGGGTGATAAAATTTCATTCTGAGAAGCATAAAATTATACATTTCATACGCACAGTTTCTTTCAAAAATTTTGATATTAACTCAGAAAATATCCATTTTAGGGCAAGGGTGTGATGCATACACTCACATTATTTTTTAACGTAGATTCAATATCTGCCATAAAAAAATGGGGTTCTAATTTGAAAAAATTGATTTTTCACGATTTTGTCATCCCTAACTTTGAAAGCGATTTTTTCACCCCCTGTATCATGAATCACGATTTCGATTTCCAAAGTGGATACATCAATCTTACGTCTTGAAAAATCCCAAAAATGACAATTTTCCATCCAAAAACCTCGAAGTTATTCTTGTTTCAGAGGAGCTCTATTTTCGATTTTTTTTTTCGAATTTTCCCGCTCAGAGAGAATTTTCCAACCAAAACTGAAAAATGTTACATCAAAATAACTTGAAATTTTCTAAGGAATCTATTTCTGCAATAAAAAAATGGTGTTCTAATTTGAAAAACGGAAGTTGACGTCATTTCCGGAAAAACCGGAGATGCTCATGCCTTGAAAATATTTTAGATTTCATCAGCATCGTGAAATACTTATAAGTGCTGAATTTCATGAAAATACGTTCAGTAGTTTCTCGTATAAATATGAATGAGGTTCCTCGTGAAAGACCCTGTATATCATATCATATCAGCGATCATGGCAAATGGGCATTTATAGACATTTTCAGAAAAAATATATTTGAAAGTGGGATCACAGGGATAGGGACAAAACCAGTGAAACAACTTCTTCAATAGCCGACGTTTCGCATATATATTTATGCTTCCTTAGGGCTAAAAACATACATATATAAAAACATTTTCAACGAAGTCAAGGATACATAGAAAGACGACAACTTACCACATCGAATAGCTGTTAGGTCGAATAAATATTAGGCGCATAGCAGGTACATACAGGTGAAGTCTGCATGGAGACTTTACGGTTAAAAAACTATTTCGAATATTAAAATTACTAAAAATCAAAAGGATTAAAAGGTCCACAGGTAACTAAAAACAGAGTCTACAAAAAGTTTTTTCACTCCAACAACAAATATTACACCGCGCAAGGAAACAGTTATTATATGGATCAATCATATGTCATAAACGTCACGATCGAAACCATTAGTGCATTCGCTAAAAATCAGACCGAAACAATGCAGCGGCGTAGAAATTCTCACCTCAACACTATATGTTAACACGAAGTGTTAATCATCTAGGATTTCTGAATCTTTTCTGTATATTAAACAGGTTCGAATATTGTGGAGTTAGAGATATAGTGTCCGTCCTGAAATTAACAGTTTCATTTAAATTTATATAGATCATCTCTCACTTATGTTTCTCATCAAGAAGTAGTTCCTCTCCACATCCAAAATCTCAAAATCAACAAAATCAAAACTGTGGCCATTCTCGAAGTGGTGGTCCGCTGAAGCTGTTTTTTCCCTCTTGTTCATGTTAATATATGTATAATGTATAGAATATGAGTATAGAATACTCCTAGACTCAACAGTAAGAAACGCCATTCTAAAGTATGCAGAGAAGACGTCGAAATGTCAAATAATGACAAATAAGAAGGTTATGTTCTTATTCAAAATTCGTAGACGTGGTTGCCACATCATTATCTGTATTTTCAGATAATGAGTATTATATCAACTAATACATATAATATAACTACTGAAAATGAAGTTGTTATATGACGATTTTTCGAAAACATTATAGAGATCACATCAAATATAAGACGATTTCTGAATATATTTATGAATGAATTCAAAGATTTCACAAAGACTTGACAACAGCGGCGTGTCTCTCAGTTACCCTGGGCTTTGTCTCCTCCATCACAAACCTCAACCAATCATATTACAACTTGAGCCACTGACGTCACAGCAGAGGGACGTTTGAATTCACACGTGTTGAAATCACATTTTCTTCAATATCGAATAATTAATCAAATCTTCAAAATTCAGTGTGAATAAATGTTTACAAATGTGATATAAACTGCCCTTCATTTCGTCATGTGAAGAAAAATGCATGCATATTTTGAGGCAGTGGAAATCCCCATTAAATCCTAAGTAAAATTTCATATTTTTTTGAGGAGACCATTACATAGACAAAATCACAAAAATAATTGCAAAAGAGCCCAGGAACTTCAATTCGATGTCCTTATTCTTACGTGATCGAATGAAATTCATGCAAAATGCCTGTGACGGAATATAGGTATAGGGTGCGTCAGCAAGGCGTACGCATAAAAAAGCGCCTAAACTGTACCATGTGGAAAAAACTGATGTGGCATGGTTATAAGGTTGACCAAAATCTACAAACTGAAAATAATTTTACATATACAGGGTGCCCCAAAAAAAAGTTATGAAACGTATAGTTTTTTTCATGTAAAAAGCACCCTCTTGCTGATTGGACGGAAGAGCGGCTTTCCACCAATCAAGGGTGTTATTACTTAAAGAAAAGTAAAAGATGTTAATTAGAATTTTGAAGTTCTTTCTTCCGACGGAAGAAAGTGTGGGATCGGCCCAACGCACTTGGGTCGGGTCTTTGTGTTTAAAAATTATTTTCTAGGGAGAGGGATGGTAAATGAAACCTTTTAGATTAAATTTAAGACGTATATTAAACCAAATCAAACTAAACAAATTCACACCAAATTAGATATGGGTAACTCAAATCAAATAATTCAAATTATCAAATGTTCGGATATTTCTTAATTTGAAAGGAAACAATCCCATCAAGTAAAACTGTTACATTAACTTTAAATTACAAAAGCAGATCTATTCATTGAAATTAAATCAACATCAGTGTGAATTCCAAATCATTTAAAAATGAATTCAAATCATCAACAAAAATGAAAGGGTTTGTCAGAATGACCCCCAGAATTAATAATCATGAACAATCTCAAAAGAATTCACAGTATAAGGTAACTTTTCTATACCCAAATGATGTGACGGAAAATAATCCTTCTTAAACTTTAATTTTACAAGGGGAAACTAACAATAGTTTCCTCGTGATCTTTCAGATAAACCTGAGTTTTCTCGACAGAAAACTCCACTTAGACCTTCGACTACTTAAGGGTGATTACAAAAATTATAATACGTTTTAAGAAAAAAAATACGAAACTGTGAAACTATGACTTTTAGAAGATTTCGGGACTCTGGACTAAAAATATAATTTGGGCGGGCATGCGGCTGTTTACTAATTCTCAAAATAAGCTCAGCATAAACAATTTATCTGACCTTTTTCCTGGACCAATAATCCCAAAAATGATGAACCTAGGAGGATGTTCTACGACGTTGCTTCTTTCCTGAAACAGACAGATTAGGTACGAAAACACGACACCCACACGGTTTCGCAAAAATTGACCTTCACTCCCGAATATACCGACGATACGCGATCTAAATAATTCCAAATAAATTTAGATATTTTACTAACTTCAACTTAACACTTCTTACATATGTCCCAGTTTGAGACTGACTTATCAAAACTTTTGAAAGAAACCAAATAAAAACCTACGAGTTATCCTACCGTACTAAAAACATATCAAACGAGTCAACTCAGAATCTTCCCGTTTAAGACTTCTGCAGTTACTCCTCAACTTCAAAATCAACCATAATTGCTTTCGCCTCCACTTTGAGACCGTACTTCTTAACACTCAAGTACCTAAGCTGAAACCGTACTACCCTAGTTTCCGCACCATATTCGCGAGCACTGGGACCCCTTTCCGCTCGGGATTCCACCAGTAACTGCCTTTTTCGTCCCCGGAGCGAGTCGAAGATTTTCCCCTCTTCGTCTCCTCCAAAAACCAGTCAAATTAAAGGTTTTTCTTCCGTCAATGCTTCAAAACCAATCAAATCAATATTTCTTCCATCTTTGTTTTTATGAACCAATCAAATTGAAGACTTTCCTGCTTCCCTACCCCTCTTAGTTCCCATGCATCGGTTTGGGAAATGCTGTGTCGAAAAATACCTTGGTTCCCAGCAAACGTAGCATATTCTCAGCGCAGAGTTCGTGGAACCATAATTTCCTTATCTTCACTGTTACAGAAGAAATCTGAACCGAAAATCAACAATTTCAATCGTTAACGTCTCGCCAGCCATCCTGATAGGCCTTAACCCTTTCGCTACCACAGGTTTCACGGTGAAACCGCATATTCAATAATTTGTTTCTCAAATACCAGTGGTATTTCAGCGAAACCGCCTCACGAGTTGCTCGTCTATAGTGCCATCTACTCGTGAGCATTAAATGCAGCGCTCGAAATTTGTCAATCCCTTCACCCGCAGCAATGTTTCAACTGTTTACAGTAATGTGTGTTGTTTTTGACGAGTTTCGGTGTTTTACTTGCAAATATAGTGGTGATTCGCGTGTGCAATGGATGGTGAGTACTTTCATCGATAGAATAGAGACATATGTATTGAATAATCTTCATTAAATTTATATATCATCAAATCTTTCGAAATCCTGTGGCTTGTTTCCTGCGGTTACTCAGTGAAACCTCTGGGACTATTTTTTTTTCCAGGAAACAAGTATTGGTCCTTCAATAATCCCATGAATATGACCGATGATGAGATTTTTCGTCTGATTGAGGAAATACCATCTGCTCCTCAATCAGAAGTGGATCCTGATTCGGAGACGGACGATGATTTCGAAAATTCCGAGGAAAATTCTCACAGAGCAGATCAGTCTCCCATCAATTGGAACTATTATTGAACCCCCATCGGTTCCCGTGGATTCAAGCTCGGACGCTGAGAGTGAGGATGAAATTCCCTTGTCGGATTCCTTTTCATGAAATGGATGGACAAGAAGGGAATATGTTTTCTGTCTAATTTTCACCAACCTGATGAAACAACAGTTGTCAGTAGGACGGCAAAGGATGGAACAAAGAGTGATGTAACCTGTCCACTACTCGTCAGAGATTACAACAACCATATGGGATATGTCGACAAATCCGATATGCTGAAATCCCTCTACAAAGTAAATAGAAAAAGCAAACGCTGGTGGCTCCGTATATTTTGGCACTTTCTTGACGTCACGATTGTGAACTCCTTCATACTATTCTCCATGCGAAATGAAGGAAATACGCTAAAATTGAAAGAATTTCGAATCGCTATTGCGAGAGGTCTTATAGGACTTCAGATACGGGAGAAACGGGGACGTAGAAGCGAAGAGATGTGCTTACTCCAAACAAAACACAGGCGCGTTGTTCCACCAGAGGTACGTTTCGAAGGTGCAGCTTATATGCCGATACATGGAACATGGAACCTCCCTGCGTTGTGCCGTATGCAGCACAACAGCTGAACCACACCGTACAAAGTGGCAGTGTTCAATTTGCAAAGTGTTTGAGTGATAAAAAATTTTTTTTTATAAAATATCACACCAAATAATTCAATAAAGTTATTTTCCGCAAACTCCCAGTGGTTACTTGGTGAAACCACCAAAATTTTTCAAAAACCAATAATTTTTTCTGTCAAAGTTGGTTTGCACTATTATTATTGACTCACTTTAACCTTATGTTAGGATAATTAAAAAAATTCGCCAACAAAATGTAATTATGGTAGTCAAAGGGTTAATAACCGTCTCAATAATTTCTTATCTCAGGGGTATCAAGTTCCCGAAGTTTAAATCGATCAATTAAATTATTGGGCTTTCTCTCGGGAGATTTCCCGAGTAAAGTAAAGGGTGTTAAAAATATCGCTGAATTATTACGGAAAAGAAAAACGTTCAAGTCCTAATTTTCAAAGGAATATTCATTTTATTACTTCCAAATTATCCCACCTATTACATTCAAATAGATCACCCTGTATATAATGGCATTATCTTTCGAGGAAAAGAAGAGCTTGACAATTATACCCCATTTTTCAAATTTCAAAATTCTTATAGCAACCGCTGTGCTCAATCTAGATTAACGAAATTTGTATCAGCTTCAGCATTCGGTAAACACTGAAGTTTTTTCATACAAAGTGTCTATTAGAAATTTACCAATTTACTCTAATTAAATATGCGACTATTCAATTTTTTCAAATGGAACAACCTGCATTTTTCTCTTTCATGAAATTTGTTTTTTAAATGTCTATATTTCTAACAAACTATGTCCCATACTTGAATGTGGAAAACATAGCGAGTTTGATATAGGGCATTCATGTTCTCACAAAATTACAATTTTAGATTTTTTAGATCATCATAAAACTTTCAGAGGTATGACAAAATTTTAAATGAATAAATTATTGTGGTTATGCATTTCAAATAAATGTAAAAAGAATTTCAGGCCGTGGCCTATAGGGTGGTCAGCAGTCAAAATTGATTCTTCTGAGTACGGCACTGAAAATATGACATTCGGTGCTAACAGTCCAAAATATGCTATAAATTGTAACGAATTCCAAAAAAACACATTCAATTCTGGAATGAAGTACCAGAACTATAATCGAATGAAATTTCGGTCAGAATTGATAAATCATCCTGTATATTGGTAAGAAAAAATGGAAGACAATTCTAAGTAGCCATTTTGTGATGCTGATTATAGACCCTCTATATGGTAGAAGTATGTAACGTTCTTCTTGGGACAACCTGTATATTATATTATCGCTCATTTTCCGTTGCGGCTTTTAGGGATAGAATCTAATGAACTTCAAATTTTATATCAGATATAAATCAACTTATGGTATACCTATCCTGAATAATTTGGGCATCATTCAACCGATCCGGATACAACTGCAAGTCATTCAGTTGAGAATTGAGCTTCCCAATAATTAAAAACAAATTCTCAAACGCGCTGTAGTATTCACTTCATATCATGACAAATTATTAGTTCAACTCAAAGGATACGTATTAATCTACATCACAATTTTAGAATAGTACGTACCACCGAGTCTAAATATAATATCCGTATGTTTAAACTCAATGATAGTATACACAATAAATGACATAGAAAGGTGCTTGAGAGCATAAATTGCATTCGAATTCTCCTCGGAATTCTCACTCTATCAAAGCAAAATGAATGGGTAATATTGGAAAGGATATAGTACCTATAGATGCAAGAATAATAATTATTGATGTCAAGTGCCATTTTTTCGAATAAACAATAAACACTGTATTCTCTTATCTTACCACATGACAAATTATGATTCATTAGACACTTTGAAACTGAAGTGGAAACTTAAAGATGATTGCTATTCAAGTGGAATCACGGGATCTTGTCTATCACATAGAATGAGTTCAATTCAGGGAATTTTTGAAATATCCCATAGTATATTTTGAAAACAATTGCTGATTGAAGTACTAACATGGATGATAATGGGAGTGATTACAAATTTCCATCTGCATTTCCAATTTAGGTTGACCACTAGATAGGAATGAATAAATTTGACTTGCTCGTGATGATCATATTCATATGACTTGTATCACAGTACATTTTTGAATCCGTTCACTTGAGTATTGAAATCTTGCGGATATACATGATGTTCCTTGATGTTCAACAAGTTTTTGAGACACCTACTGCATCCAAACTTGTCAAGTTGCTGAAGCTTACAGTTTCTAATGGTGTCGAACGTTTGGCTCGAAAAACATTCAAGATATTCGAGTTTGACACTTGGCACCTACATTTCCTGATTTCGAAAAAATTTAAATGTCAATATTTGGTGCTAAATTTGTGCCAATTCGTGCCGTATAATTGACATCATTATCAATAGGGATGTTGACACATGTTACAAATTCATATAAATTGAGGTTTTCCACATTGAAGGTAGTTTAGAAATACTAAAACAATATTTTAGTGATCTAATTACTCTCATTAAATTAAATAAAATCGATTTAAAATGTGTAATCTATAACCGTTTATCACGTGACTGCAAACACGAATGAGAATACGTGACGTCACTGTTCGGTGAACAAGCTAACCTATAACCTTAATGTCATCACGAGTACGAACTTACGAAGAACAGAAGAGAGTAAAACGTATCACCAGCGAACTATTTCACGATTATTCGTAATTACGCAAACGATTTGTTCGCAAGAAATCACACAAGATCAGTTCGCTTTGGCAGACGGCGAAGTCTGTTTACCGTATAGTGACGTCATCATAATCACTCCGTTTCAGCGGGAATTCTGAAAACTATTTTTATTTACGCATTTTTTATTGGTATTTGCTATATTTTTCCAGTGAAAATATTTTTTACGTGTTCGTATAGGGCTTATTTACAAATTAAAATCATTTCCAAAAAATAGTCAACATCCCTATTGTCGTTTTTGAGTTATTTCAGATTGAATATCTTCGTGCCAGCTTCACGATTAAAACCAACATATTTTATCTTCGAGAATATTTTGTGCCCATTTGTGCCATTCAAGTGACATCACTATCATTTGTAGGTTTTGAGATATTCACTATTGTTTTTCAGCCGGAGTGAAGTTAATATCAACATAATGCAACTTTGGACAATTTTCACGCCACTATTCAGCTCAATTTGTGCGAATTTGTTTCGTTCAAATGGCTTCGATATCTTTGGTTGTTTTATAGTAATGATCAAAAATGTGTTTTATCATGACGCCAGCTGTTCGAGGAGCAAAGTCGATGTTCAGTTGTTGAAAATGCCTAAAGCACCCGTACGCTGAATTTATTGCCAGATAAGTGAAAAAGGAAGAGGTCGAATTATTGGTCTACGGGAGGCGGTGTTGTCATTTCGAGAAATCGCTAACCATACAAACAGATTACTGTTATGAGATGTTGTCAAGCGTGGTTTGATAATGCCCAAAATCGAAGAAGAGTCGGCCCTGGACGTCGAAGCGACACAAATGAAGTTTAAGATCGACGTCGAAGACTTATGGCCATTAGAGACCGATTTGTGACAACTAGATCTTTGGCTGATAAGTGATTAGGAGAACAAGGTTATCCTGTAACTGTCCCAACGGTTCACCACCGAATAAGGTCTTTCGGACTGCAGCATTGTCGACCCAATCTTGCGTTACCTCTGAGGCTCTGATGGTTGAGCATCGCCGGCAACAATTATACTGGTGCGGAGAACGTCAACATTGGAATGTGGAATGGTATCAGGTCGTCTTTTCTGGTGAATCTCGATTCCCGTAGGGTTCACATGATCGCGAAAAAAAGGTTAGACGACGCCGGGGAGAAAGACATGAACCTCACTTTGATGTTGAGCGTCATGTACACCGAACAGTAGGCGCTATGGTATGGGGTGCTATTGCACATGCAAGTAGGTCATCTTCAGTTCGAGGTAACAAGACAACGTTACGTTCAAGAAATAGTGGAGCCATATGTTCTCCCTTACTTTAACCGGCTCGAGAATCCAATAGTTCAGCAAGATAATGCTCGACCTCATGTTGCCAGAGTTAGTTTAAGCTTTTTTGAAGCGATCCATGTGAATCTTTTGCCATAGCCGCCCAGATCCCCCGGCGATCTTGCGCCCATAGAACATGTTTGGGAGAAGGCTTAGAAATTGACCCCAGCCCCTTACGGGACTCTGGCGGCTCTGAGACATGAAGTACATGTAGCTCGGGATAGTATCCCCCTTTTACGTCATGACGTACACTCTAGTGTACACACATTTCCATCGACTCTCATTGAGTCCCCTTTCTTTCAATAGCTTTTGTTCATGGTGTATACTTTAGTGCTTTGATGCACACTCATCAAACTAGGTGGCGCGTCAAGTACGACACAAGCGATATTCGTAAATATTGCTTTGAATCGGCACATGTCCGACTTATTTTCAAAGGGCACATTATTGCGGATTATAGGAGAAAATTTTCGAAAAAATAAGTTTCGTGGTGGCTTTGGATATTTTTTCCCATCATTTTATTTAATCAAGGTAAGTGAAGAACAATACTTCAATCTGAAAAATATAAAACGTAAAAATATATAGAGCCTCAAAAATATGTTCTCAACAGTGTACAACATGACTGATAGGGAGGAAAGGGAGAGGCATCGATATATGCACCGACCACTAACTGAGGCTGAAATCTTGGATATTCTGAATGGTGATGATTCAGAATTGGGAAGGTTTTGGATTAGAAGATGAGGATGGATTAGACGAAACAGATAGAGCGTTGCCAAGTGGTGAAGAATGACAGTGGTTCTTGTAATTATTATTCTTGCAACTATTTTTTGTTGCAGATGAACTTTTGTCTCCATCAAGTAGCCGCCTTCCGGTTGAATCAGAGGAGATTTCACCTGTTGAGGCGTGTTTTATGATCCAAATAGAGCAAACCAACGAGGAATTCCCACATGAAATATCATAGATCTGATACATTTTTGGCAGAACTTAGCAGAAGCACTCATTTTATAAGGTGAAATACCAATCAAAAAACGAGGAAGACCGATGTCCTCTTCAGGACCATCTAATCACACTTCCAATTATGATTTTTTGATGTCTCCAGGGACAACTAAACGAGTGCGACCTGTAGAAGATGTTCGACCCAAACAACACACACACGTCTTTTGAACATTTTATAGACTATATGAAATAGATTATTAGATGATCTATAAAACATCAAAATGTATTGGATTTCTAACCTAGGTTCGACGTAAAAATGTCCGCGAGATTTACGTTGAAAAATATTACTTTTTTAGACGTCTATTTTACGTAAAAAGAAGTCTTTCTATAAAAAGTGAAATTTCTGTTTTTTTTTAGTTTATCCTAACTTAGTATCACGTTCGACATGTAATAGACGTTTGAGGATCTATGTTTTTGTGATGACTCGCTAATGTCTATATATCATTAGATTTTTGTCGTTTTTTTTCGATCAACAATCTGATAATATATAGATGATCCGAAAAACATCCACACTCATGACCTCTAAAATATATAACATCATAGATCTTTTTTGGAGCATTGTCGTCATGATCGAAATTGGACGTCTATTAGACGGAATATTATTAATGAAAATATTTGGTGATATTGTACACGTATATTAGATGACATAAGATGAACGTTTGTTCAATGTCCCTAAAAAGTCTTTGTACTGTATAGTTTTCGACATCTAATTATTGTCAATTCCAAAACAATATTGATATAAGGATTTGAAAAACGTCATATTAATGACCTGTTACTGATTTATTTCATCAGATTTTTCGAAGGTTTATATTTATATGGTCTGAAAATTCAAAGAAAATTGACATTTGATTGTTTCAAGATCATGGAGATTTGGTGAGAGACTTCAAAAGTATGCAGATATAGATTTAAATTTTATAACTTCGGAATATTTTTAAATAGGTATTATTGCATTTCCATCAGATCAGATTGTGAGTATGAAGAATACATACATATATGATAATCTATAAGCACACCAAAGAAACATGAAACAAAAAACATTAAACATTTTCATTCATAAAAACACTTCGAGTCTTATTAATTTATCAATGAAAACTGTTTCTTGTTTCTCGTTTCATGTTTCTGTGGTGGGCGGCCCGGCTAATTATCAGATATAATATATTTTATCTACACAGTTGAAATCTCTCATAGCAGTTAAGAAAGCAAAAACAAGTTCTGATATGAGAAAATAAATAGGTATATTCATTATAATAAAAAAATATATAAACATAATTCAAATGTATCAAAAATATAAATTGTGTCAATAACCAATGTAGTCGAGACAATTTCTTTAAATAAAAATATATATAACAATGTCCTAGGCACTGGCAATGAGGATTTGCTCTTCGTTGTCTCATATTCGTATAGTTGGTTTGCAAGGCGTAACCAGTCTTGAATTGCCTTTTTTATGGTCGTGTCGTTGAGATCTGCCGGGGTTTCACTCTCGAACAGCCTCTGGAACCAACACACAAATCAAAATAAGTGATTATTTTTTTATTTTATTGCAATTAAGTACAACTTTTAGAAACAATCACAACAAATGTCTAAGATGATCTGAAAAACATATAAACATTTCCTCGAAGATTTCGAACTCTGGAAACTCAATTATTCTTCAAATCCTGATTGAATCCATTTTGTGCTCGACTTTTTGACTAGAGTTTAATGGTAACATTTTTCAGCCAGTTTTTCAAGTCGAGTAGTTGAGTATTATTTATTACTCAACCAATATCTCAAAGAGGTCTATCAATAGACTTCTTAGATAATATTCTTACCAAGTTATTTATTCAGAAAAATATTACTACTATGATAGAGACTGTAAAAATTTCAGCCCTACGAAATCTCCAACGCAAATCAGGAAATTCTATATTTTGAAATTTCAGATGATCTTGAAATATTTATCCTAAAATATTTGAAAAGATTTCAAAACCGATCATCGTGTAAACAATAAACATATTTTCAAAAAGAGCGGATTTCAGGTATAATGTACCTGGGATAATATCTAAATAAACACAGTATTCAAAATAGTGATAACAGACATAACAGTTCAATAGAACGGTTATTCAAAAGATGTCATTCAATAGACTCCTTTAGATGATCATTTTATGAAAGGTTTCAAATTTCTAATCACAATATAACTACCTAATTTACAATAATTAATCATTAATTAATCAACATATTCTTCAGTAAAACACATGTTGTAGGTATAATATACAGGGAGTAGTACCTTTTCAAAAGTTATTCACTATAGTGAACGGTTATCTGAAAGATATCATTCAATCGACTTTTCTAGATCATCGGATCATGAAAGATAACAAATCTCCAAAAATATAATAATTAGCATATCTCAGTGCCACCACATTATTAGGAGGAACACATTTAAGGTACTACACCGGGAATAGTTGTAGGTTCCTATATAATTCAACATTACATTCACTTTTGAACAGTTATCTAAAAAACATCATTCAATAGATCTTACTAGATGATCCATCTATGGAAGATATTTTTATTCAAAATCTACCATAATACCAATTTTGCTTGTATCCAAAAATGCAGGTTAGATTTTAAAAAATATAAATAAATCTCATGTTAATAACAGTGAGCCCAGACCTGAACCAGCTACATTTCAAGAGCTAAATGATAAAGAAATTATACTTATTAGAACTAGGTACCATAAGCAATATTTGCACTCACCTTCTTCAATTGTGACAGCACTAATCACTAAATATTATATTCACTTAGCTGAGGATAAAGCAAAAACAACCACTATTCGACTTGACCTTTTGACGAAGCAGTGTTCTAACGAAATGATCAAGTTCAAATGTGTATCTATAACCCTATCCGCTATCCCTATATGAACTTTAACATTTGGTGGTTCGGAGGTTCGTTGCCACGTGATCGAGCCCGATATAGGTGTTCGCATCTCGCTCTCTTTTCTCATAGTGATCGCATAGATCACCTATTTTATATTTTTTATTTTAACGGATTTAAACACATTTGAATAGGTGCTATTCAAGTTATCGATTTCGTTTTTTTTTAATTTAACTTAGATAAATTGTCTGGAGTACCAAAATATTAGAATTTATATTTATATTTTATTTCCAGAGCACATTATGCGTCATCTGACAAGATTGTCAGATTCAGAGTATTATATCTTGATAACTATCAATGCGATATTGATCTATATTTTATCGAATTAAGCAGAAAAACTGGCCTTTCTAAGAATACTTTGTTTCCAATGCATTTACATACCTGAATAAATTATTATTTTCAATATGATATTATTACAATTGTAGCGAAGCATATCTGAAAAACGTCAAAAAATTGCTCATTTCACTATTGCATCGAATGGATATTCTATAAACATTTTAAAAACGTATGGTCGAAAAGCAATATTTCCATCGACATCTTAAAAACATTCATAATCTTTGGTTGAGAGACTTTATATAAATAATACTTCTTAAAGATGTTAATTAATTCACAATTGTTTGACCTTTGAAGTTAGATATCTTATATATGTATTCTAGATGACTAAATAATGTCGAATAATGATGTCTAAAATCGATGTGGCATGGCATATCTATTACACGTCAAAAAGTTATTCTTTTTTCGATAGTATCAATTAGATATCTTATAAACATTTCAAAAACGTGTGATCGAATTGAAATACAATTATAGACATATTTAAGACATACAAAACCGTACGTTTAAAGACAATATATACAGAATATATCTAAAAAATGTCAATCGATCTACTGTTTTATGACCATATGAGTTAGATGTTTTATCGATGTATTTTAGATGACAAAAAAGAAACAAATGTTGATGTCTAGTATACGAAAAACAAAAGATGTCCATTAAACGTTAAATAAAATACCCCCTCCACGATTTTGAAAATTTGATATTCAATATACGGCTTTTAAACGTGTCGTCAAAAAGCTATACATTTTTGGATATCTGCAGGACATAAAAATTTTTCCAGGTCTTAGATAATGCATCTAAAGGATGTCTTCTAGACATCATGTATAGAAAACATCTCAGTTAGATAATCTAATTTCAATCAGAATTTAGAGCAAGATGGCTTTAGATCACTTTTAATATCAATAAGATGTCATTTAGATGTGAGTGTGTTGTTTGGGGATATGACCAGATTGCACATTTTCCTGTTTTTTGTTAGAAGATTGGGAGATGCAAAGAAGCAAAGTGTACATCCCGGACATATATTCATTGTACCGAATGTAATGTATCTCTGTGTGTTTCAAGGATAAAAAATTGTTTCCAATCTTTCCATACTAAATGAACAAAGAAAAAACTTTATCAATTGAACTATTGTATTTTATCTACACCTCAGTCACGGTGTACACTACAGTGTACAAATCATATTTTCTAAATTTGAAAATTTTTGAACATAATATTGGGTTAAAATCATTCAATTACATGCCAAAGGTAGAGAAATCTAAAAAAAAAATTATATACTATGTTTTCTTAATTCATGACTGAAAGGGTTAAGGTCGCAGTGGACTGTAACCCCTTTTCACTATATTTATATATCCCTCGAGAAAAAATAGAACATCTTATTGCATCAATGCCAAGACGTGTTGGGGGATGTATAGATAATCGCGGTGGACAAACACATTATTAACAAATGTATTGAGAAAAATTGTAAACTCTTCGTTTTTTTCCTCCGCATTTCGATCATTTACTCCTTGTAAGCTCTAATTCACCAAAAAAAAATTCAAAATTTGAACAGCTCCTCCTGGTTTCACTTTTCGATACACATATCAATAATTTCAATGGTCGATTTCGATTGCAAATCTGCAGGTCGATATTTTTCGTGGAGACTATACTCTGTTTTAGTCCATCAGAACGTTCTATTGGACTGTTAGTTCGACAAATTGTCGAAAGAAGCTCTGTTGTTTCACTAAACTTTATGACCTCCTGTATATTTGTCGTATCTGATACAGATTTCGAAAAAGAAATTGAACGATTTTTTCGAAGTCTTCAAAAAATTCATTTTCAAAAGTTTCATTCGTAGAAATAAGAAATAAATATATAAACGGGAGGATAAAGTAAGTGTTAAGTGTATGAACGGTCAAGAGTAGATTGCTCATGGAAAAATAACATTTTTTCTCTTCCATTTTTTCCTCCGGTTTCCGAGATACAGGGTCTGAAATTTTTTCAGTTTTTTGCTGATATCTCAGGAACCGTTTGAATCACAGAATTGAGTTTTTGTTCGGACTAGACCAGTAGATTAGTCGAGTAGCGAGTGATTTAGTAACTTGCCGTGTGCGAACGCCAACAATAGAGTGGATTAGTCAGTGGGCGAGTCGAGTCGATCCATTTCATTCTATTTTCTCGGGCGAGTAGCTCCCCCCACCACGCGCCACTTGCCACTTGTAGAACGCCAGTACTGTCACAGGCGAAAGGAAAAGTCAGTCGTTTTTCAAAAATGTTTCGTTGGAGCGAAGATATAACATATAGATTAGTAAGATTAGTTCAGAAATGTCGTGATGAAATGTTCAAATGGGGCATAGTGGACTCAGCGCGGTGCGATTGTGGCGCAACGAGACAGACAATGGACCACATTTCGAACGAATGCCCGATAAGATCCCTTCCTGGTGGTATCCATGAGGTTTTCTCCGCTTCCCCGGAGGCAGTGGACTGGGTTGAAGGCCTGGATATTCGCGTTTAGATATATTGCAAAGTTGTTCATTTATCCATTTATTATTTTTTATTTGTATACAATGTCTTTTTTTATGTGTGCTTTTCACACGAAATATATATAGTTCAGAAATATTTGGATCACGAATGTTTATGGAACATTAAGTCGAAAGACTACAAAAATAAAATGATGAGGCAATCCTCATTAGAGGAAATAGAATCCGAAATGCATTCACCCGGTTACTTATATAGGTAAATATATACTTATATTTCACGTCTGTAAAGTTTTATTGACAGAAAATTTACACAACTTTCTGACATTCTCAAAGTATCGAGGTATTCTTTGGAATCTTCTACTGCCAATTCCTTCCGAAAACAATTCGTAGTTCCTAGTTTGTATCTTCTATTACCATTTCCGTACCCAAAGCTTCTTTTTACGAATCTCGCATATTTCCTCATCCACCTCTTCTAAAATGGTCATTACGATGAGGTTAACCTTATTGCCTTGCATGCTCTTCGTTCTTCGAAATATCACTCACTTTTCACTTCAATTGTGAACTTGACTCGACCCAAAGATATTCTACACCAAGATGGAGCATTCCTTTACTGGATGAACTGAATGTTATGTTCCCATAATAAACACTGTTTGTTTTGAGTGTTGTCGTAAACAGAAGTCAGTGGCGTGGATCTGAAAAATTGTAAATAATACAGGGTGGGGCAGAAAAACCTATCCGATTTCAAAACGTTATAAAATTAAAACCACTCAGCTTGTCAAAAATTTTTTTTTATTAACATATCGCAAATTTTATGCCATTTTTAAATTTAAGTTTTGAAAAGCACATCACTCAAATGTCGTCCTTGGGAGCGGATACACTTATTTAGGCGCTCGCGGTAGCTTTCCATGACTTTCACCGTCATTTCCACAGGAATTTCTTCAATTGCCCGAGCAATTTCCCTTCGTAAAGCAAGAAGGGTCCTTGGTCGATGCTGGTAAACCTTCGATTTGAGGTAACCCCAAAGGAAGAAGTCACATGGAGTGAGATCCGGTGAGCGCGGCGGCCAGCCAACATCACCTCTCAGAGAAATGAGGCGACCGGGAAACAGTTCCCTGAGAATGTCCATTGATCGTCGCGATGTGTGGGCGGTTGCACCATCCTGTTGAAACCACACATTTTCCACGCCATTTTCTTCCATTTTGGGTCTTAGAAAATTTTCCAGCATGAAACAATCGAACCGCCGCATTCGATAAACCGCTCAATAACAAAAGCACGATGTTCACCAGACCAAGGCATGTTGACTACTGACAAATGGCATAAAACCAGCTTTCTAACGGTTTTTACCCCACTACTCTACCTGCTCTCTCTTCTGAGAAAAAGGGATTTGAAATCGGATAGGTTCTTCTGCCCCACCCTGTACAATATCAGAAATACCTAAATCCTCAAAAGGTTTTTTATTATCTTATAATCTTTGGTTCTTATATTATTTCATAGGGTGCAGAACGAAATCATGTTTTTTTTTTTCAATTGAATTTCGTTAACCGTCCCGAATGTTTCCATCTTATTTTTAAACGTAGAATTTTGAATGTTCGGGATATTTTCGATTCGCAAAAATTTCTTCAATATGAAAGGGAATTTGGAATAACAAAAAATTTGATTTTCATATATTGTTGTGATGGTTTGACTAATTACACAGATACTCCAAACTCGGCACAAGTTACAAGCTTCGAAGCTTGTAGTTTCAGAGGGGTCTCCTCAGGAGACCTAGAAGTAATCAGGATAAACAATATATCACATCATCAATGATCTCATGAATTATCTTGTTTCATCGAATACATCTGTATTCAGGTCACTTTTCAGTGAGGCTGAGTGTGTGCAGTACATAGGTATCGTACGAGACAGCTTTGTATATTGTTCTGAGTTAAGTTGAGTTCAGACATTTATTGTGGACCTCCATGGTGTTACAAATGGAACTCAGTTTATTGCAAAGGTTGGAAAATTGATCATACTACAACTACGTACTACATAAATTTATTTCTGATATAAGTTGAATTAGATAACAAATACATTTATAAATACATATAAATACATAAAAAATAACATGTCTCACAAAAAATAAAATAAATATAAATGATTTTTACATAAATGATTCGAAGAAATACAATAATCAGAATAACTTGATGACTGATTCTACAGATAAATAAGTAAAATAATCGAGAATTGCAACTATCTCAATATAATTAAACCTATTGATTCTGATACAAAATCAGATGAGTGAGCATACTTCTAACTCGATTCACCACTCGATCACTCATTTTTCTTGTCTCTTGGTGAATTCTTATAGTGAAATATCTTTTCAATATAAGCTTTATCAATGGCAATTCATGACTTTCCAGAACCCCTTCATCGAATACATGATTGCCAAATGCATTCAAAACATCATCTGGTAAACTTACAATACAATTATGAATTAATTTATTAATTGAATTTTCAGACCTTATACTCAAAATATTAGGGTTCATAGAAATATATATCGAATTGTTTTTTCTGCTTGCGTGCATATCTTAATGACAAATTTGGATGCCTTGAACAACCCAGACAGCACCGGATATTCTCAGAATGTGCCCAGAATATTCATTTTGGCATATTGGAATATTCCATGAATATGCGTATGGGAATTCCACAGATATTCGTAGAATATTCTGAAAAGAATATTCCAGGAATATTCCGAATATTCATAGAATGTTCCAAGAATATTATTTATGGAATATTACTGGAATATTCGGAAACTTATATTCTAGGCATATTCTCAATATTCCTGGAATATTCAAGGCATATTTCATACTGAATATTCCTATAATATCACATAAGGATATTCATAGAATATACCTAGAATATTCGGAATATTATAGAGATATTCCATGGATATCTTAAACTTAAACCATTTTCATATTCAGAGAATATTGGATATTCACATATACATATATGCATTCTTAGGCCCATTTAAACTTTGGTTTATTCAATGATTTTACTCAGTAAACCAAAGTTCAACACAGGAGTTCAAACTGAATCTAAACATTTGAGCCTAATTGAAATTTGAAATACTTTTCAGAAATATTGATTATAATCTATCCAGTGAATAGGAAATGAAAAACATATTATGGTATAATCATATTTATTGAAGGAAACAAAAACAATGAGATGAAATATTTATGTAAATCAGCTTCAGTGGTGCTAAAGGACACGCAGAGACCCTGAAAAAAACATTTTTTAAGACATAACACAACACTGAGAGTTTGACAACATTCATAACCTCCAAAAAAACGTATATAAAGAAAGAAATGTACAATTCGATGAACGAAGTCTTTTTCATTAATATATTATTTCGATATCAAAATGGTCGTGAATAAAATTAATCAATCAATTCATCACGGACATATAGAATCCTTTCATCAAATTCACTTACCTCATAGATAACACAAAAACAAATAATGCAGGCAATACTCAAACTCGATTCACTAAGAAATCTTTCAAAATATCACTTCAAATAACACTCACAAAAGTTTCGATCTAAAGCTTCCAAGGAAACGATTAGAAATAGAAATGATAGAATGGTGTGGTTAACCTAAAATGTGGTTAACCGAAGCCGTGCAATTTGACAGATGGCGAATGGTGACATTCTATTGGCTGCATGGCTGCGGATGGCGGGATTCTATGACGTCCATGGTCTAGTGTTTGGTGACATTTTACTGCGCACCAGTTTTGTATACAAAACTTCAACTCAAAAATAAAATGAGACCATGAATTTATATAACTCTCGTTATCGTACGTAAATCTGAGAATTCATGAGATAATTGAATTTATGGTAACAATTAAATACATACAGTCGCCATCTGCTTATTGCAGTCCAAAAACATTTTGAAATTTCATTTCCAATGTATATCTTCACATATTACTTCAATATGCCGTACAGGATATTCCAGGAATATTATGAGCGGAATATTCCAGAAATATTACATGCGGAATATTCAAGAGATGTACCATAAAGAATATATTTTGAATATCCTACGAATATTCTAGAAATATTCTATAAAGAATATTCTTTTTGGTATATTCTCAGCATATTCTTCTAGGAATATCCCTAGAATATTCGTATGGGAATATTCTCGGAATATGATGTATGGGATATAGATATTCTATGATATTCTATGAATATTCTACGAATATCCGGAATTTACCTATCCCATTTTGCACATTCAGGGAATATTCTATGAATATCCGGTGCTGTCTGGGAAATTGCCATAAGTTTTTCTTTTCTGTAAAAATGAATATGTTTCACAAGTCTCCAACATATCAAGGCATTTTGAGCAAGTGATACATTTTTTCAATGACTTGACAACAAATCCTGCGATATAAATTAAAACATCCTGTATATATGAGGATAAATACCATCCTGAAGACCCAAAGTAGTCATGATCGTTCTGCACACAAATTTTTATACTCTTCAGTCTCCTCCAAGTCCTCCTTATGATCATTTATTGTTATTTTTTTTATGGGAGGAAACATGAAGAATTGATGTATTGTCCAAACTAACAACATTCCCAGAATCAGCACCTCTCACTTCTCTTGCTATCAATAACTTCTTATATGCTGACTGAAATTGTCTGGCAGTGGGATTATTGTTGTATCCATTTAGACTTCTGATAGCACCAAAAAATACCTCCAGATGGTCTTGAGAGAACTTATATGTCAATAAAAAGTGTAATTTCTTTGACACCACATATATTTTAAATATTTCCTCTAGACTCTCCATACATATTAAGAACCCTAGAAACCCTGTTTTCCTTCTCGAAGATAAAACTGGTATTCCATTCAAAGTGATTGCCATGAAATATTCTTTTGCTTCAGAAAACCTTTTCAGATAAAAATCAATATTTCCGAAAGTTAATTCATATGGAGAGAATTCATTTCTTGAGTTCAAGATGTCAAATAAATCGTTGACTAGACAGAAATTGGCAGTCTCTTCAGTACCATTAAAATTTATCAGTTTCAAATCAAACTCAAGAAATTTTAGAGCATCTGACACACTCCTGCTGAATGTTTGAGCAGCAATCTTCACTTTCATTTTTTCTTTTACGAAATGTAAATGGCGTTTTCTGATCTTTGTTGCTGCATTCAATCCTTCTATGTCTTGAAGATTCACTAGTTCTTCAAGGTAAATCCATTTGATTAATTTGTCATTTTTTGTTTTTAGAATTTTACTGTCTCCTAAGCAATTTCTCAAGAGTTTGAGCATATGGCAAGGGTCAAGGAAAATTAATACCTTTTCTTTGGTGACTGGGTGTTCAAAGTGAGTCTTCAATGATTAAGGATTTGAAAAATCAGCACCCGAATGACTTGCCATGTTCAAATTAGAAGCTGCCCCATCAAAAGTGACAGAAGTTATTGTCAAATTTTCTCCTTTCAAAAACTCCAGACAGTTGGCTCTTTTCCTGCTTGACAAGCCATCTATCAAAAAATAGCCAACTGAAATTTTCCAGTGACCATTGATGCAGGTAACTAAGAAAACAAGTGCTTCCTTAGCTTCTGGTAAAGTATCCACTTCAGGTTTTTCTCCAAAACTTATTGACCCATAAAATTTACCAGAAATGAACTCAATTTTTTTTTAATGGCCATTTCGTGAATCACCAGGTTGCAATATATTTGCTCTCCCTCAGACTGCTGCACTTTGTTCTTCAAGGCACTGAGGGCTTCAGTTGTAAAACCAGGATTTCCATCAATGGTCTGATACCACTTAGAAATAGTTTTTGGGTGTGGAAGAGAATTATTGAATTTTTCCCTCACACAATTATAGGCTCTAGGCGAGTAAAAATGTAGTGTTAGGGCAAATGCTCGAAGAGAAGGAGTAAATTTCTGATTTTTTGATCCCCTTATGAGTCTATTCACCATATCTCTACTAGGACCTGGTAATAATGCCTAAAATATTGAAAATAATTACACTCGACAAGAATGTGCAAAGCTGAATTTCACTTACCTCTATATAAAGTTCTTTTCCCTCAAACTATTCAATAGTCCTGAGATATCTGAAATTTTCTCTTGGAGTCTCCTGTTCTTCATCCTCAATGCTTTCAGTGCCTTTTTCTGTTCTGCAATTTTTCGTTTTGCAAGAAAGAAGGCAAATTTTCCTTGTTTTGGGGTCCGGAAATCTTCATCTGTTACATCATCAACAAAACATTTTCTTTTTCTTGATCTTCGTACAATACTTTTAGCTTCAGAACTGAAATAAGAAAATCGAGGTTCAATATCACAAACCAGAATATAGTTGGCAATTTTTCCAAAATTTGGAAAAAAATTGAATGAAACTCACGAAGTTGGATGTGGTTCCGTAAATACTTCAGAGGATACCAATTTGCTTGACGATTCTGAAGCTGTCAAAGTACCAGATGATTCTGTAGCGGTTGGAGTAGCAGAAAAATCTGATGCGGTTAAAGTACCAGATAAATCTGAAGCTGCATGTCAAGGTTGAAGATAAATCTGAAGCAGTGAGTGTAGCAGATGAATCAATAAGCACTGTCGAAGTTCTGGATAGTTTAGAATCACTCAGTTTTGAGGATTCCCTAACATTACCCAGATTAGTGATATTTTCTGATAGCTCCTGAGTTACAGACCTTTCATCTGGAGATGTGCTACTGGAACTGAAATTTGAGATATTATATTTTGATGTCCATATTCTCAAAATAAAATTTGAATAAATCACCCTCTATACAATAGACTTACCGAGCGATAAGGTTTTCCTGGAGGGAATAGCTTCAGTTTTCAAGAATCTTTTTCCTGATTTATATAGGAAGTCTTCATCACAAAAATGGTCAGAGCAAACGTATACCTCCTTCGCAGATTTTGTATTTCCCAAATTGAATTGATCCATCCACAATTTCCGTCTAGCATTATCACTAGGCATTCTATTAAAAGGAAATACTACTTTTGAAAAAAGTATACAATAGGCTTGTATTGAGAGCAAGGTACCCCAAACTACGCCTATGGTAAATTATTGTTTGTTTTTATTTACTTATCGATGTATGGATCTCCCGCAGCCTTTACTGGTGCGTTTTTACAGATAACACAGGAATTAACCATTTTTCAGTTTAATACAAAGAATAAGTATTGTCCTACACAGTTTAAAGTATGAAAATCACTTAGATAACTCAAAATATGGATTTGAACTTGTTTCACTCAAGAATCAAACGTGAAAGAAGGCGGCTATAATGGAATGGTTGAGGTCACAGCGTTGTCACTATTATATCACAGAATCTCTTCTTCATTTCGCTCTCTGAATTTAGGTCGAACGAATCAAATATATTTTTGTAAAATATCCTTCTTACGAACGTAATAACGAACATAATCGTTGCTGTTATGAAGAAAGTAAAACTAGTATAACGGTTAATATGAAATGCCTTTGGAGAATAAAAACAATTTCAAGAAGTTGTAACATAACTAACATCGAAAAAAGAATCAATGTCCAGCCAAATATGATTTTACCCATCAATATTTCTAAAATAATCTCAACATCAATATCGAATTCGGTAAATTGAGAATTGAAATAAGGCGTATCATATTTGTTGTATAATGTATACAATATGGGTGAGGTTCCTCGTGAAAGACCCTGTATTTAATTCAGTTCACTGATTGACTTAATCGTGAATAATTCTGCTCCCGATAATTGCTAATTTTCTGCTTCCTTTACGTGAATTCCGGAAAACTTCAGTTTTTTCTGTGATTCGCTGTTTGTAGTGATTTCGATTCAATCGAATTACATTCTTTCAAAACTTTGATTTGTGCGAATTATTTCGAACAAAAAACTGTTATCAGTGGCGTGAAATATGCGAGGAAGAAATCCTCTGATTTTGAACCGTAGCTCGTATGTGGTTCACTAAGTAGACTGTAAAAAATTTTCGACCCAATCCTTAATTCCGAAATAGAGAGATATGTATATTCAATACTTGCACCAGACTTACCAGAATATAGCGATTGATGTCCTCTAAGACGAATTCTTCGTCGGTGACCGTTGAAGGGGCCCCTTTGAAGCCTGGGATTCTATTGTTCACTTTGCAGGGGAAACGCTCCGAAGAGTCCAAAAATGTTCTAACACTAAACTTATTAACTAGAACTAAAACTACAAAAGTCTTGATCATAAGGGACAGATTTATTTCTGAAATTGCGACGGTGGCACTTGATAGAAAAATTAAGATGCGACTAGGGATTGCAAATTTACCGCATTTGAATTTACCGGTAATTCGGTAAATTATTTGAAGAATTACCGGTTTACCGGTATTTACCGGTTTTTTCCGACATAAAAGTATGAGCCACAAAATAACTAACCGAACTTTAATTCTTATCAAATAATAACAATAGAAAATTGAAACTCTAGGTAAAATTGAAAAAATAATAATATACCTAATTTCAAGATTATCTAGTGCGGGAAAGGGCCGCGTGAAGTTAGCGAAAAGTTGGTGGAACAAATTCTGAAACCAAGCTCAATATTTAGTACTGAATTTGTTCTAATTTGTTCTTTATGAATCATCCCCAGCACCCTTATGGTTTTCGAGTTATTCGCATGTCTTTGATTTGGTGCTGACTTCACGCTCAGCACCAACATGTTCGAATTTGGAAAAAATTTTCATGCCAATAATTAGTTCCGAATTTGTTCCAATTTGTTCTGAAGAAAATTCTCCGATATCATTTTTCGTTAACGAGTTATTCACATTCGTAACATTCGGTAGTGACGTCACACCCAGCTCCAAAGCTTTTTGTTCTCCAAGAAATTCGAAGAAATTTTGATGCAAATATTTAGTACCCAATTTGTTCCAATCAGTAAAAGTTGTTTTGTTGAAATACCATTGTTGGTTTTCGAGTTATGAACAATTGTTTTGAGCGAGGGACGCGAGCGTGAAGTTAGCGATAAAGTTTTAAATTTTCACTTTTTTTTTTCAACATATATTAGTACTCAATTTGTTCCAATTTGTTCTAAAAAGAACGAATCAATTTCATTATTAGTTTTCCAGATATTAAGACTTTACGATTTGATGACGTCACAGTAGGTGTAGCTCTGAATCTCCATTCGCGACCATTCCACTGTCGGCAGTTTTGGCTCATACAAAGCTATCTGTAATTGGTCATAAATCAAACATGAAAAGAGCCGTTGTCTCTCTGATCATGCGCCGCACGCAGTCGCTCTTATCACGTTTGAATGCAGGTTTGGATTCAGGACCAATTCGTTTCTTATTCTCGCTTATCAACTGGATAGGAAATAATTATTTATATCAACGACTTCTTAATTTGTAGTTTCCGTTATCTGGACTCAGTGAAATCCTCTTTATACGGAGGCAATTTTTCAGATTGAAGCAAATCATTCAGTTAGATAAATCGTCTGTTATACAGGGCGAGTCTTCGACCTGAACATATAAAGGGTGTTTCAAATTGCGTGTTTTTTTTCAAGAATAAATAAAATATAGATGGCGCATTGAATTCGTCTGGGTAATTTGGCATTCAAAAAGTGTGATTTATGACATTTATAAAAATGGCTCCGTACACTATACAACAACGCGTTGAAATTGTTGAATTATTTTATGGAAATCAGCGTTCTGTGAAGAGTGTTTACGAAAAATTACGTGAATTTTATGGTTTACATAATCGTCCATCTGAAAGCACTATTGGTCGAATTATTGAAGAATTTCAAGAGACCGGTTCGATGGAAGATCAAAAAAGTGAAAAATACAGTCGTAGCGGTCCTTGACAAGGAAATATTTGGTTCGTGAAAATGTTGCAGAAGACCCTGAAATGTCCATTAGACGAATTTTTGTGGCCTGAATCAAGGAATATAGATCTAGAAGATATTTGGTTTTAACAGACTGGCGCTACACCTCATTTTGCAACTCACACAACTGATTTATTAAAAAAAAATTCGCAGTTCCTGGTTTGTCGCAAGAAATGTGAATGCTTCACAAAGTGGAGTTAGTAGAGCTTGGAATCGGTTTCTTAGAATAGGCTCTGTTGTCTATACGTATGAAGGAGGACGAGAACGAGCAGCAACTGAAGCTGAAGACCGCTTTTTAGTTGTCACGGCAAAAATAAATCGGACATTCACGGCTTCCCGAATTAACAGTGTCTTTAGACAAGCAACTGGAAGAATAATTAGAGGACAAACAGTTGAGTAGAAGAAGATTGCATGCTGTAAATTTGAGTATGGAGGGAAAGAAGTCAACGATACAATGAGAGTTGCATACTTGAAAGCACGTCTTTTGGAACAAGATCAGTTTGTGTTTGTGGAGGAATATGTTTTGATGGCCGCAATGACTTATTAATTCTCATAAATGATAACATTGATAACGCTCGTCCCCATCGAGCGAGAATTGTAAATGACCGCATATAGAATATCATGGGATCACAACAATGGATTGGCCACCTTATTCACCAGACATGAATTGTATTGAATATGTTTGGCCGAAATGTCGAGGCGGTTAAACCAAATCTCTCGCCCTCACCAAAAATTAGAAAATTCAGCTGATGAATTGTGGGCAATTTGATTAGCTAAACCACAAGATTTTTGGAATAATTTAACAAAAAGTCTGTCTAATAGAGTAAATACTTTGCGAAGAACCAGAGTAAGTATATCAACATAGAATTCATTTCGTAAAGAAATTCTCTGAATTAATGTTATGTTGCGAACGTGAAATAAATTTTTTTGGACCCTTCAACCAAATTTTATTTTTTCTCCTACTACATTCTACAGAACAGCCTTCAAAAGCAAGTGATCAGGTGAATATTTCAAGTTTATAAAAAAAGTAATAATACAATTTGTTGATTATTCAAAATTAAAAAAAAATTACATTCATCTGGAAAAAAACAATATTCAAAATCACACCGTATATAGAATCATATGGGGAGGGGATTAACCACTATATCACTTCTTATATTCATGAAGTCTCTCCAAGTCATTATACTCTTCCCACTGTCCATCATTTCTCCTACAGTAGGAAGTATAATGACCTATCCCTGCGCTCTCCATGGGGCTTATAAAATTTGCCAACCCTCTGAGAAAATATCTATTGTTTTCAATTATCAATTCTAGTGGTACTTCCTCCAGAATTGCTGTTTCTCCCACATCAAGTCGATCAATAAATATTCTGAATATTGTTTTTCAATAATTAATTCATTCGCACAATTTTTGCATTTCGAATGCGATGGGGGAGCTATATAGATGCATTCTTGCAGGCAACTAAATCCTTCTTCTTTCAAACGATCCATATAGACCGCCATGAAATAGATATGCTTTATTTTCAAGGAATTATTACATTTGTTACAATTTGATTTCTCAACTGTGCAATTATTTCCTAACAATTTAATAAGCGAGAATAAGAAACGAATTGGTCCTGAATCCAAATCTGCATTCAAACGTGATAAGTTCGGCTGCCGACAGTGGTATGGTCGTGAATGGAGATTCAGAGCTACACCTACTGTGACGTCATCAAATCGTAAAGTCTTAATATCTGGAAAACTAATAATGAAATTGATTCGTTCTTTTTAGAACAAATTGAGTACTAATATATGTTGAAAAAAAAAGTGATAATTTAAAACTTTATCGCTAACTTCACGCTCGCGTCCCTCGCTCAAAACAATTGTTCATAACTCGAAAACCAACAATGGTATTTCAACAAAACAACTTTTACTGATTGGAACAAATTGGGTACTAAATATTTGCATCAAAATTCCTTCGAATTTCTTGGAGAACAAAAAAAAGCTTTGGAGCTGGGTGTGACGTCACTACCGAATGTTACGAATGTGAATAACTCTTTAACAAAAAATGATATCGGAGAATTTTCTTCAGAACAAATTGGAACAAATTCGGGACTAATTATTGGCATGAAAATTTTTTCCAAATTCGAACATGTTGGTGCTGAGCGTGAAGTCAGCACCAAATCAAAGACATGCGAATAACTCGAAAACCATAAGGGTGCTGGGGATGATTCATACAGAACAAATTAGAACAAATTCAGTACTAAATATTGAGCTTGGTTTCAGAATTTGTTCCACCAATTTTTCGCTAACTTCACGCTCGCTTAAAACAATTGCTAATAACTCGAAAACTAACAATGATATTTCAACAAAACAACTTTTACTGATTGGAACAAATTGGGTACTAAATATTTGCATCAAAATTTCTTCGAATTTTTTAGAGAACAAAAAGCTTTGGAGCTGGGTGTGACGTCACCACCGAATGTTACGAATGTGAATAACTCGTTAACGAAAAATGATATCGGAGAATTTTCTTCAGAACAAATTGGAACAAATTCGGGACTAATTATTGGCATAAAAATTTTTTCCAAATTCGAACATGTTGGTGCTGAGCGTGAAGTCAGCACCAAATCAAAGACATGCGAATAACTCGAAAAACATAAGGGTGCTGGGGATGATTCATACAGAACAAATTAGAACAAATTCAGTACTAAATATTGAGCTTGGTTTCAGAATTTGTTCCACCAATTTTTCGCTAACTTCACGCGGCCGCGGGGAAGTACAACTTTCCGCACCTGATAGGAAAATACTTATTTTGGACTCCACATTAGTAGGCCGAATTGTCATGAGTGCTACGAAATAAGCCATTTCCAAGTATTTCCCCTGAATTTCCTCCATCTGAGAATATTACATTCCTCCTTCATACATTCACACACTCTAACATTTCATCTTATTATTCATCTATAAAGCAATAGCGAGAGTTTTAATAACTCACTCTAAAGCCGGACTCCCACTACTCGTGTATTTGGCAAATATTTGCCACTTGCCTATACAGGGTCTTTCACTAGGAACCTCACCCATATTTATACGGGAAACTACTGAACGTATTTTCATGAAACTCAGCACTTATAAGTATTTCACGATGCTGATGAAATCTAAAATATTTTCAAGGCTGAGCACCTCCGGTTTTTCCGGAAATGACGTCAACTTCCGTTTTTCAAATTAGAACACCATTTTTTTATTGCAGAAATAGATTCCTTAGAAAATTTCAAGTTATTTTGATGTAACATTTTTCAGTTTTGGTTGGAAAATTCTCTCTGAGCGGAAAAATTCAAAAAAAAAATCGAAAATAGAGCTCCGCTGAAACAAGAATAACTTCGAGGTTTTTGGATGGAAATTTTTCATTTTTGGGATTTTCCAAGATGTAAGATTGATGTATCCACTTTAAAAATCGAAATCGCGATTCATGATACAGGGGGTGAAAAAATCGCTTTCAAAGTTAGGGATGACAAAATCGTGAAAAATCAATTTTTTCAAATTAGAACCCCATTTTTTTATGGCAGATATTGAATCTACGTTAAAAAATAATGTGAGTGTATGCATCACACCCTTGCCCTAAAATGGATATTTTCTGAGTTAATATCCACTTTAGGGCAAGGGTGTGATGCATACACTCACATTATTTTTTAACGTAGATTCAATATCTGCCATAAAAAAATGGGGTTCTGATTTGAAAAAATTGATTTTTCACGATTTTGTCATCCCTAACTTTGAAAGCGATTTTTTCACCCCCTGTATCATGAATCGCGATTTCGATTTTTAAAGTGGATACATCAATCTTACATCTTGAAAAATCCCAAAAATGAAAATTTTCCATCTAAAAACCTCGAAGTTATTTTTGTTTCAGCGGAGCTCTATTTTCGATTTTTTTTTCGAATTTTCCCGCTCAGAGAGAATTTTCCAACCAAAACTGAAAAATGTTACATCAAAATAACTTGAAATTTTCTAAGGAATCTATTTCTGCAATAAAAAATGGTGTTCTAATTTGAAAAACGGAAGTTGACGTCATTTCCGCAAAAACCGGAGGTGCTCATGCCTTGAAAATATTTTAGATTTCATCAGCATCGTGAAATACTTATAAGTGCTGAATTTCATGAAAATACGTTCAGTAGTTTCCCGTATAAATATGGGTGAGGTTCCTCGTGAAAGACCCTGTATTTGGCATGTAGTGGGAGTGGTTCACTCGGCCAATACTTGTCAGTCTTGTCATTCAAATTCGAAACTTCATCTACTTGCCAAGTACGCAAATAATTGCGTACTTGCCAAATATACGAGTAGTGGGAGTCCGCCTTAATACAAATATATAAAAAATGAAATTGCTCACAAATTGAATAAAAACGTTGGATCGATCGGGAACTCTATTTCAGACATCTAGGTAACGTCCTCGTCTTTCATTTCTACATTTCCTTTGCTCTGAGTATCCGAAAATTGCATTTGGAAAATTTGAATTTTTGACGTTTTCTACGAGATTGCTTTTGAAAACTGTCTTCAATTTTGGAGCTACAGATTAATTCGAATTTTACTGAATAAGTCGTAGATAAAGTATTGTATTCAATTCGCGGTAATGGCCATAACACCTTTGATGAATTACTCCACTCGCCTGACGACTCGTGCTGCAAAATTCATCTGCTTGTGTTATGACTTACATAACCGCTCGTTGAATAATATACTATTCATAATCCATCCCGTCCGCGCTGATGCCCGTGCAACAATGGATTCGCGCTGTTGTCAGCTTTGCATTTTTTACCGAAATTACCGGTAAAAGATGTCGATTAACCGTCGGTAATTTGAAGAACTTTCAAGGCGGTAAATCGATAAACCGGTAAATCGGTAATGCAATCCCTAGATGCGACGGAGGCAATTATAATAATTGTCTAATTCAAAAGCCGAATAAAAAACGCAATTGATTCAGAAGTAAAAAGTGTCATCAGACACATGTACCCGACGACTTCATAGTAATCTGGGCAAGTATGCGGGTCTTCCGAAAAGTAGTTGAACCACATACGCGAATACAGAACAAGTGGCGTGGTTATTTTATAATACCATAAGGATAAGTGTGCACAATTTGACATTTTAGCAACGGATTTTCACGTCAGCTTCATTCCATATTCGTTTGTCGAGCTCGATCAATCTTATTGGAATAGGAGTCATCGACAGGATCCTGTTTTGCTGATATAGGTAACTATATTTTTTTGTCACTTTTGAGTTCATTTAGGTATCCTTTTATTTGTGTTGGGTTTCAATTAATTTTATATATACATACAGTCCACTAGCTCTATTTTTTTCTCACTCAGAACATTATATTTCGAAAAATACAACTTAAATAATTGAACCACACTTTAGTTGGTTAACTGAAATTCTACCCAACAATACTGAAATGGAAAAAGTCAACTCTGTGATTCGAACAGTTCCTGAGATATTAACAAAAAAATAAAAAAAAATAAATTTTTGACACACTGTATCCGGAGGAAAAAATGTTTTTCTTTCATGAGAAATCTACAATTTACCGTTGATACACTTATTTAGCAACACCCTGTATATTCATTTCCAACGAATCGCTGAATTATTCAATTTTTGTGTATTGTCCTATGTGCTGAAAATTATTCAATATTGTCAAGGATCAGTTGGTTCACGCATGTATCGATGTATCTTATACTTCAGGAAAATTCCTTATTGTATTTCCCAATCCAACTTTCAATATAAGATAGTTCAATATACTGGAGTATGGTGGAATTATTTCAGCCCAGCATGTATCGACCATTTGAGAACGTTGAATTCTTTCTTCATCAGAATCTTCGTCAAGCTGATGCGTTCACGGGACTGGAGGAAAATAGAAAATCGATATTCTATAAAGATAAAGTATATTCAGATATTTCGATTACAAACCACTTAACATAATAATGAGACAAGAAGACTGATTTCGATTCTGTTTCTGATCAGTGAGAGTAGAGTAGGCCTCTGCTAAAATCTTTCGAATCTCAAGTGTAGGTACCTATTGAATAACATAAGAGCAAGAAAATATTTCTTCTTCATCAAATCATTTATCATAGGATTCGAAATGAATTTTTTTTTTTTCGTCATAAGTTTTGAAAATAATACTCAATTTCACTGAAATTACATCACGTAATGCTTGACAATGGATGAATGCTCACAATTATACCAGAAAAACTTTAATACAATCAACAACTATAAACATTCAAACCGAGGAAATAGATTGTCCATTTCCAATAATCAATATGATCAGAATAAAAAAAAACAATATTATCTATTTGTTTTGATCTGGTCTTTGATTTCAATATTAATTATGATTTCACGTATTTTGATCAGTTATATCAATTCTTGGTGCAGAACATTTGTCAATGTCTTTGATTCGAGAATGCATATTTTTAGATGAGTTTAGACATATTGTGACATAAATCAATTCCTGAAGTTTCTTTGTGGAACATCTGAAAAATAACAATTCCTTGGTTTGTATTAATAGGGACAAGAAGAAATTGAAGTTATCATTCGGATCGTAGTGACAGGTGTAAATGTATCAGACCCAAATGCCAGATAGATACATTCAACGTTTTCCAACAATTGAAAAATTGTTTGCGCACACCGGCGTATTCGCCATTTTGCAAGTATACAACGGATTTCAGTACCTACATAATCCATTCAAATATGTTTTCAGGGACGCCGAGTTATCGTTAAGTTTTGCATTAAAAAAACTGAGATCATTCCAGATTTTCATGTTTCGAAAATGTATGGTAGAATAAAATAAACTAGCTATTCGGTTTCGGTACAACAGACTTTGAAGGCACCTACCCTTTCTACTTGTAAAGGTTGCCTGAGTGAATAGTCTCAAATACCGCCAGATGAATATTTATAAACAATTTCAACAATAAATCTGTCATCCTTCGAGGTGAAATCCACATATCATATCACGTTAATCTAGTTGGAGGTTTTTCATTACAAGGAAACACTCATAGAAATAAAATTTCATGCCATCAGTCTCATAAACAATTTTTTTAGCTTCAAGCTCAAGTATCTACAATTTGTAGATATTCTTGACTCGTGAACATTGCCGATACAGGTTTGTAATATTTCTTTTATATCCAGATATCCTGGTATTCTTCTTGCAGTAGTTGGTAGTCGGAGATTGTGCAAATAATGTGCGATTTGATTTATGTGCGGAGAGTAGTTCTATCCTACACCCATCTATATATTTTTCATTGAAGTGTCACCTTGTCCAATTTTATTATCTGATTCATAACTTGATTTTGTTGAAAAAAAATACTCGAATTATGTGCTGGTAATGTATGACTTATGAGCGGACTTTTCTCTTGCACCATAATTTTTCATTAAGAATTGTGAAGCTTGCCTGATCGGCAAGAACAATACAGTGGGTTCATTTGACCTCGATTTGAATAAACGTTTGTTGAAACTATGTAGGAATATTTATGCACTGAGCAATAAGTTTTCCAGAAATGCAGCGCATTGTCACTAAAAAATTATTGACGGTGAAAAATTAAATAATTATCAATTTATTCATCGAAATTCATCAGTTCTTAGTCAATGGAATCATGAACATTGAACAATGTTCGATATCTGTTTTTCGGATGATTGTTCCTTTCACCTCAAGATTGAGTTCAACAAGATGGAATTCTGGTTTGAGTTTCAACAATGATGCAGGAATGTGCAAAATATCACTAAGATACGAAAACTGATCCCATAATTTGTGTGGTGACCAGTAACATTTTTGCGATCTACTGTAATGTTCCGTTAATTATGCAATTAATACCTGTTTCATAATGTAACACAGCACTATGTGCCATACTTGTGATGTATAATTTTGAGCTCGAGAAGGAAACAAGATGCTATAATGAAAATGGAACGTATATGGACACTTGTCCCATAGTTGTCATGTATTATTTGGAGATCAGAAAGTTCGCCTATGATCCAGAGATCCAGTGACATAAACATGTTTGATTTATTGGATAGTAAACAATGCATTAAAATATCAATATCGAAACTTTATTATAATAAATTATTGCTCAACTGTTGGGGTTGAAACAACATAAGCTTATAAGTCGAATATTACATTCACTTCTGATTTATGACGTTGTGAATCAATTTGGAGTGGTAGTTATCATTGGTGAGAGTGGAAAAACTGATGCATAAATCGGATCTAGTCGGCACATAATTCCAGAATATGTTTAATTATTTTCAATGATATGATATGATATGATATATTGTTTATCCTGATTACTCCTAGGTCTACCTCCCTGAAATTACAAGCTTTGAAGCTTGTAACTTGTGCCGAGTTCGGAGTAAGCAGTTGTGTTCTGTGTAGACTTTGTTACTGTGTCCTTACGCCACCTTAGGCACAGCACTGTTAATTTTTGACCCAACAGTGAGAATGGTGGCCCCTACCGAGACTAGAAAATTTCTTTCCTAGCTCGGGATTGAACTTGACCTTTGGGTCCGAATTCCACCGCTCTACCACTGAGCCAGGGGCACTCATAATGAAAATTATTGACTCAGCTCTCTAGCTGTATAGAAAATAATATAAATTGAAAAGAAGAAGTTATTAACGAAATATTCAACTCGAGTTGTTCCGCCTACCAATGAACTATGTACAACATTAGATGTCCAGCACCCCAAGAAATGTCACCATCAAATTCATTACTTATTCCATATATTTTTCTCATTCCAAATTAATTGAAATTTTTCTGATACCAATGAACCAGTTCAGAACCAAGTATTCATATTTAAAAATCGTTATCTTCTTCTCAATTCAGTTTTTTCATACTAATGATTGTGATTGATCATTTTAATAGTTTCAAAATTCTCTATTCTACATTATTCGAGATTCTCTTATTCACATTCGGTCAAAATAATGAGATGAAAATTAGGGAATACAAAGTTTTTGACGATTCAAGATGAAAAGTTTTCCAGATTAACTTTTTGTGAAATTTTGCAAATGGAAATTTTGAAAATTAATTTTTTATCTCAAAATCTTCGGATTCAGATGAGTTCATTATGGAATTTGAGGTTTTGAAGAAATTTTTACCTCTAGTTTCTTGGTCCTTTTCTCAATTGAATTTTTGAATTCAATATTTTAACTCCAAATTGGTCTTGTATGTTGAAAAAGCCATTTTGAGGTAGGTACACCATTTATTAAGATCGTCAATCGATCTTATAATCTCCGACTTCCAAAAATTTCCACATACCGATTTTTAGGATAATCATAGAATTAACACAAAACTCTGCTGCCAGATTGAAGGCGCCATTTCGATTTCTTGTTCACGTATTATTTATAATACACGCCTGCCAAATTTCAAGCAAATCGAGAAACAAGAAGATTTTGCATTTTCGATAGGCTATGAATTGGGTTCTCTCGAACGAACACTAAAACATTTGTGATTGCTACAATTGAACCATGTATGACGACTCAATGACTTCCGATAATCGCTGTTATAAGGTTGAATGTTGAGAAAATATGTAAAATCAAAAATATTGAAATGAATGCGGCAAGTCCGAGTTCAATCCCGACCTAGGAAAGAAATTTTCTAGTCTCGGTAGGGGCCACCATTTCACTGTTGGGTCAAAAATTAACAGTGCTGTGCCTAAGGTGCCGTAAGGACACAGTAACAAAGCCTACACAGAAAACAACTGCTTACTCCGAACTCGTACAAGTTACAAGCTTCGAAGCTTGTAGTTTCAGAGGGGTCTCTTCAGGAGACCTAGGAGTAATCAGGATAAACAACATATCATATCACAATATATCATATCAAATACACCGTTCACACATCCGAATAAACAACGAAAGAAAAATAGCCAGTCAGCTCCAGAAAGTATTCAGGATTACAAAAATAGCAGTTTAAAATCGTTCAACTCTTTTAAAACATCTCTCGATGAAACAGTCAGATATGATATCCGATCTGCCGTTTTCGATAAACATTAATTTAACTATTTATATTACATCCACTTTGAACGAAGTCATCAAACTGAAATCTCCTGTATCTGGACGCGTTTTTTCATAGTTCCTGGAGTGGTGGGTGCACCGTGCGGTCTTAAAATACCAGTCTGATTGCACACCGTCACAGTCTTGGGCTTATCGTTATGGTTTACAGGATCGTCAGGACCTGTGGTTTGGGATGCAACGCAGGTATTGGACACCGTGGTGATGTCCGGTGGTTGACACGAGGTAGACTGGGATGAAGTGACTACTTCTGGGGGCCGCTTTATGGGGGATGAGTTGAACTGTTGTAGAGGAAGCTCTGTCATCTGAACATCAGCGAAAATTTTCTTTTCACAATTGTAGTCGTCTATGTAGTTGTGAAGGGACTTGCAGCTGTTGCCCCTGGTGAGGTATGGACTTTTGGCACAGTCGTAATGTGACATATGGCGAGTTTCGTAGCTTTTAGCATACATATCTGCCGCTGAGCTGCAGCTTCCTGTGGAAAAGCGTAAAATTATTTTCGTTTCAAGTACCTACAAACTTTTCGCCAGTTCAGATTCAATTGAAAATTCATCTGAGAATATATTACAGGACAGGAAATATATCGACTCAAGCCGATATATTTTGAAATTACGAAAAAAACGTCACTTATTGGAAATCTTTCGAAAAATTGAATGAGCCTAAACGAATAGGGAGGAAACATAGGAGAGTGAAGTATTAAATTACAATTCGTAATGAATGAAACTGGGACCATTCTCCAGTTAACTAAACAAACAAGTCATAGAGGTATTATGTCATCTTTATGCGTGTAATTTTCGAATTTTAACACGAAAAGGATTCTAAACGATAAGGTTGGAAATATTGATGTAGTAAAACTTTGTATTAGGGACCTATCGACCAATCAGCCTCCTCTCCCATCTTTACCAAAGTCATTACAAATCGACCAACCACAAATTCGATGTTATCAACCAGTGAAGCAAACAGGATTTCGCAGAAGTTTCAGTCGCGTTAACCGTCTTCATCAATCGAGAAGACGTAGAAAACAACATGACCATTCGTTTGGCGTTCGAGGAACAAGACTTTTGTAGACTGACTCTATTCCAAAAGGGGCCGCTTTATGTGTCTATCATATTATATAATAAAATTCCATTTGATCTCAAAGAAGTCCTTAAATAATTTTAAACATGCTGAAAAAGATATTTTAATTAGAGTAACATTTTACGACATTGATGACTTTTTCAAATGTAATCTGAATCAAAACCAGTAGGACCTTTGTATTTGTGCTCGTTTTTTTTTTGTTTTTTTTTTGTTTCAATTGATTTTATAAAATGATTTATTGATGTATAGAGTATATATACCCCTATATTTCATATTCGCGAATGCAAACAATGTGTTAAATTGTAAAGCATGAATAAAGATTACATTACATTACATTCTCAAAGCGTATGACTCTATTGAAACATTGGCATTTGTGGTGGCAATAATGGTAGACGCTTGGAACACAAGTCTGACGAAATATATTTCCGAAAAAAATATCTCCCATTTGCGGTTGATATCGTCCTGATCAACAGTAGGGGAGGGTTGGATAAAACAGGATAGTCCGGTGAAACGGAATATTGGGCAATATTCGAAAATAAGCAGGGTGATCTTACGACTGATAGTATAACTCGCTGTACATGAGGTCTCTTCGAATATAACAGGTGATAATTCAGATGAATGCTGAATCTGTCGTTCGTGACAGCGACAGTTCCTAAAAGTACCTATATTTATCGGTAGCGAGAGAAGAATATTTCAATTCTAATAAAAAATTGATAACGGTGAGTATTTCAAACGATAATTTGGACAATTGATTAAATTTTGTGACATTTCTACCTTTGACAAACAAATTGTTCTCGTAAAAATCCTGAAATAGTAATTTACGTAACAAGTCCGGAAAATAGTGTTTTTTTGGACGAATAGACAAATAGGACGAGCCGGAGGCGAGTCCTGGAAGTCTGTGAGTCCAAAAAAACTATTTTGGAGCGTGTTGCGTACAATATTTTTTCGGCAACCGTGTAGAATTACGAATCAATGAGACGACACAATTTCTTCATTATACATTTTGATCCTTATTTGAATAAAACAGAACTGTCATCCGTTAATTCGTTGCTATTGTGATGATCATAACGATGACAGGAACTCGTGATTTTTTTCCGACCTAGTCCGGAAAGTACGTACTTTCCGGACTTGTTACGTAAATTACTATTTTCGGCAAGCGTCTAGGATCTACCCACTTCCCGGACGCTTTTGCCTTGAGAAAGTAGCATTTCCCGACCTAGTACGGGAAGTGCGTACTTCTCGGAAACAATCACATCGTTGTTGTCATTGTTGATCATTACTATAGCAACGAAATAATGGCTGACAGTTCTGTTCTGTTTAATTCAAATAGGAACTAGAATGTACAATATATAAGAAATGTGTCTCATTGATTTGTTTTTCTACACGGTTGCCGAAAAAATATTGTACGCAACACGTCCGAAAATAGTTTTTTTTGCACTCACAGACTGCCAGGATTCGCCTCCGGTTCGTCCTAGAATTTTGTCTATTCGTCCAAAAAAACCCTATTTTCCGGACTTGTCACGTAAATTACTATCGTAAAAGACGAGGTCCCGCAAAATGGGATACCAAGCGGTCGGGTAAAACTGGATGCTATATAGTTGAAAAACCTACAGGGGAGAAGCCTATTATGAAGCGAAAACTTAGCTCAGACAATAATAAAACAACGATGAACAATGAAGAAAAAGTAAAAAATCTAATATTCAAAAATAAGTCAAAAAAGAGAGGAAGAAAAAAATTGAAGAAGAAAAAGATGTAACCTGCATTTATTCAACAGAATTTTACTCTAAATCAGAGACTGATGACGGTTGGGTAATGTGTCAGGATTGTCATCTTTGGTCTCACGGAGTTTTTGCCGAGGTGGAGAATGATGGTGAGCCGTACTCGTGCGATGTTTGTCGCGATATAGTGTTAATTTGTTTTTTATTATAAATATGAACTTCAAAATGTGTTGTCTTTTCATTTTCCTCAAATATAATCGACTCCGATTATCATTTCATTCTCATTCATAAACCATCCCATTTGACCCGACTAGGATGGCAAAACAAGATACTTTATCTCTAATCACAAATTTGACTTTTTCTATACAGGGTGGCCACCCCATACGCGGTTCTCATTTTGAGGCAGTCAATAAAGACATTTTGAAAATTTTGTTTTCGTGAAATGTGAAGGGCAATCAGATGCACAATTTAAAATTATTCTCACATACACAGGGTGTTTGATAACAAAGATATATACCATAGTTACACTTTTTTCAATGTAATACCCTATACAATATGAATTCAAAAATTGAATGGCAAGCTCAAATAATAATGAGTTTATTATGACCATTTTATTCCTTAGGAGGGTATTTTCAATTTGCAATCAATGCAATCAAGCCAACCAGGCAGACAATGTTTTTTCGTGTAGACATATTAGCTACCCTTATGCAGAAGAAAAAATTTAACTCTGGAATATACTGAGTGATCATAATTAATATTCGAACATTAACTACAAATAATGGTCAAAAACTTCCTTATTTCAAATGGCACACCCAGAATTTCTGCACCTTGTTGAACGTTTTCCAGTAATTTTCGATTTTCAATTCAACTTGTTAACCTACTGGTATAATATTCATAAGAGTATGGAAATATTTGTGAGGAAATGCTTACAATATTATTTGAAATCTGAAAAACTCACATGAAGATCTAATAATGGTGTTGCGGTCACGCAAGATTTATTATTCCTTTATAAATGATTATCTACTGTTTTAATGAAAATCAATTCCTTTTTCAATTATTTTCAAATTAATTTCGCTTAAAAGGTATTGAGTGTCATCATCATTCAATCTTTTTCTGTACATGCTCTTAAATTTTTCTTTAATCAGATCGTTTTGAAGTTAAGCCATACGTTCAAAGAATCATGTAACAAACGATTCATTCGAAAATAGTTATTTTCCTATCAAGAGCGGAAAGTTGTACTTTCCCGCACTAGATTGCCGTTGCCCGAACGACGCGGAGCGGAGTTCGGGCAAGCAATCGAGTGCGGGAAAGTAATTTCCGCTCAAGATAGGAACAATGTTTTTTCTACAACCGTATTATAAAATGAAAAAAAAACTTCTACACAATTCGAATACATATTCGTTTTGACACATTAATTAAGGAGTTTGGGATTCTATGCGGAAAATCATAAACTGTGACATAGAAATGAATACACAGATCCATGTATGTCAGTCATAATTTTTGAAGGATGTCAAGTTCTCTTTGAAAATGCAATAGTTTTCAAACGGAGATCTGCATTAATAATTAGTTTGACATGGATGAAACTGCATAATTTGAAATATTTAACTGAATATATAAGTAAGTAGATTGAGAGATTTCATGTTAAAGTTATTGATAAACCCAAATTCAACACATATTTACTTTCCCGCACTAGTGCGTAAAAGTAACTTTCCCGCACTAGTGCGGGAAAGTGACACTTTCCGAATCGAAAACAATGCGGGAAAGTAGTTAGTTAGGCCCGGTTGTAGAAAAAATATTTTTGCTCAGGCGATGAACCTGTGCTCCAGTCCAACATTATTCCTATTCTTCACATTTTCAATATTTTCAAGACTTTTCGAGATTCTCAAAAGAGATCATAGAACGTATTTCTATGAAGATCATTGCTCCTAATAGTCGGTTTACTAGTTGAATTAAAAGTCGAAAATTAGTGGAAAACTATTAGGTTTGGGTATAGGGAAACCTAATGAAGATAGTTTCGATATTAATTTTTACGTTCAACAAGGTACAGAAACACTGGGTGTGCCATTTGAAATAAGAGAGTTTTTGACCATTATTTGTAGTTAATGTTTGAATATTAATTGTGATCACTCAGTATATTTCAGAGTTGAATTTTTTTTCTTCTGCATAAGGGTAGCCAATATGTCTACACGAAAAAACATTATCTGTCTCGTTGGCTTGAAAGGTTTATTCATTAATTGCAAATTAAAACTACTCCTTTTTTCGAGTTTTCGCCATTTTCTCTTAAATGGTTCTCCTGAGGCATGAAATGATCTTCATAAACTCATCATTATTTGAGCTTGTCATTCTATTTTTGAATTCATATATAAGGTATTACATTGAAAAAAAGGTAACTAACTATGTTCTATATCTTTGTTATCGAACACCCTGTATATGTGAAAATGATTTTAAATTGTGCATCTAATTGACCTTCACATTTCACGAAAAAAAAATTCAAAATGTCTTCATTTACTGCCTCAAAATGAGACCCACGTCTGGGGTGGGCCAGGGGCCACCCTGTATACTGCCCACCTAAGCCAAAAAGACGTATCTCAACATTCACCGAATTTATTATTCTTTTATAAAAGGACACTTTGAGTTGTATTTAATCCATTTCCTCGGCAAAATAGATGTATCCTCGTCCGTATTGTGTGCTAAAGTGCTAGAAATACCAGTTAAACATAGTATAGAAATAGAACAAGACGTATCCCAAAAACCGAAGCAGTTTGGACGCAACTCATATTTCAGATAGGTACGCCTTTTTGGCTTGAGACGGCAGTAAAATATTCAATATTTTTAGGAATTATTCATATTCATACATACAGAGTGTCCCACGGTCGAGTGCCTATTAGACGTTTCTGGAGAACCTGACATATTTGAAATCTGAAAATTGGGATTATGATATTGTTCGGAATTCTCTACGGACCGAAAATATTTTTGGAGCTTGAGCACTTCCGGTTATACCAGGAGTGGAAATAAATTTGTTCAAAAAATTTATTTTTCAATATTTTCGTTTCTGATATGATTGAGTATTCAATGCTGAATACATTTCTGTTGAAACCATTGTATTCATTCGAATAGTTTTCGAAATATCGAAAAAAACCTAAAAAATGTCAAATATTCATAGTCAGTGTTATGTCCATTATTCCTATTCTGAACATCCTGAGTGTAAACCGTTCTCACAACGTCAAAGTAGAAGAATGTAGAAAGGTCATGCATCTTTTGAATTTCATAAATATCATCACAGGCTGTTTCAAATTTTGTGTCGAAAACTGTGATCGAAAATTGGCCATAACTTCTGTTTTTCAAATTAGAACCCTATTTTTTTATGACTGCGTTGGATTCTGCGAAGAAAAATAGTGATAGCACTCTCAGACTCAGATGTTCTTGCTCCTAAATTCAGTAATTCCCGAGATATCTGAACTTTTCTGAATTCATGTTGTACGTAGAGTCAAATTCATCTTATCCTTCGTATGAGAATATTCTGTGACCATAGAAGATAAATTATCCCATTGATTATTCACAAGTGACAGCTCTAATTTTAGGCATTAACCTTACTTCTCGATTTTACTTCAATGGTTACTACGGTTTCATAAGAATAGTCATCGAATATGTTGGCATGAGAATATTCTGTGACCATAGAAGATAAATGATCCCATTAATAATTCAGAGGTGACAGGTCTAATTATTAGTTGTAACTATGGTTTTATAGGAATATTCATCGAATCACTTCAGATTCGATGAATTTGGCTCTACGTACAACATAAATCCAGAAAAGCTCAAATAACTCGGAAATTACTGATTTTAGGAAAAAAAGCATCTGAGAGTGCTATCATTATTTTTCTTCGCAGAATCCAACGCAATCATAAAAAAATAGGGTTCTAATTTGAAAAACAGAAGTTATGGACAATTTTCGATCAGAGTTTTCGACACGAAATTTGAAACACCCTGTGATGATATTTATAAAATTCAAAAGATGTTTGACCTTTCAACATTCTTCTACTTTGACGTTGTGAGAACGGTTTACACTCGGGATGTTCAGAATAGGAATAATGGACATAACACTGACTATGAATATTTGACATTTTTTTAGGTTTTTTTTCGATATTTCGAAAACTATTCGAATGAATACAATGGTTTCAACAGAAATGTATTCAGCATTGAATACTCAATCATAACAGAAATGAAAATATTGAAAAAAATATTTTTTGAACAAATTTATTTCCACTCCTGGTATAACCGGAAGTGCTCAGGCTCCAAAAATATTTTAGGTCTGTAGAGAATTTCCAACAATATCATAATCCTAATTTTCAGATTTCAAATAAGGCCAGTTCTCCAGAAACGTCTAATAGGCACTCGACCGTGGGACACCCTGTATTTAATGAATACGAGGAACAATGAAGGAGTTACTATGCAGAAGTAGCTGTTATCAATGGCTTGGTTGGGGAGTTATGGGTTAAATAACGTTAGCTATCCCGTTTTATCCAACACTACCATACTGTCCAACAATTGGCCGAAATGTTGAAAGAACTTGTAACATTCCACCTGAATATTTTCTCAAGTATGAATTTTTGGAATACACCGAGACAAGTCTCATTGGAGTGTCCTTTTTCAGTTTCAAATTCGTGGGCGCACAATAGTCGCCTTAAGCGGGGTGGTCTGGTGGTCACCCGTCCATCCCCTGAAGAATCTTGAAAGGCAATGGGGGTGAAGTGACATATCATTTCGAAGGGTTTTCACTTATATTTGTGAATATGCTTAGAAATTTCTGTTTGGTGTTCGGTTCGGTGCGAAAAACTCGTTGGACGTTGGAAGTGATGGTACTTGAAAGTTGTAGAGTTTCTGAATTAATTTTGAGATGTTCAAATTGCCTCTTTTTCAATTCGAAATAGTGATGCATGTCTTTGTCCAACAATTTCTTTGGGCCTCATCAAGAATTCCACAATGCAGAACATTCATTCGTCTGAAACGAAAAGACCTATTGTTTGAGCCTGATTCATATTTCGAGAGGTGGGTTTACATAATCAATTGAGTCCAATGAATATACTTCACCAAATGGAGATGAACTAAATTATTTTGTGTGCTGCAATGGTTTTTCACTTCAACCCAAACCAAGACAGTGCGATTATCAGGTATAAGAAACAGAAACCAACTCGTCCAAAAGAGTCCCAGATTCCCAAGATTCCATTTCACTAAACCTAGTCAGAACGAGCTGTAGGAGGCGCGATGATAACAGCTCTGATAGGGGGCACAATAGACCTTAAGGTCGCAGTGGACTGTAACCCCTTTTCACTATAACTATATTATCGGCATTTTCCGAAAATAAACCGATGTTTTTATGAGGAAGACCTATTCAACTACTCACCTGCTTCAGCTTGTTCTTCTTTCTTTTTCTTTTCCTTCTTGCCCCTATCCCTCTGGTGATAAATGCCAGCGAATATCAAAATATTCAGCAACAACAAGAAACAACCAACTGCGATAGTAACCGTCAGAGCAGTGGTATACGACTGGTATTGATTGGATGCAAGTTTTCTTAGTAGATTGTTGTGGTTACTCTTCGAAATGCTGGGCACAGGCAGAGAGGCGTTTGGAGGACACTCTGTTGTGGTCGCCTGAACAGCAGTGTCGGATTTCGGAGGAGCAGGTGTCGAGGATGTTGGGTTAGCTGTGGTCGTGCGGCCGGACAGGGCTGGTTCTGCGATGATGTGTATGAATGATGGTTTTTGATTTGTTTGCACTCGGACGGATCCTGCGAATCAGAAAGGATGTCGATTAGATGTTCGTACTGCAGTGAAATTTCCCTAGAGAAGGTATCATTATTGAAAATGAAGGGTCGATTGTATTCGCCTTGACTTTCAACATGTCACTGAAATTTTGAAACTTAACAGTTTGACTGTTGTACCGGATTTTTCACCATAATTTGACCCCCCCGTCAACTTGGTCACTAAAAGATCTACAAAAAAAAGTTTTTCACAAAAGTTTCTCGAAATTGCCTTCATAAAATGATTTCACAAAATGAAATATAGAGGGTGATTTTTTTTAATAGATTCAGTAGAAATACAAGTGGAAGGAATTATGATTCGAATTCGAGATTCTGTATTTTCGTTTCAGAGTACATGAACTTGAATTATATAGTATATTTCATTACTAGTCCAGAAAGTAAGCTTTTTCCGTGCGCGCGCGATGTGTTCGGCTCCGCCTCACACGGGAACTCGTGCAAGCACGGAAAAGGCTTTCTGGACGTGTAATGAACGATATTTTTCATTACACCTCTCTGAAAACAATAACACGGGAAAAATTTTCAGCAGAAAGCATTTCGATATTGTGGAACAAAAATTATTCAAAACACTGACATCTACTGTCACGCAATCGTTGCTCTGTGTCTCAGCATAGGAATCATAGGATGCATCTATGCCTCAGCGCACCGTAAAACTTTTTGCGGTGCGGCCGCACGGAAAAGAGTCATTTTCGATGTTCTAAATCTACATGTTATGATAGGGATTTCTGTGCGGTGCAATGAAAAAATATTTTCAAGCTGATAGGAATGACAATTCCTCACATAGCTTACTTTGAAATAGACGAGCATACCACTGAATTCCACGACCAAAGCCAGGTTTGGCTCAGGCTCAGTATTACGCTCGTCTGTTTCAAAGTAGGCTATGTTAGGAATTGTCATTCTTACTTATTTTTATTGATCAAGCACTTTGCAAAACAAGCAATAATAAAAAGGTACACTAGAATGATGTATCAAAAGTCTGCTCTTCATTTGCGGCAAATGTGACAAATGAACAAAGCAGATAATGAATGATGATTAAATAAAAAATCTTAGTTTAAAAAACTGACACTGACATATTCCTACTATTGACATAGCCTACTTGGAAATTATCCTGATGTTCAGACAACGAAACCTGGCTTTAGTCGTGAAATTTGAATTTTATGTAATAACGGCAAAACTACTAATCTTAAATACATGAAATGTTTGGGAAACTCTTACTAGTTTTCGACGAGCAATCGATCGAAATTACAAAATTGTATGGTTTCCAGTAAAAAAAAAAAATTTCATAGTTTTATTGAGGCTCACTTTGAAGCCCTGTTTCAGACACCCTGTATAATATTTCATCATAATTCATATAAGAAGCAGAATATTTAACAATTCAAGTTCATGTACTTCAAAACTAGAATACAGAATCTTGAATTCGTATCGAAACTCCTTCCTCGAATTCTTCTAATGAATCACGTGAAAAAATCACCCTGTATGTACTAGCTGGCATCAAAGAAACTGCGACACCCAGAAGGAGCTGACTTAATTTGAAAATTTCTTTGGTAAAACATAGATAGTAGGTATAGCAAGAAGTAAATGATTAAAATTTAGAGAAAAAAACAAAGGGTTTACATTTTTTTTTTTATAAATTTGTTAATAATGCGTTTGTTTACCGCTATTATCTATACACTCCCCAACACGTCTTGGCATTGATACAATACGATAGTCTGTTTCTTCTTGAGGAATACTATCCCAAGCTACCTGTACTTTTCATGTCTCATAGCCGTCAAATTTGTGGAGCCCGGAGTAAAGGACCCCGCACTTTCCTAATGGTAAATGGCGTCAAATGTTCAAAATTTTTGGTATAATGTAGTACTCGACCTATACTGATCAAAAGTATTCATGGCCCCAACTCAATCCTATGACTGGTTTTTGAGTTTAGTTGAAGTTGAGAATTGCCCACTTTTACTACGCGCGTATCTCGAAACAGAATCGAATGAACTTCAATTTTTCTCAAGGAACATTTCATTCCATCCACAGGGAGCAACCAAATAGAGGAATATGACCGAAAATCATTACGAATACAGGGTTATCCATAATTGAATGCATGCCCGATTTTGAAAATATAAAATTTGTCAGTTCCAGAGCGAAAACGTTCGCAATTTGAACTATTTCACTAGATATGTTGTTACATCGAAGAAACCTGAAATACCCAGAATTCATACTGGGTGATTCATTATTGAAGAAACTATTTACAATGAAGGTTAAGTGGACACCCTGTATTTTTGAGTTCATTTAGGGTGTTTGTTTGATTTTTTCAGAACATATCATCATGGACTTCAAACAAAACAGGGTGATTCAGTCATGAAATGAACTGTGAACCTCACGAAAACACCCAAAAACCAGCTTTTTTTTCATCACCCTCTATTTCGAGATTAACTCCGTTGAGGTGGGAGTTTTCTTTCACCACTGTACTTGTTGTGAAAACATCAATACGGCTGAGAGTTTTAATCCACTTCCTATGACTAGATATTTGTTTATGTAATATGAAAATTATTATTTTTTTTAACAACAACTAAATAGAAACCTTGGATCTCCTCGAACAGCTGTTTTGTTGTAAAATTTGAAAAATTTGCAAAAAACGACTACAATATTTGAGCAACAAAGAATGTTTACATGAAAAAACCTTCATGAATTTTTTCTCCAAATTCAATCATTTACTCCTTGCTATACTATCTGTTTCACCAAAAAAAATTCAAAATTCAAACAGCTCCTTCTGGTTGTTGCAGACTGAATGAAACCGCGCACAATGGGACGCAGCGTAGGGCAGGGCAGACCTGCGCCACACTCGCCCATGATGCGACACTTGTGGATTGTGGAAGGGACACAGAAATCGTCAAGCTCATGCCGCTCATTAGTTTGTATCTTCGTAACCATGGAGTGCATCGAAAAAAAATTGATAAAACAAGTGCGTGAGAATCCTGTATTTTACGTTGCAGCCATCAGAATATATGTAGGGTTGAACCAGCAAATGAACTTGATCGAATTCTACTCTATTCAGAATGAAATAATTCTCAGAGCGATCATCCGAAAACGCTCTAGTTAACGCAAAAGCCCCATGGTTATCTCTTATTTGTAACTATGTATTAATTTCATTCTTTTGGATTCATTATAGGTACAATGAATACAAAGAAAAAAACTCGTCATCTGAATCGGACTCGGCGCTCATTTCGAAATAATATTTCCTAAAGGTTATTGTAGTACCTCACTTCGTCACTTTTCTAACAAGACTGCCAACCAATGTGCGCAATCGTTTCAGCGAGCGCGGCGTGTTTGGTTCGTTCGGAGTGTTCTGTTGCAAGTGAATACGAACTTTTCTACGTAAACGAATTATCAGATCTTGACAAAATAACCATGAGCGATTCTCCAAAATTTTACTTTTTCTACTAGAAAAAAGTCTTCTGTTTGCTTTTCAATGTGTCACCCTGTACATCTGCTTAATAATGTGAAGATTCAATATGGTGATTTGTTACCATCTTATGCTTGTAGATACGAATCATCTCTCTCTGTCGAATTCGAGTTATTTTTTACGGAGGTCGAAATACTACTGGCAGATGAGCTAGGGTTTCGACATTTCACGATACATATTTGAGTCAGATAACAATTCATTTCCCTAAAATACTGTCACATCCAATGACACACCTGAATAGATTTATTTCTCTTGCCTCATATTTCAGTTTCAATATCAATCGTATGAAAAATGGATAAACTCCACACTCTCGGTCTTACCATCATAATATTGATCTCCCTCCTCCTGAAAATGATGATGCCTCATTGAGATGTCGTCTCCAGGTTCACCAGGTCTATGTAACTGCGGTATGAGGTTCAGCCAAAGCGACATTTTGTGCCCTCTGTAATGATTTCTCATTTCCGCTCGATTTCCTAGAAATCACATATAGAGGTTATTGATAAGGACGTATCCAACGGCGTGGAATAGTGAGGGATGAGTTAAGGGTATACGTATTTGGCTTGTGGGAATCAATTTTGCAATGAGCGATTAAATTGGTGGTATACGTGATACAAGTGTCGACCGAAATGATTTGGAAATAAGAATAATAATGTATAGAGTTTCGTATTCTCAACAAGAAAGCCAGCAGATCTTGTTTTGAAGTTGATTGGCATTCGAAGAGGATCAAAAAATCGCCAGATCCACCAATCCAGAAACATATATTTTAGGATACCTATAATGAAATTCATTATATGAGAGAAATTATTTTCCTAATGAATTTCTTGTAAGGAGGTGTCACTAGATGTGTTCAACCTTTATTTTCGTTGATATAGATTTGGTTTATGCAATGGCAACAGCTCTGTCAATCTGCATTGTTGTTGTCGAAAATTATGAGTATTATGACTAATCCGACATAAATGGAGTATTGTTAAATGCATTTGGATCATGGGGGACAACACGAACAAATCATGAATGTTTGAAAACTTGGCTCGAGGAAAGTTCGAATTCGTTTGAATTTTTTCCTCGAAGTATCTTCTGTTCATAAGATTCTCTAATAAAATTTAGCGAAGATATTACAATTTAGAGTTTACACTATGTGAAATGCGCCAAGACTGTCCCCTGTTTTACTCCAGCAATTTTTGTTTGGTGACCCACTGATGATAGTTTGAAAGATTGTGAAAAGAAACTTTGTTCTCCTACTTTAATAATGCTATAGTTATTTTCTCAATCAGTAGCAATTTATAAATGAACAAGGTATATTTGTTTAACCGTTCAACTTGAACTTCATAACTTATTCGCAAATTTTTCTTGTATTGATTCCTAGATGTTTCGTTCAGAACTACCCCTTCGAGTCGTGGTATTCTCACTCTCTCGAATTTCAATCCGGAAGATCATACATGAAATGCATGTCAGGCATTTCGGTATTCGTGAAATTCGGCATGTTATGATATTAAATGCAACCACCTTTACGTTTCAAATCACAAGACCTCAATCTGATGTGCCATAACTAACAAAGAATTCATGATGACTGAAAACTGTGTTCTTCAAAAAATTTATGAACCCAAGCTTACCAACTGGGTTTCATGATAATTTCGATTTTTCTGAGGATTCCGAGAAAATCGCTAGCACATACGAAAAAACACAAGAAATTATAATATTAAGTAGGTATAACAGCAAAGCGTCTTTCTACAACTGACAGGGGCTCACCATTAGAAGATCAGGAGTAAAACAGGGGATACTGTAGATTTTCAATCTGAGTTGACATGTTACATGATGTCTGAATTGAATATCTACCAAATTTCAGTAGAATATTTCGCCGGTTCAGGAGCGTCTACTTTCATATTAAGCCTCGTTCAATTGATGATTTTTTCAACGTCTTCATCTTGACACTTTTATATAGGTGACTTTGCAAATGGAGTCTCCTTTTAAAATATGAGTAGTCACCTTCGAGTCCCCGAATATCACGCATCCAAAGGAGCAATATTTCGGTGTGTTTTCTCGGAACCCAGATGGACTTGATCTACCATTGCAACGAGACATCATTCTTATTTATCAGATTCACCAATTGAAAAAACACTTTTTCACAAGGTAAAATATCACCTACATATTTGCATCATGGCGAACCAGAAATGAATGAGATGAAAAATTATCGATATGGTCGTTGCTTTCACAAATGTGAAACGAACGAAATAAAAAGAGCAAGATGATACATTTTCGTGATCATCACAGAGATGGATCGGAGGAGTTTCGAAATGAGAACTCCACAATAACTCGTAAAAACATAAAACTCTCTTGAAGAGATGTATTTCCTAATCCGAAAATTCCAAGGAAAGCTACACTGACTAATGTCGGACATTCAGTAAGGATCAAAAAATTGTTCACCATTGTTTCAAATGAATGAAATCCAATTACGCTGCACTCCTCCAAATCCCCCTCGTAGGAAGATAACCTGAGCCTAGAGATGTTGGAGGGAAACAAATCCCAACATCAATTTTCATCCCAGCGCGAAGGAAATATCAAGTTTTTCGTTTTCTCGAGCAGAATTCAACATTCTGATTATGATATAAGCAGCAGGAACATTTCTCATCTGCAGATAAAATGAAACCATTTAGACTAGCCTGAGCACTACGCAAATTTCTGGAGATTGCAATTGGGGCCATGGCTAGGGCACGACATCTGAGGGTGAGTTTTAATTGAATTTTCATCCCACTGAACCGGCCGTTATTAATCATCATCATGGACAAGACGGTTATTAAAATATGGCTTTCGACCGTACTCCATATTCGGATGAAAAACTCATTTCGCAACCAAAGCTTGGGATTTTTAATTACGGGAAAATTTCACAATTGGTCATGCATCACAAATGATTAATATCAAGGTGATTATATTGAAATGATTATGAGTAAGGCAAGAGCCTAAAACTGAACTGGATAAAACACTATTTAATATTCTGGAAATTTTGGGTAGATCTAAATTCAAGGATAAAGATACGTAAATTTATCCGATCCACATGCATTTAGAAAACATGCCATACTTGAATATTGAGAGTATTGAAACAGACGATTCATATAGGTACTGTGTACAAGGTGGGCAAAATTGGTGCTACATGAACTAAAACTTTTTAACCCGAGGAGATAGAGAAAAATGAATGGCACCTTAAAGTCCTCTTTTCTCGAGAAACTGATAATGCCATCAACTGCATTCCTCTATCTTGTTTTGTTTCCGAGTTATAGGCCAAAATTGAAATTTGGGCGATTTCAACTTTGGTCATTATCTCCGTTTCTGTTGATGCTAGGATGTTGAAATAAAAACATAATACAGGCACTTTTCTGATAGCAATCCAGTGGCGTACTCTGATTTTTTCTAAGAGGTTTATTTGCTGAGTTATAACATAAAGTTGTGTTTTTTCTTATGGAAACAGTAGTTTGAAATGACTTAGAAAGAATCGCCATTCTTTTTCCGTTTCAAAGATGTATCAAATGTCATACATCGGCCTCAGATTCGTTAAGATATTATGAAAAATATGGAATTCAAATTATTGAGTATTAAGTAGGCTGAATCATAGAATTATAGCCATTTTTTCGCGTCGATCACGGTTTAAAACTATTTCAAAAACATTTAATTTTCAATCAGCTGATTCCAAACTTCAAACTTCAGTTCGAACTATTCCACTACCTGCTTTCAAACAGCTGCAAATTATTTCGAACCATTTGGTGCGTGACGTCACCAGTTCGACGCTTAAACACGAATATTTCAAAACGGACGAAATAATTTTAAAATATTGTCACGCGAAAATATGGCTCAAGTGTCTCTACGAATGGCGTAATTATTATTTCATGGTTGGATACTTGATGGTGTGATATCAGGGCCCGTATTCTCGGCAAGTGATCTTTCGGTGCGTATACGTTTTCTGTGTTATTATGTATAGCAAACGTATACGCACCGAAAGATCACTCGCCGAGAATACGGGCCCTGATCTCTGTTTGAAACAACTGTCAGTTATTAAAATTTGACATATTCGGGGATTTATGGTCAAAGCCCCTGGTCTGCTCATCCTGGTTCTTTTTTGAATATTTCTTCGAAAGTGGCTTCTTAAGAGAGCCAAACACAGCCAAAGTATCTGCCAAATGTTTGAAATATCTAATATTTGGTTAATGACGTTCGGGGAAGTTTTGAAAATATGAATCACTTGCTGCCCCACTATTCTCATTGGCTAAAATGAAACATTTTAACATATCATATTTTTCGTAATTTTGGAATATCTCCATTAGGTATGCCGCCAACGATGACTTCAAATTTTAATAACTGACAGTTGTTTCAAACAGAGATCAGAGATCACAACAGCAAGTATTCAATCGTGAAATAATAATTACACCATGCGTATAGAGACACATAATTCTATGATTCAGCCTGCTTAATTAATACTCAATAATTTGAATTCCATATATAAACCATATTTTTCATAATATCTTAACGAATCTGAGGCCGATGTATGACATATGATACATTTTTGAAACGGAAAAAAAATGGCGATTTTTTCTAAGTCATTTCAATTTACTGTTTCCATAAGAAAAATTACAACTTCATGTTATAACTCAACAAATAAACCTATTAGAAAAAATCAGAGTACGCCACTGGATTGCTATCACAAAAGTGCCTGTATTATGTTTTTATTTCAACATCCTAGCATCAACAGAAACGGAGATAATGACCAAAGTTGAAATCGCCCAAATTTCAATTTTGGCCTATAACTCGGAAACAAAACAAGATAGAGGAATGCAGTTGATAGCATTATCAGTTTCTCGAAAAAAGAGGACTATAAGGTGCCATTAATTTTTCTCTATCTCCTCGGTTTAAAAAGTTTCAGTTCATGTAGCACCAATTTTGCCCACCCTGTACAAGGTTTTCCTTAATTCATTTTCAGAATCTCGATTCTTACGCGAGAGTGAGACGCCAATCTCGGTTTACTGCGTGAAAAGCCGGCAGCAGCTCTGGCGTCTCTCTCTCGCGTCCCCACTGCCTACTTATTCTTCTGTTGGGCGCTCCTCATTTCATTAATTAATTACTAATTAATAACATTATCAAAACATTTCAAACATGGATTTTTGGGCTAACAATATTTTTCACTCTCGAACCCCTCAATGGGGTGCGCGACTTCTGGGATACCCTGTATAATTCCCAATTATGTACCAATGTATCCGTCTGCAGTGGTTACAATAATTTCAAAATTCGGCATGCGATGAGATTTTATGATAGCAGTGTCATTTATGTTTGCGGTTGGAAAAAAATTCAGATATCGTAACCGTTCTTTTTTTTAATATGATACGCAATACAAAAGCAATTGTTTCTATGAGAAATAACTTTGTAGGTACTTTACCGTGACTATTTTAAACATTAAACACTTCATATCTCCAGAGAAATTCTTTCATCTGAAACATTTTTTGATCCAAGCTCTACCCAAAGAGTTATTTTAGCCCTGTATATACAGGGTGCGGCACGGAGGATGGATGGTTTTAAAAAAATAATAAAAACGTTAATTTTTACTCAAAAACACATTTATTGACGGAATCAGATTCTCAAGGTAATAGCATTTGAGACAGTCAAGTGTGGAAAATCACATCAGGCATGTGGTGGCCGAAATCGGTGATGCAGTGCTGGAGGCGCTCTTGGAAGTTCGCGTAGACTCTCTCCAACATCGCTCTCTCAACTTGGGCAACTTCCACGCGAATAGCCCTTTTCAATTCGTCCAGAGTTCGGGGCTTGGTCTCGTATACTCTAGCCTTGAGGTGTCCCCATAAGATAAAATCGCATATGGATAAATCTGGGGACCGGGCAGATCGCGACGGACTGCGAAGAATGGCTTGTCGAACGCGTTCAACATTTTCAGGCGTTCGAACTGTTCGCACAGGTCCTCTTGGTCTTCTGTTGATCAGTTCACCACGTCTGCGAAGTGATTCAACCCAACGAAGGATGGTGTTTCGAGAGGGAATAGCTCTATTCCGATGAATGTGGAAATGGCGACGAAACTCACGCTGCACGACCGTGACTGACTCATTATTTCGGAAGAAACTATCATAGGCGAAAACACGATGCTCCACCGTCCAAGGCTCCATGACGACAACTGGTAAATAAATGCTAGGAACACACGAGTCTAACGGCACCTTCCCCACTTCTCTCGTCCTCAGTGGGGGAAAGTTATGCCCATCTGAAAAACGTCCGCCCTCCGTGCCGCACCTTGTATATCACAAAAGAATCCACAACTGGATAAAACATTATGTACTCTGGAAACTTTGAGAAGATCTAGATTCAAGGCGATTGTCATCAGATATATCTAAAATTTATCGGAGCTAATTGGAGCGACTACTCTTCGGCGACATGATTTAGATATCGTCATAAAATTCCCGGAACATTTCGGCTATTCATATTTTCCGGAAACCGTAAATCATGCTAATTAAAAGCGATCTTGTATTAGATGACGTCCCCACCGTCGTCGGCTTTGTAGATTAATGAATTTTGTAAAATTATTCGTGAAGAATGTTGGCGGAAAATCATTTTTCAGTGGTACGATTCGATGGCTGCGCTCTCGGTCGGGCGGTTATTTATGAAGCCATACGGGCGCCTGATATGTGAGGAGAATGGGGGCTGGAAATTAATTACCTTTTGAAAATTGGGTTGGTTATGCCTCCTATATTGCTGCTGGAGTCGCTGATATTTTATGTTACTAGATAAGATAGAAGGATCTAGAGGTCTTACGAGTTACGGAGTTCGCAGTTTCTCTTCGCAGTATGTTATTGGGGAACGATTTCGTGAATTCCAGGTAATTGTATGAGGTTTCCTTCAGTCATCTTTACATATCAAGTGAAGTTTTTCATAGTAGGGTATCTATGTGTAATGTGTATATTGTGTACCTACGTACACCAGTGAAATATCATTGAATCGATTTTCTCTCTGAGGGAATTTAGTATCGAAGGAATACTTATCTATAAGTACCAATACTGAACATATTTTAGACTTTGCGTTCGGACTAAATTGTCAAAATGAAATGTATCGAAACCCTTCTTGAACGGTCAAGCAGTGGCTTCTTTAATGTGGCAGTAGAGAACAAATAATATGGCAAACGGAAATAAAAAGATGAGTGCTTTTTTGAGGTATATTTCATCCTTCTGTAATAAATCGAAATATGGAATTCTGAAATTTATATTCATGGATCCGAAAATTACTCAGTTGCTTATCGGTATGGCACAACTTCACCTACTCACTGGCTTTCTCCCAGGACATTGTCGCTTAAAAATGCATCTGTTCAGAATGGCTTTATTGGACACTGACGACTGTAGATTCTGTGGGGAGGAGGAAAGAACTCCTATCCACCTTAATAGGTAAAAGAAAACTATACCAGAGTACTTAGGTGATCTTCAATTTCTCAACATGTTTCGAGCTTTATAAAACTCATCTTCAGGAGTAATCACGTAAGTGAAGCTGAAAAAAATTGTTAAAACAAAAAGGGAGCTCAAAAAAAATGAAGCACAAAAAACAATCAAAAAAATGAAAAAACAATGTAACATAACTAAAGTGACATGACGGAATAATAAAATGAACAAAAGTCAAAATGAACAAAAACAGGTTGAAGAATAAAATTGTTTAAAAATGGTCAATAAAATTATTAAAAGTACAGTAACGTAAAATCTTTAAGAGGTCATTATCATTAAAAAGGTGAAGTAATCAAAAAACAGAGGGTGCAAACAAAAGGGGGGGGGGCGAAAAGAACAGCAATACAAATATAAATATAAAAAGGTAGAATGTCATGAAAAACTCACATTAAAATCTTCAAGCACGATTCGAAGAAAATCGCTCAGAGTCATGTAGATGGTTCAAAATGATTCCTCTCGGAAATTCTCACTCAAAAGGAAGCTTAAAGCGCGAACTCATATATTACAAATATAAAATGAACAAAGAAACGAAAAAAGACGACGAAAACAAAGAAAAAGGGGGGGTCTGAAACATCAAATATGATCTTATTACCACTTTCATGCCATCTAGTTGACAGAGTATGAATCTAGTGTGCAACAAAAACAAAGGGAACTGCAATAAATCAAACCAACAAACAATCAAATGAGATCGAAAAGCAGAGACTCAACGTTAAACTCAATACCAGTCCTGTTCAACAGGTCGATATCTGAGTTCCTTGAATATTTACTAATGTACATCCCCTCTAAAATCATCTGTCTGACACCAAAATTACAGTGATATAAGATCCTCGAATTAATGGATCTATCAAAAGGGTGACCTGTGTCTCTGAGATGTACACCAAACGCCGAGCTGTCATTCAAGAAATTCGTTCTGCTCCTCAAATGTTCGGTTATTCTAGTGGAGAGAGCTCTACCCGTCCTTCCCACATACACCGATTCACAACTACTCGACCCGCATTCCAAGATATAAGTAAACTCCAGAACAATTTGGAGGATTGAGTTTATCTTTGTTTTTCACTAAGTGAGATTGTAAGGTGTTGCTATTCTTAAAAGAAAACATTATATTATCCTTCTTCAATATGTTCATAATCGAATAGGTAATATTCCCACAGAAATTTATTGTAATATAGAGAGTGACATTTGTCCCATTAGGAGAATCAGGCAAGGCTAAGCCATTGCAAGCCAAAGGAAAGAGTGCTTTGGACAAGAAGTGGGGAGTTATCCTCGTTGAAGCCTTCCCAGATACTGGATTTCATCAAATCTCTGGAACTGGAGGGCGAGCTGTAGGAGGCGCGATGATCACATCTCTGATAGGGGGCACAATAGACCTTAAGGTCGCAGTGGCCTGTAACCCCTTTTCACTATAACTATATCGGTGTGGCACTGGCACAGGATGTAGACTAAAAGATAACGATTGAAATTTTTACTTCTTCATTGAAATTATTGATTATTGGGGACTTTGGGGTCAAGTTTCCTCATGAAACTCAGACGGTATCAGAAAATCGTTCCACGAACTGTGTGGTCCCCAAGTGCAGACGACAGAAGAAAATTCGAGGCTAATATCGCAACATTGGAACTAACCAAAAATTACATATAAATCACATAACCCTTTCGGAATCCACCCACTGGAGGTGGAAAAAGGAAATCATTAATTGCTTGCTGGAGAAGCCTTAAACGGAAAAGTTCTATTCGGGGAATAGCGGAGTTAAGTTTGGAATCGTAGCAGGAGAAGTCTTAGACGGGAGGGTTCCCAGTTGACTCGGGATCGGTTCTAGGGTCTCAAAACAGAGACGTGATAAACTCCCAAGTTTTGATAATTTTGATTTTGTCTTGATAATTCGATTAAGTATGTGTTGATAATTTGATTTTGTTTTGATAATATTGATCCTCCTCCAACCTTATACGTAATTTATCCCCAGTATTTAATTTAGAACGAAATTGCCCTTTAAAATTACAACGAGTACATCAAAAGATATGGCAGGTTGAAATGATGAAGATGAAACCTCACGACCAGACTTGAATGCGTCTCCGTGCTAGGTAGGCGGGTAGGAGAGGGCACCGAAGTGTGAGAGGGGGACATGCATATCTATAATAGAGTAAACACAGAATGAATGTTGTAGATTTACTCTAAGTTCATCGCAAAATCTCAATGAAACAAATTTCTACACGGGCGGAGCGGGGACAGGCTGCTTGTTTATAAATAATGAATTCTTTGACAGCTGCTGCAATTTTTTCTTTTTGATCATTGAACTGACATATTCGAATAATCGAATGTACCTACAAGCAGAGCTGTGACGAGCACTGAAGAAAAGTGCTTCGAGCACTAAGCACAAAGCACTTGAATAAAAAGGCTCGCGAATACTGAGCACTTAGTGAAAGTAATTCGACATTTTGAGCACTAAGCCCTAAGCACTTTTTTTAGGAAATATTGCAAGTGAGGTTATTTTGATCGGAAAAGAAATTGTAAGTTGTAAGTTGTGATATTAAAAATGTTGAATTCGATTCAATATAACATATAATAAATTCTTATTGGTGATAAAAGAGAAAGAGGCTATTCGCTCCTGGATCTCTCTGTTTGATAATATTCATAAATATACTGAATTTTTCGAGTTCACTTTTTTTCTGAAAACTCCCAATCCTTGGAACAAAATTAAATAAAAAATTCAAGGAAAAATGGAAATGTTCCTCTGCCAATTCTTGCACTGATTTGTCAGGAGCAAACCAGTTGCAAAACATTGTTGCGTGACAAATAACGAAGAAGTATTAAAATTAGAACTCAATGAACTCTGCAACGTTTTGATGTTGTCTATATAAGACTCTTTGGTCAGATGAAAACTTAAAAAAAATCAGAATCCTGGCTTTTGCTTTTTCTATTGATATTGAGTTGTCAACGCACAAATTATCATTTAACGAAATACACATCGGCCCTTCAATTTTTCTTCCATAATGATCAAGTTTTGATGTTTTGGGATGTTACTGTCATGTAAGGAAATGTTGATTCAAAATTTAATTGATGTAAAAACAAATTCGTAAAAGATTGGCTCAGGGCTTAGTGCTTAGTAATCCGCAAAAGAGCTCGGGAGCACTTTTGGGATTACTAAGCACTAAGCCTTTGGCCGAAGCACTTCAATTACTAAGCACTAAGCACTGCTTTCGAAAAGTGCTTGGGAGCACAGTGCTCGGGAGCACAAAAGGGCTTCGAGTACTTTCACGAGCACAAAGTACAATGCTTTGGCACAGCTCTGCCTACAAGGTGGATTTGCTGGCCTACTAGTTGCTTTAACTATGTTATTTATTGCATTATGTGTATGTGCCTTCAAGTAGCGACAATTCAAACTGTAAACTCGAAAAGATGAAGCGAAAAGAGGGCAAAGCTCCTACCAATAAATGGGACAAAAAACAACAATCTTTTCTATGCGAAATATGTAAAGTGAAAAGTGAATGTGTATGTAAATAAGGAAACGGTGAAGTCTGACTGTTATCTTCCATTTGTCGTATCTATATGGACAAACTTTATATTTTGTATTTTTGCATAGTCTTCTAGACTCACAACCTCATTCTGTAGGTCGTCAGGTTATTGTTTCACACAAAGTCAACATCTATCAATATACATTATTAACATAATTATTAACAAACATTTCACAGGAAAACTCTATCAGAATCATAGAACACAAAAAAAGTTCACTTCTATATTATAATCCAACAAAAAATTGCAGATTATTGACAAAATACGCTCCGAAATCAACAGGAAAATTTAAGATTATAAAGGCCAACCGAGGATTCAACCGTTGCGTCAACAACCAAATTCCTCACTATCTGGTAGTTGGCGCACGGTTCAACTGTCGGTTCGCCTTTTAAACCAATCACAGAATGAATTGAAAGTATGTTTGTTTTTGAGACCAATTATAAAACTGACGAAAAATAAAGCGAAATTGCCCATTAATTAATAATTAGACAGCCACTCAATGTACGCCCGTCAGAAAAACGAAAATGGTTTCAGAACGTATGTTTGTATATCAGAACCTGCGATCCGACTGAAAAGCTAATTATTTCCTGTCGTGTTAACAATGCTGTTTCACCTCCCATTCTATGTATATCCCGCATAAAGGTTGAAAAGTTTGAGTGAAATCGAGGATTGTTGTGAACGAAGGCAACAGGTGAGAAGTTCGATATGGGACGGCGGCGGGTCGAAAACTGAATGCATATCTACCTGGTGGTAAAAAGCACAGTACACAAGTTCATACTGCGATTTCGAATTTCTCTATTTCATTTTTCCCAAAAAATAGGAATTTTTTAGAGCCCGTTCATCTATATTGTAGGAAGATCCAACTTGCGAGTAGATTCGCATTCAGAAAGTTTTTTTTATATCCTTTATTGAAATTCACAATCTACTGTACACAAGTATTAGGTAAATGTGATGAATTTAAGAATGACATGTAGAAGTTATCAAACTTATTGACACTTCTTATTCACAGAACTTCAATTGAAGTCAATTGGCCATGTTTTTTGTAACCTCCTTCTGTTGAACGGGTTTTCTGCTAGTTGGTCTATGAAGCTGTTTTCATGTCCTTCCAGATTTTGTTTATATTTTGTTGATCGTTTTTTGATTTCATCATTAATGAAGGGGATTTTCAAATCATTATACAGGGTCTTTCACGAGGAACCTCACCCATATTTATACGGGAAACTACTGAACATATTTTCATGAAATTCAGCACTTATAAGTATTTCACGGTGCTGATGAAATCTAAAATATTTTGAAGGCATAAGCACCTCCGATTTTTCCTGAAATGACGTCAACTTCCGTTTCTCAAATTAGAACACCTTTTTTTATTGCAGAAATAGATTCCTTAAAAAATTTCAAGTTATTTTGATGTAACATTTTTCAGTTTTGGTTGGAAAATTCTCTCTGAGCGGGAAAATTCGAAAAAAAAATCGAAAATAGAGCTCCACTGAAACAGGAATAACTTCGAGGTTTTTGGATGGAAAATTTTCATTTTTGGGATTTTTCAAGATGTAAGATTGATGTATCCACTTTAAAAATCGAAATCGCGATTCATGATACAGGGGGTAAAAAAATCGCTTTCAAAGTTAGGGATGACAAAATCGTGAAAAATCAATTTTTTCAAATTAGAACCCCATTTTTTTATGGCAGATATTGAATCTTTGTTAAAAAATAATGTGAGTGTATGCATCACACCCTTGCCCTAAAATGGATATTTTCTGAGTTAATATCCACTTTAGGGCAAGGGGCAAGGTTTTCCATGAATCAAAGGTTATGATTGGGTAGTATTTTGTGAAGATATATATCTTTCTTTAATCTCTTTAGCAAAAGTTTTTGAAATAATTTACCTAAAATTATTGTCGTATTCAGGTTTGTTTGGCTTGCGTATCATTATTATCTCGGCGTATTTCCAGATAGTCGGGAAATAGGAAAGGCTCATCATACGGTTAAATACAGGGTGTAACTGAATAAGTGTAAAACATTTAAGGAGGTGATTCCTCATCGAAAAAAAAAAGGATCTTTCATATAAAGAAACTTCATTGGAGCATCCCTTGTTAAGATACAGCCCCTTAAAGGGGGTACATAAAATTTGTATAACATGCATAATGTTTGAAGGTAGACATATTGAACATTCACTATGATTTCTACATGTTGTGTGTTTTGTTATTAATAACTTAGTTTTGTTTATTACCCTTTAATCGTTTAATGCAGGTACTAACTACAAAATAACAATAAATCCAGTTCGCATTTATCACGATGTATCTCTGTAGTTGTTCGTAAAATAATGTTTTGCTGCTTACTGGTTTATTTTGGGCAAAAAACCCAAGAAACATTTTTTGTTTAGAATGAAACAGGCTATCGGAAATAAATTTTTAAATGGTTAACAAATAATAAGACAAAAAGTTACATTGGAAATAAATTTTAGGGGTTGCGTTTTTCACCCCTTACAACCATGGGGTAAACCAAATAAATTACTGGCTAAGTGTCTTTTTGGTAGTACAAAACGTCAGGTTAATTTCAATATCGTAACTTTTTCAGTGCTTGTGAAAAAAATTGTTATACAAATTTTATGTACCCCCTTTAAGGGGCTGTATCTTAACAAGGGATGCTCCAATGAAGTTTCTTTATATGAAAGATCCTATCTTTTTTTCGATGAGGAATCACCTCCTTAAATGTTTTACACTTATTCAGTTACACCCTGTAGTGTATAGTGTTGATCAATGCTTTAGCCCTCTGTGGCAGTTTCTTCAATATTTCTGCAGTTATCAAACCGAAACCGGGTGCTTTCTTATTTTTGAGCTTTCTTATTTCCTGAAGAACTTCCCCTCGGTCTGAAAGGTTTTATGGGGTGGGACATTCGGCACGCAATATCGAGAAAAGACTCAACCTCTGTGTCGTTGTATCCTGGGTGCGGATCATCAGGTTTGAGTACTTCTGACAAGTGTAAAGCAAATGTTTTTGATCTTTCCTCATCGGAGTTGGCCCATTCCCCAGTTGTCTTTCGGATTGAAGGTTTTCGTGTGATGAGTCTCTTATATTTTTTGTGGCTTTCGAGATGTTGTGCTCACTGTTGTTATCTATCTTATCTAAGTTTTCTACACATAATTCAATTAAGTTTTTAATTTTTCTTTGTGGTTTGGAAGGCCGTTCGCATTCCATGAAGCTATACGGATGAAGCTATAAAGAAGTATATGGGATTCGGTATATAGCCAAATAGTTTCTATTTCAAATGCGATTTATTGCGCTACAGTTTCGGACCATCTATGGATCCTTCTTCAGGCTGAAAAATATTACAATTTTTGAAGAACTTAAGGAGGTTGAGAAACAGACACAACTCACCGAGATAAATCAATTAAAGCTAAAATACATTAATGATGAAGCTATCGAATTTTAATGAAGTTTATTCACAAGTGTTGTTAGCAGATTAAGCATAATCTGATTCTGCTTCATCATCTGCGTGATCATGGATTTTAGATCGGTGAGACTTGTCATCATGGTTTCTAAGGAATTCTAGTTTTGTTTCTGAGAGGATGGATCTTCATGTACCTTATTCCGCTGGAGTGCTTGGGCGTAGGACATTCTATTTGGTTAAGGTAGCATTTTGGCGGGTTGTTTTTCTATTTCGTCAATTGTCTCAGAGATGTTCTGTTGTCTGTCATATTGTAAGAGGTATTTATGGTTATTTTTTGTTTTTGATAGTAGTTTATATACTTTGCATTTCTTGTAGTTGGATGGATGATCAGCTCCACATAAGGCACATCTTGCTGGAGTCGATTTTGGTTTCTGGCAAGTTTTAGAATCGTGCTGATTACCACATTTCACGCACATAAATGGTCTGTTACAGTATAATTTCGAGTGTCCATATTCTTGACATCTGGTGCATTGTATAATTTCTTTTTTTTTTTGGTGGTTCGATGCTTATTTTCTGTCTGAGGATGAACTCCATTTGATATATGTCTTTATTGTCTTCATTTGGTTCTAAGTCCACATAAAAAAGTGGAAGTGGGTTTCGATCTCTTATAATACTTATGTTCCTTGCTTTATGTCCGTGTTTTTCTATATCTGTTTTTATGTCGATTGGTGGAATACTGGGATGAAGATGTATGATAACTACTCTGTAGACTCTGTCTTGTTTGATTTGGTAGGTATGAAAGATTATATTTTTTTCTCTTAAAAATCTGACAAATGTTCTGAACGTTTCTGGATTTTTGACGTTTATCTTAACGCAATTGTTGGTGAGCGTTTTTGAGTAATATTGTTCCTCAGCAATAGCAGCGGTTGATATAAGTTCAGTCATTTCTGGGAAGTATGTAACTCCGTGTATAAAAATGGGTGGTGGTTTTTGAATTTTCGGCGGTGTTTCTGTATTATCATCACTTTCGTTTTCCTTGCTGAGATATTGGAATTTATTGCTGGTTTCAATTGGTGAGTTTTCATCTATTTCTGGCGAAGGTTTGAGAATTTTCTTTTTTCACTGTTTGCCAAGGAAGGCTGGTAGCCATAATCTTATTATTTTAGTCGCCCTCAGGGCGACTATAGTATACCGATTCGGAATTATAAAATGGAAAATAGGAGCCTGGAGAGGGGGGGATTCGAGCTCTCTCGAGTCCCGATGCAGTTCCTATGTCATTGAGTGAGGTCAGTCATTTATTCGTTGTCACATCGCGCTAAGGATTTTGATGATTTTACTGTACGCACTAGACAATATTCATCTACACGTTCGACGCTGAAATGTTTGACATACAGGGTGTCTCACCATAAACAGGACAAACATGTACAGGGTGATTTCTTCAAGTTTGTCATCCATATATCTTATGATTCCAATATGGGGAATGAGCCAATGAAAATTGATTGGGTTTTGGTAAGAATCCAGATTTGCGCTTGTGCGGCAATATTGAGAATAAAAATAATTTCCTGATTCTGTCTCTCTCTGACACATCGTATTAGGTCGTGATACGTATGTCATTCATAACTTAATGTGAATACTTTCGATGGTAACCTCATAATTTTATGTGTGATGTTTCAATCGCTTTATTCCGTTTTTTTTTCAGTCCTGCATATCATTGTTAACTCTTATTCATATTTTAGAATTGAATGCAAAATATTTAACTGACATATTTTCCTCCTCGATATCTATCTTCTTGTCGTCTTTCAAAATATACATAGCCCATACATTTCTCGCAATTTTTGAATTTCCAGTTGATGCAAGCGTACAAATCAAACCTTACCAAAGATATAAGGGGTTTAAACCATATTGATGTTATTTGATATATGGTTTCATTAGACGTATTCGGAGAAGGAATTCTGATACAAATTCAAGTTTCGGTATTTTTGTTTAAGATTAGATGAACTTGAATTGTTAAATATTTTAAAGCGGAATCTACTTCCGGTTCTACCGGAAACGAATGTAGAGTTTAAAGGAAAGCTTTTATTCAACTCGACATGAATGTGTTCGGTATGAGAGAAATGGACTCGCAAAGATCTAATTCAAGAAGTAAATCGCCGGAACGTGCTGCTACCGCAGAAGGAAAATGACAGACCGGTTTTTGGCTTCTTAGCCGTCATCAGTGTTCCAATACCATTCAAGGAGACCTCGACTCTGTCTCACTGTGGTGTCGAGACTGGCACTTACCTCTCAACATAGAAAAGTGTGTCGTTCTTCACATGGGAGCCCGCAATCCACGACGGCCGTACTACCTCGGTGGAGACCCTATCCCGGTCGCTGGTAGTCACTGCGATCTGGGGGTGATCATAACTGATAGCCTGACTTGGTCGGATCATATCCTCCACACTGTCAATAAAGCCAAGAGATCCTTATTCCTTATACAAAAGGCGTTTGGCAGGTGTGACCCATCAACGTGCGCAGCTATCTACCGGATGTATGTCCGCCCCATCCTGGAGTTCGCTGGTCCCGTTTGGAGCCCAGTTCTGAGCCGTGATTTGTTGCTGCTCGAAGGCCTCCAGCGTCGCGCCACCCGTCTGCCTTATGGTGTTTCGCGCCCTTCCTACAGCGAGAGACTCTCAATAATGAACTTATCAACGTTCGCGGACCGGAGGACTCGACGCGACCTTATCATTTCATTTCGCGCTTTTCATGACCTGTTTGGTGTTAGTTTGCGGAACTTATTTGTGATGAATGCCGATGACCGTTTGCGTGGTCATTCCTTGAAGTTAAAGAAGGAGAACTTCAAAACAGTGCAGAGACAACACTTTTTGGCAAATCGCGTATTTGATGCATGGAACGCTTTACCTTCAGCCGTGGTTGATGGCTCAGTGTCGGTGAACTCTTTCAAGAATGGCTACGACAACTGGCTTCGCTCTGTGTGACGGGATGTGCTGATTGATAAAACTGAACTCTGATTTATTTCCGTTCTTCGAGCACTTTGATTTCATGTTCATATATCTTTATTTAATTGTATTTTTTTTTTGTGAGTTTATAGGCACTGCCTAAACTCTAACCAATTTGTAATAATAATAATAAAATATCCCCTCTTACGGTAGCAACCAGATGAAACGGCAGACCTTATATTACTGTCTAGCAGGAACTCCTGAGTACTATGTAATACTACAGTGTCCCACCTAGCGGGTAAATGTCTACGTTTCATCCCAGACGTTCCTTCCAAAATTAGATCCCTACGTACATTCATTTCATCCTACGGTATTTAGCAAGTACTTACTTTGAAGTCTCATGCAGTCTACCGTGAATGGTTGAATACGCCCGTTCGTACGGTTCGGATCCCGCAAGTATAACAATAAAATAGGAAAAATTCGCGTCCGTTAGGACCGTCCACTAGGGACATATAATCAATGAGAGAAATGGACTCGCAAAGATCTTATTCAAGAAGTAAATCGCCAGAACGTGCTGCTACCGCAAAAGGAAAATGACAGACCGGTTTCTGGCTTCTTAGCCATCATCAGTGTTACATATCCCCTCTTACGGTAGCAACCAAATTAAACGGCAGACCTTATATTACTTTCTAGCAGGAACTCCTGAGTACTATGTAATACTACAGTGTCCCACCTAGCGTTTCATCCCAGACGTTCCTTCCAAAATTAGATCCCTACGTACATTCATTTCATCCTACGGTATTTAGCAAGTACTTACTTTGAAGTCTCATGCAGTCTACCGTGAATGGTTGAATACGCCCGTTCGTACGGTTCGGATCACAGAAATATAATAAATACTAGAACGCTAATCAGATCTGCATTCCTGGCACCCCACAGCGCAAATTGACCTACTACAGAGTTTGCGCAATATTCGAACGTGTCATCAGGACAGGTCTTAAAATTTTTGACTTCGAGAATGTGGTATGAATAAGTTGTCAATATCAACAGTCGCAATAATAATAAAATAGCTGTAGTATTTTTCATGTTTACATAAAATGGGTTTCTCATTTATTTTCGCAAAAAAAAACCATTTCTTCACTTCATTTTGTCTATAATTCGTCACAGCACTCGACTATCAAAATTAACTAGTGAAACTCAGATACAGAACTAAACCAAAGGAGTATCAGTACTACACAATGTTCAAGAAAACAACGAGGAAACACCGAAAACGGAATAGAAAAGGCAAGCGAATTCATACGAATGAATAAACAGGAAAGCACACAGCAAAGAGAATCAACAAATCCTAAAATACGACACAGATACTTTTTCTGATGTGACATGTGTTTGTTTTCGTCGCGTAGCTGTGTTGCCGAATTCACTGGGTTTCACAATAAGATTTATTCCGAACTTCATCTGAAACCATAAAGCTTGGCAACGACGTGACAAGAAAAGACGAGCTGCGCATGTACAAGTAGTAGGTGTTTATTCGCTATATGGGGTCATTTTACTGAATCTCGGACGTACCTTATAGCGTTCTAGTGTTTATTATATTTCTGTGGTTCGGATCCTTCTGCGGTAGCAGCACGTTCCGGCGATTTACTTCTTAAATTAGATCTTTGCGAGTCCATTTCTCTCATCGATTATATGTCCCTAGTGGACGGTCCTAACGGACGCGAATTTTTTCTATTTTATTGTTCGGTATGTTTGAAAATATTCATATGAAGTAGTAATGGAAGACCTCCTTTTCACGACATAGTACAATGTATCAGAGAGAGACAGAATAAATAAGTAATTCACAAATTCTGAACTGGTGATCCAAAAATTATATCGCGAATGTAATTGGTGCAATTGGTTGCTTTCATCGTGCCTATTCATAAACGGTATGTTGATGACATTTTCATTTCGATACCTGATGGCTCTGAACAGCTGGTGTTAGACACTTTCAATTTTTTCCATCCGAGATTTCAGTTCACCGTTGAGTTAGAGCTGAAAAACGCATTGAATTTCCTTGACATAAGAGTTGAGTAGGTAGATGGAAATGTCTTGTGTGACGATTGGTATCATAAACCCATTTTTTCTGGGAGATATATAGGTTTTCACTCCCATCATGCCATGATACATAAAGTCAACATTATACGCAATTTGAAGTTCCGAGCTCTTAATTTGTCCGACATAAGGTTTCATGAACCTTCGGTACATTAAGTCAATTCTTCTGAGCAATAGTTATCCGGTCACTTTAATCAATAAAATACTGAGGGAATCTCCTAAACCCTCTCGACCACAGGTCCCTGCATCTGAGGGGTCGTCAAGCACGGTTTTACGGTACCATAAACTTGTGTACATTAGAGGTCTTTCAGAAAGACTCTCCAGAATTATTCAGAAGGAGGACGTGAGACTCGTGAGAGTGTCCTTCAAGAGTTCGAACACCCTAGATAGACTTTGTTTTGATGTTATCAAGTACCCAACACCAACTTTTCTGAACTCAAACTTAGTATATAAAATCAATTGCTCGAATTGTTCCCGAGTTCATACAGGGTCTTTCACGAGGAACCTCACCCATATTTATACGGGAAACTACTGAACGTATTTTCATGAAATTCAGCACTTATAAGTATTTCACGATGCTGATGAAATCTAAAATATTTTCAAGGCATGAGCACCTCCGGTTTTTCCGGAAATGACGTCAACTTCCGTTTTTCAAATTGGAACACCATTTTTTTTATTGCAGAAATAGGTTCCTTAGAAAATTTCAAGTTATTTTGATGTAACATTTTTCAGTTTTGGTTGGAAAATTCTCTCTGAGCAGGAAAATTCGAAAAAAAATCGAAAATAGAACTCCGCTGAAACAGGAATAACTTCGAGGTTTTTGGATGGAAAATTTTCATTTTTGGGATTTTTCAAGATGTAAGATTGATGTATCCACTTTAAAAATCGAAATCGCGATTCATGATACAGGGGATGAAAAAATCGCTTTCAAAGTTAGGGATGACAAAATCGTGAAAAATCAATTTTTTCAAATTAGAACCCCATTTTTTTATGGCAGATATTGAATCTACTTTAAAAAATAATGTGAGTGTATGCATCACACCCTTGCCCTAAAATGGATTTTTTCTGAGTTAATATCCACTTTAGGGCAAGGGTGTGATGCATACACTCACATTATTCTTTAACGTAGATTCAATATCTGCCATAAAAAAATGGGGTTCTAATTTGAAAAAATTGATTTTTCACGATTTTGTCATCCCTAACTTTGAATGCGATTTTTTCACCCCCTTTATCATGAATCGCGATTTCGATTTTTAAAGTGGATACATCAATCTTACATCTTGAAAAATCCCAAAAATGAAAATTTTCCATCCAAAAACCTCGAAGTTATTCTTGTTTCAGCGGAGCTCTATTTTCGATTTTTTTTCGGAATTTTCCCGCTCAGAGAGAATTTTCCAACCAAAACTGAAAAATGTTACATCAAAATAACTTGAAATTTTCTAAGGAATCTATTTCTGCAATAAAAAATGGTGTTCTAATTTGAAAAACGGAAGTTGACGTCAATTCCGGAAAACCGGAGGTGCTCATGCCTTGAAAATATTTTAGATTTCATCAGCATCGTGAAATACTTATAAGTGCTGAATTTCATGAAAATACGTTCAGTAGTTTCCCGTATAAATATGGGTGAGGTTCCTCGTGAAAGACCCTGTATAGGACAGACGGGTCGATATTTGAGGTCCAGAATACAGGAACATATAAGGTCTGTTCGTTTTCCGATCACTACCCCAAAACAGCTTTGGCTGAACATTGTGTGAGCACAGGTCATAGCTTTGATTTTGCAGACGTTCAAATATTGAATAGGGAGCCATACTTAGGTAATCGGTTGATGTTTGAGATGTTGCAGATAACTTTGCATGACTCAGTAAATTTTAGGTCTGATGTTCAACAGCTCAGCCGATTTTATTATCCTTCATTAAAAAAAACCAACAATCACCTGAGAAACCTGAAATCAAGGTTAGGTTAGGTAATTTTGATCGCCCCGCCTTCCAATTTCAATTTTATTGTTGATATCAACACGCCACACACGCACGTCTATGTTTTTTACCCTATATTAGTTCCAGTTCATCGTTTCTTCGACTTCACTCACGTCAATCTGTATGTTGTTTCTGAATCGGTCGCATTGTTGTCCATACTTTTTATCGGTTATGCTTTCTATTCAAGCTATAATTATTGGATGATTGATTTGAGTTTTCATGAGATGATTTTGGGAGGACACTTTCGTCTAGTGTGTAAGTGCTTGTATATATTATATATTGTTTTGCATTTTATATTTTAACAATGTTTTTATGTCTCTTTATGTATTTCTATTTATACTTTTTTTTTTGTAGTCTTTTTCTAGTCAATAGTTTAAGGAGTAGCTCGTAATTTCCCTATTTGTAAAGATCATTGTAGATATTATGTTTCATGGTGTTCTCTAACCTTTTAGAGCCCTGAAGATGAAAAAATATATTTCCGAAACGTCGGCGAACTGACAGTGTGTCATTTTCCTGCTATTTGATCCTTATACCACCAATCACATTCTCAATAAGTGGATACTGGATGAAAACTGGCATCATCAAGTAACACCCTCACGCGTCCACTATTCGGTGAGACCATGGCCACATCCAATATAACTGAATATAATAGTCTATGAACTTTTTACTATTGTAGAACCCTGAAGAAGGCTTGTAACCTACAGCCGAAACGTTGGTTAATAAATAAAAGCACTTGAGAACATTCGCCTCCTGTTATCACCCCTTACCTACATCCAAAATTTGCTGTTCAGTGATCTATTGATCATTTTTATGCTCTTTCAATTGAATCCATGTTTTTTGTATTTCTTCCGATACTGAAAACAAAGACACTGACTAATCATGAATTTGTTCATATTCACAAATAATAAAAGACCATTTTTCCCCATAGGGAATTAGACGAAGGAATTCGGCCAATCGACCTCACTTGTGCCCAGAAACCAATTATATAATTTTCGTGATTTATCTTTCTTATTCAAGGCAGATAAAACAGAGAGAGCAGAAATTTAATCTTACCAAGTTCTAGGTAGAGTTGATTGATGGTGTCATAGGTGTCCCAGTAAAAGGGTGTACCACCCTCCTCCACGTCTTTGACTTTTTGTTCTGCATTCTTGGCCTCCGAAGCTGATGCATTTGGAACGGCGCCATTCGGGTCTCTGCAAAGTATAATGCATGTTATAAAAGTTTAATGTATAACCCTGGTTTTCCGCATATCAGGGAGTAAAGTGATAGTTCAACCGCAACTTTGTTTCGAATTAAATATCTTTGAGGTCAAAGACTATTTGGTATTCAGAGTGTTCGATAACCACAATCTCCTCTCATTGATATTCGTGAAGCAACTTGATGATTAGAATTTGAAAATTTTTGAAATTGCATTTGCTCCAGTTCTTGAACATTGTCAAGACACGAAATTCACTTTGGTTCACCAGTGTCGTGAAAATCCGAAGATATCATAGAGGCGTCGGAAATTATCAGAGAATGCATGAAAGCCTTAGTAGACCATAGAAAGAGGAGACACAGCATCTCATTCATAAATTCGAGAATTGGTAAAGCCACAATTTTGTCAGTTTTCAATCAGTGGAAGAAGACGTTACAAAGGAAAGCAATATCATTTCATAATGCCGTTGCAACATTGCAGATTCCCCTGCCCTGTGGCGTGATGTTACGGTATTGGAGAATGGAAATGAAATAACAAGCGAATTTTCGACGAATTCATAGAATGTTCCAAACATTGGAATATCTACTAATACCAATATGGATTATACCCCTGCTTTGCACAGTCACAAAGTGAAGCCAAATCTTTGGTAAGGCTTGAGTTGTATGCTTGCGTCAACTGGAAATTCAAAAATTGCGAGAAATTCAGAGGTTATGTTCATTCTGAGAGACAACGAGAAAATAGATATCGAGGATGAAAATATGTCACTCAAATATTTTCAGTTCAATTCTGAAATATGAATAGGAGTTAAAATGATATTCAGGATTTGAGAAAACGGAATAAAGCGATTGAAACATTGAAATCGTAAGGTTATGATCGAAAGTATTTACATTATATGTATGAATGACATACGTTTCACGGCATAATACGATGTAACAGAGAGAGATAGAATTAAGAAAATATTTTTACTCTCAATATTGCCGCACAAGCTCAGATCTGGATTGTTACCAAAGCCCAGCTTCAGTTTTGATAGGCTCATTCCCCATATAGGAATTATAAGATATATGATTGGAACAGATTCCGAGTTAGGTACACAGAGTCAGCTAAATTCAGAATTGATACTAAAATGTTCCTCCTCTCAATATCAGACGAAAATTTGAAAAATGAAATTCTAAAAATCCAAGAATTGACTCCACTGTTTTTAAGAATGATGAAAGTAGAACATACCTGTAAACTCGAATCAGAATTCAAACAGTCCAACGAGGTTTTTTCGATTATTCAAAAATTAGCGGTCAAAACATAATTTCTGTTAAGTGGAATGATAATAATATTGTGACATTCGGATCTTCAGCAGCAGGAATTCTGTAAAAAGATATTCTCAGAAGGAAAAGAAGTTTATACAGGTGAACCAACCACAACTTTTGAAATTGTACAATAAAAATATGGGAGGCGTAGATAGATCCGATCTTAATATATCACAGTACCTATAGGGTACAAATACGAGGAAAGAAGTGGTACTTTTCCCTTAGTTATCACTGTCTTGATATGGCCATGACCAATGCTTGGCATCTTCATAAATATCATGAAGGTAGAATGGACCAACTTGCCTTTAGGAGAAGTGTAGCTATTACCTTCTTGAAGCAAAATAAAAAATCTTTTGCTTTGAGAAGAGGAAAAAGTCAAAAAATAATGAACTGAGGTATGACCGTCATTTGGTGGTACCACAAGAAAAACATATGCTGCTCATGTCATTCAAAAACAACAACCAGGTGCAAAAAATGTGACATAGATTTACATGTTAAATGCATACCTACTAAATAATACGAAAAGCATGCTATATGCCTATTGTCCTTTATGTAGGACAGGTGTAAAGAATTTATTCCATTGACGTTTAAAACAATAAATGATGAATATTTTGTATATGACTGACTACATTCCATTAATTCTTCACCCAAATATCTCAAAAATATTCAAACAGAAAGTTTTAGGCATATATGGGTTAATACTAGGTCCCGGTTTGGTTCACCATCCCTACCGCTTACAGATCGAGAGCACCCTGTATATTTTTCTGAACCGCCGAAAAGTTCATATCTACCAATTATTTTCGGCTATTTTTCATCAATGACTATTATGTTCACGTATGTACACGTTGAAGCAATCAACTCCAAATATAGGATTTCTAAAAAATACAATGCACTGTACCATTTCTGAATTTCCTAAATTCTAAGCAAATAAAATGCACCGTTGCCAGACTCAGACTACTTCATGGCTTCCAACTTTGCAACGCTGTCTATTGTCGAACTGTGGAGCTATGTTGAATGAAACTTATTCAATATTATTTTATAATTCTGTGGATGATGAATAGTACTACGACTTCAAGCAATACTTTAGGCAATTCGCATCTTTATAAATAGGAGATTTGAATCATATAAAAGATCCACCATGATGTACTCTTGTTCTTCTGTGACCATCGAAGATATGCGATTCTGTGGAAGAATTAACCTCCGAGAACAAAAACAAACAGAAGCTCTCTTTTCCTTCTTGCTTCAGCTCCTTTTTACTTCAGCCCTTCACTTTCGAACACTTCCACTTTCATTCTACTTTTTCAATAGGTAATTCTTTGAAATGGAGTTCCTCTTCAAGGAATCCGCCATTTTAGATTCTCTTTAAAAGACGCTTCCTTTGTTCACTGGTAATGTACACTTCTTCATTTTAAATAATACTGTTTCTCTTCACAGGATTTAACCCCATGTAAGCTTATCTATTTTATTATTGCATTTCTATTGAATATTGTGGAACTTCGTTCTACTGCTATTAACCCCCATGGAATATTCATATACTGTTGGTAAGCCCTACTGCACTTTTAAACTTCTATCACTCGACATTATGGTATAGGCATTGGAGTTGTTACTTTTAGAGTAATATTTCACGTTCAACGATACTTGGTTTGGAGGCCTAGGATAACTGTTTATATCGTCTGTGCCAAGGAAAACATCCCCCACATCTGTGGCTTGAGACTTCCTCTGAGAATTCTACAAACGAATATCCTCAGTAAACCAAGCCTCGTCTTCGGGCCACGGCGTACCGAATAAGCAAGGAGTGCTTTGAAGGTGCCAACGTTCATCAGTCAACAGGAAATATAAGGAGTTTACCTTCACCCTCAAACCAACGTACTACTAGGATCTCACTCGTAACACTTGGAAGGAAGGATTCTCACACTAGGAACCACAAACACTGCTTCGGAGTCTTAATAATAATCAGGTGACACACTTCTATGCCTATAACCTTAGAACAACTTGGAATTATACTATTTATCAGGATTGTGCCAGTAATAACCTTACCGGAGTATAGGAAGCTCCATATCGTCGGCTAAAAGCGTTAACCGGCTAACTCCATTATTAACGATTTTGGGTTTTTTGTAGATTCAGTAACTAGATAGTTTCCGACATATACCTGTAAACCATTTAACTCCCTATTTAGAGCAGAAATCGTATAAATCTCGTCGCACGTATACCGGCTAACTACATTTATTGTCCAATGTGCGAAGAAGAGCTGCTATCTCCCGCAAATTCCACGTAACAGTTTCCTACAAAAAGCAAGAATCGACGAAAACGATTTCAGGTGCAAAAAGCATCGTGGTTTTCCGAGAAGAATAAGAATTTGAGAGAAATAGGAAAGCGATACTATGGAAGAAATAAAATAAACGGAAAATGGTCCTATGATGTAGAAAGAGAACCAAGAAAACTGAAAGAAAGATGCCGGTGTAGAGATAGGAATGAAATGTAATGTTATAACAGAGCAGCAAAGAGAAGTTATTTTTAATTACTTCTGGGCCTTAAGTTGGGGAGAAATCAAGTTTTTGTGGACAGTACTGTGATTTTTCGAAAACAGGCGATCAAGAAATAAGTGTAAATCAATGTATTCAAAAACAGTCGGATCAGGTCGTTGGAGTCAAAGGCGGATATAGTTCTTTTTCATGGGAGGGGTAATAACAATCATGGGGGGAGGTAATAACGACTGTTACGATTTAGTTACCCCCAGTACCCCCCCCCGTAAATCCGCCCTTGGTTGGAGTATTCAAAATTGGAAAAATTAGTTTTCAGATTTCGAAGAAACTAGTGGCGAGGAAACAAAATGTGAAAAAATACCCACGCAGTATAGAAATAAGAGCAGTGAAGGAAGATCATGAAACTTGGGTAATTATCATTGGAAACTTTCAAAGAATGAATTACTGCTTCAGCGTCCTTTTTCAAACATGATTTCAAATAATAGAATTTTTGAACATTGCTTAGGCTTTCATTGTTTTCTATTAATGAGGTGAATGTGTCATTGAATTCTAACCAAGCAGAAATAGAAAAAAACCAATTGAAGAAGAGAACCTCAGCATCAAGAGTTTTTATTTCGTGTCATCACGGGTTTTGTTATGAAAATAATAAATTGAACATACTGCTATCTCCTAGTTTTTATTCCTCAACGAAAATTTCAAACCTGCTAACTCCATTTTACGGCTGTAGAAAATAAACTGAAAAAAATTTAAAAGTATTTCGTTTGGAAAAAGGTAAAACTAAGACTGAGTTCTGTTTTGTTCAAATCAGTCATCGTATAAGCATCTTAGTAGGAATTAATGCGGTTTTTTGTTCCTCCTGAAAAACTGACTCTATGTGAGTTAGCAGCTTAACACATTTAGCCGACGATATTGTACATACCACCAGTGCTCGTCTTATTAATTATTGATCTATGGATTGTAAACATTTCATCTATAATGCTATAAGGGTTTTTGCTTTCAAATCCAATGAGGAATTGGATTTGTTTCGTTTTCCCTTAAGAAGCTTTTCTCTCGAAACGCTTCGCCGGACCAATAAAGGCCTGTTCCACCTTGTGTCCAATCTTGAGTATTATTTATCTTTTTCACCTCATTATTTCCCATCCTATATTTCACTAATCTGAGTTATTACGAATCTGAGTTACTACAACATAACATAGAGTCCTACCAAACATAGACGATCACAAGGTAAGCCAAAAATATAAGTATAATCCCCCCCTAAGTGTAAAATCCCCTTTAACGTAAATGTCCCTTTAGATACACAGGGAAGGATTTATTCTGTTCATTCTTTCCCTAAATATTTCTCCACTTTTGAAAAAGGAGGAATGTTACAGCACCGATAGACATAAATCATTGTTTCTCTCAATCCTCAAATCACCGTGTTTACAGGTGAAACGGAAGATAACGGCAATAAATCATAATAAAGGACACAGTCTGGATATGGAGGCTTGGAGAGAAATAATTCAGTCACATAACTCCGCAATTTTCCGGCGAAAAACCTTTCGACACCCAGGAAAAAAGCGAACAAAATACGGTTACGTGACCAAAAACATTTTCCGATTTTAAACGGTTGAGACGACGTAACTGACTGGCATCGATCGAATATACAATATAATGGGGGGAAGCGCTTTCATCCTTCCGATTCGGAAGTGTATGGAAGTCAATCGTAATTCGATTGGTTTCGTCTTCCACTCTTTCAGTCCTCAATTTTACCGATAATTGGAAGGGCATCAGGTTCATGATTTTTTCTACATACGTGAGGTGGCTTTGAACGTTGAAAAATAAAGTATTCCACGTTTCGCTTCGAATCCAAAATATTAACCATGAAATGGTGAAAGTAGAATTTCAAAAGGAATGGCATACCCTAATTTCTTCGTGAGTAATATCATAAGTGCATCCAATTTTTCCGAAAAAAATGGAAAAAACACGTTGCTAAGTAATATTATAACAAGAAGCATGAGTGCTCTGGTGGCAACAAAAATCCGAGTCGAAGACGAGGATTTTTGCACCTGCACGAATGCTTTTTGTTAAGAAAAATATTACTTTGCATTGTGTTTTTTCGATTTTTTTCACAGGAAAAATTGGATGCACGAATGGTATTTGACAAGACTATTTCAAGAGTAACAGATTATTCTGGATGCTTCTATGTATGTATTATTAATTTTCGTTGACAACAACTGTCAAGTTTTGCCGCGGGTAAACCCGACAAAACTGCTGACAGCTGCTGCCATACCGTTTTTCCATCTAGAAACCATTAGTGATTCAAAATTGCGCGTTTCTGATTGGTGGAAATTAAGACGAGGGAAATAGTCAAAAATAACAGTTCAATAAAAAATTCTTTTCAGAAATACAATTATTTGATTGTTTCAATGTGGGATCTGATTGACAGAGAGCGCGTATCTTTTCACGGAAAGCAGGCCTCTCCCTACGTTTGATAACACATAATATACAAGGTGCGGCACGGAGGGCGGACGTTTTTCAGATGGGCATAACTTTCCCCCACTGAGGACGAGAGGAGTGGGGAAGGTGCCGTTAGACTCGTGTGTTCCTAGCATTTATTTACCAGTTGTCGTCATGGAGCCTTGGACGGTGGAGCATCGTGTTTTCGCCTATGATAGTTTCGTCCGAAATAATGAGTCAGTCACGGTCGTGCAGCGTGAGTTTCGTCGCCATTTCCACATTCATCGGAATAGAGCTATACCCTCTCGAAACACTATCCTTCGTTGGGTTGAATCACTTCGCAGACGTGGTGAACTGATCAACAGGAGACCAAGAGGACCTGTGCGAACAGTTCGAACGCCTGAAAATGTTGAACGCGTTCGACAAGCCATTCTTCGCAGTCCGTCGCGATCTGCTCGGAAACATGCTGCTGCACTTCGCCTCAGTGATCGTTCGGTGAGGCGAATTTTGTATATGGATCTTCGCTTTCACCGCGTGGAAGTTGCCCAAGTTGAGAGAGCGATGTTGGAGAGAGTCTACGCGAACTTCCAAGAGCGCCTCCAGCACTGATCGATCAAAATGAGAACCTCATTTTGTTCATGAGTGACGAAGCCCACTTTCACCTCAACGGCATGGTTGACCGGCAGAATTGCCGTTATTGGACTAATGAAAATCCGCAACACTTACACGAAAGACCGCTGCACAGCCCACAGCGCCTCCACCACTGCATCACCGATTTCGGCCACCACATGCCTGATGTGATTTTCCACACTTGACTGTCTCAAATGCTATTTCCTTGAGAATCTGATTCCGTTAATAAATGTGTTTTTGAGTAAAAATTAACGCTTTTATTATTTTTTTAAAACCATCCATCCTCCGTGCCGCACCCTGTATATCTCATATTCGAGGGCTAATAGCTTCGCCATCTTGTATGCTCCTCACAGGAGATTTTTGTTGAATTGGTTATTTCAATGATTTTTGCTTACTGTTGAAAATACTGACTTATCTCCGAAATTATCGTGTTAAGTAGTTTCGATGGAAGAAATTGGTTTTCTATTTTCTTCAATTTCATATACAGGGTCTTTCACGAGGAACCTCACCCATATTTATACGGGAAACTACTGAACGTATTTTCATGAAATTCAGCACTTATAAGTATTTCACGATGCTGATGAAATCTAAAATATTTTCAAGGCATGAGCACCTCCGGTTTTTCCGGAAATGACGTCAACTTCCGTTTTTCAAATTAGAACACCATTTTTTTATTGCAGAAATAGATTCCTTAGAAAATTTCAAGTTTTTTTGATGTAACATTTTTCAGTTTTGGTTGGAAAATTCTCTCTGAGCGGGAAAATTCGAAAAACGACTAGAAGTCAGGTCGTGGTGTCAACGTCGTAGTCGGTTACTGATCAAATTACTGTATGTATTGACAACTTTTAAATCAATATTTTGTGACCATATTCACTATAAGGTGTCTGTGTTCACCTGACATAGATTTTCCGGGTGGATTGGTTTGAAAAGGGTGGTAATTATATCGATTATTCCTTGAATTTATTCCATTGTTTGCCGTTGAAATTCATACGCACAGATGATACACTGATAAGACCCGTTTCATATCGATAAGATAAGATGAATCACACCGGTTTTTATCGATTTGCATAGGTAGCGTATAGATATTTCTTTACACTGGGAGATTGATTTTAAATTTTCAATTTTTATTTCGCGCGCTCCTGATATTTTGATTCCTTTGCCTCTGTTTTTTTTTCCTGCTGTTTTTTTCCCCCTTTTATCCGCGGCCTACCTGTGCTTGTTTTATTTAAGTCTCTCACATAGGCCCGTGAGAAGTGAAGAAAAGTGACCTTGTTCTTTTTTCCCTTTGTCAGAGCGCATACACTGTTGCAGAACCTGTCAGCCGTCGCGTCGTAACGAAATGCCTGAAAACTGCCCGGTTTGCTCCGGAGATACTGGTGACTCCGGCACCACTATCAATTGCGTCATATGCCTGAAAACGTTTCATGCCGCTTGTGCGGACCTGAAAGATAATGATATAGATTTTCTCAATTGTTCCAAAACAATTACATGGAGGTGTAAATCATGCATTTCCAAGCGTAGACTGCGAAGTAATTCCAATGTCGCTTCCTCATCGGAAACCGAAGAGCCTATGACAGTGAAGCATTTCAGTGAGCTGATGAAAAAGATGTCATCCATCGCCTCAGACCTTTCCGGTTTGAAAAAGGCTTATACGGGTATTACCGCTGATATTGGTGACATAAAAGCTTCCCAAACTTTACTACAGGCCGAGTTTCATTCTGTGAGCGAAACTCTTCAGATCCATTCTAACACGCTCGCTGAGCATGGACAATTAATAGGAAAACAACAAAATTATATAGAGAATCTCAACCGAACTTGTGATTCCATTGGTGTCAGGGTTGCATCCTTGACTGAGGACTTGGTTTCACTTAGAGGATCCGAAGGGCCTACGGGTCAGGTTGCAGCATCGGAGATTCTGGAGAGGCTTAAGAGGTCACATAATGTGCTCGTCAATGGGGTGGGTGTGTCTGCTGATGATAGTGAGGATTCGGCCTTTCTCAGGCGATGCGTGGAACATGTCAGACCAGGATCCTCTGACCACATCGTTAGCACTATCAAGATCAAACCGGGTTTGTGGAAGGTATGCTTTTCCAACCCTATAGTGGTGACGGGGATTCTGAGGAACAAAAATACCCTACTGGGTCATTCCGAGTTTCGCAGGATCAGGATATTCGATGACATGACACCGCAACAGGCCGATTATTTGAACGGACTGAGAGCTGAGCTGAGGGCGAGACAACAGCGGGGAGAGAATAACCTAACCATAAGGTATGTGAAGGGTGAGCCAGTGATTGTCGAGATCAATACCCTGCCGAAAAACTAGCTGGCGTTACTACTTCACTCAACGAATGGAACCTTATCTACACCAATATCCAGTCACTACATTCTAAGTTCAATGAACTAGTGACTTTTGTTCAACTGCATTCTCCTTCGTTAATTTTCCTGACTGAAACATGGCTACAACCGACCACTCCGGACTCAATTTACCACATTCCCAACTACTCACTCTTCAGGAACGACAGTGTTACCACAGTTGGGCATGGAGGGGTTAGCATTTATGTTCACACTTCCATAAGCGATAACTTCACTATCAGTGTACTCTCCCTGCCAACTCCTGGTGTCGACAACCTGTTTCTCTCCATTGCGAACCCTACTTTTGCAGTTAACTTGGCCTGTATCTATAGACCCCGTCCGTCTCCTCACGATACTGCAGTTTTCGAACACATCAAGTCAATATCTTTGAAGAGCACTCCCTGTGTTGTCGTTGGTGACTTCAATTGCCCAGATATTCAGTGGCCTCTGTCTCCTTCCACTCTGCCTTCAGCAGCGTCACCCTCTTACTCATTGTGTTCAATGATTCTGGATTCTCCCCTTTCGCAGCTCGTTGAACAGCCAACCCGTTACCGACGAAACAATGTGCCTTCTCTTCTGGATCTCGTACTCGTCAATGATTTGAACCTGCTCGCCGGCATAGAGTACCTTCCACCTTTTGGACTCTCCGACCATGTTACACTGTCTTCAAGCCTCCAGTTTTTAACCTGTGCTGCACCGGGGAGGAGGGGAAGGACCAGAGACAACATACGCTTCCAAGAACTCGTTGAAGAGCTCCAAAACGTTGACTGGAGGACACTACTTTTGGATCGGACTGTTGACGATGCGTGGAGGCTCTTCTCTGTTACTCTGGACGCTCTCGTGGACCAGAACACCTACCGAACACATTTCGTAGAGTTTCCATCAAGGCCCTGGATTACTCGGGATCTACAAAGTCTCATACGCCGAAAGAAATCGTTGTGGAAGCGTTATATTCGAAGTAAGCTCGATTTCGACTATCAGAATCACCGACGTTTTTCCAACGAGCTGAAATATAAACTCGCAGTAGCCAAGAAAAATTACGAGGAAAGACTAGTTGTGTCTGCTGATCGAAGGAAGTTCTTTAAGTACGTTCGATCCTCTCTCAACACCAAGGTTGCCACACCCATCATTCGAGACTCATCTGGTGCACTTTGCTCGGACTCTGAAAAAGCAGCTAACGTGTTTGCTGATTCATTTGCCTCTTCCTTCACCAGCGAGCCCCCGGGCCTTCTTCCATCGATGGATTCCGTCAGATCAACGTCCGAGGTTGTTCACGTATCATTCGCTCAAAACATCATCGAGGAAAACCTTCTCAACCTAAGAGCATCTTCCGCACCTGGTCCCGACAATTTATCACCATATATTCTGAAGAACTGTGCCTCTACCATTTCTCTTCCTTTATCTATTATTTTCTCTAAGTCCTTCGAATCATCATCCTTACCAGTTCAGTGGCTTGAAGCATCCGTCACCCCAATTTTCAAAAAAGGCTCTAAAACGCAGGCTTCCAACTACAGACCAATTAGCTTAACTTCAATTGCATCCAAAATATGCGAGAGAACGGTGATGTCTGAAATATTGTCTTTCGCAATTCAAAAACAGCTTATTCCGGAATGTCAACATGGTTTTCTCCCTGGCAGGTCTGTGATAACGAATCTTCTGAAGTGCGTTGATGATTGGACAAGGGCTTTGGACGCGGGTTTCCCTATGGACATAATATATTTGGACTTCGCAAGGGCCTTCGATAGGGTTCCACATAGACGGCTGCTTGCAAAGCTGGAACATCTCGGCATTCGGGGTGGGGTGCTGTCGTGGATTGAGAGTTTTCTATCGGGGCGTACATTTCGTGTGCGTGTGGGGAAAAGCTTTTCTGGCCCCAGACCAGTGACAAGCGGCGTCCCTCAAGGATCAGTGTTGGGCCCTTTACTTTTCCTCCTATACACGGCTGACTTGCCGGGCCTACTCGAGTCTTCCGTTTCTATGTATGCGGATGACACGAAGATCTATGCTGCTCCGGGTGCAATTATTCAGAGGGATCTCCATACTATTGCCCAATGGTGCGACGAATGGCTGATACCTCTGAATACGAACAAATGTGTGGTCATGCATCTTGGCCGGAATAATCCTCGGATTCCTTACACAGTCGGTGGTGTTCCTCTGTCTGTGAGCTCTACACATTCTGATCTGGGAGTGCTGGTGTCTGACGATCTTGGTTGGTCCGATCATATACACTCCATCTGTACCAAGGCATCGAGGACCTGCTATCTTTTAGAGAGGGTGTTCCGTGGGTGCAGTGTTAATACCTCCCGGAACTTATTAACAACTTTCGTGCGGCCGATACTTGAATTCGCGGGTCCTGTTTGGGATGCGCGACTGGCTGGTGACATGGGGGCGCTTGAGGCCATTCAGAGACGGGTAACAAGAATGCCTTATGGTCATGTACGACCCAGTTATGATGTGCGGCTGCGAAACTTGAACATTACAACTTTTCAGGACCGCCGTACGCGTGGTGACCTCATTATAACTTTCAGAGCCCTGAGAGGACTCTTCGGTGTTGACCTCTCTTCGTTATTCGTGCTCAACAGTGACCGGCGTCTCCGTGGTCATCAGTACAAACTATACAAGGAAAAGTTCCGTACTTCTCCGCGACAAAACTTTTTGTCCAACCGAGTTTTTGACTTCTGGAACGGTTTACCGGAGCGTGTGGTGAATAGTGGTAGTGTCAATACTTTTAAGAACAATTTAGACTCTTTTGGACTGTCACCTTAAACTGTGATTTAGTTTTGTCTTGTTTCTTCTTTTTTTTTAGTGCATGATAATTTCAGTTGTTTACCGCGGTCTGACTGTTTAGAATTTAGATTATTTTTTTGAGCCCTATAGGTATTATCCTCAGGCTCTTGTCAATTTCTAATAATAATAATAATAATAATAACAAATCGAAAATAGAGCTCCGCTGAAACAAGAATAACTTCGAGGTTTTTGGATGGAAAATTTTCATTTTTGGGATTTTTCAAGATGTAAGATTGATGTATCCACTTTGAAAATCGAAATCGCGATTCATGATACAGGGGGTGAAAAAATCGCTTTCAAAGTTAGGGATGACAAAATCGTGAAAAATTAATTTTTTCAAATTAGAACCCCATTTTTTTTTATGGCAGATATTGAATCTACGTTAAAAAATAATGTGAGTGTATGCATCACACCCTTGCCCTAAAATGGATATTTTCTGAGTTAATATCCACTTTAGGGCAAGGGTGTGATGCATACACTCACATTATTCTTTAACGTAGATTCAATATCTGCCATAAAAAAATGGGGTTCTAATTTGAAAAAATTGATTTTTCACGATTTTGTCATCCCTAACTTTGAAAGCGATTTTTTCACCCCCTGTATCATGAATCGCGATTTCGATTTTTAAAGTGGATACATCAATCTTACATCTTGAAAAATCCCAAAAATGAAAATTTTCCATCCAAAAACCTCGAAGTTATTCTTGTTTCAGCGGAGCTCTATTTTCGATTTTTTTTTCGAATTTTCCCGCTCAGAGAGAATTTTCCAACCAAAACTGAAAAATTTCACATCACAATAACTTGAAATTTTCTAAGGAATCTATTTCTGCAATAAAAAAATGGTGTTCTAATTTGAAAAACGGAAGTTGACGTCATTTCCGGAAAAACCGGAGGTGCTCATGCCTTGAAAATATTTTAGATTTCATCAGCATCGTGAAATACTTATAAGTGCTGAATTTCATGAAAATACGTTCAGTAGTTTCCCGTATAAATATGGGTGAGGTTCCTCGTGGAAGACCCTGTGTACTTGTAGGTAAAATGCGAGATATAACTTGCAAATTGCGTCTCGTACCTTTCTTCAGATTTTTCATATTAACTGCTTCCAGAATATCTTTGAATACTTTTGAATGTTTTTGATCTTGTTTTTATAAATTGTATTCGAAAATAATTCAATGAGGGTTGACGCTTGTGTATTCACTCGAAATTTTGATAAATAAATCTAACCTCGAAAAAGTTATGTTTAATACTACTTGGTACGAACCGTGTATGTAGCGGCCTCTATAAGTTAAATTTGAAAACAAATTCATGGGATGTTTCAGCTTCCAAAAGATATTCGTACAAAACTTCATAACAATGTAACCAGTAGTTTCGGCAAAATCGTAAAAATGTGTATTATTTTTATATTCCTCAACGTCCTTCATCTTGAATACGAAAATTTTTCAAGGAGCAAACCCCAATTTTTGTTTCAGTTTTTTACCCATCCTATAGACGGAGTCATCTTTTTTTAAACACCCTGTGTTGCTGAGTATTCAAAAGAGAATTCGAAAATAAAAATATCTTTTAGAAACATCATAATCTTGGGAGTTTCATCAAAAGCAATAAAGTGAAACTAATGGTATTATGATGAAGTCAAAAGTAGTGGAGTATTTTGAAATTCACGGAAGGATATTTATTCATTGCATGCTTACCCTTTTTTGGCAAAATTGCTGAGGTAGTGTATCAGGGTTTTAGCCACTGCTATGTCAGTTCGGCTATAATTATGTATGAAGAATCCACCTTGGATTAAAGGTAATCCAAGGACATAAGGCAAGTCTTCTCCTCTCACGCTACCAGTCCTCTGTAAAAAATAATTGAATTGTATCATTTGCACAATCTCGAACAAATATATTTGGGTATATCATTTCTTCTCTGAAACTCCAACATAATTTTGTCAAACAACTGTTGGACCGACGAGGGTCAACATTTTCATATAGGACTGTCGGATGGTTATGTCTACCACATCGAAAGAAGTTTCGCCCGATTATGTGAAATTTTTTATGGTTTGAATATCGCAAAAAATCACTCTGAATGGAATAAAATAGAGATAGGCATCGAGCTCTCCACTTCCGGATCGGAATAAATTGTCATATTCCATTTAATTACCAATACTTGTTAACGGAAATTGATGATTAATAATTCCAGATTTAATACCAGATGACAGGACTTTGATTTCCACCAGTGTTCCATTGAAATCAAACTGAAGTTTTTTACGATAGTTAAACCATAAAAAATTTTACATTGTCGGGTTCTTTTTTCGATGTGGACATGTAAAAATGATTGTGTTCGATTTTTGTAATTTTTTCACGGAAATTATAGGAATATGCCAGACAACCACATCAGAACCTCTATGGCATGAAAATATAATATATTCCCTATTTCTTTTCAGACATGTCACAGGGAGAGCACAATTACAGAGCTTTATATAACAGATATGCTTCTACATCTGTTCCATAACATGGAAAATTGCCTGCCTCTAATAAGCGCAGCAATGCGGCAATTATGGATCGAACAATTTTTTCCATATTTGCTTTATCGTTGATATCTTTTTGTGATTCGATAGAATGTCGGAATTTAATAACTGCTCCATTGCAGAATCTTTGTATCAAATATGAAAAAACCATTTCAGTGACATCCCACATCCACATGCATAAATGAATCATTGTCAATATATTAGACCAATATCATAGTATATTGTAGTATGTATAATATACAGGGTGTCACACGAATTCCATTCGTTGAATTGTATTCGGCCCAATTTTTTTTCGAAAGTCTATATCTTTTTAACAGAGCCGAATTCGGAAAAATTGAAAAATGGTTTTGAAATATATGTACATGTCGATACCTCACCCTGCATAAAAATCCTCAAAATTTCATTAGTACGGTAAAGTTTATATCATAACTAGCTGGCCCGGCGAACTTTGTTTCGCATTAATGATACCTAAGTACTTATTACGGTGTATTTCACAAATCATACTTACCATCGCCATCTAGTGGCGATAATATCAAATATAGTACCTTCACTCACGAACACGCTACAGTGTCTAGATAGGAGCCATCAACCGTAGCGACACCTACTGGCCTTATTCAAAAGGAGGAAAAGCATTTCCTACATAAACAAATTTTTCATCGAATTTTTCAGAATTTTAATGTATTTCATAAAAACCAGGCCGTAGACGAATCCATAAATGAAGTTTCATAACAAACAGTCCATCCGATCTCGAGATATAAATGGTGTAACCAACAACTTTGTTTTATATATATGAATATGAAAATGAATATGAAATCGAGTTCTTTGAAAGAATGCACTTCATCAATATGCAATATTACACATCTAATGAATTCTTTTGATTAATCGCTATTGCTTTTCTGTTTGGCTCTCATAATAATGAAGCGGTTTGCGATTGTTTCTCGTCAATAAACACACACACGTGTAATACACGTTATTATGCCGTGATGAGACGTTACTCGTTGAATTTTGAAACGTTACTTTTGAAACCTAAATTCGATCCAACGTTGATTCTACATTCGATATACGTGTATAATACAACAGCGACCATTATGAAACGTCTCCTGAGAGTGCATCCTCAACGTATATTCAATATGAACTATGAAACTTCTTATAAACGTTCAAAATGATTCTACAAAACAACCTGTTCTTCCCAGCATACTGAGACATTCATATTCTATCCAACAAAAACAAGTGATAAGGAATCGGACACTATATTTTCTCCTTCCCAAATGCTTCAGCCAACGTTTTGGAAGCAACATTGGTTCTTCATCAAGCTACAAAAAATGATAAACACTACCCAACATCAGAAAGGTACAAACCCTAACAAATCTTGAAGGTGAAAATCATATTCATTCACGAAGACGTCGCATAGTGATATAATTTCTACAAGATATCTCAAAACTATTCAAAATCTTTAACACAGAAGTAGTCTAACGGTAAGATAAAATATGACATCAAAAATTGAATAATTACATTGAGGGGGTACCAACGGTACTAACAACTGTAGTATCAGAAAAACTTTTTGGAAAAACACCTTACAAATGTTTTTGTTGATTTTATCAAATGCATGGTAACTACAATCACATTTAAGTAATTATTTTATTCACGTAGGTACATGAAGTTTTCAGAAAACTCAGGAATCACCATTATGAACCGCTCATCTACCGTGTTTCCTCATCGTATAGGTATTTATGAAGAGTTATGATCCGTTGCACCAACGCCAAAAATTTATATTCTACTTTTCAAAAACTAGTTCTCTCAACGTTATAGTAGCCATCATCATTTAACATTTCCTTTTCGTACTTCCACATCGTATTGACAATAAGAATTATGAAATTTTGCATCAACGTTGAATACTATTCAACAACCTGACGTTTTCAGCAAACGGATAAATGATTATGATTAATTGACGAATCAGTTAACTTCAGTGAATAATAATCGAGAAATAAAAAATGATTACAAACATTTCATTCATTGAACCTCATTCTGAATTATCAATGTCGAAATAGAACAGAATTTTTTTCTCATCTCATCTTTCCGTATACTATATACCACGCAGGTAAGCCAGCCGACCGAGCGCTTCAGAATATGGTCCTATGTAACACCTACGACTCACGCAGTTCCCCCAACGTACCTAGCGAGTCGTCGTCGAGTACGAACGTGCGGAGAGACTGAGTCGGTGTGAAAACCAGTTAGTGCTCTAACGCAACGTTGATGTGCGCATCCAAGTTAGTGTTTGTTAAAAGTTTTGTGTTTTCTTGCGTTGAGTCCAGGTCCGAAAGGATCGTTGGTTCCGTACGTGAGTGATTTACGGACTTTTTAGTGACGCTGTGAATAGTAGTGAAGTGACGTTTATCCGAATTCAAAAATGGATGATCATTCGGATAACGATGGATCCCATGGATATGGAGGATAGATATACAAGCTCCGAGGATGAGAGTGATGAATTGAAGGAATTCGTTAGGCTCCTACAGGAGAATGACGAGCTCGAAGCCAATCTAGCGGCCCTGACAACTTGCATGGCAAATTTGACCAGCGAGATGAAACTCTTGAGAGAAGAACTCTCTAAAACGAAGTCCCCAAATCAACAGGTAAGAAGTTATTCACAGGTTTTGACTTCTGAACCAGGAACATCGGCCCAAACCAATCCCAATACAGTTATCCCTCCCAAAAAGATAGCCTCAATAATTGAGGATAGCAATAAAGTCCCCCAACCTCAAGGAGCTCCTCCAGCCAAGCGTGCCAGAAGAGAGAGTTCGTCCTCAGTTGAGAACAACTCAAAAAAGACAACGGTGACATCTCAGTCACCTGCTACAGAGAAAATTCCTCCAGTGACAATGATGGGAACGTCAGACTGGACGGAAATGTCCAAAGCTCTCTACAGCAAGAAAATAAATTATAACCGGGCAACGGTTGCTAAAGACGGCATTAAAATCATTGCCTCGTCTGCAGAAGACTTCAGGAAATTAACAAAATTCCTCGATCAACAAGGTAAGGAATATTTTACTTACCAAATGGAAAAAGAAAAGAGAGTATACGCCGTCATAAGGTACGTGCTCGGGTACTTGCTACTTGACGCGGATATCGAAGTGATTGAAAATGATCTAGAACTACAAGGTATTGAAGATGCTGAAGAAACGAGAATGACGTCGAATAAAACAAAAAGGCAATCCCTCTCTTCCTTGTGAAAACGCAGCACAAGGAAATATTGCAAGTTAAAAAATTATACAGCCTCTGTATTGAAATTGAGACTAAAAAGAAGTTTGAAGGCCCAGGACAGTGCCACCGCTGCCAGAGATATGGACATGCTCAAAATAAATGCACATTTTCGTGGAGATGCGTAAAATGTTTAGGAGCACATTGCTCGAAAGAGTGTGCATTGACGCAAAAAGAAGGTGAAAGGAACGCGGCATGCGTTTTATGTAACCAGAGTGGATATCCGGCCAGTTACAAAGGCTCCAGCGAATATAAAAAACTATCAAAGAAGAGAACACCGATAAAAAAAAGCCCCTCCCCCCAAGAAAATCACTGAAAAATGGAGACTGTTGTTACTGTTGAAAAACTACAAGAACAAAAAACAAAAAACTCGTCCACAAAACCAATTACAGTCAGAAGGGAAGACCCTAAAGATGAACTTGACAAACTCACTGAGAAAATATTCAGCAGAATAATGCAGAAATTTGAAAAGAATTTGAGAAGAAATTTCAAAACTTATTTGGAAATAAATAATTTATGAACATGCAATCACAACTAGAAAATCTGAAGATAGTTTTCTGGAATATTAACGGAATCAGAGCCCGTAAATCAGATATTGAACAATTGTTAGAAGAAAAATATCCTGATATTATGGCACTTCAGGAAACTGAATTAACTCCAAAAGATAAAATGTCCTTCGAAAACTACGAAATATACAGAAGAGACAGAAATGATAGAAACGGTGGGGGGGTTGCTATTCTTGTTAAAAGAGACGTGAACCATTACCTGAAAGCGGTTGTAAATCCCGAGGACAATGATGCAACTATAGAAGCACTATCGATCACAGTAAAGATAATAAGAGAAAGAATTAAGGTATTCTCTGTATATAAACCACCGCAAATAAATCTGCCAGAGGAAGAGATGAAGATTTTATAAGGGTGTCATTTTCCAAGAATAAGACTTGGAGATCTCAACTGTAAATCTCAACAATGGAATGCTGAAACATAGAATGCAAATGGCAAGAAATTGAAAGAATATGCCGAAAAGGAAGATGCTATAATCATGGGACCGGACATACCGACATATTTACCTAGTGGCAATGGAATCCCCGATGTGCTAGACATAGTTATAAGGAAAAATATGAAGCAAGGTTTTGCTCTTACAACGATAGAGGATGGAACATCTGATCACAACCCGATAGAGTTCAATTTAGAACATGGACCTAGAAATGAAGTGACTCAAACACGAGAACATACCGATTGGGACGAATATAAGAACAAACTCCAAGAAAATATCACGAGTATTTCACAAATTAACACTCCTGATGAATTAGATCAATCAGTCATAGCTTTGGAGAGTGCGATTATGAAATCCTATGAAGAGAGCACGGTTAGAAAAACTAAACCTACTCCCAAACATCCCTATGGCGACACTCCAAAAGAGGTGAAAGAACTGATAATAGTCAACCGAAGACTAAGAAAGAACTACAGGATGTATAAAACAGAAAATGATGAAATCAGACTAAACAGACATAGTCAAATACTTAAAAATGCACTAAGGGAGCTCAGAACGAATAGGTGGAATAAGAAAATCAGTGAACTCAACACAGAAGACCAAGATAAATCTAACGCTCTTGCCGATTCTATAGAAAGAAGAATAAATTATTGTGAAGAATACGATGAGGACCTAGAAAAATTAATTGAAGATAATGAAGAAGAAATGAAAGAAGCACCATCGGATGGTAAAATCCCTCACCCAACATCTCCAGCAGAAATCAAAGAGATAATCAATAATTTGAAAACAAGAAATGTTCCTGGAGATAAAATTACAAATCTCATGCTGAAAAAAATATCAAAGAAAGGAACGGCAGCTCTCACTAGCATAGCAAATGGCGTGATGAGAACAGAGCACATTCCAAAAAGATGGAAATCTGCCGAAGTGATTGTTTTCAATAAACCAGGTAAAGACAAAAAGTTCCCACAGAACTATAGACCGATAAGCCTACTCCCAGCCCTAGGAAAAATTGTGGAGAGAGTCTTAGCCAGACGACTCAATGAAGAAACAGAAGCCCTGGCGACGATACCGAGTGAACAATTTGGGTTCCGAAAACAACATTCAACTGAACAACAGCTCCTAAGAATGACTGAGTATATCACAGATGGATTTCAGAATGAACAAGCCACAGGACTACTACTACTGGATGTAAACAGAGTATTTGATAGAGGGACTGGAACTTTTGTGTGAAAATAGGTGATGTTCATTCCACACTCAGATATTTAGAAGCAGGAGTTCCCCAAGTATCCATACTAGGACCGCTACTCTATAACATATACATACATGATATACCAAGAAATCCAAGATGCCTGCTTGCTCTATACGCGGACGATACGGACATAGCAATTTGGCACAGAAATACAAAAATAATTCACAAAAGACTTCAAGAAGCTGCAGACGATATCAGTCAATGGTGTAACAGATGGAAAATCAAAATCAATGGAGAAAAGAGTCAGGCAATACTCCTTCAAAAGAGAAGACTGAAGATGGAATCGAAGATATCCATAGACAAGAATCAAATTGAATGGGAGAATGAAACTGAATACCTAGGAGTAATATTAGACAAAGGACTAACGTGGAAACAGCACATTAAGTATGCAGTGGATAAAACGAATGTAGCAATGAAAAGATTATACCCGATTATAGGCAGAACAAGCCAAATGCACAGAAACACGAAATTGAGGATCATAAAAGCAGTCGCCAGACCGCAGCTAACATATGGATCAACAGAGGATACAAAGTACAGAAAACAAATTTCTGAGAAGGGGATCAGAATCCAAAAAGATATAAAATGGGAGTCCATTACTACATTCATCAAACGAAATGCTGCAAACGCCTATGAAACAGCTAGTGAACATCCAAATTACGACCTTAGAAGGTTGACTATGACCCCGCTGAAGATGAAAAAAAAGCTACAATTTGCCGCAAAAGACCTAGAGACCAATTGCGAAAATGAAGATATAGAACTCCACTGCACTTAGTAAGAGATATCCAATTGAAGGATGTACACAAACACTCAGCATAAAAAAATGCGAAAGAGAAAATAACAGATAAGATGATGGAAGGTTTATAGGCTTATGCCCGGAACCAACCGCAGGAGAGGTGTTTAGTCGTTAAGAATCCGACACTACCCAGAAAGACTGGGTGTTGATGTAAGATTCACCTCTTCTAGAAAAAAAAAGTTCCCCCAAATAGAACGGTACAATCAAAGAGTAAATACAAGAGACCTCACTCACCTTATTTATGAATGCAATCGCGAACATCGTTTGTTTGACCTTGAAACTTATTTGTGAATGACGAGGTCTAATCGAGGGGTGCCAATAACAGCCCTGCTTGTTGTAGTTAAATTCAAGGTCGACGAACCAATATTTGGTGCCAAGCCGAAGTGATCTCTCTTGTATCTACTCCAGCGGCGGCTCGTGAGGTTTAGATGCGGTTAGGCGACAAACAAATTTTGCATTATGTTTTTATGAATTGATCGAGAAATACCCTTTCACTACCCCCCCCTGCTTTGTTATAGATGCACCCCTACGAATTTTCATGAATTATAGATCAAATTAATACGCCGATCTTAATAAATCGAACTTATGATATTTGATCTATGAAATCATCCGCCTTCTGCAGCGAACAAAACAGTTTTTTCTATCGAAACAAGTGCTAGCAACGACAAACGTACATTTTTCATTGAATTTCAAGACATAATTGCAATAAAGACTGTTTGAAAGAGCTACCGCACAACCACTGGTGACTTTAATACCAATGGGTTTTGAAAGAACGTGAAAATTTCAAATCTAGAGTATTCCGGGGGTTTTCTAAGATTAAGGGCCGGTATTATAAAGGCCAACCGAGGATTCAACCGTTGCGCCAACAACCAAATTCCTCACTATCTGGTAGTTGGCGCACGGTTGAATCCTCGATTCGCCTTTTATAATACCGGCCCTAAGAGATTATGTCGGTCGGCCAATTGTAACAATTTCTTCGCGAATATTATCGTTCAACCGCGAAAAAGGAATTTACAGTAAGGAACAAATAAAATCATGAATGGGATTCATTTCTCAAGAATTTGGAAATACCACCTAATGTTCCAACTAAATTAAAACAAGTAAATAGATATAGGAAGGTACCTACTTAACGGGTTCTGCTGGTTTCGGATAGTGTTCAAATCAAATAAGGATTATAAAACACAAGTGCGAATGCGCAAACACATTCTAATCTCAAATATTATTATTTATCGATATTAATAATCACTGAACTGAAAATGAATCGTTTCAAATCTACCGCTGCGCGGGAACGGACACGCTGAGCGATCATTCTCGAAAGTAGCCGAAGGCGGACGAGCTCATCGCCTACTCTGCTCCTCAATTTCGCATGTTTCACTCTATACGCCAGTGTATCCATCCTTTACTGATTCATTGGTAGATTCCGCGGCACTCGGCAGGGCTGACGTGTTGTGATCGAATCGTAGGCGCTGGGATAGATCGCCTTCCGTTACAATGAAAGCGAAATATGGTCGTGGCAGGGCTACAACGCCAGCTAAAGGGTGAAATATTACAATCGCGTGCGAGATTTTTGAATGAAAAATTCTTCGATAACATATTATAATTAAAAATTATAATTGAAGAGAGGGATCTGATACGTAAAAATATATGAATCGTTTTATAATTTCTCCAGAGATTTTGCAAGGTAGGCGCCGCCTACCTTGCCTACCCCGACGAGCCGCCACTGATCTACTCTTTGGTACAATACTTCGATAATCGATATTTAGTCGCTGCTCGATACATACCAGATCGGTAAGCCGACCGAACGCTTATCTACCTTGGTTATAAATTTCACAGTTTCTTATTGTGTTTTCCAAATATCAAATGAATAGTCGATAGAAAATCATTAAATATAATGTATATTTAGAGAAAAACGTTTTCGTACCGTTTGATAATAGTTTAGTGATTTTCTTACCATAAAAATATTAAGGGTGTGCAATCAACTCCGATTAAAGAATCACGGGCGTGATCAAAGAATCAACTTCGAAAATATTTGTAATTCCTAGTAAGTTTAGACGCCGCGCAATACGCCCTAGGTCAGTCAGCTGACCCTAGGATGGAGATAGTTGAATCACATATTATTAGGAATTGTATTAAATCAGCTTCATAGAGTAAGAGAAAGCTATTTATGTGATTTTTATTTTTCGGTTCATTTCCTTAATTTTTATGGCTGATTTGAGAAAGGTGTCATTGAATAACGGCGACATATTGGATTATAATGGAACAAAAGGCGAAGAGTCCCAATTAAAATCAATCCAACGCTTCGTCAAATAGTAGGTACTTCGTAGGTGACGTGGAAATCTTTTTTCGAATGTGTATACATGATGTTACTAAATTGGAGGTACAAACGAACTGTGAGACTCCCTGCATAATTCTAAAAAATTCTTTTTTCCAAAAATATGGGACCGCAAACTTTTCGTCTTCGAGATACACGGCGATAAAGTTTGAATTTTTTCAAGTTTTTCCTCATGGTATCTGCTCTCCACGAGATATTCAACTGAAATGGACATACAGGTTGTCCCAAGATGTTCCAAACAGCCAATTTCTCGGCTCTCAGACAAGGCAGAAAGTTCAAACAAAAAGTATTTCAGATGGCATCAAAAACTCTACCATTCCGTCATTAAAATTCTGTTTCTAATTACCATCCCAGAAAAAACTAACCTCAGATATTTTTTCGAATGGCACCCTTATATTTTCCTCACTCTCAACGATTTATCAGTAAAAGAAGAAATATGTTAAAACAATTTTTCATCATTTTACGTAAATTCAACCCTTAATAGTTATTTAATCAACTAGTTTATTAATCGCTGAATTAATAAACGAGTTGATTACAAGATTTTTCTGTCGACCTCATCACGAATTGTATATGAATTCTCGATAGAAATGAATTTTTATTTTGCATAATAGACAAATCTGATATAATGATAATTTCTATGTTCATTTCGATATATTGATATTTATGCTCCCTATGGAACAGTTCGAAAAATTCATAGAGGGAATAGTGAACATGTTGTGACATTCTGAATAGTTTACATTTAGTTTGCATCTATATCATAACCTATGCATCCCATAAGGAACGTGTGGACAGCGGCGTAGCTACGTGGGTGCAAGGGTGTGCAGTGCACCAGGGCCCTCGACCTTAGGGGCCCCCACGGCCCCAAGCGCTGACCACCGTTTATACCACGTTACAAGATTTGTATAATTTTTTCGGAAATGGCATCAAACGTTGGTATTGTCAAAATTCACTGGTGAATCGGACACCTCTCTGAAAAAACTAAATCCGACTAGATGGTCCAGTAGGGTCAACACAATTTCAGCAATTAAACTTCGTTTTTTGATATCATTCGTGCATTATCAGAAATAGTTATGGAAAATTCGTGCAAAGATGAGCGAAGCCAAGCAAAAATAATAACAAAAAATGTTGAATTTTGAATTTACTTTCCTCTGTGATTTTATGCACATTCTTATTGATATCAATTATGCATCTTAAGTATGACAAATATGCGATATCAATTTGGACGACGTATGCAGAGCTTAGAAGAGACGAATACAAAGATAAATATTTATAGGAGTGACTTCGAGTCCTTCAAATGCGAGCCTAGAGAAAATGCCATAGCATATGGTATAGATCCCCATTTCGAAGAAAAGAGACAAAAAAGTTCAAAAACATTTTGATGAATTAGCTTCCTTCTGATCACCGATTTCGAAGTAGGGAAGAATTGTTCAAAATGAATATTTTCTATAGAGTGCTCGATACAGTAATTTCACAATTGAGGGGCTGTTATACTCTGGCCGACGAAAACTGGATCTCTACGTAGGTACATTCATTTTTCAGTTGTTTGCTACCGCAGGAAGGGCTATGTGGCACTGATGGCGGCTAACAAGTTCTCGCCTTCAATTCTTCACCTAAAAGCATGATTTTTTCTTCAAATTGAAGTTAAAAGATGTCTTGAGGGCACTCCCATTTCATCTCTTCGAGCAAATTATTTTTTCGCATAAAAAAATCGGGTTGAATTTGAGACTATATGAAAATTGACTTCATAATCGTTTTTTGCCGGTTGTTCATCCATTTTTTTTAGTTTTATTCAAAAAAAATTCCATTTGGATAGGCGCTTAATCAATGCAAAAATGGAAATACTGAAAAGACAGAAAGTGTGAAATCGCAGAGAACTGTCTGAAATTCGAGGAGAATAAAAAAAATCAAGCTTTCAGGTGAAAAATCGAGGGCGTGAACTTTTCGAATGGAGAATCGGTGCCGTCGGCCAGAGTACAACGTATAACGGCCCCTCAAATAAACGTTTCGAGGGTATGACTGCAGTCAACAAAATTTTTAATTTTCTGTCACCCTCATTTCTGATAGATGTAGGAGAAAAAACTGTCATTCGAAGCTGCGACAAATTTCAAAGTAAATATTGCGATATGAAAGGGACCATTTTTCGATTCAATTTCTATTTATCACCTATTTCTAGGTACTTGAATTGAATGAGGCATGGACAATTCACGAATTCTGTATGAAAATACATAATAAGGAATTACGAAATGCGATCCAACAGAAGTATTTTTAGCAATATTACTATTCCATAAAATTCCGGTCATCTCTGTAGGAGTCGAAAGATCTTTCAGCAAATTGAAAATAATAAAAAATTATTTGAGGAACACTATGGGCCAAGCTCGACTGCGACAATTATCGCTTATATAAATTGAAAATGAAGCTGCATCAAGTCTAGATTTGAGTAAAGTCAATGAATCTTTTGCAAAAAAATTAGTCTCAAAGGTTGTAACATATTTTTCCCGAAGAAATCACTGACTTCAAATTTAGACTTGATGGACCACCAGGTTTGAATCCTCAATAATTAATTCAAATTAATTCCTTAAATAAGTTATTCTTATTGTTATTTTGCCAAATAATCTAACATATCAATAAAATTAAAAATGTTTTCAAAGTTTTTTTTCATCCTCCTAAATATAATTAATTTAATATACCTACTACATAAATAAACATTTCGAATTACCTTTTTCTTTCCATTCATTCAAGTATACTCCTCAATTGTACCTTCAGTAAGTAGCTCTGCTTCTTCGCAGTATTTATATTTCGACTTGTTAAAAACCAAACAATTCATTAAGGGGCCCTTCTCCGATTTTTGCACCAGGGCCCCTGACTATCTAGCTACGCCACTGCGTGTGGAGAAAGTGGAGGTTGAAGTATTAATAATAATAATAATAATAATAATAATAATAGGTTTTTATTTTCAGAATAGCTATCATAGATAACAAAATGAAAACAGGTCAAAGTTTCGAAAATAGAGGAAAAACAACATTCACTAATAACATATTCATACAATAGTTACATATTTATTACCTAAAACTATCCATGAACTCATGTACTGAGTATGGCTCACAATTTGATAGAAGAGTAAACAATGCTTTTCGAAATGAACAGTAACTAGTTATATTTCTAATGTAGCTTGGTAAGCAGTTATACAGCTTTATACACATATAAAATGTATGTTTTTCTGTAAGAGCCAGTCTGTGTGGAGGATAAAAATATTCACACATTCTTCTAGTGGTATTGACATTTTTATTAGTATTGAAATAGTGCTTATTTTTATAGAAGAATAGAAGTGTTCTATAAATGTATAAACCAGGTAAGGTCAAGATATTATTATCCTTAAATGTGCCTCTACAAGATTGCCTAAATTTCATGCGAAACATCGTTCTTATGGCAAATTTTTGTGAGATGAACAATCTTTCAGCATGAGAGCTAGCTCCCCAAAAAACTATACCGTATGATAAGAGCGATTGAAAGTTTGAGAAATATATGACCTTCAATGTACTTAGATTTACTTGATTTCTCAAAACCTTAAGAATATAGCCAACTTTATTTAGCTTGCTCGATAAAGTTTCACAATGAAATCCCCAGTTTAGATGTTTATCTATGTCTAGACCAAGTAATTTTATATAAGGAGTGATCTTAATTTTATTAGTATCAAATGTGATATCATCAGGGACTACTAAATTTTTTCGAATACCCGAAAATATCGAAACCTTAGTTTTATCTGCATTAAGTACTAAGCAATTATCAGTACACCAATTTTCAATTTTTCCCATAGTTATCTCCAAACTATTCATTACTGTTTCCAAACTATTGCATGAAACCAGAATATTAGTGTCGTCTGCATAAAGATAAGGTTTTGCATGAACATTATGCAGGCGCAATAGTTCCCCTGATTGAAATATTTCAGGTAAGTCGTTAATATATAAAACGAATAATATAGGCCCCAATATAGTTCCCTGAGGGACTCCCTTCAATAGAGATCTCTCAGACGAGCTGAACTGATTGTTCTCGTGATGCAAGACAACTACTTGTTTTCGGTTTTTTAAATAAGAATCTAGAAGTTTAAGTGGCGTACCTCTTATACCACATTTATCGAGTTTTGCCAATAGTATGTCGTGATTTACGCAGTCGAATGCTTTGGAAAAATCGACAAAAAGGCCGGCTGGGATTTCCCCCTTTTCAAGACTACGAAGTATTTCCCGTGTAAATTCAAACACTGCAGTTTCTGTGCCTTTATTCTTAATGAACCCATGTTGATTATCAGATAAAATATTGAATTTTTGAAGAAACTTAATGAGTCTATTAGCTAAGATTTTTTCGAAAATTTTAGCAAATGATGTAATTAGACTAATAGGTCTGTAATTTGAAAAGTCCTCCAAACTGCCTTTCTTATGATAGGGTTTCACTAGAGATTTTTTGAGAGCATCTGGAAAAATGCCTGATTTAAATACATTATTCATTATGTGAGAAAGTGGCGTTATAAAGCTATTTATATGACGTTTAATTACAGGCATTGGAATGTCATCATGTCCAGAGGAATTTTTATTTTTCATCGCCTTCACGACGGATAAAATATCGAGTTCAAGAACGTCAAAAAGAAAAAATGAATTCATGATGGGTTCTTTCGTACTTTGATTAGTGTTTGAGGACATATTAGAGTTCACCCTGGTAGGTACACCGACGAAAAAATCGTTAAAATCCTCTGCCAAGTGTAACATCCTACTCTGTAAACATTCCTCCGAGTGTTGTGAGGGAAGTTTATTCTCAGGTGTTCGATTTTTATTAGTTACTTCTTTGATGACATTCCAGGTTGCAGCAGATTTATTAGGAGCATTGCTAATCGCTGAAGAGTAAAAATCCTGTTTATTTGAGATCAGAGCGGCATCATAACGGAGTTTAGTGTTTTTATAAGTATCAGAATATTCAGGTCTAAACCTGGATACAACAAATAATAAGTCTAGGGATCGCTTCAATGATTCAATTTCCGGTGTAACCCTTATCTTTTTTTTTCCAAAAATAGTGACTGTTTTTGAAGGAAATGATTTTTGAAAACTTTCAGAAATATTGAATGAAAAATTGTGCCACATTTCATTAATATTGTTGTTGGGAATAGAGTAAAGTTCAGACCAATCAATATCCAACAGTAACTGTTGGAAAATTTGGTGATTATGGTCGTTATACTTTCTTACACTTCTTTTATTATTTATTTTAACAGAGGTAGAGTCAATTTGAAACATGAATTTCTGCCCGCAGTGATCGGACAAGTGTTCTTCAATGACGGAAGTTACACCTTGAACATTCGAAATTATATTGTCCAGACACGTGGCCGTGGTCAAAGTTATCCTGGTTGGTTCTTTTACTGTTACATGCAAGTTACACATTTCTAGGATTCCCAAAAACATCTTAGACTCTTTTGAAATACATAATATATCGATATTAAAATCACCAGCTATAACGAATCTGATATTTTCTGTTAAGCATTGATCGATCAATAAAATGAAATTTTCAAAGAATACATCAATATTACTTAAAGGTAATGTATTCGGGCGGTATATACAAATAATTAAATACTTATCGGGACCAATGATTGTTTGGATACCACAACATTCAATAGATCCAAATGTCGTTAGTGATTTAAAGTCTAGTCTGTCCTTGAATTGCATGCCTTGTTTTAGAAAGATGGCACATCCACCATGTTGACCTTTTTCACGACAGCAAGATGAAGCCAATTCGTATCCATTGAGAATATAGGCTGAAAGTTGATTTTCTGACTTCCAGTGCTCCGTTAAACAAAGAATATCCACCTCGTGAAGACATAAAGCTCGCTCCAGTCCCAGTAGAGATTTTCCTAATGATTGAATATTCTGATGTAATAGGCATATTTTTGTTTTCTTGTTTACTGTTTCATTTTGGGCTTTGGGTTGTGATCCTTGTGAAAAAAATTCCTGAAGTTGAATTCTCTCAGAATTACACCTCTCGGCCACGATTCTGCCAGTGATAAGTTCATAAACAGTTCCTCTGTGGGTACGCCGACACTGAAAGCGGAATTATTTCCTTGAGTAGGAAGTTTTTTAACCTCAAAATCGTCAGTTGCCATAGTATTTCGAAGAAAATCTTCCATATCTGTGGCAGATACATCAGGTCCCCGAATTTTTCCAACGTAAAGCCATTTTCTCTTTGGTGCTCCTTTAATTTTCGATTCGGAGGTTACTTGTTGTGAGCCTGTACACAAAATTGTTGTTTTCTTTTTCATTCCTCTTCTTTTAACTATATTTGCCCATGACATTTCTTTTTGTTGTTCAGGAATATTCGAAGAATTGTTCACATTCATTATTTCATTGGTGTTCTGTTGTTCTATTTTATTTAGTTCTGTTTGTTTATTTTTATTTACCTCTTCAATATAACCTTGAGAGGTCGTAGCGGGACAATTTGACGGAGTATTACGCGTCAAATTCTCTGGCTTTTCTTCGGTGTTGTTTATGACCTTGATACGAGGTGTTGGCGCACGCTCCGGTTGTTTGACGTTTTGAGAATGAATGTTTGTATTTTTACCTATCTGTAATTTATCGTTCCTTGTTGTGATTTTTTCATTATGTACTTTCATTTTCTCCTTTAGAAGAGCATTATGTTCAACCAATAATTCATTTTTCTCTTTGATTTCTTTGATTATTTCTTTAAGATATGTTAACTCGATATTGACAATTTTATTCTGAGTTTGTAGGTCCCTTATTTCTAGTGCAAGTCTTTCAATGTTTCCAGCATCGTGTTTGCAAATCGATGTTTCTTGATTTGCAGACTTTTCCATACACTTATTATGGAAATTTTCGAAGCACTTGTAACATTTTATTACTTCTACAACTTTCTTTTTGCAGTGGAAGCACTTTGTCTCGAAATCTTTAAGACTTTTGACTGAGTCGTCATCAGTTGGATCTTCGTTGTTGGCCATCTTGACTATTCGAAATTGTTTCGGTAAAACAGCTCGATCAATCCGGGGTTTTATTCCCGGAGTCGGTGGCTGATTACTGTGAAACAATATTCGATAACTAAGTAATTCAAATAACACTTAACTGTATCATAACGATTGAAATATCGGAGCGATACTTGCATACGTCTGCATACGTATTATCTACTTTGCAACTTGTATCACCTGAAATTTCTTCTGCAGTCTATTTTATTTTGAATGGAGTTGTCAATATACCCTTCTGTGACAGAAGTCGATTTCCAACCAAGCTCGATAGGGCTCTGACTGAATATTTTATGTTCGGTTGCCATGACAATCATGCATTAATAAGAAATCATGCATTAAAAAAGGTCATTAATGGATGATTTCGAGTGCGTTAGAATGAGCTTTTATTCTATGGTCGACGGAAAAAATAATTAATTTCCGGCACATTCACCATTTTTGCTCAGTCCATTCTCTATGTCTAGTCTATTGAGAACTTATTCTATTTTGAAAACTGGCATTGTTTTCGGTGGTAACCTTTGAGTATAAAATAATATAGAGTATAGAACATAGACATAGAGAATGGAATGAGAAAAATGGTGGATGTGCCGGAAATCATAATTATTTTTTTAAGAGTTGAATTTACGTGAAATAAAAAAAAAAATTTTCAAACATATTTCTTCTTTTACTGGGAAATCGTTTAACGTGAGAAGAATATAAGGGTGCCATTCGAAAAAAATATCTGGGGGTAGTTTTTTCAGGGGTGGTAATTGAAAACAGAATTTCAACGACGGATTCTGGTGGAGATTTCCATGCCATTTGAAAAACTCTATGTTTGAACTTTCTACCTTGTCTGAGAGCCGTGATATTGTCTGTTTGGAACATCTCGGGACATCCTATATATCAGAAAAGCTCAATTGGTTCTTCAAGTAGTATTTTCGCCATCAAATCAACTAATTTTTGTGAAAGATCATTCGAATTGATTGTCAGTAGCCAATTTCTACTCACTATACCAATCGATTCACCGCGCCATAAGATGTACGGTACGCTGCAGAGCAGATTAGACTTCTTCTGAGAACTATCACCATTATTATTCCTGTGCTTGACCTTGAAGATGACTTTGAAATTGAAATTTGGTATATTAGAAGAAAAATAGGCGATAAACATAGAACATTGTGAAGAATTCACCATCCGAAATCTGATGGATACAATTTTAATTGGCGGTGTGAGTGGTAGGCTTTACGGACGCACGGTATGTCGAAATAAGGAAACAATCCACTCACCCTTCATTTCATATTCGGAACAGCCTCCGAAAGATCCTTTAGATCTCACGCCTTGACGTCCAACCAAAGTCAACAAAATAACCTTCCGCATATAGACAGCAATGTCCTGAATAATAAACGAAGCAGGAAATGCACAGCAGGTGAGTGTAATTTGGCTGTGTCTGTCCCCTTAATGCCGCTTTCATGGCTAGATCTTCTTATTTTCGACGGGATGCTGGGGAACATTCAGCCCGAAATTAAATGAATTTGAAACGCTAGCTCGTTTGAATTTGTATATATTTTAGCACCAGTTTTGTCGCCATTATATTTGGTTTTATTCGAATAAAATAAAACATCTTGTTTCAGCTTTGCCGCAGCTATTTAATGAGAATTTGAATTTCCTACAACGAGATTAAGGCTTTAAAACATGAAGCACATCATCTAATCTGAGTTTATTCATATTTTTGTGACAGTGGAAATATGGCGAATAATTATCAATACGCATCTGGTACGGAATTTGAGGAAAACTTGTGCACTTATATCAATTAGAATCTGCTCCTATTCGCATCCATGTAGGTATATAAATTTAAAGAAATTGATGACAGGGATTCGGACTGAACGATCTTTATCAGTGTGAAATATACACACGACAAATCACTCTCCTCAACTTTTCTGATAATTAACATCTGAAAGAAAAAGCACCCCCTTTGAGATTAAAAGGAAGAGCGACTTTCCACCAATCAGGGGTGTTATTACTTGAAGAAAAAGAGATGTTTTTTTTTAATTTGAAGATCTTTCTCTGTGAATGGAGAAAGTGTGGGAAAGGCCCAACGCACTAGGGATGAGATTTGGTGTCTAATAATTTTCCAGGGAGGGGGATGGTTGATGAAACTCAAGAATTTAAATTTAAGTCGTATATTATGAATGAAATAAAATAAACGGTTTTACAGACACTTTCTATAATCCAGTCACGACAAAACACTAAAATATCAAAATTTCACAGCAAAATTAAATTGTCAAAAACCAAATAAAATAATCAAATCAAGTTCGAATTACATAGCAAAACTAAATCATCAAAACCTTGGGGGTTTATCAGAATAACCCTGAACCGCAAACATGGGGTGATCTCAAAATAATACAACTCAAGTTTCCGAATAACTAAGGGAGATATCAAAAGCAATACAATTCAAGGACAGACATGTGGTAGATTTCGGGAGTCTGGACTTCACAAGATATCTGGCCTTACATGCAGCTTTCTAACAATACTCAAACAAGCTAAGCATATGCATATTGCTGCATATGCTGACGATTTTTCTCTAGTGTTATCTGCGCCAGGTGATAACGATTTGCATCTCAAGTGTAGTCAAACTCTTGAGCGGGTACTGTCATTTTTTAATAGTCTGGAATTGTTCATAAATTTCAGTAAGACAAATATTGTGCGATTCCATAGTAGACAGAGAAGTGTTGCAGACTTTGTCATGGATATCAACGGCAAAGTTGTCACAAATACCCATGAGGATGTGAAATTGCTGGGAGTCACTTTGAACGAGAATTTGAACTGGAATTCTCATTGTCACCAACTTCGTTCAAAGCTCAATTCTTTAAAATATTTGTTTATTAATCTAAGGTCTGTTTTGGATGAACGTCAGCTGATTAATGTATATCATGCTGAAGTTGAGTCTAGGATCCGATATAGCATTTGTCTGTGGGGAGGTTCCTGTAGTGTGAAAGAGGTTTTCTAGGGCCAGAAATGTATTGTGCGATGTATCGCCAATATTTCCTCCTTGCAATCGTGTGCACCGTATTTTGTGTCATTTCGCATACTCATACGGTTGCTTGTTTATATACAGGGTGTCCCACGGTCGAGTGCCTATTAGACGTTTCTGGAGAACTGGCCTTATTTGAAATCTGAAAATTAGGATTATGATATTGTAACGTTTTCTTCGTTAGTAAAACGTCCGAGTTCAATAAACTATTTATTTACACCACTTATAACACTAATAATTAATAACTAATGAACTTATTCTAACAAAAGTCTGTACAATTTATCTCTACTGATTTATTTGGCACTATGTATTTATTTTCACTGGTCGCTCGTGTCTAACTGAATGAATCTCTCATCGTCGATGGGCCCCTTATATGCATAACGCCGATTGTTTCTCGCTAAGTCCGGACCCGTCTAGAAACTTCGCGAAACATTCTCGACCGCTATGACGCCACGCGTTTCCAGAAACTTCTCGATCGAGCCGTAGCGCACAGGGCCGTACTTGTCACACTGTCCCCTCCTTAAGCCTGTTCTGTCCCAGAACAGATCGCATGGATTCTTCAGAGGGTCGTGGCGAAATCTGCAGTCGGCTCCTTCTCTACAGTAGCCCCTTTGATGGAAATAGCATTCTATAGTTTTGCCGGGGAGCTCGACACGATTTGGGTAGAAACTGCATACTAGGATCTGTAAGTCTATAAGATGGCGCCGGCTTGCGGTTTGTGTTCTTCTACGATAACTCGTTCGAGTGAATATATTACGTGCTCAAGCGATTCTTTGCACTTATTCCACATATCATGTGCAAATATTAGTGGTGATCAATTGGAATTTCTGAAAAAATCAGGAGAATTAAAGCATTGGAAGTGTGCTATTTGCATAACTTCTAACCTCAATTCCGGGAAAATTCCACAAATGGAAATTCCTTCAAACATCGGATGTTATCTATCATCTTTCATAGAAAAAGTTAAGACATCAATTCAAGAGGATATCAGAGGTCATCTTCTTCGTGTGGTTGATGATCTTCGCAATGAAGTCGTTAATCTAAAAAGTGAGAATCTCAGACTTCAGTTGGCAGTAGAAACACTTATACAGGAGATTCCAAAGACGAGCTCAGAACATGAGATTCGAAAGGAAAGAATTGAACATTTTCCGAGTTTGGAAAATAAAGTGAAATCCACCAACCCTTCATATGCATCAATAACAAGCAAGGGACAATTGCCGAAACTTCCACATACAACACTAGTTAAGGAAAGTTCAGACAATAGTTTGATAAAAACCTATGATCAGAAGAAAACAGATGATCACAAACAATCTGATTCTGACGGTTCTACAACTGTTAAATCTCGTAAACCTAAACTAAGAAGAAAACGTAATGTTATCTTGGGTACAGCAAACGAAGATCAGAGCGAAATTAAGGCTGTTAAGCAATTCTCTCATATTCATGTGAGTAACTTGGAACCTACATTAGAAGCTGAACAGGTGAATAAATTTCTGAATGCGAAGAAATTTGAGAATGCAAAATGTATTAAGCTTGTATCGAATCGCCCACATGAATATTCGTCATTTAGAGTGTCTGTACATTCAGAGGACTTTGAGAGAGTCAAGGATCCGAATATCTGGCCGCAAGGTACTAGAATTAATAATTTTTTCTTTCGGCTCATGAAGCAGAAGGAAAAGGAATAACACCGATAAAGAAAATCCAAGAAAATTCATGGAATACGTACAAGATAGTACATATTAATCTTCAATCTATTGGAAATGTCTTATCACGGTTGGATGCATTTGTAAACAATCACAAATGTCATTTTCTCGCAGTGACAGAACATTGGAAATCTCGACAGGAATTAGATGTTCACGGTATTTCTAATTATAAGTTGGTTTCATCTTTCTGCAGACGGAAGGGGCAACACGGTGGTAGTGCATTATTCTGTAGATGTGATGTCTTCGTTTCTGCAACGGAAGTCGTAGAGTTTGCGCGTCTCGGTACTGCTTATTCCTTTGAATGCTCTGCTATGAAAGTTATCGTTAAGAGTGATAAGGTTATATTTATATTTTCAATTTATAGATCAAATCATCCATCCAGATCGGATTCCGTTGTTTTCTTCGAGAGGTTCAATTCATTACTGCAGAAATTAAATGATATGAATGTTCTGTACTTTATTGCAGGTGATTTTAATATTCACTTAGAACAAAATAGTGCTGATCCAAATAAAAGGATTTTTGTTGATATTTTGGATTCTTTTGGTGCTAAACTGACAATATCTGAACCAACCAGAAAATGTTCAGGATCCGGCTCTTGCTTGGACAATATAATTACTAACTGTGATAATTATGAAGCACACAATGAACAACCACATCTTTCTGATCACGAAGCACAAATTCTTAAATTTGTATGTAATATTTCAGATAAATCGTCTGTTATTTTGGAGATGCGACTGATCAATGAGCATAATTCGAATATGTTCTTAAATTTGCTTTCCGAGCAAGAGTGGGATTCTCTGTATGAAACTCCTTCTCAGGATGTTAATTGTCAGTGGTCCTTTTTCTATGAAAAATTCAAGACGATATATAGCAAATGTTTTCCACTGAAGAAAATACATATGAAATCTAAGAAATCCTATGTTAGTCATAATTGTAAAGAACTTTCTTCTTTGAAAAATAAGTTAGATTTGCTGTATGTTCTATCTTCTAGTAATGAAGAATTATATGGGACCTATAAACATTTGAAGATCTTATATGATTGTAAACTGAAAGAAGAAATTGAAAAGTACAATTTGAATACTTACAATAATTCACATAATAAGTCTAAAACTTTATGGACAATTGTTAATCAAAAATTGGGGAAAAGTAAAAAGTCCTCGGAAATCAACATACCAGGTTCTCCAGAGATATTAGTTGAAAATTTTAGTCAGTATTTTTCCCAATATACTAATCCATGTTCGAATTTGCCAACTTCGCCCAGTTCATCACGAATTTCGAGAAATAATAAAAGTTTCTTCTGTTTCCACATCGAAGAAGACGAAATATTGAAAACGGTTAGATCTTTGCCGAATAAAAAAAGTTGTGGTTATGATGATATTCAAATAAGTGTCATAAAGAAATCTATTTCACTTATAGTGAAGCCATTGCAGTTTATTTTAAACAATTCCTTCAAGGAAGGGATATTTCCCGATCTGCTCAAAGTTGCAATCATCAAACCTATGCATAAGAAAGAAGATCCAAATAATTTGGAAAATTATCGGCCGATAAGTCTTCTTACTAGTTTTTCTAAAATTTTTGAGAAAATATTGTGTAATAGACTATTAAATTTTTTCAAAAAATTTAATATTATTAACAACAGCCAGCATGGATACGTGCGTGGAAAGAGTACTGACACAGCCATATATCAACTTCTGCAAGGCATCGTGAGGGCGTTTGAGGACGATTGTATTCCACTGGGTATTTTTATAGATTTTTCGAAGGCTTTCGACTCTGTGGTACACCAGGTTTTGCTGAGTAAGTTGGAAATTTATGGAATCAGGGACAAACAGCTAAACCTGATTCGAAGTTATTTGAAAGACCGATCACAACTTGTGTGTCTTGGTGCGGGGGGTAAGAAATATTTCTCTCAGAAAGTCCACGTTAATCAGGGTGTACCTCAGGGTAGTATACTTGGGCCTGTTCTGTTCATCCTTTACGTTAATGATCTACCCAATATGACTGGTAATTTGGTGAATTTCGTAAACTTCGCGGATGATACTAATGTGCTTCTAACCGCTAAAAATCCAACAGAACTCCATATCTACGAAGAAAATTTTTTCGGTGCACTTCATGATTGGTGCATGTGCCATAATTTATCGGTTAATGAGTCAAAAACTAATTATATCTTTTTTTCACATAGTCGTAGACCAACGAATAACTCACTGGATATTTTACAAAGCGATGACCAAACTCAGTATGTGAGACACACCAAATTTCTGGGAATCTCTATAGAACAACATCTCGACTGGCAAACCCATTCTGAAAATGTGAACAGCAGATTGAAATCTACTGTGTATGCACTTCGAGTGTTAAAGACGGAAGCCAGTAAACCGTTTTTGATGGCAGTATATTACTCCAATTTTCAGTCGATTATGTCTTACGGACTGATTTTTTGGGGTAACAGTATGCATTCTGAATCTATTTTCAGAATTCAAAAGATGGCTATTCGCATAATATTTGGGTTGGGTTATGCCCAGACTTGTAGAGGCGTCTTCAGGAGAAATGGATTACTGACTTTGGCGGGATTATATATTTATAAAATTTTACAGTTTTTTCACAAAAATCCAGAATATTTCGAAGAATTCAAGGCCTCACAAACTTATAATAGTCGTCATAGTTTGTACATATATCCCAAACATAAGTTGTCTTCTACTGAGAAACAGTGCACATATATGGCTATAAAATTGTTCAATTCACTTCCGAAAGATCTAAGACAGATACAAGTTTTCAATATTTTCAGAAGAAAACTTTTTAATCTTTTGATAGAACGGGAGCCTTACAATGTCAATGAATTTATCTCCTTGAGAAGTTGATTTTTGTTTTTTTTTTGGTTTCAGGCAATGTTGCATGTACTTCTTTGACTTGTTTTGTATTTCATTCAATCCTTTGTGTATGTGTATGTATGTATATATTTGTATATGATTGAGAGAGTGATTTTTCAGAATAAAGAAAGTTATTATTATTATTATTATACCTGCCGTCTGGAAAATTACTTCAATCATGCTTCGTACTACCCTCCAATTCAGTAGATCCAGTCCACAACCAAGCTTGGGAACTGCTAGTTTCCTAACGCCGGAACGCTGAAGGTCTTCTTTCAAGCCATGCAGCGAGGTCCATAGGTTCTGGTAGGTGGGCTTCTGGAAAGAGTTCTGCTTGGTAACCAAATAGTAAATGAACCGACCCTCGGACTTCAATCTTAAACATTTCCCGACTCTGGGCTGCTGTCCCATTAGTTCCTCTTGCCGACCAAATTTGTTTTTGAATACTCTTGCTATTCCCTTACTCATACGTAAATCGGCTGCTACACAATGAGCAAGCGAGTATTCCTCGGGGACTGTGAACAGGTCCTGATGAACTTCCTGTGTGACGCCAAACCTTGCAATGCGTGTTCCCCCATAGGTGTTCATGAATTCCTGGAATTCGCAGCTTTCCTGTGCTGGAACCTCGACGAGACGAACTTCTTCTTCGTTCTGCGAAGACGCATACGGAGCCAATCGGTTGAAATGGACGACTTTCGGTTTTCCTCTGGGGAGCTTCCGTATTCGGTAAACTACATCATTTATTCTCTTCACAACTTCGTACGGCCCTTCCCAATGTCTCTGCAGCTTCGGTGAAAAACCTTTTCTTCTTTGTGGGTTATACAACCATACCAGATCTCCTGCGGTAAACCCACCTTCAATGGCCTTGATGTCATAGCGCATTTTCATCCGGTCACTTGCTTGCTGCATTTGATTACGCACCTTATCATGGATGTAGTCTAGCTTGCTTCTGAGATTACTAACGTAGTCCTCCCCAGCTACATCTTCTCCAGGCTTACACCCAAACTCGAGGTCGCAAGGTAATCTTATTTCTCGGCCAAACATTATATTGGATGGAGTCTCCTTGGTAGATTCTTGAACCGAAGATCTATAGGCCATCGTGAATAAATGCAAGTATTCATTCCAGTCCCTTTGATGGTCAGAGACAACTTTGGCCAAGTGTTTTCCCATAGTCCGGTTCATTCGTTCCACCATGCCGTCTGACTGAGGATGCAGAGGTGTAGTTCTAGTCTTACGTATCCCCAATGTTTTGCAAACTTCCTGGAATAGCTTCGACTCGAAGTTTCGGCCTTGATCACAATGCAGCTCTAGGGGTATTCCAAATCTGCAGAAGAATTCTTTGACCAATTTGTCAGCTACCGTGCTTGCCTCTTGATTAGGAATACCGTACGCTTCCACCCATTTGGTAAAGTAGTCCATCGCTACCAGAATGTACTTGTTTCCACTGGCTGTTTCTGGAAAAGGACCTGCGATGTCGATAGCAACTCGTTCCATGGGTGATCCGACGTTATATTGCTTCATTGGTGCCTTTCCTTTACCGTAGGGTCCGTTGGCCGCAGCACAAACTTTACATTTTCTACACCAATCTTTAACGTCGTTCTTACAGTTGATCCAATAAAATCGCTGCCTAACCTTCTCCAGAGTCTTAGTAATCCCAAAATGGCCACCCGAAGTTCCATTATGAAGCCTGGTCAAAATGTCCGTTACCCTACTTTTGGGCACAATTAACTGAAGCCTCTGCTGAGATCCATCTTCATTTTCCCAACAACGTTTCAGAAGACCTTCATCAATCTTCAACGTTTCCCATTGGGCCCAATACGACTTGACATTTTGGCTCAATCTGGATACTTCTTCCCATATAGGTCGTCTGCCACTCTCCTTCCAACTTAGGATTACTCTCAGATCTGGATCTTCCTCCTGTGCTCGTCGAATTTCTGGGGGTAGCCAGTCATCTTCGATCACTGTGGTCCGCATCAAATTGGCCTTATCTTCCACACGAGAGCAGTGGCTACAATTTTGGGGGCAAGGTCTTCTTGACAACGCATCCGCGTTTCGATGTATAGCCCCAGCTCTGTGTTCAGTGTCGAAGTCATATTCTTGCAGCCTCTCGATCCATCTGGCCACTTGTCCTTCTGGGTTCTTAAAATTCAGGAGCCATTTCAAAGCAGCATGGTCCGTTCTTAGCAGGAATTTTCTACCATATAAGTATTTGTAGAAATGTTCTACGGCCTTGATTACTGCTAATAGTTCTCTTCTGGTCACGCAGTAATTTCTTTCTGGTTTCGACAGTACCTTGCTGAAATAACCGATGACTCGTTCTTGTCCATCCTGAACTTGCGATAGAACGCCTCCAATGGCCATATTACTAGCATCGGTATCGAGCACGAATTTTCCATCAGTTCTTGCGTAACTCAAGACTGGAGCTGTGACCAGAGCCTTTTTCAATCGATCGAAGGCTTCAGCGCAATCATCGGACCAAATGTACTCCTGCCCATCTTCCGTTAATTTTGTCAGTGGTTTGGCAACGTTGGCAAATCCAGGCACAAATCTTCTGTAGTAAGTGCACAAGCCTAGGAAACTTCGTAACTCAGTCTTGTCTCTCGGTATGGGCCAATCCTGTACCGCCTTGATCTTGTCTGGGTCAACTTTCACACCCCTCCGAGAAACTACGTGTCCTAAATATTTCACCTCTGCTCGAAATAGATGGCATTTCTTGGGACTTAGCTTCAAATTGGCCCCACGTAGTCTCTGGAAGACCTCGGATAGGTGGTGCAGGTGATCTTGGAATGTTTTTCCTACAACTATCACGTCATCTAAATACACCAGGCAAGTCTTCCAGGAGAGTCCTCTTAATATAGTTTCCATTAAACGCTCAAATGTGGCCGGAGCGTTGCATAATCCAAAAGGCATAACCTTAAATTGCCACAGGCCCGTTCCAATACTGAAGGCAGTTTTCTCTTTGTCTTTTGGATCCAAACCAACTTGCCAATACCCACTCTTCAAATCCAAGGTAGAGAACCAACGAGATCCCGAGAGTGTATCCAGTGTGTCATCAATTCTTGGTAAGGGATAGCTATCCTTTTTCGTAACTTGGTTGAGCTGTCTATAGTCTACACAGAACCTGGTGGACCCATCCTTCTTCTTCACCAGCACTACAGGCGATGTCCAGGGACTATTGGATGGTTCAATGACACCTTCTCTCGCCATGTCTTCAATGATCCGTTCGGCTTCTTCTCTCTTTGCCAGCGGGAGACGTCTGGGGTGTTGCCTGACGGGTTGTGCATCACCTGTATTGATTTTATGCTGCACAACATCGGTCTTTCCTGTTCTTTCGGTAGTGGCAAAGACGTCAGAGAAGGACTGGATCAATTTTCTGACTTCGGCCAATTGACACTGGTTAAGGTCTTGACATTTTGAAGTGAGAAGGGCGACCAGCTCTTCGGTATTCTTCTGTGTCTGCGGAACTTCTGCAGTACCCATCCCACCAGAAATATGGTACACTGGTACCCCATGTCCAACCAAGGTGTTCTTCTTCAAGGTGACTGGAAACATGTTCACATTTAGTAATCGGATGGGAATGCTGTCTCTCAACCTTACCAATGTCTTCCCAAGTAATAGTCCTTTGGCTAGTATCCCATCGTCTGAAGGTTCGATCATTCTAACGCAGCCATTTCTTGTAATATTCTCACATTCACCAGTCACTATGCCTTCAGTCCGTCCTGGCAACGTGATGTCCTCGGTCAGTCGGATCTTATATGTCCTGTCATCCACATCATTGAACGGAATCTCTTCCATACCCAGCCGAAGAACATCTTTCTTCATATCCAGTTGGCATCCAAGTTTCTTCACCAGGTCCAATCCCAGGATAACTTCTTCTGTAATTTCGGCTACAAGAACTTCATGCTTGACTACCTTGCTACCCAATTCAATGGTGGAGATGACTGATCCATAAGTCGGTATTTCTTGTCCAGACGCAGTTCGGAGTTTGATCATAGCTGGACGACTCTTCAATCCTTCGGCTATTTCCGGACGCACAATGGTTCTAGTCGATCCTGTGTCCACTAGTATTTTCACGCTTCGATCGTTTATCTTTCCAGGAACAAATATGCTTGTTAAATCTGTGGACATGATTCCTCGAATTATCACTTCGGGGGCATTTTCAGCCTGGGTCGATTTATGCCCCATATCACCGACCCTTTTTAGTTTCCCTGCTGTGGCTCTTTTTCAATCCTTGGGCAATTTCGCTTGAAATGCCCACTTTTGTTGCAATACCAGCACACAACATCCTTTTTCTTGGCATTCAATAACCTGCTAACTTCTTCTCGGATGATTTCCTCAACCGGTCGGTCTGCTTCTTGGACTTGTCTCACACGAACGTGCCCTCTATGCGTCGCCTGTTTCGCTGCTTCGAATTCTAAAGCATGAGCTAAAGCATCATCGATGGTTTTAGGCCGGGCAAGTCTCAAGGCTTGTTGAACTTCGCTGTCCTTGATCCCGTCGACGAACGTCTGGATTGATAGCTGTTCAATGAAGCTGTCTGGAGCAGATGGATAAGCCAGCCTCACTAATCTGGCAACATCGGCCTCGAATTCCTGGAGATTTTCTCCTGCTTTCTGCACCCGGTTCTTTATTTGAGCATGGTAAACTTGCTGTAGGTGAGCATCGCCATATCTCATCTGAAGTTTGGATGTTAAAACTTCATAACAGGCCTGTTGACTTTCCGGTATTGTCTGCAGAATGTTAAGTGCATCTCCTCGTAGAGCTATTATTAATGCTGTGGCTTTTTCGTTGTCGCTCCAACTGTTTGCCAACGCAGCAGCTTCAAATTGTTTTTGATATGTCGACCAAGGAACTTTTCCGTCAAATGTTGGTGGCTTGATCTTCATTTTACCACTTTCTGTGTTGTTTTCCGATTTCACGAAGCTATAGGATGGTGAAGCTTGGGTTTCTTTTCTATTCGAAGTTCTTTTAAGGGACTCTATGAACTTGGCATGCTGTTCAATTATTCCTGATAATACTTCGAATTTTCCATTAACCTCATCAACTACTTCTTCAATTTTTCCGTCAACCTTATCAATTTTCCCATTGACTTCTTCAAGTTTTTCATCAACTTCATCTATTATTACTTCCTTGATAGCTTCCATTTTCTCATCCAATGTACTAGCGATTTGACTCACCAATTCATTACAATTGTTCATTTTTTCCTCCACCTTATTTTCCATTTTATCCATTTTTTCCTCCACCTTATTTTCCATTTTATCCATTTTCAAGCTCATTTGTTCAAAGGCTTGCTTGAAAAATTCCATACTCGCCTGGTCCATTTTCTGTTTTTGCGATCTGGTTATCGGCATTCAAATCCATCCCACTTCTGACACCAATGTAACGTTTTCTTCGTTAGTAAAACGTCCGAGTTCAATAAACTATTTATTTACACCACTTATAACACTAATAATTAATAACTAATGAACTTATTCTAACAAAAGTCTGTACAATTTATCTCTACTGATTTATTTGGCACTATGTATTTATTTTCACTGGTCGCTCGTGTCTAACTGAATGAATCTCTCATCGTCGATGGGCCCCTTATATGCATAACGCCGATTGTTTCTCGCTAAGTCCGGACCCGTCTAGAAACTTCGCGAAACATTCTCGACCGCTATGACGCCACGCGTTTCCAGAAACTTCTCGATCGAGCCGTAGCGCACAGGGCCGTACTTGTCACAATATTGTTGGAAATTCTCTACAGACCTAAAATATTTTTGGAGCCTGAGCACTTCCGGTTATACCAGGAGTGGAAATAAATTTGTTCAAAAAATATTTTTTTCAATATTTTCATTTCTGTTATGATTGAGTATTCAATGCTGAATACATTTCTGTTGAAACCATTGTATTCATTCGAATAGTTTTCGAAATATCGAAAAAAAACCTAAAAAAATGTCAAATATTCATAGTCAGTGTTATGTCCATTATTCCTATTCTGAACATCCCGAGTGTAAACCGTTCTCACAACGTCAAAGTAGAAGAATGTTGAAAGGTCAAACATCTTTTGAATTTCATAAATATCATCACAGGGTGTTTCAAATTTCGTGTCGAAAACTCTGATCGAAAATTATCCATAACTTCTGTTTTTCAAATTAGAACCCTATTTTTTTATGATTGCGTTGGATTCTGCGAAGAAAAATAATGATAGCACTCTCAGATGCTTTTTTTCCTAAAATCAGTAATTTCCGAGTTATTTGAGCTTTTCTGGATTTATGTTGTACGTAGAGTCAAATTCATCGAATCTGAAGTGATTCGATGAATATTCCTATAAAACCATAGTTACAACTAATAATTAGACCTGTCACCTCTGAATTATTAATGGGATCATTTATCTTCTATGGTCACAGAATATTCTCATGCCAACATATTCGATGACTATTCTTATGAAACCATAGTAACCATTGAAGTAAAATCGAGAAGTAAGGTTAATGCCTAAAATTAGAGCTGTCACTTGTGAATTATCAATGGGATAATTTATCTTCTATGGTCACAGAATATTCTCATACGAAGGATAAGATGAATTTGACTCTACGTACAACATGAATCCAGAAAAGCTCAAATATCTCGGGGATTACTCAATTTAGGAGCAAGAACATCTGAGAGTGCTATCACTATTTTTCTTCGCAGAATCCAACGCAGTCATAAAAAAATAGGGTTCTAATTTGAAAAACAGAAGTTATGGACAATTTTCGATCACAGTTTTCGACACAAAATTTGAAACACCCTGTGATGATATTTATGAAATTCAAAAGATGCATGACCTTTCTACATTCTTCTACTTTGACGTTGTGAGAACAGTTTACAGTCAGGATGTTCAGAATAGGAATAATGGACATAACACTGACTATGAATATTTGACATTTTTTTAGGTTTTTTTTCGATATTTCGAAAACTATTCGAATGAATACAATGGTTTCAACAGAAATGTATTCAGCATTGAATACCTACTCAATCATAACAGAAATGAAAATATTGAAAAAAATATTTTTTGAACAAATTTATTTCCACTCCTGGTATAACCGGAAGTGCTCAAGCTCCAAAAATATTTTCGGTCCGTAGAGAATTCCGAACAATATCATAATCCCAATTTTCAGATTTCAAATATGTCAGGTTCTCCAGAAACGTCTAATAGGCACTCGACCGTGGGACACCCTGTATATATATGAATTAAGTATTTATGTCTATAAGAATCGGTATAATTATAGACGAGTCTCTGATGTTCATGGTTATTCAACTAGAAACGTGGAGAACTTTTATGTGAACTTTGCCAGGTTAGATGTAAGTGTTTCTGCTCCGGATCACATAGGCTTGAGAATATTCAATAAACTTCCTACTCAGATCAGGTCTTGTGGTACTTTTAATTCGTTTAAATCTAGTTTGAGATCCTTTTTGATCCGTCAATGTTTTTATACACTTGAAGATTTTTTTAAATGATTTTGTAATTCATCGTTATAAGTTTATTCATGTTAATAATGTCCAATTTTTTTTGTATTCTATATTTTAACTGTGACAATTCCTACACATTTTCATGTCATTTTCAGGAAAAAAAGCTTTTTGATTTTGATTTTGATTTGATACACTCCTCCTGCAGGTAATCCTAAGGATGATGAAAAATCCTGAAAAACAAAAGAAACACAAAAACCCATCACTATTTCGCTATTCACAGATTAATCTCACTCCCGGTCTACCGACCAGACGCAATCTAAATAATGCTGAGTAATTTCAAAAACCTTTCACTTTCGACTCAACACTTTTCTGTCTCCGTTTGAGACCGTACTTCCAAATGAACCATGAGCCATACAGGCAACCATACCAAAAATACTTATGCTTTGAATTGATTGAAATGAGAACTTTTTAGTGAATTTTGAGTATCTTTATGAGCGCGCTCACTAACTGCGCTATCACCCCCAAACAGATGACAATTAACAATCTTCTTGTGTAGGTATAATACGAACCTATTTTCATATAGGTAGGTACTCCACAGTAAAAAATATTCGTCTAGAGCGAGTTCTAACTAGGTATATTGAGAAGTTTAAATCTATCATAGTCACTTCCGGTTATTACTGTTTGAAAAGTAATCATAATGAAGTATTTCAGACTGAAAATTGTGGACGACTAGGTATTAACTTCATGGAATAATGTCTCTGTGACGAAACTGTAGAATTATCGAGTGTTCGCAAAAGCTGTTGTGATTTATTCGTGAATCACCCTGTAACAGTAAATATTTTAGCTGAACCTTCCCATGCTTATCTTATGTGTACTCATATTGAACTCATGGGCGCAACATAAAATCAATCCGGCTTTCAATTCTTCTTCTTCTTCTTCTAGTTCCATCTTCTATCGAAGGTTGGAAACCATCATAGCAATACGGATTTTGTTAACCGCCGCTCTAAATAGTTCTGAGCTGCTGCATCCGAACCATTCTCTCAGGTTCTTGAGCCAGGATATTCTGCGTCTACCCACATTTCTCCTTCCTCTTATTCTGCCCTGCATAATCAGCTGCAGCAATCTGTATCTTTGCCCTCTCATGACAAGTCCCAAGTACTCTAATTTTCTTCCTTTGATAGTCAACAGCATTCTTGGTTCACTTCCAATTCTTCTGGTTACTTCCACGTTTGGCACTATTTCCACCCATGATATTCGTAGGGTTCTTCTGTAGCACCAGAATTCAAAGGCAGCCAGTCTATTTAAATGAGTCTATTTCAAGGTCCACGCCTCCATCCCATACAGAAGCGTAGAGAACACATAACACTGAAGCATCCTTAGACGTAGCGTCAACTTTATTATCCCGCCAACACAAGAACTTCTTGAGTTTGATAAAAATGGTACGGGTTTTCTCGATTCGCGTTTTTATTTCTTTAGTTTGGTCTATATCCGATGTTATCCATGTTCCCAAACACCTGTAGTTGTTAACTCTATTATCTCGTTTTCAATGACCAGGTGGGTGCCTGCAATTGTCGATTTAGTGATGACCATACTTTTAGTTTTCTTTGAATCGATCTTGAGGCCATAGTCATTGCAATATGCATTGAGACGTTCCATCACGTTCTGTAAATCGCTTTCATTATCCGTCATTATCACTGTGTCGTCTGCAAAACGCAAGTTATTCAGAATTTCTCCATTCATAGATATGCCTACTGAATCGAATAGCGCTTCTTTGAATATTTCTTTACTGTAGATGTTGAAAAGTACCTAACGGGGATAGCACACAACCTTGTCAGACTCCTCTCTGAATTTCAACCTCTCCGGTGCTCTAGTCTTCAACTCTCACTTTGGCAGTTTGATTCCATCATAAGTGAGAAATAATTTTTATATTCCGACTGTCAACATTTTTCCGTTTCAATATTTCTATAAGTTTTCCATGTTGGACTTTGTCAAAGGCCTTCTCAAAGCCCACAAAACACAAGTAAATGTTTTCTGAATCCGAATTGTGTGTCACCTATTTCGCATTCAAGAGATTTAACAATTCTGCCGTGTATGATTTTTAGAAATGTTTTAAGTGTGTGACTCATTAAAGCTATTGTTCTATGTTCCGAACAGATTGTTGCATTAGACTTCTTAAGCTGCGTACAGATGTGCGAGCCGAACCTATCGCGAACCGCTCGCGAAGTGTTCGTGTCATGTTCGTTAATTTCACGTACACACTTGCGATCCGCTCGCGAACCAATACCAACGACGGCTTACGAATTTACACTGGGCTCGCGTTGTGTTCGTGAAAAGCTGCGTATACATGTGCGAGCCGAACCTATCGCGAACCGTTCGCGAAATGTTCGTGTCATGCTCGTTAATTTCACGTACACACTTGCGATCCGCTCGCGAACCAATACCGACGGATTAACGAACTTACACTAGGCTCGCGTTGGGTTCGTGAAAGGATCCGACTATCGATGGATCGCTCGCGAACCAATAGCGACAATTATTTGGACGGCATGTCGAACCTCTATAGAGCCGCTCGCAAACCGTTCGCGCCGATCCATCGATAGTCGGATCCTCTCACGAACACAACGCGAGCCCAGTGTTACTTCGTTAATCCGTCGGTATTGGTTCGCGAGCGGATCGCAAGATTGTACGTGAAATTAACGAACATGACACGAACACTTCGCGAACGGTTCGCGATAGGTTCGGCTCGCACATGTATACGCAGCTTTTCACGAACACAACGCGAGCCCAGTGTAAATTCGTAAGCCGTCGTTGGTATTGGTTCGCGAGCGGATCGCAAGTGTGTACGTGAAATTAACGAACACGACACGAACACTTCGCGAGCGGTTCGCGATAGGTTCGGCTCGCACATCTGTACGCAGCTTTAGGAATCGTCACAAAGGTTGATTGCAGCCATTGTTTGGGAATTATGCCAGTTTCATATATTAGATTGAAAATTGGGAAAATAAAATTGATGAAATCATTTTTATTCTCCACTTTAACGCCCTGTATCTCGAAAACTGGTCATAGTATCGGATTCAGAATTCATATCTGTGGAGATGTTGTAGAAATCAATATATAGTGAGAAAATATTTGACCGAGGAAATTTTCGAATACAGGGTGTTCACGTTTTTCGAACTTTTCCCAAAATAGAATACCTACCTATTGATAAACCACCATGAATATTTTGGAGATTAGAGACAAACATATGTTTGTAGTATTTATTTTCCCAAAAATCAATTCAAAAATACAGGGTTTCGAATTAATCCTAAAAAAATTATTATGTCTAGTGGTTCTCTCTGTGAAACACCCTGAATAAAAAAGATGCACTGTGCAATCTTTTGTCGTCATAATACTTAATCGAACAGAACATTTCAAAAATATGCCTTCCTGACGTCACAGTAGAAAAAGTGAATTTTGGCAAGAAACTACCGTCATATATTCGTGAATCACCCTGTAAATATAATTATTTTTGATTATACGTATTCACTAATTTCATTACTAGAACATGTGGTAAACGTGTGTATGCAACAGAAATCCAATCTAACTCTTAACAATTAAAAAATAAATCCGAAAATCTGGTCAATTTTCAACTATAACACCCCGTATTCAGAAAACTAGCCATAGGATTGGGTTGGACTCATTGACACTTTTGGTCACTGAGTCGGGTACAACAACATAACAAACTTTCAGAAAATTTGACCGGTCGCCACTTTACCTATGAAAAGTCCTTTGGAAGAAGCGTTGATTGGGAAATATCTTGAACACTTCACCAAATCTCAGTTCAATTGAAATATCGGTACCGAAGGTGTGAACTGTAAGAAACATTGTACAAGTAGAAAACTCACCGGTAGACTGAACATTTTCGTTATTTTTTGCATTATAACATGAGACCCATATCTTCCAAAATTACTTCTTGATTCGCCCCACAAAACTTGTGGATTGGAAAATTATTCGCATCAGAATTTTTTGGCACTAAATACATTATCGTACTAGCAATCCTGATAGACCGATAATGACTGGATTATTGTTGATGGATTATTACTCAATAGCTCACGACGCAGGGAGTCTGAAGAGAAGGCTGGATCTTAGAATATTAGGTTGGGAGGTAATTTAGAGTCCTTTGTTTCCAGGAAATTCGCTCCATCAATCATGCATGGGACAAATGGGGGATTGATGGCTGAATCTGGCGGATTTTTCGTGTCTTGCACAAATCTCGATTTTTCTCTTGGGAATAAAGTTGAATAGAAGCTCAAGTTCATAGAATTTGCCGACAATTCGAATTGAGTTTTGTGAGCGAAACGTTAGGTGAAATTCCTATTAGCTAGAAAACCTGGAAGGCTCTAAATTTGTAACACATAAATATTATTTGAACAAGATATTCACTATACAGGGTGTCCCAAGTTTGAGTGCCTATCAGACGTTTCTCGAGAACTTGACATACTCGAAAGGTGAATTGGGATTATTATATTGTTCGAAATTTTCTACTGAGCTAAAATATTTCAGGAGCCGGAACACTTCCGGTTATATGAAAATAAAGGACCCCGCACTTTTCTTATGGCAAATGGTGTTCCGTCAAATAATTTAATTTTTTGGTATGATGTAGTACTCGCCCTACGGATCGAAAGTGTCCATGGCACCAACTCAATCCAATGACTAGTTTTTCAGATACAGGGCGTTGAAGTTGAGAATTACCAACTTTTACTACGCCCGTATCTCGGAACAGAATCGAATAAACTTCAATTTTTCCCAAGAAACATTTCATTCCATCCCCAAAGAGCAACTATATGGAGGAATATGATCGAAAATTATTACGAATACAGGGTTATCCATAATTGAATGCATGCCCGATTTTGAAAGTACAAAATATGTCAGTTCCAGAGCGAGAACGTTCGCAAAATGAACTATTTCACTAGATATGTTGTTGTTACATCAAAAAAACCTGAAATACCCAGAATTCATACTGGGTGATCCATTATTATAGAAACTATTCACAAAGGATAAGTGGACACCCTGTATTTTTGGGTTGATCAAGGGTGTTTGTTTGATTTTTCCAGAACATATCATCATGGACTTCGAAGAATACAGGGTGATTCCGTCATAAAATGAACTGTGAACCTCACGAAAATACCCAAAAACCACCTTTTTTTTAATCACCCTCTATTTCAAGATTAAATCCGATGAGGTGGGAGTTTTCTATCACCACTGTACTTGATATGAAAACATCAATACGGCTGAGAGTTTTTATCCTCCTCCTATGACCAGATTTTCTGCTGGAATACGAATAGAATCACATAAATAAATAATTTTCATATTACATAAGAAAAATCTGGTCATAGGAAGTGGATAAAAACTCTCAGCATAAACATAAACAACCCCCCAAATCTCCAAACCTGGGGGCTAACAAACTATGGGGTTTTCAGTATTTCATTCTTTCGGCATTCAAAAACAACTTATTCGAGTCTGATCGTGGAACACTCTCAGTTTTCCGAGATATGAATTTTTTTCATCATTCTGCATAAACAACCCCCCAAATCTCCAAACGTGGGGGCTAACAAACTATGGGGTTTTTACTTTTTTATTCTTTCGGCATTCAAGAACAACATATTCGAATCTGATCGTGGAACACTCTCAGTTTTCCGAGATATGAATTTTTTTCATCATTTTGCAAAAACAACCCCCCAAATCTCCAAACCTGGGGGCTAACAAACTATGGGGTTTTCAGTATTCAATTGTTTCGGCATTCAAGAACCACATATTCGAATCTGATCGTGGAACACTCTCAGTTTTCCGAGATATGAATTTTTTTCATCATTTTGCAAAAACAACCCCCCAAATCTCCAAACGTGGGGGCCAACAAACTATGGGGTTTTTACTTTTTTATTCTTTCGACATTCAAGAACGACATATTCGAATCTGATCGTGGAACACTCTCAGTTTTCCGAGATATGAATTTTTTTCATCATTTTGCATAAACAACCCCCCAAATCTCCAAACCTGGGGGCTAACAAACTATGGGGTTTTCAGTATTCAATTGTTTCGGCATTCAAGAACCACATATTCGAATCTGATCGTGGAACACTCTCAGTTTTCCGAGATATGAATTTTTTTCATCATTTTGCATAAACAACCCCCCAAATCTCCAAACGTGGGGGCCAACAAACTATGGGGTTTTTACTTTTTTATTCTTTCGACATTCAAGAACGACATATTCGAATCTGATCGTGGAACACTCTCAGTTTTCCGAGATATGAATTTTTTTCATCATTTTGCATAAACAACCCCCCAAATCTCCAAACCTGGGCGCTAACAAACTATGGGGTTTTCAGTATTCAATTGTTTCGGCATTCAAGAACCACATATTCGAATCTGATCGTGGAACACTCTCAGTTTTCCGAGATATGAATTTTTTTCATCATTTTGCAAAAACAACCCCCCAAATCTCCAAACGTGGGGGCCAACAAACTATGGGGTTTTTACTTTTTTATTCTTTCGACATTCAAGAACGACATATTCGAATCTGATCGTGGAACACTCTCAGTTTTCCGAGATATGAATTTTTTTCATCATTTTGCATAAACAACCCCCCAAATCTCCAAACCTGGGCGCTAACAAACTATGGGGTTTTCAGTATTTAATTGTTTCGGCATTCAAGAACCACATATTCGAATCTGATCGTGGAACACTCTCGGTTTTCCGAGATATGAATTTTTTTCATCATTCTGCATAAACAACCCCCCAAATCTCCAAACCTGGGGGCTAACAAACTATGGGGTTTTCAGTATTTCATTCTTTCGGCATTCAAAAACAACATATTCGAGTCTGATCGTGAAACACTCTCAGTTTTCCGAGATATGAAATGTTTTCATCATTCTGCATAAACAACCCCCCAAATCTGCAAACGTGGGGGCTAACAAACTATGGGGTTTTTACTTTTTTATTCTTTCGACATTCAAGAACGACATATTCGAATCTGATCGTGGAACACTCTCAGTTTTCCGAGACATGAATTTGTTTCATCATTTTGCATAAACAACCCCCCAAATCTCCAAACGTGGGGGCTAACGAACTATGGGGTTTTCAGTATTTCATTCTTTCGGCATTCAAGAACAACATATTCGAATCTGATCGTGGAACACTCTCAGTTTTCCGAGATATGAATTTTTTTCATCATTTTGCATAAACAACCCCCCAAATCTCCAAACCTGGGGGCTAACAAACTATGGGGTTTTCAGTATTCAATTGTTTCGGCATTCAAGAACCACATATTCGAATCTGATCGTGGAACACTCTCAGTTTTCCGAGATATGAATTTTTTTCATCATTTTGCATAAACAACCCCCCAAATCTCCAAACGTGGGGGCTATCAAACTATGGGGTTTTCAGTATTTCATTCTTTCGGCATTCAAGAACCACATATTCGAATCTGATCGTGGAACACTCTCAGTTTTCCGAGATATGAATTTTTTTCATCATTTTGCATAAACAACCCCCCAAATCTCCAAACCTGGGGGCTAACAAACTATGGAGTTTTCAGTATTTAATTGTTTCGGCATTCAAAAACCACATATTCGAATCTGATCGTGGAACACTCTCAGTTTTCCGAGATATGAATTTTTTTCATCATTTTGCAAAAACAACCCCCCAAATCTCCAAACTTGGGGGCTAACAAACTATGGGGTTTTCAGTATTCAATTGTTTCGGCATTCAAGAACCACATATTCGAATCTGATCGTGGAACACTCTCAGTTTTCCGAGATATGAATTTTTTTCATCATTTTGCATAAACAACCCCCCAAATCTCCAAACGTGGGGGCTAACAAACTATGGGGTTTTTACTTTTTTATTCTTTCGACATTCAAGAACGACATATTCGAATCTGATCGTGGAACACTCTCAGTTTTCCGAGACATGAATTTTTTTCATCATTTTGCATAAACAACCCCCCAAATCTCCAAACGTGGGGGCTAACAAACTATGGGGTTTTTACTTTTTTATTCTTTCGGCATTCAAGATCGACATATTCGAATCTGATCGTGGAACACTCTCAGTTTTCCGAGACATGAATCTGTTTCATCATTTTGCATAAACAACCCCCCAAATCTCCAAACGTGGGGGCTAACAAACTATGGGGTTTTCAGTATTTCATTCTTTCGGCATTCAAGAACAACATATTCGAATCTGATCGTGGAACACTCTCAGTTTTCCGAGATATGAATTTTTTTCATCATTTTGCATAAACAACCCCCCAAATCTCCAAACGTGGGGGCTAACAAACTATGGGGTTTTCAGTATTTCATTCTTTCGGCATTCAAGAACCTCATGTTCGAATCTGATCGTGGAACACTCTCAGTTTTCCGAGATATGAATTTTTTTCATCATTTTGCATAAACAACCCCCCAAATCTCCAAACGTGGGGGCTAACAAACTATGGGGTTTTTACTTTTTTATTCTTTCGGCATTCAAGATCGACATATTCGAATCTGATCGTGGAACACTCTCAGTTTTCCGAGACATGAATTTGTTTCATCATTTTGCATAAACAACCCCCCAAATCTCCAAACGTGGGGGCTAACAACCTATGGGGTTTTCAGTATTTCATTCTTTCGGCATTCAAGAACAACATATTCGAATCTGATCGTGGAACACTCTCAGTTTTCCGAGATATTAATTTTTTTCATCATTTTGCATAAACAACCCCCCAAATCTCCAAACCTGGGGGCTAACAAACTATGGGGTTTTCAGTATTCAATTGTTTCGGCATTCAAGAACCACATATTCGAATCTGATCGTGGAACACTCTCAGTTTTCCGAGATATGAATTTTTTTCATCATTTTGCATAAACAACCCCCCAAATCTCCAAACCTGGGGCCTAACAAACTATGGGGTTTTCAGTATTCAATTGTTTCGGCATTCAAGAACCACATATTCGAATCTGATCGTGGAACACTCTCAGTTTTCCGAGATATGAATTTTTTTCATCATTTTGCATAAACAACCCCCCAAATCTCCAAACGTGGGGGCTAACAAACTATGAGGTTTTCAGTATTTCATTCTTTCGGCATTCAAGAACCTCATATTCGAATCTGATCGTGGAACACTCTCAGTTTTCCGAGATATGAATTTTTTTCATCATTTTGCATAAACAACCCCCCAAATCTCCAAACCTGGGGGCTAACAAACTATGGGGTTTTCAGTATTCAATTGTTTCGGCATTCAAGAACCACATATTCTAATCTGATCGTGGAACACTCTCGGTTTTCCGAGATATGAATTTTTTTCATCATTCTGCATAAACAACCCCTCAAATCTCCAAAACTGGGGGCTAACAAACTATGGGGTTTTCAGTATTTAATTGTTTCGGCATTCAAGAACCACATATTCGAATCTGATCGTGGAACACTCTCAGTTTTCCGAGATATGAATTTTTTTCATCATTTTGCATAAACAACCCCCCAAATCTCCAAACGTGGGGGCTAACAAACTATGGGGTTTTCAGTATTTCATTCTTTCGGCATTCAAGAACCACATATTCGAATCAGATCGTGGAACACTCTCGGTTTTCCGAGATATGAATTTTTTTCATCATTTTGCATAAACAACCCCCCAAATCTCCAAACCTGGGGGCTAACAAACTATGGAGTTTTCAGTATTTAATTGTTTCGGCATTCAAGAACCACATATTCGAATCTGATCGTGGAACACTCTCAGTTTTCCGAGATATGAATTTTTTTCATCATTTTGCATAAACAACCCCCCAAATCTCCAAACGTGGGGGCTAACAAACTATGGGGTTTTCAGTATTTCATTCTTTCGGCATTCAAGAACCACATATTCGAATCAGATCGTGGAACACTCTCGGTTTTCCGAGATATGAATTTTTTTCATCATTTTGCATAAACAACCCCCCAAATCTCCAAACCTGGGGGCTAACAAACTATGGGGTTTTCAGTATTTGATTGTTTCGGCATTCAAGAACCACATATTCGAATCTGATCGTGGAACATTCTCAGTTTTCCGAGATATGAATTTTTTTCATCATTTTGCATAAACAACCCCCCAAATCTCCAAACCTGGGGGCTAACAAACTATGAGGGGTATTGCATTTCTTCTTTCGGCATTGAAGAAACATATATTCGAAGCTCATTGTGGAACACTCCAATTTCGTGGAGTTATGATTTTAGTCAGAAATCAACCCCAAAAACCCCCATAACTCCCTCCCTGAGGCTTAAAAGTCTCCAAATAAAGGGGGATTCAATTTGTCATCGACCCATCAAGCACACTTCGAAATTTGAATGCGATGCGATCTCATTTGAGTGAGTTATGAATTTTGTTTTCATGAGCCATAGTTTGTCTTTGAGTGTATGTGTGGATGTGGCCAACTTCACAACGGTGACGACGCAGAGAAGAAATATGAATTTTATCAATATCGTTTCATCAAAATTTTCAGTGTCTTCGCAATAAATTACTAGAATTGGAAGGGTTTATTGAAAGCATTGAAGGAAGACCAGACATAATATGCTTAAGTGAGCGCTGGATGAAGAAAGAAGAAATGGTTTTAATAATGATTCCAAATTATGAAGTGATGTCATACTTTGCAAGCAAGAACTCCATTCATGGGGGAACATGTTTAGGTAAAGACTCTCTGGAGGATTTTGAAGATGTACCATTGATCACAGAAATGAGTATATTGGGTAGAATAAGTAAACTAATAGTTGTCACAATTTATAGAACATGTTTGGGGGATCTGGGGAGCCTTTATAAACATGTTCGAGGATGTTCTCAATAAAATATACAATCAGTACAGTCAATATAGGGTCGTAATATGTGATGATTTTAATATCAATTCTTTGCATGATTATCACACAAAATAACAATTTCTAGATTTATTGAAAAGTTTCAATTTTGAACAAACAATATTTAGTCCTATTAGAATGACAAAAAAAGTCCTCCCAATTAATTGATAACATATTTATAAATACAACAGACTAAAAAAAATACCAATATAATTTCAACACTTTCAGATCATATGTGTCAGTTTATAACTGTAATAAATATAACAATTGGAAACCTCAAACAAGAAATACACGAAACTAGAAAAAGGTTCTTCGCAAGAAATAAATTGAATGATTTATGTATTAGATTACAAGAATGTTCATTGAGTGGTGTGCTGTCGGAGGCGGATCCGGACAGAGCATACAACATCTTCGGTGACATTATGACAGCACTTATATACTAGATTTGTCCATCAAAAAAATTTAAATTCGAAAATCAACGAGATCTTGGCTCCCAATAGGAATAAGGACGTCATGTAAAAATAAAAGAAAACTGTTTGAGGAGATGATTGCGGGCATGATATCTGAAAGTTACTATAAGAAATATTGTGGTATTCTGAAAAAATTATAAGAATAGCAAAAATCAATTGTCAAAATGACTTCATGAAAACATCAGAAAATAAAGCTAAAGCTACCTGGACTCTCATTAATGGGTTAACCAAAAAATGTAAGAACTCAGAACCTTCCATCTTCCAGTTCTTCCCGAATAAAAACAAGAATGATCTACTGAATGAACTCAATAAACACTTCTTGCATCTTCCTAAACAACAAAGCAATAAAATCAATGCTAGTATTAATGATTTTATAAAACCTTGTGATGCGAGTATATTTTTTGGACCAGTAATAGAACACGATGTATATAACTATATAATGCAAATGAATAATGAGAAGTCAGTGGGCTATGATCAAATCCCAGTGGCATTACTATAAACTTGTGCTCTATCTCTGATTATACCACTAACATATAATTAATCGAACACTAGAAGTAGGGAGATATCCAGAACAACTTAAAGAGGCGTGGATTAAGTCAATTCATAAAAAAGGGGAAACAAACAACATTCTGGTAAAAGCGTTAATGTGGCTTCAGAAGAAATAAATCAACTATTAATGCAATTTACCAAGCTCTTCACTCAGTAATAAAATCATTGAATAAAAATCACATCACCATGGCTTTGTGCTTGGATTCATCTAAAGGCGGACTCCCACTACTCGTATATTTGGCAAGTACGCTATTATTTGCGTACAGCGGCGTAGTAACGCCACCACGGGCCTGTGTTCAAGATATTTTCCGGGCCCCTACCCTCCCTGTTAACGCTAGTCGTCCCAAGCGTTCGGGCCCGTGTTCTTCGAACACGCCGAACACTGGTCACTACGCCACTGTTTGCGTACTTGGCAAGTAGAAGAAGTTTCGAATTTTATTGTATTGGACGAGTGAACTACATGCCAAATATAGGCAAGTAGCAAATATTTGCCAAATACACGAGTAGTGTAGTGGGAGTCCGGCTTAAAGCCTTTGATAATATTGATCATACAATATTGCTGTATAAGATGGAAAAATCTGGCATCCGAGGTATTGCTCTTGAATTATTCAAATCTTACCTTACAAATAGAATTCAAAGAATAGTTGAAGTGTCAAGAAGTGGGAAGAAAGTAATAGATATCAATAGTAATAGTAACAGGGATCAAAGATGGCGGCGGACGAGAGTGACGCGGATAGTGTCTCCGTTGAACACGGGGAAATATTCGAAACCAAGTGCAATCATTGCGGAAAAAAAGTGAAGGAAAATGTAAGATGCAGCAAGTGCTTCAACAATTTCCATAAATCATGCCTGAAACGGGCTGCAAACCAAGTGGGTACTACATGTAAACACGAAATTGCTGAACCCACCGGGGCAATTTTAAATACACACACAATAAAGTCCTAGAAACGGAAATTGGATTGCTCAGGCAAATAATCAAGGTAATCACAGAAAAAAACCAGATCCTAATGGAAAACAATACTCTTTTAAGAGAAAAATTGCAACATTGTGAAAAAAACAACAAACAAGGTGAAAAAAACATATTCCCAAGTAACTAAAACAGAAGATAAGATTACACACATCAACATGACTAACACAACAAGTCAAGAATACAACCGAAAACCACAGAGTGGAATCAAATGTATTGACATAGCGTCAAATTATGTGACACAACATGAATCCACTTCTATGGAAGTAAAAGCTAACCTAGAATCTAACCTAGTAAACAATAATGGAAATAGAAAAGAGCAAATAGCCAATAAAGAAAATAAAATCCCATCAGATAATTACAAAGTAGTCAAATATAAGAAGCCGAAGAAAGCCAACATCGGAACAGGCCTGCCAGAAAATTCATCATTCAAATCATCCAAAAACAACGAGGAAACAAGGAAACTGTGGCGGTTTGTATCTCGAGTCCATAAAATGGTTTCAGAGGAAGATATCATTCGGTATATCTCTAACAAGGGAAATCTAGAAAAGGAAGTAATTACTCTCAAAAAACTATCAATCAAAGACAACTAAAATATAAAATTCTCAAGCTTCATGCTTGGAGTTCCTACCAACATGAAAGACATCATATATGATAACACATTCTGGCCACACGGAATCAGATTCGCATGATTTGATTTCAAAAGAGGACATTATTTTTTAGAAAAAAAGTCCATCAACCAAGTCCAATAAAAAACCACTTTAAAATCTCAATACTTCACCAAAATGTAAGATCTATAGGTAATTCAATTGAACAACTTGAACAATTGACATCTGAGAACAATGATATAGCCATACTATGCCTTTCAGAACACTGGAAGACTGAAGAACAACTTCAATATTATTCTGTAAAGAACTTCAATTTAACAGCTAAATTCCGTAGATATCTAGGTGAACATGGAGGAACAGCAATCTATGTGAGAAAGGATATAGAAGCAAGAGAAAGGAAAGATATAGGTAAAATATCAAGAAAAAAGGAATTTTAATGTGCTGCAGTAGAATTTGAGATGCATTATCGAAAGTGGGTATTCCTGACAATTTACAATGATGGAAATACAGACCTGATGACAGAACAGTTAACACCAATTTTAAACAAACTAACAGAGGAGAATGTACAAATAATCATTGCAGGTGATTTTAACATAAATATGCTAGAAAATACCAAAGCAAAAAGAGACTGGTTACACCATCTAAAATCATATGGTGTCTTTCAAACTATATTTCAACCCACTAGAGTCACTCACTCAACATCAACATGTTTAGATGGAGTATTTGTTAAGACAGAATATCCATTTGATGCAGTGATAGTACAAACACATATATCCGATCATACAGCTCAAAAAATAAGTTTCAACATCAGTAAAACGAACAGCTACATTCACAGAAGAATAATAACCAATGAAAATATCACAAACTTTAGAACAGCCCTATCAAAACAGGACTGGTCACACGTCCATAAATGTGACAACAAAAATGTGGATGAACAATATAATACATTCCAAAAAATATATCTCGATCATTTCAATGAAAACTGTCCTCTGAGAAAAAGATCTTGCAAGAACCCGTATTAGAAGACCCATCAATCAAAAAGACGAAAAACAAACTAGATGCACTCCTTGTTATGAGCAACATAGACCCTAAATATGAACATGAATACAACAGAACAAAGAAATGTTATGATAAACTCCTTCTAGAAAATAAAAAAAATTGTCTGGGAAAACTAATTAAAGATTCTGACAACAAGAACAAAACTGCCTGGGCTATAGTAAATTCCTTACAGAATAAGAGTGAAAAACAAAACATCCCACTAAAAGCCGACACAAAAAAACTAGCAAATGAATTCAATGACTATATCGTAAATGCAGCAACTAAATTAACAGGAAATATTAAACAAGCAAAATCAAAAATAACCCTCCCAAAATCGCCACATACATTTTCAACAAAACCAATTATTGAAGAACATCTGAAGGAACTCGTGAAGAAACTTAAAAACAAGACTTCAAGTGGAATTGATGAGATATCTAATAATCTAACAACTCACTTAAAGAAGGAATCTTTCCCAATAAACTGAAAATAGCAGAAATAATGCCTGAATATAAAACTGGCAATGCTGAAAATCTTGAAAACTACAGACCAATCAGCATCCTCACATCATTCTCCAAGCTATTCGAACTAGCATATTGCGAACAAATTTTGGAATATTTCACACTACATGCTCTCCTTGGCCAAGACCAACATGGTGGTCTGAAAGGAAGATCCACACAGACAGCAATATACCAATTTGTTACACAAATCACAGAGGCCTTTGAGGAAGGCTGTTTGTCAATGGGGTTATTTTTGGACCTCTCCAAGGCATATGACTGTCTTGACTCGGATATTCTGATAGAAACGCTTGAACAATATGGAGTCCAGGACAACGCACAGAAATGGATAAAATCTTTCTTCCACAAGCGCACACAATTGGTAAAAATCCGTATGAAGGGTGAAGATATAAGATCAGAGATGAAAGAACTACTTGTTGGGTAGAATTTCAGTTAACGAACTGAAGTGTGGTTCAATTATTTAAGTTTTATTTTTCGAAATATAATTTTCTGAGTGAAAAAAAGATAGAGCTAGTGGACTGTATAATATATATGAAATTAATTGAAACCCAACACAAATGAAAGGATAAATGCACTCAAAAATAACAGATGAAATATAGTTACCTATATATCAGCAAACAGGATCCTGTCGATGACTCCTATTCCTATATAAAGATTGCTCGAGCTCGACAACCGAATATGGAATGAAGCTGACGTGAAAATCCGTTGCTAAAAATGTCAAATTTTGTACACTTATCCTTGTGGTATTATAAAATAACCACGCCACTGGTAACAGTTTTTTTTTTGTTCGAAATAATTCGCACAAATGAAAGTTTTAAAAGAATGTAATTCGATTGAATCGAAATCACTAAAATTGCGAATCACAGGAAAACTAAACTTCTCCGAATTCACGAAAAGGAAGCAGAAAATTAGGAATTAACAGATGCAGAATTATTCACGATCAAAGTCAATCAGTGAACTGAATTAAATATATGGAAACGAAACAAATATACGACATATGCTGCACTCCACAGCTGACGAATTGTTATTATACATAAAGGATGATCCACATGGGAATTCCTTGGTTTCACACAAAAAAGACTGTGCTAACGGCAATAGTAGATATTTTATTGACATCGTTTCAGTTTGCCCAATAAAACTTCTTCTTATATCAATAAATTATTTTTGGAGTAATTAAATTCAGATACTTCATTGAATATGGCTGTCATTCAATTATAGTCAGAATAATATTGAAATAAGGAAGAACTGCATATTCGTTAAATAAGACTTCTATTTGAATGAATCGATCAGAATAATATTGAAATAAAAAAGAACTATATTTGCTTTGAATACAACCTATATTTGAATGAATTGATTGATTTAATTCAATAGCTGAAAATAGTAACGGAACAATAACTAGATTTATTTCAATGAAGCCTATGATTGATTCAAAAATAGTAAATAAAGCTACGAAGACGACTGCATCAAGACAAGACGCGACAGGATTTTGATTTAGTATTTAGTTGCGTGTGTGTGTTACTGCGAAGAAAGAGTTTGAAAATGGAAGAGTAGTGTTATGATTCCTTTTTTTTTGTGTCTTTGTATTTCGAATGAAAAGGAATTTTGAATCTAACAAATTAAATGAAAATTTAAATTTTGTTTTTCCCGGTCATTCTCTTTCTCAATTGAGGATCCAACTTAAAATCAAAAATTTAGATTCATACAAACTTTATTTCTACTCTCAACTTTCTTATTCTAATTCATAAAACACAACTTATTCTATCTCTAAATAAAAAATCAAACTCACTTATTATCTATTTAAATTGTCCATAAATCTACTTCAATCCTTGTTTCAATTTTATTCAGTCGCACTCATACGTCGATCATTTCTTCTTATATCAATCTTTTCAATTCAGCACTCGTACCTATCGTGTTCTTTCTTGTTGTATCTTCGTTTATTTTCCCCAATTTCTCTTCTTACTTCCTTTATTATTTTTCAAATTATCTTCTTGGCTTTTCTTTCTGTTATTTCTTAATTCAACTTCTTGACTTTTCCCTCTGATGTTTCTTCCCCAATTCAATTTTTCGTCTCCCCGGTTTCGATACTTCCAAAAAACTTCTACATCCTTGATTCCCTAAGCTTATTCGAACTATCCCAGAATCTATTTCTATGTACTAACTTTTAAAACTTCAAAATAAATCTATGTCTAGAGATCTTTCATTTTCAACTTTAATTTGGCCTCAATAAATCTAAATTAACTTTGAATTTTGTGAAACATATTTTGAACCATAACAAATCCCCTAAATTTTGTTTAAATTTGAATAATTTGGAAAATTAGGCAAATTAAAACTAATTTTATCAAATCTCTTGATTCATCGTTCTAATACTAAAAATACTTTCTATATTATATATTCCTTTTTTTTTTTTTTTTTTTTTTTTTTTTTCTTCCTCTTCTTCCATTCCTCCTTTTTCTTTCTTTTCTTCTTATTCTTCCTTTTCTTCTTTTCCTTCCATTCCTTCTTTCTCCTCCCCTTCTTCTTTTTCTTCCTTTTCTTCTTCCCCTTCCTTTTCTTCTTTTTCTTCCCTTCCGTCATTTCCTTCCTTCTCTTCTTTTTCTTCCTTATCTCCATTCTTTTCAGATATTTCGTTGCATTTTCTTCCACTTTTCTATTGAATTCATTCACAATTTCTTGTCTGTTGTTTTCAAACTTCCAGTTCATTTCATTCCACTCATTTCTCATCATCAATATCAGGTAATGTTCGGTATTTGCATTTCTATTTCTATAAATCTTTTTCATTAATATTTTATTTTTCCCCTTTTGTTTCGTTTGAATATATTGATTTTTTTCTTCTTGTTTTTGTTGATTGAGTTGTTCTGTTGCTTCTTCTGCAAAATCTTGTTCTTCTTTCTTCATTTTATCTTCAGCAATAAATATTTTTAATTCTACTTTATTATTTGTTTCATTGATTTTATCTTCATTATCTTCTATTTTCGTTATATTTTCATTCTTCTCATTTTTCTCTGTGTTCCTTAAATCTGCGATAATATTATCATATTTTGTATTCATTTCCTCTAATAATTTTATAATTTTATCCATTTTGCTTTCCCGTACCTGCTCTCTGGTTGTTCCTTCCTCATCAGTTGCTGTTTCTTCATTTCTTGATTCCGTTTTATGGTTGGTCATTGTTTTTTTTTTTTTTTTACGGAATATATAATATATTAATTTCTATACATGCGTAGAATCAAGAAACTTGTTAAAACTTTTCAATACTATTGAATTTTAGATAACCAAAAAGTTTTGTGCCCCACGTTGGGCGCCAATTGTTATGATTCCTTTTTTTTTTTGTGTCTTTGTATTTCGAATGAAAAGGAATTTTGAATCTAACAAATTAAATGAAAATTTAAATTTTGTTTTTCCCGGTCATTCTCTTTCTCAATTGAGGATCCAACTTAAAATCAAAAATTTAGATTCATACAAACTTTATTTCTACTCTCAACTTTCTTATTCTAATTCATAAAACACAACTTATTCTATCTCTAAATAAAAAATCAAACTCACTTATTATCTATTTAAATTGTCCATAAATCTACTTCAATCCTTGTTTCAATTTTATTCAGTCGCACTCATACGTCGATCATTTCTTCTTATATCAATCTTTTCAATTCAGCATTCGTACCTATCGTGTTCTTTCTTGTTGTATCTTCGTTTATTTTCCCCAATTTCTCTTCTTACTTCCTTTATTATTTTTCAAATTATCTTCTTGGCTTTTCTTTCTGTTATTTCTTAATTCAACTTCTTGACTTTTCCCTCTGATGTTTCTTCCCCAATTCAATTTTTCATCTCCCCGGTTTCGATACTTCCAAAAAACTTCTACATCCTTGATTCCCTAAGCTTATTCGAACTATCCCAGAATCTATTTCTATGTACTAACTTTTAAAACTTCAAAATAAATCTATGTCTAGAGATCTTTCATTTTCAACTTTAATTTGGCCTCAATAAATCTAAATTAACTTTGAATTTTGTGAAACATATTTTGAACCATAACAGTAGCTATTGAATAAGTGGGGAATGGAATCTCTAGTTCCACATTTTCAGGGTAAGTAACTTCATATTCATATAAAAATGTCTCAAAGCCTTCCGTTTTATTGTGAATGTGTGCCATAAACGAAAGACAATCTAATAATGGTACTTATTTTACCGATAGTTGTTAGGATGTTAGCTATTTCAACCCCTTAAGTTCACATTTGGTGCACCATCGCTTTCGAAGGAGGGACATCCAATTTCAAGATTAAATTGATCCAAATCTTAGTGGTTGCTTTTGATATACCTGGGCCTGTTTCATAAAACAAGTTATAAGTTAACAGGCAAATATTCTACGAGTTGTAAGTTTTTTGTCCAATATCCGCTCCATAAAATTAACTAACTATGAACTAAGGTGACAATACCGATTAAATTAATTCGTAAAATTGTAATCCAACTAAAAGTGGGAGCAGTAGGTATTTGGTGAAATTCACTTGTTTTCAATGTGCATTACAAGTACCTTTACTTGTAAAATTGTAACTTGTTATTTTTACTGGGTATTGATCATAATTAGTTCATGTCCCACAGTTATCCACTTCTTACAGAGTTTGATGTTAGTAAAAATTTTATCAAGTCTCTAACATTCATTCTATTTTCAAACAAGGTTTTGCTTATGTAGTTTTTTGAGGTTTAGAAAATCGAAAAGAAAAATATCCCTTAAAATCCCTATTTAATATTGTCGCTTATTATCACAGTACCATAACTATGTTCAAATTAGAGGAAATAAGTTATTGTTTTGTTATGAATATGTTACTGTTTACTTATTGTTATTGTGTTCTTGAGATAACATTTATGATTTTGTTGATAAAATAATAAACAAATGTGAAACATTCAAAGTAGTTTTATTTGATACATCTTATCATTCAATCAATAAATTAAAGAGTTAAATTAACAATAATAAACTTTCAATTCAAATATAGTAAAATATTTCTAACGACTGCATCATATTGATTCAATTGATGTAGTTTCTTTTCCCAATATGAAGTTCATTTAAATCGAAATCAAGCATTCATTCTTTTTATAGTAAACTACCTTTCAAGAAATTACATCTTGTTTCAGTTTTAATATATCCTACATTTAAAACAATCCAAATGTATACTTATTCAATAATTCTCAAGGTAATTAACTCCCAATATATCGTACAATATAGATAGAAAAAAAGTTGGGTTTGTTTTAATTGTATTCTTTCATTGAAACTAACTAACGCTTTTCTTGTCTCAATTATAGCATTTCATTGAATACTTTCACTGCTTAGATAAAATCAATGAGACCTATAATTGAATCAAAAATAGGCAGCATTGGCATAGGAAGAACAAGATAAGCATTGAATTAAATATAGTAATCATTCAGGAATAGGAAATACAGTATATCATTGATTCAATGGTTATGCCATTGTTTCTACTAACAGTGTTTTTTGTGTGTTGGAGAAATTAATTTAATTATTCGAATTTTGAAAATTCATAATATTTTATTCTAACCGTTCACTTCAGCGTGAACACTACTACTGGGAATACCTCAAGGCAGTGTAGCTGGAACAATATTTTTTCTCATATATCTAAATGACTTTGGACAAGGAACAAGATGGAAGCACAAAAGGGTGACTAAAACACACTTCATTGATGACACAAATCTCCTGGCAAGAGAATCTTTATGGCCAGACCTGAAAACCCTAGTTGATGACATAATGCAGTACACTAAAGACTGGTTCCAAAACAACAACCTGATACTTAATACAACTAAAACCAAAATGATTTTATTTCAGCCCACTCAGCCAAATCTAGAAAAACCAGCAAAAATCAAGATCGGAAATGAAGAATACAACCTATCAGAGAACACCAAATTTCTTGGCGTCTATATTGATGCAGACATGAAGTGGAATACGCACATTATACAATTAAAAGGGAAAATAGCATTATCAATTTATTTCTTGAGAATAGCAGCATCATATTTAAACTCCCAAACACTAAAAATGGTTTATCATGCCATGATAGAATCAAGAATGCGATATGGACTAGTTTTCTATGGCTCTCGTAATTTATCTTCACTTTTTATACTACAAAAGAAAGCAATCAGAACACTATGCAATTTGAAACACAACCAGACATGTAGAGGAATTTTTCGACAAAAAAAGATTTTAACACTATATGCAATATACATACAAGAATGCTTACTTTTTTTCCACAAGAACCACCACCTTTTTGAAAAATACAAAAATCTGAAGAATAGATACGAAACAAGGACTATCCTAGATGCCGACTTACAACCACACAACATTCTTGTTTTCATAATTTCCCGCTTTTATTCAAGTGTAAACAAACAGAAGAGATCCAAATCCTATTTGAATATTCTCGCCTTACTCCCCCTACTTAGCCACCTAACATGGCGGCCAATTTTGTTGCCAACATTTAGTAATGAGTTCGCATTTCTTAATATTCGTGTTCTGTGTCTCCCTTCGAGATACCTCTGAAAATGAATAACCCCAGTGTCCCCAGTTGGTGGCGAACCAAGGCTAGAATTTTGTTATTCGACTAAAATGTATATTTTACTTCCATTCTACATTTCTACATTCTACATTCATCCTGAACAATTCAGAATATAGTTTATACCTCATGACCTTAAGAAGGTATACACATATGTATATCGGTTAACACGCAATACTATACAAATCCTAAGTTTGTCTACTCACCATTGGAAAGTCTCTTTCACCATTCTGATGATTGAAATGTAAAAAAAAAGTTTTTCCTCCCCGCAAGGCATGGAGATAACCTATCCTAATAAGTGGCGCAGCAGTATGACCGTCACTCAACACATCCAAGGCTGCGTCACGAACACTCAACGGGTTCTGAGTTGGTCGTTCCCAGTCCGTATACTCATTTTTTAACGTAGAAAAAATTTCGTTCAAATGATAGTAATATGAGTTTCGCACAAACGTCCTTAAAATCCGATCGCGTCGACTTTCGTTGAAACCGAATTCGAGATCCTGCGCACTGAGGTCGAGGTAAGACTCCGTGCTGGTTAAAGAGAAGATGAGGTCCCTTTCAGGAAAGTCGGCGAACTCGAATCCCGCTGAGGTGGCGACGGTGCTTGATGAACCTCCACCTGTCGTCATTGGCACATTGGTAGAGGGATTTTGTAGAATCGTACCGTCTACAAACGGCGCGAAACCTGTTTAGAGATATATCGTTAATTAATTCATTGAACCCTAATGAAATTGTTTTATAAATCTTCGATACTTTCTTACTTACTTACATAAACTAAATTTACGAGCATTTCAACCTAGCTCTTTTCGTACTGACGTGAAAAAACAACGAGAGAATCATGATTCCTCTTCGAGATATTTCTCTCACCTGGTAAAAATCTAGGAGATTCGATATTCACACTAAGTAGTTGATCTAAAGATTTCAGTCTCAAACAAGGCGCTAGGTCATCCTCGAGAAGGTCTCCATGACATCCGGTATGCTCCGCCACGGTTCTTTTCACCGAGAGCGGATCCCTCTGAATTGCCCAAGGACTAAGCCCTGATCCGCTAAGAAGAATCACTCGATGAAGGAGCTCTGTAAGAAAAGAATGATTCGTATAACTCTTTCAAGGAAAAATCAATATAGCTATCGATTAGTATTATACTCGAAATATGTATACATTTCTGATATGGTGAAGCGCCAAATATTAAATGATGGTGGCACCGACATCTGTAAACTTGACTCTCTGACCACCGAAAGAACCCTATGGGCTGCTCTACAGGGTCTTTCATATTAACTCAGAAAATATCCATTTTAGGGCAAGGGTGTGATGCATACACTCACATTATTTTTTAACGTAGATTCAATATCTGCCATAAAAAAATGGGTTTCTAATTTGAAAAAATTGATTTTTCACGATTTTGTCATCCCTAACTTCGAAAGCGATTTTTTCACCCCCTGTATTATGAATCGCCAGTAGCGGATTAACCGGTACGCTTAGTACGCTGCAGCGTAGGGCCCCGAGGTTCATAGGGGCCCCGGCGATCGAAAAATATTTTTTTTTTCTAGAATGAAAATTCAGTCTGTAAGCTGTAAGTGTGAAAAAAATTGTCAGACTGTACTATATTCAATAAGAAGCTCAGAGGCCACTTGCGAATTATTACATTTACACGAGACGCAATTGAATAACAAAAGCCTCAGAGCAAAACTGAGATGTTGGAAAAACACACCATCCGAGATTCAGCGTACTGTCCCTAATTATCTTGTCTGCCTGCAATAAATTTCGTCAAGGGTGGCGGCCGAATTCCAAAATTTACAATTACATCGTAATTCAATAAATTTGTCGGCATTTCCTCTAAAATCTAGGAATGTGCTACAGAACGGCCGACCAGATGTTGATTCGTTTAGGGTTGTAAAGTGAAAAATACTTGTGCATTTCACAAGATTCGAAAAGTTTTCTTATCATTACAGTTGCTACTTGCTAGTTGCATATGTAATATTGACGCCATGTCTGACAGACGTTATATGAGCGGCTACCAAAAACGAAAGCTCAAGGAAAGTAAAGCTAAGCATCCAAAATTGACAGAATTTTTTGCTCATTTTCCAAACTTTCATTGATAAAAAATGAATATAGATATATAGAACTGTTATGACAGAAAATAGACTGCAGTTTTTAGGAATACTTTCTATCGAAAGTGATATAACGGAGCAGTCTCGATTATGATTCTGCAATCAAAGAATTTGCTAATATTAAAATAAGAAAGAATCAATTTTTCAAGTAGAATTTTATGTTGTACGTAACTGATTTACAGCTTCACGATACTCTTGTATCTTTTGTGATGATTTTATTTATTCCTTAATCTCGATGCCGCAATAAAAATTTGCAGATAATATGATATTCTCGAGATATTTTGTATTTGAATTTTGGTGATAATTTTCCCTTTTTTTAAGATTTTTATTCATCTTTTATATTTTATTTTGATATACATACCTTGTATTTTATTAATTGACTTTATGTTTTGTTTTTAAAGAGGTGAGTTTTAGTTTTAAAAATCTTTTGAAAAAAATCGAAAATGTTTCAGAGGGGCGCCCAAAAGTTTTGAAGCGTAGGGCCCCTGAAGTCGTAAATCCGCCACTGTGAATCGCGATTTCGATTTTTAAAGTGGATACATCAATCTTACATCTTGAAAAATCCCAAAAATGAAAATTTTCCATCCAAAAACCTCCAAGTTATTCTTGTTTCAGCGGAGCTCTATTTTCGATTTTTTTTTCGAATTTTCCCGCTCAGAGAGAATTTTCCAACCAAAACTGAAAAATGTTACATCAAAATAACTTGAAATTTTCTAAGGAATCTATTTCTGCAATAAAAAAATGGTGTTCTAATTTGAAAAACGGAAGTTGATGTCATTTCCGGAAAAACCGGAGGTGCTCATGCCTTGAAAATATTTTAGATTTCATCAGCATCGTGAAATACTTATAAGTGCTGAATTTCATGAAAATACGTTCAGTAGTTTCCCGTATAAATATGAGAGAGGTTCCTCGTGAAAGACCCTGTAGAGCAGCCCATAGGGTTCTTTCGGTGGTCAGAGAGTCAAGTTTACAGATGTCGGTGCCACCATCATTTAATATTTGGCGCTTCACCATATCAGAAATTTGAAGAGAATTCCACCCAGCCAACATAAACGAGCAGTAACTAGACTAGGCAATAGCTGTAAACTGCGGTCAGATGTCGGCAGCGGCCCAACGATGTCGGTAAATAATTGGAATAATATCAGTTTTACCGGGATGGCTGAGCATAAGCATCTTCATAATGGATGTTCGTACAATAGCGGGAAATATCCCGCTGAAGATTTGCGATAATCGCTTCAATGTTATTTCGGATCAGCATGTGGCAATGCTCTGTAGTGAAAATACAACATGGCCTTTACTGAAGATCAGGTTAATTTGTCATTTGGCACTTCTGCTGATTATCATATTCGTCATTCGGATCAGATAAAAGATCGCGTATCTAATTCGAATTTGATCGTTTAATGCTATTAGTTCTGGTCTTGTTTATTTATTTAGATAAAATACTCAATAGACGTTTCCAGAAATAACTGTGCTGGTGAAAGTTGCGCCCGTCACTTGTGGGCTAAGAATTAATATTATTGGTCGTCAAAATTTCCCTCCTTAAATCGTTGACAATTGATAGATGATATTATTATTTTTCATTACACCGCACTGAAAACCCTATCATGACATGTAGATTTAAAACATCAAAAATGACTCTTTTCCGTGCGGCCGCACCGCCAAAAGTTTAACGGTGCGCTGAGGCATAGATGCATCCCATGATTCCTATGCTGGAGACACAGAGCAACGATTGCGTGACAGTAGATATGTCAGTGTTTTGAATAATTATTGTTTCACAATATCGAAATGCTTTCTGCTGAAAATTTTTCCCGTGTTATTGTTTTCAGAGAGGTGTAATGAAAAATATCGTTCATTACACGTCCAGAAAGGCTTTTTCCATGCTTGCACGAGTTCCCGTGTTCGGCTCCGCCTCACACGGGAACACATCGCGCGCGCACGGAATAAGCTTACTTTCTGGACTAGTAATGAAATATACTATTACGTAGTCGACGTTTTGAATGTGGATGTTATTTATTTAATTGTTTATCGAAAATCAAAATTTTAGTATGCCTCAACAATGTTGTGTTACTAAATGACGGTCACGGTACGATAAAACCAGTAGCTCTGCCAGTAGGATCTCATTTTATTGCTTCCCTTTCTCTCTTCCTTTCCTCTCTCGCACTCAGATTTGCGCATCTTTTAAAGTTGTCCACAAGTGGCGCATGAAATATACCTGTTTCTCTCTCATTCTGGTTCAGTTCACATCTTTCATCTTTGTTCTACGTATTCTGGATAGGTCTATTGATGTGGTGTGTAAAATGATCACAGTGTGAAGAGTAAATGGTGTTGGGTAATTGACAGTATGGAATTCCAAATTGAATATGCATATGGCGTTCGTAGCGTAAACACGTCTCGAAACTGCTCCGCTAAAATTTCGAAAATATAAGTCGATAAGAGTAAATTTTTAACAAATAAATATAGTTCCCTATTAATTCGAATCTCACATTAATATGGGTGGTACAAGACGAAATCCTCAGACTCAAAACACTTCGGATATCTCTGAGAGAATGACGGAAATGGAAGCAAAATTTCAAGAAGGACTGGATAAAATACGTAAGGACTATATTGAACGGAACTCTTTTACCTCAAATCTGAACAATCCTTCAAACTTCGAAGAAAAGCTGAGGAATCTCGAAATCGAAATCAAATCTGATATGAAGATTCTAAGAGATGAATTATCATCACTTCAATCCAAAGTACAAGGGAATAGACGGAACATTGAAAAAATTGTACACAACAACAACAATAAGAAACTATTACTGAGAGGTATTCCTGAGAGGAATGATCCAGTTGATGTGAAGGAAGAGTTATTGAATATTCTTCATGAAAATATGAAATTGAACATCGATAGAACCGAATTAGTAACCTGCTATCGTCTGAAAAAAAACGACAACAAACGAAAGGATAACAATCCGTCACCTCTAGTTGTGGAATTTGTTACACAGTGGCGCCGTGATGAAGTCTTTTATAACAAAAGACTCCTGAAGGGATCGAAATTTTTAATCTTTGAACTCCTGACTAAGGAAACATTCGATCTATTCCTGAAGGTACGGGAGAGTTTCAAGAATAACTCATGGACTGACAGGGGTAAAGTTTTCATTATTCATAATGATAGGAAAGTCAACGTTCTCGACGAAAATCATCTAAGTTTACTAATGAACTAGGAGCGGAGTGGGAGCTGTGTTGTTGAATAGTTCAACTTTAAATCGGGGACTTTTATTTTACTAGAGGGATTAACTATAATTTGCGTCTGTGTTCACCATACTCCTTTCTCAATTCATAATCGTGATCACATTGTTGCGTTCGTATACCTGCCAGTTCTGACAATTTTCGAAGATTTTTGTTCAAACCATCACATTGTTACTGATTGTTAATTATTGAATAATAAACGGGATTTGTTCTGTTCGCATCGATGTCTATTTGTGGTTCAAAGATAGGTCATATAAATATAAGATCTTTAATTCCAGATCTTGAAGACTTTAGGCAGTTCATTAGCTCGAACGAACTCGATTTTGTGGGTGTGTCGGAAACCTGGCTAAATGACGATACTGTATGCGAGGGTGTTAGAGTTGATGGATTTGAGGGTATTTTTCAGAATAAGCATGGAAGGGGTGGGGGCGTGGGTCTGTTCGTGAGGGAGGGCTTTAGGTACTCGCGCATTGAGAATGAGCATACTAACAACATAAATTTTGAACAAATATGGATACGAATTCATCTCAATAAAACAGATATTATAATAGGATGTGTCTATAAACCTCCCCACTACCATCAATCTAATTTTTTAACAGACTTCGATGACATCCTAGCTTCATTATCCCCTCTTTGCGACAAAATGTGCTGTGTTGGAGATTTCAATTTAAATTACTTAAATTTCTCATCAAAAAGTGTTATCGAGTTCAACTGTTTGCTGAATTCTATGGGTCTGTCTCAGGTTTTTACTCGACCTACTCGAGTAACCTCGCAGTCTGAATCCTTAATTGATCTTATCACTCTATCTGATAGCATAGAAGTTGTTTTATGTGATACTTTACCCTCGCAATTTTCGGATCACGAATTTATTTTCTGTGAAATAAAGCTACCATGTCTGAGAAAAAAAGTAGAGTATAGGGAATGCGGGAACTGGCGTGATATTGATGTACATCAGTTTGATCAAGATTTGCGGTCAATTCCCTGGCGGAATATTTATGATATAGATAATGCTGACGGTAAGGTTGACTTCATTAACGAGAATCTCAATACTTTGCTTGATTTACACTCACCAAAAAGAACTATTAGATTGTCCAAACAGAAAAGACAACCTTGGCTAGAAAATGTAAAACACCTAATGAAATTGCGAGATAGAGCATTGAGTAAATATAAAAAACATCGATCTGACGAAAATCGAGCTTATTATAAATCACTGAGGAATTTGACATCTTCAACAATTGAACGTGAAAAAAAATCTTTTCTTCGTGAGAAATTCTCAACTGCCAATAATTTCTGGCAAGATCTGAAATATTACTGTGGACATTTCAAAGATGTTTCTACACAGATACCGGACAACTTAAAAAACCCTGTTGAGATAAACCGTTCATTCATTTCCTCAGTACCACAAACTCTAAATGATTCGGAAGATACTATCAAGTACTACTCGCAAAACACGAAAGAATCGTTGACCTCTTTCCTCAAATTTAGTACGGTATCGGAAATTGATGTGCTTAAAATTATTTCTCAGATAAAGTCTAAAGCCTGTGGCGTAGATGGCATCGGTATATACGTAATACACTTGTGCACTCCATTCATTCTCCCATTCGTCACTCATCTCATTAACTATTGCATTTCTAACTCAGTGTACCCAACTACATGGAAGAAGGCACTCATAATACCCAAACCAAAAATATCCTCGCCTAAAGAGTACAAAGACCTTAGACCTATAAGTATCCTTCCCTGCTTATCAAAAATTTTGGAAAAAGTGATCAATGAACAACTTTTAAACCACATTGAAACCAATAGTATACTTCCTGAAACGCAATCTGGCTTTCGTAGATATCACAACTGCTCTACAACACTCACTGACATCACAGACGACATTCTACGTGCAGAGGATGTCAATCGGTTCACCTTGCTGGTCCTCTTAGATTATACTAGAGCTTTTGACACCCTGAATCGTTCAATATTATTGGCGGCTCTTCATTACATAGGTCTTGATGAAAGTGCAGTTGAATTTTTCAGGAGTTATTTTGAAGGAAGGACTCAGAGGGTCGTAATTGATGGTGTTCTCTCCGAGGAACTGTCTGTCCCAAAAGGCGTTGCGCAAGGATCAATTTTGGGTCCAATTCTGTATGCCGTGTACACCTCTGAACAGGGTTGCTCCTTCAAACACTGCAAAGCCCACTATTACGCCGATGACACGCAGGTATATTTATCTTTTGACAAGGATGAAACTCTCCAAGCATGTAATACCTTAAATTTAGAACTTGAAAAACTTAGAGAATATTCCTTGAGGCATCACCTACATCTTAATCCGGAGAAGTGTAGCGCAGTTCTCTTTGGTCCTAAAAATTATTTAGAGCAAGTTCAGACATTGATAGATGTAAAGATTGGAAACAGAACGCTAAAAATTGAGAGCAGTAAGCGTAATCTTGGAATCATATTGGACAATAAGCTGAGATTTGATGATCATATTTCTAACTGCATACGTCGTGCATACTACAAACTGAGAATGCTGTACTCCAGTCGTCATTACATTCCGGAAAAACAAAAAAAAATATTATGCGATTCCCTTGTACTCTCAACTTTCAATTTCGGCGATATTGTATATGGAAACTGCCTAACTAGCAGGGCTGAGATGAGAATTCAAAAAGTACAAAACTCATGTTTACGCTTCATATATGGTATTCGTAAGTTTGAGAGAATCTCACATAAACTCAGGGAAATAGGTTGGTTGAACATGAAATACAGAAGGAAGTTACATGCGGCCTGTTTTTACCATAACATAGTGTTGAATAAAGTACCTAGCTATCTTCACAGGAAAATAATATATAGAAGTCATGTTCACAACATCAACATCAGAAATAAAGGTCTTATCACACCCCCTATTCACAGAACGACTTTATTCGAGAGAAGCTTTTCATACAACATAGCAAATGCCTACAACTCCCTTCCTTTGAATTTCAAGTCCTTGAACTCAAGAAAATTTAGATCTTGCATCTTTGAACTTTATCTGAGTGAACAGAACAAATGCTAATTTTTTATATCCTACACTGTGGTATTTTATATTATGGTCAGATAGTTGGTAGGTCCCTCATTTGACTACTTTCCCTAAATATGTATTCTTTTATTTCTCCTTAATAGTGAACGCAGAACGCCATTGAAAAAATTAAAAATTTAGAGTAATTAGAATTATTTTTTGTTTCGGGTTGAGTTGAGCAGAATATGCATGTGCATAACTGGACTCCGCCTTTTTTCGCAAGGATAAATTATTGTATGTAAACAATTTTCTTGTGTAATCATTATCGTGAAAATAAAGTCATTATTATTATTATTATTATTAATTCATTCATTTGTTACAATTTTGATACGTTTCGGGTACGAACCCTTCTTCAATCTTAATTTAATTCTTCAATCTAATATTCCTCTTTATCCGTCTTTCTACGTGTCGTCATACATACTATGAATTAGGTATCCAACACCATTCACGAAACCAGTGGTAGATAAGTAAAACTACAGATAATGAATTAAAAGCGAAAAAAAAATTTAAAAAAAACTTTCATTAAAATGCTCTAAAAGAAAGATATTAAAATTTTCATTCACAATTTCCACTACCAACTTATAACCTCATTATACACAATTTATATGATCATAAAAGCTTGTCGCGCGATTAACTCGTGTAAATGAACTATAGTACCTATTCAATTTAGTAAGTTTATTTTTCAAATTTCAGTTTGATTAAATACTCATAGGTACTTGCAAACCTCGCGACAAGCTTTTAGGATCATATAAATTGTGTATAATGAGGTTATAAGTTGGTAGTTAGAATTGTGAAGGAAAATTTTATTACCTTCTTTTTAGAGCATTTCAATGATAGCTTTTTTTTTGCTTTTAATCTATTTCTACTTTTCAGTTATCGTTGGCTTGGTTTCTGAGTTATTCTCGGCAAGCCCTTTCATTTGATACCCATATTGAAGACTTGCATAAAAAAAAACTATTCCGCCATCTTGAATGTTTCGCCATATTGGATTATGAATGACATCAAAATTATTATTTTTCGAGTTACTCTCAACAAGACCTTTCATTTGATACCCATATTCTAGAAGTGCATGAAAAATAACTATTCCGCCATCTTGGATATTCCGCCATATTGGATTCGGAATGACGTCACATTATTTTTCGAGTTACTTCCACCAATTTCTTTCATTTGATACCCATATTCACGGATACTCTAACACGGTCATCGCCCTTTAATCCCCTCCATTCTCGCTAACATGTGATGACGTCAAATTAGCCAACGATTTGAATTTCTGAATGAGATGGATGGCTTTTATCGCTAATAATAGCGTATGAACGATTTTTCTAGTATAATTTCGTTTGTAAGATAAACCTTATTGTCCTAGAAAACGAATTGATATGAAAATATAATTGCCCCAGCTATATTTTTATTAAATTCAACCTTATTTTGCCCCGTTCTCGCCTTATACTACAGTACTACACGGAAAAAAATATAAGATTTTTTGGTCGTAGAAAGGGTGCTCCAATTCCGAAATTGTCAATTTAAATTCATTGATTCAAAAACAAAATATTGGTAAAAGTAGTTTGCATTTATTCAGAAAATTAGGTCCTTGAATGAGCTAGGTTGGTTTGGTACTCTAATCCGATCAAATAAATACCAGACCAGAAATATTTTTTTATGTTGATAGATAGTACATTTTATGTCTCACCACTAAAAAAAAAGTTTTCAAGTTCATATAAAAACTGCTTCAACATGGAAACTTAAAAAAAGGTTTATTCGAATCGAAAACATGACAACTTGGTTATTAAATTCTGATTCGGTAATTTTTTTCTTAAATAAAAACAAATCTGTGAAAATGTTTTATTTAAAATAAGCATGAAACACTACAATTTTTAACATCGACCATAAATATACCATATGTATGAGATATTGTTCGATATGTTAGAGCTATCTGCTATCGTCTTAAGTTTTACTAATTGAAATAGCTGCCTTAGCATCTCAATTTCTTTCTGTTGCTGACTATTTTTTTCTAGCTGCTGTTCGTATTTAATTTTCCAATCAATTTCTCCCATATATGGAAGATTATCTGAAAACCAAAAGATTGGGAATGAGAATATACGAAAAATAATAATCAATTTAGTTAGAACTGAAGGAAACGTGTTGGAGACGTGAAAAAATGTGTACTCACCAAGTTTGAGTCCCAGATTGCGAAAATGAAAACGAGAAGTCTGCAATCCTCTCAGTTTTTCCAAGAAAAAATTCCAAAGTTACGTTTGGAAGGTAAGGTTATACATAGTTCTAGCCAGTTTTCTTGTATTTTCTCAATCAAGACTCACGGTGAATGTTTCATTTCTGAGTACTACTCTAATTAATAAACTGAAATAATATCAAAAAGTACTGTTTTTCACCCACAAAACGAAGAAAACTTCAAAAACCGTACACACTACAATGTAAACACCGTATCTGTTGGCTAATTCTACGTCACAACATGGATGCCAAAAAGTGGTGGGGTGAAAGGGCGCTGACCGTGTTAAAATATCCGTGACCCATATTATAAAAACGCATCTCAAATAACTATTCCGCCATCTTGAGCTGTCCGCCATATTGGACATAGATTGACGTCACAAAGCTTATCGTGTATTGTCATCCAAATTGAACGTTTATACAAAATTTCAGCTTAATCGGTTGAATATATCTGCTTCAATATTGAGTAGCATGATTCCACCCGAACAAACATACATACATTCATACAGCATACATACATACAATGCAAGCTAAATGAAAGCTCTTAAAAAATACTGGATATTCAACCTCATAGACCATAAAATTGTATTTTCAGCGCCTTGGTCTTGAAATTGTATTTAATCGAGACATTTAAATAAGTGCATTTTCAGTTTGGTGTCATAAGTGTTCTGTGCTCCAATACATTGTAGGCAAGGACAATTTCAATACGTACAGGCAAATTCTCTGCAATTTAATAATAAACACAGAATTGGCAATCAATTTAATGTATGTCTTCTACCGTCTCAATTTCCCTTGGTATATTTTTATAACTGTACTATTTTGAGCATTGTGTATACTATGATTGTGCCTATTTTTAGCGGCAGTTAAACAGATGAAAAAAACTTTTTTGAATTAGAACCCCCGAAAACTGTATACACTTTTTTCGATGATGTCTTTCAAGTAAGTGAAAAAATAGTGAAGAATAGGTAGTCTGGAGAGGTCTACTTGCGACACTGATCAGTAGGGCCGACGACGTATCACTATTAGTCCCGCATCTGTTGTGTGTCGGCTGATTTTGAAGTGCCTTCCGATACTCCCGGATAACATGTAAGGTGGCAGTAAAGATTTTTTTCTTGTCGACAAAGCATGATTCACGTCAGAAGTCACCTTCCATACATATCTCATAGAGCTTTGTATCATGAAGATGAAGGAGTCAGAGGCACCTATTTGATTTCAGAGAGTGTTTTCGTCATGAACCAGTCGAAAGGGAAACGAGAAAATTTCCATTTTCTATAACAAAATCAATCTCCCATATTTTATTTTTCAGCTGGTTGCAGTTTGCAGTTAAAGAGATGTAGAAGTCAAGAATACTCTTTTTCCAAACCGAATAATAATATAGAGCAGTAGTCGCCATGTATCACGAAATCGTAAAATATTCCATTTTATTCTCCAATTTATTCAATGTCGAACGCTCTATCGTAGTGTTTTACAGATTTCGAAATAAAACCATACTCCGCTCGAGCAACTTGTATGCTTGAAGAGGAATCATTTCAGTTTTAGTGGCACTCCAACAATCTTGCCTTGGCTTCTAACCAAGAAAGTTCGACTCGACTCTGAATACAACTAATTTTCCGATGTTTTGGATCCGCTACGTTAGCGTTATTATCATGTATCACAGATGCACCGTATACAGTACCAGATAAAAACTGAATGTTTATTATTGCGGCGAATGCTCAGAAAAATGAAATATATTTCGACATAATGGTCCACTAGCAGATAGTGGAGAACTGGCCGAAATGCCGCAGTATTGAAAATAGTTTATTACCATATTATTTTTTGCCTTCACTGTAACATTTAGGTACAAGGGGCTCAGGATTCCCAGCACCCGAAACTATGGGAATCACACACAGTTGGATTTTATGAATATATCCGCTTTTGAGCTCAGATTGAAAATGATATAAGTCGATTTCAAGCGGATAACCTGGTCATCATTGGTAATTACCATCAATAACCAACTTCATTCAAGCGCTTTTGGTCCTTGTTTGTCATAATTATGTGACATCATAAATTAGCCCTTCAACGTCTTCGTTTAGACCGCAGATAACCGTACTTAAGAGCTGGATTCTGGATTCAGATAACTACATTCAAGCGCAAGTTGGTTATTCTTGGTTTGGTGGGCTATAACCAAGGGTAAGACAAGAGATATCCGCAGTTATTACTGGTTTTCTGCTTGAAATCGATTATAATAGCAATTCACGCAATGGATCGGTGAGCCTGATGGAGAAAAGAAGTCAATAAAAATCCTTTCTGACCGCAAAGCAGCATTGAAAGCCTCTACTGCTTACAAATAATATTAAGTTATAGTATAATGATGCACAACTATCCCCTCCTTATTACTCAAGGGTGAGAAAAAACGGAGCTCGATATGGGTTCGAAGGTGAAATACCTCTTATTTTCTTTGTCAGTGGTGGAGCAATGGGCTCTTCTTGAATCCTAGAACCTAAGGTTGAGAATGCCCATATGGCAAGTATTGTACTTGCTGGAGGGGACAAGGGACAATTGAAATGGTGGTAAGAGCTTAGTTTTCGCGAATTCATGAAGTTATCCCAGACTTCGTCTTTGTCACAGCTCGATATGTCGAATATAATTGCGGCTCTCATGCGAACTCTTATGGCGAGGTCCCAGATATCGCTATATGCTGTTACTAAGCGAAATCTCACCACCATAAAAATTGGAAATTTTCATTGCGACCTCTCAAAGATATCATGAATGTAACCAGAATAAGATATTCTCGATACGGGCATCGAGATATCAAAGATGGAATTCTTGACGGAATCTTCAATCTTCATGCAAATATTAGGTATCGATGAAAAGAGTCACCTGAAAAATATATTTTTCATCCATAATCAGGCTCATTATCAATGCAACCACTACGCTCGAAAATCAAACGATAACTGACCAACTGAGTTGAATCGACTTCTCGGCAGTCGGGACGTCCACACTGGAAAATTTCTCTTTACCGGAAACGGGACGAAATCAGTGAATCGGCACAGTCTGGAAGTGCCGCTACAGGTTGGACAAAAATTGCGTTTAATCAATTATAAACTTCCCTATGAGATTTTACTCTGAACATACCTTTTCACTTTTTACGAAATATTGGATGAAAATGTATATCTGATGTAATACAGGGTCTTTCACGAGAAACCTCACCCATATTTATACGGGAAACTACTGAACGTATTTTCATTAAATTCAACACTTATAAGTATTTCACGATGCTGATGAAATCTAAAATATTTTCAAGGCATGAGCACCTCCGGTTTTTCCGGTTTCAAATTAGAACACCATTTTTTTATTGCAGAAATAGATTCCTTAGAAAATTTCAAGTTATTTTGATGTAACATTTTCCAGTTTTGGTTGGAAAATTCTCTCTGAGCGGGAAAATTCGAAAAAAAAAAAATCGAAAATAGAGCTCCGCTGAAACAAGAATAACTTCGAGGTTTTTGGATGGAAAATTTTCAGGTTATTAACTCAGAAAATATTCGTTTTAGGGCAAGGGTGTGATGCATACAATCACATTATTTTTTAACGTAGATTCAATATCTGCCATTTAAGTTTCGTAAATCGTCTGGACAAAAAGTCATCCATATGGTTCACCGACGGATCTAAAACAGAGAGGGGTACTGGCATTGGGGTATATGGACCTAAATTGAGGATCTCTAAAGCCCTGGGAAGCGAGCCCTCTATCTTACAGACCGAGATAATGGCTGTTTATGTATGCGCTCAAGAGTGTCTCAAGATGAACCTCAAGGGAGCGCATGTCTACATCATCACGGACAGTCAGGCCTCACTGAGATCCCTGGAATCAAACTGCCAGGGGTCTCTGTTGACCTGGGAATGCCGTAACACCATAAAGCAACTGGCAAGAGGCAATAAAGTGACTCTATTGTGGGTACCAGGGCACTATGGCGTTGAAGGAAATGAAAAAGCCGACAAACTGGCAAAAATTGCATCAAGGCAAATACCTGTTTGACCTGAGCCGTTCTGTGGGCTTGGAAAAGACCAATACAAGGCAGCGGTCCAGCAATGGGAGCTGAAAAACAGGATAACCTACTGAACAAACGCTCCTGGACTTATTCAGGCCAAGAAATTCGTGACGATATCACCTACCTATACCAGGAAACTCTTAAAGCTGTCACGAGCTGAGCTTCGGGTGATGGTAGGACTGCTGACGGGACACTGTCGGTACAAACACCATTTGTACCGCATGGGAAAGTCAGCAGATGAGATTTGCAGGCTATGTGGATCAGAAGCGGAAACAGCTGAACACATGGTATGCAAGTGTCCAGAGCTGGCTGAACTAAGTAAGAACCATTTATATGGGGAAACCGGTCCTGGATACCCATGAGGTCACGGCCAAGGCTCCTAGGGAGGTTGCCAATTTCATCAACACTATTGACGACCTCCTTGGGTTTCCATGAATGAGTAGGGTAGAGAACAAAAGATTTACACGGTCGCAGTTCTCGGAAGGCTTAACGAGCCAAAACGACCCCAGTTCAAATAATAATAATAATATCTGCCATAAAAAAATGGGGTTCTAATTTGAAAAAATTGATTTTTCACGATTTTGTGATCCCTAACTTTGAAAGCGATTTTTTCACCCCCTGTATCATGAATCGCGATTTCGATTTTTAAAGTGGATACATCAATCTTATACATCTTGAAAAATCCCAAAAATGAAAATTTTCCATCCAAAAACCTCGAAGTTATTCTTGTTTCAGCGGAGCTCTATTTTCGATTTTTTTTTTCGAATTTTCCCGCTCAGAGAGAATTTTCCAACCAAAACTGAAAAATGTTACATCAAAATAACTTGAAATTTTCTAAGGAATCTATTTCTGCAATAAAAAAATGGTGTTCTAATTTGAAAAACGGAAGTTGACGTCATTTCCGGAAAAACGGGAGGTGCTCATGCCTCGAAAATATTTTAGATTTCATCAGCATCGTGAAATACTCATAAGTGCTGAATTTCATGAAAATACGTTCAGTAGTTTCCCGTATAAATATGGGTGAGGTTCCTCGTGAAAGACCCTGTATTTGTCATCAAATGAGATTTGGATTATTACGGAGTATGGGAGAGAAACGTTTGCATTCATATTTTCTTAAATTTCTATAATTCATTTTGATAAGAAATGCACTGCCATTGAGTTGATTATATTTTGCACTTTGCCTTGTCAAAGAATCAGCTCTATCTTCTTAAGATTTCCTCGAGGAACAACTGGAATTTCAACTAGTTTAATTAATTAAGGACAATCTACAGAATTTTCATCATCAGGGCTCGCATAATTCACAGACAAAACAATTCAGGTTAAAAGGTGTACAGCTTCCGTCGCGACGGTCGGTTAAGAACATTCGCTACTAATATTCTTGGATGCCTAAAAAGCAACAATAAAAGCAGGACATTAAACTCACAAAAACAGGCTGTGTTCTGAATAAACTTCTTGTTGTTGTGTTGAAATAATAATACCGTTTCCGAGAATTGGAGGAGTGGGATAAATCCTTCATTTGAAGTGGTTTCCGGAATTATTCCGGAAACTCTAATTTCCGAATAAATGCTACTTCTGCGAGAAAGGAATAAAGCCGAAATCTGAAGGTACGCTCTTCATCTTAGAGGGAATTACCGCACTTAATCTTTGTCAAGATTTATTTGTCTTAGTCGACTTCTAGCAATGTAAAACCCATACCTAGTATTTGGGGTTTCAGATGAAGTTGGACATATTTCTGCCAGAACTTAAGCTTATTTCTTTTGCGTCTTGAATTCACTGAATCAACAACGAAGACCAATAAAAATAAATTGCACGAGTACATAATTAACTGTTGTCTGGGACTAATTGTGAATAGTTACTCGAAATGTACATATAAAGAGATAATTGAAGAAGCTAGCCATACTATACTAATTCTTTTTCTTGTGTGGCATATTGCTCTGACGTAGGTCATAACAATACCGAAACTAAAGTCAGCATCTGCCTCAGAACAAACTTTTGTTAGGCTCCCTGAATAATTTTAACGCTAGTTTATTTCGACATATCAACAATATTTTTGTTTCATTTGGATGTATAGAGTATGCAATTATGTATTTAACAATATTTTAGCCTCTTCCTACTGCGATGTATCCCCAAAAGGAGGCCCATTCAAAAATCCACGTCGTGTTAGGTACATTATTGGCGAATCCAAAGATCAAAGCGCCCTTTTTCAGCAAAAATTCCAAACTTCAAAATGAGTAATGCTTTGAGATCTTCTATGTTTCGCGTGCTTTTGAGCTATAATATTTATAATATAAAATTGTTTAGAAGGTATTTATATCAGTGTTATTCATTTGAAATATTATTCACAAAGTTATCATGTTTTGGGTTACAAGGCGATTTTCTAAGATTTTCCGTGTGTACAGAGACAATATTGTAAGTGTCGATTATTTCGAAACTTTTTCCCATCGGGCTACAACTAATGGTACACAGTGATGTTTCATAAGTTGCCTAATCGAATGACACGCGACTCTCAATGAATTTGAATGTTCAACACAACCGGCAGTGTTGATAATTTTTTCTTGCTTTTTTCACTCTGCCGTGTCGATCGTGCTATCAATTTCATTTGCCTTCTAACGAGCTTGATATTATCAACCAAATTGAATATAAATTGAAGAGAGATTGAACCCTTGAGTTTTTGGTGGTTTGCCGGATTGTTCCACAATAAGGAATTCACCTAATTTGGTCAACCTTTTAGGTAAGAATTGTGTGTGATCGTGGATCATTTAAAATATATGTTCTCAACCTTTTAGATTTTGTTCAATAAAGTAAAGTAACATCAACCGTAATTTTCCATCTACCCTTATTGGTAAACCCCGTCCCAGCACACGTGCAAAAATTTTTTCAAAATTCGAACTCAACTTTTTTTTTACATGTCTTCAGTGAAAAAATAATTTCGCCCAAAATGTTTGGAATTTTTCATGGTTGAACTATCTTCAATTCTGAATACTTGAGTGAAAACAGAATAAAAAAATATCAATTGGTTTTTTTTGTAGCCTTCCAAAGATTACGCTCGGAGAACTTTGATAATTTTTACTCAAGAAACTGGAGGCCGTACGATGGCCTTTAGGCTAATGAGCTGCCAGAGTGACCCGGAGGGAAATATGAATTTATAAATCAAAAAAGTTTTTCTCAAAAAACTTTGGTGAGATTCGAACTCTCCACTTTCGATTTACCAGCGTCGCTTTGGTAACGGAGATTTATAAGATCAAAATTAACCCAATTCATACTCGTAGAGAGCTCGAATCCTAGCAAAGTTTTTTGAAAAAAATTTTTTGGTTTATAAATTCATATTTCTGTCCGGGTTCTCCGAGCGTAATTTTTGGAAGGCTACAAAAAGAAAACCAATGGATATCATTTCATTCTGTTTTCACCTAAGTATTCAGAAGGAATGATTGTTCAACCATGAAAAATTTCAACAATTTCGGCCAAAATTTTTTTTTTCACTGAAAACATGTGAAAAAAAATTGTGTTCGAATTTTGAAAAAAATTTTTCACGGAAAATCCAAGAAAGTCGAGTACGTTGAAATAGTGCTTTACAAATTGGCAACCGAGAAAAAAAATTCCAACTCTGCAGGCTTTCCACCATTTTGAAATTTTTTTTCTATAATTCTACACCACAATTGAATTGAGCCCTAAAAAATACTAAGATGTGACCAGTTACCGTTATTTCAAATGTTACGCATTACTCACCACAGTCATCAAAATATTGCTCAAAGTTGACATTAAACACCCTGTATCTCGCTTATGCGTCGAAAACGGGATATATGTCATGGTGCAAAAATGAATTCCTGGGTGTCGTGTACACGGCTATACATATATGTTTGTCCAGTTTATGGTGAAACACCCTGTATAGGTTACCTATCTGACAATATAAACGAAATAAATGAACTAACAATGAAAAGCTCCAATACAAACAATTGAACAAGCAAACAACGAATTTTACTAAAAATGTTTTTTAAATAAAGTGTTTTTTTCGAAAAAATAATAATGGTGACTCACATCATGGGTTGATTCCTATTGTCCACTCATAAAACATTTAAAACAGTGTCAGGTAGGACCTGACATGAAGGACCAAGACACAAGGGCGTCGCCAGGGGGGGCAGGTAGGGGCAACCTGCACATCGTATGTAGTTGCATTTCAGTTTCCTTCATGTCACGTCTTACCTGACACTGTTTTACATGTTTAATGAGTCAATCGATGATGTGAGTAACCATTTATATATTTTTTTGAAAAAAAACAATTTTTTTAAAAAACATTTTTAGGAAAATTCGTTGTTTGCTTGTTCAATTGTTTGTATTGGATCTTTTAATTGTTAGTTCATTTATTTCGTGTATATTGTCAGATAGGTAACCTATATACAATCGTCTATATTATATTTATATTATTTATTATATTTTGGATAATTTTTTGAAATTGGTGATTGTTCAGGTTCGGGATCCCTGATTTCTTTTTGTTTTAAAATAGCCATTCTGTATCGTTGTATAATGTCCTTGTATTGCTCTCCCAGAGCCCCGATGATGATATAATCGAAACGTCGCGTCGGCAGAATTTTCATCTAATTGATTTCCTTCATCCCTGACCTCAACCAATTATCAACAATAGACTTTTTATAATACATTAATTCACAAAATCATCCAGAGATTGTCGAAAAATACCCATAATGATCAGTTTCACATTTCATTTCAACAACATAACTCTAGAGAAGATTACTCTTTTTTCTCCCTGTTTGTTTACAGTTCGGAGCGCCCTCATCCATAGTTTATATCACCAATCCTTTTGAGGTAAAATTAGTTTTGAATCGAAACAACTGAATTATCTCTTATGATTATCAGTTTTTATTGGGGATGATTTTATCGTCTGTGAATTCAATTAGAAAGAAAGATTTCAGCGGCATGCAGACAATTCTTTGAAATTCCGGAAAAAGTTACACATCGTGCAGGAATTGCTAAAATCTTTCTTTCTAATTGAATTCACAGACGATAAAATCATTCATAATATATTAATTCTCGGCTTAGTATTTCATCATTGGTCGGAATCCAACATCCGACCTAAACTGAAATCGAAGAAATTCGATGAAGTAAAGTGAAGGATAAAGGAGTCCTCTGGCTAATGATGACGAATCCGTGCTCCCCACCTAGAAACCCCCCTCTCTCACTACATATGAGGTGAACCTCATGATATTGAATTCCGGGAAAAGCATCATACACACAGTAAGCTCAGCTGGTAAGAGCCTCGACCCGGAAAGTAGGAGACGCAGGTTAAATTCCTGCACGGTGTGTAACTTTTTCCGGAATTTCAAAGAATTGTCTGCATGCCGCTATAATCTTTCTTTCTAATTAGTTTTTATTACTTATTCGGTACCATTGATTACTATAGGTATCATAATAAGTACCTCTGTTGGAAACAAAATAGTTAGTTTTTGATAAAGAATAATTTTTCAAGTATAATTTTTGGGAGACAAAAATATTCATTATTATTATTGATGTTGTTTGCCGTTGTCTTTCTTCAATCATTATTCATTTTGTCATCTTCATTTTTGTACCTTTTACCTATTCATAACTCGAACTTTGGTAGTAGAGTATATTTATTTATTTATTTATCGTATGGCCCTGACACATTAAAAATAGAAATTTTAACGAAGAGTATAGAACATTACTAGGAGTATAAATAACTAGTATCTACACACACCTGAGTAAAAACATTAAACAGTGTCACCAATCAAAACAAGTTATATGAAAAAATTCTTAATGACAAGCTGTTATAAAAACAACACTCATACGCCATTTTGGAGCCGCCATCTTCAATTCCCCATTTTTGAAGAATCAAAATTTCCGACCCAGAAAACCCCCAGATACAAATTTTAAATCGAAACTGATCATAATCACAGATCTCGTCCGCCATATTGTAGCCGCCATCCTGAAGTTTTCGATTTTGACAGAAGAATCATCATTGTCGAACCCAAAAACCCCCAAATACTAATTGTGAATGGAATAGGATCATAATTACGAAACTCATCCGCCATTTTGAAGCCGCCATTTTGTTTTTTTTCTATAAAAAATATTTCATGATGCATTGTCACCAGACTTATGTACACCTCCTAAATTTCAAATCAATCGGACGATTAGGAGTGTGTCATATTTAACTTGCAAGAATTGATTATAGAGAGATAGACTGACAGAAAGTTACACACCGGAACAGGTGAAACGTGGAACTAAAAAAAGCTTGTGAAAAGAAGAGATTTCATGCAATTCTCAATTGAAAACAAGCATGAATGTAAAGAAGCAATGAAGCCTAATTACATTTCATTGCAACTTTATAGCCTTAACGACGTTGGCGCTTGAGAACACATGCTATTAATTAAGGCAGTTTTACGTATATCGTCTGGTTTCTGTATTTTACAGTTGTTATAGATAGCGATATATTTGACTATTTCCCTCGTCTTAATTTCCTCCAATCAGAAACCCGCAATTTTGAATCACAAATGGTTTCTAGATGGAAAAACTGTATGGCAGCAGCTGTCAGCAGTTTTTTCGGGTTTACCCGCGGCAAAACTTGACAGTTGTTGTCAACGAAAATTAATAATACATATACATAATAGGCGCGTTCGGTATACAGGGTGGCCACTTTTTCAATGGCATTGTATTGGTAACTTTTAAACCATAAGAGTTAGAAGATCGGTCAAATGGAGAAAAAGTTGCATTTATAGAAGCATTGTCAAGCAGTTCAAACAAATCGAGATTATCAGGGCCGGTTTTTGAGATATCATAAGAAAAGTAAATTCTGTCATTTTGATTTTTATTTTTTTCTCACTTTATTTCGAATATTATCAAAAAATGTTGCAGGAATTTTTTATTCGACAGTAAATTATCTTCAAAATGACATAATCAGATTTCTTATCTAACGTTTCGTTCTTCCTGGGCCACCTTCAACCTTATTTTTTTCAATACGGACCTGCATATTTTATGACACTTTTCGAAATAACTTTTAACGCTGAATTCAACGATATATCATACAATGTCATTCAAAGTTGATTTTACAAAATGGTGGAAATTTCGAACACTTACGTCATTAATGTTCATCATTTACCTTCGAATAATCATTCAATTTGTCTTTCATTGAATGATATTTTCGTTTAATTATTATGAATTAGGTTCTTCACCTCTTGAAATAAGTGAATAATTATTACTTGTTTCTTGCTTTGATTCTGTTATGTATTATTTATTTACGAATTTCAAGAGGTGAAAAACCTAATTCATAATAATTAAACGAAAATATCATTTGATGAAAGACAAATGAAATGATTATTCGAAGGTAAATGATGAACATTAATGACGTAAGTGTTCGAAATTTCCACCATTTTGTAAAATCAACTTTGAATGACATTGTATGATATATCGTTGAATTCAGCGTTAAAAGTTATTTCGAAAAGTGTCATGAAATATGCAGGTCCGTATTGAAAAAAATAAGGTTGAAGGTGGCCCAGGAAGAACGAAACGTTAGATAAGAAATCTGATTATGTCATTTTGAAGATAATTTACTGTCGAATAAAAAATTCCAGCAACATTTTTTGATAATATTCGAAATAAAGTGAGAAAAAAATAAAAATCAAAAACCAAAAACCGGCCCTGATAATCTCGATTTGTTTGAACTGCTTGACAATGCTTCTATGAATGCAACTTTTTCTCCATTTGACCGATCTTTTAACTCTTATGGTTTAAAAGTTACCAATACAATGCCATTGAAAAAGTGGCCACCCTGTATACATATCTGTCAGCTCTTTTCTATCCGCTTGCTCCGTTGGCGTTCGATAATTCAGTCTGTTGACACATGGTTGACACTTTCCTCTCTGTTCTGCGCTCCAAAGTCACGTGATTGTATATCCGTTTGTATCGGTCCACTCCGGGAACGAAAAAACGAACCCAGTATATGCATCCAGAATAATCTGTTACTCTTGAAATAGTCATGTCAAATACCATTCGTGCATCTAATTTTTCCTGTGAAAAAAATCGAAAAAACACAATGCAAAGTAATATTTTTTTAACAAAAAGCATTCGTGCAGGTGCAAAAATCCTCGTCTTCGACTCGGATTTTTGTTGCCACCAAGGCACTCATGCTTCTTGTTAAAATATTACTTAGCAACGTGTTTTTTCCATTTTTTTCGGAAAAATTGGGTGCACTCATGATATTACTTAAGAAAATATGCTGCAAAGCTGATTTCGATCATTGTTCTTTGATATTATTTTCTTATTATATTCGAACTGTTAAACCCAGCATGATGAAATCGTCAACTTCCATGATTTTTCAAACACCTAAAACGAAGGCAAAATAAAATGGCCGAGAGCCTTTCATTCAACAAACTAACAGTTGTAGAAAGCCTTATATCCTTTCGTTGCGAACTATCTATATGATATAATTAGAGTAAGTGTTTTATTCGAGCATTTTTCAAACTGTAGATTCTTGAGGTCAAGATTTATTCCCTTTTTTCCAAATTTAGCGTCGTTCAAAATACAGAGCTATTTCAAGAAACAAAAGGGCTAGTACATACAGGGTGTCCCACGGTCGAGTGCCTATTAGACGTTTCTGGAGAACAAGACATATTTGAAATCCGAAAATTGGTATTATGATATTGTTGGAAATTCTCTACAGACCAAAAATATTTTTGGAGCTTGAGCGCTTCCGGTTATACCAGGAGTGGAAAAAAATTTGTTCAAAAAATATTTTTTTCAATATTTTCGTTTTTATTGAAGCCATTGTATTCATCCGAATAGATTTCAAAATATCGAAAAAAAACCTGAAAAAATGTCAAATATTCATCGTCAGTGTTATGTTCATTATTCTCATTCTGAAAATCCCGAGTGTAAACCGTTCTCACAACGTCAAAGTAAAAGTATGTGGAGACATGCATCTTTTGAATTTCGTAAATATCATCACAGGGTGTTTCAGATTTTGTGTCGAAAACAGTGATCGAAAATTAGCCATAACTTCTGTTTTTCAAATAAGAACCCTATTTTTTTATGATTGCATTAGATTCTGCGAAGAAAAATAATTCAAGCATTCTCAGATGCTCTTGCTCCTAAATTCAGTAATTCCCGAGATATCTGAGCTTTTCTGAATTCATGTTGTACGTAGAGTCAAATTCATCTTATCTTTCGCATGAGAATATTCTGTGACCAAAGAAGATAAATTATCCCATTGATAATTCACAAGTGACAGCTCTCATTTGGGCCTTAACCTTACTTCTCGATTTTACTTCGATGGTTACTAACTATGGTTTCATAAGAATAGTCATCGAATCTGTTGGCATGAGAATATTCTGTGACCATAGAAGATAAATGATCCCATTAATAATTCACAGGTGACACTGACAGGTCCAATAGGTGTTACTATGGTTTCATAAGAATATTCATCGAATCTCTTCAGATTCCATGAATTTGACTCTACGTACAACATAAATCCAAAAAAGCTCAAATATCTCGGCAATTACTGAATTTAGGAGCAAGAACATCTGAGAATACTTGAGTACTATCACTATTTTTCTCCGCAGAATCCAACAATAATGAAAAAGTATGGTTCTAATTTGAAAAACAGAAGTTATGGCCAATTTTCGATCACAGTTTTCGACACAAAATTTGAAACACCCTTTGATGATATTCATGAAATTCAAAAGATGCATGACCTTTCCACATTCTTCTACTTCGATGTTGTGATAACAGTTTACACTCGGAATGTTCAGAATAAGAATAATGAACATAACACTGACTATGAATATTTGACATTTTTCCAGGTATTTTTTCGATATTTCGAAAACTATTCGAATGAATACAATGGTTTCAACAGATGTTTTCAGCATTGAATACTCAATCATATCAGAAATGAAAATATTGAAAAATATTTTTTTCGAACAAATTTATTTCCACTCCTGGTATAACCGGAAGTGCTCAGGCTCCGAAAATATTTTAGGTCTGTAGAGAATTTCCAACAATATCATAATCCCAATTTTCGGATTTCAAATATGTCCAGTTCTCCAGAAACGTCTAATAGGCACTCGACCGAGGGACACCCTACTATATGAGTTTTCGGAATGGATGTTAACACCTCAGAATTGCTATTTCTGGATTGGAAATGAGTGAATGAATATACCAACTCATCTTATGAGCAGACGTTTTCTAGTTATTCATTTTTGGTAATACAAAATTAAAAACGATAAAAATACATTTTTACGTACTGTACCTATAGTATATCTGGATTAAACTATAAAACAAATTAGATTATTTGAAATAAACGATGGCGGTTATTGAATGTCATCCTCACACCGAGGACAAATAAATGCAACATAAATGGAGTAAACACAAAAATTCAGTTCATTAGAAAAACAGTTCCGAATACATTATGAACATGGACTTCTGGCACCGTTTATCTTTCAAACGAAGCCGATCTTAGTATATTACATAACAAGAGTTGTAAGAAGCATATTACGCACGACTAGAAAAAGTTACTTCTAGGAGTGCGTAAATGCCTTACAATTCGAGTTGTGTACTATAATTTTTCTACGATCTCATTCATTCCCATAAAACTAAGAATTCCATTAAGTGAATATATTTTTAATCAATCAATTAAATAACTACAAAAAACGAGACAAAAAATCATACAACTATAAGGAGTACCTATTGTTCAGTTCACATTTTGATTGTATTAATTATTATTAATTGTTACTGTGCAATTATTAAAAATAAGAGAGGTTGGGTTGGTATTCGGCATTTTTTGTATTTTCAAAAATAATATCATTATTTCCTCTTCTATTATTAATGGCACATGTAATTTTTGATGAGTTGGCAGTCATGTTTTTCATAGAATTATCGACATAACTCCCACTGCTGATGACCGCCAACTGCCGTGTCTCTTCAATGCTAGCATAGATAAATCAGAACGATGGTCTTGTAGTATATGTTAAAAATTGTTTAGCAGCTGATTCTCAAATCGTTCATTTAACGGAAACTAACCTTTTGAGGTTAACTTTTTCGAGAAATCTCTCGGGGGAGGTTGTGCAGGTCGGGATCACTGCTTCTTATAGATCACCTTCAACTAACGTTAATTTGTATTTGAACGATTTAGAGGGATATTTTCATGACTTCGATGAGAAAACTTTGGAAATTTTCCTGGGTGACATAAACATAGACTTGTCCAATTTAAATTTACAATCAACGAATCTATATCGGAACTTAATGCTGGAATATGGTTTTACATCATGTATTAATGATATAACAAGGGAGACTAGAGAATCAAGTTCTATAATTGATCACATCTACTTAAAGAAAAAAAGTTACTTGAACAATAAAATACATTTCTATCCTTCCGTCATACATAATAATTTGACAGACCATTACTCAACTTTTATACACATTTCGATGCCACATTCCATAAGTTCATGCGCCAAAAGGTCAAAAGTGTGCAAGAGGATCAATTACGAAAAGCTGAGATCTTTTTTAAGTGGAGAAAATTGGGGTGAAGTCGTATCACATAATGAACCACAGGGATCGTATAATGTTTTTATTAACAAACTGGGGACGTATATACCGAGAACAACCGAGACCTATATTCGTAATAACAAAAACATAAAGTTGAAACCGTGGATCACTTTGGGGTTGATAAATTGTATCAGAACTAGGGACCACCTGAAAAAAAAGCTACTGCAAACTAATTCAGATAATCTTGAAAAGTAATATAAACATTATCGAAATAAGCTTAATAGTTTAATTAGACTAGCAAAGAATGGATACTACAAAAGTTTATTGAGTGAGGCTGGTGGTAGTTGCAGGGAGACATGGAGGGTGATAAATGACAATTCGAGTAAAAATAGTGTGGAGAGCACTAATATAATTGGGGAAAATGGGGAAACGGTAAATGATGGTATGGAAAAGGCTAATATGTTCAATAATTACTTTGTCGACATTGGTAAAAAGATGGCGGAAAGTGTAAATAGATGCAACTTGCCCAAGAACTTTCTGGGTGAACCTTCTGTATCCTCTAGCTTATTTTTGAAGCCAGTAAATGAAAATGAGGTAATAGTTCTGATTTCAAAACTAAAAAAAAAATGTTCATCAGGACCAGATGGTCTATCCTCGGAGCTCATAAAGAATATACACGAGTTCATATCGGGACCGATTGCTTATATTATTAATCTCTGCTATATAAAGGGGGTCATACCATATCAGTGGAAAGAGTCAAGGGTGACTCCAGTTTTCAAAGCCGGCAATAGAAACTCGATGAATAACTACAGACCGATATCTGTCATTGATTGTTTCGCAAAAATCTTTGAACAATCACTTAAAAATAGGATTATTTAATTTTTTGATGAACATCGTATAATAACTGAACGGCAATTTGGGTTTGTCAGTGGTTCCAACACTGAACACGCTGTAACAGATTTTGTTAAGAAGATAATTGAGGCTTTGGATGAGTCCTCGAAGTGTCTGGCTGTATTTGTCGATTTGGCCAAGGCGTTTGACACTGTATCGCATGAGATTCTTTTATATAAGTTAAATAGATATGATGTGCCAGGCATACCTTGAAGCTTTTGGAAAATTATTTATCTGATAGAACACAAACCGTGAAAGTTGGCGATGAAATTAGCGAAAAGTTGAATATAAATATTGGCACACCTCAAGGAACGGTTCTAGGACCAATTTTGTTTCTGGTCTATATTAACGATTTAACCCGCATAAAGGACTTTACTGGGCACATTGTCTGTTACGCTGATGATACGGCACTGATATTCACGGGCGAAAGTGTGTACCATGCTTATCGGGTAGCAGAAGCGAACCTCCAAAAAATTCGTATTTGGTTAAATTACAACCTTCTTAGTTATATTGAGAAGACTGAGTTTGTTACCTTTTCCCTTAACTCAACTGATCAGCCGCATAATTTTACCCTTAAATTACATGAACCCAGGTGCAATCATTGTCCCTGTCAGTGTCAAATTGTAAAAAAACTGCTACAAAGAAGTATTTGGGTCTCATTATTGATCAGCATATGAGGTGGGATAAACAAACGGAATATCTTTTAAAGAGAGGTATACTTTCTCAAGAAAATTTACTGATGCTATATCTGTCTTTAGCTGAGTCCGTGATACGCTATTGTATTGTTGTTTGGGGTGGTACGCGTGATTGCAACTTGATCCCTCTGCAGACCACTCAGAATACTCTGTTAAAGATTATTCTAAGAAAAAAAAGATTATTTTCGACTGACCTACTGTACAGGCAGTCAAAAGTATTCAACTTAAGAACTTTATACAGTTATCAATGCCTAGTATGGACGTTTCTCAATGTTGATAAATACAGAGTTACTCCCTCCTTGAAAGCAACCAGGTTTGCGGAAAGCTCGCGGATCATCTTGCCGCTGTTTCGAAAGAGTGGTACGCAGAGATATGTTTTCTTCTTTGGTCCGAAGTTGTACAATCTTTTCCCTAACAGCCTGAAGAATATCAAACACGTAAAGAAGTTCAAAATAGATTTAAAAATTCATTTAGTGGACAATCAGTTAATCTTTGATGTATATTGAGAGTTAGAATTGTACCTACAGCACCTCCTGACCGACACTTCCATCATTTGTTACATTTTTTTGTTTTCTTTTTTATATGTTTTCTGTCTCCTTCACCATTATTGGCCGCCACAGTGCATAATTTGTGCAACTGCATATTATAAGCTTCCGATGAGCTGGCGAAATGACACAAACATACTGCCCTAAAGTGGATATAAACACAGAAAATATCCATTTTAGGGCAACGGTGTGATGCATACACTCACATTATTTTTTAACGTAGATTCAATATCTGCCATAAAAAAATGGGGTTCTAATTTGAAAAAATTTATTTTTACGATTTCGTCATCCCTAACTTCGAAAGCGATTTTTTCACCCCCTGTATCATGAATCGCGATTTCGATTTTTAAAGTGGATACATCAATCTTACATCTTGAAAAATCCCAAAAATGAAAATTTTCCATCCAAAAACCTCGAAGTTATTCTTGTTTCAGCGGAGCTCTATTTCTGCAATAAAAAAATGGTGGTCTAATTTGAAAAACGGAAGTTGCGTTATTTCCGGAAAAACCGGAGGTGCTCATGCCTTGAAAATATTTTAGATTTCATCAGCATCGTGAAATACTTATAAGTGCTGGATTTCATGAAAATACGTTCAGTAGTTTCCCGTATAAATATGGGTGAGGTTCCTCGTGAAAGACGGGAAAGACCCTGGTATTGTAATGGTAGCTTATCATGATAGATCTCTGGTATCTCAAATTTTAGTGAATGATGTATATCGCATTCAGATGTTTAGATGCTGTTTGAGAGCTCCATGCGGGTTTATTATTATTTATGATGGTAAATGATGTCCATTAAAAATTTCAATATATCCAACTCAATTATCTGGTACAGATCTTGAAAAGATCGAAACTATGTTTCAAATTATTGAAATGGATATCTGAATAATGTTGTTCTCCATTTTTGCAATACTCCATAATAAGAAACCCCACTTCAATCAGAATTCAGCCACAGTATCTATAAGATGGGAATTTTTTATTGTATTTCCTGCGGATCGTAGAAAGGCAACCTCGTGACAAGGCTCTCAATCGCCACACTGTCAGCAGTTCATTCTCCTCTCTAGTATCACACAAGAGGGAATACATAACTTGGAAACATCGAAAGGTGCATGAGGAAATACAGGGGCGGATCCATTGCCAGTGTGTATGAAAAGCAAAATCGCAAATATTTGAAATTGCAGAGTGCTTCACCCAAGCCAGTTTCTATCATAACTTAGAACAACTTGAGAAATATGTAAAGCAGCACTGCTGGCAAATATATCTCATTTTTCGTTGAATTGAACACCAAATTACTTCGTATTTTTAAATGATATATCTATCGGCTTAACGTGTGTGAGTGTGGATGCAATGTTTTGCTGGGTTTATCACATCATACTCTCAGAAATACTAATCGGTCGTTTCGAATATATCATATTATTCGAGTACCTACATACCATGGATATTAGTTTTCAGAAATAGTACTTCTAGAATCATCAGGATTACGGCCTGGTATTCTGACTATTGAACTACCGGGGAAACTAATCTTTCTGGAATTGCATGTATATGGAAGATAATTGAGTTCTTTTATGAATAAGGCATAACCACCATTTGAAGAATTTTTGTCTGTCTGTTTCGATATGAAGTCATTCAACTAATTAATGAAATTTAAAGAGGTTTTTGCAGTTCTGGTCGTCATGATCCTGCTCAAAATCTGCATATTGTTTTATTACATAGTATATATAAAAAAAATTTAATTCCATTTCTGAGTAACTTTGAGCGGATTTACTGTTTGGCTATCAAAATTAAAGAGCCCCCTGATGGTTGCGTCGATAAAGCAACCGGTCATCATGAATATCTCATTAGGAAATTTTATTTTTTTATTTATTTTTATTTATTTTCACCTTACATACACCAGAGGTAGTTACATTTGAAGGTTTTCAACTTAAACATTATTATTATAACCTAAAAATATGAGATCCATAAGGAACTAACAAAAACAATTGAAAAAATAAAAAATCTAATCAAAATTTGACAGGTTTTTGGATCATAATATTGTGACTCTTTCTAATATTTCCCCAGAATCTCATCCTGAACCAATCAAATAATAGCATTTGATCATCAACAGGAACGTTGTCAACATGCAAGATACCATTTCACAAGTTGAAATGTCTTCTGTTCATAACCCTATTCTATTTTATATCGAGGACTGCTGGAAAATAATGAAAAAACCAATATCACATTTGAGAAGTACCTACAGATAAGTTTGGCAAAATTTTGAATCACAATATTCAGATGCACAACACAATAGATACGAAATAAATATCAGAATCAGTCCATAAATTCACGACCACAGTAGACACTGACAAAGAAACTGCAACGCCCAGAAGGAGCTATTTAAATTTCAATTTTTTTTGTAAAACATGGATAATACATCAAGGAGTGAATGATAAAAATTTGGAGAAGAAAACGAAGGGTTACAATTTTTTTAAATGAATTTTTTAATAATGAGTTTGTCCACCGCGGTTACCTATACACTCCCCAACACGTCTTGGCGTTGATGCAATAAGATGGTCTATTTTTTCACGCCAAAGTGCGTGGGGGAGGGGTAAATTCCCAAGTCTTCTACTCATGATGTCCCAAACATGCTCTATGGGCGAAATATCGGGGGATCTGGGCGGCCATGACAAAAGATCCACATGGGTCGCTTCAAAAAAGTTTAAAACAACTCTGGCAACATGAGGTCGAGCATTATCTTACTGGAATATTGGATTCTTGAGCCGGTTAAGAGTCTTTTGCCTTCAATGTCAGAAACGTATACCGCCAGATGGCAGTGCATTGCATTAATTTTTATTTATTGGATTATTCAGCTCAATAGAACAAATGTTGGGGCACAGGCAATATAACTAGAAATACTACCCTGAACTGGATATCACACTGCCTGTTTAATTTGGTATAATACTCTCTTTTTCCTTTATCAGTCATCTGGGAGGAGATACCTGCGGGGCGTGTCATTTAAAAGAAATTCAATTCCACGTTAGAATCCCCAGTTGTATGAAAAAATTTACAGATTTCGCAATCCTTGCAACCATCAGAGACATTGGAAATGATAACACCACATGTGAATATTACCAACATTTATTTGCATTTGAACTTAAAATAAAATAGTATTTTCAATAATAATAATGAGCAATAATAATTGCAAGAAACAATCAACATTCCCAATTCCTAACATAAACATGTGAGAGGAAACTTGTCACCGTATTTTAAAACAAAAATGTTCTTTCTAAAGTGAGTATTCTTAAGATATAATAATAAAAAATAAAGATATGAATAATTGGATGAATTATCCTGTCATTCCTGTCCAATATTTTCGAAGTGAGTTTTGATTTTAGCAAATCTGGGTTTTCATGAAATTGGCTTTAGATAGAAGGATTCAGTTTTCACTAAAATTCATGAATCTTACATGTACTCGGAGTTAACATCATCAGAATAAGCTGAGTCCACCTCGTCCAATATTTTCGAAGAGAATTTTTATTTTACCAAATCTGAGTTTTCTCGAAATTGGCTCGAGATAGAAGGATTCTGTTTTTACTAAAATTCATGCATCTTATATGTTCTCAGATCAACTCTCATCGGATGAAGCTGAGTCCATTCTGTCCAATATTTTCTAAGCGAATTTTTATTTTACCAAATCTGGGTTTTCATGAAATTGGTTTGAGATAGAAAGTAGAAAGATTCTGTTTTCACTAAAATTCAGGAATCTTATATGTACCTTCTCGGAGTAAACATCATCAGAAGAAGCTGAGTCCACCCCGTCCAATATTTTCGAAGAGAATTTTTATTTTACCAAATCTGAGTATTCTCGAAATTGGCTTGAGATAGAAGGATTATGTTTTTACTAAAATTCATGAATCTTATATGTAGGGGAGGACGGGGGAATTCCACGCATCTTAGGGAAAATGCTCACAAAAACCTTCCTATGTACACACAAACTTTCATAATTTAACTGCTGAATCATGAACCCATTTGGAACTTTTTCATCACAAGGAAAAGGTTCAACTACCTATACCAATTGAGAAAAAAAATAATTCTGAAAACTGTCTTTTCGCGGTCTTCCCCCACGTACTGGGTAATACCGCGCATGCGATGGTATAATTATGCGCATATATTGAACAGCTGAAAAACTCGAAAAAATATTTCATTATTTAGGTAATAAACAAGTACAATGTAAATTAAACAAATTTCCAGGACTGTACAAAAAATATTATTGAAGAATTACCCCGCTACAGCTGCGCGTTATTCTCCCAGTGTGAGTCACCTAACCTAACTAATCACTGACATTAGATGACGAAATACAATTATGTAATTGTTCTTTTGCATTAAATAATCTACACATATGAAGGAAAATAGTCATGCAATAGATTCATTAGAAATTAATAATAGAAGTACTTTCCACGATTCCAATTTCTCTCGAAAATTAGATCATAGCATCGTGAAACGAACAATCGGCTCCCTGGTCTAAAATAAAAACACGAATATCTTTAAATTACGGGAGGATGTTGGCAAGGCAAATACGAGATGGTGCGCTGTATCCACAGAAATATAATAAAATATTTATTTATTCATATGTTTATTATATTTCTGTGGCTGTATCTAAATTTTGAAATAACTGAACTGAGTTGTAGAATATCAATGCGCAGAATTCCTCCGTGCGCGGAATTCCCCCGTCCTCCCCTACTCGGAGGAAATCAAATGAAGCTGAGTCCACTCCGTCCAATATTTTCGAAGTGAATTTTTATTTTAGCAAATCTGGGTATTCATGAAATTGGCTTCAGATAGAAGGATTCTGTTTCTACTAAAATTCATGAATCTTATATGTACTCGGATCAACTATTGACCTATTCTTCAAATACCGAAATATTTGCCCAATCTGGCAACGTTGCGGCGAATTTGACGGACCACTCACCGCGGCCCAGATCTCACTTGATGAAACAACAATATAAACACTCGAAGTGATCTATCCTTCAAATACAGGAATAATTGCCCAATCTGGCAACGTTGCGGCGAATTTGACGTACCTCTCACCGCGGCTCACTGGTCGCCGTCGCCGATTCTCGAGCATACATTAATTCTCACGAATTCCTAACCAATCAGATTCACTCGATTCCGAGTGCTTCCGAATGCACCCGAGAGGACGATCGTGAGAAGAAGCCGTTGCCCGTTATTCAGATCGCGCGTTTTGTCTTTTGTCGTTCTTCATAAACGAATCTGATAGTGAAATAGTTGAAAACGGTTGGAACTTGGAACTTCGAACAGTTTGATTTATATTATGGTAATTACCCCCCATGAGTATCAAAGTCCTTAGAGGAAGTTACGCAATGTGGTGCACATAAAAAAATTTCATAAATTGTGAACCTGATTTTCAATAGTTATTCCCCCCCCCCCCCCCATGAAAAAAAGCTATATCCGCCCTTGCATTTAGAACAAGCTATAATAAAAAAATCATTCTTTAAAACAATCTTTTATAAAAACAACCCTCATCCGCCATTTTGAAGCCGCCATCCTGAATTCCTCAATTTTGAAGAATTTCCGACCCAGAACACCCCTAGATACACATTTTGAATAGAATCGGATCATAATTACGAAACTCGTCCGGCCTATTCTAGCCGCCATCTTGAATTTTTCAATTTTGACAGAAGAATCATCATTGTCGAACCCAAAAACCCCTAGATACTAATTTTGAATGAAATCGGATGATAATTACGAAACTCATCCGCCATTTTGTTTTTTTCTATGAAAAATATTTCATGATGCATTGTCACCAGAATTATGTACACCTGCCAAATTTCAAATCAATCGGACGATTAGAAGTGTGTCATATTTAACTTGCAAGATTTGATTAGATAGAGACAGACAGACAGACACCGGGACAGGTGAAACTAAATAAAAGCTTGTAAAAAAGCACATATGCGCTTACAAAAACCTCAAAAGTGAGAATTTAAGTAGGTAATTTAGCATATGTATTTTGAAATATGGCAATATAACTGTGTGTTGTATCATAGTTTTCTTAGATGGAGGAAATGTAAGAAATATCAATCATACAGAACACCATGAATTATTCTCAAATGATCATATGTAGAAAAAGTTTCCTGGTTTTCATCAGTAGAACAAAGAGAACACAAAATATATTGCTTCTTCACCACTTTAGCGGAATCATCATTATGGATTGTCCTGTTTCTAACAGATACGCTGGTAAACTCTTTCCCACATATGCCGCAAATGCAAATAAGTGGATTCACTCTGCAATAAAGTCGAGCATTTATTTGAAACGTCCATAATGAGAAATTGTAATAGATTTTGCTAGATATTCTATTCAATAAAAATCAAACTGTTAACTGTTCGAAGTTCCAACCGTTTTCAACTATTTCACTATCAGATTCGTTTATGAAGAATGACAAAAGACAAAACGCGCGATCTGAATAACGGGCAACGGCTTCTTCTCACGATCTTCCACGCGGGTGCATTCGGAAGCACTCGGAATCGAGTGAATCTGAATGGTTAGGCATTCGTGAGAATTAATTTATGCTCGCTTCTCGTATGCTGGCGCAATACACCCTATGTCACCTATATCACGCGATAACTTTCGAATGCTTTTTTGGTCTACTAGCGACACCTTTGTCTTTTGACCTTGAACGAAAACTCGAAACTTGCCTGTAATATACGAACATAAACATTTCCAATGTTAAAAATATGCTGCTATCCATGTTACAGAGCTCCTTGTGCTTGAAAATTGCCTTTTCATTGAACTGGATGTCCATCAGGGGATTGTGAATTGAATAAATTCGTAATTTCTTGCCACGCTTCCGTCTTTTCACGCCAAGTAACTGCATTCGTTTTTTATTTTCAATGGTGCCCTTGAAACTATTCACCAAATTTAAAAGTTTATTTTTCTCATTAGAAGAGAAATTTGGAGCTCTTGTTGATTTCTTTTCAACACTATCCATTTTGAATTCACACTTCACAAGGAAAAACCGAAAAACACAAATTATCTGTACGATGTTTGTACGTTGTCTGTTATTTGTTATGTTATAGGTTAGTCATAGATCATAGAAACCGGCATAGAATTTCTTCTTTTCAATTCTCAAGTAGGTCGAATGTATCCATATATCTAATAATTCCTATATGGGTAATAAGCCAATCAAAATTGAAGCTGGGCTTTGGTAACAATCCAGATCTGCGCTTGTGCGGCAATATTGAGAATAAAAATATTTCTTTGATTCTATCTCTCTCTGACACATCGTATTATGTCGTGGAACGTATGTCATTCTTAACTTCATGTGAATAGTTTCGATCGTAACCTCACAATTTAATGTGAAATGTTTCAATCGCTTTATTCCGTTTTCTTCAAGTCCTTAATATCATTGTTGACTCCTATTCATATTCTAAAATTGAACTGAAAGCATTTAAGTGACATATTTTCATTCTGGATATCTATTTTCTTGTTGTCTTTCAGAATAAACATAACCTCTAAATTTATCGCAATTTTTGAATTTCCAGTTGACGCAAGCGTACAACTCAAGCCTTCCCAAAGATTTGGCTTCACTTTGTGAGTGTAAAAAGCAGGGGTATAGTCCATATTGGTATTAGTAGATATATGAATGTATCAATATTTGAATAATCATACAGCGTTGCCAAATGGCAGTGATCCTTAGCTAAATTTCTGTTAAGTGGTACCGGTGCAAATGGAAATATTTTTGAGTGGAACTTAAGTCTAAGTGGTACCTAGCAACGAGGAACTTTTAAGGGTAAGCGGTGCAAACGGGCGTTAGAGGCCGATTTGAGCATGGGCGAACAGTGTCATAAGCGGATTTTGTTGCCAGACTGTGCAAATCCGTTTCTTCAGTGGATCAAATAACGAAATAAGTGCCCAATCTGGCAACGTTGCGGCGAATTTGACGGGCCGCTCACCGCGGCCCAGATCTCACTTGATTAAACAACAATATAAACACTCGAAGTTCTAATGAAGGAAATAAAACAATGATCTATCCTTCAAATACCGGAATAATTGCCTGCGACGAATTTGACGGGCCGCTCACCGCGGCCCAGATCTCACTTGATTAAACAACAATATAAACACTCGAAGTGCTAATGAAGGAAATAAAACAATGATCTATCCTTCAAATACCGGACTAAGTGCCCAATCCGGCAACGTTGCGGCGAATTTGGCGGACCTCCCACCTGAGTCCCACCTCGGCGCAGTTCGCCGATTCTCGTATGCTGGCATATGCTGGCCCAACACACCTACGTTAATGAATCACGCGATAACTTTCGAATGCTTTTTTGGTCTACTGGCGACACTTTGTCTTTTGACCTTGAACAAAAACTCCTAATTTACCTGCAATATACGAACATAAACATTTCCAATGTTAAAAAATATTTTCATTAATCGACGGCCAAAACAATCCTTAATATTTATTTATTTATTCACATCCAACAGGCCGGAAGCCCAATTACAGGAGTACACAATATATTTTATAACACAAATGTAATAGATCATATAGTAACAAAAATATACAAAAGATTAATCAATTCTGAACCTCCCTAGACACAGACTCCTTAAATCTAGATAATGACAAAAAAATATATCAGCATTTTTAACACTATTATAGCTTCTACACATTGATGTGAGTGGACTGTAAAAGTGGTGCCTAGAATTGGGAACACTGACATGAAAAGTCAAGTTGGACCTTGATCTGATACGGGGAACATGGAATTCTATAGATGACAGCAAAACAGATGAATCAATCTGACCATGAATTATTTTATATATGAACATTACATCATTAATCTCGCGTATTTTCCTGAGTGAAAAATAATTAAATTCTTCCAAGAGTAGGTCATAACTATTATTTCTTATTGGGTAACGCCCATGTTTTCGAAAAAAAGTAAATTTAACCCTTTACGTCATGACGTACACTCTAGTGTACACACATTTCCATCGACTCTCATTGAGTCCCCTTTATTCCAATAGCTTTTGTTCATGGTGTATACTTTAGTGCTTTGATGCACACTCATCAAACTAGGTGGCGCGTCAAGTACGACACAAGCGATATTCGTAAATATTGCTTTGAATCGGCACATGTCCGACTTATTTTCAACGGCCACATTATTGCGGATTATAAGAGAAAATTTTCGAAAAAATAAGTTTCGTGGTGGCTTTGGATATTTTTTCCCATCATTTTATTTAATCAAGGTAAGTGAAGAACAATACTTCAATCTGAAAAATACAAAACGTAAAAATATATAGAGCCTCAAAAATATGTTCTCTACAGTGTACACCATGACTGATAGGGAGGAAATGGAGAGGCATCGATATATGCATCGACCACTAACTGAGGCTGAAATCTTGGATATTCTGAATGGTGATGATTCAGAATTGGAAGGTTTTGGATTAGAAGATGATGATGGATTAGACGAAATAGATAGAGCGTTGCCAAGTGGTGAAGAATGACAGTGGTTCTTGTAATTATTATTCCTGCAACTATTTTTTGTTGCAGATGAACTTTTGTCTCCATCAAGTAGCCGCCTTCCGGTTGAATCAGAGGAGATTTCACCTGTTGAGGCGTGTTTTATGATCCAAATAGAGCAAACCAACGAGGAATTCCCACAAGAAATATCATAGATCTGATACATTTTTGGCAGAACTTAGCAGAAGCACTCATTTTATAAGGTGAAATACCAATCAAAAAACGAGGAAGACCGATGTCCTCTTCAGGACCATCTAATTACACTTCCAATTATGATTTTTTGATGTCTCCAGGGACAACTAAACAAGTGCGACCTGTAGAAGATGTTCGAAATGACCAGATTGCACATTTTCCTGTTTTTTGTTAGAAGATGGGGAGATGCAAAGAAGCAAAGTGTACATCCCGGACATATATTCATTGTACCAAATGTAATGTCTCTCTGTGTGTTTCAAGGATAAAAAATTGTTTCCAATCTTTCCATACTAAATGAACAAAGAAAAAACTTCATCAATTGAACTATTGTATTTTATCCACACCTCAGTCACGGTGTACACTTCAGTGTACAAATCATATTTTCTAAATTTGAAAATTTTTGAACATAATATTGGGTTAAAATCATTCAATTACATGCCAAAGGTAGAGAAATCTAAAAAAAAAAATTATATACTATGTTTTCTTAATTCATGACTGAAAGGGTTAAGGAACTTCCTCCGGACCTTTTCAATATATACTTTGCCTGAGATGGATTCCACACTGAGCTACAGTAAGTCAGCTTACTCCTCACCAAGGACTGATACACAGAAGAGATAGCCTCGAAAGAAGAAAACTCTTTACAGTTGCGTATAAAAAAACCCAGCAACTTAACTGCAGCAGCTGTAATATTCACGATATGTGAGGAAAAAGTCAGTTTTCGATCGAATAGAACTCCCAAGTCCCTCAACTCCTCAACTCTATCCAATACGACGTCATTTAAGGAGTAATTAAAATCGATATAAGATATCTTTCTTGTAAACGTCATAACCTTACACTTGCTGGTATTCAAACTGAGAAATGTCTTTGATAAAAATGGATATTTATCATTTCGAATAGAAAAATTCAAGGAAATATATTTCGCGAAAGCAACACATTGTTGTGATATCATTTACAAAAAAACGGTAAACCCTTCTTCGGCCATCATGTGCACCTAAGGAGAACCGAGATTCAACAGAAAAGACGACCTGATGCCATTCCACATTCCAATGATGTCGTCCTCTGCACCACTGTAATCGTTGCCGGCGATGCTCAACCGTCAGACATCGAGTTGTCGCAAACGATCCCTAACAGCCAGAAGTCTTAGACTTCGATCATGAACTTCATTCGTGCCCCTTCGACGTCCTACCATTCTTCGATTTTATTTTGGGCATTATCAAATCACGCAGGACAACATCTCATGTCAGTAGTAAGATTTCTTTTCGTACGGTTAGCGATTTCTTGAAATGACAACCCCGCCTTCCGAAAGACCAATAATTCGACCTCTTTCAAATTCACTTAGCTGGCGATTTATTCCGCATACACGTGCTATAGGCATTTTAACAACAACTAAACATCGACCTTGGATCTCCTCGAACAGCTGGTTTGATGTAAAATTTAAAAAAAATTCAAAAAACGACCACAATATTTACGTAACAAAAAAATGTTTATATGTAGGATGGATGGGCGGATACGTGGGTTGAGAAAGATAAGACTTCACAGTTCATATAGTTTATTCACAGAAAGTTCAATACACACAGATATAATAGTCTACACACAGAAATACGACACACGTGGTCCAAATCACGCTATATATGCCTGAGCCCTCTCAGGTAGCTGTATATAGCCACAGTGACTTTGGAACCGAACCCGACAAACAACCGTTACCACGACGACTTCTACCTGTTGCGACCGAACCTTGCAACGTAAAAACTGACTTGTTCTCCCCCTCCTGCTCGAGTCCTGGCCTCGAGACACAGAACATTCATAAATCAAAGAAGACTGAGTGTTCTTCTCAACACATGACATACAAAAACATTTAAAATTAAAAGATACTACATATATGAGGAAACGATTTTTTCCCAAATTCATTTACTCCTTGCTATAGAATACTATCTATGTTTTCCCAAAACAAATTGAAAATTTAAACAGCCTCTCTTGGTATTGCAGTTTTTTTGTCAATAAATATACAATGTACAGGTTAATTCTGAATCGAACATAAAAACGAAGAGGGGAGATTCCTTATGTAAGTTCAAGAAAAAAAAGTCCCATAAACATGGGCTCGCAAACGTTTCGTTTTCGAGCAACGTTGATTCGATAACATGTGAAGAGGAGCTTTGTTGTTATACTGAACTTTTCGATCTCTAGTAGTTTTGTCAAAAACAAATTATTTCGAGATAATCGTTCAGAATTTTTTTCTCGAAACCAGTGGCAAATACGACAAACTTCAGTAGACCAAAAAGTTTTGTATAACAACACAGCTTTTTTTTACATTTCTTCAAATTTACAGTTGCTCACCGGAAAAGGGTTCTGGAGGAAAACAGGTGACAGTGTTACAGAAAAAAAAATCACCCTGTAGATCTGCTATCGAAATTGCCATGTCACGTGGTGAGAACTCTCCAATGTAATATCTATGCCAAATTTCATTCGAATATCTTGTAAAGTGTAGATACTATGAGAAAAAACTAAAATGCATCAACACTCTGAATCTCGAAAACGAAACGTTTGCGACCCCATGTTTATGGGACTTTTTTTCTTAAACTTACCGAAAAAATCGCCTCCTTCCGTTTGCACTCTCAACTTCTCAAGTTAGAAACACCCTGTATCGTTAAACGAGTAACTAGAAAAATTTAAACTATCGAGAAACAGCCTTTGAAAAATGTCAAAAAATCTTAGAAAACCACTTAACAATATTCCTACCCTCAATCAGATCTCAAAATCATTAATATCGGATGAACAAATTACCAATAATGAATCATCAGACCCTGAATTCCATAAGCACATCGAAATTCTAAGATTATCTCAATATACATAATATGCCCTAAAATGGATATTTTCTGAGTTAATATCCACTTTAGGGCAAGGGTGTGATGCATACACTCACATTATTTTTTAACGTAGATTCAATATCTGCCATAAAAAATAGGGTTCTAATTTGAAAAAATTGATTTTTCACGATTTTGTCATCCCTAACTTTGAAAGCGATTTTTTCACCCCCTGTATCATGAATCGCGATTTCTGACATCTTGAAAATTCCCAAAAATGAAAATTTTCCACCCAAAAACCTCGAAGTTATTCCTGTTTCAGCGGAGCTCTATTTTCGATTTTTTTTTCGAATTTTCCCGCTCAGAGAGAATTTTCCAACCAAAACTGAAAAATGTTACATCAAAATAACTTGAAATTTTCTAAGGAATCTATTTCTGCAATAAAAAAAATGGTGTTCTAATTTGAAAAACGGAAGTTGACGTCATTTCCGGAAAAACCGGATGTGCCCATGCCTTGAAAATATTTTAGATTTCATCAGCATCGTGAAATACTTATAAGTGCTGAATTTCATGAAAATACGTTCAGTAGTTTCCCGTATAAATATGGGTGAGGTTCCTCGTGAAAGACCATGTATATGTTTGTCCGGTTCATGGGTGCAGAAACACCCTGTATATGTAGACCAGAAAGGCTTAGTAACCGAGTGAAACTGATTTATTTTGAAACGAACTCTCGATAGAATTCGAACATGAAACAAGTTACGAATTGTGTAGTAGCTAATTAAGAACAAATAGAACCTATCTAAGGAAGTGTAGAGTATAGGTCGGTATCGAAAGTTGTAACTAATAGGGTTTGAAAGTTTCCTAAAAATGGTTGGATGCTGACTGGTAGGACTTAAAAAATACAGCATGTATCGAAAATTGAGAGATAAAACGTCCCGAAGCTGCTAAAATATGTTGTAACAGCGCCATTGTTAGACTGTCCTCTCGGAGCTATAAAAGGCGATACTGCCAATTCATTAGATCAATATCCGCAAAATATATGACGTCGCCCGGGTTCATTTATGGGCTCGAAAGATATCAGATCTGTTTGTTCGAAATCGGAGCACATTCTCTGTGTTAACAACATAACAAGAAAATATGGAGGTTCCGCTATAGATCACTGGGAATTCGAAACTACAGTACACGACTTCATCCCCTGATTTATATGACAAGATTATGCGGAATATAAACCAGAATTCGAGACGCTAAAAACTGGAAAAAAATTTATAGGGGAGATTTTTATTATCCGAGATGGGATAAGAATAAAAAAAAATTGAATGCGATTCGATGAATATGGAAATACGTTTACGCTAAATTCGCTGTCTTTCCTTCTTTATGTTCACGAGTTCGAAGAGGAATTGAATGACAAAACTTTTCCGAAATTGAAACAAAAAAAAAAGTGAATGGCTTCTTGGAAAAGTGGAAATCATCGACGAAACACTTTTCAAAATTCGATTCCTCTTGAAGAATACAGGGTGTCGAAAATCCATGAAAAAAGCAGTTTTCTTTTCACATCTTCGGTACCGTTTTTCAAATGAACTGAATTTTGGTTAAGCGTTCACTCTATATCATATACCTCAATCATCACTTATTTGATATTTCTTCTGGTATAAAAGTTTCAACGTAGCCGACTCCTAAATCCATTCAAGAATTCTATAATAAAATTTCTTGAACAACATATTTTCGAAAGAACCAATCATTTCAGACGATAAAAGTATTCGTACGTTCATTCAATGAATCGCGTCGTTTTGGAGTTATTCACAGAAATATAATAAACATTTATTACATTTATTATATTTCTGTGGAGTTATTATACTGATCTTATCGGCGGTGATCTTCTTACAACTTCGTATAACATTCACTTACTTCACATTATTCTCAAAGAACCAATACTCACAATTGTTCGAAATAACTCGTCTCAGAACGCTATTTTTTATCTCAAAGTTTCATCAAAATGCACCTAGCTGACGTTTAAATATTATCAACCAAGGGTTTGTTCATCCCATCAGCTGATTTCTTCGCTGAACGTAGAGTCAGGTAGGTTTTCTTTGAAAATTGCGCTGTTGCCAAGATCATGTGCACATGCGAATGATGAAGTTCGAACGATTTTGCGAAGGGTTGCCAAGAATCGCATTTTTACGAAGTATTCGCGAATTGACTGTTCGCAGACCTGCGTATACGCAGACTTACGAAAGATGTCAAGAATAGCGGCCCTGATCGTTTGCTGCCGAACCAAACCCTCAAAGGTTTAATCAACATATTCTGTTTTCTTGTGTTATAATCCAATGAGTCGACATTGAAATCTTCTAAATATAAAATCAGAGCTGTGCCAAAGCATTGTGCTTTGTGCTCGTGAAAGTACTTGGAACCCTTTTGTGCTCCCGAGCACTGTGCTTCCAAGCACTTTTCAAAAGCAGTGCTTAGTGCTTAGTAATTGGAATGTTTCGGCCAAAGGCTTAGTGCCTAGTTATCCCAAAAGTGTTCCCGAGCACTTTTGCGGAACACTAAGCACTAAGCCCTGAGCCAATGTTGTAGGAATTAATTTTTACATTAATAAAATCTTGAATCAACATTTCCTTACATGATAATAACATCCCAAGACTATTTAGATTTCAATTACAGAGAGATGATAATGAGGAAACTTGATCATTATGAAAGGAAAATTGAAGGACCCATGTGTATTCTGTAAAATGGTAATTTGTGCGTTGACAACTTAATATCAATAGAAAAAGCAAAAGCCACGATTCTGATTATTTACATTTTCATCTAACCAAAGAGTCTTATATAGACTTCTTATTTCGATACTTCTTCGTTATTTGAAACGCAACAATGTTTTGCAACTGGTTTGCTCCTGACAAATCAGTGTAAGAATTGACAGAGTAACATTTCCATTTTTCCTTGAATTTTTTATTTAATTTTGTTTCAAGGACTGGGAGTTTTCAGAAAAAAAAGTAAACTCGAAAAATTGAGTAGGTATATTTTTGAATATCATATCATATCATCATATGATCAAACAGAGAGATCCCGGAGCGAATACCATTTCTCTCTTTCATTACCAATAAGAATTTATTATACCTATATGTATTATATCGAATCGAATTCAAAATTTTTAATATCACATAACATGCCAACTTACAATTTCTTTTCCGATTAAAATAACCTCACTTTCAATATTTCCTGAAAAAAGTGCTTAGGGCTTAGTGCTCGAAATGTCGAATTACTTTCACAAAGTGCTTAGTATTCGCGAGCCTTTTGTGAAAATAAGTGCTTTGTGCTCGAGCGAGACTCGGGAGCCTCTTTATTCAAGTGCTTAGTGCTCGAAGCACTTCTCTTCAGTGCTCGTCAGAGCTAAGCATAAAATATCATCGAATGATATATTACCAGATATGGTGTTTTCAAATACAGTGAGAAAATTCCCACAATCGATATTTGGTGGTCTGTAAACCAAACCAACGGCTAAAGAGATCTGAAAATCAATTTCAAACAAATTTTTTCAATGTCTCTACTTACTGTAATATTTGTATATTTGTATATTTGTACTGCATACAATGAGCATACAATAATTGACCCATCAATCATACATGGGGAGTCAATATAATGATATAGGTACTATAAAAATAACAACATAGCATTAGACATACAGAATGTAGGGTCTAAATATGAAGTCATAAAATATTCATAGTCAAATGAGCAAATAAATAACACTACAGAAAGTATATGACAATCTACACAATTACACGACAGACAAACAATTCAAACTAATGGGTCTGTGAAGTATTCTTCCGTCCTGTAGTAAGCTTTTTGCACCAACCTCTTTTTGAGTACTCTTTTGAGTTTCTTCTTACTGAGCTCTTTATATTCCCCTGGTATATATTTTCAACGCTAGATGGTTTATACTCAGTTGTGTTGTTGTCAATCTATGATGGGGTATGATGAGTTTATCAGCGTTTCTGGTGTTATACTCATGGTTGAAATTATTCCGGAGAATGCCATCTTTATGGTCATGTATATATACAGGGTGGCCCACCCCAGACGCGGTTCTCATTTTGAGGCAGTAAATGAAGACATTTTGAAAATTTTTTTTTCGTGAAATGTGAAGGACAATCAGATGCACAATTTAAAATTGTTTTCACATATACAGGGTGTTCGATAACAAAGATATAGACCAAAGTTACACTTTTTTAAATGGAATACCCTATATATGAATTCAAAAATTGAATGGCAAGCTCAAATAATGATGAGTTTATAAAGACCATCTTATGCCTTAGAAGAACCATTGTAGAGAAAATGGCGAAAAATCGAAAAAAAGGAGTATTTTTAATTTGCAATTAATAAATAAACCCTTCAAGCCAACGAGACAAACAATGTTTTTTCGTGTAGACATATTGGCTACCCTTATGCAGAAAAAAAAAATTCATCTCTGGAATATACTGAGTGATCATAATTAATGTTCAAACATTAACTACAAATAATGGCCAAAAACTTTCTTATTTCAAATGGCACACCCAGTATTTCTGTACCTTGTTGAACGTAAAAATTAATATCGAAACTATCTTCATTGGGTTTCCCTATACCTAAACCTAATAGTTTTCAAGTAATTCTCGATTTTTAATTCAACTAATTAACCTACTATTATGATTAGCGATATTCATAGAAATATTTGGAAATATTTGTGGGGAAAAGCTTACAATATTATTTGAAATCTGAAAAACTCATATGAAGATCTCAATAATGGTGTTGCGGTCACGCAAGATTTATTATTCCTTTATAAATGATTAGGTATCTACTGTTTTTCTGAATATCAATTCTTTTTTCAATTATTTTCAAATTAATTTCGCCTAGAAGGTATTAAGTGTCATTATCATTCAATCTTTTTAGGTACATGACCTTAAATTTTTCTTTATTCTTATCGTTTTGAAGTTAAGCCATACGTTCAAAGAGTCATGTAACAAACGATTCATTTAAAAAAATATTTGCTCAGGCGATGAACCTTTGATTCTTCATACTTGTTATCTCCAATTGTTGGATTGAGTATTAGTAGACTCAAAGTTTCAAAGATGTTCACAAAATACCTTCAAATATTACCTTACTAGTACTACTGAACTGAATGTCCTTATGCTGGTGAAACTCGTTCCACTCGGTACTCAACTCACTCTCTGGCCAGAGGTTCACTATCACAGATCTCTTTTGAAAATCTCTAAAATTCTTCAAACTATTGAAAATGTGAAGAATAGGAAAATGTTGGACTGGAGCATAGGTTCATCGCCTTAACAAATATTTTTTTAAATGAATCGTTTGTTACATGATTCTTTGAACGTATGGCTTAACTTCAAAACGATAAGAATAAAGAAAAATTTAAGGGCATGTATCGAAAAAGATTGAAAGATAATGACACTTAATACCTTCTAGGCGAAATTAATTTGAAAATAATTGAAAAAAGAATTGATATTCAGAAAAACAGTAGATACCTAATAATTTATAAAGGAATAATAAATCTTGCATGACCGCAACACCATTATTGAGATCTTCATATGAGTTTTTCAGATTTCATATAATATTGTAAGCATTTCCCCACAAATATTTCCAAATATTTCTATGAATATCGCTAATCATAATAGTAGGTTAACTAGTTGAATTAAAAATCGAGAATTACTTGAAAACTATTAGGTTTAGGTATAGGGAAACCCAATGAAGATAGTTTCGATATTAATTTTTACGTTCAACAAGGTACAGAAATACTGGGTGTGCCATTTGAAATAAGAAAGTTTTTGACCATTATTTGTAGTTAATGTTTGAACATTAATTATGATCACTCAGTATATTCCAGAGTTAAATTTTTTTTCTTCTGCATAAGGGTAGCCAATATGTCTACACGAAAAAACATTGTCTGTCTCGTTGGCTTGAAGGGTTTATTCATTAATTGCAAATTAAAAATACTCCTTTTTTTCGATTTTTTGCCATTTTCTCTACAATGGCTCTTCTAAGGCATAAGATGGTCTTTATAAACTCATCATTATTTGAGCTTGCCATTCAATTTTTGAATTCATATATAGGGTATTCCATTTAAAAAAGTGTAACTTTGGTCTATATCTTTGTTATCGAACACCCTGTATATGTGAAAACAATTTTAAATTGTGCATCTGATTGTCCTTTACATTTCACGAAAAAAAAAATTTCAAAATGTCTTCATTTACTGCCTCAAAATGAGAACCGCGTCTGGGGTGGGCCACCCTGTATATAATACAGTTTATTATTATTCATACATGTAGGCACTATAATAGGTGAACAGTATAAATACTAGCCGTCAAGTCTTACACGGAGTGTCATAAAATAAGTGTTTAAAATATGATCACAAAAATACAAGAAATCTTCGCAAAATCACGATTGCACATTTTACACGAATAACGTACAAATTATTTTAAGAACTCATCCAAACTGTAAACTGTCTTTTCGAGTAGTGTTTTTTTCACATTCTTCCTGAAATTTGGATAATTCATCTTTTTCACTTCATCCGGTAACTTATTGTATAATTTCACAGATGCATAATTTTTTCCCTGCTGCCCTTTCCCAATCCTGACAAAAGGTGTGGTAAGATCATGTTTTCGTCGTGTGTTATAGCAGTGGAAGTTTGAATTTTCTGGAAACTTGTGCGGGTTTTGATGTACATAGCTTACAGCGGTAAGTATAAACACCGATGTACAGGTAAGTATACCCTCTCTTTTGAATACTTCGCGACAGCTTTCTGTTGATTTCATTCCGTATATCGTTCTTATGGTCCTTTTCTGTTTCAGAAGCACCTTTTCTGCTGTGCTGCTATGTCCCCACAGGATAATGCCATATGTCATCTGTGAGTGGAAAGCTGAATAGTAGGTAAGCTTTGCACAATCATTGTTTGATATCTGCCTTATTCTTTTTATTAAATAAATTGCACTCGAGAGCCTCCCGCACAATTCATCGATATGTTGGCACCAGTTGAGAGACGACGTAAAGGTCACACCCAGGTACGAAAGTGAGTCAGTGTTCCTTTCTTTGTTGGTGAAGAGCAGTTTTTGGGTTTTATCTGTATTGAGCAATAGCCCGTTTGCGTTGAACCACCTTTTTGAAGCCTCCAATGTCCTATCTGTCTTGGCCCTCATTTCCTCTCGACTTCTAGACCTGTTGATGAAAGCTGTGTCGTCGGCATAGCTGCAGATTGTATCGCTAGCCAGATTGATTTGCAGGTCGTTCGTAAACATTATGAATAGCACAGGTCCCAGTATTGAACCCTGTGGCACACCGACTGTAATCTTCCTCAGATCAGAGATCACATTATTCCATTTGACTTGCTGGAATCTTTGTCTCAAGTAGGACGCGAAAAATGTTGTAATATGAACATAGAGGACAAAGTGAGGATGTTTCCTTGTTTGAAAAATTGTCGACAACTATCTGTTTTCTTGGCGTCATATATTATTCTTACGGCGTTTTTCTGTTTTATGAATATATCCTCTTTGCCACGACAATATTCCATACGAAATAGCCGAATGAAATATTCCATAGTACGCAACCCTTGCGGCCTGTTGACCGGCCATTTGTTTCATCCTTCTGATAACAAAGATTCCCTTTGACAGATTCTTACCCAGTTCACTTATGTGGTCTGTGAACTTAAGGTCTGATTGTAGTTGGACTCATAAGAACTTGAGGTGAGTGGTTTCTGAGGATTTCGTTTCGAAGCAAACTGATTGCGTCTTCTCGGGATTCATTTTCATCTTATTTGCACTGAACCACTGCTGGGCTTTCAATAAAGTATTTCTACTATTAGCCACCAGTTCTTCTTGGTTCCTAGCGACATCGAGAAAGCTGGTATCGTCCACAAACATTACTGAGTCCTGCTGATTGACATTAGCAGGGAGATCATTGACATATATCAGAAACAATATTGGTCCCATAATGGATCCTTGCGGAACTCCACATGTAACCAGCTCCCAGTCAGAACTGTCTGTTTCAATTTGAACTTTCTGATATCTGTCCTTTAGGTAGCTGGTAAGTAGTTCTAGAGCAAACCCCCTCACCCCGTAATATTCCAACTTATTCAACAACAACCGTTGATCAATACTATCGAAGGCTTTGCTGAGGTCACACGAGGATAATTTACATTTTTTGCCTTCGTCAATACCATTTGAAATCTTGTGAAGGATTTCTGCCAGTGCTGTTGTGGTTGATTCACCTTTTAAGAAGCCATGTTGTTGTTTGCTCCAAAAGTTATTTTTCTCGAAGAAGCTGACAATCCTATCTTTAATCGCAGTCTCTAGAATTTTCGATAGAGCTGGTTGTATCGAAATTGGACGAAAGTTGCTTATCTCCGCTGCTTCTCCACCCTTATGTATCGGTTATTTGATATCAAGTCGCAGATTCAAACCCACACCTATACTAAAGCCATTTTTTTTTAATAAATATTATTTCAGAATTATCAAAAAAAAGTCTGCTCCATCAGAAATGCTTCATTCCTTCTCAAGTTACAATGCATTTCTCAGAGATAACTTGCTATCTCCAGGCATTCTAGAACCAAAGCTCTCATATTTAAAGAAAGGCGAAAACAACATATATAACCAATATCCCAATGCTTCAAATGAGTACGAACCATTTGGTGCGTGACGTCACCAGTTCGACGCGAAAACACGAATTTTCTCTAAACTAAATTGTCGAGCGAAAATATGACTTTAGTCTATTGGAAGAGATTTATTATCTAATATCTTCGACACTATGCATTAGGGTGGAGCGATTTTCTCAATTTTATAATCTGATGATGCCTGGTATCGGAATGAATGTCTTTTAGGGTGGGTATAGACCAACAAAAATCTCGCTCTTATCGGACTTGATCTTCAGGTTCCTAGAAGGGGGGGAAAATTTCTCATTATCAGTAATTTTTTTAACTTCGAATTTTAAATCTATAACATATTTTTATTATAGTCTTTTAATCCCTTGTGTTATAATGTATCTCATTCTTCTCTGAAAACTCATAAAAAGACCCAAGGGCGTCGACAGGGGGGGCAGCTCCCCCCCCCCTAGATCTCAAAAATCCCTTAAAAACTTATGAAATAATAGCATAATATACAAAAATCAGTTCATATTTTCTATTTTGATTGTATCTTGCCCCCCTAGCTCAATTGCCCCCACTGGCTGGCGACGCCCTTGAAAAGACCTGTGCCACTTACTGACTTATTTTCAAATTCCTATCAGCCATTTAAATATAATAATTTAGCTTTTTTCCACTCTCTTACTAGTATAATAATTACTTATCTGGAAAACTACTCTATTACTAAGTTTATTATATTACTCAATATACATTAATTACGTTTGTTATACCTATAGGCTCTAAGTAGGATTGAGAAATTGGTCACAAAATTATGAGGCACTTGTCAATGTCCAATTTTCAATTTTTTCTAGATAGAGTAATCCGATAGCTCAGCAATCTAAAACACGTTCCTTTAGGCCTTAAGCCAAGCAACGAGCTTGGGAAATTGGTCATGAAATTATGAGGCACTTGTCAATGTCCATTTTTTTCTAGATAGAGTAATCCGAATGCTCAGCAATCTAAAACACGTTTCTTAAGGCCTCTAGCCAAGCAACGAGCTTGAGAAATTGGTCATAAAATTATGAGGCACTTGTCAATGTCCAATTTCAAATTTTTTCTAGAAAGAGTAATCCGAAAGCTCAGCAATCTTAAACACGTTCCTTTTGGCCTCTAGCCAAGCAACGAGCTTAAGAAATTGATCATAAAATTATAAGGCACTTGTCAATGTCCAATTTTCATTTCTTTCTAGATAGAGTAATCCGAAAGATCAGCAATCTAAAACACGTTCCTTTAGGCCTTTAGCCAAGCAACGAGCTTGAGAAATTGGTCATAAGATTATGAGGCACTTGTCAATGTTCAATTTTTTCTAGATAGAGTAATCCGAAAGCTCAGCAATCTAAAACACGTTCCTTTAGGCCTTTAGCCTAGCAACGAGCTTGAGAAATTGGTCATGAAATTATGAGGCATTTGTCAATGTCCAATTTTCATTTTTTTCTGGATAAATTGGGAGAGCGGGAATGGGTGGAACCCGATTTGCAGCCACCTCCCCGTGGTGGGTTCTGGGTTGGTCTTTAGCGAAGAAAACCAAGCGAAAAAACTGTAACTCGTAAAATAAACCAAATTATTTGGTTATTTATACATTTTTATTTTACGTAAATTTTCGGGGTCGTCTAGGAACCTGAAGACGTCACATTTAGGAACCCAGATTTTGCCATTCCATTAACCACATAAAAAGACACCAATCGAGCACCCAGGTCAAAAGAAAAATTGAATATAATTTTTTCTTGTATAAAATCGCTCCGCCCTACTATGCATGAGTATTATGAAATTTCATTTCCAATGAATACAATTGTATTCATTGGATCCATACCTCACAATCGGTTCTGTTATTTCGTTACAAATAATTTAGTCGGAAATGGAACCATGATCGTTATTCTGTATACGCGTAATCATCAAGGGAGCCAGGGTATCTTATTTCCCACGCCATGAAATCACAATTTCTGTATGATAAACGTTTCCGGGAATATCATGGAGCTGCACAACACTCGGATGCGGGCAATTAGGGTTATGCCAAAGCAATACATGTGATCACCTAGAGGTTAATTCCAGATTATCCTTCAGAGGCGAAATTGGGCCGCTGTCGATTCGCCTGCACAGTTTGCCTGAGAGCTACAGACGCAATCGGAATAACCATTATTAGTTTTCCATCAGGAGAAAATCCGACGCGAAAATTACGAGCCGTTCGGAAAACGGAATTGTTACACAAAATGGTTCGAATGGGAAATGAATACCTGCTAAGGATACAGACTGATTATGCAGTTACCGCCGTAATGGAAACATCAATGTTTGTTTTGGCATATCCTCATGAGTCTGTTAATCTGGATTCTCTGGCTGAGTTTCATCGGATTGGGGATTTTCGCGGATGGTGTTATTGCATATGTGGTATGATATCTATGTTGTTGTAGCTGTATAGGCTAAGTACCTTTTTCAAAGAACAATGAGATTCATTCTCCTTTGTGCCCATTTCATTTCATGAAACATAAACATCATAGAACATTAGGAAATTTTTGGAATGAACATTTATTAGCCCATTTTGTTGCTTTCGATGGTTAAATGGATACACGTACCGAGACACGATAATTTAAATAAGAAAAAATAATTGTGAACTTATACCTACATCTGACTGAAAAACCTTTCACTTCTAAAATTAAATTTTCATGGCGAATGTTTGTTATTATACCTTCTAATGTGAAGATTGTCATATACGAATCTATATTCTGAAAATCGAAGCGGGCTTGTCAGTATAGACATGAGCCTTAACATAGCCCCACAAAAAATAGTCTAATCACATGATCTACGCGGCCAATTAACCGGTACCAAACCTGAAATAAACTGTTCACAACTCGATTGGTTCATTGTTCCGCGGCTGTGTGTCATGTGGCACAGTTTTGTCAAAACCTGCACGTATGCACGTCAAGCTCTTCCAATTTGGCCAAAAAATGTTTCACGTTATTGTGAGGCCAAATTGCTGCGAACAGCGTCGAATCGATAATTGATAATCATCACTATAACACTGGCCAATACTGCTGCGATATTTCTTCAATTCGAACTGTACGTCAGCGTGTTGGTGGTTTTATGTGCAACAATAAAAATTTGGTACGAAATTTAATCACAGTAGCCCGAATAGCCGCTTCAGTGAGTCGATTAAACTGACCATTGAATGGAAGAAGCGCGCGATGAACTTTCTTAACAAAGCACACATTTTGTTAATAGAATTCGATGATTTGCAAGCGTTGTTCGTTTGTGAGACGATTCTTGGTTAAATTTTGAACAAAACTGAAGAACTTTCACCATGACACAAAACCCGAAGCGTGCGTGAGCTGTCAAAATCCGTGTTGCCAAAAAAAAATTGTTGAAGAATCACCCGTTATTTCCCAACTTGGTACTAAAATTTTCCAAAATACTGATCCCAAAATAGAATAGAACTCATATTTCAAAGAACGAGATGAAATTTTCAATTCATTTACAGAGTGTTTCCTAATTGAATGTCAATATGTATAGGGATGATTTTTGGGCCAATTTTATGTTCCATCATCGAATGTTGATCAGTTGTTTTTTGAATTGTAATACAGGGTGTACCTGGTGTTTGTTCTATATTGTGTTGTTTGTTAAGAGTAATTTTATAGTAAGTTCATATATTGGATCTCGTGCTACCCATTGCTAATTAAGTAAAATTGTTTTTAGCCTGAGGAAGGGAATAAATTTCCCGAAACGTTGCGCTGCTGAATAAATTGTATATTGATAGTTCCTTGTGAATGAAACCTTCACCTATTCTAATTGATATTAAGAACGATAACTGCTTTTATTCAAGAAAAACTCAATATGAACTTGTCCTGAACGTCTTACCTTTTGACATACAGGGTGGTGAGGTTTCAAAAAAAAATTATTAATAATATCTACAATACCACTTCAGATATTTCAATGGAATTTGTCATACATGTACAAGAGGCATATTTTAATGTATCACTTTTTTTTAATTTTCACCAGTGGCGTTCCTACGTAATTTGGCCTGCCTATTCTGGCAGACATTTATGGTGCGCCACAGATTTTTCATGGAATAAAAATCATTTTTGAAATGCCCAATAATTTCTTACCAAAGTTGATCACTTGATTTTTTTTTCCATCCGATGCATGGTTTCCGCTCAAGAATTCTATAGTTATGTTTTTTTTTTCTGTTACACATTTCTCGTTCTGTTTGCCCTATGTATACTCCATTGCATTAATTGCATGGCAACTCATTGACAACATGTGATTTTTGATTTTGTAGGACTTAAGCTTTTAGTTTGGAAAATAACTGCTGTTCTTTTAGGGGAACTGTTTCATAATATTTTCTATTGCCTCAGATAATGCCGGGATATATTGTAATGGTGTTGAGATTTCAATTTTCTTTTATGGCCGCGTTCTGAATAATTACTCTGTTGGGAATTAGAGTCCTTTGTACTTTTCGTTTTCGGAATCACTTTCTTCATCGCACTTTTCGTTGCTGTCAAATCACATTTATTTCTTCTCTCCGCCGTTATGAATAATGCCAAAAACAAGGGAGGAAACATATGGACGGCAAGACGGGTCAATCGAACGCAGTCAAATAGTCGGTCCAAAATTTGTAACAGAAAAACCAAAATATGATAAACAAACAGAATTTGGAACAATGGTTTATGCATATCATTCGTTTTTTTGTTGTGCTATGATAACTCAATGATTTGTAAAATTTATGCGTACTTTGTTTAATTAATATTTTTATCATTTCTTGTGGATAATTGTTCGTGGTTAATAAGGATGTAACTTGATTCAGTATGCTTAGTAGGTGAAGTAAGTTTGATTTCTCGATGTATATAATTAATTGCTATTGCTTTTTCCTGTTGAATGTTATGTATTTGATAATAATCAAGTATCCGGTCTAAGTTTATGGATTTCCTCAAAATTTTAGCTTTCACTGTTTTATACTATACTCTGATAATAGTGATAAGTTTTTTTGATTATCTGTTTCTGGTTTTAAGCTGGATAATATATCTACAATGGTAAAATTATAATGATATTCTGAAATTCGATAAGGGCCTTTCTCCATGCATCATCATGTATAACGTTCAGTACCTAATCGGCATAGTCTGAATGCTCTTCAATGTATGCACATTTGTGCCGTTTCTTCACATTTCGTGATTTCGAAGATACTTAGGCACTGCTGGTTTTTTATGAAGTTAGCATTATTTTTGACTTTCCAACAAAAAATTCATGGCAGTAATTCATGAGCCGGTAATTTGTTTGTAGGTACCTGATATTCCGGCAATTATCCAAACGGAAGTTTTTCCGTCTTGTCAATTTGATTCAATAGGCCGTATTTATAAAAAGAAGCCTCACCTTTTACTTTCAAAAAATGAAGCAATTCCTTCGAGGAATATGCATAAAAAGAATTGAAGGAAAAGGTTCTGCTTCGAGGAGTTTGATTTGAAGTAAAACGTCAGAATATGTTCGCCGTATTTATAAAAAGAAGCATTTGCTCAAAAACTAAGGGATTCGCTTCCATAATAGAATTCTAGGATCACAAAAACTTTTCTCACTCTTTTTAGTATTCTAATTGAAAAGCCAGTCCAATTTGGAGACGGATACGCAAGGCCGTAGCTAGAAAAAAATTTCGGGGGGGGGGTCCGTCCAAGGCCGTAGCTAGAAAAAAATGTCGGGGGGAGGGGGTTTGTCAGTTGAACTGAGCTCTAGAAAAATTTCGGGGGGGGTCCGGACCCCATCGGACCCCCCCCTGGCTACGGCCTTGCGGATACGTATATCGCTGTATCTTTTACTCCACTTATCCGAAGCATCTCCTTGCAAGGAAAAGGCGAAGATTTGAAGATTATAAATACGAATTGAGGCAAAACCTTCTACTTCTACCTTTTACTTTTAAGTAAATACTTCATTTTTATAAATACGGACTATTGTCCGAAGTCTTCATCAATAAGATCACCCTTCACTGGCCAGATGTTGACAATCCCTTATATTAACAGTTACAATCTCGATGACAAACAGCGTTCCGAGCGTTCGTACCCGCCGAGCGAGGTAACGAGAAATCTCTGAGCCACTTTGCTGGGATAACACGGTCCAGAAGCCTGGAAACAATCGAGACAACAAATTGTTATTTATAAGCAGCACCCTGGAGAATTGGGGTCGTATAATCTCTCAAGAAAGATCCCTTAGGCCGCAAGTGAACGGTTACTTTATCGGGCGGGAGGAGGTCATTGCGAGAATTGTTTGAGAACAGGAATATGAGCGAGAAACATTCGGTTGAATTGAAAGAAACGGTTTTTATCGTCATTCCAGAGTATATGAGGTTCTGAAAAGTCATGACGGATTTTATTGGAATAGAACACTCGCACGTTCATTCCTCAATCTTGTTTAGAAAAGAAAAAACTGAAATTTTTCAGAATTTCGTCGTCTATACATGGTGAGTCTTTGACTTGTACATATATTTTAACTGTAGATTCCTCTCATGAAACGAAACACTTTTTTTCTATACCATTTTTCCAAATTCGGTTTGGTTTGGAAGATACAGGGTGTCACTTTTCTGTTTATATCTTCGGAACCGTTATTTCGAACGAATTGAACTTTGGTTAAGTGTTTACTCTATTCATGGTGCATATTCCTCAATCAAAACCTATTCAATATCTCTCCTAGTATAAAAGTAACATCGTAGTCGACTCATCAATACACGCTAAAACACCAAAAAACCACTTTAAAAAGATAAACGGTTCATATTTTCGAGATGATCAATCATTTAAGAAATTAAAAGTATTTTTATATTTTTTCCATAAAACGCGTCGTTTTCGAGTTATTTCCAATTTTACCCGGAGAAATTTGACGAAAAAATCATTAATTTCAAGAAGAATCTGAATGCGTCTCTGAATTAAATATCATGGAATATTATTCCTTCTCTGGTCTTCAAACGAGTTTACAATGTTGTCACAATATTTATCAACTTTGTTGAGACTCAAATTCAATTGATGGAAAACGTTGATTTAGAGATATTTAATAATGAAATCCCACAAATGTGGAAGATAAAATTGAACACCAAGGAGCATTTAATACGCACAGTTTCTATTAATTTATTGTTACCGGTCCATATTGAAGTTAAATGTCGATGGAATACAAAATTCGGATATAAATGATGAATATCGATACAAACTACAACTACGTATTAAATTGAAATCCATGAAAAATAAAATGATACCTTATGGCGATGTTCCTATCTAAACAATATCCTCTTGGAATTTTATAAACTTGACAGGGTTAAAATTATATTCATTCTTCACATAATAATCACATTAGAACAATAATTCACTGAATGTATTCAGAACTTCACATAAAGTTTAGAGTTTGTCATTGTTTATAGTTGGCCTCCAAGGGTAATTGAGATAACCACACAATCCGTCGGTATTCGCTATACGCATGCGTGGAGAAATTCGCGGCAAACTCGATTTATGATAGAAACGGCAGAAGTCATAGATGAGATAGAGAGAATTCATAGATATGTTTCGTAAGAAATCCTTCACACCAATGAAAATATCAGCAAGCTGACAACATCTTAGATTCAAAATAGATTAGGTTAGGTTGCAGTATAATTTCAGGAACGTATTGAGCCTTTTTTTCTCAAATGGCTATATCTTTTTAACAGACCCGAATTCAGAAAAATGGAAAATGAAAAAAAGGGTTCCTTTTGGCCTCACGAATGTAGATTCGTGTACTGTAGAGTTAAAATATATGTACAAGTCGAAGACTCTGACTCACCCTGTATAAAGGACAAAATATATGTTCAAAACAAAGTTTTCGTTCAAGCAGAACTTTCTCAGTTTAGAGTTCACTGAAAATGAGGTGTTTTGAAATGAGTACATAATAAAGGGGGTTTCAATAAGTGCGCTAGATTTGAATTGCGCGCCATGTTCGACATCTTTGATTGATTCTGTTAGTGTTCTGATTGTTATTATTCATGTTGTCTTTCAGTTGCCTGCAAATTGAAAGGTTATTTCGGTCCCATCAGTCTATTTGTTCCATCTGTGAAATGTGAAGCATATAATCCAACGATATTCAAAATCAAGTTCTTTCATCCTAATTTTTTAATATTGGAGGTTGGTGATAACGTCAATGCACATAAACTACTAAGGAAGTTGTGTGGTTCCCGGACTCAGAAGCAGTGCATGTTTGGAGACGGCTGGAAGAGGGTGCTGATAAACGTTCCGATATATTTCACTTTGTAACGACGAGTGCACAAATTGAGGTACTTCAGTGTGAAGTCTGAATCAGGAGTTTGAGCGATCTCAATGACTCCCAATGAGTCCCTCACATCCTAGAATATTTGATGATAACAAATTCAAATGCACGTGATACTTCTGTTCATCTCACGTTGCATCACTTCATATTTATTTATAATTCACGTTGTGAATGCGAATTATGAGAAGAAACTGCATTCCTTGTCAAAATTTCTCTTCTCAAACTTCCTGACATCGGACTTGAATATAAACATAACCAAAATCTCCTTGTTAACAAGAGTTGAAATCGATAACTGCCGAGAAATGTGCAGTAAAAAATTAAACTTGTTCATCGAGACAAAACCAGTTTATTATTTTGCTGAAACGTTTTTGACCATAAACTAGGGTAAAAGCCACTGAAACGTCCCTGAACGTGATTAAGACTGTTGGTGCAACCGGGCCTTAGTTGTCGTTGTGAAGGTTTTCACAAAAAACGCTAGGGTTTTTTGTGATAACCCAAATAGTACTAACTCGATTCACCGAAATATAATCTTGACCGTGGACCCCGTTGAACAGGTGATTTTTGCTTTTACTGCAATATCTTACCTGATATTTCAGTGCGAGTTATACTGAAAGCTGAATATCAAGGTCGGGATAAAATTGGAGCCTAGCTATGATCGATAAATACTAAGTCACCTGAAAATATGAAATAATTTCTTGCATTCTCATCTGAAATGCTATGTGACCGTTTTCCAATTCGAGATCCCTCAAATTACAACCTTGAAGAGTTCTCAATAGAATACTTATGCTATACAGGCTGTTTCACCATAAACCGGGCTATATACAGAGTGAGTCTTTGACTTGTACATATATTTCAACTGGAGATTGTTGAGGTCAAAAAAACCTTTTTTTCATTTTCCATTTTTCCGAATTCGACTCTGTTAAAAAGATATAGCCATTTGAAAAAAAATTGGGCTGACTACGCCTCTGGAATGATCTTCTGGAATTGATGCAAAGTTCATATTTCTCGATAGGAATTGAGTTTATACATTTAGGGAATATTCAAGTACTAACCTTATTGGAATAAAAATGTTGCAAACACGATAATTTCAGCAAAAACAGTTAGTTTCATCAGATTATATCTACAACTAAAAAGCCACATTTCTCACACCAAAATAAGTTTCTTCTTCGATATTTCTGCAGATTAGTTTGTAAACACTATTAACTTGTTCATATTCTCCTCGAAATTCCCAAACAATCTCATGAAGAAAGACTTATTTTCATTCAGATCATCAGAATTTATTATTAAACAACCTAACCTAATCTATTTTGAATCGATTCTGTGAATGTTTGCACAGAAATTTCAAGAAGATGTTGTCAGCTTGCTGATATTTTCATTGAGGTTAAGGATTTTTTACGAAACATAGTATCAATCACGATACACTTGTGTACCGTGGTATAAATATCTATGAATTCTGCCGTTTTCATCATAAATCGACGCCAGATTTTACCACGCACGCGTAGAGCGAAAACCGAAAGATTGGTTATGCCTCTACATAATCAATCTTTCGCAACTATAAACAATAACAAACCAGAATCTCTGAACAAACTGTGAACATTATGTGAAGTTCTGAATAAATTCAGTGAATTATTGTTCCAATGTGATTATAATGTGAAGTGAATTAATATAATCTTAACCGTGTCGAGGTTATAAAATTCCAAGAGGGGATTGTTTAGACAGTAATATCGATACACATTATAAGGTATTATTTTATTTTTCATTAATTTCAATTCAATAAATAGTTTGTATCGAGATTCATCATTCATATACGAATTTTGTATTTCATCGACATTTAACTTCAATATGGACCGGTAACTATGAATTTTCAATAGAAACTGTGCGTGTTAAATCCTCCTTGGTGTTCAATTTTATCCCCCACATTTGTGAGATTTTATTATTGAAATATCTCGATAAAGTTGATAAATATTGTGACAACATTGTAAACTCGTTTAAAGACCAGCGAAGGAATAATATTCGATTATATGTATTTAATTCAGAGGCGCATTCAGATTATTCTTGAAATTAATGATTTATTTCGTCAAATTTCTCCGGGTAAATTGAAAATAACTCGAAAACGACGCGTTTTATTGAAAAAAAATAGGAATACTTCTGGTTTCTTAAATCATTGATTCTTTCGAAAATATGAATCGTTTTTCTTTTAAAAGTGGTTTTATGGTGTTTTAGCGTGTATTGATGAATCGACTACCCTGTAACTTTTATACTAGAAGAGATATTGAATAGGTTTTGATTGAGGAATATGCACCATAAATACAGTAAGAACTCAATCAAAATTCAGTTCATTTGAAATAACGGTTCCGAAGATATAAACAGAAAAGTGTTTTTTTCATGGTTTTTCGACACCCTGAATCTTCGAAGCTAAACCGAATTTTGAAAAATGGTATAGAAAAAAGTGTTTCGTTTGATGAGAGGAATCTACAGTTGAAATATTTGTACAAGTCAAAGACTCACACTGTATGTTTGTCCGGTTTATGTTGAAACACTCTGTACAATTATTGGAAAACCCTATGAAAAATTCATGAATAGTAAATAATCATTCATTCCCTAAAATGGAGTGGATATCGGGCTAACTTCAACGAATTTCCGCTTGCGATGGCTATAATCAACATTGCGAGAATAAGTTTTTCAACTGAATGATCACCGTTTAGTCGGGAAGTTTGTCCTAGTTCCGTTCATGATCTCGAAGAAGAATCCCTTGATTAATTGAATTCATCCCCACATCCAGACGTGGTATCCTCAGTTGGCAATTGATGGTGTTCTGGATCACCTTTATCAGTCCTTTTTGCCGAATCCTGATAACCTTGCGTCCCAAGAACGATGAGGATGTGTTTGGCACGTCCCTCTGTAATCCCGTTGAACATCGTCCAAGTAATTCGAGCAAAACAAGCAGTATGACGCAGCCTAGATTTTCTCTTCTCGATTCTCTCTCATGTTTGCCAATTTGCGTATAGATTGTATCCGCAACCCATCGAACACGTGGTTTGCGGAGTCGGAAACTCTATGATAAGTTAAGTCCTCGGTTAATTCATATTGTCCAATGCTCGTGCTTATACTTACATTTCAGATGTGGTCGAGACGTTTTCGGATTGCGAGGTCTGTAATAAAAAGTTGGTGTTTCCAGAACCTGTCTTGGAAACCATCTGGTTATGACGCCAATAGTGCATTGTTCACCGAGTAGAAAAAGCCTAAAGCCCGCTCCACACTTATGGCAAGAACGTCGGCCAATACCGCGAACGCGAGTGTGGATAACTTTCTTGTGTCACGTTCGCGCTTCGCGGCGTTCTCCGTTTCGTTGCGGTCTCCTGTCCCGCGACAAAGGCTTCGCGCCTAAGCACAAATGTTTCATCCACACTCACAGGCGTTCGCGGTACCGGCGCAGAAATGATTTACTGCTTGTTCACTGACTTTATTCGCTTTTGAAATGAATGGTTTTCTTGTAGCAATAGAGTGGAATTAGATTAGATTCAGAGGAGATAAGTGAAATGAGAATTTCTTGATTATTATCAGAATGAATCTTTTTTATAGGGCGTAAAGTCTTCGCAGACAGCGAGGATGCCGTGAACCAACGTGCGAATATTTGTGTTAGTGTGGATGACTTATTTGGCCGCGAATTCTTGGCCAGGTTCACGGCAAGAATTCTTGTCAAGATTCGCGCCATGAGTGTGGAGCGGGCTTAACATTCGTGGACGATTGTAAAGATTGCTCAGTCGAGACGCAAGCCGAGACTTAGGGCTCTCACAGACACAGCGGTTTCCGCCGAGTCGGCGGCCGAGAAAATCGCCGAGTCGGCTGAGTTTGCTTCTGTGGGACGAGTCGGCTTGGGCGGCGGTGTGTGGTTTCATAGCGCAAAAGCACAGGCCAATTCCGCCGACTCGGCGATTTTCTCGACGGCCGACTCGGCGGAAACCGCTGTGTCTGTGAGAGCCCTTAGCAACACAGAGTCCAGGAATGTGGCTTTTCCTACGAGGTAAACATACGTTTTTTCCGCAAATCGTTTGAAATTAGACATGGTTTAATCAATTTTTAAAAAGTCGCGAATTTTGAAAATCGGTATGAAATTGGTGGCGGTAGGTCCTAGGAAACGTAATAATGTCGTCAATGTTGACGTGTCAAACTTGACGAATATTAATTTAACTGTGTTGTGTTCTCGTCCAGTCGTCCATGTTATTTAATTGAACAGGGTGTTTAATTGAATTAGGGAGTTGGACTAATGATTAAGTTTAATTACAACTTTGTCGACGTTCGGAACTTTTGTGGTTCCTTTCTCAAGAGTCGTTGCGGTCACGTTGATGACTGAAAAATAAATTGAAAATAGTTTGGGTTCTGGATTGGACCATCTGATTCCTCATAAATAACAATTTTAATACTTAACTAGCTGGCCCGGCGAACTTTGTTTCGCCTAAATAATACCTATCACCTATACCATAGCCATCTTTATCTTAAGAAGGCCGTGCCTATACTTACAGTAGATTTCACAACGCAATCACCAGGGATCGAAGATCAACGGCTTGGTTAGATTTCTGAACTGTCAAATCGAGTATTCTAGATCAAGCTCCGATCACCGGTGATATGCTTTGTGAAACCCCCGTTAAAGTTGTATAAACTTACCATTGCAATTTTTTCAAGCAGGAGATAAATTAGGCATAATAAAAGTTCTGTCAAATGTCATCTGTCAACTGTCATCTGTCAAACGTCATCTGTCAAATGTCATCTGTCAAACGTCATCTGTCAAACGTCATCTGTCCAACGTCATCTGTCAAACGTCATCTGTCAAACGTCATCTGTAAAATGTCATCTGTCAAATGTCATCTGTCAAACGTCATCTGTCAAATGTCATCTGTCAAATGTCATCTGTCAAATGTCATCTGTTCATCTGTCAAATGACATCTGTCAAATGTCATCTGTCAAATGTCATCTGTCAAATGTCATCTGTCAAATGTCATCTCTCAAACATCATCTGTCAAACGTCATCTGTCAAATGTCATCTGTCAAATGTCATCTGTCAAACGTCATCTGTCAAATGTCATCTGTCAAATGTCATCTGTCAAACGTCATCTTTTCCATGGATATGAGCTGTCACACAAAACAGAAATATATATATATATATGTATATATATTCTTATGAAATGGAGCTGTTACAGATTTTAAAAATGCTTTGTCAACCTCTTTGAAGAAATGAAAAAATAAGTACATTCGTAGAAGAAGATGCCCTTCAATATGAATATCTGAAAACAAATCCAATAACCCTACACTTATACGGGGAGACAGAGTTTTTGCACTTTTTGCTGAGGTTTTTATCTGTGCTCTTGCATCATACGCAGAAATGTATGGTGCCCCGTTTGACATTCCTCTGCTAATACTGAGATTAGGAGCGGGGAATGGATCAATATGTTTGTTTGAATGATCTGTTCCTTGTTGCCTTTTCGAGACACATGCCATAAAAAAAAAACAGAAATACAAAAATAATATGTCAATTACTAATTATGGGCAATTTTGAATTCAGTTATTTCCGCAAATATATTTATTACCCAAACATAAATCAAAAACATTTCAAAAATATAGAGAAAAGATGAAAATGGACAATTCACGATTGATGCTGATCGTCACAATCCGATTTACTTTACATTCCGGTAAAAATTCACTGTTCCACCAACTTGATCTGATAATAGCCTTCCATGTTATTATAAGTTCTATGCAAATTACACAATAATTGTATACATCGCCATTCATACCTAGAAGCATAGAATATTCTATGCTCCTAGTTCATACTCTAGTCTAGTCTACCATTTCTGAATTTCCTACCCTTCAAGAAAATGAAATCCACCGTTGCCAGACAACTTCATGGCTTATAACTTCACAACGTTCTATTTTATCGAAAATAGCGAGTCCATTTCTCTCGTTCTATTTTATTATTGCATTTCTATTGAATACCGTGAAACTTCGTTCTACCATAGAATATTCTTATACCGTTGTTAGGTATTCTGTGGTAAGACCTACTATTCACTTGACATGCGATTCTGTGGAAGAAAAACTAACCTCCTTTGTCCAAATGTCAATATGGCATTTCGAAGTTTTGAACCAACCATAGATCGCCTTTTATTAAAAAAGAAAAGGGCTATTTTTAGGGTTTTTCCAGCAATAATTCTAATTTTTCTCGCCGTAAAAACCATCCTTGAACTTCAACGAACATTTTAAAAAAAGATTTGGCCAAATTGGTCGAGGCGTTGTTGAGTTATGCGCTTACAACACATTTTGCGATTCATTTTTATATTATAGATTATTAGTCCAATTCCCTGAGACACCCTATTCAATTAATTCAACTGCTGTTGTTTTTGAAGACAAAATAGTGTAAAATGATAAGTGATGATGAATTTTCCATTTCAGGGACTCCTCCAGAGCTGGTTGAGGCAGTTAATACTGCTTCCTTAGAATTATTGCCAAATAAATCAAGAGAAAAGTACGATTATGCATATGTGGAAAACTGACCAATGTAGGGAAATATTATTTCCTCACAGTAAGGAAATGAATATTTCCTAACAGTTGATAAATCTTGACTTTTTTATGAGAAATTTTGTCAGGCATGTCAAAAATGTTAAAAACGCGATATTCCTTAACAAAAACACTTAGGTTCTCTTGTCCGATTATGTTGAAAATTCATAGTTCTGTCTCCAAAAGGCATTTTTTATTTTCCTGAAGACTGTAGTTTGTGAACGCTAGTTGTTTGTTCATATTTTCCTCCGAAGCCCACAAATTTCCCATAAATTTTCCCCTCAAATACACGATACATCAAAATAACTATATCACTCTCTTTTGTATACAAATAGTCCAAACATTAGGTTAAACTCTATGAGTTTTCCACAAGAGGCATAGAGGCATTTCGAAATAAATGATGCTAGCCCTGGCCATATTTCTGAAACTAGAGAAGTTATTTTTCGGTGGATAACATATTATAAATATCTATGAATTACATTATCTAGAATCGAATTCAGGAATCTAACCATCAATTGTACTGACCTAGAAAAAAGTCGTGTCTTGGTTTCTGCTTTATAAATACCGAGGAGATAATAAAATGCTGGTGAATATCCCCGAATCAGTAACAGGCAGTGAATAGAATTGACGAACGTTTAGATATTAGACACTCCATAGAAAGGTCGAATATACCGGCCCTTAGTCAAAAAGTGATTGGTGAAGAGAAGTAAATACCAACTCGTTGTTCTCATTACATTGAAAAATTTTGTGACAGAAACGATGAACTGAGAAATTGAAAAAATTCCACCGTATTCGAAAAATATCCTCGTAGGAACATCTGGTACCTCGCGTTTTCATGATCATCTTTCTCGGAGCTTGAAATCGTACACAACTTCATTGCTATTCAGAGCCACCAGAAAGGACTTATCGATCGGAACGGAACAAATTATTCAGTTGAATACTTGAGATTTTCAATATCAATCACATGTTTAATAAGCTTGTCGCCTCAGGCATGAAACCAGAAAAAGTTGGCCACTTTTCCGCGGAGTTTGATGAAAAAATTCTTTCCGAATGAAATTAAATGAGACAAAATCGTATGCATAATGAATGGTTCCACCGTCCTGTGCTCTGGGGGGGAGAATCGAAAGCTGGGTTGGATGGTGTACAGTGAAGGAGGATATACGCTGCATTCATTTTCCGTGAGCGTGCTCGAGAATAAATTACTTCGAAAACTTTGAGGCTGTGTGTACCTATTTATATTTAGCTATCTGCTCGAGATAGAGCATGAGAAATGAATTGAGAGATCTGAAGACAAGATATGCTAGATATGTTATATGATTAAAGTTTGTTTGTATCACCTATAGGATTTCGGAAATATGAAACGATTTCGAATAAATAGTAGCCAGATCATTATTATATTCTACAAAACATAGGGAAATGATAATTTTATTTGTAGGCAGTCGAGGAATTTATGTTTTTACCAATAGTTATATGTATACAGGTTGAGTCTTTGACTTGTACCTACATACATTTTAACTGTAGATTCCTCTCATCAAACGAAACACTTTTTTCCTATATCGCTTTTCGAATTTCAGTTTCCTTTGGAAGATACGGAAAAAAAAACACTTTTCTGTTCATATCATCAGAACCGTCATTTAAAATGAACTGAATTTTGGGGAAGTATTCACTCCCTTTATGATGCATATTTCCGAATCAAAACTTATTCAATATTCCTCCCGGTATAAAAATTACAGCGTAGCCAACTCATGAACCCACGAAAAAATACCATAAAACCACTTGAAAGAGATAAACGGTTTCTAATTTCGAAAGAACCAATCGGTTTGAAAATAAAAGTATCCCTGAGTTTTTTCAATAAAATGCGTCGTTTTCGAGTTATTACCAATTTACCCGATGAAATTTGACGTAAAAATCAAAAATAATAAGAAAAATCTAGATGCAACCCTGGATTTAAAATATCATCGACACACAAAACAACACTAGTAACAATGCACTTCAAAACAGCCTTCCGATATTTCCTCAAGACTTCCACGAAAAAAAGCGTTTTCTAAAGTTCGTGCCCAAATTACATGTTTTAAATCGGTGCGTGTAATATATACACCACCCAAATTAATCGTCATTTGGCTCACCGAATCAGTCCGTGACCCAATGGCCAATGGCCATTACCCAAATTTCGCGGAAAATGATGACTTCTGCGAAGCCACAGAGAATCAAAAAATATGCGCTATACGCATGCGTCGTACAACCAGATCTCCCGTCATACGTTATGTAACCGAACTACGCTGAACTACCACAGATATGTAAAGTAAAAGAACGGAATAGTGGAAATGGTTATTTGAGACGTTTGAGATGGGTCGATTCTCAATGAAAAGAAATTCATTTAGTGATGTAATCCGAAATATCGATTTCCTTAGATTCACGACTATTGCTAAATCTGGCAACGTACACGTCAAAGTTCTGTGAATTTTTCATAGAACATTTTATTGACATTGTTTTGAATAGGTTATAGCACGATCAAAATTATTAATTGAATTGAGAACCACTATTTACAGGATATTTTTGGGGATATGGAGGAAGATTTGAACAAGTTTTTAGTGTTCACAAAGAATCTTCTGAAATATCGAAGAAGGAACTCAATTCGATAAAAGAAATATGGCTTTTCAATTTCAGAAATAATCAGACTGAACTAAGTGTTTTTGTTGAAAAATATCGTGTTATCGTGTTAGTACTTGAGTATTTCCTTTGCATCAATTCCAGAAGATCATTTCAGGGAAGTAGTTAGCCCCATTTTTTTCGAATGGCTATATCTTTTGAACAGAACCGAATTCGGAAAAATGGAAAATGAAAAAGAGGTTCCTTTCGACCTCAAGAATTTTCAGTTGAAATACGAGGATGTATTGATATCTAGTTAGTCTAGACCAGTTCCATGCATGTCAAACTATTGCGATACCATATCAACGAACAATAACTTATTAGAAAAGTCAGTGTCGAGGTCGACGTCAAAAAAGTAAACCAGAGATATGTAATAAATCAAAGAAAAAGATGTCCACCGAAATAGAAAAAATCGAAAAATTGGAGCATCGAGCCATCATCACGTAGGACCTGTATTTAAAAGGGTTACGAGGTGAGCAGATTTACGAAGATATCGCTCAACGCTCAATACCCTTGGTGATCAATAGTTACAGGTCTGGACTGCGGATCGGATCGCTCCCGCCGATCTGGTCTGTCGGGATCATATATCTCATTGATCCTTGCTATTGTCCTTCGTGTGCGACCGTGAAAAATTCGACTGCAAGCATCAAAAGAGGTAAATTATCCATTGAAGATATTGACAGATCGGGAAGGCCAGTTTCTGTGTCAGTCCCCGAAAATATCGATGCAGTTCATGACATGATTTTATCACACCGTCGAATTGGGCTAAAACAGATATCTGAAGCACTGAAGATTTCATACGAATGCGTTCATCATATAGTTCACGTCAATTTGGACATGAAAAAAATGTCTGCAAAATGAATCCCCAAATGTTTGAATGTTGAACAAAAGCGTACAAGGGAAGAAGCATCGCGTTGGATCTGTGCTCGATTTGAAAACGATGTAGACTTCTTAAACCGAATTGTTACAATGGATGAGACTTGGGTACATTTCTACGATCCAGGAAGAAGCAACAATCGATGGAATGGCGACACTCTGGTTCTCCAAGACCTAAGAAGTTTCGTGTCCAAAAATCTGCTGGAAAAGTTCTTGTTTCAGTTTTTTGGGATTGCCATGAAGTAATCATGATTGATTTTTTGGATAAGGATAGAACAATAACTGGAGATAACTATTCGACATAACTGACCACCCTACGATAAAAAAATAAAAGAAACCTATCCCAAAGGTGTTTTGTTTTTACAGGACAATCGGGGCTATTCACTAAGAAAAGTTGTTATGGATAGCAACTTTGCTTAGTGAATAGCCCCGAATGTCCCAGTACACAAATCTCATGTTGCCATGCGAAAAATTCGTGATTTACTACACAATTACTACACCCCCCTTATTCACCAAATTTGACTCCATTCGACTATCATCTCTTTCCTCAACTGAAAAAAATTTAAAAAAATCGTAAATTTTCTTCCAACGAGGAGGTTATGAAAGCTGTGGAGGACTGGTTTGCAGAGCAAGAAGAAACATTTTTTTTAAAGGCCTAGAGACGTTGCAGGTTCGCTGTGATAAATGTATTCAATTAAGAGGAGAATATGTTGAGTAATGGAATATTTTGACATTGAAATTTTGTTTGCTTCTATAGTAGGCTACGAATTTTCAAAATATATCTTCGTATATGTACAAGTCAAAGACTCACCCTATATAATCAAAAAATAATGTAGGTACATTATGAACACAGCGCTCAAGAAAAGTGAAAGATTTCCAAAAAATACGCTGAAAATCAATCCGATCCTAAAAGTAGGAAATTCTTTTTTAGTTCGAACTGAAGTCCATCATGAGATATTGTACTCATTATTCTTCCTGCAATCGTTATCACAGCTAAACAGTTGTATTCGGATAACTATAATAGTTTTTGTTCATTTTGGGACTTTCGAGGTCATTGCAACGGGGGATCGTAGTTTATAATTCTGAAAAGCCAATTATGATTTGATTGATGAATGTTTGTTCAGCACATCTTGAAAAAAAAATTTTTCATGGGTGATCATGTAAATGATGATTTCATAACTTTCCATACAATATTCAAGGAGCAAACCGATGAGCATGTTCCAAGAGTCACTAAAGTTAGAGGTGTTTCATCATACTTTTCTAGAGGAACAATAACTCTTATAAGATGGAAAAAATGAATTGCATGAGAAATGGAAGATCTATAAAGGTTCTGGTGACTATAAAACCATCAGAGTGCCTAAAATATGGAGGAACACAAAGAACTACATAAATTGGTACTAGCCATATGTAAATGGAAAGCTTTGCCAGACGAATGGAACGATGGTACTATCATCCCCATCAATAAGAGGGGAGGCCGCATGAGAAGTACCTACCAACTACAGGGGAATATCACTACTGAACGCAACTTGCAAAATACTCTCCAATGTGCTGTTGAGCCGTATATCACCGCATGCTGAGGAACAAATTAGCCACTATCAGTGTGGATCAGACCAAAGTGGTCAACAGTGGACTAGATATTCATAATCCGATAGCTATTGGAGAAACACAACGAGCTTCTACTAAAGGTGGCTGAAAGGAAGATCCTGAGAAGAATAGTTGGCCCTGTCAAGGATCCAAACACGGAGAAATACCGCATAAGGACGAATGCAGAGCTCCAGGACCTATACCAAAAGCCGGATATAGTCAAATTAATAAAATCCCAGTGTCTGAGATGGACTGGACATGTCCAAAGAGCACCTGACGACCGACTGATCAGGGTAATATGGGAAGGAAATCCAGCAGGAAAGAGACCGCTGGGGCGGCCGAGACTCAGATGGAGGGACAACATCTTAAAAGACCTACAGACTATGCAGGTATATGACTGGAAGGAGGCCATGATGGACCAGGACCGATGGAGGCAAATCGTTAACGCAGCCAAAACCCACCAAGGGTTGTAGTGCTACCCAGAAGAAGAAGAAGAAGACTATAAAACATTATCGGTTTTAAGATCCTAGTCCGATCTCCTCATAAGATCTGACTACAATAAATATTTCATGCCTGATCAGGTCCGTACTGACTCCAGATAATTGTTGAATTTTGTTTCTGTTCAAGAGAACGAAAAATTTCGAACTAAATGTCATATGAAGAGAATCGGGAGAGGAAATTCGGAATTCTTCGAGAGTAATTTCATAAGGTTCATAGATTAGTCCACAATAACGATGGTTAATACTACAGCCCTGAACAAAGTAATTTGATTATTTCGGATATTTCTGCTTCCTGCTGTTCTTGTTGAAAGGGCATTAATTAATCTGGATCGAAAAAGGGAGCTCTTCGCTTAGCCTCTCCTGAACTCTTCGTGGTGGCATGTTCCCCGACATCTGGAAAAAAGCCGGAACGGTCCCAATTTTCAAAACTGTAAGTAACAATTTTGTTGATAACTATCGCGCAATCGGTAAGCTCTGTGTTTCTTGAGAGATTTTCGAATCACTAGATTACCCTCACCCCTTTCATCATATAAAATCGCTAGTAATACCTAAACGACACGGATTTTTCAAGGATAGATCGGTTGTGACAGATCTAATTAATTTCGTGGAATATATTCAAGAGGGTCTCGTTGATAGGAATTCAGATTGACACCATATTGTACATAGACTTCAGTTAAGTTTTCGACAAGATTGATATTGATCCTCCTTATACGAGCTAGAAAGTGTCGGTGTAGTTGGTAGGTTGATGCGATGGTTCGAATCTTATTGGAGGTGCAGATGCCACTGCTAATTTTCAAGTCTAGAATCTTCATTTCAACATCCGGGGTACGCCAGGGTTCTCATTTGGGTCCCCTTCTGTTCACTATTTACACCAATAAAATTGCTTCTTGTTTCCGAATAACTTGAAGATGATTGCTCGGATAAGGAATGTTCGAGATTGCTTGGCCCTCCAGTGTGAACATGTCAGAATGTAGTAGCTGCGTGTAATAGAATGCTGGGAAATATTGTTAGGCGTCGTCAATTTTTTTGCCGCTTCGCTTTCCCAGTATGGTATCCCCATTTAGTATGGGATCTACATCCATAGGTTGGAGAGAAAATTTCTTAGATTTGCCAGCTTCAGGATTGTTTTTCGCCTAACTAATGGCGATCCGAATAATTACTCTATCCGCCTAAGGCACTTCGAGAAGATGAGTTTGAGCAACAGGAGAAGAATAAATGATATTTTATTATTATTTTCAAAGTACTGTCTCACCGAGTTGATGATCATGACATCCTGAGATCAATTAACTTTCATGTTCCTCAGACAACATCTAACAATTTTTTTGACTGCGCTAGAAGGAGCGGAGACGAATGGAAAGAAAATAGATAGATTTCAATTTGCCCTCGCCTGCAGTACATCATAGAATTCACGACACATTTATATTGAAGCCATCAGTGATATCTTTCGATATAAGAAGCATAGCCAGAAGCTCTCGTGTCTTTTCTCAATATGGTGAGTAATGTTTTTCTCAATCTCCAGTCTATTATTATTATTATTACAATAAAATAAGAGTGGAGGTTAAACCTATACACTCAATACAGAACTAATACAAGGTGCGGCACGGAGGGCGGACGTTTTTCAGATGGGCATAACTTTCCCCCACTGAGGACGAGAGAAGTGGGGAAGGTGCCGTTAGACTCGTGTGTTCCTAGCATTTATTTACCAGTTGTCGTCATGGAGCCTTGGACGGTGGAGCATCGTGTTTTCGCCTATGATAGTTTCGTCCGAAATAATGAGTCAGTCACGGTCGTGCAGCGTGAGTTTCGTCGCCATTTCCACATTCATCGGAATAGAGCTATTCCCTCTCGAACATCATCCTTCGTTGGGTTGAATCACTTCGCAGACATGGTGAACTGATCAACAGAAGACCAAGAGGGCCTGTGCGAACAGTTCGAACGCCTGAAAATGTTGAACGCGTTCGACAAGCCATTGAGCGCCTCCAGCACTGCATCACCGATTTCGGCCACCACATGCCTGATGTGATTTTCCACACTTGACTGTCTCAAATGCTATTTCCTTGAGAATCTGATTCCGTCAATAAATGTGTTTTTGAGTAAAAATTAACGCTTTTATTATTTTTTAAAAACCATCCATCCTCCGTGCCGCACCCTGTATTAATGTATGCTAGAAAGAAGATAAATTTAAGGACCTCTCCATCGGTCGAACTTGTTCTTGAACTTGTTGACAGTATCAGCGTTCACCACTTCATTCGGAGACGATTCCAAACGTCGAAAATTCTGTTTGGTAGGAAGTTCATCCGGCAGGTGGTCTTAAAGGATTCCTTGGCAAGTTTGAAACTATGTCCGCGAAGATGGTTTGTATTTAAAGGAAATAAATGTTCAAGGTCTACACCAAAGAATCCATGCGTAGCCCTGAAAGCCACTATCATGTCACCCCTGGCACGCCGGTCCTCGAAACTGGTCAGCCCAAATAATTCCATCCTTGCTTCGTAGCTTGGTCGAGAGAACCAGGAAAACGGGATTCTTGTGCACCATCTCTGTATAGACTCAAGAAGCTGTGAGTCAGATTTTAGAGCTACCCACCAAACTGGCCCGGCGTACTCCAGAATAGGCCTCACGTAGGTTGTTAAACCAACCAAACTATGTTAAACCATCGAATTCATTTCATCTTATTCAAATCACGACCACAATAGCTTTACCACAAAATTTCATTAATGGAATAGCCAGCTCTTTCAATGACCGTGTACAACTTGCCTTGTTGCAAATCGTTTCATCGTCTAAGATTATTTCCCACAGCTCTGAGAACGTAATATAAGGACATATTGAAAAGGTTTCAAGATTTATTATCCCCGTACTAGAGACATCGTTTCGCGAACAATGCCATGGATTTTGTTGCGGTGTACATCCAATATTCCGATCACTCCCCAAGAATATTCTATTCCTGCGCTTTTATTGATATTTCTCGAGAACGTGAATACCGCCCGATCAACTTTATATGGAACCTCCATATCGGATCGATGGTCGGCTGTTTGATCTCGATCGGGCCGAGTTATTTGCGTATCTCGAATTAGAACTTGTATAGCCACAGGTTCGAGGCTTCTGCGGAGAAGGGGGACAGAATTCGGGAAATTTCTTCAACAAAGGTTAATATTCCGTTTAAACTTCTTTTTGCTTCTCACAATCGTGTTCAATTGGAATGAAAAATCCTGCTGATGGATATTGAATTAGTCACACAAGACATTTTCTGTGCTCTACACTCTGTAGACGCTAGGGCTTGCTCTTGCTCATTCTGTCTTGACTATCCACCTCGTTTCTATATTTTTTTTCGTGGTTATTACGTAGAAGAAAGGATTTTCAGAGATCGTACAATCTACGTTATGAAAACTTGGATCGGCGATAGCTTGCTTCAGCAAACTAGAAGAATGTCGTCATTAACGATGCATCTTCTTTTTAAATTCTATTATTAATACATAGGACTTTCATTTTTGAAAGATTTGGAAAATACGGCAATACTCCGTAAGTCTATAAGGATATATGATTTTTGGGATATCGGTATGGTAATCACAAATGCAATAAGATCCATCTCTTTATTGTATCAATCCAATACTTTTCGAAATCGAAATCAATACTTGATCGTTCATATCTACAACTCGAATAGAGTCATTCTCTTGTGTGGAGCTTTGTATGATTTGTAGCGGATTTGTGAATTATATTCTGCCTACTGAAAATTTAAGGGGGTTCTCCTCTCTAAACGAATGGTCTCAAGTCTTTCCTCTCTTATTTATGAGGGTGGTCGTTTCGAGCAATTTTTGTTTCTTCGTTCCGTAATATCTCGTTACCTTTTTTTTGTAATACACATAATTTTGTTATTTTTGTATATTCAATTCGATATTCTTTTAGAAGAAGACATGATGCTGGTACATGCCCACATCAAAAGTGAATACTAAGATTGAATTCACGATTTCTTCGAATTAAATTAACAGAAGATCCGCGCAGAATGTTGTTTCTGATTTTGTTTTTAGGAGACTATTGTTCTTACGGATAAAACATATTAGTTGAGAAAGATTTGTAATGAATAGTCCTTTTCGAAGTACATTTTCCAAATTAGGAAATATTGAGTGTTCAAAGCGTTATGATAAAAATGGAAAATAGATTGCATATGTCCCCACTTTTCGAAAGTTCACAACAATCGTAATCGAATTTTTTCACATACTTGAAAGCTTGTAACTATCAAGAGGAAGGCCTAACCGCTTCTATTTACAAGAGACCTCCTTAAATTTAAGACAAGTAATCAAAACAGGGGTTCCTCAGGGTTCTGTCCTGGGTCCTCTCTTGTTTCTGATCTACATTAATGATCTTCTAGATTTTCAGAATGCGGAAACGCATTACACTTTGTTCGTAGATGATGCCATTTTGACTTAGAGAGCTGGGACACAGGAGGAGGCCTAGAGGCGAAGTAAGATGGTGCTGTCAGGGGCCAAATCATGGTTTTCGTCGAATGGTTTTTTAAATACTGAAAAGACGAAGATCATTCACTTTTCAACAAAGCTTACTTCGTAAGTCTGCAAGCGTCTGAACACGAACATCTTTCTGCTTCGGAATCTGGCGAGCTGCGTCTCAGGACATGTCCTAAGGAGCGCCTATTTTTCGCTATGCCAAAGTGTCATGTCATACGGAGTCTTGGCATGGGGACACTCCGCCGGCAAGTCGCAGGTTTTTCGTCTGCAGAGAAGTGATATAACAATTTTGGCCAATTTGATTTATAGAGATTACTGTCGAAAGGCGTTCAAGCAATTGAGCCTACTTGCGTTCCCGTCGATATATAGTGCGCGTCAAAATTATGGAACAAATTCATTTTCTCAGAAGAAAAATATGTGGTAACGAAATCCTGAATTGGGTCATTTTTTCTTCCACTTTTACCAAATTTTTATGCATTTTTGAAGGATTTTTGTTGCACCCTCTGCCGTCCTCATCAACCCTCTAAATTTTTCGAATAGGGAAAGTTGGTCATATGGTGCTCTTTTGGCAAGGTCTTTGTATCTTCTTCACAGGCCTGCAGAAATTTTCAGGAATAATTTTTTTTTTTTATAATTAGTCAGTTCAAAGAGGTTTTCAGTATGTGCACTGTCATGGCTCATTCACTTTAACACGATTGTACCTGATGAAATTTGTCACCGAATGAAAGTCGACCATTGCAGTTTTGTTCATGCACAACTTTCGACCCCCTCGCGTGAAGAATTAGAATGTGTGATACACTGCGCTTCAGTTATGAGCTTACGTAGGTATGAGTAAGTTTCAACTGAAGTTGAAACTTTGCGATATAATAATAATTAGGGTAGACTTTCATTCGGTGAAAAATTTCATCAGGTACCATCGTCTCAAATTAAATGAGCCATGACGAAGTCCACATACTGAAAACCTCTTTGAAATTAATTATCCAAAAAAATTTATTTTTCTCTTGAAAATGCAGGCCTGTCAAGAAGATACAAAGACCTTGCCAAAAAAGTACCACATGACCCACTTTCACTGTTAAAAAAATTTGGAGGGTTGATGGGGATGACACAGGGTGCAGAAAAAGTTCGTCAAAAATACATAAGAATTCGGTTAAAGTGAAAAAAATTGACCTGTTTCAGGATTTTGTTGCCAAATATTTTTCTTCTGAGAAAATGAATTTGTTCCATAATTTTGACGCACACTCTATATATTGGAGAAGTTGATGGCAGTCAGAAAGACCATACATCTGCACGTCAGCCTACGTAACATACACGAATACAAGAAACGGCTTGAACCTCGTACAGAAAACTACATGAGACAAATGGGAATAAGATTTCTTAATAAATTATCAAATTCAGTGAGGTGCTTTAATATTATACCCTTGAGGAAGGTGATGAAACTGCTGATTGGTAATGCCTTCTACTGGACTGACGAATAGATGACTTGGTCCGAGTTATGTTGATGACTTCCAAGTGTAAGGTTATGTGTCGGTTTACTTTTTCCTCAACTCAATCTCATTCAAAGTATGTAGTCTGAATTCATGATTATCTGTCGAAATCTTATGTGTAGGTATAATATGTTATGTACATAAATTTGAAATCTATTCTTCAGATGATTGACGTATGTAAATAATTTCATACTTTTGTATGAAATCTTTCGACCTTTCGTCTTGGATAACACTCTGTGTAAGAAGACACTACCTATTACTGAGATTGTTTTGGAACAGACAGCCGAGCGAAATGAAATTCCACAGCCAGAAATTAAAATGTCATACTACCCAGAAAAAAGCGCCTCATACTACACGTCGTTGTAATCTGTTCTCTCGAAATGAAAAAAATCAACTATACTCCGTCCAAGAGTTATTGGCATCTTGGGCGTCTTTGGAAAATCGAAATTATGTTGGTAATAGCACTTTAAGTAATATTTTGAGATGCAGATTTCTGATTGGTGTTGAAAATAACACATACCCAAAACATTAGATTCCGTTTGCTTATGTTCCTTGTTGAATCGAAGAAATCTGGAAAATGATTGTATCAGTTTTGGATGCTTATCGGCTTTTCAATTCGTGTAGGTATATTTTAAGTTTTGAGCTACTAAAATGAATGGAATTGATCAGAATACTTCTCGCCTAATAACAAGGAAGCATGAGACGCAGTATTGTTCGAAGTATTTTCGTCAAAAAAGGAGGCAATTCATTACAATCCTAAATTTTGAGTACCATTATTGGTCAAGTTTTACTAAATGCCAAACATGATGTCCTCAGATTATCTCCATACATTTGTCACTATAACCGTTTAGAAGTAGCTTGGCGTTTCTTTAGAATGTGGTATAATCCAAGAAATAAGGGAAAATAAGAACACAGGAGGCATTCAAAGAGTGAACAGCTAATGAATGAAAAGCCTGCAACCTGCATAGAGCACATAGGAAAAGAAATAAGAGAAAATTATTTAAAACATAATATTAGATGTTATGATTTTTCTAAAAATATAATAGCTATTTATGTAACTAGTACATAAATTAGGTCTTTAAGGACGAGTCCCAAAGTTCATGCCAAAAATTTGGGCAAGTCCATAAGCCTGATTATGTACGAGTTGCATACAAAGCTTTATGTTTGACTACAATGCAGAAATTTTATTTTCTGAAATGGCAATCAATATATTCGTCGCTTTATTTCGAGAAAACATTGAGTGTGCTTTTGCTTTTCTTAACTAAGTAATCATCAGCGACCTCAGCAACCTCACTGAACAAAGTTGTTTACTTCTTTAATTCTGAGACAACTCTTATGATCGTAATTTATCAATACAAGTTGAAAATAATATACTGCTGCTATACAGATTCACACTATTTTAATCGTATGTGATGATTAAAAACATTTTCAATCTAAAAAGTATCACAGTGCCTTACTTTGGAAAAATATCATTAAATTTTTAGGTTATATATTTATTTATTTTATTGCTACGATGAAACCACTGAAACTTTCAAGGCCTGCTTTGATGTCAATAATTTCCGAATGGAGTATACAGTGGCGTAAAAATAGAAGAATACCCGTGTGACTACTGCCTAAAAATTCATCGTCTTCGATCGTAAGCTCCAATTCAAAGGATTTCGTGAAACTATCATGGTCTCTTTGGTGTGTTCAACCTATGATTAAATCATATTTGAAGCCTTGTTCGACTTCAAGCTACATGGATGTATTATTTCCGTGTTATTGATAGATCGTGGCATGCATGGAATTTAATAACCCGGCATGCGGCATGATATCGTTGAGATGCAGTTGGCATATACGCAGTTTCATCCTTATGATCCATCCATTACCGCGTTTCGATATCATTGTTGAATTCGCATAAGCATTTTTGAGTGACAATGTGATATAATCTGCTAAAACTATACTAAAATTATTCAGGGCGTCACGAGGAAATGAACATATTGCTACCTACTCGTTAGTGTTCCTGAATTGGAGGTACAAGCGAAAAGTTTAATAACTTGTGAGTAGCAGATACTATGAGAAAAAATTTTAACACCCTGTATCTCGAACACGGAAGGTTTGTTGTCCCATGTTTATTCAAATTACTCGAGAAATCTTCCCTTTTTGTTCATACCTCCAATTTAGGAACACCGTGTAGGTATAGAGGCTTCTCAGGTGATTTGGGAATCTCGATATATCTAATTCGATTCATCCCATCTGTTCTTCCTTATTCTATAACCATTCGTCGTTATCTATGCCGGTTTAGTAACTTTTATAACAGAATAACACCGACAACGCTCGGCCATATATTCTCAAGATGAAATTAATACGATTAGTCGAAAAAAAGTTAGGTAAAATGTTTTCAGTTTTTAAGTTATAAGCCATCAAAAATGGCGATTTCTTTTTTTTTCGATTTGTGAAAAATTTGGTGGATTAATTCAGTGACTACAGTTACTTCTTTTTACGAAATGTCATTCAAATTGAAAATATGTATCTATGATTTTTAGCGTCCAGGCCACCTTAAAACATTCGGAATTTTTTTTACCCACATTTTTTTTTATCATTTTCGAGAAAAATCAGCCTATCAAACCATAACAACGCCATCTTTGATGGCTTATAACTTAAAAACTAAAAACATTTTACCTAACTTTTTTTCGACTAATCGTATTAATTTCAACTTGAGAATATATGGCCGAGCGTTGTCGGTGTTATTCTTGGACACCCTGTATAAAAATTTTTTTAATCTTACGTGAACCGACGAAGCGCACTATCAATTATCATTCGACTGTGAAAATAGGAATGCGAACATGCTACTTGCCGCTAAAATATCCGTTGGAAATCGCTATCGAACGTTGTAATGACAAGTTACGGCTGTAGACATGTCAGCCATGGTGTGATGTTAGTTTCACGCTCAGACCAAGGAAAGAGGAGACCTGGGATGTCATTCATAAATTCAGGAACTTTTGAAGCCAACATCCCGACCAATTTCCCATGAGTGGAACAAGGACAGACGTAGCTGTCCTTGTTCCACGGATATCGCGCTGGCAACAATGCAGAAACTAGATTCGCGTGAATTCGTTTGCCGCCAGTGGCGTGGATCTGCCGTGTTGTTTAGGGGGTTCCGTAGTTATTCACATTTGAAAATGATTGCTTCGGAGCTCAATATCTTTGGAACTACAGTCGAACTTCGATAAATCGAATTCTTGATAACTCGAATCAAATTGGTTGGCAACAGCATTTGAAGATTATTGTTTTTCAATAACTCGAAGTCTTGATAACAATTAGCTGAAATTTGGTTCCAATTTGATATGCGCACGTTAGGTAAATAACTTTTTATTGATGAAATCAGAATTCAATTAATTTCGACGGAAAAAAATGTATATACTCACATTGTCCGATTATGGGCAAATTTTTTCGCGTGGTTCCGGAGTTATTAACATTTGAAAATAATTGCTTCGGAGCTCAATATCTTTGGAACTACATATTAAACACAATTAGCTGAAATTTCGTTCCAATTTGACATGTATATTAACTGAATGAACTTGCCGAAGAATTCGCCTCAAAGATGAACCGGTTGAAGAAAAAAATGAGCTCACCTGAATTTACTCAATAAAATTCACGAAAATATGTTGATTCAGAAGATTTAATCATGTTACAGAAAATGAATTACCCAATAAAATATCAAAATAATAATCCAAAGGTGTTTTATTGAAACAATAATTATAGTTAAATCACAATCCACAATAGCACATTAATTCAAATTTATTTCACAAATAGTTACAAAACGAATGGTAACAATTAATAGTTACATTGAAATAGTAAAATTATTCATTCCTAAACAATATAAGTTTTGTGTTCATAGATCTTGATCTATTTTCTTTGGACTCATCTAAGAGTTTAGTTGTTTCATGATGGATCCTTATTCTAAAATAAATTTTATCAACTGATAATCTGTCTTTCTAAGACAAAAATTCATTTTGAGGGTCATGTTAAAGTTGGGCTTCAGAGAATCTTGTAGAGATCACTTCAAGGAAAATAACATTTTAACTACATATGATGATATGGCTTATATTTCTACAGAGTACTTGTTTTCATGGCTCATCATTCTGATTACTTTAAGAACTACAAGGCACATTGAGCCTTACTTGTATCCGTGTCACACTTTGTCTCTTACAGAAAAGTCTTCCTTATACATGGGTCTTAAGTTGTTCAATGCTCTGCCTCACAAATTGAAGACCTCGAATAAAAAAATTTTAAAGACTAATTTATTAAAAATGCTTGTTCAATGTGAGCAATATTCTTTAAAGGAATTTTTTGAATGAAAGAAATAATCAATATTTCAATGTTCTCGTATATTTGTACTGCATACACTATTCGACCCATCAATCATACATGGGGAGTCAATATACTGATAAAAATAAGAACATAGCATTTATTAGACATACAGAATGTAAGATCTAAATATGAGTCATAAAATATTCATAGCCAAATAATCTTCAATACCATACTTTGATTGTGTCAAGAAAAAATAAATTTGACGAATTCAACCTTTATTGTACAATTTTTTATAGCAATGAGCTCTTGAATTAATAAACATTATGAATTATGATCAGCATGTCCATCAATGAAATTTCCATCAAAAAGATGATTTTCAAAATGGTGTAAAATGGATGAATTAACATTAAACATAGTTTTGCTGATCAGAACTGGTAACAAATGTTCTATTGAAAATATTTGAAGTTTTATGGGAGAATTTGAACAATTTTTCGCCCTCTTTACAAACATCAATTACAAATTGGCTAGCCCTAATTAATCTTCCATGTTTTTCTTCTTTGGAGAAGTGAAACATCTACTTCATTTCTCAAAAGATCAAGGTACTTTCGACATGAAATAAATTTGTCAAGTATCCCAGCAACATATCCTACAATATCTTCTGAATATGTAGTGAGATTCCATGCTGTTGAAGTTGCATACTCAAATTTATCCATATCTGTAAAAACACTTTCCACGACTGAAGCAAACTGTTCTTTTTTTTCAATATTGATTGCATGCTAACTGCAGATTCGAATGTCAGGATATTGATGGATACCTGATTGATGGCATTTCCGGTATCAGAAGCAGATATTTGTGAGTGAACAATCAACCTTTTGTATGCTGCATCGAACTGTCTTGCAGTGGGGTTATAGTTATGTCCAGTTTTACTTCTAACGCTGTCCTGCGACAGTTTATAAGTGAGAAGATATTTAAGGAATTTTTGCTTCAATGACATATTTCTTATACATTTGTTCCAAACTTTCAATGCATATCAAGAAACCTAAAAATCCTGTTTTTCTTCCACTTCTTGTAATAGGTATCCCTTTCAATGTCAGTCCAAGAATAGATCTTTTCATCGTATGCATATAATCTGGTAAATTTCTGCATCGAGGAATGAAACTTGATCTCTGCAAATATATTTCTTTGAATATTCATTGTCAAACGGCAAATTATAACTTTTATCATCTTGGGGAGTGACAGTTGAGCTTGAGCTGCAAAAAAGTTCTCAATTAATGTATTGAATTATACTTTGTAAAAAATAATATAATATTATTATATAACAATATTTACTGACACATATTCTGACTCTATTTAATGAAGTTATATTCAAACAGGTTGAATTAAAATATGAATCTCTAGAACTTCCCACAGAAACTTACCTTGAAGACGTAAGTTCCCAGAGTTGGAACAGGATTGACATCATTTTTAAGATATTTTGTACCATTCACTTGAAAACCAAAATCTTTGGATTCGAAGTGCTCCGAACATAAGAACAGATTTTGAGGCATGTTTTCAGCATCAACCAAGTGCGAAATTGAAAGCCATATATTTCTTCTCTCAATATTAGAAGGAAATCTGAAAGTAAAATTATAAACATTGGACAATCTACGCCACTGATCTGCAAACATGAAACTAACCTGTGAAAACTCAAACTAGGGTTGCGAGAGTACAATTTGCCAAACATTTGACACTTACGAACCATTATTTTAACGTATTTTCGAAAAACTCTTTGATATTTTGCTCAAGATATTCAGAAATGTCTCAGAAATTCAATTATTTGACACAACTGAACTAGATAGCGGCATGGCAACATGTATCAAACATGAAATGTCAAATCGTAGGCCAATTTCGCTGATTGGTCGAGAACAATATTATGAATGAAACTGAAACAACCGGTGTTGTCAAGTTGGGAACCAGGTAATCACGTGAATGGCCATTCTGGAAGGATTCGACGTTAATGAATCGAAAATCTCAGACAACGTGACAACGTCGTTCAGATCTTAGCGTAATTCTCGTTTTGTAGTAATAGAGTCGTCCAGTTCGTTCTTCATTATGTGGCATCTTGGCTTCAAGATTTATCATCCTATACCACGTCTCCTCTTTCCTTTGTCTAAGGTTTCACGTAATGCAATCGCTGTTTTCGTTGTCGTTGTGGGCTATTTGCACGTGTGAAATTAGGACCAGGAAGGTTCTTTGAAATGACTAGTGTTTATTGTTCTCATTGTATTTTCCACAGAAAAGAACTCCTCATTTCGCCAAACTCGCGAGTTCAATTACCTAATAGTTTTATTCCCGAAGCAGTTAAGATTCAGGTATTTCTGTCATTATTGAAGGAAAGTAGGATCGAAAATTCTAAATTGAATCTTCAAAAAATTAACAACTTGTAGGTTGCGGGATCGATCACAATAATTTTCATTGTTCTTATTTTCTCTAAGAAGTATCATTCTTCGAAATTAATTTTTTTTCGATTTCATTTCCGATTATTCATGAATTACTCTTGATGTCGCCCCTTCGCTAAAATAGTGTCATAATTCGAAAAAATTGAAAATCGCTTTCATTTCGCCATTCGCTTCAGAATTCTCCAATTTTTTATCTCAGAAAATGTCATGCGTATAGCTCAGTTATTTGCCGCTAGAGGACACGAGTGAGGTAATAACGTTATTTTCATCATTAAAGTGTCACAACTCAAAAAACAAAAATTTTCTTGTCAAAAATTCGAAATACTCAATACACCATATTGTGAAGCTCAAAAAACTATTATATCATATTATATCATTGTGTTGTTTTCCTTAGTTTTCGAATTAAGAACTGTACCTAAAGTGAAAAATTTGGTTTCACCTAACTTTAAGAGCCGTTTTCTGAACTACTCGTTTTTTTGAGCGGAGGTCCGATGTGTTATCGAAAACATGCCTTTTTCATAGAGATTAAAGAGGAATGTGTTCGATAGGACTCCTTTATCCCTTGTAGGGGCACTACGTATGAAAAATACATAAATATTATGCGAACATGATGCCATCAATAACGGCAATGAATCTGTAACGTTCGTCAATATTATATACGTCCTCATACAAATCGAATGAATCAATTATTTTCCACCGAACATCGAACTGTCGGTGCCGCCAAATAGTCAATCTGATTCTGTTTACTCTTCGATGCCACCGGAACTCATTACTTTCTGATCAACACTTCATTAAATTTTTATTCAGTTAGCTCACAGTTGAATCTATGCAATGCCTGAATAATTACTGAACTCGAACATTCAGCGGAAACTACATAATAGGTTATCCAGCTTCAGTTAATGAAAGCGGTTTTCATGGTAGGCATGAATATGGCATATGTCAATATTATTTAACAGTTTGATGCCCGATGTTCATGCTTTTCCGATTGTTTCCTGAATATGGAATGTTAACTAGTTGCATTGGTGAAAAAAAAATTGGGTTCGTGTGAACTCAATAAAAAGGGTTTGACTGACATGAAGTCAGGAGTTTTTGAGGAATCCTTCATCCATCTGATAAATGGATTCATCTATAGATGGATTTGCATTCAAGAATCCAACGGGAAAATATTTGACATTGGCAAAGAAAGTTGACACCAGCAAGGCAATCATTCATGATTCTGAAAATTTTATTGTAGATATATTGTAAATTTTTCTGTCAGTCTTTCGCTACCATTTTATATGGTTCCGAGCAATCTAGACTATTTTGCACGTAGCTTAAATACGTGATTCTCCATCCGAATGCAAAATCTCGATCGTATCTGTAGTTTCGAAATTTTCAGGACGATCAAAATTTTGAATGGCGATATTTGAACCCCGGGTCAAATGTTGCACATTAAGGATCTCAACTTCGGCATTCGAGATTCGAACTTATCCTAAAAATTACAAGTCTCTAGGTTCATCCGTTCGTGAGTTGATATGTTCACGGACGGACGAAGAGTATTGAATTTTGAATAATTCGAATTTCACCACGGATTCGTGACCCGACCAATACAGACATCATGACGAAATGATATGGCCTTGTTTAAGTGGAAGGAGCGATCAAAAACAGTTTCTTTAGACTTCAAGAATCTTCTGAGAAGTGCAAGTAAAATACTCGCTCTGTAAAACGGGGTTGGAAAAATTACAAAATTTTTTCAGTACCTATTCTCTGATTTCTCGAAAATTCCAGAAGAAACTTTTTAGTCCACAGCAGTGTTTCAAGGAATAATAGTAATAGTACGAGAGATGACAACCAAAACCATGTTTCATAGCCGCCCGGCTAAAACCGTGTAAAATCGATAGATTAGATGACCCTAGAGCCGACTGGTAAGTAGTAATACTCAGAAGTATAGCATCTTCGCGGGGGCCATTTCTGCTGTGTAAAAAAAAATGGTCGACTGTCGTATAACAGCCCGTCTGATATTGAAAATGTACATAGATTTTGTTAATTTTATCACTGAAATTTGTGTTTTCAGACATTTTGTGCGTAGCGTTTGACCTTAGTGTATTTTCAAAATGTCAAAAATCTGACCTAAGTGACTCATAGCAGCTCGATTCATTTTTGTTTTAAATCATTCGTATGGACGCCCAGAATACGAAAATACGATTTTCAGAACTTTTGAGCGAAAAAATGTGGCGGAGTCGCCCGGAAAAAACTCCGGCTCTCTTACTTGGCTACACTAGTAAGAGAAGGACGTCGATCTTATCGAAAAAAAAAGAGATGAACCAAGTGTGTGGTCAACTTGTCAAAATATGGAAGATGTAAACACAGGCACAGGCTTGCTTTGCCCACAAGCTCTGACCACAAGGAGTTGATGCGTTGAATATAATTCATGTTAGACTAATTTCTGAATTAATGTCATATATTTTTTTTCTAAAACTGGGCCTAACCTAACTTTCCCGTATTGTTTTCTATTTGGAAAGTGTCACTTTTCCGCACTAGTGCGGGAAAGTAAATATTTGTTGAATTTGGATATAATTATACCTTTTACATGAAATCTCTTAATCTACTTACTTATATATTTAGTTAAATATTTCAAATTATGCAGTTTCATCCATGTCAAACTAATTATTAATCTGAAGATGGTTCACTTCCTTCTGGTATCATATTCATATTGGGTAACAGGACTTAGGAAATCAGTGGTATAGATCAACAAACCATAGCTAATATGCCAACGTTTCGCAAAAATATATTTGCTTCTTCAGGGCTACAAATTATAAAAAATTTCAGATACACATCGACAAAGAGCTTAACAAAAAACCACAGGGTCAACACAACGTTAAAAAAACAACAAATTCATTCAATTAGTATAAGTCTTGTAGAATGAAATTACTAATCAACAATCATCAAGTACTAAAAAGTCCAATGGAATCTGAAATACGTCAAAAAACAATCAAAACAAACAATAACATTGATACCATGATACTACATTAAAAATTACTTGAAATACAACAATATACTACGAAGAAACCTACCAGAGCCATAATTATGTTTTCCACAAGTTATAAACTATATTCTCAGACAGGCAGTCATACATCGAAAATTTCGAGAGCTCAGCTTACACAACTTCTTAATTTCAAATTTAAATACATCATCAACAGACAGTACATCGAGATCAACGCAGACTCCAACAATTGATATGCGCAAGGACCGTATCAACCAGTGCAATAGGTACGGTGTGGACAAATTAAACAACGAAACTCAGCTAGGTAATAGCGGTTTTGAAAAGATTCAAAATGTTGTCGTACACTAAACTCAAATTCAGTATGTGTCCGTCCTATTATTTACCGTATCATTCAACCTTATATACAGGGTGAGTCTTTGACTTGTACATATATTTTAACTGTAGATTCTTTAGGCCAAAATAAACCTTTTTTTCATTTTCCATTTTTCCGAATTCGGCTCTGATAAAAAGATATAGCCATTTGAAAAAAAAAATTGTGCTAAATGCGTCCCTGATATTATTCTCTACAAACACCTCAAAGTTCATATTTTTCAATTGAAATTGATGTGATTATTAGATATTCTGGGTGATACATTTAAAAAATACTCGAGCACTAACCTTATTTGAATAAGAATGTTACAAACACGATATTTCCTAACAAAAACGCTAAGTTTTGTCCATCATTTCTGCAATTGAAATACCATATTTCTCACACCAAAATAAGTTCCTTCTTCGATTTTCCTGAAGATTAGTTTGTAAACACTAATAATTTGTTCATATTTTCCCCGATATTCTGCAACGATCTAATCAAAAGTGGTTTCAACTAACCTATCCTAACTCCATCAACCTAAGTCATATGATTTATGATTCGAGGTCAATGACCTAACCTAACTCATCTTCTGTGATATTATATTCCACAGAACTCTACAGAAGACGATGCCAGATTGTCTATTTTCTCTTCAAACAATGGTATAGTCGAAACCAAGGGAGCGGTACGTACCCCAGAAGAACTATCGCATTTATCGCAAGGGCACCAGTTTTGTTTACTTTTCGCTAAAGGCGTCTAGGCGTTGCTCTTCGGAAACGCTACAGTGACTTTATCATTGATAGAGTTTGATATTAGAGTCACTGTAGGAAACGCCAAACGAGTAGTTCTGATTCTCGCCGATATAGCGCTACGTTCTTTGTCGGCTGCGATGTAGCACGGGCCACGGCCTACTCTTCCCTTCTGATGCTTCTGAAGGCTGTGGAGTGGATGTAGCCGCCACGCAAGACATACAGAGTTTCTGTGTCTCTAACCTCCAACGTTAGTCAGTGACTTCGATTTATTTATTTATTTATTGCATTGATGTAGAATATTCTAGGTCAATGATTAATTGACAGAGAATAAAGCAAAAAGGTGATGATTCTGTAAATGACTTAGTGAATTGGTGTAATAGTAGTGTCGTCTGGTGTCGAGTTATATTGTTTTGAAAACTTTTTTGCTGAAGGACCGGTAACAATGAAATTTCAATAGAAACTGCCTATAAAATGTATAATTTCATGCTTCTTAGAATTCAATTTCATCTCCCACATTTGTGGGATTTTATTATTACATATCTCTACATCAAACTTTTTTCATCATAGAGATTTCGTCTTGACAAAGTTGATAAACTGATAATAATTCTGACAACATTGTTGAATTTTGAGAGACCAGAGAAGAAATAATATTCGATGAGATTTAACTCAGGACAGCATTCAGATTATTCTTGAAATTCATGATTTTTTCCTCAAATTTAATCTTAGACAATTAAGAATAACTTGAGAACGACGCGTTTCATTGAAAAAACATAAGAATACTTTTATTTTCTAAACCGATTAGTTCTTTCGAAAATGTGAACCGTTTATTCTTTTCAAGTGATTTGATAGTGTTTTTGCATGAATTTATGAGTCGACCACCCTGTAACTTTCAAACTAGGAGAGATATTGAATAAGTTTCGATTGAGTAATATGCACCACGAATAGAGTAAAAAATCAACCAAAATTCAGTTCATTTGAAATAATGGTTCCGAAGATATGAACAGGAAAGTGTTTTTTTCGTGGATTTTCGACACCCTGTATCTTTCAAACGAAACCGAATTTTGAAAAATGGTATGGGAAAAAAGTGTTTCGTTTGATGAGAGGAATCTACAGTTGAAATATATGTACAAGTCAAAGACTCACCCTGTATATATCATTTCACTGATATTGTGTTTCAGTTGGTTGCATTCATAATCAAGTACCGAAACATTGTCGAAATCGAACCCATGATTCTCCTGAAAATGATGGTGTGCTAAGGCTGTCTTGTTATCATTGAGTCTGAAGTTTCTATTACAGTCATATTTGTGTTGTTTTATTCTCTTCTCTAAAAGTTGCCTCGTCTGGCCAACATAGCATTTTGGGCAATCAACGCATGGGATCTTATATACAAGACTGCTACTCTGTAGGATTGATGTTTGATCCTTTAGTCTCGTGAACAACGAGCTGCAAGAAAACAAACTATAAAAAACGAGTTTGACATCTCCTGTACAACGTCCCACGAGTCTGGAGATTTGTTTGTTGAGACCTGGCAAATATGGGAACTTAATGTATCTCCTGTGTGTTCCATCTACTGTGTCTACCTTAGTTCGTTCTCCTGTTGGGTTGAAACCTTTTATAATTTCATTGGAGAAAGATGGAGGGTAATTATTAAGTTTTAAAATTTTCTTTATTTTCTTTAAATTTTCCATATGGAATTCTGAGCTACTCAAATTAATGGACCGATAAATTAAATTCTTAATTGTAGAGACTTTGTATGCGAGGGCACACTCCGACTTAAAATTCAAAATCCTTCCAGAACTCGAAGGTTTAGTGTACCAACACGTTGTGAGAGATCCATCGGCCCGTCTACTAACTAAGACGTCTAAAAAGGGCAATGAATTATTATTTTCTATCTCCATAGTAAATTGTAGTCTGGGATGGTAGCTGTTGAACACTGCTAGGAGTTCGTCACATTTATCTCTGGGCGCTGTTATGAAAGTGTCATCCACATAAAGTTCTATGATAGGTACTGTGAACGTCAGCCTTTCTAGACTGGTTTCCACGAGATCAGACATCACTAGGTTTGCTAAGGATGGGCTAGCAGGATTCCCCATGGCTGTGCCGTCAATCTGTTCGTAAAACTCACCATTAAACATGAAGAAACTGGACGAGAATATGAAATCTATACATCTCAAAAAAAGGTCTTCAGAAATGTCTGTGAACGCTGATATAAATCTCCACTTTCTCTTAACAATATCAAATACAAGGGTTTTTGGAATATTAGTGTATAATGATACCACGTCCAATGAGAGAAGGACGTGTCCATCTGGTACAGAGGCTGAGTGTACAAGAGAAACGAATTCAAAGGAATTTCGGACATTGTACAGAGATGTAGAGTTCACTTGATTTAATATTTGATGAACAAAGGTGGATATTTCATATGATGGAGAGTTGATGCAACTAACAACTGGTCGAATATTTAGGCTAGGTTTGTGAGTTTTCCTAAGTCCGTACAATTTAGGCGGTACAGGATTGTACTTTTTCATCTTTTTGGCGACTACTTCACCAATAATACCTTCATTTTTTAACTCATCAATAAGCTTGTTAGCCTTTCTTTGGGTTTTATCAGTGATGTTGACATTTATTTTCATATAGGTGCTATTATCAGATAACATATCATTCATATAGTCATAGTATTCCTGTCTTAGCATGATCACAGTTGAGTTGCCCTTGTCTGCCCTCATTACCAGTATCTCTGGATGATTTCTCAAGAACAATCTAGTTTTACTGAATGTTACTGTAAGATGACTTTTCTTTTTAGAGATTCTCGACTTGTGCCAAAAATTGGTAATCATGTTCACACCCTGGGCCCGGACAACTCCCTTGTTTTCATCATTCAATCCCATATTCTGAATACAATACTCGAATTCTTTAGTGATCACTGGAATTGGAGTGCAATGTGTCGGCAGAGGAATGCTAAACTTAGGTCCTAGTGCCAACATGGAATGAATGTCATCCGGTAAAGTGACATTGGTGTAATTGAACAAAAAACCTGGATATGAGTCAGAACAGATCATAATTCTAGAAGCGATTTCACTGAGCTTTCTCAACTTTTCAGTATTATTATGTTTGATCTTTTTGAACAAAATGTTGAAATTCTTTTTGCGTGTTTCGGTAAAATTAATTATTAATGCAGATTTCCGTTTGGAAATTATTACATTTTCAAAGAGAACTTGACATCCTTCAAAAATTATGACTGGCATAGTTACATGGATCTGTATATTTATTTCTATGTCACGGTCTATGATTTTCCGCATAGAATCCCAAACTTCTTCATTTTATAATACGGTTGTAGAAAAAATATTGTTCCTATTTTGAGCGGAAAGTACTTTCCGCCCTTGATAGGAAAATAACTATTTTATATATTCCATTTGGAACATATCTATTTGGTGTTAGTGATTATAATCAAAAAAATATTATAATAATTTATTGATACCGGTCCTTCAGGAAAATATCTATCTGAAAAATATCCTCTTGGAATTTTTAATCGACACTACACGATCTTCACATCACAATCATCACCTATTCCTTTATTCTCTGCAAGTAAATGAATAAATAAATCGAAGTCCATGTAGAGAGGTTATCGCGTTCAAGCGTCGTTCATTGTATCACAGACTGGCCTGTGATGGGACTCTGGAGACACAGAACAACGGCTTGTCTTGCTTGGCGGCTACATCGCAGCGTACCGCTACATCGCTATATCGGCGAGAAATGAGAATCAGAACTACCCGTTTGGCATTTCCAAAGAGCAATGCCTATTCTTCAGGGAAAAGTAAACAAAACTAGTGCCTCTGCGATAGTTCTTCCTGGCCTATACCATTGTTGAAGAGAAAATCGGCAATCTGGCATCGTCTTCTCTAGAATTCTGTGATATATCACAGAGGAGATGGATTAGGTTAGGTCATTGACCTCGAATCATATGACTTTGAATAATGGAGTTAGGATAGGTTAGTGAGAAACCAATTTCGTTTCAGGATATCGAGGAAAATATGAACAAATTATTAGTGTTTACAAACTGATCTTCAGAAAAATTGAAGAAGAAACTCATTTCGGTGGGATAGTTATGGTTTTTCAATTGCAGACATAATCGGACACTCGGACAGATGTTTTTGTTAGGAAATATCGTGTTTGTTACATTCTCATTCAAATAAGGTTAGTGCTTGAGCATTTTCTAATTGTATCACCCTAACATTGAATGATCACCTCAATTTCAATCGAGAAATATGAACTTTGAGGTGTTTGCAGAAAATTGTTTCAGGCACGTATTGAGCCCAACTTTTTTTTCAAATGGCTATATCTCTTCAACAGAGCCGAATTCGGAAAAATGGAGAATGAAAAAAAGGTTTCCTTTGGCCTCAAGAATCTACAGTTAAAATATATGTACAATAAAAATTAATAGTTGTTGATTTTATTTTGTGGAAAACCATTTTAACACATTAATGAAACTCTATTTTATCAGTTTCCACTATATTTATTTATTTTTCTTGTACGACCGGTTTCGGTAATCACACCATCATCAAGTACCAAACTGAGAATATATAAAAAATTGTCTGCAATATGGTTAGTATCGTATGTTCAAAATAAATTCAATAAAGGAGATCGGGACATCTCTAATTGGCTGTTTAAGGTGTTTATTTCTGTGGATTTATTGATTCTGTTTATCTCCAAATACTCAAGAAGGTCCATTTTTCTCCCTTTATCACAAACATGAAGGACTTCAAGGTCATTTGTATCTATAGGGTGGTTGTAAGTACCTATATGTTCAAGGATTGGAGAATTACGATCGGTTGTTAGATGTTCTTTTAATCTCGTTTGGAAATTTCGTCCTGTTTGACCCACGTAAGCTGATGAACACTCCCTGCAAACTATTCTATAAATACCTGATTTCTTCAATTTATCCGTCTTTGTTTTACCATTGAACAGCAATCTACTCAGATTATTACTTGCAAAGGCCGTTTTTAAATTGAATTTAGCAAAAAATCTCTGAACATTCACAGATATCTCTCCACAATACGTGATTTTTATATATCTATCACAAACTTTATTCTTGACCGGGTATAAAAGATGGTTAATTTGTTGTTGTTTATTTTGGAGAATCAATTTATCAATAAATGGAATTGGAATCTGGTTATTTTTAGCTATCTGTTTAATGATACCTATCTCAATATCAAAATCTGTTTCGGACAACGGTACCGAAAATGCCCGGTGTATCATGGACCTGTAGGCTGCTAGTTTATGTGATGTTGGGTGTAATGAATCCATAGGAATCGTACAATCTGTAAACGTTTCTTTTCTGAAAATTTTGTAGATAAATTTATTATTCAACCTCGTAATCGTTAAGTCCAAAAAATTGATGGAATTATTTTCTTCTATTTCTACTGTGAATTTGATTTTCGTGTGTAAGTTGTTAATAAAGTTCAAAAACTGATTCACCTGTCTATTTGAGCCATGAAAACAATTACAAACAATTACAGATTGTACGATAGCTAAAAATAACCAGATTCCAATTCCATTTATTGATAAATTGATTCTCCAATATAAACAACAACAAATTAACCATCTTTTATACCCGGTCAAGAATAAAGTTTGTGATAGATATATAAAAATCACGTATTGTGGAGAGATATCTGTGAAAGTTCAGAGATTTTTTGCTAAATTCAATTTAAAAACGGCCTTTGCAAGTAATAATCTGAGTAGATTGCTGTTCAATGGTAAAACAAAGACGGATAAATTGAAGAAATCAGGTATTTATAGAATAGTTTGCAGGGAGTGTTCATCAGCTTACGTGGGTCAAACAGGACGAAATTTCCAAACGAGATTAAAAGAACATCTAACAACCGATCGTAATTCTCCAATCCTTGAACATATAGGTACTTACAACCACCCTATAGATACAAATGACCTTGAAGTCCTTCATGTTTGTGATAAAGGGAGAAAAATGGACCTTCTTGAGTATTTGGAGATAAACAGAATCAATAAATCCACAGAAATAAACACCTTAAACAGCCAATTAGAGATGTCCCGATCTCCTTTATTGAATTTATTTTGAACATACGATACTAACCATATTGCAGACAATTTTTTATATATTCTCAGTTTGGTACTTGATGATGGTGTGATTACCGAAACCGGTCGTACAAGAAAAATAAATAAATATAGTGGAAACTGATAAAATAGAGTTTCATTAATGTGTATATATGTACAAGTCAAAGACTCACCCTGTATAGCTTCAGTTTGAACTTCAAGACTCAGTGAAACTTCAGTTCATTGAATTAATTGAGACAACCAAAGTTTTACAGACATTTGGAAATTTCAACTGAACCTATACAAGTCAGCCAACATTATAAATATTGAAAGCAGTTCAGATAATTTCGTTTGCACAATATATTTTGAAGTTCTTTTGCTTCCCCATGTTTGAAAGCCACTTCGTTCTATTTCCACGAAGCCGTACACCCAATTTTTTTATGAAAATCTCTTTTCCAACCGATAATACACGAAATCTCTTCAGAGCAAACAGTGCGAGGAAAGTTTTTTCTTTCCCTTTTATCTAATCTGCCCTTATAGAGATTGGATTGAAACATCGATCAGGATTTATGTTGGTTTCCTGTATGGGATTAGATGGAAAATAATACGATTCGTACGGTTCTGTAGACTTTCGGTATACATAAATGCAAAACTCATTGATATTCATTTGCGATTGAGGTACCTACATTCCCGAAGTGATATAATTAAGGTAGGTGCTTTCTGTGTTCAGCTATTTAATTCAACCCCTGAAATGGTATGCGGAGGAGCGAATTACAGCTGTAATAAGTTACGTTCCAATAATAAATTGAAGCTGGAATTTCATGGGAAAAGGGAACAGACACCACTTTTTTCTTATATCGATACATATGGATGAGGAAACGTTTGTGACCAAATGGAAGTGCTATACAAAACCATATCTCAAAACCTGTTAGGATTGGAATATTTTCGAAATTGCTACCCGGAATCAAGAATAATGACTCCAACGAAAACAAAAAGCATAAATCAAATGATTACATACAAAAATACTTCTTTCTCATATAAAATATCTAATAATAGATCAACATAACATAAATGTTGAATCTAAAGTTTCCCAGAAGAGTGATAATTCTCAGAAGGTGAGGAAAGAAGCGGATAAACAATTCTTCATCAGCTTAATTGGAGTTTATCCGAGTTTTAGCTTCACATCAATTTCTTAGATTTGGCTGGTCGCCCACAAGTTATGAAACTTGAACCGACAATGAAAAATAGAATTCAAAGCTGAAAAATGTTCAGCATAGTGATTTGTTTGGCTACTCGTCACCTCAGGAAGATGACTGAATCGATAGAAAGAAGGGTCACACTCTTATGAATAATTTTTTATGTGACTATTTCCCTCGTCTCAATTTCCACCAATCAGAAACGTGCAATTTTGAATCACAAATGGTTTCTAGATGGAACAACTGTATGGCAGCAGCTGTCGTTTTTTCGGGGTTACCCGCAGCAAAACTTGACACTTGTTGTCAACGAAAATTATTAATACATACATAATGCATCCAGAAATAGAAATACCTTGTGTAACGACTCCTTATTAAAAATCGAGACAAAAATTTGTAGATCAAAACGGCACTCTAGATTTGAGTTCTCGTTTTACTTCCGGAATAATCCGCAATATTTTATCGGTCGTGGCGCTACTGCGGCAAAGGAAAATAGCGCGACCCCTTTCGGGATAAATGAAAAGTAGTTCAAAAACTCAGATTTTCGGTCGACAAGAAAGTCAAACAGAATCTAATCAGTGCCAATACCAGGTATTCTATGCATCAATATCCAGAACAATTTGTTACTCATGAAATGGTCTTGTAAAATACCATTCGGGCATCTAATTTTTCCTGTGAAAAAAGTCGAAAAAACACAATGCAAAGAAATGTTTTTTAACAAAGAGCATTCGTACAGGTGCACAAATCCTCATGTTCGACTCGGATTTTTGTTACCAGCACTTCTTCACAGGCGTGCAGAAATTTTCGAGAAAATCTTTTTTTTTTTTGAAAAATTAGTTATTTCAAAGAGGTTTTCAGTATGTGCACTTTGTCATGGCTCATTTCCTTTGAGACGATGATACCTGATGAAATTTGTCACCGAATGAAGTCGTTTTGTTCATGCACAACTTTCAACAGGTACCATTGTCTCAAAGTAAATGAGCCATATTACGAAGTGCACATGCTGAAAACCTCTTTGAACTAACCAATTAAAACAAAATTGTTTTTCTCGAAAATTTCTGCACGACTGTAGAGAAAAAGGACTTGCCAAAAAAGTACCACATGGCCCACATTCCCTATTCAAAAAATTTAGAGAATTTGATGGGGATGGCACAGGGTTCAACAAAAATCCTTCAGAAAATGCATTTTACTCTTTATCTAGAAACTCTGAGTAATAATATCAACATACACATTTCGAAAGATAAAATTGAGGCATTTTCAATTAATTCTCATGTCTTCGGACTGTGATGAGAATAGGTATCTACTGAAAAATTTTCGAAGAAATACGGATTTTCCTGAAGTGATTTATGGTGTTAGTTTTGTATACACGCTCTTGTAATTCTTTAATTATTTCGATCTATACTAATAAAAACATAATATTGTGTGAGTGAAGTATAGGATGAACTACGCAATGTTTTTTTCGCTATCTATACCTGACTGTACCAAACCTATTGAGAAAATTGAAATCAGTTTTCAGATATCAGTTTGTCCCCGCCTGCAATTCATTATAAGCACTCACGTAATAATATGTGGAAGTACATATTTGTATATTACGAATTTTTTTTTTCAGTTATATGTTTGCAGTCACAGACTTTTTTTGATATTCTGATTCTTGAAAAATTGCAGTGTATCATTTTTCATTTGCTTAGTGCTTGCCGATAGAGCGAAAAATTACTCGATTCGATTCACATAAACAATAGGTATTTCAGCACTGAGTGAAGAAAAGATCAGAAAAAGCATAGACTTTATCACTCTCACAATTCACATAATTTTAAGCACACATCACATGTTAAAATCCATCAAGCTATTCGGGCTGCAGAGCGTGAAAAAGATTGATCATAAACATACATCCACAAGTATACAGGGTGTATCACGGTCGATGGCACGTTAGATGTTTACGGAGAACGTGAAGCAAGAATTCATTGAAAATTTGGTTTCTCAGACGAAAACAACTGCTCTATCGATCTCAAATATTTTCAATGCTGTGATGTTGCCGCTTATGTCAAAATGTAGTAAGTACTTTGTTGTTTCAGATAGTATTGCATTTTTCAATTCATCGTAGTAACATGATTATTTTGGTGGAACTTCCTCATACTCATATTCATCGTTTTCTGAGTAATTAATTGATTTAATTTCTTTCGTGTACAAAACATAGCTTTGATTAAATATCCATAACTTCTATACTAGAAATCCCAGTAAGCTGAAATTTCGGATGCAGATAGTATTTTTCAAATGGAATGCCCTGTATATTTTGAAAATTGTTGATAGAGAATCAAATTTCCTTCCAAATGATTTATAATATTCCTTTACCTACATTTTAAGATTTTCGAATTAGAAGCAACTTTGTATAAAAGTTACATTATTTTACAATACGGGGTATTGGGTAACTAACGTTGAATTGAACCCTTGGATATGTAATATAATATTATTTTCTCTATTTCAGAATCGTAGTGAATTCATTACAGTTCTAAAAACAGTACTGTAAGGAATTCATTACAGCATTGTTTTCAGTTATATTTATCGTCTCGTGGTTGGCAGCACTGGCTTCCGTTCCTATCAATTCTCAAAACACGTCAATTTGGAAATGTCAATTTTCGTCAGTGAACCAACTGCCAAGATACAATACAAAAGTCACTAGGATGTATAATCTGAATTTTTCATTGAATTTCAACGAAATTCGACTGACATAAAGAAAATATCGTCTAATACTCGTTGCAGAATGTAATTCCAACACTCATCCATTCTGCAACTAGTTCTAGAATATACATTTGATATTCCATAATAACTATCATTTATTCTTGTTATTTTTAGTTATGATTTTATAATTTGATTGAACTTGATTGAATCAGTTGCATGCAACAATGCATTTCTAGTTTCATAATACAATGCGCGGCTAAATTATGGAACAAAATCGATATTTCGCAAGTAATGTACTTTTGACCAATATCATGAAAGAGGTCGATTTTTGTTTTCGAATACCGATTTCCGAATGTATATTCGAAAGAGTGTAGTATGTTGAACCCCCTGTATATTTCGTACGTGATATAATAAGATTAGTGCGACCTCCCTTTAGACCTACAGCGGCACGTGAAGCCAGAGCTCTAGGTCTCATCATTGCCAGTTATGTTTATCAAATATAATGTTATTAAAACAAGTAAACATTTATAAAATATGTATAACAATTGGCTAAGGAGAGTCATTCAGAGATTCAGAGTGATTCATTCAGAAGCGTGTACGTATTGAATGTTTGTTAGTCAACAGTTATTGTCGGTAGTAAACAATTACATTGAATGTGAATTATCATCTGTGCCAGTATGGTTAAGAAATAAACCCCTTTGATGAGTCTGCCTGGTATTATTCTTCACCATCCTCAACTGCATAACGATTGGTCGAACCTACCCTAGGTGGGTACATCACATGGCGATCCTGCCAGTTCTATGCAGTTAAAGGTCCAGGGTCCAGAAGGTTTTCATCAGGATTTGGATATGGGTATGTAATTCCAAGTAGTTCAACCAGCAAACAAGATGGGATTAGGCCAGTCCAAGCAAGACGAGATCATCATTGGCCAGAGATCCAAGAAGCTATGGAGCCGACTGTACAACTCGAGGCAACGAGAAGCCACCAGGAGGATGTGGTGTAAGAACTCTTTCTTTTCCCCTGTTATGTCATGTCGTGAAGTGAAAAGTGATGAACTAATTGCTGACTTAATTGATGTGAAAACATCAAAAATGAGCCGCGAGAACATAGTGAACGGGACGATAGTGTAAATAATGAATTAATCAAGATTTTAAATTCAACAAATTATGTAAATTGTCGTCAAGTCGGAACCAAATTTTCTCGAAGCATCGCAAATGAATCATAGGAATTTCAATCAGAAGGAAAATTCGTACCATTCAAATCGAGGTCGTGACCGCAAGGAAACAAAATTTCATGTCAGCGTAAGAGAGTTACGCACAAGGTCACGGTCAAGACAGTTCACGAATTATTCGGAAAACAATAACACCTCGGAATTATTTGTTCAATATGACTAATCCGTCTAATAAATTAACAGAATTCCGTTTGATTTTAGAAAAGTAACTTCACGGTTCATTATGTAAAAGTTTCAGAAAATTTTTTCAGCACATGCCTTATCGCGTATTGAAAATAAAGTAGAGACGATTGCCGCCGATGGCAAAAGGATTGATCACCTTGTTGTTGTCGAAGTTTGAAACGTTCAGTGAAAAGTATTGAGTAAAGACCACTTTCAGAAAAAGAATTTCATAATTTCAAATATCAACATTCAGAGGATCACAATGAGAATTTAATATATACATAATGTGAATTCACAAATTATTTTCAATAACCAGGACATCCGATCGGCGTAAGACTTAGGTACATCGTTGAGGAAACTGGAAAATTTATGCGCAGAAAATAATATATTAGAATTGTTCCTCATGGAGCTAGCTAGCAATATAAAATTTTTGAATATGTTGTCAAATTATAAGAATGAAATTCTAGGAAGATACTGAAAAATTAATGTAATACGAGATGTAACGCGTATGAAAGATCAAGGCAAATCGTTCTGAACGATGTTCACATGCTTCCAACCGGTGGACATCCAGACATGTTTAGTTTAATTTTCAGAAACCTAGTAGATTATTTCCTCAAAATTTAAAAAAGCCGCGTAGATCCAGTTTACAATTTTGACAACTCTTGGATATATAGATTGCAAACGGCATAGAAAGATGAAATCTTGGTGAAGGTAAAAATTGAAATGAAAAGAATTGTAACTCTCATAACAAGTGATTAGAATTATTCAGATACCGATGTAAAAATTAGTTTGAGTAAATATCGTATCAAACCTTGTAAATGTAAGACCCATTGGGACTGATATTATAGATAAAGATATCAAGCTATAGATAAGTAAAAAAAAATATTTTTTACATTTGTATAAATTTTTTTTCTCAAAGAGGGAAGGTGTAGTATGTTGAACACCCTGTATATTTCGTACGTGATATAATAAGATTAGTGCGACCTCCCTTTAGACCTACAGCGGCACGTAAAGCCAGAGCTCTAGGTCTCATCATTGCCAGTTATGTTTATCAAATATAATGTTATTAAAACAAGTTAACATTTATAGAATGTATATATCAATTGGCTAGGGAGAGTCATTCAGAGATTCAGAGTGATTCATTCAGAAGCGTGTACGTATTGAATGTTTGTTATTCAACAGTTATTGTCGGTAGTAAACAATTACATTGAATGTGAATTATCATCTGTGCCAGTATGGTTAGGAAATAAACCCCTTTGATGAGTCTGCTTGGTATTATTCTTCACCATCCTTAACTGCATAACGATTGGTCGAACCTACCCTAGCTGGGTACATCACAAGAGTTTAGGTCACTCGTTTTCACGTGGTGACGTAATCGGTATTTTTTAAATCGAAATAGATGTCTTGTGATGCTTCATCTGTAAGGTGTTTCAATTCTGCATTCAATGATAATGAATAATTCGATTTGTTTGTACAGGGTGAACAAAAATTGATATTTTATTCTGTAAGAGAAAAACTTTAATATATTTCAAATTAAAAAAATACCGATTACATCGCCACGTCAAAACCAGTGCCATAACCTCTTCAGAATATACATTCAGAAATCGTTATTCAAAAACGAAAATCGACCTCTTTTAGGATTTTTCTCGAAAGTACATTGCTCGCGAAATATCGAATTTGTTCCATAATTTATCCGCGCACTGTATACTCTGTGAATTATTGAACCGATTCCATCGGTGTGTATCGCACTAAACACGCTGCAACCACTGTCTGTTATATCTTGTTTCGGAACTCAGTTTATCTTCTTATAGAATTATGATTTCCACCCCAAATGTCTTCAAAGAGAAACCTATTGGATACACAAGGAGATTGACTTAATATGATTTTCAAGGGGTCTTTTTTGGTCCAATCAGTAAGTCTTACAACGGCACTAGACGTTTTTCAGGATGATATTATGTTTCAAGGAATGAGTTCAATATTAAAGTAACCTTCGAAACGACGATCCTAAGTGAAGTTTTATGTTGTCAATTGTCATTATCTCATAAAGGGTTAGTTACACTTGTATATTCCTTTGAAATATAGATTTTTCTATAGGTCGATATCGAAAGAATGCTTTTTTTTTCAATTTTTCCAAATTCGTCTTCAATAAAACGATATAGATATAATATGAATGTCATGAACCAACTAAATTGTAGAAAACAAGGACAAAACAACCCCCTCAGGAGTTATGTGCAATAAATTATCATTGAAATTTTGTATAACGATCAAGTCGTTCAAATAAATGTTATTCTATTCTATGATTGGTAAAACTGAGCGAGTTCATGCGAGTTATGCATGACATGAATTGAAGTAACTGAAAGGTGCTTGTTCTCGATTTGGAATAAATTTGATATTTGTTCGATTAAATTCTCAATTAGAATGCAGTAGGTCTTCCCCAAGTAGGTTAGTAGGTACATTTATCTTGTTCGATTTTTCTCATGCCTAATTCGTGGACGTTAATAAATTGTTTACATTCACACAAAAATATCTGATGAACAAACTCTTTCAATTTGAATTCATCAATGATGATATTGAACATATGAATATTTCTCGTCATTTCGACGATTATAGGTGAAGTACATTTTTTCGTCCAGGACACAGTTCCCAATAATCATGTTTACCCGAATGTCAAACAACATGCCGTTACCGTATCAAGAACAACTACTGGACGAGAGTGTGGTTAGTCTGTGATATTATAATTGGTAATAATAACAAAGCGAGAGAGTGTAACGTACAATTTGAAACACCAACGTCAAGTGAATTTAAGGGTGCCGGCAGTTCAGCGGCGTGGGGTGGTTCGAATTTAAATCTAAAGTTTCTATGATAGTTTTAATCTTAATCAAGAAAAAAAAGTTATGGGCGCCACGTAATTTATAAAAAAAAACTCACTCTACTCAGCTCAAACCAAATCACGAAAATCTAAGCCAAATGGGCTGAGAAGGTAAAAGAAAAATTCGCTGACCCTCGTATGTATTTATTATTCATCAATAAGAAATCAACAATCCCACAATTCAAAAGTTCAGCATCAACATCTCAACAATATAGTAAAATGTAAGCAGTGTTAGTAAAACGAAGAACAGTATTCCAGAATAAATTTTCAATTCATAAATGATCCAAAATTCACTGCATATGCTCTCGTTCCAACAACTCGACAATATGTATCAATAATATTATGAAGTTTATAAATTCACCAAATTATCTTTATACTTAAATGAGATATTCTCGAACTGAACCGATTCCAACAAAGTAATGTCCACTTTGGAATCTCTATGATAACACGAATTTATTCTGAGCTTATTCTCAAAGCAAGAGTTCTTATTGAATAGAAATGATGATATAAAAAAAATTCAAATAAACTTTGTACGACCTGATCTCCTATAGCGTTGAATAGTCGGACGAGAATGTCCCCAACGACGATCGACGTCACGGCGGCGTCAGACGAATGAAAAAGTGATCTCGTTAGGCTCTTCACAGGAAAAATATCTTCACCGGCTTCAGGCTTCAAAGTGGTCGCAAGAATACAGGATACACCCTCTGGTTGTTGCAGGGGATTACCAATCAAGGTGGTGATAGATTAAAATGTTGAAGAATCACTGCAGTAGATCCAAATATATGGGGCTTCAATATTCGAAACACTTAGATGAGAATTTTCTCAAATCCTTATTCAAAAGGTTACTTCCAACGAAGTTATTTTCACTAACTTCCCAAAACCAAAACGTAACTTTCGAAGAAAATTCTTATATTACAGATTCAATTTTCCAACAAATTATCTTTATCCGTCGGCTTTCATACAGAAACTGGTTTTCTAGCATTCGCTCGGCCAGATTACCACGAGTAAAACAGACCAAACATATATACATATATACATATACAGGGTGAGTCTTTGACTTGTACATATATTTTAACTGTAGATTCTTGAGGCCTAAAGAAACCTTTTTTTCATTTTCCATTTTTCCGAATTCGGCTCGGTTGAAGAGATATAGCCATTTGAAAAAAAAAATTGTGCTAAATGCGTCCCTGATATTATTCTCTACAAAAACCTCAAAGTTCATATTTTTCAATTGAAATTGATGTGATTATTAGATATTCTGGGTGATACATTTAGAAAATACTCAAGCACTAACCTTATTTGAATAAGAATGTTACCAATGTGAAGATCCCTTAATTAGGGGGAGTACTTCAAGGGCGCAGTCACCTTTACGGGAAATAAATGCTCGAGCGCCAGCCACAATAGGTTTAACAAGGTTGTGGCGCCTTGAACTCTCCACTTCTACCAAGGTAGCTTTTATACAGTGGAGAAGGGTTCGGTTTAATCTAGGAAATTAGCGATTAAAAGTTATGTTTCTTTCCTGAATACTACCAAAATTAAAGGTTCACTTAAAACACAAAATGGATTTAACAAAGTTTACTGACTTCAAGCAGAAATGACAATAAGGAAAAATGTATCAATACTAAGAATCAAAAAATTAAAACTGATTTCATTTGAGAGTGAACATGAAATCAAAAGAAATGACTTAAATATCGGTATCTTACAATGATTAATAAATTCAAGAATAAACGGTGATCGGGTGAGCAAGACGGTCGGGCGAGGTGAGAGAGTGCGAGAATTGGACGGTAAATAGGGGAGTACGGGAGTAACAAAGCAAAACTTCAAGATTCGGCAGGCCACGGAAAATATCATACAATCTAACTTTCTCAATGGGGTGTTCCACACTCAAATATGGAGGAAAAATTATCGGACAATACTTAGACTGTGGCGGATATGACCGGGGAAATAAGGGCAGCGGTGGCAGCAACGACGTCTGGTCAAGGGACTCCAGATAATGGAACCTCTCGACCTGACGAAGCGATTCTAGTAAATCCGCAAACGTCCAGCGGGTTAACAAGGGGTGAAGCGCGGCCGTGACCCCGTTGTGATCTCGCCGATGTCAACCCACCAGGACGTCGCTGTGAAATATGAATCTTCGAGCACCGCTAAGTGTAGGGGGATCGGATACGGTGGAGAACCAACCACGCCCAGCCAAGTAGCCCCAGGAAAATGGAACTCCTCGACCTGGCGAAGTCTCTGGTATTTTCGTCAACCTTGAGCGAATTGAGAAAGGGTGAAGCGCGGCCGTAACCCCGTTGTGATCTCGCCGATCTCAATCCTCAAAAGGTTGCTTGCAAATACAGAGATTAAGGCCCCACAAGGGGATCGAAATACAAGATGAAATCTTGAGAGTAAAATGGGAACTAAGATAAGCTGGGCACGGTAGTGAACCAACAACGTCCAGACAAGTGGCTCCAGAAAATGGAACCCCTAGGCTCGACGAAGTCTCTGGGATTTCTGTCAACCTTCAGCGAATTGAGCAAGGGTGAAGCGCGGCCGTGACCCCGTTGTGATCTCGCCGAGCTCAATCCCCCAAAAAGGTTGCTGATAACTCCAGAGATTAAGGCCCCACCAGGGAATCAAAATACACGAAGAAATCTCGAAAGTAAACTGGGTACGGAGGTGAACCAACAACGTCCAGACAAGTGGCTCCAGAAAATGGAACCCCTAGGCTTGACGAAGTCTCTTGGATCTCGGTCAACCTTCAGCGAATTGAGTAAGGGTGAAGCGCGGCCGTGACCCCGTTGTGATCTCGCCGAACTCAATCCTCCAAAAAGGTTGCCGATAAATCCAGAGATTAAGGCTCCACCAGGGAATCAAAATACAAGATGAAATCTTGAAAATAAGATGGCCGAAAAGAAGTCGGGTACGGTAGTGAACCAACCACGCCCAGACAAGTGGTCCCAGAAAATGGAACCCCTCGGCTTGACGAAGCCTCTTGGATTTCTGTCAACCTTCAGCGAATTGAGCAAGGGTGGAGCGCGGCCTTGACCCCGTTGTGACCTCGCCGAACTCAATTCTCAAAAAGGTTGCTGATAAATCCAGAGATTAAGGAATCACGAAGAAATATAGCACAGTATGAAATTGAGAAAATGATGCGGAAAAACTACAGACAGGTTTCGGTGGTGGACCAACAACGCCCAGGCAAGTGATCCCAGCGAAAGAGTATCACTCGACTTGACGAAGTCTCTCGTATATCCGTCAACCCTCAGCGAATTGAGCAAGGGTGGAGCGCGGCCTTGACCCCGTTGTGACCTCGCCGAACTCAATTCTCAAAAAGGTTGCTGATAATTACAGAGATTAAGGTATCACCAAGGAAATAAAATCGTAAATCAGGGAAGAAATAATATCGAAAATGGTTTTAAAGTATTGGAACACACAATGATTCAATTGTTAGAATGATATTTAACGGATAATGCCATGTAAGAAATATGAACGGGGCCTTACCGATCTACTGAAGTATGCACTGCACAAACTGAATAGGAGTCCTGTCTCAAATTTCACTAGCACTGATTTTACTTTTCACGGAAAATCAAATCGGAGAAATCAATGCTGAATTTACTAACTGTTTAAATCAAACTGGAAAATTATACCAATATTCAAAATGAGGAAAAGCGAAAAATAATTCAAACGAGCGTGAAACAGCAAAAGAGCGCAAAAGAGAGTAAAAGAGAGTTAAAGAGGCCTTCCGCAGGTCGTTTCGCCCTTATAAAACCTCCGGAAATGGTGGGGGCATGACGCGCTGAAAACTCGAAAATTTTGAAAGAGGGGAACAATCTCGTCCCCTGATTGGTTTAGATTGACGTCAGATTGTTCCAGAAATAAATCGAAAGAATTCCCACTACGTTAAAATTCGACAATTCCATCTCCGTTTTTTTCAAATCCCCGGCCGTTGAAAAACGTGAAATCAACCAAGATACGAGCCCCTTATCGCAGCGCTCAGCATGTGCCCGAGCGTTTTTATACTTGCGGCGATGTTTATATTGTTACATTTATCGAATTAAATTTTCCTTTCTTTGGAATCACGGATATTTTATTGGGAAAATGATAAATGAGAACAGGACTTTTATGAATGAAAATTAATTACGGACTTCATTATAACTTGCGGTTTTGTTCATAATATTGAACTTATTGAATCAAACCTTCCTTCCATTGAAATCGTGAATAATTATGGAAGGAATAATATATGAAAATAGGCCTGGAATGAATAAAAATGACGAAGTTCATTACACCAACACGATATTTCCTAACAAAAACGCTAAGTTTTGTCCCATCATTTCTGCAATTGAAATCCCATATTTCTCACACCAAAATAAGTTCCTTCTTCGATTTTCCTGAAGATTAGTTTGTAAACACTAATAATTTGTTCATATTTGCCTCGATACCCTGAAACTATCTTATAAAAATTAGTTTCTCACTAACCTATCCTAACTCCATTTCAAAGTCATCTGATTCGAGATCAATGACCTAACCTAATCCATTCCTCTGTGATAGTGATCACAGAATTCTAGAGAAGACGATGCCAGATTGTGTTGATTTTCTCAGTAAAAAATGGTATAGGCGAACTCAAGAAAGCAGAACGTCCCCTATCGTTAACGGAAGAACTAGTTTTGTTTACTTTTCGCTAAAGGCTTCTACGCATTGCTCTTTGGAAATGCCAAACGAGTAGTTCTGATTCTCGCCGATCTAAATTTCAGTCGTGGTGCGCTGCCGGCTGCGATGTAGCCGCCACGCAAGACAAGCCGTTGTTCTGTGTCTCATCACACTATCACAGGCCAGCCAGTCTGTGATAAAATGAACGACGCTTAAACGCGATAACCTTTCTACTTGGATTCAATTCATTTATTTATTTACTCGCAGAGAATAAAGCAAACAGGTGATGCTTGTGATTTGTGATGTGAAAACCGTGTAGGGTCGATTAAAAATTCCAAGAGGATATTGTTAAGAAGATAGATATTTTCCTGAAGGACGGGTATCAATAAATTTTTAATAGAAACTTGCTTATAAACTGTGTAATTTCATGCTTCTCGGAATTCAGTTGATAAACATTGACAACATTGTTAATTTGTTAAGAGACCAGAGAAGAAACAATATTCGATGATATTTAAGCCAGGGAAGCATTAAGATTTTTTATGAAATTCATGATTTTTTCCTCAAATTTCTTTGTATACATTTAGGAATAACTCGAAAATGACGCGTTTTATTGAAAAAATATAGGAATACTTTTATTCTCTAAAATGGTTGATTCTTTCGAAAATATGAACCGTTTATCCTTTTCAAGTGATTTGATAGTGTTTTTGCATGAATTTATGAGTCGACCACCCTGTAACTTTTGAACTAGGAGAGATATTGAATAAGTTTCGATTGAGGAATATGCACCATGAATAGAGTAAAGAATCAACCAAAATTCAGTTCATTTGAAATAACGGTTCCGAAGATATGAACAGCAAAGTGTTTTTTTCGTGGATTTTCGACACCCTGTATCTCCCAAACCAAACCGAATTTTGAAAAATGGCATGGGAAAAAAGTGTTTCGTTTGATGAGAGGAATCTACAGTTAAAATATATGTACAAGTCAAAGACTCACCCTGTATACATATATACAATTTTGACTTGTAACTGTAATGTCTTTTATATTTCTGTTTGTTGGTTTTTAACTTGATTTGATTTCGAATATTGACTGTTGTATACTTGTGAGATTCTTGACGTTTGTATCTTTTTTAGATGTTCTGATGAAGCAGTTGATATACTGCGAAAGCTCAACAATTTTACAATAAATGGTACACTAAATCAGGGACGGGCCTAAGGGGGGGGGATGGGGGGGGGGGGACGATCCCCCCCCAATGTTGAACAGAGTTGGCAAATTTTAAAAGCAGTTGGAATATTTTCGAAGCTGTTGAAAAATTTTCGAAGCGGTTGGAAAAATTTCGAAGCAGTTGGAAAAGTTTCGAAGAAGTTGGGAAAATTTCGAAGCAGTTGGGAAAATTTTGAAGCAGTTGGAAAGATTTCAATTGAGTTGGAATACATATTTCTACAAGAGTCCCCAATGTTGAACAGAGTTGGCAAATTTTAAAAGCAGTTGGAATATTTTCGAAGCTGTTGAAAAATTTTCGAAGCAGTTGGAAAAGTTTCGAAGAAGTTGGGAAAATTCCGAAGCCGTTGGGAAAATTTTGAAGCAGTTGGAGAGATTTCAATGGAGTTGGAATACATTTTTCTACAAAAGTTTTCTTAAAATGTGAATGAATTTGACTTTTTTTTAAATGAAGTTTTAAATTAATGTTTATTAAACCGGTAGAACTAAGCCCACGTTTAGCCGGACAAAAGCATGCAGAGAATAGCGACAATTGTACAAATTCTTGTTAGAGTATATTTAGAGTATTTGGCAGATTTGGCCCAATGTGCAATGTGTATAATCAGCAATAAATGGTATTTATTCCGAATTGCTACCAAGTGTTTGAAAAGATGAACAATTTTTCATCTTTTACGTTATCCCTCAGCAGGTATACTCCATTCACTTTTATAAAGTATCGCGGTTTGCCATGAAATTTTGACACATTTCACCGTATATATTTTGAAAATGTTAGGTTATGGTCATTGCACTGTCAGATACGCCCACAACGTTGCCGTTTCTGCTAAAAAATCGTAGTAATTACGTATTCATCAAAATGTTCCTTTGGGAAATTAATGAATTTGAGAAAATATTATGTTAATTCAGAAGACATTTAACTACATTTTTGCACAACCTGAAATACTCCAGTATGAAAATGTAGTAGTTCTACGAAACCTGCGCCACAGTTAAATCTTCGAAGAACTAACTCCATTTACAAAGTTGAAAAAGAGTAAATAGAAAGTAGACCTGGCAATGTCGCTAAATTTTCACGAGTGCCAAACTGCGTCTGTTCTAGGGGAAAAAACTTGATAAACCTAAATCATGGCCAACCGCGATACTTTATAAAAGTGAATGGAGTATAGTTGTGAATTTCTCAGTTTGGCCGCATCGACTGTGTCCATCTGGTACCAATTTGCGCTATTTCTCTCGGTAGGGCAGTAGGCAGTATTTTTTTCTCATTCTTAATTATTCTATCAAATCTCCGTCAACACGTAAATCTGTTAAGGGGCCGTTATACTTTGGCCGACGGCACCGATTCTCCATTCAAAAAGTGCCTTTCATTTTTCCATTTTCATTTTTCACGTCCTAAAATCTCCACCTGAAAGCTTGATTTTTTTTTAATTCTCCTGGAACTTCAGACAGTTCTCTGCGATTTCACAGTTTCTGGAAGTCTTTTCAGTATTCCCATAATTTTTTGAATTAATTAAGCGTATATCCAAATGCATTTTTTTTTTAAATATAGAAAATTGATTTGTCGAGGGCACTCCAATGAATTTTCTGAAAAAAATGGATGAACAACCGCCGAAAAACGATTATGAAGTCAATTTTCATAGACTCTCAAATTCAACCCGATTTTTTCATGCGAAAAAATGATTTTCTCAAAGAGAAGAAATCGGAGTGCCCTCAAAACATCCTTTAACTTCAATTTAAAGAAAAAAATCAAGCTTTTAGCTTAAAAATTTAGGACGTAAGCTTGGAAAAATGAAAGGCACTTTTTGAATGGAGAATCGGTTCCGTTGCCGATTTTTTCATGCGAAAAAATAATTTTATCAGAGAGAAGAAATTGGAGTGCCGTCAAGACATCCTTCAACTTCAATTTAAAAAAAAATCAAAAATTGAGGGCGTGAACTTGGAAGAATGAAAGGCACTTTTTGAATTGAGAATCGGTGCCGTAGCCGATTTCTTCATGCGAAAAAATAATTTAATCAAAGAGAAAAAATTGGAGTGCCCCCAAGACATCCTTCATCTTCAATTTAAAAAAATTCAAGCTTTTTGGTGAAAAATTGAGGGCGTGAACTTGGAAAAATGAAAGGCACTTTTTGAATGGAGAATCGGTGCCATAGCCGTCGGCCGAAGTATAACGGCCCCTATGCAAAAATGGACCGAAAAAGATTCAAAGTGAAGTGTGTAGTATGTGGATTTTTTTCAGTACACTTGAATAAATCATTTATTTTTCTTCGGAATTGAACTTAAAAATCGAAACATACAAAATAATGATAACAGATGCTGTATAATCCTGTAGAGTGTGGAGTGTGTTAATCTAGTAATGCAGAATTAAAAAACTACACTACAAAATTTTCTAAATATTTTTAATGCTCTCGGGAAAAAAACATTGACACGCAATCCAAAATACCACTCCCCCCTTCAACCGTTGGTTTTCTAATCCTTTGATGCACAGTTGGAAAATTTTCGAAGCTATCCCCCCCCCAAAAACTTGGCTTCGGCCCGTCCCTGCACTAAATAGAGGACCTTTTAATCTCTGATAATCCCAATTAACTATCAAATCTTGTTATATACATATTTCTTCGAATTTACGTGTTTTATTCACGTTCGCTCGCTTCCAGAAATTCGGGTTATAATATTGACTTATTATACGGGGTCAAGCAATTAATTAAAATAACAACTAAATAAAGGAATAATGAATTAATGTTCAAAACCGAACGTAACAAGAGAAGAAGAAGAATAATAACAAAGAGGTTATATCCGTACTAATACATTTAGAAATAATACGTATGTAATGATCGGATCTACGTTGGGAATAAATATAGGGTGTTCCAATAAGAGGTGTTGTTTTGAATAGCCTTTTATTTCGTTATATGTCGCTTTTGAAGCTGTCTCTTTTTGACATTTGATAAGTAAAAACTACGCCTAAGATGTCTAGAATAAGGGTGTATGCACTGATTCGATTTCATTTCTCCAAAATTGAGAATATTAGAAAAGTTTCGTTCTCTCCACTTCAGGTGGGGATATTCAGAAATTATGATTGATTTATTATTATTTCAAATATATGAATTTATTGTTGTGGACGTGTTGTGTTGAGAGTCGATAATTTTGTCAACCAATATCTAATTTGTGTATTTATATTCTTGGCAGTTTGATTCATATTAGTTTTGAGGAAAGGTTATAAGACGAAGGCGAATTTGTGTTTATGTCATAATCAACCTTTGCACCTTGTATGACATAGCGGCGCCGCCACGTAACATTCCTAATATTTTCGATATGGTCGAATGTCAATGCATCATGTTTTCATGACATCTCAACTACGCCATTAATATAGAAGGAAGAATATACGCTTCAATAACGCATTGAAATTATTAAAATAAACTATAAAAATGGTGAAAATTTGACAGAGCCGGTTCGTAAAACTCGAACATTTTTGAGTCGTCGTGGAGCACCTTGTTGAATCTCGATACAAAAAAAATTGGGCTGTTGTTCGTGACGTGAAGAATAAAACCCATGCACCTCACTAAAGAATAATCGAGAATATTGCCGCTGTAGCCGAAAGTGTTGAAGAAAACCCAGGTTGGCCATTCCTCGTCGGTCTTCGGAATTAGGCATTCCACAAACGTCATTACACCGCATTTTGCATGAAGTGGATCTAGACAACGTTAACATTCAACAAAATGGCGCTTCGAACCACACAAGCAACTGAACCATTGATCTTTTACAGGAAAAGTTTCCGGACTGTGTTATCTCTCGAAGAGGTGATCACAATTCGCCACCGAGATCTTGTGAGTTAACACCTTGCGACTTCTTTCTTTGGGGCCATCTTTTTTTTTGGCGCCAAGAGCCCAGCGTCGATTCAAGACCTGAAAGATCGAATTCCTGAGGCTATCGAGAACAAAGGGGAGCCACTTTGCGATTTGGTTATGGAAAATAGATTATTTATATCAATATCGAAGTGAATGAGGAAATGATTATAATATGAATTTATTGATATATTCGAAAATTACGAAAGCGAAATATTGGGTGATAATGTCAGATTTTAGTTATAATTCATGAAGGAAAAGAATTTAGGTTCGTCACGCGAGTATATTTTACGATTACAGGCTTTTCACTAGTGAACTAAACCTGAATTTTCGAATTCTCTGTCACACAAGGGTCATGGTCAAATTCACTTGTAAGGATTTTTCAAATTGAGCGGTTTTTTCAAGAACAAATAAGATATAGATAGAGCACTGAATTCATCTGGTTATTTTGACATTGAGGAAGTGTGATGTACAACAGGGATTGTGATTTCAATTGAACACCAAGATCATGTGATTTGATTCCGTTGGACTATTTTCTTTGGGGTTATGTGAAAAGCCAGGTCTATAAGAATAATTCACAATCGATTACTGAACAAAAGGAAGAAATTATTCGTGTAATTAGTGAGATATAGTCCATCCAAGAATGATTGACATCTCGGGGGGCTTTGGAAAATTGAAATTATGTTGGTAATGACCATTCAGTAATATTTTGGGTTGCAGAATTCAGGTTGGTGTTGGAAATAACACTGACATTTTGTTCTGTCATTAATGTTTCGAACAAATTTGGCAAAAAATTGAGCAAGTGAAATAAATATCTTTGAAATGAGGCTCTTGAAGAGTGAACACCTAAAAAATGGAAAGCCCGCACAGAGCACGTAGAAAAAGAAATGAGAGAAGATTAGTTAAAATATAAGGAATGTTATGATATATTGCTAACAAAACCTTTCATTATGAACATGACGAGTTCTGCCCAGATGAGGAAAAAATAACATGTTGTGGTTGTTGAAACAGAATAATAGGAATATTTATATTTTTCACATTTCATATTTTACACCTTCATTGTTCACAACTATTGAAAGTTACAATGTCATGCCAAATTCTTCATATATTAAATAGATCCATTGGTTAAGATTTGTTTCTGTCTTGATATCTATTACAAATTTCCCAATCCATTCCCATTGCAGTAACACGCTTCAAATTATCAACTAGATTTTTTCGGTTTAGCGAATATTCATATTGAACATTGAAAAGGACCGTGCTATTTAATCACCCACGATATTTTTCGTTATCAAACCAGAATTTCCAGGCTGTATGCTCCTATAATTGATCGTATAAGATCGAAAATGTATCAATACAAGATGAAAATAATATACTGCTGGTATACAGATTCACACGCTGGTAATCGTATGTGAAAATTGGGAACATTTTCATGTTCAAAGTTCCTTACTTTAAAAAAATATCGTTCAATTTTTAGGTTAGATTAGATTTAAGGAGGGGCGTTTAGACTTAGCTTAGCCTCGCAAACACCTTGACCTGAAGATCTATTGTGCAACCCCGCGCTGTTTACCAGTCAGGTAGCAAAGCCTCTATGAACTTCACTACTCTTCTCGGTGCCACGCCCATTACTTGTTCCGGTTTTAGGAAACAGAAGTCAAGATGTTGTAGCCTTTTCCTGAAGACAGCTCCACAACTGCAAAGCAGATGTTCAGCTGTTTCGGTGGCTTCTTGACAGAAGCGACAGGTATCATCAGGAACCTTTCCCATGTTCCGAAGATGATAATTTACCGGACAGTGTCCCGTGAGTATGCCCGTCATTTTCCTCAGTTCTGATTTGCTTAGTGCCAGAACTTTTTTGGTCCAGCTCGTTGAGTAGGAGAGGAAAGACTAATAATTAAATTTTTAGGTTATTTCTATATCTATGGTGAAAGCATAGAAAATTTTTAGTTACTTTTTTGTAACTAGAAATAAAGCTGCGACTGGATTTTCAAGGCCTGCTCTGATGTCAATCATTCTTGGATGGACTATAGAGCCTTAATTATGTCGAAATGTCTTTGAAAATTTTAACAAAAGAGTGGACCTCTGTAGCGCTGCAAGAGGAGGCAATTTGGTAGATATTATTTTCCGTACATAAATGTCATAACTGATACTTCAATCACCAATAAAAAGTTTTTGAAAATGAATGCAAATTATGTGTTCTATTTATTCTTAAAAAACGCGCAATTTGAGACACCCTTTACCCTCAGCTACATGCAATCTGAATCGTGTAATAAGAACCATATAAAATTCTAGCGAATTATAAAAAAGAAAATATTTCAGTAATAGGAAGACAGGGATCAGTTTTCTTGTTGGATACTCAAATGCGAGTCTACCTACATGGTGACCATATTTTTTCTCTATTAATTCAAACTTCCTTAATTATTCTACTAACGTTATGGTGAGAGGTGAGAAGCAACACTTGTTACATTTAGTGATTATTCGATTAATGAAAATAACAAATGATGAAATTTCAGAGAGAGCAACTCTCGAGAAGGATTTTCCGGGTTTATATAAATGAGGCGTTCAAAATGAATTCATTTCATTCGAAGCAAAACAGAATGCGTTCTCGTGCAGAAGCTCTAATTACGGTAGTTGTAGGGAGCAAACGAAATTAGGAGCGATCTGCGATTGTTTCCAGGAGAACCTTTTATGCGAAGTGAATTTGAAATGCATTCCGAATTACCGAACTCCATCTAACTTACACTCAGAATAAAATATATTTACATTTTAAAGAACACTTCAATTTCATTGTGTTCCAAGACTTACGGTGTTTGATAGCTCGAATTTTTACTTTATTAATAAAACGAGAGTATATTATTCGGAGTATACTAATCGTCAAGGGCTCCCTTCCATCAAGTTCGTCAACCTATCAAGTGGTACTCGGAAATTCATGGATTTTCCGCAGGATATTCACTGTATCAATGCTAAAGGTATCCGTCGGTGCAAAAATGTCGAAATCAGAATAACTCTTTCATGAGTTTGTTCTGAAGAGTTTCAAACAAATACATCATTCAATCACGGCCTTCTCTATAGCAAGCCGTGAAAAAGCGGATGAAACTTTCATCAGATCTATAAACAGGGTGAAAAAAATTAACTCAATTCTCAGACAACACAAAGATCCCAAAGACTGCTCTGCTACTTCTTTTTAGGAAATTGTGAGGCCTTTAGTTACTTCTTTGAGAGGTTGCTGAGAGCTCCACATATATCTTTTCCAAATGTCGGCCACCAGAATATTCCCAGCGAAGTCTCAGCGATTCAATACGAGGACATTTTCAAACAAGTCACACTTGGAGTTGTTCTATATAATTCTATAAACAGAAAGTTTCGTTCCATAAGGAAAATATAATAGAATTTATGGCAAGTTCGAGTCGGATCCAAGGCGGTTGTTGATATTTAATATCAATGAACGCGGCGGTGTATCTGATTAATCGATTGTATAATTCTATATTGTACTAAAACGGTAACTCTGTGGTCCGGTCTGGGGAATCTGTCGAAAAAGTGGGTCCTGAAGAATCTGGAAAACAGGAAAGGAATTTTTACACAGTCGGAATGAGGAATGATCGATTCGTACGTGGGCGAAATTTCGATTCTCTAGGCGATGTAGAAGTAGTTCAAAAAAATTCGCGAAAATCGCGAAAAAATTCGGCCAAAAGGACAATTTTGAACTCGATAAAACTTTTTTCGCAGATATCCTGGCCGTGATGTAAATATACGGATATAAAGAGGATGAGTCAACGCAAAATAGCTTGGTATTCATAATTTCCATAATTTCCCCATTTCTTCAGGAAAACGGATCAAAGTTTGACATTTCTCCTATAAAATCGCCCGATCTGCAGATGTCACAGAAAACTATTCGACATTGTAGCTGTAAGCTGTCAGAGTTTGGTCACAGCCTTCTATAGAGAAAGCCCGGAACAGAATCTGACAACTGCGCTCAGATTCCGCGACCAGAGGCGTACCTGTTTAAAAGGTAGATCTGCTAGCCCATACTAGTATATGCATAATTCGCATATACCTCAAATGGCGAGTACCCTCGGAACTCCATTTTTAGCTGCTCCGAGTGGGATCTTTTCTCAAAGATCTTTGAGTATTGTTTTCTCGAGAGACTGTTGAGTTTCTTGGAGGGGCATCGAATTCTAACCAAAAATCAATTCGGTTTTCGTCGGAAAAGCAGTAAGAATGATGCAATTTGCGCTTTTTTGAAATGTCTTGATCAACTTTTGGAGGCAGCTACGTGTCCCGGCGGAATTTTTTGTGATTTGTCTGAAGCGTTTGATTGTGTTGATCACGGAACACTTTTGTTGAAGTTGGAAAGGATGGGTATCCGCGGAAGAGCTTTGCAATGGATTGGTGACTATCTCATGGACATACACCAATTCACGTGGGTGATGTTAGCTCCCGGCCGGCCGGCTCCAAGCGCTGCTATTCCACCACTGTCAATACCTGTACTCGAAGTCGTTTCGACGGAAGTTTTTTTTTTTTTTCAAGAGTTTGAGATGGCGGCCAAGATATGTGAATAGCTTATTGAATAGATGGATAGAGGAACTATTTCCATGATTTTTTTTTCGTTCAATTTCGATGACCCTAAAGGGCCAGCTCCAAGAATCAAAGTTTGTGTATAGGTACTCTGAAGCCGTTTCGACAGAAGTTTTCATTTTTTTTTTCAAGAGTTCAGGACGGCGGCCAAGACTTGTGATTAGCTTATTGAATAGATGGATAGAAGAAATATCTCCAAGATTTTTTTCGTTCAATTCGGATGAACCTAAAGGGCCAGCTCCAAAGAATCAAACTATGTGTATAGGTACTCTGAAGCCGTTTCGACAGAAGTTTTCATTTTTTTTTCAAGAGTTCAGGACGGCGGCCAAGACTTGTGATTAGCTTATTGAATAGATGGATAGAAGAAATATTTCCAAGATTTTTTTCGTTCAATTCGGATGAACCTAAAGGGCCAGCTCCAAAGAATCAAACTATGTGTATAGGTACTCTGAAGCCGTTTCGACAGAAGTTTTTATTTTTTTTTCAAGAGTTGAAGATGGCGGCCAAGAACTGTTATTGACTGATTGTATAAAGGGATAAAAAGACTATTCGCATGATTTTTTTCGTTCAATTCGGATGAACCTAAAGGGCCAGCTCCAAAGAATCAAACTATGTGTATAGGTACTCTGAAGCCGTTTCGACAGAAGTTTTCATTTTTTTTTCAAGAGTTCAGGACGGCGGCCAAGACTTGTGATTAGCTTATTGAATAGATGGATAGAAGAAATATTTCCAAGATTTTTTTCGTTCAATTCGGATGAACCTAAAGGGCCAGCTCCAAAGAATCAAACTATGTGTATAGGTACTCTGAAGCCGTTTCGACAGAAGTTTTTATTTTTTTTTCAAGAGTTGAAGATGGCGGCCAAGAACTGTTATTGACTGATTGTATAAAGGGATAAAAAGACTATTCGCATGATTTTTTTCGTTCAATTTGGATGAACCTAAAGGGCCAGCTCCAAGAATCAAACTATGTGTAGAGGTTGTCTGAAGTCGTTTCGACAGAAGTTTTTATTTTTTTTCAAGAGTTCAGGACGGCGGCCAAGACTTGTGATTAGCTTTTTGAATAGATGGATAGAAGGACTATTTCCATGATTTTTTTCGTTCAATTTGGATGAACCAAAAGGACCAGCTCCAAGGATAGAACAATGTGTGTAGGTACTCTGAAGCCGTTTCGACAGAAGTTTTTAATTTTTTTTCAAAAGTTGGCGGCCAAGAATTGTGATTAGCTGATTGAATAAAAGGATAAAAGGACTATTCGCATCATTTTTTCGGTTCAATTTCGATGGCCCTAAAGGGCCAGCTCCAAGGATCAAACTATGTGTGAAGGTTGTCTGATGATGTTTCGACAGAAGTTTTTTTTTTTCAATAGTTGAAAATGGCGGCCAAAAACTGTTATTGGCTGATTGAATAAAGGGATAAAAGGACTATTCGCATGATTTTTTTCGTTTCATTTGGATGAAAGAATCAGACTATGTGTGGAGGTTTTCTGAAGTCGTTTCGACAGAAGTTTCTAATTTTTTTAAGAGTTTGGGTTGGTGGCCAAGACATGTGAATAGCTTATTGAATAGATGGATAGAAGGACTATTTCCTTGATTCTTTTCGTTCAATTTGGATGAACTTAAAGGGCCAGCTCCAAGAATCAAACTATGTGTAGAGGTTGTCTGAAGTCGTTTCGACAGAAGTTTTTATTTTTTTTTTCAAGAGTTTGAGATGGCGGCCAAGATATTTGAATAGCTTATTGAAAAGGTGGATAAAAACTTCTGTCGAAACGGCTTCAGAGTACCTATACACATAGTTTGATTTGTGGAGCTGGCCCTTTAGTGCCATCGAAATTGAACGAAAAAAATCATAGGAATAGTCCCTCTATCCATCTTTTCAATGAACTATTCACAAATCTTGGCCGCCATCTCAAACTCCCGAAAAAAAATAAAATTTTCAGTCGAAACGACTTCAAACAACCTCTACACATAGTTTGATTCTTCGAGCTGGCCCCTTTAGGTTCATCCAAATTGAACGAGAAAAATCATGCGAATAGTCCTCTTATCATTTTATTCAATAAGCCAATCACAATTCTTGGTCGCCATACTCAACTTTTGAAAAAAAAAAAAATAAAAACTTCTGTCGAAACGACTTCAGAGTACCTATACACATAGTTCGATCCTTGGAGCTGGCCCTTTAGGTTCATCCAAATTGAACGAAAAGAATCATGGCAATAGTCCTTCTATTCCTCTATTCAATAAGCTATTCAAGTATCTGGGCCGCCATCTCAAACTCTTGAAAAAAAAAATAAAAACTTCTGTCGAAACGACTTCAGAAAACCTCCACAAATAGTTTGATTCTTGGAGCTGGCCCTTTAGGTTCATCCAAATTGAACGGAAAAAATCATGCTCATAGTCCCTTCATCCTTTCATTCAATTAGCTAATCACAATTCTTGGCCGCCATCGTCAACTTTTGAAAAAGATTGAAAACTTCTGTCGAAACGGCTTCAGAGTACCTACACACATAGTTCGATCCTTGGAGCTGGTCCTTTTGGTTCATCCAAATTGAACGAAAAAAATCATGGAAATAGTCCTTCTATCCATCTATTCAAAAAGCTCATCACAAGTCTAGGCCGCCGTCCTGAACTCTTGAAAAAAAATGGAAACTTCTGTCGAAACGACTTCAGACGACCTCTACACATAGTTTGATTCTTGGAGCTGACCCTTTAGGTTCATCCAAATTGAACGAAAAAAATCAAGCGAATAGTGCTTTTATCCTTTTATTCAATCAGTCAATCACAGTTCTTGGCTGCCATCTTCAACTCTCAAAAAAAAACAAAAACTTCTGTTGAAACGGCATCAGATAAACTCCACACATAGTTTGATCCTTGGAGCTGGCCCTTTGGGGCCATTTAAATTGAACGGAAAAAATCATGCGAATAGTCTTTTTATCCTTTTATTCAATCAGCCCATCACATATCTTGGCCGCCATCTCAAACTCTTGAAAAAAATTAAATTTCTGTCGAAACGGCTTCAGAGTACCTATACACATAGTTCGATCTTTGGAGCTGGTCCTTTAGGTTCATCCAAATTGAATAATGGAAATAGTCCTTCTATTTATCTATTCAATAAGCTATTCACATGTCTTGGTCGCCATCTCAAACTCTTGAAAAAAAAAATTAAAACTTCTGTCGAAACGACTTAAGACATTCTCTACACATGGTTTGATTCTTGGAGCTGGCCCTCTAGGGCCATTGAAATTGAACGAAAAAAATCATGCGAATTGTCCTCTTATCCTTTTATTCAATCAGCCAATCACAATTCTTGGCCGCCATACTCAACTTTTGAAAAAAAATAAAAACTTCTGTCGACTTCAGAGTACCTATACATATAGTTCGATCCTTGGAGCTGGCCCTTTAAGTTCATCCAAATTGAACGAAAAGAATCAAGGAAATAGTCCTTCTATTCATCTATTCAATAAGCTATTCACATATCTTGGCCGCCATCTCAAACTCTTGAAAAAAAAATAAAAACTTCCGTCGAAACGACCGTGGTGGAATAGCAGCGCTTGGAGCCGGCCGGCCGGGAGCTAGCATCACCGACGTCACCAATTCGTTTCCATTAAAACTGATCAGCAGCAGTTTAAGTTCTAACTGTCATTGATTGATTAAGGAGTTCCGCAGGGTTCCATTTTGGGACCAGTGTTATTCATATTATATATCAATGATATTTTAGGGTACATCGACTGTGAATTGTTTCTCTATGCTGATGGTGCTAGCGCGATAGTTCATGGTGAAAGTAATATAGTTTTGCAAGAAAGTTTACAAAAAAATATGAATGATTTGCGTGACTGGTTCCAGATGAACATATTATTACACTTGAACTTAAATAAAACGGAATATATTGTTTTTCAAAATTATAATAAAAGTATCGAAGTCAACAATCAACATCAGTCTCAATAACATTCCGTTAAACAGACTGAAGGTTGTAAAATTCCTTGGTGTTAGCTTAGAGGAAAATCTCAACTGGAGGGTCTATTCTCAGGGTGTATGTTCCCAATTAAGTTCAATTTGCTTTTTGTTGAGGAATTTGAAACGTGTTCTTGGAATGGAGGTGGCATCGAGATACGGTGTTGTCTTCTCGGGTGCGTCTCCTGCTTCTGGGGATATATTCTTGATTCAGAAGAGGGTGGTCAGATGTATAGTAGGTATTTCACGCAGGAAATCGTGTCGTCCATATTGTAGGTCTTTGGGTCTCCTTACCCTACCTTCAATGTATATTCTAGAGGTAGCAACTAGTGTATATAAAGATAGGAATGTACTTACAAGAAACCGGGATATACCTACACCAGCATTATACCCTAAATCAACAAAAATTTATTACCCAAGTTTAGATATAGGATGGGAAGGCACTCGCCTATGTATCAAGGAATATCAATTTTTAATAATTTACCAAGTGAAATAAAGCTTGCTTCCAATATTGTAATATTCAAAAGAGTATTAAAAACATTCTTATTGAAAAAATTATTTATTATGTATTTATTTATTTACAATTAGTGTGTCTCGACAACACAGGTCAATGACACAGGAACATTTGACTATAGATAGACAATTATAATAAAGTACTGTTTCTGGAAAATTTAACTTTGGCACAATTACATTATATGGACTTATACAGGGTGAGTCTTTGACTTGTACATATATTTTAACTGAAGATTCTTGAGGTCAAAAGAAACCTTTTTTTCATTTTCCATTTTTCCGAATTCGGCTCTGTTAAAAAGATATAACCATTTGAAAAAAAAAATTGGGCTCAATACGTTCCTGAAATGATCTTCTGGAATTGTTGCAAAGTTCATATTTCTCGATAGAAATTGAGTTTATACATTTAGGGAATACTCAAGTACTAACCTTACTGGAATAAAAATGTTGCAAACACGATAATTTCAACAAAAACAGTTAGTTTCATCGAATTATATCTGCAACTGAAAACCCACATTTCTCACACCAAAATAAGTTCCTTCTTCGATTTTTCTGCAGATTAGTTTGTGAACACTATTAACTTGTTCATATTTTCCACGAAATTCCCAAACAATATCATGAAAAAAGACTTTTAATTCAGATCATCAGAATTCATTATTAAACAACCTAACCTAATCTATTTTGTATCCATTCTGTGAATGTTCGCACAGAAATTTCAAGGAAATGTTGTCAGATTTCTGATATTTTTATTGAGGTTAAGGATTTATTACGAACCATAGAATAAATGACGATACACTTGTGAACCGTGGTATAAATATCTATGAATTTGCCGTTTCCATCATAAATCGAGTTTGCCGCCAATTTAACCACGCATGCGTCGAGCGAAAACCGAAAGATTGGTTAGGTATCTGCAGGTCAACTATAAACAATAACAAACCAGAGTCTCTGAACAAACTGTAAACATTATGTGAAGTTCTGAATACATTCAGTGAATTATTGTTCTTATGTGATTATTATGTGGAGTGGTTGTCTCTGGTGGAGTGAATTAATAGAATCTTAACCGTGTCGAGTTTATAAAATTCCAGGAGGATACCTATTGTTTAGATGAAATCATCGACTCAGATTATAAGGTATCACTTCAGTTTTCATTAATTTCAATTTTATCTCCCACATTTGTGGGATTTTATTATTGAAATATCTCGACAAAGTTGATAAATATTGTGACAACATTGTAAACTCGTTTAAAGACCAGAGAAGGAATAATATTCGATGATATTTAATTCAGAGACGCATTCAGATTATTCTTGAAATTAATGTTTTTTTCGTCAAATTTCTCCGGGTAAAATTGGAAATAACTCGGAAACGACGCGTTTTATTGAAAAAAAATAAGAATACTTTTAGTTTCTTAAATGATTGATTCTTTCGAAAATATGAACCGTTTATCTTTTCAAAGTGATTTTATGGTGTTTTAGCGTGTATTGATGAGTCGACTACCCTGTAACTTTTATACTAGGAGAGATATTAAATAGGTTTTGATTGAGGAATATGCACCATGAATGGAGTAAAAATTCAACCAAAATTCAGTTCATTCGAAATAACGGTTCCGAAGATATAAACAGAAAAGTGTTTTTTTCATGGATTTTCGACATCCTGTATCTTCGAAACCAAACCGAATTTTGAAAAATAGTATAGGAAAAAAGTGTTTCGTTTGATGAGAGGAATCTACAGTTAAAATATATGTACAAGTCAAAGACTCACCCTGTATATTAGTGCTGATTTCAGGAAGTTCAGTAAGTTCATGTATTGACCAGTAGAGGTTAGAATCTCCTTAAGGTTGGGGCCCAGGTGGTTATTTGATCTACCTTCTGCATAATACGGGCATTCTGAAAGGATGTGCTTGACTGTTAGCGGAGTACTGATACAGTGTTGGCACAGTGGCTGGGTGCTCTCAGTCATGAGATAACCATGTGTGAGAGAAGTGTGTCCTATACTTAATCTTCTGATTTTGATTTAATCTGCTCTGCTCAGTGCTGGCAACTTGAGGGGCTTTACTGATGGATGGATGGTTTGTAGTTTGGTTCCTGAGCTGCTCCAGACTGCCTGCCATTTGGTACGGATAATATTTCTGAGAGAGGTTTCAATGTCTCTAGGAATCTGTAGGGGAATTTCATCCAGATCGAGTGATAAAGCAGATTCTTTAGCTCTATCAGCTGTTTTATTGCCTCCAATGCCTGTGTGTGAGGGAATCCAAATTATTGTGACTGACACACCTTCAGTAGCAAGATAGTGGAGGCTATGTTGTATGCTCTGTACGATGGGATGTTGGGAGTAGATGTTTTGGATGGATTTTATAGAGGCCAGAGAATCGGTGCAGATAGCAATAGTTTTTGAGTTTCCCATTAGAGATTTTAGGGCTTGGCCAATGGCATACAGCTCTCATGTGTGGATACTACAATGAAAAGGGAGGCGGAACTTTGAGATTGTGTCATTTATGACTGCACATCCCACCTCTTGTTCGGATTTAGAGGCATCTGTGTAGAGAACCTTCTCAAAGTTTTCTGAGTTCAGAAAGAGGTTGAAGTCTTGAGTGATTATTGAGCTGGCAGTTTCGTGTTTATCGTGCTCGAGAAGTTCGAGGTTTATGAATGGGAGTGTTACTGTCTAAGGTGGAATTTTAGATGGTGCAATTACGTTCGACGATGATAGGTCAATGTCTTCGCTAAGCGAGTGGACTATCTGGGGAATAGGTGGTGTATGTATGGGGCGATGTTCAGTGAGATCCCTATGATCAGTTATAAGTTGGAATGCGGGATTGGTGGGATTTCTAGATACTTGAGATGCATACGACAGGGTGAGTTGTTGGCGTCGGAGTCGTAGTGGAAGTTCACCAGTTTCACAGCAAAAGCTCAAAGCTCCAAGACTCAGTCTCATTGCAGTGTTGTGTATAGTCTCCAGGTATCGTATGTTAGACTTCGCGGCCCTTTGGTAAATCACACTACGATAGTCCAATCTAGAGCGAATAAGGCTTTGGTATACCCTGATCATCACGTCAAAATATTCATTTTCTTCAGACATGACCCTCTTGTTTCTTGTATGTGACGATTCCACGTTAATTTATTGTTAAATGTGAGGCCCAGAAATTTGAGATGATTTACTATATAGTTAGTGCTTTTACATAGAGTGTAACGTGAGGATCTTCCATTGAGCTAGTTCGCCTGATGAATTTAATTTAGACTCAGAGAATTTGATACCACTTCCATCGGCCCAGTTAGTTATCGAGTTTATTGCATTCTGCAATAGTAGACATGTTGTTTGCGTGTTTTCGCCGTGGCAGTAAATAAGGAGGTCATCCGCATACGAAGTGTAGCCTACGGGCAGTTCGACAGTTTCACAGATATCGTTGATGGCCAGCAGAAATAACGTCGGACTTAAGACTGAGCCCTGGGGAACCCCGTTCACTGCAGTAAATTTTTCGGATATGACCCCATTTGTCACAACTTGGAAGGTTCTTTCTGAAATGGAGTTATGTATAAAGGAGAACATATTCCCTGTTACATTGTTTGCCTTCAGTCTACTCAGTATATTGGAAAAATATTACCATAGTTTACAAAAATATTTTCAATGAATATGGATAAAGTTTATTCTTTGGTGTTCATTTTTGATTCGTCATTTCATTTTGGGTTGCTGTGCATTGTATTTATTCTTGACGTTTTCTATAATGATTTGTCATTCTGGTGGAAATAATGTTTATTATTATTATTCCATTCAGAAACTGCAACAACTGAGCCTAGCATGTACCTATTGGAAAAATCACAGAAAGATCTAGAAAAACGTTCAAGAATATACAGTGAATAGCAAGGCGCACACGAAAGGGAAATCTGTGAGATCTGAGCCGCAATCCAGATCTGTCCAGGTCTGGACTGCGCATCGGATCGCTCCCGCCGATCTGGTCCGTCGCGGATCATTGCTTTAATACTATGTTATCTGCATAAATTCTTTCGGAATATTAAAAAAAAAATCTGGTGGTTTTATATTTTAGAATGTCACCTAACTACACGAATTCGCTCATGACGCGGACGTCCGCGAATGCAGCGAACGTGAGTGTGGATGGTTCCTTTGTGTCACGTTCGCGCTTCGCGGAATTACATTACAGACTTTATTAGCTTTCAGAATGAATGGTTCGCCGTTCGTGAAGCAATGAAGTAAAATAAAAATTCTCGATTATTTTCAGAGTGAACCCAGTGAACGCCAAAAATCTTCGTTTACAGCGCGGATACCTCGAACCAAAATGCGAATAAGTATACAGGGTGTTTCACCATAACCTGGACAAACATACTATGTATACAGGGTGTCCCACTAGTGCCGCAGCGGACGATATACGCGTAACGGACTGCGTTTTGCGAAATTTTTTGATGCAGACTTGATATACAGGGTGGGGCAGAAAAACCTATCCGATTTCAAAACGTTATAAAATTAAAACCACTCAGCTTGTCAAAAAATTTTTTTTATTAACATATCGCAAATTTTATGCCATTTTTAAATTTAAGTTTTGAAAAGCACATCACTCAAATGTCGTCCTTGGGAGCGGATACACTTATTTAGGCGCTCGCGGTAGCTTTCCATGACTTTCACCGTCATTTCCACAGGAATTTCTTCAATTGCCCGAGCAATTTCCCTTCGTAAAGCAAGAAGGGTCCTTGGTCGATGCTGGTAAACCTTCGATTTGAGGTAACCCCAAAGGAAGAAGTCGAAAATTCTGCCTGTTTACGGCGCCACAAAGGTGAAAATGGGCTTCGTCCGTGAAGAGCACAACATCGTCGTTTGGCAGTTCTCGGAGATCGCAACACAGGTTCGTACGGGTTTCAAAATCCCTTTCACTTAATTTCTGTGCAACAACCATTTTGTAGGGATGCATTTTGAGGTCCCGGTGCAAAATTCGCCGAATACTGCGGTTGGAAATCCCCAAAGCGAGCGAATGTTTTCGCGCCGAACGACGCGGGGAACGTTCAATCGCGGCTCTCACATTGGCCACGTTTTCAGGTCCTGTTGCTGTCCTGGGACGTCCAGGCGACTTCTTTTTCAATGCTGAACTCGTCTGTCTAAAATTTGACACCCACACTTTAATCGTAGCGTGATGTGGAACAGGATCATGACGCCCGAGTCCGAAATGAATTCGAAAAGCACGTTGTGTAGCAATTATCGAACCGCCGCATTCGATAAACCGCTCAATAACAAAAGCACGATGTTCACCAGACCAAGGCATGTTGACTACTGACAAATGGCATAAAACCAGCTTTCTAACGGTTTTTACCCCACTACTCTACCTGCTCTCTCTTCTGAGAAAAAGGGATTTGAAATCGGATAGGTTCTTCTGCCCCACCCTGTACTACAGAAAGAGCACAACCTAAAAATATTTTCGAATATATAGGGTGGCCCACAAAAGAGGAATAGCGGGTGACTTTGTTTTTTCAAATGGGACACCCTATATTCAATAGTGTTTTTCAATTCTCTGAAACTTCCTGCATGCTTTCGTATATTTTACACATATTTTTATTCGACAGTTTTCGAAAGATTGGCCATTTTGACAAAAAAATGATACTTGTAGAGGCTATGTTATTCAATTATATTTCACGAACGCTTGCACATACCAATAACAGTTTTATATGGATTGAAAGACAAGACTTCAAAGTATCCTACCCAGCTATAATAAGGCATCTTCAGCATACAGAGTGTCTACAAAAAGACTATCAACATGACGAATTTCAAATCGATTTTTCTTCATTTTTTCAAATGCAATGCATATATTTTTTTTTCATCATTGTAATCATTATTCATTTTACTTCATTTTTTCTCGAATACATAATATGCATATCTCTAACGGAATAGGATTTTTCAGAGTTTTTCCTCCAAATTCACATTTACTTTCGAATTCAAAAAGCAGATTTGGCTTTTCTGTGGTTATTGGGAACTGTCAAATTATTCTATTCAAAATTACCATCATCGCAGCTTCAATTCGAATCATCATAGATTCATAGAATACTCACACAATGATGTAAAAATTCGTACAATATCAATGATTTTGATTAGTTTGAATGTACAAGTTATGAATGCTCCAAGAAAACGAGTTTCAAAACTTCAGGTTACAAAAAAAGTGCCCGCTCTCATCCTTAAACAACTTTCTTCGAATAAATTATATTCATAAGTTTCACAGGCACGCACGCAGATCTTCAAGCTCCCAAGCTCAAAGCTTGTTTGAAATTTTTGAAAGATTCGACGTTCCAAGTAGAAACATAGAAAATTCTCAAAAATGCATTTTGAAAAATGGGTACAGAAAGCAAGTTTCTTTCTTCAGTAACTGATTTCATCACATTTTTGAGTAGATACATCAAAACTTTCTAGTTCCTCATTTCGCTATAATATGAATTGAAGCTTCAAAGATGCTTATTCTGGGTAGAATATTTTGACAGTTCTTAATAACCACAGAAAAGCCAAATCTGCTATTTGAATTCGAAGGCATATGTGAATTTTAGGGAAACATTTCGAAAAAGCGCTTAAAAATCCTATTCCGTTAGAGATATGCATATCATGTATTCGACAAAAAATGAAGTAAAATGAATGGTGATTACAATGATGAAAAAAAATTATATGCATTGCATTTGAAAAAATGAAGAAAAATCGATTTGAAATTCGTCATGTTGATAGTCTTTTTGTGGACACTCTGTATGCTGAAGATGCCTTATTATAGCTGGGTAGGATACTTTGAAGTCTTGTCTTTCAATCCATATAAAACTGTTATTGGTATGTGCAAGCGTTCGTGAAATATAATTGAATAACATAGCCTCTACAAGTATCATTTTTTTGTCAAAATGGCCAATTTTTTGAAAACTGTCGAATAAAAATATGTGAAAAGTATACGGAAGCATGCAGGATGTTTCAGAGAATGGAAAAACACTATTGAATATAGGGTGTCCCATTTGAAAAAACAAAGTCACCCGCTATTCCTCTTTTGTGGGCCACCCGATATATTCGAAAATATTTTTAGGTTGTGCTCTTCTTGTAGTATATCAAGTCTGCATCAAAAAATTTTGCCAATCCCAGACCGTTACGCGTATATCGTCCACTGCGGCACTAGTGGGACACCCTGTATATTATATAGCCGTGTAGATGACACCGAGGAAGTCATTTTTTTCCCATGACATTACACCCCGTTTTCGACGCATAAGCCAGATACAGGGTGTTTAATGTCAACTTTGAGCAATATTCTGATGACTGTGGTGAGTTATGCGTGACATTTGAAATAACGGTTACTGGTCACAGCTTAGTAATTTTTTGGGCTCATTTCAAATGTGTTGAAAAATTCTGAAAAAAAAAATTGATATTGGCGGAAAACCTGCAAAGTTGGAATTTTTTTTTCGGTTGCCAATTTGGAAAGAACTTTTTCAACGTTCTAGATTTTCCAAGATTTTCCGTGTAAAAATTTTTCCAAAATTCGAACTCAACTTTTTTTTACATGTCCTCGGAGAACTCTCAATTTTTTTTTTTTTAAATTGAAGGCCGTACGAAGGCCAAAATTGTGCTAATGGGCTGCGAGAATGACTCGGACTGGAATATGAATTTATAAACCAAAAATTTTTTTTTCAAAAAACCTTGGTGGGATTCGAACTCTCTACGAGTATGAATTGGGTTTATTTTAATCATATAAATTTCCGTTACCAAAGCGACGCTAGTTAATCGGAGGTTTAGAGTTCGATTACCACCAAAGTTTAAAAAAAAATTTTTTGGTTTATAAATTCATATTTCTGTTCGGGTCAGCCCATAAGCACAGTTTTGGCCTTCGTATGGCCTTCAATTTTCTTCAAAAAAATATGAAAGTTCTCCGAGCGTAATCTTTGGAAGGCTACAAAAAGTATATGGTTGTTCCATTCGAAGTTCTGTTGGAAGAAGAATAGTTCATTCACGACCTGAGGTCCTTCAGCCTATGTTGGAAGAATATTTCCAGAAATTTTATGACTTCCTTCTCGGCTGGAGTTTGGGCTGTGAAAGTGATTTTTTAATGATTTTTCAAGATTTATGGGTTCTGTTGAGCATATTTTATGGGCGGACGACACCTGTCTTACTGTTGCTGCGGACAGAGAGGAGAGAGTAGAGGAGCTGGGGCGCATGGTGGAGTCGAGGGCAAAAAAGTGGTTCTTGGACAACATGTTGACTTGCAATGAGGAGAAGACGGAAAGAGTGATTTTCAGTTTGAGAGGTTGCAGTTTTGGGAGTGGCGGAGAACATGTACGTTTCCTGGGGGTTGGTCTGGATTCGCGGCTTATTTGGGATTTTCATGTGGACGTTGTGGCGGGCAAGCTTGTGAGAAATATCTTCGTCTTAAGAAGTCTGTCAGGTGATGTCTCGAGGAAGGTACTCAAGGTAGCATACCACTCTTTGATAGAGTCGCATTTGCGATATTGTGTTCTTGTTTGGGGTAATTGTTCAGGACGCGAGAGGATATTTCGACTGCAGAGGAGGGCGTTGCGGATTGTGGCTGGTCTGGCCTATAGAGAGGACTGTAGGAATGAGTTCAGGAGATTACAGGTGTTAACTTTCCCATCTATTTTCATTTATGAGTGTATCATGTGGTGTTTTGACTAAAAACGGAGACACTCATAGTCATGACACTAGGTATAGAGATGACATCCGTGCACAATATGTAAGACTAGAGAAGTCGAGGAGGAGTTATATCGTGTTGTCATGTAAATGTTTCAAAAAAATTCCTCAGGATCTACGGAGTCTGCCCTTGAAACTGTTTAGGGAGACAGTTTTGGGTTATTTAAAGAGTGAATCATTTTATTCAGTTGATGAATTCCTGGGGTCAGACTACTCACCGCTATTGTGATATTGATGTGCATATACATTTTTGTACAGGGTGCGGCACGGAGGATGGATGGTTTTATAAAAATAATGAAAGCGTTAATTTTTACTCAAAAAAACATTTATTGACGGAATCAGATTCTCAAGGAAATAGCATTTGAGACAGTCAAGTGTGGAAAATCACATCAGGCATGTGGTGGCCGAAATCGGTGATGCAGTGCTGGAGGCGCTCTTGGAAGTTCGCGTAGACTCTCTCCAACATCGCTCTCTCAACTTGGGCAACTTCCACGCGAATAGCCCTTTTCAATTCGTCCAGAGTTCGGGGCTTGGTCTCGTATACTCTAGCCTTGAGGTGTCCCCATAAGAAAAAATCGCATATGGATAAATCTGGGGACCGGGGAGGCCAATGAACATCGCACAGGTCCTCTTGGTCTTCTGTTGATCAGTTCACCACGTCTGCGAAGTGATTCAACCCAACGAAGGATGGTGTTTCGAGAGGGAATAGCTCTATTCCGATGAATGTGGAAATGGCGACGAAACTCACGCTGCACGACCGTGACTGACTCATTATTTCGGACGAAACTATCATAGGCGAAAACACGATGCTCCACCGTCCAAGGCTCCATGACAACAACTGGTAAATAAATGCTAGGAACACACGAGTCTAACGGCACCTTCCCCACTTCTCTCGTCCTCAGTGGGGGAAAGTTATGCCCATCTGAAAAACGTCCGCCCTCCGTGCCGCACCTTGTATAATATTTGTTGTATTTAATAATATATTGCTTTGTAATTTTATATTCCTCATTGATTTTATCTGTATGTTAATGTTGAATGAATATTTTCCTATGACGAGTGTAAAGAAACTGGAGACTGTTTGTAAATAGCACAATAAAATTATCTTATCTTATCTTTGAGTTTTTTCATCGTTCAGCTGTGATTTGTTGCTGCTGAACCAAGATTTTGGTTGTACTAGTGAGCTTTTTGTTCTTTTTCAACATCATTTATATTCGGACCGTGCCGTGGTTCAAAATACTTGTGTCACCAGCAAATAAACAAATATCAGTGCATGTCATGTTCTGTGGAAGATCGTTTATGTAGAAAAGAAACAACAGTGGACCCAGCACTGAGCCCTGTTGCACGCCACAACAAATGAACTGCATTCCCGATGTCTGCCCATTCCATAAGGTGATTTGTTTTCTGTCATCTAGCATCTAGGTATGATTTTAATAGTTTGTGCATATTACCTCTTATGCCATAGCGGTCTAGGAATAGTCGAATGCTTTTGATAAATCACAGCATGCAATTTGACCTATTTCTTTTCCGTCTAAGTGGTGGTATACTTGCTCTACAAGATTGACGATAGCAGTTGTTATGGATCTCTGTTTTCTATAGCCGTGTTGTTTGTGGCTAAGAAGCTTATATTTGTCAAAACATTTTGTGAGCCTGTATTTGAGCAGGGACTCTAACACTTTAGAGTCTTCAGACAGTGCTGGCAAGATAGAAATAGGTCTGAAGTTTTGCATGTCATCTTTGCTCCCTTTTTGTGTATTGCAGTAATCTTTGCAATTTTCATCGCTGTTGGAAATGTTCCTACAGAAAAACATTTATTAATAAGATTTGTCAACGGTTCCACAATGGTTTCAACTATTTTCTTAAGAATCACAGTACTGTGTCCACAGATGTAGTTCGTTTCGCTTTAATTCGTTTGGTTGCTTCCAACACCTCTTTTTCGGTTAATTCAGAGAGAATGTGCATTTCTCTCAATTTTTGTGTTTAATCCTTGTGGTGTCAAAGAGTAGTTATTAATTTGTTTTTGAATGTAAATGACGATTTGTGAACTATATTTATTGTAATCTTCTGCGGAAAATGTTGTTTTTGAATCTGAGCCGTGTTGTTTTCTATTTTTTCTGATTCCTTTGATTAGTGTCCACAGGGTCTTCTGAGTATTATCTGCTTGGTGTATGTACTGATGATTTGCTTGCTTTTTAGCCATCTTTATTTTCTCCATATATTCTTTCTTGGGCTTTCTGTACATGTTTGTTATTCTTGAAGGTACCCTGAAGCTGGGCAGCAGTCCAAAGGTACGTACTCATACTTTTCAAAAGTTCTTGACCTAACTTGGTGGATGATTGGCTTGCATTGATGTTGAAGTCACCACAGACATGAAAATGTTTTTGTGGATATCTATTAGTAATAAAATTTAGAAGGTTGTCCATCTTTTCAAAGAATATTTCATTGTTTGCTGAGGGCGGCTTGTAGATACCTACTAATGCTGTATTTACTTTATTTATTTCAATTGCACAACATTCAAAGTTGATGTCTTCAGCTAGGCTGGTGGTGATTGTTAGCACCTTTGATTCTATAGTTTTGTCAGTTATAATTGCTACGCCTCCATGTTTTCTGTTGACTCTAAAAAAGTCTGCTGTAATTTTGCCTTCTAGTTCCTCTTTTTTCATCCGATTCTCGTTTAGTATAATTATATCAGGTTTTTTGTCATGCAATAGTACATATTTGTAATTAATTTATCTTGTTTCTAAGACATTGTACATTTAGGTTTAAAATGCTCAGCTTTTGGCAATGAGATATTTCTACTTTGGTATTGATTGTTGTGACTCCTCTAAAAAATGATGACCTCTTCAGAAACTAAAGCGGGAAACTGCCACTCCGTAAGGCCAGAAATCCTTGGAGTAGATTCTTTCTTTCTGACCTATCGGAACTTCTATAATGAAGCTTTTGTATTCTTATGTTTTTGTTTTCAATTCTCTAACTGATACTTGCCGTTTATCCATTTTGCACCTGTTGTGTATGTATTCTTCTATTTCTGTTTCTTTGACCGTTTTCTTTACTCGGGAAATGAAAAGCCAGAGTTCCTTTTCTTCGTGTTGTTTTTTGATTGATCGAAAAGTGGAGTTTTCGCACAGTTGCCTGTTCCTATAACAGAACTTCTTTGTTTTCTTGGAGGATAGTGCCTGCCGTATTTTTATTTATGACTTCGCATTCCGAATAATTTGTAGTCATTTGTAGATTAAATTAATAATGAATCAAGTTAAAGTTGATCTGTTTGTCGTGAAATATTAATAATAAATATTATGAATAAAGATGATTTATAAGACACATCGCGTCTATCGATATAAATATCAGCCAATGTCACATGTCTGACGACTTGCCAGGAGGACAAACGAAAGTTCGATCCCGTCGAATAAAGAAGATGCTGACCCAGGTTTCGATCTTCTTAGATCTCGCTAGAGCAGCATAACCGACTTCGATCAGAACTAGGCAATGCAAACCACGTGGTCATTGTCATAATTATGAAATAAATGTCTGATTTTATTTCATGTAAATGTATTGCGTGCACGTTCGACGAGTCTATGTCCTATGACAACGGAGTTGTAGATCAAACCACATAATTCTATACCTATAATTTGATCCTTGAAATTAAAAGTGAAACATCTAGAAGGCTCTGCCTAGGGTCAGTGAGACTATTGCGCATGTGCGATAGCGGAGAGTAGGAGAATAGGGGCATCATGGCGAACAGCAATTGACAACAATCTGTTTGTATTGAGCTACATATGGTATCCATGGATACATAATGACATGTCCCTTTCTCTTCTCCCAACGCATGCGTGTAGCGACAACTGACCCTGGATTTAAGGGGAAGGATTGCCACACTTTTGTATACTTATTAGCCACTACGCTCAAATTCTATATTTATAATTCTATGGATCAAACCATTTGTTGCCATGGAAATAATCCATATTTCTACTCATAAAACGAAAAATTCAATAGTTGCTTGACCATTTTTTTCGATTCCATAGTGAAGTTCCATGTCTTCATATTGTGTAGTCAACAGTACATAAACAATTGCGCAAAAAGACGAAGAATTACAGATTACCAAAGTTTTTATGTTGTTTTTGTAGGTAAGTTTTTGTGCCTGGAACTTTTTCATCAGTATTCTATATGATTCCATACCAAACAGGAGTGTTTATGAGTCCTCAATGATGAATATAAGAAAAATCCCAAAAAAAAACTTCCAGACCCTGACAAAATATGGTAGAGTTGCTACAAACATTGAAACTCTGGGGAAGTAATATTCCGATTCGCTTCATAACAATAATCAATGTAAATATAAATAAGATGTAACCGTCCCGTGGTGCTAATGATCTGCGAAATCGAAGCACAATAAACTTCGAATAAAAAAAATGATCATAATAATAATATCCATCTAAAAGTGGTATAACCGATTTAATTCGATTAAAAACCACCTCATCGAATTCTAGTGCCATGAACTCAACGGCATTAGTAAAATAATTCAGAGTTAGGTGCAATTGAAATGTATGTATCTTACCCTTAGCAGCTGGAGAAACAGCTATGAAGTTGACCAGCGCTGCCCCTGTCCCGTGTCCCATCAATGTTACCCTCTGGGGGTCTCCGCCAAAAGCAGGCAAATTCTCTTTAAGCCAGTGCAATCCCGCTACTAGATCCATTAAACCGAAGTTTCCTTGTGCACTTCCCTTGGTGCCAGTCTTGAGAAAACCTACAAAAATGGAAGCTTTTAGATGAAGAGATGATGTAATCCCTAATGGACAAACGTTAGTGAGCTTACAAACATGTGTGTTTTATTGCAGAACATTACTGAGTATCTTCATTACTTCGGATATTCGTACCTACATTTCAGCTGCAGGGTTTATCAGAATGAATGGAGATACGAAACGCCTCGTAGTCGAGCTATAGACGCTCAGAATGAAGTAGGTTCTGTAATAGATGCATCGAACACCTAGTGTTGGCACTGATTAAATTTTGTTTAAGTCTTTCTTGTCGATAGGAAATCTGAGTATTTGTTGTGCATTTTTTTTCTCCCGACAGGGGTCGCGCTATTTTTTATTGCCGCAGAAGCACCACGACCGATAAATATTGCGGATTATTCCGGAACTAGCACAAGTAGGTACTATAAAAACTAGAGTGCCGTTTTAATCTACAAATTTTGGTCACGGTTTTTAGCGAGGAATGGTTACAACAGGAATTCTATGTATATCTATGTTTTGTCCACTTCATCTTTCAAATTGCATCAATGAAGATTGTTTACTACCGTCTTCAAATTGTAAAATACAATACAAGTGCCTCTTTTATTTGTTGAGAAAAGGTCAGGGACATATGATATCTGTTAGGAAACTTTTTATTCAGTCGCTTCACCTAGGGTTTCATTGTCCTTTACTTCAGCATCATATCATGAGTATTTTTGGAGGAGTGCATGGATATTCCATAAGTGAACGCTTCCAAAATTCATCAAGAACTGATCAAGAATACGTGGTCAAATTTAGTTCTCTCCGTGTACACGATTACTCTCGAACGGATAAACCTACAGCTGTCAAAAATTGTCGAACGCTTATAGGCCCCTGGTTTCATGTCAATGCTCTTAATGACATATTCTTCAAATGAGTTTCTATCCATTGTTCAGTTTTCACTTCAAAAAAATATTGAAAACTCAAAAATAATCTACTGAATTCAAACGATCAGAAGAAGCGGGAAATCGTGTGACGTCGGTGGCTACTGGCTAGCGAGATTTATGATTGATTGTACTCTTCATGAATTGCCAAATCCCAAAAAAAAATTAGCCTGACTATTCCACTCACTTCAAAAACTGACCAATCACAGTCCAAAGACAGCTCGTATTATCGCGATAATACCAACTGTCTCTGAATTTTGATTGGCCTGACAGCTTCGGTGTTTTCAACGATTCAACCAATAGAACTATAAGTTCTATGATGTGATGGAACTATGGAAACGGTTTGACAACTAATAAATATAAATTGTAGACGTCAACATGAGTCGCTTCGGTGAGATTTCGAACGAAGATATCAACCAAAATATCGATATAAATATACCAAGAAATACAAAAAAATCAAAATCTTATATATGGAGACAATTCATGACATTCTGCGGGGAACGAAACTACAAGCTAGATGCAGATAATACTAATGAAAAACTAGCGTTCATTTTGAAGGACTGGGCATTCAATATGAGACGAATTGATGGCACTGATTACAAACAGAGTGTAATCAAAACTATATGGAATACCACTGCAAAATTGGTGCAGGAAAAATATTTCGAGGAATACCAGAGAATTCTGGATCCTTTTAGAGATATAATGTTCAATGAGGCGAGAGCGGCTCGTGATAGTAAAAGAAAGATTTTACAAGTTCAACCCGAAAAACGGAAGATTAGTTCTGTAGCTCTGACTTCCGACGAACATAAAAATATGTGTTTGCAATGGGATGAGGACACGCCGGAGGGACTTCAAAAAAAGTTTTATCATATAGCTGCAGTTGAACTAGCTTGGAGAGGAAACGAAGCAGCTTTCGCCATGTTGCATTTTTTCAAAGAAGAATTGGACAACAAAGGCTATTTGACGAATAGGCTTGCATATAACCCTATATTCTCCAAAACTCGCCAAGGTGGAGATAAAAACTGTGCAGATACTAAATGGCTGGCCCAAAATTTAAAAAATCCTGAATTGTGTCCTGTGAGATTATACCGAAAACTAATATCGAAAAGGGGTGTTATCGCTAATGACAGGCTTTTTCTCACTGTTAATGGCAAGTGGAATAAATATAATGGTAGTAACTGGTATAAAAATTGTCCGATCGGCATTAATAAAATATCGCAATGGACAAGACTGTCTGCAGAAAAGATAGGATTGGACACTAAAAAAGTAAAAATAACAAATCACTCTAATCGTGCCACTGCAGTAAGTCAGTTACTAAAATCTGGCGTAAGTGAACAAGAAACCATGAAAATCACTGGACATGGAAATTCGAACTCAATGAAACCGTATATACAGCTGAGTACCGAACATCATCAAAATATAGTGAATACTTTCAGAAATACTCCAACTACATCAAGCAACAACCATCCACCTAATGCTGCTAGTACTATTCAAAATTCTTACAATTGCACAATTTATAATAATTATAGTCGAGAATAAGGTATTTTGTTCGTATTTATGAAAATTGTTTATTGTTAAGCATATCGCATAATAATTGTTACAAATTATTTCAGTTTGTGATACCTTCTTGGAATAAATTCATTATTATTGCATGTTTTTCAATGCTTCCTCTCGAATGTGAAGTTTCTGACCTTTCATTTTGTTCGTGAAATAGTCTTATAAAATATCACACGAGATTGAATTTACCTCATAAGTCTATCTCTTATTTCCAAACTCAAATGAGTTGCTTTAAGGAAACACCACTCGTCCTTCGGACTCGTGATGTTTCCAAGCAACTCATTTTCGTTTGAAAATAAATCGATAGACTTATCACGGAAATTCAATCTCTTGTGATATTACTACTGAAAATGCCCTTGCTTTCACTTTCCTAATAACATCATAATAGAATGTCGATTTTGGATGTTTTTCTTATATCATCATGCCATTTTCATTTGTACTCCATAAAGCTTCATAAAATCATTCAATTCACGACCTCCTGATTGAAGATAAAGAGGGTTCAATTAGGCTGATAGGTGAGAAATTCAATTAAAAATAATTATCCCTTGTCTACACAGGTAAGAATTGGTATATATAGGCCGGTCTTCCAATTTAGGAAGCATCAATAATTATTTTCATTTTGAGAAGTGCAGATTAGTGGTAAGAATAATAATGGATATGGAAACTGTGTGTAGCCGTCAGTCGTTTACGTAAAAGGAAAGGAGACTGTAAGAAACGCCATTCTATAGTACGCAGAGAAGACGTCGAAATGTCGAATAATGACAAATAAGAAGGTTATGTTTTTATTTATGATTTGTAGGCGAGGTTGTCACCATATAATACGATTACTGAATATATTTATGAATAAATTAAGAGATTTTACAAATAATTGACAATAGCGGCGTGTCTCTCAGTTACTCTGGGCTTTGTCCCCTCGATCACAAACTTCAACCAATCATATTACAAATTTAGCCACTGACGTCACAGCAGAGGGACGTTTGAATTCACACGTGTTGAAATCACATTTTCAATATCGAATAATTAATCAAATATTCAAAATTCAGAGTGAATAAATCGTTGCAAATGTGCTATGAACTCCCCTTCATTACGTCATGGGAAGAAAGGTGCATATTTTGAGTTACTGGAAATCCCCATTCCTAACGACATGTATTATGAAATATAAAACCGAAAGAAATATCAGCTTTAACGTCGTCATGCTGAAGAATATAGGTAATATGTTAACATATCCAAAGTTGTAGTTTGAAATCTCGTTCCTTCATTCTGTTGTTACGAAAACGAACACAGGAAATTGCAGATTCCTCCAAGATACGGATTCTCAGTTTCCGCTCACTCGTTTTGATTTCATAACAACGAGATGAGAATATCCTCGGATCTGGGATCGGCATAACTATAAAGTTCTTCAGGGAGCATTTATTCAGCGAACCTGGAAAACATGTTTCGGATGGGGTTTCAGAATCTTACGAAATGTGATCAATTCAAGTTTCCAGGATAGCATCGCAGAATGCTGCATTCACTTGAATTCCTTGGTATTTCAATCTGAGCATACTATTATTTAAGATGAGGCAGAATACATGTCAGAATTCGAGAGCTGCATGAGAGTACATAGAAACAAGGTTCTTTAATTGATTTCAAGATTACATTACCAAGGTTCAAAATGGGTACCTTCGAATGTCTGTTCCTTTTAGTAGGCTATCCTCACTTTTGGGAAATGTCAAGGGGGAAAATACAGAAAAATATAAAAAGGTGATCATGTCTGACTTGCGCCTTGGTAGTGCATTGTACAATTTGATACACATACAAAGCGTAACAGCCAAATGGAATAAATACGATAACGAATAAATGAGGGGGTGTTAGGAAAAACGATCGGACACGTCGATTTGTAATTTTGACTGCGCATATTTTTCAAGAAAATAAAATTATATAGGGTGTTCCATGCGACCGTGGCCAATACCAACTTTCTTATTTCAAAGCAACCCCCTGTATATTATTCATTTTTTGAATTCTTCGAAAAATTCTAGACATAATTCATGTACAATGTCCTATCTTCAACTTTTTCGGAAATATTAAGTGTTGAGTAACGTTAGAAGACAATTCTACACCAGATTAGCATGTTACCAAGACGTTAATCGCGGTGAGCATTTTGAACATTTCCTACATTGACATTAATGTTTTTTTTTAATAATTAAGTAATAATCAGTATTAGCTATTAGGTTTTAAGTGTAATGTACCGAATTTGTGAAATAAAATAATTTTTATTTAAAACGCTGATTTTTGCAACACTGAAACACTTAATACTTCCGAAATAGTTAAGGATAGGTATAGGACATTGTGCATGAATTGTGTCTAGAATTTTCTGAAGAATCCAAGAAATGAATAATATACAGGGGGTTGCATTTGAAATAAGAAAGTTGGTATTGGCCACAGTCACATGGAACACCCTATATATTATTATTTTCTTGAAAAATATGCGCATTTAAAATCACAAATCGACGTGTCCGAGCGTTCTTCCCAACACGCCCCCGTTTATTCGTTATCGAATTTATTAAATTTGGATGTTACACTCTGTATATGTACAAGATTTTTCGGTGGAAGACAGTTTATGCTGGAGATAAATGAAATAATCATTTCTTGTACTGTACGAACATGTTTTTCGGAACTTCTTGATATATTGCGGTTGTTTGAAAACAAATTGTAGGCATTTGATCTATATAGAGGGCAGGCAGAGTTAGTGTATTATTTTTTCGGGACACACCTCTACAAGTCTCTCTGCACTTCATCTTGAATATACTCCTAATCGCAAATTTCTGTATCCTGAATTTTGATAAAGCATGTGGGCTATTTCCCCAGAACATAACGCCATGACTTAAAAGGGACTGAAAGTTATGAAAAATATACAGCCACAGAATACCTAACTACACAGAAGCGTCAGTAAGCGTCGGCACTTTGATCTTCAAGGGGCAAATTTTCGTGACCTTCATTCTCTGTTAGGTAGTACATATGTCACTTTTGAGCGGCAAATTTGATTTGAATGGTGAATGGTTCACATAACAAAGGATTTTTAGTTTTTGATTTATCAACAATCAGAATCATACCAAAAAAAAAACAAACTTCAGCGGTCCATCTGGAAGTTTAAATTTAATTTTGACATATATGTACTACCTAGCATGGCACAAGCGTCATCACATAGAGTGACGCTTCTGTGTAGTTAGGTATATTCTGCGATACAGCCACGAGAAATTCGATAGTGAATTCAGTTCCTAGCATTCGCGATGTGTAGACTACCTTGTTCAGCTTTCCCCGAAGTCCGGCAATGTGTTCGGCCAATCAAGGTGTTTGTCAATGGTTATGCCAAGGAACCTAGTTTAGTCTTTTAGCTTAGTTGGCTCACCATTGAGGGTAATCGACAAACTTTCGGATTTTTTGAGTTTGTGAGAAAAAAGAACAAGCTCAGTTTTATCACGTAAATTCAGCAGCAGATTGTGCGATGAACACCACATCTCAACTGACTCAGATGTTGAATTCAGAAGCTCCTGCAGAGCCGCCTGGACCTTCGCGCGAAGTATAAAATTGGTTCATCCGCGTAGTAAGTAGTTGAAAAAGAAATCATATAACAAAGGAAATGCTTCAGGTATATCGATAACGTAAATCAGGTATAGCAATGGACCCAGGATGCTTCCCTGAATCACACCTCTTGTTATTTCAGTCCCCACGGATCTAGAGTCGATTCCATCCTTGCTCAACTCTACATATTGGAGACGTCCTCGCAAGTAACTCCTAATTTAATCCAGTTGTTTATCTCTGATGCCACAGATTTCAAGTTTCATTACGAGTATTTCATGAACAACCGAATAAAAAGCCCAGGAGTGAAACCATGTTGCTGACAATTGGATACCCCGAACTTCCTGAAGAAATCATATAACCCTATATTGTATAAAACTTTTTCGAATATTTTGGAAAAGCTAACTTAACTATTGCTATAAAAGGAATTTTAGCTTCAGTGGAAATTTTTCACATACCTATAGAGTATTTTCCTAGAAGTTAACAACTTCAAATTATAATGAAACAGAGGAAATATATTTTCAATAATAAGGAACCTATTAAAATTGACGGACCCATTATTTCGATAGGAAATTTCAACAATGTACTAGCGTTGCTCTGGCGTGAATTCAATCCCATCATGTCTGTCAGCAATCAAATCAGTTGTGAAACACTGGCGGATACAGGGGGGCCATGGACCCCGCCTTGGACCTCGAAATTGACAATAATCCCTTGATAAAAGTTCAATTTATATGGTATTCTATAAAAAACCACCCATTACAAATAATAAATTGCCATGAAAAAACATTTGGCTCTGAACATCTTTTACAAATAGAAGATACTTATAGGAATAGACATGATTGTTCACAGTTGGCTGTTGGAGATCAAACTTAGACATTGAATATTATTTGGGACCCTCTTCTCAATAAGTAGTGAGAATAGAACACAAGCTAAAAATAGAATATTGAAAAATGTCGAGAAATTCTAAATTTTTTTAAACTATCAGTTTCTAGAAATAAATAATAATATAAAATCACATAAGCGGTAAGGCGCTATCTATTCAATTGAAAGTAATAAGACACAAATCATTTGCCACTATAAATAATGACAAATGAAATGTGAATACGAACTAGGTCTCCGATACTGTTCACAAGTTTCTAGAGATGATTCGTTTTTAAAAGCTTCAAACTATATTAGAGCTAGTCAGTGACCTGAGAATGAATTGGGGAGTGTTAATTCATATACAGTATGGTGCAAATGGAAGGAATAAATTCGTTATTTCGTATACCGGCGACTTAAGGAAAAAATCCCGAAACCCGTCGATTTTTATTTTAAAACGGGCTATTTGAAAGGCTACCTTTTTATTTTTGACGTCATCTACAGGGTGTTTCACCATAAACTGGACAAACATATAAAGCCGTGTAGATGACACCGGGAAAGTCATTTTTGCCTTATGACATATACCCTGTTTTCGACGCATAAGCGAGATACAGATTGTTTAATGTCAACTTTGGGCAATATTCGGTGAACTGTGGTAAGTAAATGCGTGATATTTCATATAACGGATTCTGGTCACATCTTAGTAATTTTCAGGGCTAAATTGAATTGTGGTGTAGAATTTCACAAAAAAAAATTTAAAATGGCGGAAAACCTTCAAAGTTGGATTTTTTTTTCTTGGTTTCCAATTTGGAAAGCATAATCTCAAAGTACTCAATTTTCTACGATTTTCCGTGAAAAAATTTTTTCAATATTCAAACTCAACTTTTTTTTTACATGTCCTCAGTGAACAATTTCGCCCAAAATTTTTTGAATTTTTCATGGTCGAACTATCTTCAATTACGAATACTTGGGTGAAAACAGAATGAGAAAATATCAATTGGTTTTCTTTTTGTAGCCTTCCGAAGATAACGCACGGTGTACTTAATTTTTATTTGAGAAACTGGAGGACGTACGAAGGCCAAAATTGTGCTGAGGGGCTGCCAGAATGACTCGTGGTTATTCCACTACTGTTAACCTCAAAACATTTCTGACGGGTCGCTGGTTTACATAAATATGAGGAATGTTATTATCTCAGGTATGCATTTCATGAGTGAACGAGTGAGTTTTTATGATTTGTAATATAATAAAATATCCTGAAGCAACACTGACGAAGAAATTTTCACTCAATTAAATGATCACAAGTTTTAGTGTTGGGAGTCCGCAGGGATTGTAGAGAAAGTATTTTTTTTATATGATATCAAATTCAAACATTGATGATTCTAACATTTAATATGAACTGAATACCTACTGCTTATTTCAGTGCCTACGAAAAAATATTCACTGTAGTTTCTAATCTTCAATTGTGCCAAGTCTTGATGACTGCGAACCAAATTTCTTTTAGTTTTCTGGTGAGTCAATTAGTATGTGAAAAATCCATCAAGTTGAACACTGGGTATTCCAAATTATTTAGGAAAATCCTCATGATTTGAACGGCTTGCACAATGCACATCCAACTTTGGCACACATTCGAGGCATTTTTTCATTGAAAATGAACTCAATTCAAATAATTTTCACTGGTCGAATATTTCTAAGAGTATAATTGACTAGAAATATCAAAAAACTGTCCACAAAAAAAAACAATTTTTCATTCAAAAAAACCGTTTTAATGTCTACATGAACAAAGCTGAATTCCCATTGTTTGAGCACCAGCCTAACATCAAAAAATATTTGACAGGTCGTTGGATTGCCTAATACCTACAACTACCAAAAATGATGCTCTATTCCATAATGTTGTAATGCGAAAAATTCATTGCAGTACAATTCTGATGATAATTAACATATCGGACGTCATGGACTCGATAGATTGCCACCAGTGGACACTTGACAACGACTTGAGAATAACCTTATTCATTTATTTATCACTCTTCAGTTGACATTCCGATTCAAGTTCTTTCTGAGCTGATATGGCTTTTGGTACATAAATAAATGAAATCAGGAGATCACTATTTTGAGACACATAATTGTCATACGTGAAAGAATGTGACCTTTTCAATTATTGGACCATGCAAAAATGTGATTTTCCAAAACGTCAATGCTATCTCTTTTTCGTAACAAACTTTATATATAGCATACTGAAATGAGACCACTGTGGACCTATACTGAAACCAGAGAAGAAAAATTATCATAAATGGTTCATAAAAATTTTCATTATTCAAATAAATTTTTTGCCATACGTAAAAAAATTTTCAATCGAGAAATGGAAGATAGGAAGTTAAAAATATGCGATTTGAAGATCGAGAAATTGTTCTCATCTGGAAGCCAAGCAGCGGAGACGATTCGATACTTGAATGAAAACTAATTTGAAGAAGTGCGCAAGAGCTTCCATACTTCGGATTTTGCTTTTGAAAGCATTTCATAATCTTTCCTGGAGGAATCAAGCAAACAAAATTATTCCCCCTTCAAAACATGGCTCTTAAGCATTTGGTAGTCATATTTATCTCAAATTGGCCAAAAACCAGAAACTTAACACTATTGTTATGTCACTTGATCGCTATGAAGTGAAAATGAATGACTGAAACATATACTGTATGCTGAGTACACAGACATGAAGGGGGAAGTCTGCATAGACTACATAAAATCCAGGAGTTCCATACTTGTTCGAGAACTCCCCAAGTTCAATACCTACTTTCACAGAATTGGTGAATTTTGAAGCGCGAAAAGTTCACAGAATTGGTGAATTTTGAAGCGTGAAATGTTTTGTCAGCATACATAGGTTCCAGATGACAATACTTTGAGGTCATCCTCAGAATGATTGAAAATAAAAAAAAAATTCTAATTTAATTTTTCCACATCTGGAGTTCACATTTCAAATATTCAATTTTTTAAACTATCAGTCAACTGATATTCTTCATGAATAACCAAATACATAACAAGTTACTTGAATCTATATTTTGGTTTCGAATCTAGAATATCATCCATATCCAAAACTCCAGACTAGTGAACGAATAGATAATTTTATAGAGAGCCACTGTTTAAGCAGGCTGCGGACTACGAGCTATAATATAATATATATTATATCTTACATATTACATGAAAATCGCTTTAAACAGAATAACATGTAACACCGCGCATTTATGCTTAATATATATCTATATCCTGGCGACATATTACGTATCTGCAGAGATATGCGTTTCGAGCGACATTTTAGAGTATATCCCACCTCCCACCTTACGTCTAAGCCCCCGCGCCGCGAAAATGAAACTCAGTTTCAATAATATACAGGGTCTTTCACGAGGAACCTCACCCATATTTATACGGGAAACTACTGAACGTATTTTCATGAAATTCAGCACTCATAAGTATTTCACGATGCTGATGAAATCTAAAATATTATCAAGGCATGAGCACCTCCGGTTTTTCCGGAAATGACGTCAACTTCCGTTTTTCAAATTAGAACACCATTTTTTTATTGCAGAAATAGATTCCTTAGAAAATTTCAAGTTATTTTGATGTAACGTTTTTCAGTTTTGGTTGGAAAATTCTCTCTGAGCAGGAAAATTCGAAAAAAAAATCGAAAATAGAGCTCCGCTGGAACAAGAATAACTTCGAGGTTTTTGGATGGAAAATTTTCATTTTTGGGATTTTTCAAGATGTAAGATTGCATTAATTCCCAAATTCCAAACCATTTCTTTTCAGTTAAATGAATTTTTCGCAGTCCAATTTTTTGTTTTTTCTTCAATAATTTGTTCATTTCGATGTTTTGAGTTTCCTGATCAAGTTGATCAGTGTTTCTGATCATGAAATTACTACTATAACTGGACCAACATATTCAGCCGTTCAGATGACATCGAGAAAGTAATTTTTGCCTGATGGCATATACCCCGTTTTCGTTCTAAACACTGATTTGGGAAGAATAAATGGAAATCCATTGGTTTTCTTTTGGTGTAAACATGAAGGGAGTAAAAATACACAATTCATACGACTCTAATGACACCTCACAGGTTGAATTCCATCAAGCCGTTCCAGCTGTAGAACGTGAAGAAGAAATAGATATACCTACCTACAGTCTAAAAAATATTACCTTCCTACTGGCGATGTCGGCGAAGTTTTGAATTGTATCAGAAAGCGGTTCCTTTTCAAATCTTGTGAACCTTTGAATAGGTATGGCAACAAATATCACCATCGACTGTGAAAATGATGCTTCCAGAACCAAGAAGGAGATGAATAATCTTCAATGGCCAAGATACCCGCGGATGAGAATATGATTCAAACCCACCATCTTGAAATATGAATATAACTGAAAACTCAAAATCATGAACAAGAACGAAATGTTGGGGAGTTGATTAATTGAATATTGAAAGGTACTTAATGATTTCTCTTATGAGGCGAAATAACAGGAAGCTCCTGATTTGGAGAATCAAACCAAGAGGGTGTAGGTTCCTTGCATAATTCTAAGGGAAAACGTCCGCAAACGTTTCGTTTTCCAGATACAGGGAGTTGAAGATTTTTGGTTTCAATTAAAATTTATGGTTTCTTATAGTTTTGTCGTAGATATCTGCTACCAATGTCGAGGAAAAATTCTTGAACGATTCTCTCAAAATCCTCGGAAAAATCAAAATTGTCATACAAATTCAGATAGTATAAAAAAATATGAACTATTCGAGTCTGGGGATCAAGCAAGCCATGACTGATGTCCACCCCGTCCAATCCACTTGTTTTCATAATTTCCCTCCGAATACTACACCTAGTAAACCCTTGATCTCTTAAACGAAACGTTTGCGGTCCCATGTCTGTTGACATTTTTGTCTCATAATTATGCAAGGAATCACTCTTTTTTGCTCGTACTCCCAATTTAGGAACATCCAGTATAACGTTGCAATAATGACTTGGCCAATTCGAATGTGAGCAGCAATCGTTCGAATCGTGTTCTTTTTCGTGGGTGTGAATTTCACTTAGAAAAATCTGAGAGGGTTTTCTATTGTGTCCTTACCATTACCGTCAACCAACAGATTCCTCGTGGACGAATTCACCCTCGGATTCTCTATTCACCAATGTCAAAGCATTATTTTAAGGCTCGAGCCTGGGATTTCTCTCTGAATAACACAGAGTCGTCTGAAAACAAAACGTCTGTTTGCTTCTTTGTACAGAAGCACCCCCAAGAATACTCATATTTCGAGATGAAACAAGCCACTCTTTTATATCTATTTATATCGGTCTTTTCAATTAGCCTCGGCCGGAGTTGGTTGGTACAGAATTTTCACCCGGGACACCACGATTATTGTTTGTTCCCCACCCGGGCTCGTTTGACGAGTCTGAATAACCTCTCTGTGGAATCATGAAATATGTAAATGGCAATTTTTCGTGACAAAAACATAATCACGCGATAGAAGATCCTTTCATCCCTGATGAACGAATATCATTCTATACGTGTTCTACTCACGTGAAAGGTGAAAAGGACCGGGTTCATGTCGGTTTGAATCAAAACATTCCGTCTTTCGATAGCGCAATCTCCCGGAACAGAAAGCCGTAACCGGAAAACAGATATCAAACAGATTTGAAAATGACAGGAATCGCATTCACAGCAATAATAGTCCAAGATCCCAGGGCCGCCAGACGTCACGTATTTTCTGATGAACGAAATGTGGACGATTGAATAGTGTTAGTTTGTACTGCGATCACATGCCTATCGGCTACCTTGCTCAGATGGCCAATTTGCAGATATCAGATCATCAAGTTGCAAAAAAACATTGCTTACCTCACTTAAATTCTGATGGCTGATTTTCACATATGTTTTAGGCAATTCCGTTTAAAATGACTTGTCGATAATGCCTGACACTTTCCGTCGGCCGTTTTGCTTGACAGACGCCTCAAAGGTCTTAAAAAATTATTCAACTTCACGTTAATTCTGATGCTCCATCTCGATATATCTTCCCCAAACCACTATTTTGAAATTTTTTACAAGAAGACAGACCGATCCAAAGGGCCAATCATCCCCCAAACTCCATTTTAATGCCTCTATGGCTTAGAGCGCGAGGGTATTATCCGCACGCATGAGGATGAGTGAGAGATGTATTAGCTCCTATTGACTTCCCTGTCTCCCATTTACTCGTATCAATCAATAATTAATATTTGTAGAAAAATCCGCTAAAACTAATAAATTAAAAAATCAGGTAAATATCGACGTGTAAGGAGGTGCTCATCTGACCGCAATAATTCTAAAGTTTTGACCTGCAAGCTGTTTCAATAAACTCGAGTATTGTTTCAAAGGCTAGCAATTTAGCACGCCGGAACTGTTGCCGAAGCTCACTTTTGCATGGTAGTAAGTTGCTAGGATCGAGGTTTTTCAAATTCTTCCGATTGAATTCTTCATTGATATCAGATACCATATACGTATCAATGAACAGTTGAAGTGTAGCACCATCTACATCAATTTTCCAGGAACGTTATAAATATCATAGATAAGTTTTTGTATTACATTGAATACATTTTCTTCTTCAACTACATCACCAACAAAATCCAGCATACCGGAAAGGTGAAATGCTTGTTGGTACTCTTTATTTTACTTCAAAATATTGATAGGCTTTTATTTGCCATTTTTGAACAATGCTGGAGTAAAATTACAACCTGTGATGGCATGGAATGCTGGTAAACAACGACTGTCCTAATTGTTCGTAGATATTATTTGAATCAACATATCTCCGCTTGTTACCAGTGCCGGTCAAAATCCAAACATGGGAATCATCATTTTTCAAATGCTGCATATTTCCCAGCATTATCTCTGCTATACCTATCAGTATCTGAACATCACAAAACCAGCCTGGGCATCGATGTTGCAAACAAGGTACATATACGATCTTTGTATCGGCTTCCTCATGCTAGGATCACGATAAATCTGCATGGATTTTAGTCATAACTCTATTGTTGACCACGGCGAAAGAATGGCATTGTCGAAAATTTATGAAATTTTTTTATTGCCGATGAATGGAATCATTTCGTCAGTAGTTTATTGAAACAGGTTGCAGGCCAAAATTCTACAATTATTGCGGATAGATGAGCACTTTTATACACGCCGATCTTCAATAATTTACCTGTTTTATGAATTCATTAATTTTAAGCTGATTTTTCTAGAAATATTAATTATTGATCGATACGAGTAAACTGAAGGACAGGGAAGTCAATATGAGCTAATACATCTATCACCCATCCTCATGCTTGCATATAATACCCTCGCGCTCTAAGCCATAGAGGCATTAAAACTGAGTTTGGGGGATGATTGGCCTCTTGGATCGGTCTGTCTTCTTGTAAGAAATTTTGAAATAGTGGTTCGGAGAAGATATATTAAAATGGAGCATCAGAATTTACGTGAAGTTAAATAATTTTTTTGATACCTTTAAGGCGTCTGTTAAGCAATTCGGCTGACGGGAAGTGTCTGGCTTATTGAAAACTCATTTTAAACCGAATCGTCTAAAATATATGTGAAAATCAGCCATGAGAATTAAAGTGAGGTAAGCAATGTTTTTTTGCAACTTGATGACCTGATATCTGCAAATTGGCCGTCTGAGCAAGGTAGCCGATAGGCATGTGATCGTAGTACATACTAACACTATTCAATCGTCCACATTTCGTTCATCAGAAAATACGTGACGTCTGGCGGCCCTGGGATCTTGCTCTATAATGTTATGTCGTATGAGCCTGGCAGCAGTGGCGTGTTTTGGTTTCTGTAAAAGGGGAAGCTGGATGTGAAAAAGAAGCCAGAAATGCATATACAGTGTGTTCCACCTTTTACTGGACAAACATAGGTACCTATATAGTCGTGTAGATGATATCGATTGATGACATATACTCCATTCACAATTATAAAATCACAGCTCTGGCATTGGAAATTTGACACATTCCACTCTGTATCGAAGTTATGACGTTTTTCAAAATATTTTCATGTTCCAAGTCAACACTATGTTGCCCTTTCTACATTCTTAGCGTATTTCTCAGAATGTGAATGAATTGGAAAAGATGTGATGGACGAGAATAATTAACGTTTATATGAATTGATAGAAAGGATTCCTTTTCTAGTTATTTGCATGAAAAGTACAAGAGATCACTGTTGAAATATATAATTTTTCGCCATGGAAGAAAATTGCATTGCTTTCACATAATTTTCATATGCATGCTTGTGAAGATTTAATGTTTATTATCCTCTTGAACTGAAAGTTCAAGACTTGACGACATTTTATTTATTTGATCCTATGAACAAGAAGTAAAATATTCTGATTGTATAGTAATTTATTGGATTAAAAAATATTCATACATTACTACCACAGTAGGTTTGTACAAATAAAATGGAATAGGTCAAACATATGCTTCACATTTATCATGCACCTGTTCTAAAATAAGACACAAACTCCGAGAATATGGAAAAAACCGATGTATTCTGGTTCAATATGATGGCCTATTTCTACTTTCGGCAAAGGAATGAAAGCTCCAGTGACACATTTCAATTCTACCTGAACCATATTTTCTGGTCGCTTCCGTTAGAAGATCGTATAAGGAAGCCTTTCTTGTCCATTTACACATTCCAAATAAATTTTGAGCACCAAAATCGATACCGAAACTAACCAAACTTCTGGAGGACCGGAATTTCGTTTGAAATCTTTCTAAACGGCCAGATACCTGAAAAAAACTTCGTTATCAAGTGTAAAAAGGTCGATTAGTACTTACTTTCGCTTTATTTATGCTTATAAATCGATTTTTGGTCCAATTCAAATTTGCCGTTCGTACTCACGCCAAAACTCGTGAAAGGAAAAGATGACACTTGCACGAAACTTCTTCTGGACGCCGAAGAACGGAAAAATAGGCGATTTCCTATCGATATTTCTCCCCAAAATCGCCGATCGATACGAACTAACAAAATGGGGAAAATCTTTGATACTTTTACTTTGATGTAAACAGAAAAACTGGCATCGTCGTTTTGTCATTAACCATATTCTATGTACGCGCACAGATTTTTCATCAGGTGCACTAATTCCTGAAATTGAAACCATGGCCAGAGTTGTGATTTTATAATTGTGAATGGAGTATACCTATACCCCGTTCTCGCAGCATAAGCGAGGTACAGGTTGTATATTGTCAAATTTGAGCATTATTCTGATAAATGTGGTAAGTTCTTCGTGACATTTGAAATGACGGTTTCTTGATATACCTTAGTATTTTTTGGTGCTCAATTCTAATGTGGAGTAGGAAGTTGGAATTTTTTGTTTTTGATTGACAAATTCGATAGCACTACATTTTTCAACCTACTCAATTTCCTAAGATTTTCCGTGAAGAAATTTTCGTTCCTATATTTTTAGTGAGAAGAAAATTTACCCTATACTCCATACACTTTTATAAAGTATCCCGGTTTGCCATGACATTCTGACAGATTTCACTGTGTATATTTTGAAAATGTTAGGTTATAGTCATTTCCTTGTCAGATACATACACGATGTTGTCGTTTCTGCATAGAGATTGTAGTAAATACGTATTTATCAATATGTTTATTTACTTTGGGAAAATAATGAATTTGAAAAAATATTACGTGTAATCAATAATTCCAAAGACCTGGCGAATATTGAAGAAACTTTTTTCTCTGTTAATAGAGATTCACATATGCTATTTTCTTGTACGCCGTACGGAAATCAAGAATTGATTTTTGAGATTTTACTGAAAGATAATGGACATGATAGTCCCCAACTTTGTGATAATTCATTCGAAAAAAGAATAGAAGTACTTGAATCACCCGGCAGAAAACTTCTAAACGAAGAGACGGACCTATGGAATTCCCACTTTTCAAAATTTTCAAGAAATAAGCCTACATTTGATTTTGAATACCTTTTCGCACAACTTGAAATACTCCAGTATGAAAATGTAGTGGTAACTCCATTTACAAAAATAAAAAAAGAGTAAATATAAATTGACATTGACAACATCTCTCAGAATTATTTGACTTTCACTAGTGTCAAACTGCGTCAGTTTTGAGAAAAAGAACTTAATAAACCTAAATCATGGCCAACCGGGGTACTTTATAAAAGTGAATGGGGTATACAGGGTGTTCCACCATAAACTGGACAAACATATATAGCCGTGTAGTTGACACTGAGAAAGTCATTTTTGCCTTATGACATATACCCCGTTTTCGACGCATAAGCGAGATACAGGGTGCTTAATGTCAACTTTGAGCAATATTCTGTGAACTGTGGTAAGTTATGCGTGATATTTGAAATTTTTGAGGGCTCAATTGAATTGTGGTGTAGAATTTTGCGAAAAAAAATTCAAAATGGCGGAAAACCTGCAAAGTCGGAATTTTTTTTTCTCGGTTGCCAATTTGGAAAGCATAATCTCAACGTACTCGATTTTCTAAGATTTTCCGTGAAAAAATTTTTTCAAATTTCGAACTCAACTTTTTTTTTACATGTCCTCAGTGAAAAAAAATTTCGCCAAAATTTTTGGAATTTTCCATGGTTGAACTATCTTTAATTTTGAATATTTGGGTGGAAACAGAATGAAAAAATATCAATTGGTTTTCTTTTTGTAGCCTTCCGAAAATTACGCTAGGTGTACTTTCTTAATTTTTATTTGAGAAACTGGAGGCCGTACGAGGGTCAAAATTGTGCTGCTGGGCTGCCAGAATCACCCAGATAGAAATATGAAATTATAAAAAAAAAATTTTTTCGAAAAAAAAAATTTAAAAAAAATTATTTTTTTTTTCCAAAAAACTTTGGTAAGGTTCGAACTCTACACTCTCGATTAACTAGTGTTGCTCTGTTAACGGAGATTCATAGGATTAGAATTAATCCAAATCATACTCGTAGAGTTCGATTCCTACCAAAATTTTTTGAAAAAAATTTTTTTGGTTTATAATTTCAAATTTTTATCCAGATCATTCTGGCAGCCCATCAGCACAATTTTGACCTCCGTACGGCCTCCAGTTTCTCAAATAAAAATTAAGAAAGTACACCGACCGTAATCTTCAGAAGGCTACAAAAAGAAAACCAATTGATATTTTTTCATTCTGTTTTCACCCAAGTATTCAGAATTGAAGATAGTTCAACCATGAAAAATTCCAAAAATTTTGGCCGAAATTTTTTTTTCACTGCAGACATGTAAAAAAAAGTTCGAATTTTGAAAATTTTTTTTTACGGAAAATCTTAGAACATCGATTACGTTGAGATTATGCTTTTCAAATTAGCAACCGAGAAAAAAAAAATTCCAACTTTGCAGGTTTTCCGCCATATTGAATTTTTTTTCGCAAAATTCCACACCACAATTCAATTTAGCCCTCAAAAATACTAAGATGTGACTAGGATCCGTTATTTCAAATATCACGCGTAACTCACAACAGTTATCAGAATATTGCTCGAAATTGACATATTGAACACCCTGTATCTCGCTTATGCATCGAAAACGGGGTATATGTCATAAGGCAAAAATTACTTTCTCGGTGTCATCTACACGGCTGTTTGTCCAGTTTATGGTGAAACACCCTGTATATTGTTGATTTCTTTCAAATTTGGAGAATCTCACATTTTGAATATTGATGTGAAGACAGAATGAAAAAAAATTCATCGGTTTTTTTTGTAGCCTTCCGAAATTTTCGTTCAGACTACGCAAATAATATTCATTTAAGAAACTGATAGAACAGAAATATGAATTTAGAAAAACCTTATTTTTAACAAGTAACTCGGAGCGAATTCTTTGGAAGGCTATAAAAAGAAAACCAATGGGTATTTTCTTATTATGTTTCCACTCCAATACTCAGAATGAAAGATAGTTCAACCTTGAAAGATTCCAACAATTTTCGGTGCAATACTTCGCATTTCAGGAAAATTGTTTCGCGGAAAATTTTGGGAAATCGGGTAGGTACATTGAAATAATGCTATCCAATTTGGAAATCGAAAATAAAAATTCAAACTTTGCAGGTTGTCGGCCATTTCCTTTTTTTTTCGGAATTCCACACAATATTGGAATTGAGCATCGAAAAATAATATGAAACCGTTATTTCGAATGTCGCTATAACTTACCAAAGCTTGTGCTTCGAAAACGGGGTGTATGCAGTGGCGTACCGAGGAGGGCGGAGGGGGCGGTCTACCCCAGGCCCCGCACCGGCATAGGCCCCCAAATGGCCAAAAAGTACAAATGAGTCAAACAAATAATTTATCAGGCCCCTTGACAGCAGAGGCCTCTACGTTAGTCCATATGTCAGTCAAATAATTTTTTCAATCGTAATTACATATTTTTATTTTGTATGAAAAAATATTCGAAAATCAAAAAATGCTGCAACGATGTCAGGTGTTTATGAAGCAGCGGTACAAGAGAGGATTGAAGAACAAAATCCAGAAGCGCTTTTTGTACCTTGTGCAAACCATTCTTCTCAATCTGTGTGGTGTTCATGCTTTTGGTAGTGTTCCTGTTTGTTTGTGTCACACTTTTTGGAAAGTTGAAAAGGGTGTACCTACAATATGTTTTTTTGTTCAACAGATAGATAGCAGGTACCCAAAGAAACCGTTGAAGTTACCGTTAAAATACTTAGTGATACTAGGTGGGAGTGCTCATCATGATGCAGTAAAACCAATCTTTAAAAATTTCGAAAAGTTGGTCGAAGCTGTGGACAAATTTTGCTACCGAAAGTCTGGATACGAGGGGAGCTGCGGAGTTGCTGAAGAAAAACATTTGCAACATCGATTTTCTTTGCTTCTTGCATCTCTGGTACCATATTTTATAAGAAGTGAACCGAGCCCAAAATACCTTCAAATCCAAGGATATAGTTTAGAAAAGTGTGCACTGAAGCTGAGAACCCTGAAAATATTTCAAGAAGAGAGTCGAGAATAACTAGCTCATAAAGCCTTAGAATATGCGACCACCGCTTGTGCTAGAATGAATATTGACGTCGAGAGCAGAAATCGAAAGCGAGTCAAAAATATGATATCAGGAGAAAAAGCTCAATATGCAGGTTTGACTCCACAGCAAGAATTGAAGCGTTCCATGTTAGAGTCTATCGACAAGTTTCATGTAGAAGTAGAAAAAAGAATAACATTGATTTACAATGTATATGAACAGTTTGCTTTTGTGCACTCAGAAAATCTTTTTAGATCAAATGATGAAACGATAATAATTCATATACATCAGTTCACGCTACTCTCCACGATTTAGAGCGAGAAGAAATTTTTCCAGACGTGAAGAGGCTCAGAAGGCATATCTGAAGGCTTCTGTCGCTTCTGACATAAAAATTGATGATGAAGCTTCATGCTGAAGTTTATTATTGAAATGGATTACCAAACATAACCGAGCCGCTCAAATTGGTTCTTAATATTTGTGTGTCCGTGGCTTCTTGTTAAAGGAGTTTTTCAAAACTAAAATTGATAAAAAACTATATCCGTTCTACAATGAGCCAGGCCCGTTTGACAAGCTTGGCTATACTGTCAATTGAGAATGACATTTCGAAACATGTGAATTTTGATCGATTACTCAAACAATATGTTTCTTCTTTTTATTTTTATCTGTGTGCCTTGTTTTATCTTTGTACGTATTATACAACATAGTATTTTTCGATTTTGGAATAAAATATCATTATTAAGATAATATGTATTTATATGTTTGTTTTCTGTTCCCTTCATTATTATTGATAGTATTTTTATTTCTTCTCGAAACTGTTGGGGAGACAGTGAAGAGAATAATTAATGTTACTATGTGGAGTGTTCAACATGATTCAGTGAAATCATCCTTTAAAAAATTGAAATGTTAAGTTCAAAAGATAAGTTTTGCCTCATCAAAAAAAAAAATATATATTCATAGGGCCCCCTCATCTATGACCGCCCCAGGCCCCCAACTATGTCAGTACGCCTTTGGGTATATGCCATATGTCATAAAGCAAAAATGTCCTATTCCGTACCTACACTAGAAATACGAAAACTGAAAATGGTTTCCACAAGAAACCGTTGTCAATCCATCCAGGAGGGCATAAGCAGTCAAGTCGAAATCAATCCTTGAGGCTTCAAAAATGCCACAATTTTTCCATTCGAACTAAGCACAATTCCTATTGAAGTTATCGTTACCGACGTTAACACTCTCTAACAGAGGTCACGGCTGAGAAAGTGAGGGCTGGGGCTATCATCGGGAATGCCAAACCACCTAAGAGCTACATATTGCTGAGAGGAGATTGAGCTATAGGGAGTCTCAATGACGATTTGTCGATCACTGTACTCCCAGCAGACAGAGGCAATGCAAAGGTAGTCTTGGAATCATTAGAATTTGATGATAAGATGAGGAAACCGTCCAGATATAAAAAAAACTCATCGTCCAAACTACGGTAAATTGAAAGTGATAGCTTTATCACTCGATGGAGGCATCTGAAAGAGGCTCTGTAAAATTGAAGCGAAGAATCTGCGGATTCACGTCCTGCCGAACATTTCCTCACATTGAGCTATTTCCGAGGGAAAGGAGATTTTTATGAACAACTGAATGGAATGGGCAAACCTCTGAGTACTGCGATTCCTAATTTCTTTATGGAGAAATTGGAAAATAATCCCACGGAGTCCACGGCGTTATCTTAGGGAAAATGCCAATTGTCTGCGATTTTGAGACGATTTCTTCATGATTCGAATTCACGGTGAAGAACACCAGATGCCTTTCTGAATAAGCTCTGAAGCAGGCACCCAAGCACCAAGTTCCCCATAGAAGTAGAGAGATATGGTGCCCTGCCTTTCCTCGATGCTACTAGGAAACCTTATTATTGACACAAGGTCTGTACCGACCCACACAGACATCCACATCGAAGAATTCAATCACCATTCCCAACAAGAGCTGAGTTTCGTCAAAACACTCATGGGGATAGCTAGACTTTTATATGAGCCTGTTTATCTATCAGATGAGTTGGAGAGTTTGTTTCTATGATAGTTTTAAGTTTATGATATTGAAAAAATATGAAGGTGATACACAAAAAATGGATTTTCAAAATCTTCAACTCTTGGCGAGTAATTTATTTCACCTAAGACGCGGGTAGATGGGATTCAAAAACCTTGGGACTTAATTGTCCATTAGAAGTCTGAAGACCTATTTCCACTTGATTTTCTGATGAATATATCGTATTTACAAATAAGAAAAGAAGTGAATCCTCGTTAATGAAATTGATGCAGCGTAACGCTTTCATCATTAAAACTGACTTACCGGCACATATCGCTAATAGAAAGAGCAGGGCTGCATAGCAAGTTGTTGAATCTCTGCCCCTCAGTCTCAGTACCAAAATCCAATTAAGACTTTGTGTTTCGACGACGAAAAGTAATTATTGCGTATGCTGCCTTAGCGTTATTCTCCAGTTATGCCATAATATATTCACTTTGAAGTTCTCAGAGGCTCTTTAAACTCATTTAATATTGCTGGTATGCTTCTGGACCACAGTATTACATCAAAGATGGTCTGCTTTTATGTCATAAAAAGTTTAAGGATGGTGATTATTTGCGAACTATCGTAATTTGCATTAATTGATGTTCAAAATACCAACATCTGAATAATAACTGAATACGTGTCAGCTATGCCGAAGAAGTGAATCCTATAAAAAATGATGGGAATAATTGTGTTCAGGTTTGGAAATTTGACCCAATTTTGAGAACATTTTTTCTGGAATAGTTCAAGAATGCCCACTCTTTCAGAGAAACTTCAGACCCCAGATTAATATCATATAGTACTTACTTTAGAAAAAGGTGCTAAAAATTGTTATACATCTTAATGCAATTTATAATTTTGTGCACGATTTCAGAAAAAAAGTATGTGTATCTCGTAGTAGAAGCATATTTCTAGGGCTCTAGGCTTCAATGTAATATGCATCTTGAGAATGGGTGACCTTACAATAATCATATGTGTATGGGATGGTGGTAAAAAGGTCTGGTTTACATGAATTAAACCTCCAACTTAGCCAACGTTTCGGAAATCATATTTTCATCATCATATAACAAGAGTATTGGCATTAGTAAACCACGAGAATACTCGTACAGTACAGAGATACGAAATAACATTGATGGAAATTGTTGATGGTGACTTTCTTCTTCGAAAGCATTCCTCTTTTCTTTTTTAAATTGATTGACGACAATAATAGGTACATGTGATTTACAATAAAAACGTACCTAATTGCTCAATAAGAATAGAAATGTAAGAAATAACTACCTGTATATCTCTTGCTCAAGTTCAATGGCTTTGCGCGATTAATTAGGTCAATCAGTTCAACGACTGTATGAATGTGGAAATCGACAGAGTCGACATAATTCATGATTTCTTGATTCCATTAATTGTATGTAAGACCTACTGAAAACACTGATATCCAACTTTTAACATTGTGAATAATAACATTGAATGTTGTTTCTTTGATTTACAGGTAAGATCAACATTCTTGTATGTGATTGTAACTTTGTATAAAATAATAAATTCTTTGATTTACAGAGAAACAATTCTTGTATTATTCTGACCAACAAAAAGGAACTTGGTGAACCCAAAATTCAATCCAAATAAAACATTATAAAACAACATTCTCGTTGTGAATCACAATGGACAAACTGCTGTTTAGATTCAAGATGCTAGAAGCCTCGGATGGAAAATCCAACGTATTATGTGTAACGAGAGTCATCACACAGGATGGACATGCATATAGAATTCCACAGGAATATATGAGGGAGCATATCACGAGGAGCTGATCAAGACGCCTATGTTCAATAAGGTGAAGAAAGTGCTAAAACAAAGGAATCAAATGAGACAAGTATGGGTTAGTTTAACTGAAGAATTAAAGGACGTTTATTTTGATGAAGAAGGTAATTTGCAATTTAATGAAGAATATTTAGAAGAAGTAATTGGGGAACAAAATACTACTAGTGGAGTGGCTACCAATGCAGCAGAACAACCATTAGTCAAACTTTTAGAAGAACTACTCGAAAAAAAACAAGTAAAATCAGAAGAAAAAAATATTGGAAAATTGGCTAAAGAATTCACAATTGAAAATTTTAATGGTAAAAATTCAAACGCGGATCAATGGATAACTGATTTTGAAAAAGAATGCGAACGATTCGAGTTAACAAGCGATAATAAAAAATTGAAATTTTAAAATCTTTTATGACAAAGGAAGCGGCAGATTGGTATAGTTGTACACTCCTCAAGCTTACAATTGAAACAAAATGGGAAACGTGGAAAGACAGTTTTTGCAACACATTTGCTAGTAAGGGTTGGTCTCCAATAAGATATGCGTTAGCTTTTAGATATCAAATGGGTTCCTTAGTAGAATATTCTATAAAAAAAGAAAAACTTTTATTACAAGTGAGAAAAACTATTGATAATGAAACATTAATAGATTTAATTGCTATGGGCTTGCCAAATTACATCATTGATAGAATTGATAGGGAAAAATTAAGAAAGACTGAAGACCTACATAATGAAATAAGTAAATTACAACATTTAATTTATAAGAAAAATTCAGAAATGCAAAAGAGTAGACTAAACACAAAAGAGAGAAGTGAGAATAAAATACCTTGTAAAATATGTAAAGAAAAAGGAAAAGGAACACGTTTTCATTCTGAGGATGAATGCTGGTTCAAAAATCAGGGAGATAAAAGTAATAGGGTTAGGCAAGTGAACAATTTATCTTTAGATGTAGAACTAAGTGATGAGGATCCAAAAAACTAATTGTGCCACCATTAATTGAACTCCAAGTAAAATTAAATGATACTTTAGAAATACCTGCTATTTATGACCCAGGTTCAAATGTTACATTAATAAATTCAAAACTGATAAACTTAAAATCTAAAGGTAATAAAATAAGGAAAACAAATTTAAGAACAATTAATGGTGTTTATGAAACAGATGGGTTAATTAAAATAAAAATCCAGATTTTGAATACAGAAGATTACATGAATGTGTTTATAATTAATAACGAGAATTTCAAACATGACTTTCTTATAGGATTAGATTGTATAAAGAAATTCAAATTGATACAAAATGAAAAATTAGAGATAGAACAAAAAGTTTCCGAATCTAATAAAATAATAAATGAGTATGAAATGAATTTTAATGAACATATCGAAGTAGATAACTTCAATGTCTCAACAAATCACTTGAATCGTCATGAAAAAAAAATAATTATGAATCTAATAGACCGATACAAAAATATATTTGCGAAAGATAAATATGATATAGGCACTGTAAAAGATTACGAAGCCAGAATAGATCTTATAATAAATAAGCATTGCAGTAAAAGACCATATAGATGTTCAATCGAAGATAAAAAAGAAATAGAAGAACAGATTTCAGAATTACTTAAAAGAAACCTGATAGAGGAATCATACAGCCCATTTGCTGCTCCAGTAACGTTAGCTTATAAAAGAGATGAAAACAAGAAATCGAGATTGTGCGTAGATTTCAGAGACTTAAATAAGATAATAGTCCCTCAATCGCAACCTTTTCCACTTATTGAAGATCTAGTGATAAAAACAAGAAATTGCAGATATTTTTCAAAACTTGATATAAATTCCGCATTTTGATCCATTCCTCTTCGAATTGAAGATCGAAGAAAAACAGGCTTTGTGACCCAAGAAGGCCATTTTCAATGGACTTGCCTACCATTTGGATTGAAAACATCACCGGCTATCTTCCAAAGAATTTTAAGCAATATAATAAGGAAAAATAATTTATCAAACTTTACAGTCAATTACATAGATGACATATTAATATTTTCAAAATCTTTCGAAGAACATATAGACCATCTATCGAAACTATTATATATATATATATATATATATATATATATATATATTATATATATATTATATTATATATTAACTATTAGATGCAATTATGAGGGAAGGATTCAGATTGAAGCTGTCTAAGTGTACATTTGCACTGGACTCTGTTAAATATTTAGGCCATATAATTAAACACAACTCAATTTCTCCGTTAAAAGATAATTTAATCTCCATAAGAAATTTTCCTGTGCCCGAGAATAAGAAAAATGTTCGACAATTTTTAGGAAAAATCAATTTTTATAATGAATATGTACCGAAGATTTCACTAATTCTGGACCCACTGCATAACTTATTGAGGAAAGGACAAGAATTCGTTTGGTCGGAAGACTGTCAGAAAGCCTTTGAGTATATGAAAAATTTCCTCTGCACTCAACCAGTTTTGGCTATCTTTGATCCAGACTTACCAATACACATATACACAGACGCAAGTTTAAAAGGCATAGGTGCAGTATTAAAACAGCCACAACTTAACGAAAATCCGAAAATTGAAAAACCAGTGGCATATTTTTCAAGGAAGTTAAATGAATCACAAAAAAGAAAAAAAGCATTGTATTGGCAACACTGGCTTATAGGCAAACATTTTAAAGTATTTTCAGATCACAAACCGCTAGAAAAAATGAATATAAAAGCAAGAACGGATGAAGAATTAGGTGATCTCACCTACTATTTATCACAGTTTGATTTTGAAATAATATACCGTCCAGGTAAAGATAATTTGGAGGCAGACTGCTTAAGCAGAAATCCTGTATTAGAGCCTAAAGAAGATGAAGATAATGAATTAAGGATTGTAAACTTAATTAGTTTAGAAGATATTTTGGAGGATCAAAAGAAGAATAAAGAAATAGAACCAAATAAAAACAGTCTAAATTATAAGAATAACTTGTATTATAAAAAAGCAAGAAATAAAGATAAAATTATCTTATCAGAAGAATTTAGTGAAAAATTGATAGAAGACACACATGAGAAGTTTTGTCATATTGGAATAAACCAAATGAAAAATAAAATACTGCCGTATTATACAGCAGAAAACATATCAGAAAATATAAAGAAAACCTGTAGATGTTGTGAAGTATGTATACAAAATAAATCAAGAAGGCAAGACAAAATTGGTTTAATGTCACATCTGGGTCCCGCAAGAAAACCTTTTGAAATAGTCTCCATAGACACAATAGGTGGATTTGGTGGCTCAAGATCCACAAAAAAATATTTACATCTCCTAGTTGATCACTTCACTAGGTATGCTTACATACTAACATCAAAAACACAAAATGCAAATGATTTCATTAAATTGACAGATAATGTACTAAAAGATCACGATATTCAAATACTTCTAACAGACCAATATCCAGGTATAAATTCAAAAGATTTCAAAAATTTCTTGGAAAAAAGAAGGGTCACAATGGTTTTTACAGGAGTTAATGCACCATTTTCGAATGGTTTGAATGAAAGACTGAACCAAACTTTGGTAAATAAGATAAGATGCGCAATCAATGAAGAAAAAAATAAGTATGGATGGACAACTATAGCACATAATTGTATAAATCAATACAATGAGACCGAGCACACAGTAACAAAATTTAGTCCGAAACATTTGTTGAATGGTGAAGATACTTCAGTATTACCAAATGAACTGAAAATGGATAAAAATTATAATCAACTGGAAAACGATAGAAAGACTGCACTTGAAAACAGTATAAAATATCATGAATACAATAAGAGATTATATGACAAAAATAGAAAAGGATATGACTTCAAAGTAGGAGATTTGGTATACGTTGAAAATGGTAACCGAATGAATAGAAAAAAATTGGACATGATAAGAATCGGACCTTACAAGATTTTAAAAAAGATATCAAACTCAATGTACGAAGTAGACATAGGCCACAAAAAGTTAGAATCAAATTTATTCCATATTTCAAAATTAACTCCATCTCCTAATATATCAGAGATGGAAACCGAAGTGTAATATTATGTATATAATGTATAATTTGTAATATAGAATTTATATAATTTTGTAAGTAATGTATTGTAATTTAACATCAAATTTTTTGGGGAAAAATTTTTTTCCGAAGGGGGGAGATGTAAGAAATAACTACCTGTATATCTCTTGCTCAAGTTCAATGGCTTTGCGCGATTAATTAGGTCAATCAGTTCAACGACTGTATGAATGTGGAAATCGACAGAGTCGACATAATTCATGATTTCTTGATTCCATTAATTGTATGTAAGACCTACTGAAAACACTGATATCCAACTTTTAACATTGTGAATAATAACATTGAATGTTGTTTCTTTGATTTACAGGTAAGATCAACATTCTTGTATGTGATTGTAATTTTGTATAAAATAATAAATTCTTTGATTTACAGAGAAACAATTCTTGTATTATTCTGACCAACAAAAAGGAACTTGGTGAACCCAAAATTCAATCCAAATAAAACATTATAGAAATATCACGATGGGCAATTTAAAGTTGCACAGCGTTTTACATTAAATGAAGGCAAGAGCGGGAAAACACACATATTATTAAAAAAAAATAATCGTGACAAAATCTACATATACATTCAAAACTGCCCTCGCTCACCACAGCGAGTCCACTGGTCATCGTTTCAACTTTGATGATGTCGACATCCTAGGCAGACATCCCCAACCGCTTGTTGCACGAAACGATACAAATCAAAATTCACAATTCCGTAAATTCCAGAACGGACATTCAATACCATTCCCGAGCTTACTACAATTTATTGAAGGAAGTAAAACTTAAGAAATAACATTCGGTTAACCGATACGTCTATGGTTTTTACGGTTCCATACGCCCGAGTTTGACACCTGTTCTCTGCTCCTAGATTTCTCATTCTGCTTGTCTCGATTGATGGACGATCTCATTGTTGTGGAACTGAATGAAATTTTACATTTTGTTAGTTTTTTAAATGACTCTGGGAAAAGCAATTTCACCTTCTAAGTATCGGTTTATCGCACTTCATTTGTTTCAATTTTATACAGGGTGTTTCACCATTAACTGGACAAACATATATAGCCGTGTAGATGACACCAACGAAGTCATTTTGCCTTATGACATATACCCCGTGTTCGACGCATAAGCGAGATACAGGGTGTTTAATGTCAACTTTGAGCAATATTCTGATATTTGTGGTGAGTTATGCGTGACATTTGAAATAACGGTTACTGCTCACATCTTAGTATTTTTTAGGGCTCAATTCAATGTGGTGTAGAATTCTGGAAAAAAAATTTCAAAATTGCGGAAAGCCTGCAAAGTTGGACTCAACTTTTTTTTTACATATCTTCAGCGAAAAAAAAATTTCGGCCGAAATTGTTGAAATTTTTTATGCTTGAACTATCTTTCATTATGAATACTGAGGTGAAAACAGATTGAAATAATATCTATTGTTTTTTTTTTGTAGCCTTCCAAGATTCAAAAAACTGGAAGTCGTCCGAAGGCCAAAATTGTGCTAATGGGTTGACAGAATGACCCGAACAGAAATATGAATTTATAAACCAAAAACATTTTTTTCAAAAAACTTTGGTAGGATTCAAACTCTCGAGTATGAATTGGGTTTATTTTAATATTATAAATTTCCGTTACCAAAGCGATGCTAGTAAATCGAAGGCGGAGAGTTCGATTCCCACGAAAGTTTTTTGAAAAAGATTTTTTTGGTTTATGAATTCTTATTTCCGTCCGGGTCGCTCTGGTAGCTCATTAGCCTAAATTTGGCCATCGTACGGTCTCCGGTTTTTTGAATAAAAATTATGAAAGTCATCCGAGCGTAATCTTTGGAAGGCCAATTGATATTTTTTCATTCTGTTTTCACCGAAGTATTCAGAATTGAAGATAGTTCAACCATGAAAAATTCCAAAAATGTTGGGCGAAATTTTTTTTCACTAAAGACATGTAAAAAAGAAGTTGAGTTCGAATTTAGAAAAAAAATTTTCACGGAAAATCTGAGAAAATCGAGTAAGTTGAGATAGTGCTTTCCAAATTGGCAACTGGGAAAAAAAAATCAAACATTGCAGGCTTTCCGCCATTTTGAATATTTTTCAGAATTCTACACCACAATTGAATTGAGCCCTAAAAAATACTAAGATGTTACCAGTTACCGTTATTTCAAATGTCACGCATAACTTACCACAAAATATTGCTCAAAGAAGACATTAAACACCCTGTAACTCGCTTATGCGTCGAAAACGGGGTATATGTCATAAGGCAAAAATGACTTCCCTGCTGTCGTCTACACAGCTATATATAATTGAGTTCCTTATCGTATTCCTTTATAATATACTGATCTATGAGTCGTGGGATCGGAATAGGTTGGAAATGAGACACTATTTCATTCCTTTGAGCGACGTTTCGCAACTAATTTGTTGCTTTTTCAAGCTCTATAATAAAAAACACACATGGTTCAACAACATAGTAAAAACGTTATAAGTACCTCAAAATTCACTTTATTACCTCGGAAGCAGTTAATGTCCTGTCAATTCTTCCATATAAAATCATGAATTCGAAGGTTGCAGATTATTAAAATTAAAATTCAAAAAGGTGACGGATCTAAACAAAACAAATCGGTACGTGTCGCAGGCGAACATATGAATGGAATGCCTGGTGTCCGGTCCATAGATAATTAATAATTACAGAAGACCGGACATCACTACCTCCGTGCAACTAATGGTCAAATCACACATAATATATAAAAGTCTTAAAAGTAAAACAAAACAAACAGCTCAAAACAGAATAATACAAATGCACACAAAAACGCTGTCACACAATATTCAGGTTCTTGTTTCTAGAGTAAAGGTCAAGAATGTTATGATAAATGCTGCTCAAACCCAAACAATCCGTTCTCAAATTAATGTTATTCGTTAACTGAATCTGTATCATCTCGCCTATATTTCGTTTGAACCAATTGGCTTCCCGATCTAAAATAGTTGTTTCCTCAAACTTGAAGCTGTGTCCAGTTTCGAAATGATGTGAAGCTAAAGCTGTTTTATTTAATTTATTATAATTTTGATTTTTACAATCGTACTTATGCTGTGCCACTCGCGATCTCAGGTACTGTTTAGTCTGTCCCACGTATGACTTTTCGCAAGAGCATGGTATTTTATATATCACATTCGATTGATCACTGGATGGTATTGGATCTTTTAAGGACTATTGAACAGAATGATGAATTTGAGTCACTATTCCTATCACGATTTCAACATAAATAAGATCAAAACCATTCTGAAAAAGAACAACTACCCAAAAAGTTTCACGAATCAATGTATATCCTCTTTTCTCACGGATCACAGACGTGCAAACCGTTTAAGGACATCATCGGAAAGTAGGTATTTCAGATTTCCGTTCATACAGGGTCTATCACAAAAAATTAACCGAGTATTCAATGGTGAAGTCAAATTAGCATACTACAGTGTAAAGACCACTAACTATCTCTTCACGAAATTAAAAGATCCAATACCATCCAGTGATCAATCGAATGTGATATATAAAATACCATGCTCTTGCGAAAAGTCATACGTGGGACAGACTAAACAGTACCTGAGATCGCGAGTGGCACAGCATAAGTACGATTGTAAAAATCAAAATTATAATAAATTAAATAAAACAGCTTTAGCTTCACATCATTTCGAAACTGGACACAGCTTCAAGTTTGAGGAAACAACTATTTTAGATCGGGAAGCCAATTGGTTCAAACGAAATATAGGCGAGATGATACAGATTCAGTTAACGAATAACATTAATTTGAGAACGGATTGTTTGGGTTTGAGCAGCATTTATCATAACATTCTTGACCTTTACTCTAGAAACAAGAACCTGAATATTGTGTGACAGCGTTTTTGTGTGCATTTGTATTATTCTGTTTTGAGCTGTTTGTTTTGTTTTACTTTTAAGACTTTTATATATTATGTGTGATTTGACCATTAGTTGCACGGAGGTAGTGATGTCCGGTCTTCTGTAATTATTAATTATCTATGGACCGGACACCAGGCATTCCATTCATATGTTCGCCTGCGACACGTACCGATTTGTTTTGTTTAGATCCGTCACCTTTTTGAATTTTAATTTTAATAATCTGCAACCTTCGAATTCATGATTTTATATGGAAGAATTGACAGGACATTAACTGCTTCCGAGGTAATAAAGTGAATTTTGAGGTACTTATAACGTTTTTACTATGTTGTTGAACCATGTGTGTTTTTTATTATAGAGCTTGAAAAAGCAACAAATTAGTTGCGAAACGTCGCTCAAAGGAATGAAATAGTGTCTCATTTCCAACCTATTCCGATCCCACGACTCATAGAACAGCTATATATGTTTGTCCAGTTTATGGTGAAACACCCTGTATTTTCAATTTTGGCGATTTTGCCACGATTATGTTTCTTAATAATATGTGTGTTTTCCCGCTCTTGCCATCATTTAGTGTAAAACGCTGTGCAACTTTAATTTGTCCATCGTGATAGTTCTATTCTTATTGGGTCATTACGTTTTCATTGTGAATCACATCTATTATTGTCGTTAATCGATTCAAAAGAGAAGAGAGGAATGTTATTTTGTATCTCTGTACTGTACGAGTATTTTCGAGGTTTTATCAATGCCATTACTTTTGTTATAGTGCCTTGATGATGAAAATATAATTTCCGAAACGTTAGCTGAGTTGGAGGTTCAATTCCTGTAAACCAGACATTTTCATCACCATTCCATCTAGCTACACATGTGTAAAATATGCATCGTCATATCGGTTGTAGCAGTTGATGAGAATGACAGAAAAATGGGCCTTATTTCTATTAATTCACATACTCAATAAATATATCTTAGTTGTCGGTAAGTTCAGTTCGCGACTTGATCGAAGAAGGATATGACAATACAGGGTTGGGTTAAATATGGAACCAAGTAAATATCTTTTGAACGAAAGGAACGATATTAATGGTCTGTTGCAGGTAAGTGCAATGGAATAAATGCATCTGATGTACATTTTTTTATTAATGATATACCTATGTACTTTCGGTTCAACCGGAAATTCTTCAATTTGAATGGGACAGCCTATATATTTTTACAGATTTTGAAAGAGCTTGTTATTTTGAATTCATACACACTGAGTTTAGTGTAAAAAAAATTTTAAAAACGAGGAGTATACCTCCTTTGAGTTCTTTGCATTGAAGCAAAAAACTATTTAGATAAACTAATTGATGTTGTTTGTATGCATAGTAATAAAGAAACGAGTACCTTCTTTTTAGTATGTCTTTTGTTCTCCGAGTGTCAAATTCTAATTGACGGAAATAAATTTTACAATTTAGATTGGTTAAATGAAGTGAAAAAAAACGTATTGAAATTTTATGATGATGATCGGTTATGGTGATCGTGTTAGAATGAAGAAGTGTGTCATATTTTTAATAATTTGCATCCGGAGAAAAATCCTATACCACGCAACAGTAACTAAAACATTATAACGTTTTAATACAACTGGGAGGGTGAAAATTTGCTAAAACCTGTAAGACCGCGGACTGCAACGAACGAAACTTTTAAGCAAAATATAACGATCGATTTAGAAGAATCATCTCAAACTTCCAACACAAATTTGGCACTGAACCATGGTTTCAGTCGAAGTTCTGTAGGAAAGATATTAAAAAGTGAAAAGTATCAGGTACAGTTGGTTCAAGAATTGTCAGACGATGATTTTGACCGACCGACGCAACGGCTGGAATTTTGCGGCTAATGAACATCTGTGATGTCGACAAAAATTTTGCATCTTACATAGTTTTTTCCGATGGAGCAACGTTTTGTTTGAATGGAAGAGTTAATCGCCATAACTCAAGGTATTGTTCAAAGGAGAATCCTCATTGGATTCATGAAGCTAATACCCAGCAATCATAGAAGTTGAATCTTTGTTTATTGTTTTTGTTTTGTTTATTGTTTATCCTGATCACTCCTAGATTTCCTGAGGAGACCCCTCTGAAACTACAAGCTTCGAAGCTTGTAACTTGGGCCGAGTCCGGAGTGAGCAGTTGTGTTCTGTGTTTCTTTCCTATCTCGGAATTGAACTTTGGACTTGCCGGGTTCGGGGTGCCTTTTTCCGTTCCCTATACAGTCAGCGCGACAGGTCGCTCTCACCGTATAGGAAACGGAATGCACAGTGGAACACTCCGTTTCCTAGCAGATATGCGCGTTGTGCTCACTGCCCTGTTAGTCTTCTGGGTGCCGATGGGACAAATTGCAAATTATCAATAAAGTTTTCTTACTTTCTGTATAGCTTTATTAGGTGGAGTCTACCAAATCTTTTCTCACATTTTTGTAGTCGCGGTTTTTTTTCAGCAAACCTCTCATGAGTCGTCCATATTTTCATTTTTTTTTATCATACGTACTCTTTTTTTGTAAAATGCAATCATAAAAACAATCTGAGAAAAATGAGAAAACAAGATTGTCTACCAATATAAACATGACTGAAAATCACATTTTTTGATCATCAATACACTCCTGATTTTTTCAGAATCGGTTTACATAACCATACGAAATATGAAAATGCAATTGTCCGACAAATGAAAGAACATGCAGATGAAAATCGACGATTTATTGAGTTTTTAAATTCATTCATATTTATCGGACAAGAATGAATTTATATTTTAGAAAGATTCGTTTTAGAGAAAAAACAACTGTCCACCATATAAAATGCGGCAAATCCTTAGTCTAGTTGAATATAATGGTTTTGTTTCAGAAACTTTTTTCGATTATTATTGAAATGAAACTATTGATTTTGATTGAAAGTGTATAATTCAAATTGTTCACTGACATTTTCATTCAAATTTAATAAAAAAAAACAATGAAAATATTCATCCTCACATTGAATTCGTTGTAACAAGACGAATGGTATCCAGTAAAAGTATCACACCAATCGTCAGGTAGAATGACATCTATATATTTGTGATTATGATGTTCTCTTGATGCCAAGAATATTTTGCACAGTTTGAGGATTTCACTTCCTCCTTTTTCGTTTTAAAGCCACGGATATTTTTTAAATGTTTGCACAAAAAAAACTCCATCATTACTGAGAATAACAGAAATTGATTTTTTGTGGGAATAGGACGATTAGAATATGTCAGATTATTTAGAACATATATTTGGCGACGTTTCGCAAATTCACATTTGCTTCCTCAGGCCTCAATATGAAAGGTGACAAATTCCGACCATATAACATCAAAATATAAATACGATATACAAGTTAAAATATAAAATCAGGCAAGAATAAATAATGCACACCAGTTGTCTTCAACGTATTTTGATCTGGTGTGCATTATTTATTCTTGCCTGATTTTATATTTTAACTTGTATATCGTATTTATATTTTGATCTTATATGGTCGGAATTTGTCACCTTTCATATTGAGGCCTGAGGAAGCAAATGTGAATTTGCGAAACGTCGCCAAATATATGTTCTAAATAATCTGACATATTCTAATCGTCCTATTCCCACAAAAAATCAATTTCTGTTATTAAATCTTGGAGGACACTAAACAATATTTCAATTACTGAGAATATTATATCGGCAACAAATGAAATTGCCGAACTTCATTCGTCGGACAGCTGGATAGTATTCAGCACATCCTTCTTAAATGGTCCTCAAAAAATCAAATGTTTATTTGTAACATGAGCAAAGTTATATCCGATAAATGCATATAGTCTATTCATAACCAAATTAGAGCAGTGAATTCTTTAATTTTTTAATGAACGCGACGTATTTTCAAGGCGGAGAGAGAATAAGAAAAAAAAGACATTGTTCATAATTTTTATCCCAAAAAATCTTCGTTTTTCATTTGTCGGACAAGGAAATCGCCACATTTTTTTGTCGCTCAATTGCATTTTCATACTTCATATGGTTGTATCAACCGATTCTGAAAAATTCGGGAGGGTAATACCCTCCCGAATTTTTTTTTCAAAGTATTAATCTACTTTGAAAAAATGCGATTATGAGTCATGTTTATATTGGTAGACAATCATGTTTTCTCATTTCTCCAAGATTGTTCTTATGATTGCATTTTACAAAAAAGAGTGTTCAGAATTCCCTGTATATATTAAGGTACGATTCCACCGAAAACATGTGCGGCACAAATGTTTACGAACATTTTGTGCAGCACTCCGGTAGTTCGCGTACAAGCTGTGAACACATTTAGCCACCGTTTCCACCGGCACTGCTGTGTGAAACTTTTGTATGCGCACAGTGGAGCACAGTGCCGCACACCGTATGCAGGAACAAGTTCTCAATGTTTCGCGTTCGATAGGTGAAAATATGGAGGATCAAGAAAACGTTGTGCTCTGTACTGCAGCGTGTGTTTTATTATGTACTTTGTTCAAAAAGAAAATAAGAAATAGACAGAAAATGTTTCGATGAGGCTAGCAATAACTTTGAGATATCTAGCAACTGGAGATTCTTTCGCAAGTTTGATGTATTTATTCAAAGTTTCTGAAGAACTAATTTCTCGTATTGTACTTGAGGTGTGTAAGGCGTTGATAAGCGATAATCCGAGATGACACTTTCATTTGGTTCATCCCTCTGATGAAAAAAATTCAAATATGAATATCCGAACCATTTTGGCTTATACACCTCCGATACACCCGGACCAGAAGTTTTTGAATCGGCTTTTCTATTTCGGTTTTTGTAATGTTCATTATTACAATCCTACAATACGGGATATATTTCCATTTCTTGAATGAATTGGATTATCTTCTCATTATTCTAATCCATGTTCGCGCGCACAAGTTGATGTTTTCAATATTGTAGCGGAAGCAAGACTGAGTTCACGGACAACATGTGTGTGTGCGTCAACCCGAGTCCACCGCTGGAAGCAGTACGCGACAAAAGTTTGCAACTGTGCGTGAACTTTTCAAGAGAGTACGCGCACTTTTTGTTGCTGTTCACGTGTACGAGTCCACCGCAACGAACATTTGTGGCGTACACTGTGCACCACTGTGCCGCACAGTGCGTCACTCCGGTGGAATCGCACCTTTAGGCGATCGAAATGTTGTGGAATGTCATTTTGTCTAATTTTCATTTGTTTATTGGGCATGACTGAATCGCACTTGACCATATATGTTTTCCGTATTAACATTGGAAATGTTTATGTTCGTATATTGCAGGTAAATTACGAGTTTTTGTTCAAGGTCAAAAGACAAAAGTGTCGCCAGTAGACCAAAAAAGCATTTGAAAGTTATCGCGTGATTCATTAACGTAGGTGTGTTGGGCCAGCATATGCCAGCATACGAGAATCGGCGAACTGCGCCGAGGTAGGACTCAGGTGGGAGGTCCGCCAAATTCGCCGCAACGTTGCCGGATTGGGCACTTAGTCCGGTATTTGAAGGATAGATCATTGTTTTATTTCCTTCATTAGCACTTCGAGTGTTTATATTGTTGTTTAATCAAGTGAGATCTGGGCCGCGGTGAGCGGCCCGTCAAATTCACCGCAACGTTGCCAGATTGGGCAATTATTTCGTTATTTGATCCACTGAAGAAACGGATTTGCACAGTCTGGCAACAAAATCCGCTTATGACACTGTTCGCCCATGCTCAAATCGGCCTCTAACGCCCGTTTGCACCGCTTACCCTTAAAAGTTCCTCGTTGCTAGGTACCACTTAGACTTAAGTTCCACTCAAAAATATTTCCATTTGCACCGGTACCACTTAACAGAAATTTAGCTAAGGATCACTGCCATTTGGCAACGCTGTAAGATTATTCAAATATTGATACATTCGACCTACTTGAGAATTGAAAAGAAGAAATTCTATGCCGGTTTCTATGATCTATGACTAACCTATAACATAACAAATAACAGACAACGTACAAACATCGTACAGATAATTTGTGTTTTTTGGTTTTTCCTTGTGAAGTGTGAATTCAAAATGGATAGTGTTGAAAAGAAATCAACAAGAGCTCCAAATTTCTCTTCTAATGAGAAAAATAAACTTTTAAATTTGGTGAATAGTTTCAAGGGTACCATTGAAAATAAAAAACGAATGCAGTTACTTGGCGTGAAAAGACGGAAGCGTGGCAAGAAATTACGAATTTATTCAATTCACAATCCCCTGATGGACATCATAGGGGCAAAGAATCTCTAAAAAAATTTTATGAGAATATAAAAAAGGACAAGAGGAAGCACATCGCGGCAGAAAGAAGAGAGGTATATCTGACCGGTGGTGGAACAGCTCAGGTGCCCCCTCAAGACCCAAATCTGGATCTTGCTTTGTGGCTTATGAATAAAAAAGGCGTTGAAGGATTTAAGAACATATTCGATTCTGACAGCATGGTATTTGAAAACCCCTCAGCATCTCGAACGATGAATGAAGAAGAGGTATGTGCTACAATTACATCCCATGAAAAGGAATCTTTAAAGGGAGTGAAGATCACTGAAGAAGTGGATACGCCTGCTGTAAGCATTAATTATTTTGTAATTGCTGTTTATTCCAATTTAAACTTCATTAATTTCATTTTGTGTTATTTATAGATAAGAATAATCGAGGCAACTCCTCAATGTACTGGAAATTCCTCATTCTTATCAAGAGGGCGACCAGCCATGACAAAAACTTCTGGTCAACTTTCAGAGGAATACTTAAAAGTAGCTCAAATAAAATTAGAGTATTTTGAGGAGGAAAAAAAATTCCAAATAGCCCGGAATGAAAATGCTGCTATTGAAAAGGACATTCTGAATGTACAGAAGCAAATTGCAGATGAGGAACTGCGAAACCTAAAGGAAAAAAATGAGAGAGGAAAACAAAGGGAATTGGAAGAAGATACTTTCAGAAGAGCAAAAAATAATGCAGAATTGGAATTGCCAAAAATCAAATTGTTGCATGCTAAAAACGAATTAATTGTAGTGAAATCATAATAGTTGCATTAAATATTTATTCTGAAATAGGTTGATTTTATTTACACAGCCTTTTGAACAATTTTTAAATGTTAATTTCAAATATGAATATATATATAAAATAAAATACAGTGGGATATAATAAAGCTCAACAAAAAAGAAATATTCTTATACCTATAAAGTAATTTGTTATATGAGTTCAAACTAATGACAACAAATACTTTCATAAATTTAAAATTATTGAATTAATATTTCCTTTTTGTTCTAAAGCAGGGAGATATTTACTTTATATTTCATTAGAGTCAGTACTCAATTCCGCAAGAGCATAGTACTGATTTGCAATAAATTCATTATGTCAAATGTTATTGATACATTGTTCTTATGAAATGAGACAAAAATTGTAGAAATTTTTAACATTGGAAATGTTTATGTTCGTTGATTACAGGCAAGTTAAGAGTTTTCGTTCAAGGTCAAAAGACAAAAGTGTCGCCAGTAGACCAAAAAAGCATTCGAAAGTCATCGCGTTATTTATTAGTATAGGTGTGTTGGGCCAGCATACGAGAATCGGTGACCAGTGAGGATACATTGAATGACAATTGAATCGGGAAGGTTCGTGAATCTCCGACACGCAACACTCGTAACTAGGATCCGCATTCGGCGCATTCCGAAGCGCATTGTTTATAAACAATGTTCTAGCTGTCATGTTATTCGATTCTTCAGCGATTGAGAACTTTGTGTTTATTATATATAATAGTTCTGTAATCTATGTATTATTCTCAAATTTATTGAGGAGAAGAGAGAGCTGGAATAAATTCCTATATGGCTATAATAGAAAGTTGAAATAAATATTTGAAATACGATAAAATGGAAGGAAAAAAGGATATAAGGTATTTATGGTTATCTAGTTATAACTTGAGATCCTCGTTGAATATTGCTTCATTTTAGGGTAGAAAAGCTATTGGATTAATTGGACCAAATGGTGTATGTGAAAATGTTCTTCACAGAGAAAGACCAAATGCAAACAAATATTAAATGTAATTCTATTCTATCATAGGGTTCCTGTGGAAGCACATCATGTCCTCATGATTGAAGAAAATGTGGAGAATGTTCGTGAGAAAGAAGGAATTCTGTTTCAGATGAAGATTGGTATATTTTTATGAACCCTCAACTAGTCGAATGGCATACCCATAGACTTATCATAGACTTGAGATAATATGTCTATGGGCATACCAGGATGATGTGAAATTCTTCATAGAAGAATAAGCATCAAAACCAGAAAGTTCAACATCATTTAATTGTTAAGATGAAAATGTAATGCAGTTCAAACTGTTTCGAGTTTTTCTCTTGAATATTTGGTAGTGTTTTATACCCTTCTGATGAGGAATTAATGAAAAGAATTAAATTGTGGGACCAGGAAGGTAGAGAGAAATTAAACACATGGCTTGCACAGAAATCCAAGGTGAAATTTGCAAAAAAGAGGAGAATAGCAAAGCATACATATCCGAGCAAACAATAGAATATTTTTTAAAGTGTTCTATAGTAAAATTTCTTCGACTGAAGTTGTAGAATATTTTCAGAGTTTTACTGAGCATATTATTTTGAATCATCTTCCAGGAAACTACTTAGCCAGCATGGTGAAGAGATTATTTTGTTCATTTTTCTGCTCTTGCATTTCTCTTATCAGATTTGAACTCAGAGTATCTTGGAGAAGGCTCGGTTTCTCTTTTGAGAGAAGCATTGCACCAACCTCAGCAAACACTTTCTTTTTGTTTTCGTATTATATGTATATCCATTGCTCTCAATCAAATCAATGAATAATGTAGGTATGTTGGTGAAATTTTTTTTACTTTTAATTTGAATTCTACAATGCATACCTATTCCATCCCGATTCTAGGTCTCAAAATGGAACAATATCATATTGATTTCTTCAATTGCGAAAGGAATTGAAATAGATTATTATTGTGTAGCCACTACACACTTACTGTGCAGATGAAATTCTTAGTTTCTTCAATTGCGAAATAAACATGCAAAATAATAGGCATGGCAATTGGATCGAAATTCAATAAGGTGAAAATTCTAATTTCAAAGCAGCGAATAATGCTTGAAACTGTACCATAGTGAAATGCATGCTGAGAAATGATTTTCAGTAATCGGTTCTCACATTAAAAGAAATTTGATCGATTTATAACGTGTACAGCTGAAATTGAATCAGGTTAAAATTTCAACAGATAACTTAATTCAATTAATCCAAGACCTAATTCACTCACGGTTTCGGTAAAACGTGTTGAAATAATACTTCAGTGGGGAAGGGATTGATTGATTTCGCGTGGTATTCCAGAATCTGAAATGTTTATTATTTCTATTTTCGTTTCCAACATTGCATTTCTGACCGACGACAGGTCAGTGTCAAAATCAGATGTTGGCGATGCGATGAGAAACCGGCTAGCGCGCAGGTCAAGTTTTGCCTTATATCGGCATTCCGCAACTCTAGTGCCTATTTGTCATTTAATGTATCCTGTGACCAGTGAGCCGCGGTGGGAGGTACGTCAAATACGCCGCAACGTTACCAGATTGGGCAATTATTCCTGTATTTGAAGGATAGATCATCGTTTTATTTCCTTCATTAGCACTTCGAGTGTTTATATTGTTGTTTCATCAAGTGAAATCTGGGCCGCGGTGAGTGGTCCGTCAAATTCGGCGCAACGTTGCCATTGGGCAATTATTTCGGTATTTGAAGAATAGGTCAATAAATAATCCGAGTACATAAAAGATTCATAAATTTTAGTAGAAACAGAATTCTTCTATCTAAAGCCAATTTCATGAATACCCAGATTTGCTGAAATCAAAATTCACTTCGAAAATATTGGACAGGAATGACAGGATGGACTCAGCTTCATCCAATTATTTATATCTTCATTTTTTATTATAATATCTTAAGAATACTTACTTTAGAAAGAACATTTTTGTTTTAAAATACGGTGACAAGTTTCCTCTTACATGTTTGTATTAGGAATGAGGAATGTTGATTGTTTCTTGCAGTTATTATTGTTTATTATTATTATTATTGAAAATACTATTTTATTTTAAGTTCAAATGCAAATAAATGTTGGTAATATTCACATGTGGTGTTATCATTTCCAATGTCTCTGATGGTTGCAAGGATTGCGAAATCTGTGAATTTTTTTAAGGGAACATACTTCACTTCGCTGTTCAGGTTGACGAGATATACGCCGAACATAAACGCTCTTCGATATTTTCTACGCTAAGTCTGTGCCTTTTACGCGTTTTCTAATTTTTCTCTGCCTTTTGTGAAGTTGATAATAAACTGCAACTTTTGTGAAAGTGTAGCGCACTGATAGGGACAGTATTAATCTTCGCACCACGTCGCCTGCGGCGACCAGCAGGATTTACATTCAGCAGCCCCATTTTGGAGGGCCCTCCCCAACATCAGGAGAAGAGAACACCAAGGGTAAGTGTGCTTCTATCGGCCCACATATTCAATTCACCTATAAATTGTTGATATCGCTAGATTCCACCACATTTACAATCGTCTATTGGAAATACACCCTTGTAATTCTCCCCGGCCGCTATCGAAGGAGGGACGTTTATTTTTTCTTTTATTTTTTCCCTCAATTCAACACAAAGAGTATGAAGCTATACAGAAAGTAAGAACACTTTATTAATACTTTGCAATTTGTCCCATCGGCACCCAGAAGACTAACAGGGCAGTGAGCACATCGTGTATATCTGCTAGGAAACGGAGTGTTCCATTATGCATTCCGTTTCCTATACGGTGAGAGCGACCTGTCGTGCTGACTGTATAGGGAACGGAAAAATGCGTCCGGCGTCCTAATCCAATGCTCTACCACTGAGCCGAAGGCACTCATAATTTGGATGGAAATTATCGAAAATACCATTTTTTATCGATGGAAACTTGAATGGTGACAAGTATTTGGATCTACTAAATAACGAAATCATTCCAGCACTTCAACAGAATGGACAATTACCACAAAATGTTTGGTTTCAACAAGATGGGGCACCTCCCCACTATGATAGACGGGTTAGAGATCTTCTGGATGGGAATTTTCCAAATTGATGGATTGGAAGTAGAGGATTCATAAAGTGGCCTGCTCGTTCTCCGGATTAGATTTTTTTCTTTGGGGTTATCTAAAATCACGTGTTTACGTTAGACGACCAACAAACTTACAGGAATTGAGACAAAGAATTATTGATGAATGTGAACTTATACGTGGAGAGGTCTTGGAAAGAGTGACTCAAGAATTTGTGAATAGGATGGCATATTGTCATCAAGTAAACGGCGAGCATTTTGAACATTTGAAGTAATTTTGTTTCTAATTATTCTGAAACGAAATATACACCTATTGTACAACTACAGTTTTCACAATTTTTTCACAATAAACTCATTATGTATTAATTCAAAATAACAAGCTCTTCAAAAATCTGTGAAAAATATATAGGGTGTCTCATTTAAATTAAATAGGTTCATGGCATTTTCGGTTAAACCGCCCTAATTATAATCAACAGAAAAATGTACATCAGATGCATTTTGTTCCATTGCACTTACCTGCCAATTTTTATAAATATCGTTCATTTCGTTCAAACGATATTTACTTGGTTCAATACTTTATCCCAACCCTGTATACGGAAAAGAGGAATTTTGTTTCCAGAGAACCATATGAGGAATAATATTCCATTGAAGGGTAGAGAGAGCAGACAAGTAAAATCCATCAACAGTACCAGAAGACAGCTTACTGGTCTATCAATATTTAATGGCTCATTTCAGTAGAATGCAGGAGGAAACCGTTTTACCTTCACAGTGTTCATGCAGAGTGTGAACTAGGAATCAACAATTTCCAAGGCTGGGTAGGCGGTCGGTGTTATTTTGTATCAACGATTCTTTTCATCCTCTAAATTACTCTGCCCTGTCCATAATCTTCTCCATCCTTTCATTGCCTGCATTTTCAATTCCAGTTATTTCAGGGGAACATTGATGCGATATTATATGTTCTTTGATGAACTGACAGTGTGTTCCTCTCGACGCACATGGAAAAAAAAAGTGACCAGATTGTTTTCGAAAGATACGATGTGAAATATAATGAGGTGCTTGAAAAAAGGTCGTAAGAAATTGGAGGAGAATTGAATGGCTAGTTTGTGAAGCACTATCACATGCACAGGGTCAATAGAGCTCGAAACAAGGCTTACGCTGGTAGGTACATGCCAGAGAAATTTTTGTTCTCAGAATGAGAAAATAGTTGCAGTAGATTTTATTTCAACCATACAAGCTCGAAGAAGAGGAGGAACAATTGTCGAGAGATTTTGAGTGCGGAGATTCATGTAGGAAATCAGAGTTTCCTTGGAATACTGTTGATATACAGGGTGTTTCACCGGTGACGCGGAGCTCGATTACGCTTAATCTGTGAAATTTTCATCAATTCTTTTGACGTGGAATCATTAACGTCAATGAGGGCTATATTTTGAAATTGTTTTGAAACATACTGGGTAAGTGGTAGGAACCAAACATATGTTTTTCTTATGGAACACCTCGTATTTTACTGCAGATTTAGAAAGCAATGTTAAAAAAACTCTGTCTCTATTTGACATCCCATATGTTAAAAATTTGCCGTTTCTGAGATATTTCGCTTTTTTGGTAATTTAGGGGTCTTGGAAAATACTCGATAACTTCGACTAGAATGAATTTGCTGAAATGGGATTTTGGCCGTAAATACTAGAATAGCGGTAATGGATACTGCATCTACATATTATAATTATTCAAAACTCTACTGGGTGTTCAAAACGAGGCAGCTTATTATGATTATTATTATGATTCTGGTCTTATTTCAAATGGCACACCCTGTATTTTATTTTTTCATTCGAAGGCAAAATTCATTACCTTTTAAAAATTATTGGGGTTTGTCAGACCTAAATTTTACAGTTTCGGATTTATTAGCAAGTTTGTGATTTTTTTCATCTTTTCATCATTTCCCTGGGGATTTACCGAAATAACTGAAACACTGGAATGTATGATACTGTAATATCCAATTTTTCATTATGGAAAAAAAAAAGAAAATATTAAATGATGAAAAGTTATGAGCTGGATATATTCACTGACAACACAACAAGAACATAAAAAAACATGAAATTCATCAATACCATAAGGAAATATGAAATTTTTCGGCTAAAAACACTGAAGTTATAACAAATGTCCAAAATGATGACCATCTTCGTTAACACGAAGTGTTAGCCTCTCCCTAAAAGATCTTCTCACGTTGAATAGCATGTAAGGCGCAATGGTTTGAAAGGCACTCTTTATTCTCTCCTTCATATTTGCTGCACTTGTAGGGGGATAACTAAAGACTATATTTTTAATGTAACCCCACAAAAAAAATTGGCGTAAAGTCGGGAGACCTAGGTGGCCAAGCATGCGCCCCTTCCCTTCCAATCCACCTATTTGGAAATTTCCTATCCAAAAAGCTCCTCACTTCTAGAGCAAAATGTGCAGGAGCACCATCTAATTGAATCATCAGGCGGAGTCTAATACTTAATGGAACGACTTCCAAAAGTTCCCATAAATTTTCTTCTAAAAATTTCAAGAACCTCCTTCCGTCCAAATAGCATTCGAAAAAATATGGCCCCATAACTTGGTCACCTAATATTCCTCCAAAAACATTCAAACTCTATCTATCGCTTCTGACGATCTTGCGTATGGAACACGTGGCGATTTTCAGTTTCGTAATAATGAAAGTTATGGCGATTTACTCCTGCATTATTATCAAAGTGGCACTCGTCTGTTAATTGGGAAGATGGCGGAAAGTGCGGAAGACGCGGAATATCGCTCCGATAAAAGTGAAAGAAATTTAGAACTCAAGTGTTATCACTGCAAGAAGAAAGTGGTTGGAAGTGTTAAATGCTTCAAATGTGATGAAAGTTTCCACCCGGGATGCTTAACACAGTCAGCGAACCATAAACAAGCAATTCGTAACCATGAAGCACAAATGGAAGACGAAAACGTACAACTACAACTGAAAACTCTAAACATTGGGAATACTTTTTTAAAGGAACTGCTCAAATCTGCGGAAGAGAAAAACCAAATATTGATGCACAATAATCAATTGTTAATTGAAAGGATTCAAATCATGGAAGGAAAGAAAACAGATAACATAAACAATCATACAGAAGAAAAAAAAGTCGATAACACCGATAAAATACGAAATTCATTGGAGGAGACAACAGAGACAACCTGTTCTCTGAAAAGAACAAACTTCACAATCACAAGTACGAATGAACTAGGGGAAATACGTACAAAATGACATATATGGACAAAATGACATAGGCATCATAACTTGAGTTCGGAGGTACGGAATGCGGAACTGCCTACCACATTACACGACCCGAGTGGCTTCAATTAACCTCTGAAAATTAGCAAGGGCTACTCTGGTTCATTCGGTCGTTATGAGTGATAACAGAAACCAATAGGTCACGAGTTTTTTTTCATCGCGCCAAATTTCAAGATGAAATGGCCAGTTTTCACCATTTTTTCATTCAAATTGCATTCAATTCAAACTTTACTTATTTGTCATTGTATTCACGGTCCACGGAGCTTTTTGTATGTTGAATATCCTTTTTGTATTAATTCGATACATTTCTAGTTTTATAACGCTATATGGACAAAATAACATATACAGTGAACGGACAAAATGACATAGGTATTTCAGCTGAATTAACCGTATCTACCGGACAAAACCAAGACAATCCATCTCAGGCTCCATCAGCAAACAAAGAATCAGGACTTGTCTTAACATATTCATAACAAAATCTTCATCTGCGGCTAATAAAGGCAATGCATCTTAACCAACTCTTGCTGATCCTATGAGGAGGTTTCTCCAATCCCTAAATGACGATTTATAAGTGAACAAGGCAAACGTGAGCCGAGGACTCGACAAAAGTACTTAGTTTCAACTTCTACACCTAATAAGATTGCAATCAAATCAAAAAAGAGCCCATACATCCTCCAAAAACAAGGAGACAAGTCCCTAGGGCATTATTTCAAGAAGACAATGAAGAAGCAAATGTGCAACTTTCGAGATCATGAACACGACTGTCCAGTGTCCATCTATTGTTATGAGACCTTTTTCCCGATTAAGATCTTCTCGAGGATAAGCCCTGAAGAAGACTGGTTACAGTGCATGCATTGCTTGCATTGGGCTCACGCATATCTTGTGCTGATGTTCCTAGAAGAACCAAGCGTTTCATTGGTGAACTTTGTCAGTAGTTTTGTAACTATAAGTAGAAAAATACAGTTGCCTATTGCCGGTATGTCATTTTGTCCATAGTATGCGAACAAAATGAATTTCGTTTATCCCAATTTATCTAAGAATATTTTATTTCTTGGTTCTTTTATTTCATAAAGGTTGATTAGATTTTATAAAGAAAGGACCAAAGATCAGAGATGTCGAATATGACATTACTGCGATTCACTACTAACAAGTTATGCCTCTGAAATAAAACCCTATGTCATTTTGTACGTACTTCCCGTACATACGAAAGAAAAAGAACTACCGAAGGTTGACAACCACTCACAAAAGTCAAAAATGATGACAGAACGCCAAGTCCAGATCACAGATCAACATAAACGTGTTGACACAACAAACCCGACACAGCAATCGACGTCATCAGAAACAAGGATTAAAACAAACGACTCACAAAGCAAACATAAAATCGAGGACAGTAATGAAGAATTCCAAATGGCTATACACAGACGAACATCAAAGCGGAAAAACCTTAGGGTAGGAACAGGACCTATCTCTAGAGAAGCACAAAATAATACATTTCAGTCAATAAAATCCAATAAAGAAGACAGAAAACTATGGCTATTAATCTCAAAGGTCAAGGAATCAGTGAAAGAACAAGATATAGTGCAATATATCGCGGAAAAGGCTAGCATAAACAGTCCCAATATTGAGGTCAAATCCCTGGAAACAAAATTAAAAGATAGATTTAAAAGCTTTATGGTAGGTGTGCCAATATATCTACTGGACAAAATTTATGAAAGTGAGTTCTGGCCTATTGAAGTGACATTCTCTCGCTTCAATTTCAGACGTGGTCAACATTTTTTAGAGAACAAAAGCAATCTCGTACTAGCACCATAAAAACAAACACATCTTATAACACCAAAAATGATAAGCAAGCTCATTCCACAATATTCCACCAAAATGTGCAATCACTAGGCAACTCAATTAATGTATTAGAGCAGGTTATCAATGGAAATGAAGATATAAAAATAGCATGCATCAGTGAACACTGGAAATCAGAAAGTCAACTCAAAAACTTTGGAATTAAAAATTTCACCATAAAATCGTACTTCTGTAGAAACGGGGGAGAACATGGAGGAGTGGTAGTTTATGTAAGGAATGACACAAAATCAAAAGAAAGAAAAGATACCTCCAAAATGGCTAAGAAAGGGATCTGCGAATTTGCAGCTGTAGAATTTAAAATAAATGGAGAAAAACATCTTTGCATTGCGATATACAACAATGGAACTACTGAAACGATAATAGAAAAATTAGATAAACTTTTAAAGAAAAATGAGAACCAGCACGTCACCATAACCGGAGATCTGAACATCAATATGTTAGTAAACACCAAAGAACAAGTAGAATTTCTGAATTTTCTCAGTTGCTACAATATCAAACAAACCATATTCCAACCAACAAGAGTAACATCACATAGCTCCACCACGATAGATGGCATCTTCACGAATATTGACAAACCATTCAATACAAAAGTCTGGGAAGCCCACATATCTGACCACCGTGCACAACAGCTCACCTTAACAGAAAAACAAGCAAAACCTCAATATATATGGAAAAGACAATTCAATAATAAGAACGTTACAAAGTTTGAATCAGCCCTACAAGAACAAGACTGGTCAAAACTCTACAATGAAGAAAATGATGTTGATGAGACTTTTGAAATCTTCCATAACATCTATCTGGAACATATGTATGAAGCATTCCCACTGAAGAAATTTCCAATAAAGAAGAAGAAAGTGATGAAGAATAGCCCCAATATCAAAGAAATGAAGAACAAACTAGACATTCTGCTAGTTTTGCGTGATCAAGATTCCAGATACAAAGATGATTACAAAAACTTAAGAAGACAATATGAAAGTGAACTTATGGCTAATAAAACTACCCTGTATGAAGAAAAAATAGCAACATCAGACAATAAAAACAAAGCCCTTTGGTCAATAGTGAGATCAATCAAAGATCTAAACACAGAAAAAGAATTTCCTATCAATGACAACCCTATAACTACGGCAAACAAACTGAATGAATACTTTATAAACAAGGCCCCAAGTCTCATAGAACAGCTACAAACTACCAAGACAAAAAACAAACCAACTTCAGAATCAAATAAATCAATGTATCTGGGAAAAATAACAAATGAACAAGTAAGAGATATTGTAAACAGCTTGAAGAATAAACAAACGCAAGGAGTGATGAAGTCTCAAACACCTTAATCAAGCAAACAATAGATGAAATACAAGAACCCTTGAAATATATATTGAACAAATCATTCAAAAATGGTGTTTTTCCAAACAAACTAAAGACAGTAGTAGTGAAGCCCATACTCAAGCAAGGGGACCCATCTGATTTTGACAATTACCGACCAATAAGCATCCTGCCATCGTTCTCGAAAATTTATGATATTGCTTTTTGCAGACAACTCATGGAATTAATGTTAATGAATAATATAATCTCAGGAAGACAACATGGATATCTTGAAGGGCGCTCTATACAGACAGCTATATATGATTTCATAATAAGAGTTTTGAATGCTTTCGAGGATGGAAAGCTCGGGTTAGGTCTGTTTCTAGACTTAACTAGAGCATTTGATTGTGTAGAGATGAATAAACTAATCAATAAACTCATGCAATTTGGAATAAGAGGGCCGGCTTAGGAATGGGTCAGATCTTACTTCAACTAGTAGAAATAACGATAAATGGTGAAGCAATAAGATCGGAAGAACTATCAATAAAGCTAGGACTCACACAAGGTGCTGTTGCAGGACCAGTATTCTTTATATTATATATCAACGAATTTGGAGAAGACATCCAAGAAATTAACAAAGAAGGAGTAATAGTAAACTATGCAGATGATACCAACATTCTGACGATAGAAAATCAATGGCCAGAATTGCAAAAACTGACGGAAGAAGTATTACAACTAGCCAGTGCATGGTTCGATGAAAATAACCTAATCTTGAATAAAGGCAAGACTGGTATAGTGATGTTCCACCACAATAACTCAGATATACAAAACCCTGAAACAATCAGGTTGAATGAAGAAACATACAAGGTCAAGGACGCAGTAAAGTTCTTGGGAGTCCATATAGATTGTAAACTGAATTGGAAATACCATATAGAATCTACATCAGGGAAGGTAGCATCCTCCATCTACGGTCTCAGCATTGTATCCAGATATTTAAACAAACACACATTGAAAACAATCTACTATGCCACAATAGAAGCAAGACTAAGATTCGGAATCATATTCTATGGATCTGGAGACATCACGTCGTTGTTTGTGCTACAATAAAGAGCTATCCGAACTCTATTGGGAATGAGCAGAATTCAATCATGCCGAGGCATTTTCAGGACAAACAAATTACTCACAATATATGCGATCTATATACAGGAATGTCTGAAATATCTACATAAAAACAGAAATCTTTTCGATCAACACCTGAACCAAAATAAGACACTCTAGGATATTAGAAACAAGAACTACACCTATCCTAAAAACCGCTTGAAAAGCACTGAAAATCAAGTGGAATACAGATGCCTGAAATTCCACAAAACATTGCCAGCTAAGATACAGGCAGAGGAAAATTTCAAAAAATACAAAAATTCATACATGTATAGTATGAGATCCGGTATAAGATATATATACCCTCATCTGTTATTTATTTGTGATAAGAAATAAATTATAGATAACATTTACATCGACACATTGCACATGGGTTGCCTAATTAAATCTGGTGCGGATAAAGTTAAATCGTTAAATCTTTGACAAAAATTTTTCAATTAATTTCCCTCATCTGTTATTTGAAAAAATCGTCAACCAGTAAAGAGAATGGAACCTAAAGAATTGAAAAAGTAATGGTAGCCTGCTTTTTTTCGGGTACAACTGTAGGGTTGCCAGGTTTGAAGAGGTGACTCGCAGTAGTGAAATTACCCTCATCTGTTATTTGATCGTATCTGATGTCAAATGAAAGCTTATTTTATTCTCGATCTGACTGTATAGGGTTGCCTTACTAAAAAGTTGATTCAGTCTAGGGTTGCCTCAATTTTAGATGTAGATTTCAGACAGGAGCGGTTACAGATATGAGTTGCGCGCTCAACTCTATGTGACAGAAAAAGATGAAGGGAATTCCTATGATGATGATTTTTCTCATTATACATATGTATAAAATAGCATAAGCGCGTTATGAATTGAATTAAATCGGACTAAATATTAACAAAAATATAGAATTATTGTCGAACACTTATTCATTGAAAAAGTATATAATTTTTTTTTAATTAGTAGAATAACTCAATAAAAATTTATTCTGTTTCTAACTCGTCAGAAGTGGCCACTAGAAAATCTGATTCGAATTCATCTTCGTTTATTTTTCCCTACAATATTTTGAGTACATCCTCAATTTGTAAAGGAGTCGGATCCCCTGCGAACCCTCTAGGCTTCAAATAACCATCTAGAAACCACCCACAGTATTTTGGATCTAGTGTGGTACATCTCTCATCAATTGCATGAAGCCACATAGAATTTGCATATATCGTTCGTAATATTTTCTGCTGGAGAGACTTCCAGCATGGTGGAATCATGTTTGAGTCCATACCTCTAATCTTCTTCATGAAATACTCTTTTTCATGGTATGTTGAATATTTTTTTTTGAACAGCTGATATCTAGCGTTATCGATGTTATAACAGTTTGTGATACCATACAAAAGGGCAGTAATCATGGACTGAAAAAAATTAGAGGTATTGACTCAAACATAATTCCACCATGCTGGAAGTCTCTCCAGCAGAAAATATTACGAAAGATATATGTAAATTCTATGTGGCTTCATGCAATTGATGAGAGATGTACCACACTAGATCCAAAAGACTGTGGGTAGTCTTCAGATGGCTATTTGAATTGAGAGCATGCGTAGGGGATCCCACACCTTCACAAGTAGGGGATGTACTCAAAATACCGTGGGGAAAAAATGAAAGGAACATTAACAAAATTATATACGTTTTCAATAAATAAGTGTTCGATAATAACTCTATATTTTTGAAGTTATACTTCTTTGCGCTCGTTGTATAATTTTGTTCATATTTAGTCCGATTAATTCAATTCATTATTGCGCTTATGCTATCATATATAATTAGAAAAATCATCATTATAGGAATTCCCTTCATCATTGTCTGTCACATAGAGTTGAGCGCGCAACTCATATCAGTCACCGCTCCTGTCTAAAATCTACATCTAAAATTGAGGTAACCCTAGACTGAATCAACTTTTAAGTAAGGCAACCCTATACAGTCAGATCGAGAATAAAATAAGCTTTCATTTGACATCAGATACGATCAAATAACAGATGAGGGTAATTTCACTACTGCGAGTCACCTCTTCAAACCTGGCAACCCTACAGTTGTATCCGGAAAAAAGCAGGCAACCATTACTTTTTCAATTCTTCAGGGTCCATTCTCTTAACTTATTTTTCCAAATAACAGATGAGGGAAATTTATTGAAGAATTTTCGTTAAAGATTTAACAATTCAACATTATCCGCACCAGATTTAATTAGGCAACCTATGTGCAATGTGTCGATGTAAATGTTATCTATCATTTATTTTTTATCACTAATAAATAACAGATGAGGGTATATATTTCTTATACCGGATCTTAGACCAGTAGGATTTCATTCCCGTCAAATTGTACATAATTGTTAAGTTTCTCTCGTATTTCTGAATTTCGTGTTTGGGACGCTTTATGTTGTTCTCAAGATTAGCGTGACATTTCTGATTTGCCTTTTGATGACTTCCATATGGAGCTGTCGAGTCCCGAATGTGAAAAGCCTTTATCTTATAATTGAATAGGATCCCCAAAGTGCAATACGATATTTAGCAGTTGTAGGTACAATTTCCTAGATTGAGCTCGAGTGTTTCTTTGTAGCTTTTCATCCTTAGGTGGTCTCGGGATAATTTATGATAACACTCGGCACTTGTTCATGTCATTGGCTTAAGTCGTACAAGAAGTAACACCTCTTTTCTAAAATGAGTTGGGGCGGAACCAGGAATGAATGTCAAGGCATAATTGGGAGCAGTCGTTAGTGGAAAGTTGGCAATAGATAGTCAATGAGGAGTCGGGAGGTTGATAGAAGGAATTAGATCTTGAAGACGTTATAAGATCAATTCATTGGTTCGGCGAAAAGACGTTATTTATCTCGCGAAGTTCAGTAAAGGCGGATTGATTGTAAACTGTACGTATAGTTGACTAGTAAAATAATTAGTGTAAAGTATTCTGTAAACTCTGTAAATAAACTGTATATAGACAGTTTGGGTTTTATTGGTTCTTGAGAGAACTGCAGAAAGAAGACGAAGACGTAAAATATAGGTTTGGTAGCCAAAGCGAAGGTCATATTCCTAGACGACCGAAAACAAACCAACATACATGATCATTTAATTGAACTGGAACCCTATAAACTTGAAGACTTTTTTCTTTGAATGACTCATGAAACTTTGACACTATTTCATTAGTTCTTTGTAGTAGCTGAGAACCTTCAGATATAAAGATTGTTATTATTTTTTTTTGTCCGCGTGAGGGGAAAACCCTTTTTGGGCGCCGAGAGGGTCCGCACTCTCGGTAATGTGAGAATCCAAGATCTTGTTTGGTTACTCACTAAAAACCCCTCACACATTCAATGGAGGAGTTCTTCATCCTGCCCTCGTAGCGTCCCTTAACAAAAGAGATGAGCTGCAAGTGGCTTCTAGAGTTCGTGGGACCTGATGATATGGAGTGACCCGAGCAACACTGCTTTCTGTATTCTGTGCGCCAATACCTCGGCCAGTGGTCTACAGACCGGGATAATCTTGAGTTCATCTACATAGTTAGCTCTCATTCCACCAAGACATCCTATGATTAGTACGACCATCCTAATTTTATGACCTGGGTATAAAGTTCCAAGCTCGAACATAAGGTCTTTGTATTTTTGTCTCTTTTGTTCTTCTTTCATCACAACATTATTTTCAGCAGGGGAGGAGAATTCCTCGACAAATATCTCCTTCAGCTCCTTGTCCAGCAGAAGTATGTCTGGCTTAACAGCATTGATCTGCCGTGTTGTTGAGACAGGATAGTTCCAGCATATGCGGGCTCTTTCGTTCTGGACCACCGCTTCAATCTCCAGAGGCACATATGGTAGCACCGGTTCTTTGTCTATCTCATACGCGGCTCTCAGATGGAAGTATAGAATTCGGAGAGCCGCTTTGTGTCTCTCTACATACCCTGATGGAGCATGGACGTTGCAGGCGGAAAGGATGTGCATGATCGTTTCCTGTTGCCTATGGCAAGCCCTGCAAGTTGTTGGGGTACATTTTCATGATGTTCTTTTTATACCATCTCGTATTTAGTACTCCATCTTGACACGCCATCACAAATCCTTCCGTCTCTGACTTGAGGCTAGCGGACCGTAGAAAGGCGAAAGACAATTCCTCAGAAAGGTCCTGGTCTTTTAAACTCCTGAAATATATGGAGTGCAAGTTCTTACTCATATGATGTTCGAGTAATTTATCCGCCAGAGACTTTCGGATCAGTCTCGCTACGCTTCTTTGTTCCGCCTGAGTGATAGGTGTTCCAGCGAGCTTAGGATTGATCGATACGTCGGTTATGCTGAGCTTCTGCACGGCCCTTTGTGCAGCTCGGGACAGGAAGGCTCCATGGTTCGCAATTTCATGCTGAGCAACAAATTTCAGGAGCGGATCTTTACTTCTTAGAATCCTTACTGCCATTTCCAATGTTAGTTGATAGTGTTGATATTCCAAACATTGTAATCCTCTACCCCCCTGGCTCCTCGGAAGGTATATCCTCTGAATTGAACAGTTGGGATGTAGGCTACGATTCATAATCATCGTTTTTCTTGTTGACCTATCAAGATCGAGGAGTTCGTTCACCGTCCAGTTCACCACCCCGAAAGAGTAGGTGAGAATCGGGATGGCTAGCATATTTGTAGCAGAAACTTTGTTCTTTCCCGAAAGCTGCGATTTCCAAATGTCTCTCAGCTTCTTTTTGTAGCTGGCTGTTAAGGCATCCTTTATCTGGGTTGTCTGCAGTACACCCCTCTGTTTCATCCCAAGAATTTTATACGTTTCTCCGTCGAATAGTCATTCCATTTATTATTATTATTATTATTAATACATTATCGAAATAATCCCCATTTTCACTCAACCTCTCTAACGCCCAAGAAGCAAAATCTTTGCGTTTTTGAAAATCATTTTCATAAAGAGTCTGGTGAATTTCAATGTGGTAAGGATGGTATTTGTGATTCAGATTCTACAAAATCCTGAATACACTTGATGTGCTCAAATTATCGGTTTCCTGAGCTATTTATAGCTCTGATGCTAATGTTCGGATTTTCAATAACTGATCCCAGAACCATTAACTGATTGTCCTCATTTCTGGTTACTGGTTTGAGTATTTTATTCTTTGCGTATTTCACACTATCAGTGTCACTGAATTTCAAATTTCTCCCCCATGGGAAAGTAAAGTGAGCATATGAGAAACACAAAATAACAAATAAATATCAAACTGAAAGAACTAGACCAGAAAGGCCCCCATAACTTTTAAAGGCAATATAATTTGCTATCGAATGAAAAAATAAAATACAGGGTGTGCCATTTGAAATAAGACCAAAATCATAATTTGAATATGTCGGCAATAAGCTGCCTCGTTTTGAACACCCAGTATAGTTTTGAATAATTATGATAGATGCAGTTTCTATTACCACTATTCTGGTATTTAAGGACAAAATCCCATTTCAGCTAATTCATTCTAGTCGAAGTTATCGAGTATTTTCCAAAACTCCTAAAGTACCAAAAAAGCGAAATATCTCAGAAACGGCAAATTTTAAGCATATGAGATGTCAAGTAAAGTAAGTGTTATTTTTACATTGCTTTCTAAATCTGCAGTAAAATACAGGGTGTTCCATAAGAAAAAACATATGTTTGGTTCCTAACACTTTCCTGAGACACCCTGTATGTTCCAAAACAATTTCAAAATATAGCCCTCATTGACGTAAATAATTCCACGTCAAAAAAATTAATGAAAATATCACAGATTAAGCGTAATCCAGATCCGCGTCACCTGTAGAAATTTTTATGAATTGAAATTCATGTGGAAAAATGGGTCTCTCAAAGCACTGGCTTGAAGTCAGTAGGTTTTAGGGCTTTAGGCGCTTGTTCATTTACTTTTTAGGTAGATTCGCATAGTAATCATTCAGCAACAGAAAGTACAGAATGTTGAAAATAGTTTCACTCATCTAATTTCATTGATAGTACATAAAACTCGACACTCTCATTTTCCAAATGAAGAGTGAAGTCACAGCCACAAGCGGATCTGGGTATATCAAACAAGGTGTACAGGTGTACAGAGTGTGCCAAATCGGACACATTCGTTTGTTGAGTCAAAATTTGATTCGCATTTAATAATAATAATAATAACGTCTTTATTTCACTTGAAATCCCAAGGGGAAGTTCACCAAGAGGTGCTCTACCACTCAACCCTTGTAATTACATTTGAACATAACTTATACAAAAATGAAAATATGTATACAAAATTGAACAGAAAGAGAAAATATAAAAAAACAAAGAAAAAAAATGAGCATATCAATAAACAAATCCCATAAACTGCCAAGAAATCACATAAATAAGGCATCGAGGAGATAGGCTCTTTTTCTTAAAACTATTCGGATTCAACAGCTTAAAATTATCAGGAATACCGTTGTACAACCTGCAAATATTGTAGAGATATGGTGGGCTTCTCTTTAAAATGATTTTATGAAATATACAGAGAGAGTAAAATTCAAAACAAATCACAAATCCCCATCGGAAGCCAACTCAATTCCCTCAACTTATGCGACATGATCATACTTCCTTATTCCATAAATAAACCTGATACAGGAGTTCTGCATTTGAAAGTTAGACGGTCTATTTTTGTGTATGTGCGTTTTGAAAAATTGGTTGAAGTTTTTCTCCAGTGGCATATTCGGCGTGTTTCTGAAAAAAAATCCTTGGCACTAAAATAATGCTGATCAATATTCATTCATAGAACAATATTTTATTTCAAATGGAATTCTGACAACACAAATTCTTTTCTGTTTCAGTAGAGCTTGAGGTTACCATTCCAATAATATATAAAACATAATATTTTACCTGAAATCTACACTATCTCAGAGTTGCACATTTACGTCAAAAAACATTCCAATTCTGTTCTTCACTGTACTTCAATGATAATTTCCGAAGATGATTTCAGAGCAATGTAAGTATAGCATATTGTCGAAATTGAAAATTCCAGCTTTACCGAAATATTAAGGATGTCCCCTTTCGAAATAAGAAAAAAGATATGAACATATTTTCAGTATAAATGTCATTTCATTCCACTAGTGCCGCAGCGGACGATATAAGCGTAACGGTATGAGTTTGGCAAAATATTTTGATGCAAACTTGATATACTTCAAGAAAAGCACAAACTGAAAATATATTCGATGATATCGGGTGTCTCACAAAGGAGGAATATAGGGTGACTTTGATTTTGCGAATGGGACACCCCAAACTATATTTTTTCATTTATTTTCAATGTGCTCTAACTCCTCTTTGATAGTGTGAAATTTTAGAGATATTTTCTAGCGGATCAGATCTTATTGAAAGAAAACTGTAAAAAGTTAAGGGCAAAGCCTTTCGCTAAAAGTCCTTAAACTTCCAGAAGGAGCAGAACTAACTCAAATTCGATGAGTTTTTTCAACTGAGATATTTATTTTTCTATCTATCTTTTTTTTCTCCTCAATAAATTACAGGATGTATCACAACAATCAAAATTAGATAATTTTAAAAGACAAATATAGAATATCATCCATAAATCACATTCCTACTGAAATACAGTTGAATAAAATCGATTAAAATTTATATTTCATGAACTCCTCCACTGAGTAAAACCCGTTGTCTGCAAGCAGACTAGCAAAGTCTTGATCCTCCTCCGGAAAGTGACACTACTACTGAGTGTTATCAGGTGCTCGGGAAGCCTGTTGAACATTTTCAGTGAGTTATAAATATGAGTGTTCCGTGTTTTTGTTAAGCGATGCATTGGGGCCACAAATTCTTCCCTGGATCTTGTTTGATGATCATGAATCTGTGCATGTTTCACAAATGTACTCCGATTCGTGCGGCAGTCCAGTATACAGGGTCTTTCACGAGGAAACTCACCCATATTTATACGGGAAACTACTGAACGTATTTTCATGAAATTCAGCACTTATAAGTATTTCACGATGCTGATGAAATCTAAAATATTTTCAAGGCATGAGCAGTGAGCACCTCCGGTTTTTCCGGAAATGACGTCAACTTCCGTTTTTCAAATTAGAACACCATTTTTTATTGCAGAAATAGATTCCTTGAAAAATTTCAAGTTATTTTGATGTAACATTTTTCAGTTTTGGTTGGAAAATTCTCTCTGAGCGGAAAAATTCGAAAAAAAAAATCGAAAATAGAGCTCCGCTGAAACAAGTATAACTTCGAGGTTACCCTTGCCCTAAAATGGATATTTTCTGAGTTAATATCCACTTTAGGGCAAGGGTGTGAAGCATACACTCACATTATTTTTTAACGTAGATTCAATATCTGCCATAAAAAAATGGGGTTCTTATTTGAAAAAATTGATTTTTCATGATTTTGTCATCCCTAACTTTGAAAGCGATTTTTTCACCCCCTGTATCATGAATCGCGATTTCGATTTTTAAGTGGATACATCAATTTTACATCTTGAAAAATCCCAAAAACGAAAATTTTCCATCCAAAAACCTCGAAGTTATTCTTGTTTCAGCGGAGCTCTATTTTCGATTTTTTTTTTCGAATTTTCCCGCTCAGAGAGAATTTTCCAACCAAAACTGAAAAATGTTACATCAAAATAACTTGAAATTTTCTAAGGAATCTATTTCTGCAATAAAAAAATGGTGTTCTAATTTGAAAAACGGAAGTTGACGTCATTTCCGGAAAAACCGGAGGTGCTCATGCCTTGAAAATATTTTAGATTTCATCAGCATCGTGAAATACTTATGAGTGCTGAATTTCATGAAAATACGTTCAGTAGTTTCCCGTATAGATATGGGTGAGGTTCCTCGTGAAAGACCCTGTATAGCAGCATGGTAATGTTAGTATTCGGTATTTGATGAAGAATGGCCTGGAGCTTGTTTTCTGGTCGATTTGCGCTATCAATCCCAAAGCATTCTTCTTCTTCACAAATACTTTATGTGCATCTGGGGACGATCCCCTGTAGAGTGTACAGGCTGGGCAAAATTGGTGCTACATGAACTAAAACTTTTAAACCCGAGGAGATAGAGAATGGCACCTTATAGTCCTCTTTTTTCGAGAAACTGATAATGCCATCAACTGCATTCCTCTATCTTCTTTTGTTTCCGAGTTATAGGCCAAAATTGAAATTTGGGCGATTTCAACTTTGGTCATTATCTCCGTTTCTGTTGATGCTAGGATGTTGAAATAAAAACATTATACAGGCACTTTACTGATAGCAATCCAGTGGCGTACTCTGATTTTCTCTAAGAGGTCTATTTGCTGAGTTATAACATGAAGTTGTATTTTTTCTTATGGAAACAGTAGTTTGAAATGACTTAGAAAGAATCGCCATTTTTTTACCGTTTCAAAAATGTATCATATGTCATACATCGGCCTCAGATTCGTTAAGATATTATGAAAAATATGGAATTCAAATTATTGAGTATTAAGTAGGCTGAATCATAGAATTATGTGTCTCTACGAATGGTGTAATTATTATTTCATGGTTGGATACTTGATGGTGCGATCTCTGATCTCTGTTTGAAACAACTGTCAGTTATTAAAATTTGACATATTCGGATTTATGGTCAAAGCCCCTATAATTTCTTCGGTCTGCTCATCCTGGTTCTTTTTTGAATATTTCTTCGAACGTAGCTTCTTAAGAGAGCCAAACACAGCCAAAGTATCTGCCAAATGTTTAAAATCTATATTAATAAAAGGCGATCTATGGTTCGTTCAAAACTTCGAAATGCCATATTGTTCAAACGATCGCATCAAATTGGACAATTCTTTTTTTGTTGTGTTTATTATTGTTAGGGCAAGGTTTATATAACAAAATATTCCCAAAAATATCCTACAGAAAGGAAAAAAAAGCCTTCCATTTTCTTACCACCCATAGAATTATGTGTTACCACCAATCGAGCAATCATAGAATACTTATATAGGTTTTGATATTTGGACAAAGGAGGTTAGTTTTTCTTCCACAGAATCGCATGTCAAGTGAATAGTTAAAAGTGCAGTAGGTCTTACCAACGGTATAAGAATATTCCATGGGGATTAATAGCACAGAAAACCTAACTACACAGAAGCGTCACTTAGCGTCGGCACTTTGATCTTCAAGGGGCAAATTTTCGTGACCTTGATTCTCTGTTAGGTAGTACATATATGTCACTTTTGAGTGGTCCAGCGGGAAGTTTGAATTTCATCTTGACATATGTACTACCTAGCATGGCACAAGCGTCATCAAATAAAGTTTTGGCGGGAAGGCGGAATGACGCTTCTGTGTGGTTAGGTATTCTGTGTTAATAGTAGTAGAACGAAGTTCCACGGTATTAAATAGAAATGCAATAATAAAATAGAACGTTGTGAAGATATAAGCCATGAAGTAGTCTAGGAAACTCAGAAATGGTATAGACTAGAGTATGAATGGCGATGTATACAATTATTGTGTAATTTGCATAGAACTTATAATAACATGGAAGGCTATTATCAGATCAAAAGCGGGTAAAGATCTCAAGTCGGTGGAACAGTGAATTTTCACCGGAATGTCAAGTAAATCGGATTTTGACGATCAGTATCAATCGTGAGTTGTCCATTTTCATCTTTTCCCTATATTTCTGAAATGTTTTTGATTTATGTTTGGGTAATGAATATATTTGCGGAAATAACTGAATTCAAAATTACCCATAATTAGTAATTGACATATTATTTTTGTATTTCTGTTTTGTGTGACAGCTCATATCCGTGGAAAAGATGACAGTTGACAGATGACGGTTGACAGATGACGGTTGACAGATGACATTTGACAGATGGCATTTGACAGATGACATCTGACAGATGACATTTGACAGATGACGTTTGACAGATGACGTTTGACAGATGACATTTGACAGAGTGCATTTGACAGATGACATTTGACAGATGACATTTGTCAGTAGACAGATGACTTTCGACAGATGACATTTGACAGAACTTTTATTCTGCCTGCTTGAAAAAATAGCAATGGTAAGTTTATACAACTTTAACGGGGGTTTCACAAAGCATATCACCGGTGATCGGAGCTTGATCAAGAATCAACTCGATTTGACAGTTCAGAAATCTAACCAAGCCGTTGATCTCCGATCACTGGTGATTACGATTCGTGAAATCCACAGTAAGTATAGGCACGGCCTTCTTAAGATAAAGATGGCTATGGTATAGGTATCATTTAGGCGAAACAAAGTTCGCCGGGCCAGCTAGTATCTAATATTTGATTAATGACGTTCGGGGAAGCTTTGAAAATATGAATCACTTGCTGCCCTACTATTCTCATTCGCTAAAATGAAACATTTTAACATATCATATTTTTCGTAATTTTGGAATATCTCCATTAGGTATGCCGCCAACGATGATTTCAAATTTTAATAACTGACAGTTGTTTCAAACAGAGATCAGAGATCACAACATCAAGTATTCAATCGTGAACTAATAATTACACCATGCGTAGAGACACATAATTCTATGATTCAGCCTACTTTATACTCAATAATTCGAATTCCATATTATACAAACCATATTTTTCATAATATCTCAACGAATCCGGGGGTGATGTATGACATATGATACATTTCTGAAACGGGAAAAAAATAACGATTCTTTCTAAGTCATTTCAAACTACTGTTTCCATAAGAAAAAACACAACTTTATGTTATAACTCATCAAATAAACCTCTTAGAAAAAATCAGAGTAGGCCACTGGATTGCTATCAGAAAAGTGCCTGTATAATGTTTTAAGGAGCCACGTTCGAAGAAAAATTCAAAAAAGAACCAGGATGAGCAGACCGAAGAAATTATAGGGGCTTTGACCATAAATCTGAATATGTCAAATTTTAATAACTGACAGTTGTTTCAAACAGAGGTCAGAGATCACAACATCAAGTCTTCAATCGTGAAATAATAATTACACCATGCGTAAAGACACATAATTCTTAAGGTCTTAAGGAGCCACGTTCGAAGAAAAATTCAAAAAAGAACCAGGATGAGCAGACCGAAGAAATTATAGGGGCTTTGACCATAAATCTGAATATGTCAAATTTTAATAACTGACAGTTGTTTCAAACAGAGGTCAGAGATCACAACATCAAGTCTTCAATCGTGAAATAATAATTACACCATGCGTAAAGACACATAATTCTATGATTCAGCCTACTTAGTACTCAATAATTTGAATTCCATATACAAACCATATTTTTCATAATATATTAACGAATCTGAGGCCGATGTATGACAAATGATACATTTTTGAAACGGAAAAAAAATGGTGATTCTTTCTAAGTCATTTCAAACTACTGTTTCCATAAGAAAAAACACAACTTCATGTCATAACTCAGCAAATAAACCTCTTAGAAAAAATCAGAGTACTCCACTGGATTGCTATCAGAAAAATGCCTGTATAATGTTTTTATTTCAACATCCTAGCATCAACCGAAACGGAGATAATGACCAAAGTTGAAATCGCTCAAATTTCAATTTTGGCCTATAACTCGGAAACAAAAGAAGATAGAGGAATGCAGTGGATGGCATTATCAGTTTTTCGAGAAAAGAGGACTATAAGGTGCCATTCATTTTTCTCTATCTCCTCGGGTTAAAAAGTTTTAGTTCATGTAGCACCAATTTTGCCCACCCTGTACACCATACGTCCGTGAAACTGAGCATGGAAGGTAAGAAGTAGAGCTTCTTTTTCAGATAGTATTGAATTAATTGGTCTTATGGCGAATAGTGCAGTAGAGAGCTTCTTACATAACCTATTCACATGCTGCGTTATCATAGCGAAATAATTATCCTACCTTCTACAGGGTGGCCGTTATTAACTGTCAAATATGGAGAATTTCAAATTCATGTTTTTCGATTTTTTCAAATACAATACCCATAAGTTTTTTCATAAGATAAGAATAAAGACTATTGAATTCTTTACATTTTTGCGGAAGTAACAATTTGAGGTGGAGAAGTTGCAGAAGCATTCGTCAAATATGAATCTCAATAAATCTTTCAAGCTTGGATGTGCTTATTCGATGTTAGATAAATTAAAAGATCCAGAGACATGGCCTGAAAATATAATTATACGGCTATTCCGTTTTTTTCGTGGCTTCTGGAAAGGGAAAGCAGGTTAATTTCAGTAATCAAATTGGTAAAATTTTCAATATCTTCAACTATTACATAGAATAATTACGGAATAAAATTGATTAACTGAACCTGCAAGTCATCGAACATAAAATTGACGTTATTTGCCTTACTGAAGTTACTGAAACATGGTTATATGAGAGTCAATTAGAGCTCGTGTATCTTCATAATCACAAAATCGGGGCATACTACTGTAGACAAATTAGGAAACATGGAGGAATATTGATAGCAACAAAAAATACATAGTTATATATGTTCTCCTTTGGAAAAATTAACGGAACTATCAATTGAGAGAGATGCCGAATTTGCCGGTTCATATTTGGAAAATATTAATGCAGTCGTACTTGTGTTATATAGATCACCAAGTGGTCCACTGGATTTTTTTTTTAATCGGTGGGCTGAGGTTCAGAATTACATTGCAGATAACTTTTGTGATAGAAAGATAATTGTAACAGGGGACTTTAACATAGATTTTCTTGTAGATTCAAGGCTGAGCAATTCTGTTATAAACCTTTTAAGATCTTATGGCTCAGTTAAAGTTTTTAATGAGGCATCAAATATTTGTAATACCACAGAAACATGTAAAGGCCCAACCGGTATACCTACTTTATAAAAGTGACTGGAGTATACTCTGTAATGAACTCATTACGTTATTGAAATAGAGAAATAATTATTTGAATTTTTTGTCTGAAATTCGAATATCAGAAATTGGTTGAACAACCATCTGTGGTTTAATTGTCGACCCCATTGGGGGGTCGTGCTCCTCCACCTCGCCAGTGGTTGCAGCATCTATGTTGACACCACTGAATTCTACGCGAAGGAATGTTTTAGAAAATCTTCACAGAAATTCAGAATTTTTGACAGCAAAATTAACAGACTTATCGCAAATGCACATATGATATTGACAACAAGGACAACGGGAAGCATTTTTCCGTTCCCTATACAGTCAGCGCGACAGGTCTCACCGTATAGGAAACGGAATGCACAATGGAACACTCCGTTTCCTAGCAGATATGCGCGATGTGCTCACTGTCCTGTAAGTCTTCTGGGTGCCGATGGGATAAATTGCAAATTATTAATAAAGTTTTCTCACTTTCTGTATAGCTTTATTAGGTAGAGTCTACCACATTTTTTCTCTGTGAACATTTTTGTAATCGCGGTTTTTTTCAGCAAACCTCTCGTAAGTCGACCATATTTTCATTTTTCTTGGATCAAACATTCTCTTTTTTGTAAAATGCAATCATAAGAACAATCTTGTAGAAATGAGAAAACATGATTGTCTACCAACATAAACATGACATATAATCGCATTTTTTTCAAAGTATTAATACCCAACCAAATTTTTCGGAATCGGTTGATACAACCATATGAAAATGCAATTGTGCGACAAAAAAATGTGGCGATGCGATTTCCTTGTCCGAAAAATGAAAAACGAAGATTTTTTGGGATAAAAAAATTATGAATAATGTCTTTTTTTTCTTATTCTCTCTCCACCTTGGAAATACGTCGCGTTCATTCAAAAATTAAAGAATTCACTGCTCTAATTTGGTTATGAATATTTATCGGATATAACTTTGCTCATGTTACAAATAAACATTTGATTTTTTGAGGACCATTTAAAAGGATGTGCTGAATACTATCATCCAGCTGTCCGACGAATAAAGTTCGGCAATTTTAGTTGTTGCCGATATAATATTCTCAGTAGTGTTTTTTTTGTGCAAACATTTAAAAAATATCCGTGGCTTCAAAACGAAAAAGGAGGAAGTGACATTTTTAAACTGTGCAAAATATTCTTGGCATCAAGAGAACGCATCATAATCACAAATATAAAGAAGTCATTCTACCTGACGATTGGTGTGATACTTTTACTGGATACCATTCATCTTGTTACAATGAATTCAATGTGAGGAAGAAGTATTTTCATTTTTTTTATTAGATTTGAATGAAAATGTCAGTAAATAATTTGAATTATACACTTTCAATCAAAATCAATAGTTTCATTTCAATAATAATCGAAAAAAGTTTCTGAAACAAAACTATTAGGATTCAACTAGACTAAGGATTTGCCGCATTTTATATGGTGGACAGTTGTTTTTTCTATTAAACGAATCTCTCTAAAATATAAATTCATTCTTGTCCGATAAATATTAATTGTTGGCGAAAACGATAGCTCTCAATGTTATAGAGAAAAGTTTGGACTGTATTTTGGAAATTATGCGATGGTATCAGAAACCTTACCTGGATGGTGTAGCTCCAAATGTTCAAGAGATAGCGGTTGATTGGGCTCTTCCTCAAGCCAGCAATGCAGCACAGTTGAATGCCTTTTAATGCACAGCAGCACAGCACTTTCATCAATCACAGCGAAATAAAAGTTATAGCAAATAGAGAAAAGCTAACAAAAGCGACAAGCGGTAAAGCGGTAGTAACAATATATCTGAAGCAATTGTCTTTAACGACTGACTGAATTGTCTTTTGATGAGGGGGGGGGATAACGAACTAGATTCCTGATACCAGATGAAAATTACGCGAATTTAGAAATCTAAGTTTGTTTCTCCAACATCCTGCCCCGGGAAAATGAAGTATGAATTTTAAAAATTACTGAAAAAAATTAGTTAAACTTGAGTGAGAAAAAAATCAATATGATCGTTGATCGCAGATGCGTAGAGAGAGAATCATTTTATAAGAAAAAAATTTAATCAAAAAAAAAATTATAACATAAGATACCCAAATTTGATGCAATTATTTGTCGGTTTGCTCACTGGGAAGTGGGCAAAGTTTCACAAGCGGGCGTTTTAGCGAACCAGTAGAGGTTTTAATGGTGGCGACGCGAGCAACCTTATCGTCACCAGGGTGCAAATCAAGGATTCTTCCTAAAGTCCATTTGCCCGGTGCTAAATTGTCATCTTTTATTAAGACCACCGTGCCAATTTTAGGGGGTGAAAGTGGGTCTAGCCACTTGTTACGTTGTTGGAGCGTATGTAAATACTCTTGACGCCAGCGACGCCAAAAATCTTGATGAATGCGTTGTAAGAGTTGCCATCTCGATAAACGGTTTAAGGGTAGATCAGAAAACTCTGGAGTGGGAACTGCAGAGGGCGGTTCCATCATGAGAAAGTGTCCGGGCGTCAAAATATCAACACTTTCAATGTCTGAGGACAGCGGTGTCAGTGGACGCGAATTCAAACTGGATTCGACCAAAGTCAAAATTGTGTTCAACTCTTCGTATGAAAGAATTTGGTCACCAATCACTTTCGTTAGATGGAGTTTCACGGATTTTATCCCAGCTTCAGCTAGTCCATTGAAATGGGGACCAGAGGGTGGTGAAAACTTAAAATTTATAAATTCTCGTTGAGCTGCAGTTTGCATAAGTTTTAATTGTTTACTTGCTCCAACGAAGTTTGTGGCGTTGTCACAAAAAATTGTCTGAATTCTTCCTCTTCTTGCGATGAAACGCTGCAAAGCAGAAAGAAACGTTTCAGACGACAAATCGCTAGCTAATTCTATATGCACAGCTTTCGTAACAAGGCATACAAAAACGCAAATATAAGCTTTGCACGATTTGACACCACGATGACGAGTCAAAGTTATGTAATAAGGACCTCCGAAGTCAACAGCAGAATTAAGAAAAGCTTTAGCTTGCGTAACTCGACTTTCCGGTAATGATGCCATAGGGGGTTGATAATGTTTAGGCGCAATTTTACAGCAACGAACGCATTTGGAAATAACTGAATTTATGGCGCGTTTACTAGCTAGAATCCAGAATTTTTGGGAAATTAAGTATTGGGTGGTGCGGCACCCCGCATGCAAATAGTTTTTATGGTAATGATCTATGATCAAAGACGTTAAACGGCCCTGACGCGGCAAGAGCATTGGAAACTTCGCGTCATGTGGCAGGTGAGCGTGTTTTATCCTTCCTCCCACTCGTAAAACACCCTCAGAATCAATGAATGCGTTCAACTTTCGAAGAGGAAACGAAAACCTTTTGCTTTCATATTCCTGCGCAAAATACTTATGTTGGGTGAACTTGATAAGCACCAAAAGAGCGGAGTACATCTCACTAGAAGACAGGCTATCAGCAAATTTGTTGGACCGTTTCCTTACATTATTTATAAATCGCAGAACATACGTTGTAACACGTAACAAGGTATTGAATGACGAGAATCTGTCCAGTAAATTGTCAACTAAATTTTCATCATTGGGGACGTTCAAAAGAACTAATTTACGTTGCTCCTCCACTGGATATGAAAAGGAAGAGGTCGGTATGAAACTTGATATTTCGCGTTCTTGCAACAGTGGTGGACCGGTAAACCACCAACTTACCGAGAGAAGACGAGAAGGTAGTACACCTCGAGAAGCGATGTCTGCAGGATTATTTTCTGTATTAATATAATACCATGAATTTTGAGGCAAATTGTTTTGTATGAAAGAGACACGATTGGCAACGAACGTTTTCCAACGAGTAGATTCGCCGTTTAGCCAATGAAGTACGATTTGCGAATCTGACCAAGAGACCACTTTCGTTATATTTATGGTCGGTTCCAAGATTTTGACAATAAATTTCATCAATTTGCTCAGTAAGACAGCAGCGCACAGTTCGAGCCGAGGAATTGTTATCTTCTTCAAAGGCGCAAGTTTTGATTTTGCACATAAAAAATGAGTAGAAATCGAAAAATCATTCAGCGCTCTCAAATAAATGACACATGCGTATCCCTTCTCACTAGCGTCACAGAACCCATGGATCTCGTAACAGGAGACTTCAGTTGGAATAATAAGGCGTGGAATTTTCAACTCCGAGAGTAACGGGAGTTCTGACTTATATTGCTGCCAAACACGAGTAATGTCAGGGGGCGGCGTCTCATCCCAATCAGTTTTCGATATCCAAAGTTGTTGGATTAAGTTTTTAGCGAGGAAAATCGTAGGTGCAACAAATCCGAGGGGATCATACACTTTTGCTAATTCAGAGAGCATAATCCTTTTCGTACATAATAAACCGTCAATTGGTTTACAGAAAAAACTAAAGTAATCATGGCTAAGATTCCAATTCAGCCCCAAAACTTTCAATGAGAACGGTTGTGACCCATTGTCAAATGATAGTGAATCAACGGACAAATGCGATGCTGGTAAATCATTCAGAAGTAATGGCTCGTTACTGCAAAACTTACGCAATTGAAAACCAGCCTTCTCTAACAAAGAAATTAAATCATCGCGGAGTATTCGAGCGTCTTCAATAGTGGGTGCGCTAAATATGAAATCATCGATATAGGAATTATTCAAAATAATTTCGGCTGCATATGGATGATTCGATTTTTCATCTTCAGCGAGTTTACGCAGGACTCGAAGCGCTAAATATGGGCTCGATCTCAGTCCATAAGTGACGGTTTTCAAGCGAAAGTCTTGAACCTTATCATTCAGTGAAAAGCGAAAGAGAATTCTCTGAAAATCACAATGACTAGAGTCCACCCAAATCATACGATACATTTGGCGTATATCAAAGCATATAACAAATGGAAAAAGTCGAAAACTAGTTATGATTTTGGAAATATCGGGTTGCAATTTTGGACCTGTCATAAGATGGTCGTTAAGGGTTTTTTGAGAGTCAAATTTATAAGATCCGTTGAAAACAACTCGCAATTTGGTTGAGATGCTTTCAGGTTTTAGTACGCAATGATGAACCAAATAGTATGAATTCGATTGTATTTCATCGGAAGGAATAACTTCCATATGATTTGATTTAAGGTAATCCATCATAAATTCTTTGTACTGTGCATGCAACTGCGGATTCTTTAATAGACGGCGTTCAAGTGAGTAAAATCGAGATAAGGCGAAATCACGCATATCCATAAATTGTGGTGTTGAATTATCAACAAAAGGCAAAGAGACAACAAATTTTCCGTCATCGGCGCGAGATACCGTTTCAAGAAAATGCTTTTCACAATCAACTTCTTCCCGACTGACATGTTCGACCTCGGGGACAGTTTCAGCTTCCCAAAATTTTTGTATGTCACAGTCGGGCACATTTTCGAATGAGTTTATGAAAAACGAAGAAACAGGATGCGGAAAACTGTTATTGATTTTACCAAGTAAAATGTACCCGAATACAGTATTTATAGCCACGGGTTGATTATCATTAGCAGTAATGCAGTCGGACAAAATAATTCGAGAAAACATTTCTGCTCCCAAAAGCAAATCTATGGCACCGGGACGATGAAATGATGGATCAGCTAGGGGTAAATCAGTACACACTGGATGTACAGGTAAATTTTCACAAATTTTATCAATAACTATAGCATCCGTGCATAAAATCGGATTATTCGACATTACTGGTTTCAATGATAGTGACACTGATCCACCACTCAATTTAGCATTCATGGATCCGAGTCCTCTGACTTAGGAAATTAGGAACTTTACGCAAGTTCAAACGTTTTACTGCCTTTTCCGTGATGAAACAAGTCATACTACCCGAATCTATTAAGCATCTAAGAGACTGATGAACACCGCGGCCATTACATACATCCACATAAGCAGTAGACAAAAGGACATGACTGGGATGTGCCATGACCCCAGCACCAACGAAAGTCGAATCATTATCACAGCGATTTGAGTTATTTTGCGCAGAGCCGGACCGTGGGCGTGGCGAAGCAGGCATTTGCCACGGGCGCAAACGACCTAGGGGCGCAAAATGTAAAATATGATATATTCCATTTTAATGTTTATCTACAGGGTGTTTCACCATAAACTGGACAAACATACATAGCCGAGTAGATGACACCGGGGAAGTCATTTTTGCCTAATGACATATACCCCGTTTTTGACGCATAAGTGAGATACAGGGTGTTTAATGTCAACTTTGAGCAATATTCTGATAACTGTGGTGAGTTATGCGTGACATTTGAAATAACGGTTACTGGTCACATCTTAGTATTTTTAGGGCTCAATTCAGTTGTGGTGTAGAAAAAAAAATTTCAAAATGGCGGAAAGCCTGCAAAGTTGGAATTTTTTTTCTCGGTTGCCAATTCGGGAAGTACTATTTCAACGAACTAGATTTTCTGAAATTTTCCGTGAAAAAATTTTTTTTACATGTCTTCAGTGACAAAAAAATTTCGGCCGAAATTTTTGGAATTTTTCATGGTTGAACTATCTTTCATTCTGAATACTGAGGTGGAAACATAAACAAAAAATATACATTGTTTTTCTTTTTGTAGCCTTCCAAAGATTACGCTCGGAGAACTTTCATAATTTTTATTCAAAAAACTGGAGGCCGTACGAAGGCCAAAATTGTGCTAATGGGCTGCCAGAATGACCCGGACAGAAATATGAATTTTCAAAACAAAAAATTTTTTCAAAAAACTTTGGTGAGATTCGAACTCTCTGTATATGTATCTGTATAGTATGAATTGGGTTTATTTTAATCTTATGAATGTCCGTTACCAAAGCGACGCTATAGTTAATCGAAAGTGGAAAGTTCGATTCTCAACAAAGTTTTTTGGTTTATAAATTCATATTTCTGCCCGTTAGCACAATTTTGTCCTTCGTATGGCTTCCAGTTTTTTGAATAAAAATTATGAAAGTTCTCCGAGCGTAATCTTTGAACGGCTACAAAAAGAAAACCAATGGATATTATTTCATTCTGTTTACAACTCAGTATTCAGAATGAAAAATAGTTCAACCATGAAAAATTCAAACAATTTAAGCCGAAATTCCCTTTTCACTGAAGACATGTGAAAAAAAGTTCGGAATTTCCAAAAATTTTTTCACAGAAAATCTTAGAAAATCTAGTTCGTTGAAATAGTGCTTTCCAAATTGGCAACCGAGAAAAAAAAAATTCAACTTTGCAGGCTTTCCGCCATTTAAATTTTTTTTTTTTCAAAATTCCACACCACGACTAAATTGAGCCTTGAAAAATACTAAGATGTGACCAGTAACCGTTATTTCAAATGTCACGCATAACTCACCACAGTTATCAGAATATTGCTCATAGTTGACATAAAACACCCTGTATCTCGTTTATGCGTCGAAAACGGGGTATATGTCATAAGGCAAAAATGACTTTCCTGGTGTCGTCTACACGGCTATGTATTTTTGTCCAGTTTATGGTGAAACACCCTGTATAACAGTACCTATATATTATTTTGAGAATGATTAACAATTTTTGTATCGTTTTCTATTCATTTTGTTGATTGAGTTTTTGTTCATTACCTTTTAAGAAATATGGGAGATTATTGTGAATAAAAAAATTCTTCAAAAATACAATCAATAAAAATGTCAATTATGAAAAACATGTATTTATTGAAAAATGAATTTCTTCAAGGGCGCATTTTGAAAGTTTGCCACAGGCGCTAGAATCCTAGTTCCGGCTCTGATTTTGCGGTCGAAATGATTCTTGACCATTTGACATAGCGGATATTGCGGAAGGTGATGAACTTGAAGCATTAGCAGAGCGAAGTTTAGTGTTGTCATGATGGAGAAGCGTATGATGAAATTTTGACTTACATACTTTACACGTATGGGAGGATCTGCAAGATCGTAAATCATGAGAGGAACTCAAACAATTGAAACATAGTTTGTTGTCTTTGCAAAAGTGATAGCGATCAGAAACAGACTTATTAGCAAACGCAGAACAGGTATAGAGCGAATGATTTGCTTGGCAAACAATACAAGTAGCGGCGGGCGATTTGTTGACAAAAAATGCAGTAGTACGAGATGAAGCGGGACGTATAAATGAAGCAGATTTTCGCATTGTATTTTGCTTTTCATTATTGACTGTTTGCGAAGTTGAAGATCCCAGCGTTTCTAAAACAAGACAATGTCTATGAATGAAATCAATTACTTCACTGAATGTTGGAACTTCGGTGGATTGATGTTCCATTTCAAAGCGTGTAAGCGTATTCTTGTCAAGACGTTTTATAATCATCATGACTAAAATAAAATCCCAATGGTCAGTGGGAAATTTAAGGTTTTTCAAAGCAGCGACGTTTTCGGTGAAAGTATCAATTAATTTTCTAAAAGATTCTGCAGAAGGAATGGTGATCTTAGGAGCGTTTTCTATTTCGGTCCACAGACTCTGAGATTGTAAGCGGCGATTTGAAAAACGTTCGACAATACTTCTATAAGCGATGACGTAATTCGGTGACGTTAAAGGTAAAGTTTTAACTAAAGAAAGTGCGGAGCCTTGAACAGAACTAATCAAATAGGTAAATTTTTCTATTGGAGTTAAGGACGGATTGTTGTGCACTAGTGCATCAAACTGATCGCGAAACGATGTGAAATCCTTGTAATCACCACTGAATTTCATTAATGATATTTTAGGCAACCGAACATTTCCCTGATTAGCGGGTGGACCTAACATTGTACTATTATGACTGGGTCCTGGTGGCGAACTTAAGTAATCGTCAAATAATTCGGTAAAGCACGTCTTCACATCGTAGTACTCAGCAAGAAAATTCTCTCGAATCAAAATTTCCGGTTCCAAATCGGACTCAGGATCAGTCAAAAGCGTGGAAATTACTTTGCCGTGATTTTCAAAAAATTCATCATGAATCGTCTGTATATCATGATAGCGTACCTTAAATGAGACGTGTTGAGTTTTATCGGTTTTAGCCTTCTGGGATAGAACATGAAGCGCCTTCATATCGGCGATCGAATTGTTTCGAAGGTGTTTTGACTTCTTCAATTTATCCATCGCGCTTTGTTATTTTGAAGATATACAGTGAAATCAGCTGATCAGGAAATGAAGGGTCAATGATTTCTTTCAACAAAATGCGCTGACTTTTAGGTCAACGGACATGCGTTGATGCGCGAGATGAATTTTTCAGGATCAAGGTCGATGCGTTTCAAAATTCTGGAGAACTTATGAAAATGGCGGTCCAGATGTTCGATTCAAATTACTGGATTTATATTTAAAAATCGATAAATTGGATTATATATCTCTTAGAAATATAATAATTGCATCAAATAATTCGAAAATCTGACGAGCTTCTATTGAAAGCGGGTAACTCTTTGACTACTCGATTGATTGGCGATCTTTACGCACATGCGATCAATTTGAAACTGCAATGACAATTTTGAATTCTATGATGAAAACTTGGTTTATATCCGGCTACAGAAGGATCAAAATGTTGGCGAAAACGATAGCTCTCAATGTTATAGAGAAAAGTTTGGACTGTATTTTGGAAATTATGCGATGGTATCAGAAACCTTACCTGGATGGTGTAGCTCCAAATGTTCAAGAGATAGCGGTTGATTGGGCTCTTCCTCAAGCCAGCAATGCAGCACAGTTGAATGCCTTTTAATGCACAGCAGCACAGCACTTTCATCAATCACAGCGAAATAAAAGTTATAGCAAATAGAGAAAAGCTAACAAAAGCGACAAGCGGTAAAGCGGTAGTAACAATATATCTGAAGCAATTGTCTTTAACGACTGACTGAATTGTCTTTTGATGAGGGGGGGGGGATAACGAACTAGATTCCTGATACCAGATGAAAATTACGCGAATTTAGAAATCTAAGTTTGTTTCTCCAACAAAAAAACCGTCATAAAAACCGTCGTTTTTCATCTGTCGGACAAGAAAACACCACATTTTTTGTCGGACAATTGCATTATCCTATTTCATATGGTTATATAAACCGATTCTGTAAAAATCAGGAGTGTATTGATAATCAAAAAATGTGATTTTCAGTCATGTTTATGTTGGTAGACAATCATGTTTTCTCATTTCTACAAGATTGTTCTTATGATTGCATTTTACAAAAAAGAGAATGTTTGATCCAAGAAAAATGAAAATATGGTCGACTTACGAGAGGTTTGCTGAAAAAAACCGCGATTACAAAAATGTTCACAGAGGAAAAATGTGGTAGACTCTACGTAATTAAGCTATACAGGAAGTATGAAAACTTTATTAATAATTTGCAATTTGTCCCATCGGCACCCAGAAGACTAACAGGACATTGAGCACATCGCGCATATCTGCTAGGAAACGGAGTGTTCCATTGTGCATTCCGTTTCCTATACGGTGAGAGCGACTTGTCGCGCTGACTGTATAGGGAACGGAAAAATGCCAACGGGAAGCTGCAAACTGTTTGAGGGCATCGTCGTCTCAGGAGGAGGAAGTATGGAATTGGCCGCCGAGATCGTGTGATTTGACACAATTAGGCATAATCTAGATGGGTCTATGCCAAAAAGACACAAACAGAGCGGCCCTTAATGCCAAAATGACCCATGCCGTCGGTCAAATTCAGTCCTGATATATTCGCCCGTCATTTGCAAAATGTTATATTGTTAATAAGGAGAGAAAATTTGCATCTGCTTCTATGGACTTGGCTTAGGCCTTCAATACTGCTCGACATGACAGATTATTGAATATTCTCTCTGAATCTGGAATCCGGGGAGTTGCTCTCGAATCATTCAAAAGCTATCTCAATAAAAGACAATAAATTAAAAAAATTAGAACATAATCAGTGATGAACTAGAAATTGACCTATTATTGAATACTCTTTCTGAATCTGGAATCCTGGGAGTTGCTGTCGAATAACTAAAGTGTTATTTCGATTAAAGAAAATAAATTACAAAAATTTAGAACATAATATTCAGTGATGAACGAGAAATTCAGATCGAAATGAGTACCCCTAGCTCAGTGGTTAGGGCATTGTTTTAGGACACGGAAGGTCCGAGTTCAGTCCTGTGGCTAGGAAAGAAATTTTTTAGTTAGGCGGTAGTGGCCACCTATCACTGTTGGGTCAAAAATTAACAGTGCTGCGCCTTAGAAGGCGTAAGGACACAGTAACAAAGCCTATACAGAACACAACTGATTCTCCTAACTCGTACAAGCTACAACCCCAGAAGCTTGTAGTATCTGAGGTATCTCTTTGGGATATTATCAGTATAATCATAATCAAAACGACAGGGTACAGTACTTGATTCAATTATATATATATTCCATATCTAAATTCACGTCTAGAAATTCAAGTGGAAGGTTTGATTCTATCATATGCTGATGTTGTTCATGTTCATGAAAGCTAACAGTCAGCCTGCGGTGTCATCCTGAACATTCAGATTTGGAAGATGTAGATATTGAAGATGAGCCCTATCGGACCATAAGACACATATGTGGACAGTTTTTTTTTCATCTTTCTCATATAAAAAACATTTTTTCATTAATTTTGGCTGACATGTGATTAAAGTTGGAAAGTTTACCATCAAAATAAATTTTTTGTTCCCGATTTATTTTTTCAAAAATAATTCGTCCCTGAAGAGGTTAATATCAAAACAAAATTTATAGCGTTTTCCTTTATAATGGCTTCACGCTCCAACTGTTAATCTAAATATCACTGTTTACCATCAATATTCACCATCATGGTTATCTCTGATTCTAAGTTCTCCTAACCTTTTCAGGGACTGTATTCATCCTTTTCCCATAGTAAATCTCACCCCAAGTGATCCTTTTTCCAGAAAATCTCATTTTTATTAACTCGAGAAGTACTTTTTGTGTCACAAGAGACAAAGGCGACGTAGAGATTAAAAGCGTAAATAATGATCGAATTTTATACTTGTCTAGACAATGGGAACGCTCGCCCAGCATCTCTTTGAAGAAACGGAGACGCTGTTGTGAATTTCAAACACACCTTCCTTGAGAGCCTCATAAATTAACCCCCGCGAACTGTTTTCGTTACTCTAATTAAAATAATAAGTATCGCGCAGCTGAGTTTATTGTTTTATGTTTCGCAGATATTATTATATGGATTCGCTTTTCTGTTTGCCCTTGTTACGCCCCGTAGACACTTACTCGGTTGTCCTTAATGATCAGTTAAATTACAGTCTCATACCTGAGGATAAGAGCAATGGGGGTATTAATGTAACCGCTTAGATAAGGCCGTTAGTACGAATTCATGAGAAAAGTTTTATACGATCCGACGTTCGTTTGCTATGAAGCAGAGAACTAGTCCTGGGAATCCATATCATCGAAATGTTTGAAATTTTGCAGATTAATCCAGTTAACGAATTTCGAAGACTCAAAATTTCGAAAACCAACAATGAATCTGGTAGTATGTGTCAACTATGTCATTGGAGAAGGTCCTTAATCGAATAGTCAACTTTATCAGAGGTGGAAAACCGGAAAACCTGAAAGGTAGAAAGCTTTAGGCAGAAGGAGGGGAGATTTCATTCGAGTCAACTGTGGTATCATCATGATATTTGAGAATAGTTCGTCCCAATGGGCTAGCAGATCCATTTTTCAGATAGATCTATCTTGTAGGTAGATTCACGTTTAAAATATTTTCAAGCGGAATCGACTTCCGGTTCTACCGGAAACGAATGTGAACTTCGTTATTTCAAATGCAAAACCCTGTATATTTATACATACATATTTGAATCTTTCGTTTGATTCTGCACTGATTTGATGTATGATATACACAGGGCCGATCCTAGGATATTGGCCGCCCGCGTGCAGAATTCTTATGTGCCGCCCCAAAGACAAAAACTATATCTTTTTTTTGACATATCTACATATATATTGGGCGTCCAAAGTTCGAGTGCCTATTAGACGTTTCTGGAAAACTGGACATATTTGAAATCTGAAAATTGACCCAAATTCTCTACTGACCTAAAATATTTTTGGAGCCTGAGCACTTTCGTTTTAACAGGGAGTGAAAATAAATTGGTTCAAAAGTTTTTTTTACAATTTTTCGTTTCTGATATGATTGAGTATTTAACGCTGAATACATTCCTGTTACAACCATTGTATTCATTCAAATAGTTTTTGAAATATCGAAAAAAACATTCCAAGTGTAAACTGTTCTCACAACGTCAAAGTATAGAAGAATGAATCTGTTCAGATTCGATGAATTTGACTCTACGTACAACATGAATCCAGAAAAGCTCTAATAACTCAGGAATTACTGAATTTAGGAGCAAGAGCATCTTAGAGTGCTATCACTATTTTTCTTTGCAGAATCCAACGCAATCATAAAAAATGGGGTTCTAATTTGAAAAACAGAAGTTATGGCCAATTTTTGATCACAGTTTTCAACACGAAATTTCAAACATCCTGTGATGATATTTATGAAATTCTAAAGATGCATTATCTTTCCTTATTCTTTTACTTTGATGTTGTGAGAACGATTTACACTCGGGTTGTTCAGACTTAGAAAAATGAACATAATACTGACTATGAATATTTGACTTTTTTCAACTACTACATTATCTATACGATATAATTCTGAACCAGTTCCCATAAATTCTAAATTCTAACTGGCCAAAAATTGTACAACAGCAATTATTCTTTCAATGGTGGCACGGCATCGCTTTTTGTATCGATTATAAACATTTTGTTGTTCCGCATCAATAGTACAATTCTTTTACAATCTCAATTTTAACTCGCACCAAGATTTCACAGACTTTACATGCTTAAGCGCAATTTCATGTTTATTTCAGTTCATTTTGAATTATTTTTGTCGTCTCATTAAAAATTTCGATGATTAGAGCAGCAATCAATAATTAAAGACAACTTTATCTTTAAAATTTGTGGAAAATTATATTTTTTACAAACTCACGTATAAAGGTGGCGGCCTGTGGCCGCCCCTTGAATTTGGCCGCCCGCGTGCGGGGCACGCGCTGCACACCTGATAGGATCGACCCTGGATATACACAACCACTTCAAGCGATTTTTGAGTTATAGCCTGGTTATATCTCCCACATCTGTAACGGTATCGTAACCTTAGTAATTTATATTTAAGGCAGTTTAAGGTTTTTAACAAATTTATTTGTAGCTAACCGTAGTAATTTATATTTAAGGCAGTTTAAGGTTTTTAACAAATTTATTTGTAGCAAGTACAGTTACAGTTGTTTTTAGATAGAAGTTCAACGACGGAATGAATGTTCACACAGACCACTAATATCTAGATAGATACATATGTTAATGTCATGTTTGTTTATACAATTCAATTGGCCTCAGCCAGGTTAATATCTTTACATCCCCCCTTGTTAGTTCAATAATAGTAAATCCCAAAATTAATCAATATGAGATATAAGGCAACTGAAAATATTGTTTACAATCAACTAAATCTAATTTGGAAATCTATCCGGTTTGTGCAACAAATTTCTATCTCTTAAAAAGTAAGGTGAACTTTTATTACAGTCTTCATTTTTCAAATTATTAAAATCATCATCACAGTCACTATCACTTGATATATTTCTATATAAAAAATGTTCCCTATTCCTTCTGAACAATTTGTTATTCTCATCAGAAATGTGTGAACATTCATTCCGTCGTTGAACTTCTATCTAAAAACAACTGTAACGGTATCGTAACCGTAGTAATTTAACGGCAGTTTAAGGTTTTTAACAAATTTATTTGTAGCAAGTACAGTTACAGTTGTTTTTAGATAGAAGTTCAACGACGGAATGAATGTTCACACAGACCACTAATATCTAGATAGGTAGATACATATGTTAATGTCATGTTTGTTTATACAATTCAATTGGCCTCAGCCAGGTTAATATCTTTACAACATCCCTCATTCTAAGGAATTTTTTTCGCCACAGAGGGATAAGAAAAAGTACGCTGACACTGCTTCTTGTATAAATTATGAGGAAATATTATAAAGGGTGTTTGAAACAGGGCTTCAAAGTGAGCCTCAATAAAACTACAGGGTGGGGCAGAAGAACCTATCCGATTTCAAATCCCTTTTTCTCAGAAGAGAGAGCAGGTAGAGTAGTGGGGTAAAAACCGTTAGAAAGCTGGTTTTATGCCATTTGTCAGTAGTCAACATGCCTTGGTCTGGTGAACATCGTGCTTTTGTTATTGAGCGGTTTATCGAATGCGGCGGTTCGATAATTGCTACACAACGTGCTTTTCGAATTCATTTCGGACTCGGGCGTCATGATCCTGTTCCACATCACGCTACGATTAAAGTGTGGGTGTCAAATTTTAGACAGACGAGTTCAGCATTGAAAAAGAAGTCGCCTGGACGTCCCAGGACAGCAACAGGACCTGAAAACGTGGCCAATGTGAGAGCCGCGATTGAACGTTCCCCGCGTCGTTCGGCGCGAAAACATTCGCTCGCTTTGGGGATTTCCAACCGCAGTATTCGGCGAATTTTGCACCGGGACCTCAAAATGCATCCCTACAAAATGGTTGTTGCACAGAAATTAAGTGAAAGGGATTTTGAAACATGACGGTGAAAGTCATGGAAAGCTACCGCGAGCGCCTAAATAAGTGTATCCGCTCCCAAGGACGACATTTGAGTGATGTGCTTTTCAAAACTTAAATTTAAAAATGGCATAAAATTTGCGATATGTTAATAAAAAAAATTTTTTGACAAGCTGAGTGGTTTGAATTTTATAACGTTTTGAAATCGGATAGGTTTTTCTGCCCCACCCTGTATGAAATCACATTTTTTTCAAATGGGAACATTATAATTTTGAAATTCCGATCGATTGCTCGTCAGAAACTATAGTCAGAGTGTTCCAAATATTTCATGTATTTAAAATCAGTAGTTTTGCCGTTATTGAATAGAATTCGAATTTCACGACTAAAGCCAGGTTTCTTTGTCTGAACAGCAGGTGTATTAAGATAATTTTTAAGTAGGCCATAGCAATAGTAAATGTCAGTTTCAAACTAAGATTTTTTATTTAGTCATCAATCATTACCTACCTGCTTTGTTCATTTGTCACATTTGCCGCAAATAAAGAACAGACTTTTGATATATCATTCTATTGTACCTTTTTAATATTGCTTGTTTTGCATAAGTGCTTGATCAATAAAAATGAGTAGGAATGACAATTCCTATCATAGCCTACTTTGAAATAGACGAGCATACCTACCACTGAATTTGACTGAGCCAAACCTGGCGTAAAATTCAGACAAATTCAGTGGTATGCTAGTTTATTTCAAAGTAGTCTATGATAGGAATTGTCATTCTCACTTATTTTTATTGATCAAGCACTTATGCAAAACAAGAAATAATAAAAAGGTACCTACACTAGAATGATATATCAAAAGTCTGTTCTCTATTTGCGGCGAATGTGACGAATAAAGAAAGCAGATAATGAATGACGAAATTTTGATGTTCCAAGGAAAATTTCGAAGATTGATAATGAATGATGACTAAATAAAAAAATCTTGGATTGAAACTGACATATTCTTACTACTACTACTTAAAAATTATCTTAATAAACCTGATGTTCAGATAAAGAAACCTGGCTTTAGTCGTGAAATTCGAATTTTATCCAATAACGGCAAAACTACTGATTTTAAATAGATGAAATGCTTGGTACACTATTACTAGTTTCTGATGAGCAATCGATCGGAATTACAAAATTATAATGTTCCCATTTGAAAAAATGAGATTTTATAGTTTTATTGCGGTTCACTTTGAAGCCCTGTTTCAGACACCCTGTATAATTTTCCCCCATAATTTATACAAGAAGAAGTATCAGCGTACTATTTCTTGTTCCACTGTGGCGGAAAAAAATCTTACAATGGGGGATGTTGTAGATATTAACACTAATTTGTGACAATATTTCTGTCAAAAAATCTGACAATCAGTCTATAACTAAACAATCGCTTCAGGTGGTTGTGCATATCATACATCAAATCATTGCAATCAAACGAAGAATTCAAATATGTAAAAATATACAGGGTGTCGCATTTGAAATAACGAAGTTCACATTCGTTTCCGATAGAACCAGAATCCAATGTTTCGTGATTGATTATTTTTCCTCGTAATTCTCTCCAAGACGAAATTGTTTCCTATTTCTGTATCCATCGTAGAAACAACGAGGATTTTATACGTGCCAATCACACTTCGATGTTGGATGCGATAAAACAAATTCGACATAATGCCAGTATTTTCCGGATTCGATGAGAAATAAAAGAATGTTCACCTGCTGCCTCAGTTCTGATTGAACTTGGCTTTGTTTACTCCCGCTACCGCTTCTCTGAATTCCTGAACTGTGGAAGAATTTTCTCAGGCACGAAAGTATGAAAGAAATGAATTGAAATATTCCTGAATGAAATTTCATTTTATCATCATTTTCATTGGGATTTGCTGTGAGCTGTGAATGAATATGGTCGAGGTTGTTAATTGGTAACGTCTTCATATTTACACGAGATAAAAATCCTAGTAGGAATTGATAAAACATTATTTTCTTCCATAAGATCTGTTCTTTGTCACCATTTCCTTACAGGCTCCATATACCTACAACATATTTTTTGATATCAAAAGAATATGTATACTCCATTCACTTTTATGAAGTATACCGGTTTGCCATGATATTCTGACACATTTTACTGTGTATATTTTAAAAATGTTAGGTTATAGTCATTTCCTTGTCAGATACATTCACAACGTTGTCGTTTCTGCATAGGGGCCGTAGTAATTAGGTACGTATTTATCGAAATGTTTATTTATCTAGGACTCCTATAGAATAATAGGTATATGATGATGATGATATGACGATATATCCATTATTCAACTGATTTTGAGCTGTAACAGTATCTATAAACCCATAGCATGATTCATATCAACTCACGCCTATAAATCACTCTCATAAATAAACTGCTTCACATGAGTTAGGGATATTGACTTTAATTGCAAAAAAATATAGTTAAAATAAGATTTTTGTGATGAAAATTCATATTAATATGATTTCAGGTTGCAAATTAATTTTAGCCTGTAGGTCTGCAGCGTATACAGGGTGGTTATGAAAAATCGAGTAAATAACGAAATTTTATTCCCATCAGAGAATTCGAGCATTTTAAGACTATCAATACAATGTATGGCCTTCACGGGCATCAATAACAGTTTGACATCTTCAGCCGCATTGATGTTTCCATTTCAAGTACAGTGGTTACAAAAAACTCCCACCTCAACGGAGTTAATCGTGAAATAGAGGGTGATGAAAAAAAGGTGGTTTTGGGGTATTTTCGTGGGATTCACAGTTTATTTTATGACTGAATCACCCTGTATTCTTCGAAGTCCAATGATATGTTCTGAAAAAACACCTCAAATCAACCCAAAAATACAGGGTGTCCACTTAACCTTCTGTGTGAATAGTTTTTATAATAATGGATCACACAGAATGAATTCTGGGTATTTCAGGTTTTTTTAATTAACAACAACATATCTAGTGAAATAGTTCATTTTGCAAACGTTCTCGCTCTGGAACTGGCATACTTTATACTTTCAAAATCGATCATGCATTCAAATATGGATTACCCTGTATTTGTAACGATTTTCGGTCATATTCCTGTATATGGTTGCTCCTTAGGGATGGAATGATATGATTCTTGAGAAAAATTGAAGTTTTTTCGATTCTGTTTCGAGATACGTGCGAAGTAAAAGTGGGTTTTTCTCAACTTCAACGCGCCCTGTATCTCAAAAACTAGTCATATGATTGAGTTGGGGCCATGGACACTTTTGATCAATTGTTTCTTGTGTATATTGTGTTGTTTTTTTTCAATTGCTATACATTGAAGCCACTTCCGTTTTGTTCTTCTTATTTACTTTCTGAGGTCACTTATTTGTGCAATAAATCAATTATTATTGTACAAGCCGTCAAAGAAAATACTGACTGGGTGCTGAGTGCCAAGCCACAAAATCTAGATTTGCAAAAAATAAGTCGGATTATAATGAGAAATCAGGTGATGGAAAATACGAACCCTTTCACAAATAACCTCATGTTTTCATAATGTTCATTTCATTCGATAATCGTCCCCTGGAACAAAAAATGAATGAAAATGACTCTGTGTTTTTAATGTGCGTTATTCAAATATCCGCCTGTGAAAAAAAGCAAATACGGGCAAACTGCTAATGACATAAAACGCTGCGCCATGTTCATAGCTTTTTCGAATATTTTATTGAGCTAATTAAAACGACGGGAGGCCAAGTGAATATATAGTCTGTTCATTTTCGGCAATGTTTTCAATTCGCTCTTCACTGATTTTAATCTAAAATTTCAGTTAGTTGGTTTTGAAGAAAAAGCATCGATTTTAATGGTGAGTTTCATTCAAAGGATAAATCACATACATTCGGCGTATATAAATCGATTTCAAGCGGTAGATCAGTAATAACCGCGGTTATCTCTGGTTATAGCCCTTCAGGAAGAACCGCGAATAACCAACTTGCGCTTGAATGTAGTTATCTGAACCGCGCGAAAATTAAGACTATTTAACCTCCCTTCTTATCACCACAATCTCAACCCAGCTCCCAAGTACGGTTATCTGCGGTCCAAACGATGACGTTGAAGGGCTAATTCATGACGTCACATGATTATAACCAACAAGGACCAAAAGCGCTTGAATGAAGTTGGTTATCAACGGTATTTACCACTTAGGACCAGGTTATCCGCTTGAAATCGACTGTATATAATTTCTGCATTACTGGGTTGATTTGCGCATGATAAAAAAAGTGAACACTTTCTTTTCACGCCATCTTTGTGGGACGTGATTGGAAATTTTTCTTTGTTGGAAATTTGAGAAATTATATTCATTCCAAATATTTGGGATAAATTGTCGAGCACGAGCAATAAGGTGACATTGTGTGAAAATATATTCCTTTCTGTTTTCCAAATAGAGATATGGAACAGAGCCAGAGTGAAGTTTTTCATGACTAGGGCAGATCCTGAGATCACAAGAATAAACAAGCTATAATGAAAGAAACATTTTTCTCCAATCATCAGAAAATGTTGACATTTTTGTACTATTTTCAGGTGCAGAAGCCATCAAGTCCCTTACCGTACAAAAATTTGCTCGTTGCTTAGCAACACTTTTAATCCTAGGATTAAAAACGCTACTTTTGATCCTAGGACTGAAAGTGATTGCATTTGAGCTCTCTAATTGAAATTTGAAGTCTACTGACGTCTCCTTGACAATCAAATTTATTCCATACTTTACGGACACAGTGTATATCATACGGACTGAAAGTGCCTATCTTTGCTCGCAATTTTGCATTCGCTCGGCTGCGCTGCGCTCCGCCTCACAACTGCAAATATGAGATTTGATATTATTGTTTGAATCATACCAAGAATCAACAATCTACCTACAACGATGACATTAACTCACTTCAATGCTAAACGTGAAATACAGTCAAAAGATACAAAAGTTCTGGATTATTCGATGTTACGAATGCTACGATTCATTTATTCCAGCTTGGTATAAAATGAATGTCATCGAGAAACTGCTCGAAAAAGAACCCACAACAATTAGTATCTTGTATTTTTGGTTGACTTTGTTTCTTCACCATCTCTTCACCAAAATTCGATTCGGACGAAATGATATGGAAAAGTGTTCTTCATGGATTTCCAACAACTGTTACACGAAGCCGGATCTCAAAAAATTGTATGAGCTAAAAATTCTTGATATGATGAGAAGAATCTGTTTCAGGAAATTTGTATCAATGTCACCGTGTTATTTTTGTGCCATACGCTTGAATGATCTTCGAAGGACAAGATTCGAGAATTGTGTGGATAGATCCATTGAAATTTGTTGCTGTGAAACCTTCAATGGGGCAGAATGTATTGTTGTTACATGCTATTTTCAACATTCGAGTTTATTGGGCAACTGCGAGTTCCATACATCCATTTTTCCTTCTGACTGGGTTTGATACATGACGTTGTTCACGGTAAACGGTTAATTCATGCACCATGCTCGCGATAACATACCTGAAACAAGTTGAGCATACATAATTGGAAAAACCATAGAGGACCAAACATATACCCGGCTTCACCCTCGATGGAGGCACATGACGCGGAAGATGCGATAGCTCTATACGGTTTTTTATCAATTTGAATTATGAGTTCTCTTTAGCTTTCAAATTCTCTGATGTGAAGAGACGATGTATGCCTATTGAGATTTCAAAGTACCTGCCCTATAATGTTCGGTATCTGAAATGAAGAAGCTACGATTGAAAAGAATCATATAATAAAATGACGACACTACTGTATACTGCAAGAGGTAATTTTCATTATGTGATGATTCAAAGATTTTCAATGGTTTTTGTTCGAGTATATCTCAGAGGTGCTTCACATTCATCATTTCGAAAAGAGCTTGATTCGCCGTGTAGATACTGAACATAGCATGAATATTGCAAAGAAACCAAAATTCTGTAAATGAATTTGAACATTATGTAATGAAACCTTATAATGACAATCGATAATGTGAGAGTATTTTTGAAACGATTAACACAAATTGATGTATATTGATTCAACTCAAAGCTTATTGAATCGAGTTATATAGGTAACATCTATTGTTCATAGAGAAAACATGCTTCAAATGCTTTCAAATTGAGAAGAATTTATCACTCTCAATATCGTATTATAATACATAGCTAATTTTCCCCATTTGCCAAAGGCATATTTATATATTTTTAACATCTGTATTTATTTCTACTATTGTTATTGTTTTTCTTGATGATAACTATTTTGTTCTGAATGAGTTTGGAACAGGATATGGTCCGATTTTCATTTTACTGGGAGAATTAAATATTTATAGTTAGAATTCTACTAAACGTTGATTGGAACAATAATCACGATTGGTACCATAAACCAACCTTCTCAGAAAGAAAACTGATTTCCTTTTAACAACATTCATTACAAAAACAAGAACATATCATTAATAGCTTTCTGTCAAAAGAATAATAATAATAATAGCTTGAAGAGACGAAGTGAAAAACTATCGAAGCCAGAATTCCATATGTAGAATGAACACTTTATCCAGGAGTTACTTTTGAAAAATAACGTTCAAGAACCTCTGATAAGAAGATTTTCAAGGCGAACAGAATCGAGGACAAACAAGGACAAGAGTTCGGCAAAATATTCCGAAATTCCCTTTGCCGAGAATCTCTCACAGAAAATAAGGAGAACAATAGACGTTGGAGAATTTGAAGATTGCGGAGAAATACTGTTCAGAGTCTATACAGGGTCTTTCACGAGGAACCTCACCCATATTTATACGGGAAACTACTGAACGTATTTTCATGAAATTCAGCACTTATAAGTATTTCACGATGCTGATGTAATCTAAAATATTTTCAAGGCATGAGCACCTCCGGTTTTTCCAGAAATGACGTCAATTTCCGTTTTTCAAATTAGAACACCATTTTTTTATTGCAGAAATAGATTCCTTAGAAAATTTCAAGTTATTTTGATGTAACATTTTTCAGTTTTGGTTGGAAAATTCTCTCTGAGCGGGAAAATTCGAAAAAAAAATCGAAAATAGAGCTCCGCTGAAACAAGAATAACTTCGAGGTTTTTGGATGGAAAATTTTCATTTTTGGGATTTTTCAAGATGTAAGATTGATGTATCCACTTTAAAAATCGAAATCGCGATTCATGATACAGGGGGTGAAAAAATCGCTTTCAAAGTTAGGGATGACAAAATCGTGAAAAATAAATTTTTTCAAATTAGAACCCCATTTTTTTATGGCAGATATTGAATCTACGTTAAAAAATAATGTGAGTGTATGCATCACACCCTTGCCCTAAAGTGGATATTAACTCAGAAAATATCCATTTTAGGGCAAGGGTGTGATGCATACACTCACATCATTTTTTAACGTAGATTCAATATCTGCCATAAAAAATGGGGTTCTAATTTGAAAAAATTGATTTTTCACGGTTTTGTCATCCTTAACTTTGAAAGCGATTTTTTCACCCCCTGTATCATGAATCGCGATTTCGATTTTTAATGTGGATACATCAATCTTACATATTGAAAAATCTCAAAAATGAAAATTTTCCATCCAAAAACCTCGAAGTTATTCTTGTTTCAGCGCAGCTCTATTTTCGATTTTTTTTCGAATTTTTCCGCTCAGAGAGAATTTTCCAACCAAAACTGAAAAATGTTACATCCAAATAACTTGAAATTTTCTAAGGAATCTATTTCTGCAATAAAAAAATGGTGTTCTAATTCGAAAAACGGAAGTTGACGTCATTTCCGGAAAAACCGGAGGTGCTCATGCCTTGAAAATATTTTAGATTTCATCAGCATCGTGAAATACTTATAAGTGCTGAATTTCATGAAAATACGTTCAGTAGTTTCTCGTATAAATATAGGTGAGGTTCCTCGTGAAAGACCCTGTATTTTACTCGTCTGAAATATAAAACTGTCATAAATTCTATCTCTAGTACCTTTACAGGAGTTGTGTCTTGAATGCTATATAGAGTATAAGGATAAGGTCCTAACTACTCCTTCAAATTTTTGAAGGCGAATATTACACTAGATGATAAGAAAAACCCTTATTCTCTTAATAAAAAAAACTGACATAGACTGTTTGAGCGCGTCTTATTGTTATTTATCAATAAAAATACATATAATTAATTAAAACTGGAATTGTTTCATGAATTTACATCGTTGATTTTTTGTCTTCGCGCCTAGATGTGCCAAGGCAGTCGTTTTGTTGATGATTTTTCATTGTTTTAACATTCGACAAAGAAAATTGAATGTGATTATTTTATTATTTGAACTTTATGATAATATTCTTCAGGAAATCAATTGCTTTTGTTATTTAGAATATACAGGGTGGCCAAGAGATTGATGTCAAAAAAAAACCGGTCCCTCGTGTCATGGGCTATTGTATGTTATGCGATTTTTCACGGTTTTCGAGTTATGAATTTTTTTATGAACTTCTAGAATTTTCGACCAGACCATCTTAAAAAAGATATTTAAAAAAAGTACAAAATTTCTCTGTGAAATTCTTTTTGTAACTTGATCTCCATGAATTGTACTTTTATACATGTACATAAAATAACCAGATTCGTAACTTCGATAAAAATTATGGAAATGTTGGTCTCAAATGAAAGGGTAACGTGAATTGGATTATGATCTGAATTTTCGAATCAAAATTAAAAATGTAAAAAGGCTAAGTCACGGTTTCTTTGTATACTTAAAAACTGCGCTCAACACTCAGCTTTTAGAATCATTGATAAAAAATGGTACTTAACACTCTACTTTTGCTAGAATTAGCCTTCAAAGTCATCGAGGTAGAAAAAATCAAAGAACTAGACATTTACTACGAAGTTATTTTTTGCCATTTTGAGATTTTTCTGATCAAGTCATCAAGATAGAAAATGCTGAAAATTAATGAAAATTAGCTTTAGATGTTGGTCAAAAAAAGTTCTAGATAAAAAAAAGAAAAAGGTAGGGCAATAAATCGCACATCATAATGTGAATAAAAAGTATGCATTTATATTTATTTATAAAATATACAGTAGGTTTCCAAAGTGGCCACCTCCAGCCTCAATGCACATTCTACACCTTCTTAAAAAATTTTCTTTTAATCGCATAAAACCTGCCCTGTTCTTTCTTAAGACACGTTCGGCTCCTCTTAAATTAACCAAACGTCCGTAATCACTCGAATGAACGATACCCGAACAGATGGATCGGACGCAGCGGACATATCAAGTGGCCCCCATGGTCACCTGACCTTAATCCCATCGATTTTTTCGTTTGGGGTTATTTCAAAGAAATTGTTCACGCCCGAGAATGTTCGAGTGAAGACGAGCTGCGACTGAAGTTAAGCGAAGCTCAACGTGTCCTTAGAGAGAACAGGGCAGGTATTATGCGATTAAACGAAAATTCTCTCAGAAGGTGTAGAATGTGTATTGAGGCTAGAGGTGGCCACTTTGAAAACCTAATGTAAATTTTATAAATAAATTTCTTTTTATTTACATTGTGATGTGTGATTTATTGCCATACCTTTTTCTTTTTTCATGTAGAACTTTTCTTGACCAACATCTAAAGCTAATTTTCATCAATTTTCAGCATTTTCCATCATAACTTGATCAAAAAAATCTTAAAATAGCAAAAAATAATTCTGTAGAAAATGTCTAATTCTTTGATTTTCTCCACCTCGATGACTTTGAAGTTGTTGAGCATACTAAGAAACTGTGAATTAGCCTTTTTACATTTTTAGTTTTGATTCGAAAATTCAGATCATAATCCAAATCATGTAACTTTTTCACTTGAGACCAACATTTCCATAATTTTTATCAAAGTTACGAATCTGGTTATTTTTTGTATAAAAGTACAATTCATGGAGATTAAGTTACAAAAAGAATTTCACAGAGAAGTCTTGTACTTTTTTTTTAATATCTTTTTTAAAATGGTCAAGTCGAAAATTCTCAAAGTTCATAAAAAAATTCATAACTCGGAAACCGTGAAAAATAGCATAACATACATGGGGGTGATTCGAATATCCCATGACACGGGGGACCTTTTTTTTCCTTTTTGACGTCAATCTCTTGGCCACCCTGTATAATATTATTTTTCAGGAAATAAATTATTTTTACAGGGTGATTCTTTGACTTGTACATATATTCTAACTGTGAATTCCTCTCATCGAGCGAAACATTTTTATTCAATACCATTTTTCAAAATTCGGTTTCGTTTGCAAGAAACAGGGTGTCGGAAATACATTAATTAAATAAACACTTTTCTTTCAATATCCGTTATTCCAAATGAACTGAATGTTGGTTGAGTTCACTCTATTCATGCTGCGATGCTGCATATTTCTCAATAAAAACTTATTCAATATTTCTCCTTGTCGAAATTATCAAAAATCATAAAAATAATATGGATGCTTCCCTGGATCTTTAATATCACAGAATGGCTAGAATTCATAAAGTCTCTGATCTCTGTACAAATTAACAATGTTGTCAGGATGTTATCAACTTTGTCAAGACTAAAATCTCCATAATTCATAAACGTTTGATGTAGAGATATGTAATAATAAAATCCCACAAATTTGGTGGATGAAATTGAAGCAATGAAGCATGAAATTATACATTTTATGCGCACAGTTTCTAATAAAAATTTATTCATACCGGTCCAAATCGAAAAAAGATGTCAATAAAATACAAAATTCGGAAATCAATGATGAATGTCGATACAAACCACGTATTAAATTGAAATTAATGAAAAATAGAATGATACTTAGCACTAAATGATCTATCTAAACAATATTCTCTTGGAAATAAATAAACTCGTCACTACAAGGTTATTATTACATTTATTCACTGAAAGTCTTCACATAATCATCACATTACCGAATAAAAGCACCCAAAATAATAACTTTCCCCTTTTATAACATAGCTCTTGCCATTTCAATGACGAAGAAAAAAAATTATGTAAAAAACTGTATTCTTCGTCATTGAGCCATTTACATCACGCCGGTTATCGCTAAAAGCATGCGTCGTTCATTTTCATGGGAGATGGGACTGACGTTGGAGACACAGAACAACAGGTTTGAGATGGGTCGATTCATAGATCTTACGGTTTGTCTTGCGACGCACAAGACAGGTAGCCGCAACAATCTGGCATCGTCTTCTCAAAAGCTCTGTGAAATATCATAGAAGATTGGTAAGGTAAGGTCATTGACCACCTCGAATCATATGACCTAGGTTAATTGAGTTAGGTTAGGTAAGTGAAAAAACAATTTTTTATAAGATATTTTTGGGATATCGAGGAAAATATGAACAAGTTAATAGTTTTTATGAAAAATAGGGGAAAATAGAAGAAGGAATCCATTTTGGCTAGAGAAATATGGCTTTTCAATTGAAGAAATAATCGGACAAAACTAAGTGTTCTTTCAAGAACGGTGGGGTCGATTTTCCTGCAGGAATGTGGGGTTACGGAGTTAAGAAAGGCATTAAAGAAAATAAAATCCAAATCTTCAAAGGACATAGATGGGATGACCACTACCATTCTGAAAGAAATTTTTCCTTCAATAGAGATACCCCTTAGTGCATTGCTTACGAAATGCCTACAGGAGGGATATTTTCCGGAACAACTTAAAAAAGCCAAATTAGTTCCTATATACAAAAAAGGCGACAGGAGTTCCTCGGAAAACTACCGACCGATCTCGGTGCTTCCTGTTCTGTCAAAGCTGTTCGAGGTGATTATGAGAGATAGAATGGTTGGCTTTTTCAGAAAACAGAAGATTTTCAGCTCCGAGCAACATGGCTTCCTGACGAATAGATCGGTGGAAACAGCAATCACTGAAATTGTCCAAAAAATAAGTGAATCCTTCGATAGAAAGAAGAGATGTAGTCTGCAGGCATGCGATCTGTCAAAGGCTTTTGATAGCATCAAACATTCAGTGTTGCTGGAGAAACTGGAATTCTACGGTATTCGAGGAGTGGCACTGGACCTGGTGAGGAGTTATCTCACAGATAGAGTGCAGAAGACGTGTATCGGGGAGAAGTCATCATCGTGGGAGAGAGTAGGTCACGGTGTCCCACAAGGATCGATACTGGGGCCCATCCTGTTTGTGATCTACGTCAATGACTTGCCAGCAAATGTAACAGCAGATCAGTCAATTCTATTTGCCGATGACACCTCATTCTTGAACGTTGGAGTGGAATATGAGGAATTACATTCAAAAGATGAAAACACAATGGACAATGCAAAGTTGTGGTTTGATGCAAATGGCTTGTTGATGAACACCGAGAAAACTCAGAAGCTCCTCTTCGAAACCAAGCCGTCTTCCGATTGCTCCTTGAGACTCCTTGGGATCACGTTGATGCCCAGCCTGAGCTTCTCACTCCATGTCGACATGCTGATTCCGAGACTTTCGAGAGCAACTTATGCTGTAAGAAGAATCAGACAGCTGGCAGGACCCGAAGCAGCAAAATTGACATATTTCGGACACTTCCATAGCGCTCTCAATTTTGGCGTGCTCTTTTGGGGAGATTCTCCTGAGAGCATCAGGATATTTCGAAAGCAGAAGAACGCTTTAAGAGTGCTGTGCGGGGTGAATGGACGTCAAAGCTGTAGGGGATTGTTTCCGAGGGAGGGTATACTTACTTTGCCGTGTATTTTCATACTTGCCTCCATCCTTTTTGTCTATGATCATAAAGAAATACTGGAGAAGAACAACTGTCATCATGAATATGAAACCAGAAACCGTGATAACCTCAAAATCCCATATCACAGAGTGAAGGCTGCTCAATTGAGTGTGAACCACTTAGCTATTAAGTTATTTAATAAGCTACCTTCCAACCTGAAAATAGTCGATAGGAGACAGTTGAGGAAGATGCTCAGAGATATGTTGATGGAGAAGGCCTACTACAGTACCCAAGAATTTTTCGATGATTCCCTAGGCTGAGAGGTCCGTTTCAGTGTATATTTGTTCTATTGACCGTGTTTTTGTACCGTTATTATAATGTGAACTTGTTCTATACATATTATGCTTTTCTGACTCCCCATGTAATTTTGATGGGTCAAAAACTTATTTACATCTATTTTTTGTTGTAGATAAGTAAATAAATAAATAAATAAATAAATATTGTATTCTCAACATTTCTAGTACCAATAAGGATAGTACAGTACCTACTTGAGTTTCGGTCGAACTGATCGAAGAATATGAACTTTGAGGTATTTTGATTCAATCCATGGAATCGTTTCAAGGACGTATTCGGCCTAATTTTCTTACAGACGGCTATATTTTTCCAACAGCCGAATGCGGAAAAATAGCCTGAAGAATCTACACTCAAAATATTTCACTTATCTGATTAAATACGAACTGAATTACCATGAAAATAACTTGGAGTCCTAACAATTCAGAAAAGATCTATGGGCGGATCGAAAATATAAGTGATCAAGCCTTTAATTCAAAGTTAGGGGTTTTTCCATTTTATCCTATTTTTTTTGTTTGAGATCATTACAGTTATAAACCATCCGAGAATAATTCAAATGGAATACGTATTTTGATAAGATATTCTTGCGTTATCAATAAATTACTGTATTCCCAAAGTTTGCAGAAAATCGAAGAAAAAATATTCCGACGAAAGTAATATTGCTTTTTTTAAAAATGTGAACAGAACATTAATTGTTCCTGAATGTGAACACTCATTTTCAATCGAGAAATATCAACTCTCAGTTATCACAATTCATACCACATAATCGTTTTATCTGTTTATTCAGCCGAATTCCAAACAAAGGTTTCTTTTGACCTCAAGAACCGAAGAAAGGCAAAAGCTACATGTATAAATGAATTTTCAAAGAAACTTTTGGGCTCCGCCAAATCTGCATGAATTGAATTTGAATTTCTCAGATCAACAAGTTGTTTTCAAGGAAGATTGATAGATGAGATTCCCATACTGGAAATTACGTGTGCTATGGGTTCACTCGAAGGCGCTGTTAAAAGGCAGTGTATTTTCATTTCTCGTCCACTTATTGGGAGTAAAGAATATACGCAGAGTTGAATCATTCCGTTGGCACACAACTTTCGGAAAGTTGCCTTATTCTGTTCAGCCCAATTACTCATAAAACTCGTTTCGAACATTCTCCAGCGTGGAAATCTCGAAATGTTTACGCCGAAGGAGCAGATGAGGCGATGTCGAAACAGAAGTTTCTATAGCAATGGCCTGAAATGAATTGAATTGAATATAAATATGTTGTTTTTGTCGATTATTGGAACGCAGTTGCGAAACCGGGGTAGAATAAACACCGGGAAGATTCAGGGAGTTTGTGTTTTCTAGAAATTCAATCTGATGGCAAGGAATCACATGAACGAGGGAATTTTTCGATGAAATCTTAACGGGAGAAACACAGAGTCACAGAGATTAACCTTTTCGTGGTTATGGGTTTTTCGAATTCATTCTACTATATCTTTGGTGTTCATTCAAGGTTTAGCCGTACAACTCACAAATCACGGAGCAATGCATTTTGCGACTCAAGAAGTAGTTACTCAGCGGCTTTTTCCATAACTTTGTTATTGCCGTGTACAAAATCCAGCAGAAATCAGGACATAAAAAAATTCTTTTAGGGCTGCGGCGGGAGTCGAGGTCTATAGGGTTTTGTGTATTGTGTAGTTTCGACGTTGCTATTTTTAGTATGAAACTCCTCTTGATAAGTTCAATATGGTAGAATTGTATTTCTCTATTTCAGTATCGTAATGAGTTCCTTACAGTACTAAAACCAGTGCTGTAATAAACTCATTACAGCATTGTTCTTAGTTATATTTTCCTTTTCGTGGTTGTCAACAATGACTGCCGATCCTATCAATTTTCAACACACGTCAATTTGGAAATGTCAATTTCGTAACAGTCACGAACTGCCAAGATACAAAACAAAAGTCACTAGGATGTATAATCTGAATTTTTCATTTAATTTCAACAGTATTTCACGAAATTCGACTGAAATAGAGAAAATATCGTCTAATACTCGTTGCAGAATGCAATTCCAACACTCATGCGTTCGCATTCGTATTGGGATAGGAGCCCATTCTGCTACTAGTTTTAGAATATACTATTATGGATAGGGGGACCCCTATGCCTGTCATAATGCAACACGTTCTACGCAGGGGGGGAACCCTATTTTTGTTGCGTATTTCGCTCTCCTCGTTGCGCAGAAATACGCTCATTAATTAAATGTTGCTTTTTCCAACTGGTTGCACAAATATCTATTTCATGTCTAATGTGGTAATTTCAATTTCTAGGTGTTATGAACGTACATGTGCCATCAAGTCAAGAAAAATCTCCTAAGGCAACTTTCAGAGAAGTAGAAAAGGTAATTGAAATTATGTTGTAGTCAGTTTCCAAGATTAAGAGATCTATCTCAAATTTATTGCTCATAGGTACAGGTGTCCGGCAAAATGTGGCAAATCTCCCGGATTCAGATAAAACATAAAAAAAATTAGATGACAAGTTCCCATCATTTTTTTCCTAGCTCTCCCTAAGGAGATACGGCCTCCTAAATGACGTCACTGGAAATCCATTTCACCGGAATACATTTGAAACTACTTCATATAATTCAAAGAAAATTTGATATGATGAACAGTAGTAAGGACCTTTTGAAATACTGCCCTTAAATTGGAATTACCTGTCTTAGGTATGATATTATGATAAGGAGAAGAAAAAAACAAATTTGGATAGTTTGAACATTAAGCTAAAAAAAAGGTACTTACTTACACCTTTTTGGAAAAACAAAATGAAAAACGGATTAATTTTTTGTAGTTACCATAGCAAAGTTTTTTCTCCAGTTTATAGAGAATCACACTTAATTGTGATGTGATAAGAAACAAATTTTGTTGGATTCGATAACATAAACTGAAACTTCTTTATTCCTTGAATAACTTTCGTATCACACTTTGTTACAGACGGAAAAATTTGAATTCATAGTTTTTTCAAATAGAAATAAAAGAGATGATTCCTTTTTATTTTGTTTTTCGAGAACGGTTCATTCCATCGACAATAAACAGGAGTACTTTTTTTTTTGCTGTAAAGCTATCCAAATTTGTTTTTTTCCACTCCTTAAAGGCATAAAGGGTGTTGAAAATGTGAGCATTAAAATATACAACCCTGGTCCGCCCCTGGTAAACTAAAAGAGCTAATTTAAATTTAATGGCAGTATTTGAAGAGTTCCTTACTACTGTTCTACATATCGAATTTTCTCTTATTTATAGTAAGCATTTTGAAATTTAAATTCATTCCAGATTTCCCACATTTTCCCGGACACCCTGTATATTGGATATGTAAACTTGATTCACATCAATTAATGATTGTTTTTAAAATCCATTTTTGAAGTATTAATTTTGAAATATTTTCTGGGCTGAGAATGGATCGTCACGCTTCATTGAAAAATATTTCACTGAGAGCAAAACTGGATGCCCTGAAAAAGGTGAAACACATTGAAAGCCTAAATAGGTTGAACATAACAACACTCAATTTCTTCCGTGATAACAAAAAAAATTAAATTCGAAGAAAAGGGGTAGCAGAATTTCTATTGATGACAAACTGAATGAACTGAATGTTGCATGGCCGAGAGATCAAAAATCTCGTGTGCAGAATTGTCGACGGATTGATGCATTCTTGCTTACGAGTCAGGAAGCTTATTCATTCATTATGGATCTGTGAATAAGCAAAACCTGATAACTGGGCACCTGGAAACCACCACGAAAGTCATTGAAGTCTTCTTCGCAGATGTGTTTTATGTCTATTAAGAGCTCGATCGAGGGCCGGTTTTATAAAAGGCGAACCGACAGTTGAACCGTGCGCTAACTACCAGATGGTGAGGAATTTGGCTGTTGACGGAACGGTTGAATCCTCGGTTGCCCTTTATTAAACCGGCCCTTAGGCATTCATACAATGCTGAATACGCATAAAAGTAGTGACCGAATCGCAAACTTTCAAATATTTCATTTTCTTCATCTTCGAGATCGACGAATTTTGAAATTCGAAACTGAATATCCCTTCTGATAATTAAGACGACGAATCCAGGTATTCCAATTTCTTTCAAGCCCTCCCCTTCAGCCTCCTTCAACTGTACCTTCATTGCACCTTCAACACGTTTTTCCGCGATAATGAAAGTCGCTTAATATGACGAAAACTGTTATCTCATAGTTCAGACGTGCTCATGATGAGAGAAAAGCGAGCAAGAATAGAAGTGAGGTAGTGAGATATGGCAGCGATAAATTACCGCTCGAGACAATCAACGTTACGTGAGCAGACAGCGGCGTTACATGAGTGGTTTGAATACGGGGAGAGCGTTTATTGTTAGAAATTTATTCCGTGGTCGGGAATTTGATATCGAAAACTCGAGTCTCGTGTGGAGCTTCAATGTTTCCGCCGTTATACTGAAATGATAAGATGCAAGGTGAAGCTTGAAGGGACGATAAAATCTGAAGTAGGACATCCTATATTCCTATGGCAAGTCACTATTTTGTGATCCTCAATTTGTTGGTAAGGACTCGGAGTGAGTGGATCAATACATTTGCGATGGAAATGGAGTGGATTCTTATTTAAGGGGTCTCATTTCTAATTAACAGTGAGATTCAATATCAGAATTAACTTCATCTTGGACCAATGGGTCCAGTCAAAAAATCAACTCAGTGTTGATGTTTTCACTGACAGAAAATTCAATAAATTACACTCAATCACAATGGTATATTAAGACACTCTTGAAGAATAATCACAATTCAACATCAATACCAATCCGAAAATGAATAGTCATGAATAAATATATCTGCATGTAACGAACAGAATGTAAAAAACGAACTAACAAAACCATCAATTTCGGAATTGGCTCCTGCTTTCTTGCTCATTTTCGATAAAAATAACAATTTGGAATAAATTACCCCTCAAAAAAAGGGGCAAGAACAAAAGAACCATTCCTTGGAAGATCGGACATGGGACCAGGTCGAAAGATCCTCCCGATCAAAGAGAGTATTGAAACTTTGCGAAAGGGTTGTTTTTAACAGGTGAAGTATTTTACTTCTTCTTTTTCGTTTCTAGTTCCTTGTTCTTGTTACCAAATATAATTCCAATATACTCTCATCTAGTTCGATGAAGAAGTTTATTTTTAAATACCAGAAGCCCTGTATCAGCATATTCATTGGACAAACTCAACATTACACACATTAGGGGATACATAGAGTTTTTTCAGAAGTTTCAGGCTAGTGAATCATACGTAAAACTTGTATGGTGCCCTATTTCCAATTCCTCTGATAACACTTAGATTCGCAAGAGCGTGGAGGCCAATTTTGGTCACTAAATCGGTAAATGATACGACCAGGAGCAACCTCTTGCAAATGGTTTGACATGTGGCACCGTATCGCTGAAACCACATGTTGTCAAGATCAATAGCTTTCAAATGAGGGACAATAAACTGTGTTATCACAGCACGATTACGTTGGCGCTTCACCTTTACTGCATTATCTTCTTCATTTTTCAAGATAAACGGTCCAAATTTTATCGTACAAGGTGCGGCACGGAGGGCGGACGTTTTTCAGATGGGCATAACTTTCCCCCACTGAGGACGAGAGAAGTGGGGAAGGTGCCGTTAGACTCGTGTGTTCCTAGCATTTATTTATTGATCAAGAGAAGACCAAGAGGACCTGTGCGAACAGTTCGAACGCCTGAAAATGTTGAACGCGTTCGACAAGCCATTCTTCGCAGTCCGTCGCGATCTGCTCGGAAACATGCTGCTGCACTTCGCCTCAGTGATCGTTCGGTGAGGCGAATTTTGCATATGGATCTTCGCTTTCACCCCTACAAATTGGCCATTGTGCAACAGTTACACCCCGGAGATTATGCACAACGAATGAACTTCGCACGTGAGATGGAAGCACTGATCGATCAAAATGAGAACCTCATTTTGTTCATGAGTGACGAAGCCCACTTTCACCTCAACGGCATGGTTAACCGGCAGAATTGCCGTTATTGGGCTGATGAAAATCCGCAACACTTACACGAAAGACCGCTGCACAGCCCACAGCGCCTCCAGCACTGCATCACCGATTTCGGCCACCACATGCCTGATGTGATTTTCCACACTTGACTGTCTCAAATGCTATTTCCTTGAGAATCTGATTCCGTCAATAAATGTGTTTTTGAGTAAAAATTAACGCTTTTATTATTTTTTTAAAACCATCCATCCTCCGTGCCGCACCCTGTATAATGCTTTATGTTTACCAACGCCCGTCTGTCAAATTTCAATCTGTCACTAACGTCATTATCCTGTGACATTATGACAGTCAAACGTGGTGGGAAGTCCAAATGTTGCGCTCTTACAACCTTCATATTGTGATATTTTTGGGCAACTCTGTACAAAATTCGTTATTGCTCAGAAAAAGGGTCATGCATACTATATTTGGCATATTGAGACCTCATTTCTATTCAACCATTTGCCTTGCAAATTCAAAAACCTCAACCTTGGGGTTTTAAAGAAATAAATTGAATAACTTTTCCTGTGTCAGGAGTTCTATGAAATCGCGAAATATCTGTGTGTTTATCTATCTATTTCGATTGCGCATATTTTAAATGCTGTTGTCTAAATCGATAAATACAGACTGAATTTTATTATTTTCATTACTTTGAATTATGCAGAAAGTGAAAACTATAGAAATATTTTCAAAAACCTAATGATCACCTTGATAAGAATGAAAACGAAAATGATCCGGAGAATTTCGGTTTAAAACATTAAGCAACACAAGTTCCCAAAGGTACATTTCATTAACACACAAAATAAGTGTATTAGAATCAAAAATTTAAAGGATGAACTTCTATCTTGGAATTTATTTAATAATTGAACAAATAAAAACTTGAATGATTGTGATGAAAATAATGGGTTGAATTTACCTCAGAAAGTAACAGCTCTGATAGGGGGCACAATAGACCTTAAGGTCGCAGTGAACTATAACCCCTTTTCACTATAACTACCTCAGAAAGTAAGCCAGTTTGAAAGTATACCAATAGATACATAAATCCATAAATCCTTCATGATTATGTTCCATTCAATCTGACAACCACAGAATATATGAATAGGTACACATCAAATTTTTCTGAGCAGAAAATTCTATGAATCCAATTTAGAACTGCAATTTCCTTGTAGAAATGGAAATTATTTAAAAAATAATTATCCAACAGTCGTGGACAGATGAATATTCTACTCGTATATCATGGCTATCATCCATTCGCTTGATTAATCAACATCATAATATGCTCGTTGAATACTATAGTGTATCACGAATCCTCTTTGGTATTACGATTTATTCCTATACAATATAGAGCTTCACGCCTCAACTCTACTCATCATATGAGTCTTTTCCAAAATCCAAATCACAAATCCCAAAAATGGACGTTGTTTCACGTTCGGGATAATTCTGACAAAATAATGTTGAAATGTGTTTTATATGGATTTTGAGAGTTCGTAATAAGAATTTGTTGTTTTGATTACTTCAATGATATCTTTGAGAGATCGCAAAAGGAATTTCTTATCCCTTAGATAATTAACCTCATGGGTCTTGGTTGATGAAAAATTCTCTATCAAATGTTGAAATGCTGTTGATGCAAAGAGGATTTCCCTGCAAAGAGTTCATTGAAGCATCATTCGAAGAGAGGACTCATCTCTTAATCAATTCGAAATAGACTCAATTGATTCGAAAGAATAAGATGAGTTAATTTCAATAATATTTTTCTTGAAGTTCATGGAAACTTACCGAGAACCCCAAGTCTAAAGTTTATAGTGACCACAATCACTTTACCCACAGACGCTAAGGCTGTACCATCGTAAGGATTGCCAGAATTCCATTCGTAACTTTCTCCATGGACGTAAACTATACAGGGTAGCGCTTCTGGTTCAGGTTCCCCATTAGCTGAAACAAAAGAATTCATCAAACATTGCACGGAGTTATGAAGGGAACGAATTCAATGCAACAGAGATGTTTCACGATCCTGTGAAGCTGATGAATATAATTTTCGATCTAGTGAAGTGATGTAAGCAATACGAAAGTTTTGATCAATAGGATTGGCAATGGATTCTTGTGTCAAATAACTGAAGTATGCAACATTCGGCACAGTTGAGGCTTTTTCTGATTCCCTTTTGTGAAATGCAAACCGCAGGCGTTCTAAACTTTCCGCGCAAACATTCTATGGAAGATTTGAATTGGAAATTATCCCTTTCAACATCGACAAAAAGTTCCACTATTTACATACTTTTCTGTCTGCCGTCTGGTGTAATTCAAAAAATTTTTTTTACATCAGTTCTATTCAAATCCCACGAAACAAAATTCAAATACGTTATATGACGTCCCAAAATTAATTTGAAAAATATAATCCACATCGAAAAATACAACAGAAATTCCATATGAACCTGAGTCCGAGTGAGTCCCGCATTCGAATTACAGGTGATTGAATTTAATTCCCAACAAACAGTTATTTTAAGTTTTTTCCGAATTTCATTCCTCAGTGTTTTAGACCTCTATGGAATGAACTACAACAAACGACTAAGGTCAAGTCATCGACGGATGATACCGTGATGGATTTCTATGAAAAGCTGTGCATCCTACTGACTTAAGACAGGTAGGTATATCATTTTTGTGTAGAAATGCTATTTCTAAAAGATTTTGTATCCAAAATATCGAAAATGGAAGAAGAACAGAAATATGGAGCAATTTGCAAACGCCTCCTCCAGTAAGTATTAACCGTCACTGACTCGACCTGAGTCATCTCAGGTGGTGAAATCTGGGCAGATCAAATGAAGAAGTTACATATTAGTTCTCAGTGAACCGATAATTGTGACATTTCTGTGACGAAGACGAATTATGTGGACATAATGTTATCAGTGATGTTCCTGCTCTATAATCTTCATGTAACATGTAGAGCATTATGTTCCATATTTGTGATGTATCATTTCGAAGTTAAGGAAGATACAAGAACTAGTTTTTTTATATTTGAAATGTATCATTGTGACAAGAAGACACTTTAATATGAATTTAACGTATGTGGACATTTGTTCCATCGTTTTGAGATCAGAAACATATGAGAAAAAAAGCTTTTGATTCTTCTTCTTCTCCACTGACAACAACAACTCACTAAAGGCCGGTTTTATAAAGGTTTCAATGTTCGTTAGATGATTCATTGAAGATTGAACATTCGATAATGCTAAAGGTCTAATTATTTTTGGTTTTTAATTCATATGTTCACAGGCCCGCCGTAAGCGGGCGTGCAAGGCGTGCCCGGCACAAGGGCGGCACGTCCAGGGGGGCGGCAAATCCAGTGAAATTGAAATTTTTTTTGGATGGGACAAACAACGTGGTAAGCGGGGGGGGAGAAAAAAGGGGGGGCGGTTGTCCAACTCCAACTGCTTTAAAATTTTGCCAACTGTCATAGAAACATAGAAATTTTGCCATATGCGATCGATACTTTGCCAACTGCTTTGAAATTTCTCCAACTCCGTTCAACATTGGGGGCGGCAAGGTCTCCCCATCCCCCTTAGAGAGACTTTTTCTCTGAAGGATTGGGAGGACAGGCGGCCAACATCGATAATTTCCGTATATCCACGGAATTCAGTGAATTCACTGCAGTGTTTCTTTCAGGTATATTTCCGGGAGGGGCACTGCCGCCCCCCGAAGTTCCGCAGGTGCCCCCCCGGCGAAATACTCAGAGCGCCCAGATCCAGTCATGGCATAAAACTTCAAGATCGAAAAATTCACATAATCCGATAAATTGCCCTCCCGGAACTTCGAATTGCGCCCTCGGGAAAAATTTTCTGAAAGAAACATCGATTCAGAAAGTTCCTACGGCATCTTGATTTTGTTGAATATTCTACGAGAAAAATTTGCAGATGTTCTTTTTCCCAATATTACAACCAGGTAGTAGTAGTAGTTTTGAATATTTTCAGTGTCGCCGTATCGTTTATGCCAATTATTGCATGTCATAAAAAACCCCCTGTTACCAAATTGCGCCCTTTCTACTAGCCGAGTTTAGGTAGATACGTGATTTTGAAGAGAGAATTACGAAAATAAAGATAAAAACAGAATGAAGGTCTTTGTCGGAATATACACCCCCTAGGATCAGTTGCATTTTGCATTCGAAATTGAAACTTGTCTCTTGTCTATGATTCGATTCGAACAGTTCCGTGGTGTATGAACAGTAACGATCAAAAATTAAATTCCTATTATTTAGTGAATCTGAAGCTTAAAGATGAGGCTACTCATGAATCAGACATTGACGGTATTGATTTGTTTAATGAAATTATTGCACTAAAATCGCATTTTGTAGAACTCTAATCGAAGGATCCACAATCACTGTTACAATATATTTTTGGCAAAGACTTAATTTCTACATTTCCGAATATAACAATAGCACTAAGAACACTACTAACATTGCCGGTTTCAGTTGCATCTGGAGAAAGATCTTTTTCAAAATTAAAAATTATCAGGAATTAATTAAGATCCACTATGCTCCAACACAGATTAAGTAATTTAGCTATATGTAATTTCAATTGAACACCAAATTTTGGATAGATTAGATATGACTAAGATTATAGAAGATTTCGCAAATATAAAAGCGAGAAGAGTGAAATTTTCTTAGATAAATATTTGAGTGTGTATATACGATTTTTCTCGCTAAAAGTTGCCACTACCCCCCTCCCCCCCGAATTGCTCTCTGATGTAGCGCCCTATTGGGGGCGGCATAACAGTATTTGCACGCGGGCGCTCAGACAGCTAGCGGCGGGCCTGTATGTTCATTTCCCTTCTGAGGCCATAGCAGTCGCATTGAACAAATTCATGATGAAAAAAAAGATCAGAAACTTAATCCTGGCACTAATTTTTTTTTGGATAAAGGCTCATTTATGCTTTCAACATAGAAGACCTCCATCAAGATGTCTGGATTTGTGAGGTTATAACCTCATAATATTTCGCATTCGATGGATAAAAATGAATCTCTAATATTTGGGTTGGATGAATTCATATGAATATATCTTGTAAAGGGTTTTAGAAGACCGGCAGTTGGCAAATACTGGTCTTTATCTCTAACCATCAAACCATCACGTTCACTCGATCTAACACCCTTAGATTACTATGATTGCGAAATGCTGATAAAGAGGAATGTATGAAACGATGCAGGCCATTTTGAAGTATATACCCTTTTATAAATTCATCCACTGATTGAAACATACATATAAACAGATCTCTCCTTCCAGGTGAGGTAATGAGAACAATGTTGAAGCATTTCTGACACTCGTTAACAAAATAAACCTTGCTGTGAAAGGTCACAACTCTGAGCATCCCCATTAGATCAATTCATTTCTCAGATCACATTATTATTATTAAAGTAATATTTTTATTTTACACGAAGAAATGCAGCCAGTTTGATTTTGTTATGTGTAAACCACATGAAAAACTTGAATATCTCGAAAAAAGTCAACTGCACACATATGGTTGATAGAACATTATTTATTTGTTTATGGGAAAACAGGCTGTTCCTAGTTTGGAGGTAAAAATGACGAGGAGAATTTCCTTGCATAATTTCAAGAAAAAAAGTCTCATAAATATAGCACTGCAAACATTTAGTTGTCGAAATACAAGGGAGTGTTCGAACGAAAGTTATGAATACACGGTGGATTATACACGGTGGACATCAGTCATGGACCGCCATATCCCTAGAATTAATTAGTTCAGATTTCTTTTCATTCTGGATTTTTATGACCATTTTGATTTGATTTTGGGACAATCATTGAAAAAACTTTTCTCGATATAGGTAGCAGATACGGCAAAACTACAGAAGACCATAAAATTCAGTTTACAATAAGCTTCTTTTTACAATTTCTCAAGCTCAAAAGGTCTGGAGAAAAACAGGGGACAGTGTTCCGGAAAAAATATGACCCCGTGAATATGTAATCGAAATTGGCATAATTTATGGTGTAAACTTTAATTGTGTTCTTTTGAAATGAATTTCATGAAAACACTTGGAGTAGTTATCCGCGTAATTTTGAGTGAGACAGAATTAATTGTGTTTAAGTATATCCGGCGCATTCGCCATTTCGTGCACAACATCTTGATTGTTATCGATGTTTTAGGTCATTTGATAAATTTTTGCCTTCTTCAAGTGGAATATCACAACGACATCACATAATTCCTTCAGGGCTAAACTGATTACCTACTTTCCGCCTAATATACTCAACAGTAGGGATGAAGGATTGTTGAGAATATTCAAGGTTCGCTATGAATCTCGAAATGGTTCGTCGTTCTCCCGCTATAGGCCGTTCAGTCCGACCACTTCGAGGCCCATTATAGTAAAAGGTAGGAGGAAATGAACGCGCAATAAAACAAGGTAATTCACCGTAAAAGTGTACAACAAGCTCTGATGTTTACTGAAGGTAAAATAACCTTAATTTATGGCTGTATAAATTGAATGAAAAAAACTACATGGGGAAAATTCACGAACGAAAAGAAAAATGTGCTACTTGAAATAAAGGGACTTCCATATTCCCCGGAATTTCTTCCATCTTCAGTGTTAGGCAAGAAAGCAGAAATAACTGAGGGGAAATTGAATTATTCTAAAAGCATTATGGGCGAAAGAGTGGAAATATGAGAATGGCCTCAGGAAGAATGAATACGTTGGTATGTGCTTTTTTTGACAATATGATGTTTTGTTGGGAATGAAATATGTTGTGAGTATCATAAATTCTAGATCTAGAGTATGCTTCAAACATGAAACTTGTAGAGAATGAACTTCCCAACAAAATCATTGTTATTGAATCGATGTTTCACCGATATAAAACGTTCAAACATGATGGTCATTCATCAAACATGTTTTTTTTTTCTGTAGAAACTTCAGTCAGTGTGAAAATTATATTTATGTGATTCGAATTGAAGAATTTCCTGCTTTTCGGCGTGCGCTGGACAAACAGTTCGGTATATAAGGATAGCTCACAATATACAATTTTGGAAGATGTTTGGACTGACAGTAATAATTGTCCTCTAAATTATCAAGACGGTGACCTTGGACATTCAATTAAGATCGATAATTTGTTTCACATGATACAATTTGGAGTGAGAGTGTTGAATTTGTGGTAAGTTCAATTGATTCAAACTATCCGTACGGATATTTCCCTTTGAAGTGAAAAAATTCTGAAAGAAATACTTCTTCATTCTCTAGTTTATTCTTCGTAACTCGCCTTCTCTTAATGAACGGTGAGATTATCGCTCCATCCCTCCATCTTTTTCGTGATTTCCCCGAACTTCGTATGCTATCCTTACCACTTTTTGTTGGTCCATTCGGCCAGGGCCGATCCTAGCAGGTCTGTAGCGCGTGTCTCGCACGCGGGCGGCCAAATTCTCGGGGCGGCCACAGGCCGCCACCTTTATATGTCAGTTTGTAAAAAATATGATTTTCAACAAATCTTTAAATATTGATTATTACTCTAATCATCCAAATTTTGGATGATACGACGAAAAAAAATTCAATGAAACTGAATTTTTCAATCTGTATCGAAATTTTCGTCCATGTTATCGAAAATGAAACAATTTTTTCAGGAATTTGGACTTTAATGATTTCCGTTAAATTTCTTCAATTCATCACCAACGTTTCGGATCCAGTTGATCCTTTATCAAGGCTAAAAGTAACGAAGTACAATCAAATTGCAGAATCAGCCCAGGCGAGCAAGAACAAGAACCTACCTCGAATTTACTCTAATTTAACGAATATTTTGAAGGAACCATTATTTAAAACTTTAATTTATGAAGCATAAGAAACTTTTCTTTAAGTTAAGTGTGTCGAACAAGAAGTTAGGTTAGAATATATATATTTGTCAAATTTAAATATTCTTTTGTTAGTTTTCTCTTCTCAAGTTCTATGATCTTGTCAGGGAAGATACGCAAAATCTAAGCAAAATTTATAATAGCTTAATAAGCAATAACAGTATAACTTAGAGTAATGGCTGATGAATGATTTAACTTTGACTGTATTTCTCATCAAGAATACATTTTAAAACAAATGTCAATGAAATTGCAAAGTTGGTGAGTTGGAACAAATAAATATTCTCATTTGGGGGGTGAGTGTCTCTGTTGTAACACTTTAATGGTTTACATGCATATAGAAAAAATTTTAAAAGTGTTTATAAAGACTGTTACTGTTTGTAACTCGAAGTGTCGCTGAAGATTCAGCAGATGTAAATTCTCACTCTTGATTTTAACTTATTAATTGTTTGATGTATAATATTTGTTTGTGAATTGTTTTTTAAACCTGTTCGACTTCTGTATAATATGATTTGATTCATATAGTGCAGATGACGCTCAGACGGGCGAGTTCAGGTTCCTGCCCGGATGATCAGATCATAGAACTTGAGATAAGAAAACTAACAAAAGAAAATTTAAATTTGACAAATATATATATTCTAACCTAACTTCTTGTTCGACACACTTAACTTAAAGAAAAGTTTCTTATATGCTTCATAAATTAAAGTTTTAAATAATGGTTCTTTCAAAATATTCGTTAAATTAGAGTAAATTCGAGGTAGGTTCTTGTTCTTGCTCGCCTGGGCTGATTCTGCAATTTGATTGTACTTCGTTACTTTTAGCCTTGATAAAGGATCAACTGGATCCGAAACGTTGGTGATGAATTGAAGAAATTTAACGGAAATCATTAAAGTCCAAATTCCTGAAAAAATTGTTTGAATTTTTCAATCTTGTCAAATCAAATATTCCTTGTTCCCCTTCACCGAGAAAAAGAAACAAAGGAATACTTGCTTCATAAAAACGTGATGCAAAGATCGAAAAAACGAAAAAACCATCTGAGAGCAATTATCGTTATCGATGGGGTCTCGAAATAGGAATGTTTAGGATTGGTAAAAATTTCCAGATGTTGGAAAAGAATCGCGTCGTTGTACAAACAAAAACGGCTGGGGTGCAATTATGATGGTTTGTAATGATGCTTTATCTACTCCCATAGAATAATACTTCCATTATTCAACTGAATTTGATCTGTATAAACCAATAGTGTGAGTTAATAATAACTCACGCCTATAACTCACTCTAATACAAATAGGAAAAATTTAGCTTAAGAAATGAATAAAAAAAGTAGGATAGATCGGGAACTCTATTTCAGACATCAAGGTAACGTTCTCGCCATTCATTTCCTCTGGTCTGAAAATCAAAAAATTGCATTTGGAAAAGGTGAATTTTTGACGTTTTCTAAGGGGTTATAGATATCGATTCGATTTTCGACCATTGACACCGCTTTTGACAACTGTCGTCAATTTTGAAAATGCAGCTTAATTCGAATTTTACTGAAGAAGTCGAAGATAAAGTATAGTGTTCAATTCGCGGTAATGGTCAAAACACACTTGATGAATTACACCCCTCGCCTAACGGCTCGGGCTGCAAAATTCATCTGTGTGTTATGACTTACATTATAAAACAATATACTATTCTGCAGTTACTGCCATAGCTTCATTTCTCGTTGCCACCGTTCTGGGTTCCGGTCACTTCTACTAACAAAGGAATTTTAGTTTTGAATGAGTTAATAGCCCAAGGTAACATCGAAATATGCAGATCAACTCAAATCCAATATTATTTTACCTTTTTTTAAAATTTGAGACGGTCACGGATCGCCGCAGTAGGAATGTGGCGTTGTTATTCAGTCGTTTCAATAGATATGGGCTTGTGAGCTTGTGTGAAATCTTCCTCACAGATATTCAGCCATCAAACTATTGATAAATTATATTGTTGCTAGTTTCTATGTTCTTTCATTTGTTTTTTTTTAATGAATTTCTTCGAAGATTCAATTCGATTTTTTTTATGTACTCGAGTGTTTTGATTTCGTTATCGTATTAAATCTAAAATATTTTAAACTAAGTTGCTCTTTGCATTCTTTCAATACTCTCTAATTCGCAATTTTATTCTGTATCAAGCTACCAGTGTTATTTGTATTTTTATAGATGTCTTCTAGAAAGACTAAAAGGCAGTCAGGTATTTTCTATAGGAGAGAGAAAAGTCGAAAAACAGAGTAACACTCTAAGCAAGCTGGAGCGTTGACAAATTATTTCAGATCGCTAATACTGAACCTAACGAAACAGAAATGGCCAAATCTCATTTGGACTATTCGCAAGCACAACCATCGACATCCGCCACAAGTACTGATATTCCTGTAAACATGAAAGCAATGAATGCTAAATTTGAAGTAACTGCAAGATTGTCACCATCACCAGCATCTTTGACCTATTTTAGTGACCCAGAGTCGGAGGTTGAATATGAGATCGAGGAAGGAAAGATCTTTCCTCAAACGGCACTAGATCTAGATGTAGACGATCCAGGTCCTTGGCAAACTCTTTTGTAGAACAAAATTATTGGTATTCTCCTAGAACAAGGCCCCAAACAAATTACTAATTTTAATTTTCCAGCCGATGAAAGTGGTCGGGAAATTAGCTCTTCATGAATCGGCTTATTTGTTCTACTCGTTCTACTCCATCTTTCTGGCTAGAACCCAATCGTTGATATTGTCCACTCTACATGTTCGTCTCACGTTGTCACTTCGATCTCTGCCGAACAAAGTCTTCCTAGCAATTTTCCGTAAGATCTTTATTTCGCTGTCCTCCAAGATTCTTGTGGTTTTTACTGTATCTGGTCGTGTTTCCGCTGTGTATGTCATCTGTCATTTTATGACAGATTTATATATTGGTGTCTCAGTGTGTAGATATTTGTTTTTCCATATTGTGTCATTCAAGCAATCAGCGACCCTTAGTACTTTGTTTGTTGTCTTCAAACTCGATGTCCCCATATCCAAAGAGCTCAATACCTAGGTATTTAAATTTCGTTTCCTGGAAAGAAATACTGTGATTTCAGAAGCGATTCCTGATTTATCCAGAGTATTGTATTCTGAATGTATCCAGAACGGCACTGGAATTAATTGATTTTGTTGCTTCAATGACACTTTTGAACCTGTAGATAGTATTAAATGGTATGGAAGCAAAGATAAACTACCTAAATTGACGACAAAACACCAACCTGTAGCAAGAACAATTCTTTGGGATTTCTATGGATGAATGCCTCGAGAACTACAGTATTCGAGTTGCGGTTACTTTGACTGAATATCTTATTTACTATATACAGTAAGGGTAGTGGCTATCTTATTTAGGGGAATCCGGGGCAATATGGGGTACCTAACTTTAAGATCCTCATTTTTTCATAAAACATAATAACTCAACATTGCCATTTTGAATTAAGCTAGCTAAATATATTTTCTTTAGACTTTAGTCAACCAAATCACCCACTAAAATTTTTTACGTGGTTTTTTTTTATATATTTTCTAAAAGTCAGGCCTTTCCCCGTTTTGCCCCGTATACGGGGCAAAATGGGAATTGTGTCTGGGGTAAAATGGGTTAGTGTATTAGGTACGTGTAGGTGAAAGAAAATATTTCATTAATACAAAACTCTTAGAGATATATGAATATATGATATACCAACTTATTTAGGAACATAATTTTGCTTTTGCAACATAACGTTCTAATGTAGTTTGAGGCACCTTAAATTGGTGTGCTGCTTTTTTATAACCCATGGTACCCCCAATAATCACCTGCACTGCTTTTTTCATCGACTCTTTAGACCAATTTTGACGAGTTGTCTCTCTTGCGTATTTTCGTACCATCTGAAACATAATAAATCTCAATAATTGCTTGGGGCAAAATGAGGTCCCCAAGGACTGGGTAAAATGGGACCCCGTTTTACCCCATTATCAAAACCCCATTTTGCCCCAAAATACCTGCTCAAATAAAACAAGAAACAAAAATCAGTATTAACGTAATCTTGAAGCCATGCTTTTGATAAAGTATCTATATAGAGGCAATAACAATATAGCATTAACAAAACAACAAAAACTTTTCGAAAAATGTACGTACCTTGAGAGAATAAATGATCCACTTTTACAACACACGGCCTTCATAACTTTATGGCGGACAAACTCAAACTAACGTACGTCCGATTCGTGGTGCGTCTATTGCGGAGAAGGGTATTGGTTGTAGGGATAATGCGTTTGAGATTTGGCGGGTTTATTCGAATAAAATACACGTAAAATGAGGGTACCCCGTTATGCCCCAGTACCCCGTTTTGCCCTGGATTCCCCTACTCTTAACTCTTAAAAACCCAAGCATCCTTTGAGAAAAAGTTCTATCCTTCAACGATTGTACGACAAATATATTATTGATTCAGATATACGCAAAATTTCTCGACCGGAACAAATACGGGATTCAACAGTTTTCCCAAGGGAATTACTCTTTGCTCGAAATCCCAATTTCGTTTTGTAGCTTTCGAGTACCAAGCATATGGAAATATCAATAAATCAATTCAAGATTGTTACATGCTCCATTAATCACCCATCAGTTCACTCTTCTTTCTGCTTAACCTGGCGAGGAAAATCAAGTTTGGATGCGGCACATCCATCAGACCGATTTCACATTATTCCGAATGATAAATCGAATTTTATGTGACAGGGATGAAGTCTGATATCGAAGTATTCGAAATTGTTGATTGGTCTGTGTGCCGTTCTGTTACATCTGATTTACTCCGAATTGAAATTCTTACTTGAAGAGTTCTCGGCGAAGTTCGGAATTATTTCAGCCAATCTTTCGTTGACAATCATAAGATTCAAGACCCAAAACATCTACATGTATTTGTCGATAATTATAACTTCGACTGCGTTGGCATAATTCGTGACAGTTGTCCCATTATGACATTACGAATGAGACTAATTGGGGGTATATTCAGCCTTCCTATGAACTCTCGTCTAATAATTAACCGTTCCTCAAATTTCCCTGCTACCTGTAGATAACTAATTTGGTTATATTCTTCATCATTCATCTCCTCGGTAGCTATGAATCAGATAACGATGACACAATGTTTTGACTAGGTCAGTACAATTCGATGATGAAGATAACGGTATGAAAGTCCATAGTGCAAGATAGAGATGAGGCGAAAACCTGAAAAAGTATAGAAATAGTATAGTATGTCATTTTGTTTGATTCAGTTGAACCGCCTGGATCGTAGAAAATTTTCGATATAGCACTAGTTGATTAAGGAGGGTATTCGACATTTTTGCAACACTAGAAAATCTAAACGTCACTGCCGGATAAATGGTTCTTTTGGAAAAGAAAGTGATGAGTCTCTCACGATGTGAATAAAAATTTTGCCGCATATCTGAATCTGTTGTACATTTTGAGAGAGCCGAACTCCATAAATTCAACACTCTACCTTTGTATAGGGATGCAAATTAATTTTCTTGTTATGAAAATTCTTACAAATTGCCTTAGCCATTTCAATAGGATTATACTGACAATGATATGGGGGTAATCTAAGAACCTCATGTCCATGCTCCTTCAAAAGGACATCAACTACATATCGTCTCTGTCTGTCAGTTCAATGAGGTCATATCAAATTCCAAAGTTGTTTCTCAGTGAAATTTTGATAAAAATTCATCTTGTTTTTTATCAGCCAATCCTGCATCTCACTTTCTTTGCTGGAAAATGTGGGTGGTTTATCCAATTGCACATTTGCACCGACTATTGGTGCATTGTCCATTACAACCACACATTGCACAGGAATCTCAGCTAAAGATGGAATCAGTTGATTAATAACCCAATTTTGAGAGATTTCACTGTCATTGTCTTGTGATAGTCACGGGCATTGTTTTTTGAATTTGAAATGAAATCACAACTCTTTGAAGTCCCAAAATTCTTCCTGATTGTAGAACCGTGGCCTTGTTCTCCTAAACTAACCTAACACTCATCAGTCAAAGATCGAGTTGTCACATATCGGTCCCCAACGGCCATGAGTAGATCAATCTTGAACTTTACTTGTGCCCTTCGACGTCCGGTGCCTACTCATCAAACTACGCTGGACAACATCTCATAACAGTAGCTAGATTTCTGTTCGTACGGTTAGCGATTCCTTGAAATGACAACCCCGCCTAGACCAATAATTCGACCTCTTTCAAATTCACTTAGCTCTCGATAAATTCCGCGTACACGTCTGTGGATTTCCTTGAACTGCTGGTTCATTGTTAAATTCAAAAAAATTGCAGAAAACGACTACAATTAATATTTGAGTAACAAAAAATGTTCACATGAAATAACCTTCACGATTTCTTCCCAAATTTTAATCATATCATTTACTCCTACCTAGGAGCATAGAATTCTATGCTTCTAGCTCCTACTATCTATGATTCACCAAAGAAATCTAAATTTAAACAGTTCCTTCTGGGTGTTGCAGTTTCTTTGTCAGTTAGTATAATATCGATTCAATACTTTCACTGGTGAAATATTTGATAATGAAATAAATGGCATCTTATTATTATCCGTTAGTTTCGAATACATTCATTATCATTTCTGCACAATTTCCTCGCAACTCGTTGACATAAAAGAATCAGACAATGCGAACGCACCAGATCCATCTTCAGGAACTTCGTGAACGACTCTTGTCGTTACCAGGAAAATGCATAACACGCGAGAATGGGGTGAAAAATCCAATGGAATAGTCATCAGCGATCTTGCTGGCACTCCGAATTGAACTCCCATCCTCCTGGAGTTGCTCGAAAATTGATTTTCGAGATTCCGGGACGTTCGAAGATATATCGGCAATTTAGTGACTTTAGAGAGCCCCACTTCGATGTTCCCTCTCGAAGCTGGAGTATTAGAGTAGATTTGTCGATTTTTTGAGCGGCTCCAATATTTTCCGTTTCCATCGTGAAGAATTGCCTCATATATCGAATCGAGTGAAGGGAAACGGCTTCACGGCTACACAAAAATCTACTTTCGGTTGCCTTTTCTACAAATTGGTTTCAGGCATATCGCAATTTGTAAGTACGTCTACTGAGAATATTAGATACAATAAAAGTATAGGTACACAAGCTATGATCAAAACATATCGGAAAATATGTTTATTCGAAAGTTTGGCATCAACTTATGAAGGAAGGTCAAAATACATCTTGTAATAAATCTTTTTTCCGTCATCATCAACTGGATCAAACTGATTAATCTTATTTATCGTCCGTATTTCGTAATTCTTATTCTTAATTTCATTGAAAATGTTATGCATGATCGAATCAGCCAATTCACGGGGATAGTTATTTTCCTTCAAAATATTTTTTATTTTGTTCATGTTGAAATAATGAAATTAAGAATGAGAATAACGAAATACGATCGATAAATAAGATTAATCAGTTAGATCCAGTTGATGATGACGGAAAAAAGATTTATCACAAGATACCGTATATTCCGAGTTGGTCCGAACAAATGATGAGACGGTGTGAATGTCGAATGATAAGGTAAAGATAGTACAGGGTGGGGCAGAAAAACCTATCCGATTTCAAAACGTTATAAAATTAAAACCACTCAGCTTGTCAAAAAATTTTTTTTATTAACATATCGCAAATTTTATGCCATTTTTAAATTTAAGTTTTGAAAAGCACATCACTCAAATGTCGTCCTTGGGAGCGGATACACTTATTTAGGCGCTCGCGGTAGCTTTCCATGACTTTCACCGTCATTTCCACAGGAATTTCTTCAATTGCCGGAGCAATTTCCCTTCGTAAAGCAAGAAGGGTCCTTGGTCGATGCTGGTAAACCTTCGATTTGAGGTAACCCCAAAGGAAGAAGTCACATGGAGTGAGATCCGGTGAGCGCGGCGGAACGTTCAATCGCGGCTCTCACATTGGCCACGTTTTCAGGTCCTGTTGCTGTCCTGGGACGTCCAGGCGACTTCTTTTTCAATGCTGAACTCGTCTGTCTAAAATTTGACACCCACACTTTAATCGTAGCGTGATGTGGAACAGGATCATGACGCCCGAGTCCGAAATGAATTCGAAAAGCACGTTGTGTAGCAATTATCGAACCGCCGCATTCGATAAACCGCTCAATAACAAAAGCACGATGTTCACCAGACCAAGGCATGTTGACTACTGACAAATGGCATAAAACCAGCTTTCTAACGGTTTTTACCCCACTACTCTACCTGCTCTCTCTTCTGAGAAAAAGGGATTTGAAATCGGATAGGTTCTTCTGCCCCACCCTGTATTTTATAACCAGAAAACCATAGAAAAGATCATCTATAGAAATTTGAATGACAGAGTAGATAAGGGACAACTTTCTGGATTGATATATAAAATCCCTTATTCAGGATGTAGTAAAGCATATATCGGGCAGACCAGACAGTACTTGAGTAATAGGATAAGACAAAATAAATATGATTTGAAAGATTCTAAAAACTAGTTCTCATTACTTTAATGAAGACCATATAATTGATTTTGATAGAGTAGATGATTTTGAAAGAGAGGGAAATTTTGATAAAAGAAATATTTCAGAGATGGTATATAGGTATAAGTTTGTCTGATTCCAATAACTATTGAACTGACACTGAGCATTGGGCTAAACATTATAATTCCATCATTATAAAATATAAAAATCTCGTTGACTTAGATTGATTGTAAATGTATACATTTAAAGGAAAATGAATATTGAAATATATTTTATGAATATGAGATATAATTGGACAAGAAAAATTCAAATGAAAAAAAGAAAGGAAAAAATCGAAATTGATAATTATAAGGAAAGAGAATGAAAATAGAATAGAAAAATGATATAATTGTGGAGATTAATTTCAGTGTTTTATTGTAGTTTTTTAACATCGACTGATGAAATTGTAATTGTTGATTTCCTGTCTCTACAGGGTGTTCCACCATAAACTGGACAAACATATATTGCCGTGTAGATGACACCGAGGAAGTCATTTTTCCTTTGTGACATATACCCCGTTTTCGACGCATAAGCGAGGTATAGGGTGTTTAATGTCAACTTTGAGCAATATTCTGATAACTGTGGTGAGTTATGCGTGACATTTGAAATAACGGTTACTGATCACGTCTTAGTATTTTTTAGGGCTCAATGCAATTGTGGTGTAGAATTCTGAAAAAAAAAATTCAAAATGGTGGAAAGCCTGCAAAGTTAGAATTTTTTTTTCGGTTGCCAATTTGGAAAGCACTATTTCAACGTACCCGATTTTCTAAGATTTTCCGTGAAATGAGTTTTTCAAAATTCGAACTCAACTTTTTTTTTACATGTCTTCAGTGAAAAAAATTTCGCCCAAAATTCTTGGAATTTTTCATGGTTGAACTATCTGTAATTCTGAATACTTGGGTGAAAACAGAATTGAAAAATATCAATTGGTTTTCTTTTTGTAGCCTTCCAAATATTACGCTCGGAGAACTTTCATAATTTTTATTCAAAAAACTGGAGGCCGTACGAAGGCCAAATGCAGGCTAATGAGCTGCCAGAGTGACTCGGACAGAAATATGAATTATAAACCAAACAAATTTTTTTTCGAAAAACTTTGCTAGGATTCGAACTCTACGAGAATGAATTGGGTTTATTTCAATCTTATAAATTTCCGTTACCAAAGCGACGCTAGTGAAACGAAAGTGGAGAGTTCGATTCCCACCAAAGTTTTTTGAAAAAAAATTTATTTATTGTCGATAAAATGAACCGTTTTCGAAAAATAAAATTACAAAGATTTTTAACTATGCAGTTTTGACACAGAAAGGCACGTTAGCAAAAATTATTTTCTAGAAATATACTCTCACTAAAGCTTGCAACGATTGAATATAGATACGCTAGTTATGAATAATCATTTAAAAGTTTCTCAAGAGTACCTACATTTCTGAAAAATTATTTTTGATAACGTGCCTCTGTGCCAAAACTGCATAGTTAAGAATCTTTGTAATTTTATTTTTCGAAAACGGTTCATTTTATCGACAATCAATAGGTAAGAGTAATTTTTTTAACTTATTGTTCAAGCTAACTGAATTTGTTTTTTTCGACTCCTTATCACACAGGGTGTTGAAAATGTAAGCACTAAAATGTACAACCTAGTCCGCCCCTGGTAAACAAGATATACCATAAAGTTGATAATGGAATATTTTAGGAGTACGTTATAGTTCAAATAATGAATAGAACGTCCCGAATGTTGTTCTGAGCTTTCGAAAAGCTTAGTGAAATTTCTTTTTGATTTTGTTTATCAAGACTGTCTCAAGCAATCAATTGGAAGTTTTGGAAATATTGAGAAATTACAGCTCAGAATTAAATGGTGGATGTTCCAAAGCTGAGACCAAATCAATTTGGGAAATTTTCATGAGCCGGTGAAAGGGTAACATTTTTGCGAAAGATAAGAACAACAAAAATTTGAAGAGCAGAACCCGGAATTTGAGAATTTGGAACAAATTTCTGGAGATGGTTGAAGACAATATACCCAAAAGTTATGACGGATCGAAATTTTCGGTGGAAACCGAAAATTGCCCTTTATAAAACATATGAAGAGGTGAAAGCACTTTCTGAAGGACATTTGATATTTATCTAAAGTAGACATAAGTAACCTTATCGTTTTAAGAACCACTCATGAATGTAAACGGATACAGAGCGGTCGTTATTAATCGTCGTATTAATATCAATGAACGCTCTATATCTGTTGATACCGTTTACGTCTAAGTCGACCCTATACGTGGTAGGAAAATGTACCTACAGTTCCTCGTTATCCACACCGTATATAAGTAAACGCGTCATCTGTACTAACTCAACATAAATCGTAATGTCTTGCCACAATTTCGGCTGCATCTCATCTCATGCAAAATTCATCGGAAATGAAAATTTCGAAATACGCAGTGGGTTTATTCCTGTTCCAACTTATTCCAATTCAAGTGACACAGTACGTCGGCATTCCTGAAATAATTTCGGAAATATACCTGTTCTCCTGTGAGCTATACTTCCGCAGTGGAAGTGTGGGCAGCAGGAAGGGCCTCTACTCTGAATGCGAATTCTCAACTTCCGGAACCGTTATGTATTCAGGATGGAAACCGGAATTTCTGCATGACAAATTTGAATTGTGTTTCATGTTTCCGTTAGGAGTTTGTAAAAAAACTGTGAAAAAACGTCTCGCATGCAGCCGGTTCCCTTTTTATGATTCAGGTCGAATATTGTTTGTAGAAAGCTCTAGCATTCCGTGCGAATATTCTCGTGGAGGTCTGAAATGACTCGTGAAATGTCAACTGTTTCGACTCATGTGTTGTTTTATTTTGCAATTTTGTTAAATACTATCATAGAAATTGTTGATAATAATAGCTACCTACATTAAGCATTTCAGCCTCCTCTATTTCCAAGCGGCATACACGTGGTAGTTGGAAGCAACATCACGTATACTCCATTCACTTTTATAATGTATAATTGACCTGATGATGGCCTAAAGGCCGAAATCGATAGTCAAAGATTATAATGAAAATGAGGATAACGTCCTTTAGTTGGACCAACAGCATAAATGTGAGAAATGGACTAGCAGAGATCTAAATTCCGAAAGACACCATCAGGTGGCACCACCACAGCAAGACAGTGCGATATAGCCTTATACAGCGGTAGTAACCAACTGAAACGGTAGAACTTATATTACTCAACTGTACTCACGTGTTCCTGCTAGGGAGTAATATAAGTTCTACTGTTTCAGTTGGTTACTACCGCAGTATAAGGCTATATGGCACTGATGACGGCAAAGGAGCCAGAAACCTGTATGTCATTGTCTTGCTGTGGTGGTGCCACCTGATGGTGTCTTTCGGAATTTAGATCTCTGTTAGTCCATTTCTCATGTCACATATTATAATTACAGTAAGAAGTGTGTCTTCCTTTATCCTTTTCTTGTGAAACACATAATAATCTTTTGACATTCAAAGAATGTAGATAGGGAAAGTTTGATAAGTGTAATCCTGAAGTTGAAATTAGGTCAAAAATTTGTAGTGCGTAAAAGGTCTGATAATGAAGCAGATCCCGTTTTCCGAGAGACAAATCTTTTTGTAGAGGTTCCCATGTCATTTGAAGAATTGAGGACAAACAAGTAGAAGTGCAAAAAATAGGGTCAAGTTTCTTTCCACTGTCAAGGTGATTCCAGAAAAGTGTATGAAAGAATATGACAGAATTATCGATACGGAGCATAAAGCTGCAAATGTCACCAGAAAGACGAAAAGCAAGCTCCGCAGATTTCTCACCGAAGATTTTTGCGAATGCTCAACTGCTACGTCGAAAATTAATTCGAATGAGTTGCAAAAAATATTGTTATGGCAGAACTGGCTCTCTATAGAACTTGTTTGGCGTGGCAATGGGGCACTTAATTGCTCAATTTCTTCTGGAGAACTTCACTGGGAGGATATAAGCTTATATTAGCATATAGGCCGATATTTTCCGAAACTTCCAAAGGTGGTCATGGAAAGAATGTCGACAAATCGAGAATGTGTCAACTGACAGAAATCTTTGGGCTACATATCCATATTAGGAAAGTGCGATTTGGTACAGAAACATGCCTCTAGGTATGAATTTAATATCAAAAGGGATAACATTTGTGGAAAATACTGGATGAGCACGAAGATAAGAGAACATTCTTATAGGGCATCAGTATAATCATAAATCCAATCAACTGAAAATAGAATCTGGTTCAGATCATGCATCAGATCGGATTCCGTCTGCTGTAAACGAGAGGAATAATCCCCAAATAATTAACAACAACAGTTCGAATTTAAACTTTTTTTATTAATCAAAGAATTACCTTTTCCCAATTTTATACTTCAAAACTTGAGTTTCCATAGACTTGTTTCATTCTTTGATTTGCCAAACATCTGATCAAACCATAAAAGGAGTCGGAAAAACATGACTGGAGCAGCCCCCGACTATTTATACTACTTTCATTTTGATAAAGTATCTCAGTTGGCCAAGATTTTAGGTTTATCAAGTTTTTTTTACTCAAAACTGACGCAGGATGGTACTCGAGAAATGTCAAATAAATCTCAGAGACGTTTCCAATGCTAATTTCTATTCACCTCTTATTTTTTTAATTTGGTAAATGGAATCAATTCTCTTAATGTTTATCTGTGACACAGGTTTCGTAGTACCTAGTACTACATTTTCATACTGAAGTATTTCAAGTTGTGCAAAAAGGTATTTGATTCTCTTCTGTAGGCTTATTATTTTTGGAAAATGGGGAATTCCATAGGTCCATCGGTTCGTTCAGAAATGTATTTGTCGAGTCATTCGATTACTTTTATTCTTTTTGAACTATCACAAAGTAAGAGGTATTCTTTACATTATTTTCCAGTAAAAATGTTCCAACCAGTATTGATAGAGGAAAAAGTTTCTTCAAGATTCACATAATGTTGCCTCAAATTCATTATTTTCCCAAGTAAATAAACATTTTGAAAAATACGTAATTGCTATGACCTCTATGTAGAAAGGACAAAGTTGCTTAGTTATCTGACAGGAAAATGACTATGACCCAACATTTTCAAAATATACGGGGTGTCTAGTTTTAAAACGGCAAAATTTCAAAGGGAGATTATTCAAGTGATTTGCAACAAAAAATGTCATATAACACATGGTCGAAACATTGACGGTTATTCTTCAATTTAACAATTCTCGTTTCAACGAAATATTTCCATTTTTTCCATGAAATCTTTAATATATCAGTTATGCTTGTGACTTCATCGAATTCGATCACATATTTGGAAATGGTATTAAATTTTCTACAAGAAAAGAATTTCAGAGTGCCAAAAATATTTCTATTGCGGGTTTGGTGAGGAGATGAATATCACGATACTGAAGTAAACAAAATCAGTCATATTTTTCCAATGGGTTTTTCGTTGAAAAATTATTTATTATGGACACGTTTTCTTTTCAGCAAAAAATACCTAATTTAGTGTACTTTCGAATGGCATATCAACTTTTTTGCTAACTGCTTGTTTTCTGCCATAATATCATGGCTCACAAGATAAAAACGAAAAAGTCGAAAAATTTCAAACCTAAATTTGCTCCATTTTGAAACTCATTATGATTGAATATCGAAGTGATTCTTATGGGAATCATGAATTTATCAATGAAATAAGAGTAATTCGGAAGAATTAAATAATTTTTAATAATACAGATTTCATGAAAAAATGTAGAAAACAGACTTTTACTTTTTATATCAATTGTTCGATATGTCCCCCTCCTTGTTCAAAACATTTGACACATCTTTTTCGAACTGAATCAACAACCCTGCAAAGTTCGCAATGTTTCTGAGGCATTTCTGCACAACACAGTTCAATCCTTTCGATCAGAGCCTCTCGACTCTGAACGCGAATTCGGTACACATTTTCTTTTAAGATGCTCCAGACGTAAAAATCCAAAGGCGTCAGGTTTGGGCTCCTTGGTGGCCATCTTATCGGGCCGTACCTTCCAATCCATTTCTTCCCAAAATACTCATTCATCAACTGTTTATGAGATGTTTATGAGATGGGCAGCCATCCATTTGAAACCAGACATTTTGTCTGGTAGCCAGTCAGTCAGTCAGTAGCCATTTCATCCAATATGTCTGTTAAGCTGCTTTGGATTAATCTTATGAATTCATCAGAGTTGAGGCGATCGGGGAGTAACTGGTTCGAAAAAGATGTGTTGAATGTAGGTATTGAACAAGGAGGTGGACATTTCGAACAATTGATATAAATAGTAATAGTCTGTTTTCTACATTTTTCCATAAAATCTGTATTATTAAAAATTATTTAATTCTTCCAAATTACTCTCATTTCATTGATAAATTCATTATTTCCATAAGAATCACTTCGATATTCAATCATAATGAGTTTCAAAATGGAGCAAATTTATGTTTGAAATTTTTCGACTTTTTCGTTTTTATCTTGTTAGCCATGATATTAAGGCAGAAAACAAGCAGTTAGCAAAAAAATTGATATGTCATTCGAAAGTACACTAAATTAGGTATTTTTTGCTGAAAAGAAAACGTGTCCATAATAAATAATTTTTCAACGAAAAACCCATTGGAAAAATATGACTGATTTTGTTCACTTCTGTATCGTGATATTCATCTCCTCGCCAAACCCGCAATAGGAATATTTTTGGCACACTGAAATTTTTTTCTTGTAGAAAATTTAATACCATTTCCAAGTATGTGATCGAATTCGATGAAGCTACAAGCATAACTGATTTTAAAGAATTCATGGAAAAAATGGAAATATTTCGTGAATGGGAGAAAAGTTAAATTGAAGAATAACCGTCAAGATTTCGACCATTAGTTATATGACATTTTTGTTGCAAATCACTTGAATGATCTCCCCTTGAAGTTTTGCCGTTTTAAAACTAGACACCCTCAGTGGCGGCTGCTCAATAGGTGCACATGTGCACGTGTACCCCCAATTAATATCTTCATCTGAAGGAATTTACTTTTGTGTTTGACGTAAACGTAACGTTTTATATTTGGGTATGTATTCAATTTAATTCTTCATTTCCGATGTTCCGGTTCTGTATTTCTGACTCCAGACGGCAAGCGAACTTCGAACGCCAATGCAATAATGCAAATAATACGCGTAGAGTCGTAGACGCTAGACGGCAATCGGTACACTGCACATCCGAAGTGAGCCTTGATTGGAGCACCAGCGACCCCGCGCGCCCCAAACGTCCCGCTACAGTCCACAAGATTAAGCAGGCACAGGTACACATGCAGAATGTGTACGCGTAGGCATGGATAAAGAACTACGGTGCTACGATGTACCGATGTACGTCGTGTGTAGGTGATATATTTCTTTATTTATGGGCGAGATGCTGTCTACCGTGTTTGTTGTATTCGCGCAATTATGACCGAAAATTTGGAGAATCTGATTCGCATTAGCGTACAATATTTAAAAACAATTCGTTTTTCTTTGCTGATATCAGAAGAAAAATAAAAAATCAAAAGTGCCGGTCGTCCAAATCTGAATTTATCGATCAGCGATCACGCATGTAACAAAATGTAAAACACGCGATTATAAAAGAACCTTTAAGATAGACACTCATGAAAAAGCCGAATCGTTATGTGGTTGTGAAAAAAGTAACAGTCTTTATTGTTTTCCTTTTTTTTTATTTGCTGGTGATGATCAAACAGAATGGACCAGATCCGGTGTCAAGGATTTAATCCATTAAAAGAAATAAATTAAAAATATCAAAGTTCCAAGACACCTCTCTGCCATGCAAATTAGTTTTTAATTTATTAGGTAAACAAGATATTCGACAACAATTAAACAGTACTGAGTGCTTACCAACCGAATATCGAGAAACATTATGAGCAAGTAAAAAAAAACAGATACATTTTATCGAAAATCATAAATTGTATTAAATTTTGTGGTGCTTTCGAATTAGCATTACGTGGCCATTATGAAGGGAATGATTCTATAAATCCTGTATATTTAGGTCATATCAATTTTTCGGCCAAATTAGATTTGGCACTCAGGGATCATTTGAATGAATCCACGGTATTTAAATATAAAGATTATGAAACAAGTGACATTTCAAACATTTTCCAAATGGTTATAGTTTTTCGTTATACTTTAGCAGACGGTACCCCTTGTACTTACAATTTCAGATTTTTGCGCTAACCCCTTTTCTGAATATTATCCCAAGATAAGGCGAGTTACGTCACAAACTGCTCTAAAATGAGAGTTTTGAAGGTTAGTTTTCAAATTTTGTTCCTCCCCCGAACTCCCACATGTGCACTCCCAAAATAAAAATCCACGCGCCGCCACTGGACACCCTGTATACGATGAAATGTGTCAGAATGTCATGGCCAACAGGGATACAAATAGAAGATGAAAATCAGACCGTCGAGAAATAAGTATGTATCTACTTTTTGGATTGATTTTTCATTATTTTATTGCAGTTTATTCGGAATTTGTGTTTTATATATATTCAAGGTTGACCAAGAGGGGTGTGAGTTATCCTTGACAGTTTTCATTCGAGTCATCTGTTGTGTGTTGAACTAATCATCTGTGTTGGTCGCATTCAGATCTGTGAAAATGTATACGAGGTGGCCACTTTTTTAAAGGGATTGTATTGGTAAATTTCAAACCATAAGATATAAAAGGTCGGTCAAATGGAGAAAAAGTTGCATTCATAGAAGCATTGTCAAGCAGTTCAAACAAATAGAGATTATGAGGGCCAGTTATTGAGATATCATAAGAAAAGTAAATTCTGTCATTTTGATTTTTCTTCTTTTCCCACTTTCAATTATCAAAAATGTTACGAGAATTTTTTTATTCGACAGTAAATTATCCTCAAATTTACATACATACTTACATCCTTAAGTTTCCCAATGAGTTCATAAGAATTTTAAATATTGTAGTGATATGTACTGTAACAGGTTCCAAAATTTTGTTGATGAATTAAGCCACATTATAGGTTGGTGAATTTATACATGATAGTATCGGTGAAAGCCAGATCATAACTCATAAGAGTTTTACACAAGGCATAAAGTCTTGGGGGACAGAGTTATGAATTTTGTAATATCTACCCTGTGTTTCAGTTTTGTATGGAATTCGTAGGGTCTTTCCTAATAATTTTGTAAGTTGATGTAATACGTTACAATTTATTGACTTCATATATGTAGGTATCTTTTTTATGATTGTTGTTGAACCACCTTTGTCGGATCGACTTATCATAATGTGCGGGTTATCTCATAAAAACTTTTTCACCTCGATACGATACTTGTAAATTTTCGGCAGCTTAGTATTATGGTTAGTTACTTAGTTTTCTTTATATTTGCTAATTTCACCTACGAGTTCCTGACGTAAATTATCTTTCATCTCATCATTTCCCGTAGTTGAAAGGACAATGATCTCGGTATCTTTAATTAGAGAAGGTATCATCGAGATCTTATTGTTGGGCGGGTCAATACTAAATTTCGGTGACAAACTAGTTGCACATTTTCTGGAATCTGAACATCTGTATAATTATAGATACAATCTAGTCTATTTGTTATTTCATCTTTCTTGAATTTTGTTGTTAAGTTCTTTATTTTCTTCTGTTTATTAAACTTGATTTTATTGAATACAATCTCGTTATCTCGAATAGGTAGATGTATAGTTATAATTGTCAATGATCTGTCTTCAGTTGACCAGTGTCAATGTCGTTCAATGTGTAAGTATTAGTATATGTTTTGGATGTTGCAGAGGAGAGATATTTTCAAAGTTTTTGAATTTCAATCATTGTTCATAGCAAGTTTTTTTGAAGATGTGAACGAAATGACGATTGTATGTTTTTAATTTCAAACAACTCTAATGAATTAGTTATTTAGATGTTTGTATACATAAATAAGATATAATTTTAACATCTGCTTTTCAGTCATGATTAACGACAACCCCATTGTTTTGTATGTGATCAAACAATAAATGTCCGAAACGTCGACAGAATTCAACTGGGTTTAATTCCCTTTCACTAGAATAGTTTAACACGATTGCGAATATGAATTAGAGAAAGAATTGACAGCAAGCAGATTTTTCAAAATTCCGGAATTATCTGCTTTCCGTTCATTCTTTCTCTTATTATTATTATTATTTGATAGTTTCTGTAGCACCCTTCATTGCAGGTGAGCAACAAATATATCATATACGAACTTGTTCGTTTTGCCCAACATGGATATTACCCTTGTTCATACAGTGGAGAGGGCAGGGCGATAGAAGATAATATAAAAGAGCAATATCAGTAACGAAACTAGTCGAAAAAGCGACTGGAAATTAATTATTTAAATGAGATACCTATGACTTGAATAGAGCTCAGAGTGAGAATTGTAATGAGCGCTGCAACCGGGGAGATGCTAGCTCTGGCGTTCATTCTCACATTTACATTTTAATCACAGTTGAGAACAATACATTCGGTAGAAGAGAACATCCACGACGGTTTGCCAGTCACTTTATGATGTCTCATTTTTCAGAACCGCTGAAAAAAAGAAACAATGGCGCGTTGTCGAGTTGAAGAAAGAGGGTGTCATTCAATAACAATGGAGTGTCTTAATTCAACAAGTTTCTCTTTGAAAGCTCCATCAAAGGGAGAGATGCCGGATGTACTTTTTATATAAAAGTTATATGGAGTTGGTCTGTTGTGGGGAACTTTCGGAATCTAATTTAGCGTAGATGACCGTTATTGTGTGGAAGGAATCGTCATCAGAACAGAGAACAGATGATCATAATGTTTGTGGTTTCACTGAGTATATGAATTCGAAACCTGTTATTTTGAGCTTACCGGTAATTATTACTCGAGCAATGTACCTCATTCAAGGAAGATATGATGTTCTCAATATGGAAACATGCACGAATATGTCCTATACCGTAGAAAGGTAAGAAGACGAGCTACCGCGAAATTATTTCAATTCTATATCTAAAGGCGGACTCCCACTACTGGTATATTTACGCAATTTATTACTTGCGTACTTGGCAAGTACACCAAGTTTCGAACACGTACCACGTTGACTGCCAACTACGAGATAACTCGTAGATTGCGTTCTGTCAGGACGCCGACTACGAGTTAACTCGTACCACAGAAATATAATAAATTGTTTATTATATTTCTGTGACTCGTACTGTCTTTACTTGCCATAATCGAGCAGCTGCGATTAAACTCTTAGTATATCAACCTATACAGGGTCTTTCACGAGGAACCTCACCCATATTTATACGGGAAACTACTGAACGTATTTTCATGAAATTCAGCACTTATGAGTATTTCACGATGCTGATGAAATCTAAAATATTTTCAAGGCATGAGCACCTCCGGTTTTTCCGGAAATGACGTCAACTTCCGTTTTTCAAATTAGAACACCATTTTTTTATTGCAGAAATAGATTCCTTAGAAAATTTCGAGTTATTTTGATGTAACATTTTTCAGTTTTCGTTCGAAAATTCTCTCTGAGCGGGAAAACTCGAAAAAAAAAATCGAAAATAGAGCTCTGCTGAAACAAGAATAACTTCGAGGTTTTTGATTGGAAAATTTTCATTTTTGGGATTTTTCAAGATGTAAGATTGATGTATCCACTTTGAAAATCGAAATCGCGATTCATGATACAGGGGGGGGGGAAATCGCTTTCAAAGTTAGGGATGACAAAATCGTGAAAGGATATTTTCTGAGTTAATATCCACTTTAGGGCAAGGGTGTGATGCATACACTCACATTATTTTTTAACGTAGATTCAATATTCAATATTTGCCATAAAAAATGGGGTTCTAATTTGAAAAAATTGATTTTTCACGATTTTGTCATCCCTAACTTTGAAAGCGATTTTTTCACCCCCTGTATCATGAATCGCGATTTAGATTTCTAAAGTGGATACATCAATCTTACATCTTGAAAAATCCCAAAAATGAAAATTTTCCATCCAAAAACCTCGAAGTTATTCTTGTTTCAGCAGAGCTCTATTTTCGATTTTTTTTTTCGAGTTTTCCCGCTCAGAGAGAATTTTCGAACCAAAACTGAAAAATGTTACATCAAAATAACTTTAAATTTTCTAAGGAATCTATTTCTGCAATAAAAAAATGGTGTTCTAATTTGAAAAACGGAAGTTGACGTCATTTCCGGAAAAACCGGAGGTGCTCATGCCTTGAAAATATTTTAGATTTCATCAGCATCGTGAAATACTTATAAGTGCTGAATTTCATGAAAATACGTTCAGTAGTTTCCCGTATAAATATGGGTGAGGTTCCTCGTGAAAGACCCTGTATATGGATAGAGCGCTTCTGGGAAGAGAAGTAGAAATCAATGCTGGCTTACATGAACTGAAAATACATTCATAAAGAAACAGATTATATAATTCTAAAAAAAAATATTCAAAACAAGAAGAGAATATACAGGGTGTTACACCATAATCTGGACAAACATATACTATAGACGTGTAGGTGACACAGAGAAAATTATTTTTGCTCCATGACATATACCCCGTTTCCGACGCATAAGCGAGATATAGGGTGTTCAATGTCAACTTTGAGCAATATTCTGTGACCTGTCAATTTTTTTCAAGAAACCTTGGTAGGATTCGAACTATCTACGAGTATGAATTGGGTGTATTTTAATCTTATGAATTTCCGTTACCAAAGCGACGCCAGTTAATGGAAAGTGGAGAGTTTTTGGTTTATAACTTCATATTTATGTTGGGGTCATTCTAGCAGCCCATTAGCACAATTTTGGCATTCAGTTTTTTTAATCAAAATTATGAAAGTTCTCCCAGCGTAATCTTTGGGAGGCTACAAAAAAAAGACAAATGGATATTATTTCATTCAGTTTTCACCTCAGTATTCACTATTCAGAATGAAAGATAGTTCAACCATGAATTCCAACATTTTCAGCCGAATTTTTTTTTTCACTGAAGACATGTAAAATAAATTAAAATAAAAAAAACCTTTTTAGAAAAAGCTTTTATTCAAATGCTCTAAAAAGAAAAAAATAAAATTTTCCTTTTAAATTTTAACTATCAACTTATAACTTCATTATACACAATTTATATGATCATAAAAGCTTGTCGCGCGATTAACTCGTGCAAATAAACTAGTACCTATTCAATTGAGTATCTTAATCTGCTAAATTAAATTTTTTTCAGTTTAATTAAATACTTATGGGTACTAACGCGAACCTTGCCCTCGCGACAAGCTTTTATGATCATATAAATTGTGTATAATGAAGTTATAAGTTGATAGTTAAAATTTAAAAGGAAAATTTTCTTTTTTTCTTTTTAGAGCATTTGAATAAAAGCTTTTTTTAAAAAGGTTATTTTTATTTTAATTTATTTTTTACTTTTTAGTTATCGCTATTCCGCCATCTTGGATGTTCCGCCATATAGCATTCACAATGACGTCAACATTATTTTTCGAGTTACTCTCAATAAGCCCTTTCATTTGATACCCATATTATAGAAATGCAGCACAAAAAACTATTCCGCCATCTTGGATGTTCCGCCATATTGGATTTAGAACGACGTCACAGTATTTTTTGAATTACTCTCAACAAGCTCTTTCATTCGATACCCATATTATAGAAATGCATCACAAAAAACTATTCCACCATCTTGGATGGTCCGCCATATTGGATATAGAATGACGTCACATTATTTTTCGAATTACTCTCAATAAGCTCTTTCATTTGATACCCATATTACAGAAATGCATCATTTCGAATGTCACGCATAACTCACCACAGTCATCAGAACGTTGCTCAAAGTAGACATTAAACACCCTGTATCTCGCTTATGCCTCGAAAACGGGGTATATGTCATATTATCATAAGGCAAAAATGACTTCCTCGGTGTCATCTACACGGCTATATATGTTTGTCCAATTTATGGTGAAACACCCTGTATACAAATACCTAAGTAGGATTTCATTCCGACCAATGGTACAAAGAGTTTCATATTTCTCTGATGTTCCTGAATTTCGTGAGTGGAACACTTCATCATGTTACCAAGATTAGCATGACATTTTTGCTTTGCCCTTTGCATTTGATGACTTCCATGTGTAGGCTTTCGATTTCTGAATGTGAAGCCTTTATCTTATAGTTGGAAAAAAATATAATATGAGATTTAGCCGTTCCACTTTTTCGTAGTATAAGATAAATGGACCAATTTAGAGCAAGTGTTTTCTGTGTAGCTTCTCATACCTAGGTGGCCTCGAGCCACTAGGATAGTATGCTTTTTGATGCTTAAAGATGCACTTAGCACTTGCTTATTTCATTGGCTTTTGTCGTACAAGAAGTAACACCTCTTTTCTCAATTGCAAATTGGGGGCGGAACCGAGAATTAACGTTAAGGGCATAATTGGGGTAGTGGAGTCAGTTGTCAGTTGTCAGTTGTGTACGGGAGTTAGTTGTTGGTTAGAGACTCAGAACAGAGTTCCTACGGGAGTCGGTAGAGAGTTGAGGCGGAGGTAATTATTGCTATTAAAGACGGTATTAGATCTTCGAGACTTTACGTAACGGCGGTACAAGATCAGATCATTTTGTTCGGCGTAAAGACGTCTTCTATCTCACGAAGTTCAGTGAATGCGGATATATCGTAACTGAACGTGTGTTTGTGGAAAGTTATAAGTGTAAGACAATCTACAAGTGTAGATTATTGTGTAGAATAAACTCTGTAAATGAACTGTATACAGGGTCTTTCACGAGGAACCTCACCCATATTTATACGGGAAACTACTGAACGTATTTTCATGAAATTCAGCACTTATAAGTATTTCACGATGCTGATGAAATCTAAAATATTTTCAAGGCATGAGCACCTCCGGTTTTTCCGGAAATGACGTCAACTTCCGTTTTTCAAATTAGAACACCATTTTTTTATTGCAGAAATAGATTCCTTAGAAAATTTAAAGTTATTTTGATGTAACATTTTTCAGTTTTGGTTGGAAAATTCCCTCTGCTCGGAAAAATTCGAAAAAAAAATCGAAAATAGAGCTCCGCTGAAACAAGAATAACTTCGAGGTTTTTGGATGGAAAATTTTCATTTTTGGGATTTTTCAAGATGTAAGATTGATGTATCCACTTTAGAAATCGAAATCGCGATTCATGATACAGGGGGTGAAAAAATCGTTTTCAAAGTTAGGGATGACAAAATCGTGAAAAATCAATTTTTTCAAATTAGAACCCCATTTTTTTATGGCAGATATTGAATCTACGTTGAAAAATAATGTGAGTGTATGCATCACACCCTTGCCCTAAAATGGATATTTTCTGAGTTAATATCCACTTTAGGGCAAGGGTGTGATGCATACACTCACATTATTTTTTAACGTAGATTCAATATCTGCCATAAAAAAATGGGGTTCTAATTTGAAAAAATTGATTTTTCACGATTTTGTCATCCCTAATTTTGAAAGGACTTGCCTTGACACGGTTCCTAAACAATCAACCTATCATATACAGGATGTGCGTTATTGAGGTCCAAATATGAAGAACTTAAAATTATTTTTTTATTTGGTTTATTTCATTGTTTGACCTCTGCTGAATGTCCGTTAGTTTTCATGTGATAACGCGTTATACGCGCGTATTTGGATGAAATTTTCAGTTGCGATATTATTTTTTGTGTGTGCTGGATGCGAGAGTTGAAATAATCCTAAGGTTTCTTCTGAGAAAATGTAAGGTATTCAATTGTCTTCATTATTGTGGAAAAAATTAAAGGGTGTTCCATTTGAAAAAATCAAGAAATAATAATTTTAAGTTCTTTATATTTGGACCTTAATAACTCACACCCTGTTTATGACGGGTTGATCGTTTAGGAACCGTGTCAAGGCGAATCCTCCAATTAAAGAATTTTCAGATTAAATTCATCTTACTGTCGCTTCTGGAAATCGTCAGAAGACTTTTACTGAACTGCTTTTCCGTCACCATTTTGCAGTTTTCGTCGAATAAGATCTGAACCGTTGGTAAAATGTCTCTAATATTTTGCCTCATAAATGAGCTAATGGAGGTCATTGAAAATATGTGAAAATATATGGGATGATCCATTAAAAAATCATCCATTTGTTGAATAACATTTATCGGGGACACCCTGTATATCAGAAAATAATTTCCTGAGGTGCAGAAATGAGGGTACATGAGGACAATTTTCCAACCAAATCACTGAGATATCTGGTTCGGCAGCTATGGAAGATTTTCGCACTATTGCAGGACCCTGTATATTCGATATCAGAAAAAAATAACCAAAAGAAATATGAAAAAATTTACATGATGTCCCATTTGGAAAAATGTAGTTGCATTCCATATGTTGTTCACCCTGTATATAGTCCAATTGACGTAATCATTTTCAAAAAATTTATTCGCTTTCGTTCAATTTTTGTATGAAATATACAGAGGGGGGTCAATTTATAGTGAAAAACCCGGTACATTGTAGAAGAAAAATAAAAAAAATTTCATTTCCAGTTCAACACAAAGAACTGAAGCTCCAAATATAGGCAATTTCAAATAATATCTTGAACCCAATTTTCAGATTTCGAATAGGACCAGTTCTCCAGAAACATCCTCTTATTCTAAAGGCCGATTGCACCGTAGACAAAACTGTAGATTAAATCTTAAACCTTGATTAGCGTCTATGATAATCAATAGACACTAATCGAGGTTTTGGATTTAATCTACACTTTTGTCTACGGTGCAACCGGCCCTAATAGTATAAAAATATAATAATAAACTTGTTTCATATAACATGTGTTGAGATCCATTCAACTGATATTGATATGGAGAAGGCATGATAAAAATTCAAATTTTGTAATCACTTATTAATGATTTCATTTCACAATCAAAGAAATCTTTGGTAAGATTTAAATGGAAAAAAATAGGTGGGTTCAATAAGATTACAGATGTCCATGTTTGACCATCGAGGGACCGCTCCTGAAAGTCTACAATTGCCGATACGTATCTATCCCCCGTTTATAAGTTGTTCCAAGTTCGAGTGTCCATTGGTCCATTATACAGATTGAGAATACCCCTCAGAAACTACAAGCTTCGAAGCTTGTAACTTGTACGAGTTCGAAAAAGCAGTTGTGTTCTGTGTAGGCTTTGTTACTGTGTCCTTACGCCACCTTAGGCACAGCACTGTTAATTTTTGACCCAACAGTGAATGGTGGCCCCTACCTAGACTAGAAAATTTCTTTCCTAGCTCGGAATTGAACTCGGACTTGCCGGGTCAAATTATATCGCCTCAAAAACTTGGCTACGGGCACTTCACTGGACATATATGAAATCTGAAAATTGAGATTATGAAATTCTCTGTCAAGCTGAAATATTTTCGGATTTTTTCATACCAAAAATGGAAATGTTATGCAAGGAGTCAAAAAAGTTTAGAGTAGGATTAAAGTATTTTGGTCCCAATAAGTTCGGTTGTTTTTTTTCAATGAAATCGTTTATCCTTACGAACTATGCCGCATTTTACTGTGAAGTTTTTGCACTGACATAATCCAGTATTATTATACTGTAGGAAATGCAAAAAAAATTTTCTGCTATTCGCAAATTTAGATTTTTCAGGGATTTGGTATCCTAAATGAAATCACAATTAACTGTCTGAGATAATTGCAAAATGTCCCATTAAAGAATTTCTGGCGAGCGAAAATCTTCAATGGAGATTGAAAATGATTTGTTTTCTTACAAGTCTGATCAAGTTTGGATTGAAATAAGTTCAAATGAAGCCCTAAGAATTATTTGAAAACCCTCAATTTCATTAGGGGCGCGTTATATATTCACAGAAACTTCAAGAATCAAATTTCTTCAAGAAACATCATTGGAATTCAATTTATATGCGTGTTCCAATAAAGGAAACTTTCCGGATTTCACGACAAAATTCCATTATGAAACCTACGTCTATGACCTAGCATATCCCATTCTGGCAGTAACAATGTATTCAAATAGAGGAAAATGACATGAGATTCCATATGTGTGGAAACCTCCTTTTATTACGTCGTTTCTATTCAGCATCCGTAGCTTCCAGTTTATTTATTATGCTTTTATGTTACGCACCCTATAGCGCAAAAGTAAGTTATTGCTTTTTATGGGGAGACATAAACGAAATCTCTATAGTTTACTACAAAAGTGACCTCATTTCATACTCACAGACGGGTAGCATCAAGCGGCAGATTGAAATGAATCATTTTCATATCTAAATATAATTTTTGTGATGAGTCATATTCGCCCCCTAATTAAGAACAACTTACAAACTAGAAAAAATCGTCAGTTCAACATTTTATTGCGAGGAACCGATTGGTAGAAAATCATATAGTTATACATAGACTTCAATGTATACGATTTTCAATGTCGAAAGATCCCACGATATCGGAGGAATTATTAAGGTAGGTTATGAAACGTGATACTATTTCCAAGAACGTTTTTGGAATTGCATCTGCAGATTTGGGTTAACCCATGAATCTTTTTTTTTTTTCACCTAATGGGATGAACAAGCAATTATTTGAATACGTATCAGGCTCAAGTTACGATCTCCCAAAGAAGTCTTCAGGGAGATTCTCAATGGTCACAAAATACGTTTCGCCGGAAAAGCCATAAACATTGAGCTAAATTTTCCAATCCTATCGCCAGGCTGAAACCTCGTCGGTCATGCATCTCAAAACGAAATCAGATACTGCAGGAATATCCTCAAAATCATTATATATAATGAAAAATTACTGACCAAATAGTAATTAGTTTTTGCTCTTCTTCACTACATCTACATCTAGGGCTATCTATGAAATTCTATTTCTAAAGCAAACTATTGCAACAACCATAACCTGTACTAACATATAAGGCACCAAATTTTCATGGACTGATGAAAACCAGGAACTTTTCAGAATGGTCAAGAATTACAATTATTTTGATACCAAGTTCAAAGTCTGTGAAATATTATACTAACTGACAAAGTACCCAAAAGGAACGGTTTAAATTTTAATAATTTTTTTTGTGAAACATAGGTAGTATGCAATGAGTAAATGATTAAATTTGGAGAAAAAAATCGTGATGATTTTTTCATGTAAACATTTTTTGTTACTTGAATATTGTAGTCGTTTTCTGCAAATTTTTTATATTTTACAACAAAGCTGTTCGAGGAGATCCGAAGTCGATGTTTAGTTGTTGATATGCTTAGAACACGTGTACGCGGAATTTATCGCCAGCTAAGTGAATTCGAGAGAGGTCGAATTATTGGTCTACGGAAGGCGGGGTTGTCATTCCGGGAAATCGCTAACCATACGAACATAAATCCAACTGTTAGAAGATGTTGTCAAGCGTGGTTTGATAATGCTCAAAATCGAAAAAGAGTAGACACCGGACGCCGAAGGGGCACAAATGACGTTCAAGATCTACGTCTGAGACTTATGGCCATTAGAGACCGATTTGCGAAAACTCGATCTTTGGCTGATGATGTGGTTAGGAAAACAAGGCCATTGGCATCAGGTCGTCTTTTCTGAGAATCTCGATTCTTCTTGGGTGCACATGATGGCCGAAGAAGGGTTAGACGACGTTGGGGAGAAAGACGTGAACCTCAGTTTGATGTTGAGCGTCATGTACACCGGACAGTAGGCGTTATGGTATGGGGTACTATTGCACATACAAGTAGGTGACCTTTTAGTCTTCATTCGAGGAAACATGACAGGCCTACGTTACCTTCAAGAAAAAGTGGTGCCATATGTTCTTCCTTACCTCAACCGGCTCGAGAATCTTATATTTCAGCAAGATAATGTTCGACCTCGTGTTGCCAGAGTTAGTTTAAACTTTATTGAAGCGACCCATGTGAATATTTTGCCATTGCCACCCAAATCCCCCGATCTTTCGCCCATAGAGCATGTTCGGGTCATCATGGGTAGAATGCTTAGAAATTTACCCTAGTTCCACTGACTTTGGCCGTTTGGCGGCTCTGAGACATGAAGTACCTACAGGTAGCTTGGGATAAAATATCCCTCAAGGAGAAAAAGACCATTTTATTGCATTAATGTCAAGACGTGTTGGGGAGTGAATAGATAATCGCGGTGGACAAACACATTCTTAACAAATGTATTGAAAAAAATTGTAAACTCTTCGTTTCTTTCTCCAAATTCCTTGCTATACTATCTATGTTTCATCAAAAAATATTTAAAATTTGAACAGCTTCTTCTGGGTGTTGCAGTTTCTTTGTCAGTCAGTATAAATATGAGAAATCATTTTAATCGGTATTCGGACGAATTTTGAATTCGTTAGTTCGACTCCCGCTAAAAGTGAAAACTTTTATCAGAATTCTAAATTCGTCTGAATACCGATTAAAAATAATTTCTCAAATTGAACTTTTGTTGAAAAAATCAAGTGAACTTCATTCCGAACACCAAATTTTCTCATTGATTTTTTTACAATAGAAGAATTCATTAATCCATGTAAGTTTTTCGATACATCCAAACTAACTAGTTTTGTATCTGGCATATAACTAGAGATTCACGGCTTGACTTGATATTCAAGCTACTTGACTTGGCTTGACTTGAAATCAAGTCAAGTTCGAGTCGAGTAGTAGTTTTTCAATTTAAAGTCGAGTCAAGTATTTATTCATCAAGTAATCTTGAAAAATCGAGTACTTGTATCAAGCTACTTGATTTTAACAGTTTCATTGGGTAGTGTGCACATCAATAAATTATGAAATGGGAATGAACCTCGCAAAAAACACTTTTATTTATGAAACATATATGAACCAAAATTATCAACCATTTTAAACTGAAAAAACAAATTATATCGCTATAAAACATAAAAAAAAATGAAAAAAAAATGGGGATTTGATGTTGAGGAACCTCCAAGTATTGTTTGATTACATCAGATTTTAGTATGTTTGGTTTGCTAATGCCTTTTTAATGCAGACGTTCCACATAATTTTTCATTTTTAGTACGGTGGGTTTCGCTGTGCAAAGCGTGCATTTCCCTTGCTTATCCGTCTTTTTGGTACTCTTCGGATCTTGTTCAATAGTGAAATAGTTTTTTTGAAATAGTTTTTCGTGTTCCGGCTCTTGCACAAGTTCACTATATTCGGATTGAGAAGTATTATCCTCTAACTCATATCCTAATTCCATTATTTCCGATGTCTCTGCACTTAAGGCGAGTTTATACAGCAACTAAAATAAAATAAGAAATAAGAGCAGACAACATAGGTTTATAGAGATCACTAGAATAAAATAAGAAATAAGAATGAACCAATCAAATCGCAGATTTTTTGACAATGACTTCTGTGTTTTGTGCAAGTTTAGAAAATTTAGTTCTATGTTAGTACAGTACATTACCTCAACCAAACTCGCTATTTTAGTTGTCATTTCATTTATATTTTTCAAAATTTAATTTTCCATTGGAATCACTTTAGAAAATATCATTAGTAAAATGGATGATGGCATTTTGATCGAGCAGGTATCAGCCTTTCCTCAGCTTTCTCAGATTTATTTATCTCAGATTTGGGTCATGCGCACTATCATTTTCCAAATAAAATAAGCGAAAAAGATAAAAGTTGACCATCTCTTATTCTTATTCCTTATTTTAGCTTATTTCCTGTATAAACGCTGTCATTGAAATGCATCAAGTGAACATTCTTATTTTATTTTATTTTTAACCTTATTTTATTTTAGTTGCTGTATAAACTCGCCTTTAGATAAAACTACCTAAGGTACATTCGGGTAATATGGCCCGGGCAAGTTTAAGGCCCACCCGACTTATTTTTCTGTGAGATGACATCTGTGAACTATAAGATGAAGTACTGTATATGTTGTCCTAAATCTGTAAATATGGTACAACGCACTTTGCAGTTTCGCGCCTATTTCGTTACCTATTTAATATTTGTGTTTGCACCGAATTTCTTAATAGAAGTAGTGAATATTCAACATCGAATATTTCAGCTCCAGATAAGGCTACAGGTAAGCCTATAGAATCTATTCATTCTATAGTTATTAGGCATTCTAGACATGGTAAAATTTCTGTTGAATTTCGAATTTGCGATGAGAAAATAACCTCAATCTGTGAATGTGCACGGGCGGAAATTTGGCTCTGGAAATTTTATGCGGGGCCAGTGCGAAGAAAGGCAATTAATTATAAAGCCCAGGTTTTGAGGAGAGACATTTTTGAAGAAAACAAGCTCACATCAATTGCTGCAAAAGCAAAGATCGGGAAAATCAAGGAAAGCTAGATGTGTTCCATTTGTAATGAAGATTTTGAAAGTGACATGCGTATGTGTGCGATTTGTGGCACATGTGTGCATGAAATATGCGTGGGACTAACCGCAGAAGCAGGCACGTAGCCAGGATTTTCTTTCGGAGGGGGCCCACAATTTCGGGGGGGCCACAATAAGTAAACATTGCAAATTTTGTCAAATATACAGGCATTTTTTGATATATACAGGCATTTTTTGATATTTCGGGGGGGGCACGGGCCCCTGCCCCCCCCCCTCGCTACGTGCCTGCGCAGAAGATACTGAAGAATTACAGTGCCCAGATTGCTCATCTTAATGGAAGTATTATGCGTGGGTCATATTTTTGCTTCTTTTTTATATTCCGGGCCATATTTCAGGCAAAGTCGGAAATATGGTCCAATTTTGATGTTTTTGGTTTTGTTCCTAACATGATATGAAGTTTTGTTATTTTTAAAGTTCAAGAGTTCCTATATGTTCATTGATAAATGTTTTTTTTATAATTAAAAATAAAAATGTTTAAATTGTTTTTTTTGTAGTTTTATACTCCGCTAAAGTGAAAGTGGGCCATATTACCCGAATGTACCTTAGAATAGAATATGGAACACTGCGCGATCGCTTCAGTCAGCTCGGAACTCGGGGAACCCCCTTATTTTTTCTGAGCGCGTACGAGCTTGCAGAAATATACGCCGTGCGACTCGTACGTATCAAGATCAAGTAATATCAAGTAGATTGATATCAAGTCAAGTAATAAATATCTCAAATCAAGCCAAGTCAAGAATCCAGTATGTAATTTGTCACGAGCTTGATTTCAAGTCAAGTAGTTAGTTGAAAAGTCAAGCTACTTGACTTGATGAATCCCAGAATCCCTACATATAACTGATGGAAATAAATTTGCAAAGAAATGGAACTTATCCCAAGAATCCATGACTGCAACTCGGAATGTACCAGGTAATTTTTAAAGAAATCTAATTCTCCAATTCGACTCAAGACATAAATTTTCCAAATATAATAATAATAATAAAAATAATAATTTATTGCATCCTTTAAGACATTATACATGTATGGGAGAAGTCAAACATCTTATTATTTCCTAAAGATAAACATGAAATTAGGAAAACAAAAAAGAACACAAAATGACAATGGAAAGAAACAAAGAAGGAAATATAGAACTACTCTCACCCCAATACCTAAACATACAAAAAAGAATCTAGTTCAAGGGCGAAATTCTGATTTAAAACTGTTTTATTTGAAACTTTCAATATTTTATGTTTTGGCTGATAAGTCAAATGAAAACAAGAGACTTCTGTTTTATTAGGACTAACTCCAGAAAATATCTTGATTAAATTTCTATACCTCCACGAAGAGTAGGTATTCTCAATAATTTTGAATGACTACAGGCAAGAGCAATATCATCTCTCGAAAGACTATCACGTAAATATTTAAATGGATAGGAATGGAAACCGATCCCTTTTTGATCCTTTTGGAAGTCTAGTATTCAAAGTCTTGAAACTACTGTCTCCCGTCAGTTAACATATTCGCTATCAGGATAACCATTTCACTCTCAAACTCCTCCATCGTATTTGTGGTGAATTTGTTCACCTATGAATAACTCTTGCTTGGCGATTTCGATGAGCAACAGAAAAAGCCATGAAGCTTTCACGCGTAAAGTCATGAAATTAAATAACGGCCTATACTCAATAGGCGTTTATTATATGTGACAATATCTTGGGTGTCTCGCGTGTACTAAAAAGTAACTGGCTCAAAGAATGAATGGCCCGGGGAGTTTCAAGCCATAATTTTCCCATAAAAAGGAAAATTTCGTTGATGACACTGTGGTAGTTTCGTCCTATATATCTGATTTATGCTATGGTTTCGGTTGACGAGCCGTGGTTATCTTATGGAGCAAATCGATTCATCCATGTTAAGGGTGATGAATGGAACTGAAGAACGAACATTTCCATGATTCGAATTCGAAAGCGTTTTGTTGTTTTGAAATTGACGAGAGGTCATTTTGACACGAATGACTGTCTTAACGTTGTTGCCGTATCTTGATTATTGGAATGAGCATAAGTAACTAAAATCCACCATAATACTCCATGTTATCTCTTTTCTCTCTGATAAAAATATCTCAAAAGGTACTGGGAATATACACATAACTAACATGAAATCGCCCAGTAATTTCGGGAAAAAGAATTCAATTGAAAAAGTAGTACGGAGGATTAAAGCGCAGTTTCACATTCAAAAATAAAATGAGAATTGTGAACTCAAATGATGCTGCGTGTGGACTATGATCGTTTTTGTGTAAAGCCATGATTAGAAAAACTTGGACACTGAGTACCTATAATTTAACAAAAAAATGTTGTCGGGTAATTGGACTATGTTTATTTTCTCTGGTGTATTTCTTTTACATCAAATAAAAGCCAACGTTTCGATGCACGATATACTTTGACAAAAGTGTATTCAGAATAAGATCTTGATAATATAAGTTTATTTGCAGTTACTTAATCAAAATTCGCGATATAATACTTTTTGATGAATAATCCATATTTTGTGTTTCATTGTCCGATTCAATATATTTTTCTGACCCTGTATTTTTCTACGACTTCTTCCTACTATCTTGAGGATTAATGGAACCTGAATCACCAAAATAATTCTTTCGTTCATTTTTCTTTTAATATTCAGAGTTTCAATCAATTGGTGGACTTGAGGCAGGTATCAAAATATTATGGCAATAAGAATGGAATAAGCGATCTATTTCGAATGTTCTTGTAACGCAATTTGATAGAGCGATCGAAGCAATTAACCAGAAACTCAAAATTTCTCTTATAGAAGTGATAATGAACTGAATTATTCAGTGCATTCACAGCATCTCAGCCCCTCTGAAAACAACCAGCTAGGGATATTCCGGATATTCCTTCATAATTTCTGGATAATGAGTTCAGTGCTTCTTCATTCTCCGAGTAATCCGTCGACGAAAGTTCAGCAGAATAGCTCAGTTAAGACCCATGATATAATTCACGGGATCTCAAAACATTCCCTAGATTTCCTGTTCCTCCAGAACACTTAATCCTATTTTTAGTGAAATTCATCTGGGCAGCAAGAAAGGGGAGGTCCAGAATTGGCTAAGATTATTTAAGTCAGACGTTCAATAAACGATTATTTCTTTCCACTCTGGAAAGATCAGGGAATAGCATGCAGTAAACTTTACGTCATAAATGATTCTCTTGTGGATTCCGCTTAAGGCTCTTCTTGTTTGGCACCGCACGACAAAAGTTGAAAACAGATCTACCTACCGATGGCTTACTAACTGGATAAAGGTACAATTGAAAAAGGAATAGCTATAATCGAATTATTTCGTTTTGTTAAATATTTGACTCATCGGACAAACAATTGCTGGCAAAAAAAAGTTTTATATTGTTGAAATGATAATGGGGTAAGGTGTAAATGGAGAAGGAAGAATTTCTCGTTACTTTGCTCTTACCCTGCAATTTATGTCTTAATTGAAACCTTCAAACGATATATTCCTCCTTATAATGATAATAATGAAATAACTGCAAGGCATTCAAAAGATAGTAACGATAGTGATTAAGAAAGATACCAATCGAATGATTTCACATTTCCTTTCGACCTCTTCGAAGATGGCACGAAGAAGAGATTTTGGTCAAATAAAAAAACTCTTTTATCAGGCGGATGAAATTACTCTGAATAAGCTGAATCTTTTCAGAATTGTTAACATTTTCGAAGATTTTTGTGGTATACATAAATCAACATCAGAAAAAAGTCAGTAAGTTGTGAAATGTCTAGAACTTTGGACATTATCAAGAAGTATTCTAGTGCTTATTTTATCATTCTATCAAAATGCCAAGCAATCAACAGAAATAGCAACTAACAAGGGAAAGGTTGTATTGACCAAATTTCGGTGTATTAGAAGGCCGCGTGAAGTTGGCGAAAAAATGTCGGCACAAATTCTGAAATAATCCCCAATATTTAGTGCCCAATTTGTGCCCATTTGTGCCGTATGAATCAATTTCAGCACCATTATGGTTTTCGAGTTATTCGAGTTTGAAGTTTTTGGTGCTAGCTTCACACTTGGCACCAACATTTTCTGATTTCGAAAAAATGTTATGGCCAATATTTAGTGCCCAATTTGTGCCGTTTAAATGACCTCATTATCACCTGTAGTTTTTAAGTTATTTCAGTTTGAATATCTTGGTGCCAGCTTCACACTTAGCATCAACATATTCCAACTTGGAAAAAATATTGATGCCAATATTTTGTGCCCAATTTGTGCCCATTTGTGCCCTATAAATGACATTTCTACCATTTGTAGTTTTTGAGATATTGACTGTTGTTTTTCAGCCGGCGTGAAGTTGGCACCAACATATTCCAACTTTGAAAAAATTTTTCCGCCACTATTTAGTGCTGAATTTGTGCCAATTTGTGCCGTTGAAATGGCTTCGATATCATGAATAGTTTTCGAGTTATGAACAATATTGTGTTCATTAACGGCGCCATCTATGAGAAGAAGCAAGTATTGTTTTGCTTCATTATAGGTCAAATATGTCGGCCTCACATATGTGATTTCTGTTACATAATAACTTCCCATGAACTTATAAATAGACCTCTGATTATTTAGCAAACAATTCCTTGCGTTAATCGAACAATCTATCGTTTTCAATGGTGAAAATATGTTGAATCCGGAAAATTGTTGAGTAATATTATTTCTAAATAATATAATATATTGATATGGAATTCCAGATTGAATAATAGTATATTGATTTATGGTCTATGAGCGGTAATGTAAGTCATAACACTCATAACACACGCAGATGAATTTCCTGGGGTGCTTCGGGACTTTTAACTAAAATTTTTGTCACAGTTTTAGGAAAGCTGATTTTCAACCCGGTTCAATATTCGATCTTTAAACTGGCTAAATTCGATTCAATTGATTCAGAAGGTCCGTAAATTACCAAAGTGAATTAAATTCACCAGTAAATGTCAAATCAGAGAAATCGCCGAATGTGCCGTAGATGCCATATATCGGAACGTCCTTTTAATAAAAAACTGACGCTCACGAAGCAGCCGTTTCAACTAGCCAAGCACGTGTTAGATCGTCCCGTTTGATGTTTGCCGCCACAGGCTATCCGCTATATTACAGGAAAGTGAATCTGTGAAGGAATATATTTTTAATCGTATTTATTATTAAATTTGGAATTCCATATCGAAATACAGGGTGCGGCACGGAGGATGGATGGTTTTAAAAAAATAATAAAAGCGTTAATTTTTACTCAAAAAACACATTTATTGACGGAATCAGATTCTCAAGGAAATAGCATTTGAGACAGTCAAGTGTGGAAAATCACATCAGGCATGTGGTGGCCGAAATCGGTGATGCAGTGCTGGAGGCGCTCTTGGAAGTTCGCGTAGACTCTCTCCAACATCGCTCTCTCAACTTGGGCAACTTCCACGCGAATAGCCCTTTTCAATTCGTCCAGAGTTCGGGGCTTGGTCTCGTATACTCTAGCCTTGAGGTGTCCCCATAAGAAAAAATCGCATATGGATAAATCTGGGGACCGGGGAGGCCAATGAACATCGCCAAACCTGGAAATAAGGCGACCAGGGAAGAGGGGGCGAATAACGTCCATTGATGCTCTGGCTGTGTGGGCGGTCGCCCCATCCTGTTGGAACCTGGTAAATAAATGCTAGGAACACACGAGTCTAACGGCACCTTCCCCACTTCTCTCGTTCTCAGTGGGGGAAAGTTATGCCTATCTGAAAAACGTCCGCCCTCCGTGCCGCACCTTGTATAATATTATTTAGAAATAATATTACTCAACAATTTTCCTGATTCAACATATTTTCACCATCGAAAACGATAGATTGTTCGATTAACGCAAGGAATTGTTTGCTAAATAATCAGGGGTCCATTTATAAGTTCATGGGAAGTTATTATGTAACAGAAATCACATATGTGAGGCCGACATATTTGACCTATTATGAAGCGAAACAATACTTGCTTTTTCCCATAGATGGCGCCGTTAATAAAACACAATATTGTTCATAACTCGAAAACTATCCATGATATCGAAGCCATTTCAACGGCACAAATTGGCACAAATTCAGCACTAAATAGTGGCAAAAATTTTTTTTCAAAGTTCTAATATGTTGGTGCCAACTTCACGCCGGCTGAAAAACAACAGTCAATATCTCAAAAACTACAAATGGTAGAAATGTCATTTATACGGCACAAATGGGCACAAATTGGGCACAAAATATTGGTATCAAAATTTTTTCCAAGTTGGAATATGTTGGTGCTAAGTGTGAAGCTGGCACCAAGACATTCGAACTGAAATAACTAGAAAACTACAAGTGATAATGAAGTCAATAAAACGGCACAAATGGGCAAAAATTGGGCACTAAATATTGGCATTAACAGTTTTTCGAAATCGAAAAATGTTGGTGCCAAGTGTGAAGCTAGCACCAAAAGCTTCAAACTCGAATAACTCAAAAACCATAATGGTGCTGAAATTGATTCATACGGCACAAATGGGCACAAATTGGGCACTAAATATTGGGGATTATTTCAGTATTTGTGCAGACTTTTTTTCGCCAACTTCACGCGGCCGTATTAGAACCATGTTGCTGGAGCACACTCACGTTCTAGAAGGATTTCTTGATTATTATTACATAGTACAGGTGCATGCTTATTTTAATAGGTTGTGAAAATGCTGAATGCTACAGATGTGAAAAGGATTACTTTTCTTCAAATTTCCAAGTGGCTTAGCTTATAAGTTTGGTAATTCTCATAATAGAAAATTTTTAATATAATCTAAAGAAATGATTGATGACACCGATAGCATCTCGCAGATCAATAGATGATCAATTATTCAATGAAGCTCACATATGAACTATGAATTCAATTCAAAGACCCTCTGGCGTGTAAAAGAACATTTCCCATTCTTTTATTCAGGATCTGATTACATTTGAAAACAACTATTATTTTTGTGACTTGTGGAGTCCAGCATAATATTGCTAGACTGATTCAATTCATGACTCTCAACCTAATAGTTAATGATAAATGATATCTTTAAATTTAATGTGTATTTCATGTACTCAATCAAACAAGATCAAGAATGATTTGTTCCTATCCTAAATATAACTACATCCTACATCTTTATTTGGATACTTGGCATAATAGTTTGAGATAAGACTTTTCAGAATATCAAAATAGTACAAACTCAGATCATTCGAGTCAAATAAGTTGACAAAAGTGATAAAGACTAGAGCGTATTTGGCAATAGCTACGAGTGGAAAAAATTCGTACGAAGTCTGTCCTCATTTCATTTCATAAATTACAAATTTTTTTATTACATAATTTGTTTTGATGTAGGAAATCAGATTTCTCTAAATTATCTGTCGTGATCGTCACAAAACACGGGAATATTCGAATTAGCTTCTTGTTTACATAAAAAAAATGGTGAATTTTCGATACTAAATCTGAATTTATAGCACCGAATCGAGGTTTCAGATGCTAAATCAAAAAGATCAGAATTTACCACACTCAAACAAACTTTTAACATTCACTTAGAATTCATGATACTTAATCTGAATTCCAATCGCAAAATCTCAAACATATTGAATCAATTGAATGACATAAGGTAAAAGTTATCTAGAAGACCACCGGCACCAATGGAATGTTGGTTGCTGGTTTGCTCAGGGATGGTGGTAGCTGGAATGCTTCTTCGTCTAGTCACTAGAAGGTTTGCCATCGTCCAGTCGTGCAATACAGGGTCTTTGGCTGTAGTTTCGAATGTATTTTGATTTGTTAGTCACAATAGTACTTCAATAATTTCCAGAAATATTCATCCATCGAATAACTGTGACATCAATCTCTCCTAATTCCTAATTGATGAATGGACAAAAACATCAACTCACCGCCTAAACAACACAACACAGCAACCACAGAAACTGTGTTAGTATAAAAAAAATCTGTACCTACTAAGTATTTGAGTCTTGGGATCTGGCGAGACATGACTGATATCCACCCCGTTCATTCCACCTGTTTCCATAATTTTCGTTCAAATTTTCCCTAGTACACCCTGTATCTCGAAACCGAAACGTTTATATAAATGGGCCATTTTTAAATTATTCCTCTCCGTTTGTACCTCCAATTTAGGAACAACCTGTTTCGAAATATTCACTGTGCATGAAATGTGTCAGAATTTCATGGCCAAAAAAGGTATAGCCATCCGAAAAAAATTAGGCCAAATACGTGCCTGATACGATTCTCTGCAAAGACCTCAAAGTTCATATTTCTCGATTGAAACTGAGTTAATACATTTAGGAAATACTCAAGTACTACCCTTATTTGAATAAGAATGTTAAAAACACGATATTTCTTAACAAAACACTTAGTTTTGTCCCATTATTTTTGCAATTGAGAAGTCATATTTCGCCCATCAAATAAGTTATTTCTTCAATTTTCCTGAACATTAGTTTGTAAACACTAATAACTTGTTCATATTTTCCTCGATATCCCAAAAATATCTCTTGAAAAATTGTTTTTTCACTAACCTAATCTAACTCCATTAACCTAGGTCATAGGATTCTAGGTCAATGACCTAACCTAACCCATCTTCTATGATATTTCACTGAGCTTTTGAGAAGACGATGCCAGATTGTTGATTTTCTCTTTAAACAATGGTATAACGGTGCGCTTCCTCGCAATGCGAGGTAGCCGGCGGGCAAGACAAACCGTAAGATTTATGCATCGACCCATCTCAAAACTTATATTGTTCTGTTTTTCACGCATGCGTATAGCGTCTAATGGCGCTATTCGCAAAAGTGTAAACAGAATAAGAGGACAATTATTCTAGAGCTATGTTGTTATATAAGTGGAGAGTGATTATTTAACGTCTTTTTCTGAGATCTCGTGATGATTATGTAACGAATTTCAGTGAATGAATGTAATATTAACCGTGTAGTGTCGAGGTTATAGAATTCCAAGAGGATATTGTTCAGATAGAAACATCGCCACATATTATTTTTCATTCATTTTAACTTGATACGTGGTATGCATCGACATTCATCATTCATATATCTGAATTTTGATTTCATTGATATTTATTTTCAAAATATGGACCGGTAACAATCAATTTTTAATTAACACTGTACGTATGAAATGTAGTAGTAGTAGTAATTTATTGTCATCTTTATTAGGTACATGACTTGTCCATAATAATATAAGAGTATCTGAGTATATATCACATTACAAGAGAAATAACATGAGAACAAACAACATAAAAAAAATTCAACTATCCAATCGTGACTGAAGGAACTCATCCACTGAATAAAATGCACCCCTCATCAAGACTTCTTTCACTTTCTTGTTGAAATGTGGCTGCATGAGACATTTAATATTTTCTGGTAAGTGATTGTACAATTTTACTCCCCAGAAGTCCACAAACTGTTGGGTATATTTTTTTGTGTGCAATGGAGTAACTAATTGGTTTTCAAATCTCGTGTTCTTGTCGTGGAACCATCCATTCCTACAATACTTGTCCTTGTTGTTATGAACGTATTATAGGGTCTCCCTGATGTAAACCGAAGGAAGGGTGAGGATCTTTTCGGTTTTGAATCTTTCCCTGCATGAATCATTTGCCTTCATATTGAGTATTATTTTGATAGCCTTTTTTTGCAGAATAAAAAGTCGGGTGATCTCAGTAGACATACCCCAAACTAGTATTCCATAAGTTATAGTGCTATGAACCAAAGCGAAGTAAGCTGTCCGCATGACCTCAGGAAAAGAGACGTATCTGAGTCTTCTGAGTAAGTAGGTATATTGACCCAAAAACTCTCTTGTCTCCAGTCCAGTCGCGTATCAATCTCTATCCCCAAGAAGTTGACTCTTCCTCCATTATTTCGGGAGAAAGTCAATGATTGAGTCTTGTCACTATTCAGTTTAAGTTTGTTCGCCGAAAACCACTCCTGTACACTCTTCAGGGCATCTCTCTTCATCCTCTAAAGTTCCTCCAATGATCTCGCACTTATCAACAGAGACTTATCATCACAGTAAAGGCTCCCATGCAGACATTCGGGTATAATCAGGTCATTGATGTAGACAATGAAAAGAATGGGGCCTAGTACGGAACCCTGTGGCACTCCATATTCGCAGCAGAGCTCTGCCGATTTCTTGTCCTGCCAAAATACTCTCTGTTTTCTCCCCACCAAGAATGATTTGAACAGCTTCCAAGTGACTCCTCTGAAACCGTAGTAACTCAACTTCTTCATTAGTGTTTATACACAGACACTATCAAACGCTTTACTTAGGTCAAAGTTGAGCATCATCAGTTTTTCATCTTCATCTAGAGCCTCAACTGCACCTCTAAGCAAATCAATTAAGGCTGTTGTTGTGCTCCTATTTTTCCTATAACCGTGTTGATTCTCATTGAGCAATTTTTTCTTTTCCAGGTATTTCATCATTCTACTTTTCATGACTGTTTCAAATATCTTCGATAAGACTGGCGTAATATGTATCGGTCTGTTATTTGAACAGTCATTCATCTCTCCTTTTTTCTTATAAACAGGTATTATCTTCGATACCTTGAGTTCTTTTGGATACACCCCCTCCTCCAAAAATTTGTTCATCAAACATGTAAGCGGCTTCTTTAGCAGGTCTGAGGATAAATAATAAACGTCCAGAGAGTTCTTTGCTCTCATTCCCTTGAACGCTCTGCTCACCTCCTCTTCAGTTAGGTACCTCAAAGAAACAGAAAGATGATGAGTTTCCATCAATTTTGAAATTCTGTAGGAGTTGCTCTGGCTTTCTTTCACTCTGTTCAACGCTATCGGTTATATTTTTTCCCACCGTGGCAAAAAACTCATTCATATCATCAGCTGTTAAGTTTGACACCTGTCTCCTAACATCACCAGACCTTCTCTCCCTGTTTATAATGTTCCAGTATGACTTCGCCGTATTTCCTGATGTCCTTATGCTCTCTTCGTTTTTTGACCTTATTATATGGTGGATGGCCTGTCTATATTTTTCTTTGCAACTCTTGTACTCTTCTCTTGCGTCCTCATCTTCTTTAACCAAAAGTTTGGTATATGTAGCGTCAACTTGATTTTTCATCTTCATTATTTCGGGTATATTCCATGGTTTTTTTCTTCACATTACGTACTTTTATTTCATCAACAGGCATCCATCTATAAACAACATCCAATAGTTCATCATAAAAAGCCGTGAATGCCTCCTCAGCACCTTTTCCTTCCAAAAAGTTAGCCCAGCATATATCATTCACTTCTGTCTTCACCTGGTGAGTATTGTTATCATTTATCTGTGTTCTTTTAACCAATGTGTATTCCTTTGCAGGATGTTCTTTTTTGACAGGGACCCAGAGAATTTGTGTTCTGTGATCAGAGATGTGCCATTCTGCTGTTCTTGTTTGGAATGTAATATTCCTGTTTACGAATATATTGTCTATACAAGTACTAGTTTCGTTTATTCCTATCCTAGATGGCTCATCAAAACAGGGTTCAAGTCCATAGGTCAGCATCGTACTAATCAATTCTCTCTTCTCCTTTGTATCATTTAGAATATTCACATTGAAGTCGCCGGTCAGTATCGTATGCCTACTATTAAATTTTTCTGTAACATAATGTAGAATCTCATCAAGCTTCACAAAGTATTCAGTAACCTTAGTTGTTGGTGATCTATATGTTGCTATGACCACAGAGTTAATGACCTTTACATAAACACCTGTGAATTCAGCCTCCTTTTCTACAGAGAACATATTCAGCTCTGGTATCCTTTCAAATTCCCAGTCATTTCTAATCGCTATTAATACTCCTCCACCTATACAGGGTGTTTCACCATAAACTGGACAAACATATATAGCCGTGTAGATGACACCGAGAAAGTCATTTTTGCCTTATGACATATACCCCGTTTTCGACGCATAAGCGAGATACAGGGTGTTCAGTGTCAACTTCGAGCAATATTCTGATAACTGTTGTGGGTTACGCGTGATATTTGAAATAACGGTTTCTAGTCACATTTTAGTATTTTTGAGGGCTCAATTGAATTGTGGTCTGGAATTTTGCGAAAAAAAATTCAATATGGCGGAAAACCTGCAAAGTTGGAATTTTTTTTTCTCGGTTGCCAATTTGAAAAGCATAATCTCAACTTACTCGATTTTCTAAGATTTTCCGTAAAAAAAATTTTTCGAAATTCGAACTCAACTTTTTTTTTACGTGTCTTCAGTGAAAAAAAAATTTCGGCCAAAATTTTTGGAATTTTTCATGGTTGAACTATCTTCAATTCTGTATGCTTGGGTGAAAAAAGAATGAAAAAATATCAATTGGTTTTCTTTTTGTAGCCTTCCAAAGATTATGCTCGGTATACTTTCTTAATTTTTATTTGAGAAACTGGAGGCCGTACGGAGGTCAAAATTGTGCTGATGGGCTTCCAGAATGATCTGGATAAAAACATGAAATTATAAACCAAAAAAATTTTTTTCAAAAATTTGTGGTAGGAATCGAACTCAACGAGTATGAATTGGATTAATTCTAAACCTATAAATCTCCGTTACCAAAGCAACACGAGTTAATCGAGAGTGTAGAGTTCGAACCTTACCAAAGTTTTCTGGAAAAAATAAAAAAAAAATAATTTTCTTTTTCAATTTTTTTTTATTTTTTGGAAAAAAATATTTTTTTGGTTAAAATTTCATATTTCTATCTGGGTTATTCTGGCACCCCAGCAGCACAATTTAGACCCTCGTAAGGCCTCCAGTTTCTCAAATAAAAATTAAGGAAGTAAACCTAGCGTAATCTTCGGAAGGCTACAAAAAGAAAACCAATTGATATTTTTTCATTCTGTTTCCACCCAACTATTCAGAATTGAAGATAGTTCAAACATGAAAAATTCCAAAAATTTTGGGAGAAATTTTTTTTTCACTGAAGACATGTAAAAAAAAAGTTGAGTTCGAAATTTGAAAAAATTTTTTCACATAAAATCTTAGGAAATCGAGTACGTCGAGATTATGCTTTCCAAATTGGCAACCGAGAAAAAAAAATTTCGAGTTTGCAGGTTTTCCGCCATTTTGAATTTTTTTTTGCAAAATTCTACACCACAATTCAATTGAGCCCTCAAAAATACTAAGATGTGACCAGGAACCGTTATTTCAAATTTCACGCATAACTTACCAGAGTTATCAGAATATTCAAGATTAGTGGATGTCTCGACTTCGTTGGATATTTAGGTAATTGATATCGGGAAAGAAGTCAAATTACTGGGTCTTATTGAGAATTCTTTATTGAAGTTATCCTAGCTTTCGTTCAGTTTCTGAACTTCCTCAGGGACTATAATAAATAAAACGTATACTCCAATGTGTTGTTAATTACATGGTTGCAATGATACTCACTTTCAATTCGAAATTTATATAGGACGGTACCATTTTAAGAATGTTACTGACCATAATACTATGGCGTGTCACTCGTGTCAGTGTCATCTCTAAACATGATCTTTTTTATGTGTTTCTGGCAAACGATAATCAGTCACAATTTTCAGACAACTCTCAAGAAAAAGAAAAATAAAAATGTTTCCCCTTCTCGGTGAATCAACTCAGTTGCAAACAAAATATTTCAAACATATAAAATAATTTAAATCAAAGTACTTTTACAAAAGTTAAAAATGATCCCAGATCAATATTGATTAAAGTTGTTATTCAGTGAGGTTATAGGGAACTCAACAGCGCCGACTCACCAACTTCTATGTACATCTCATGGGTTCTATGATCTTATCAATCCTCAGCCAGTTGGTTCGATGTACTCAGTTATATTTTGTTGACCAGTTCTTCGGTTTTTTAACAAATCTATAGTATTACAGTAGATGTCGCTGACAGCACTATAGTCTGTGTTGATGTTAATGTTGTTGTCACACATATTAATTTCTACTGATTCCAAGAAAAGCCTTTTTTTAATATTCTCTACTTTATGTATTATATTGACATCATTGAAATTCATAATGTGGCCCGTATCTACTGTATGTCCAGATAAACCCGTGGTTGACCTCATCAATCGTGTGTCCCTTTTATGCTCCTCCAACCTAGTGTTAAATCTTCTGCCTGTCTGTCCAATATATGATGCACTACATGTACCACAATTGATTCGATACACGATATTTGTGGTATTTAATGGGTCCTCTTTGTCTTTGAGGTTTGTAAAGACTACTCTTTTCATTTTATTCGGGACAGTCCTGACTATCTTGATATCTTGTATACCTTTGAACAATGATATAATCTTAGATGTTATAGTCCCATAATGTGGTAATTTGTAGTATTTAAAATTTTTTGTGGCCTGTTCTAATGTTACAATTGGGTTTTCCGAGTTGTCTACCCTATCGTTGGTGATAGGTGAGGTATTATAAAATATTCTATTTATTAACTTGATTGGATATGAGTTCTCCATTAATAATTTCTTCAGCCTATCCATCGCCCCGTCAATTCTGGAATTGTCACAAATGTTACGTATTCTATTTTTCATACCTGTGATAAGATTTATTTATAAATCTTATCACAGTGATAAGATTTATTTATAAATCTTATCACAGGTATGAAAAATAGAATACGTAACATTTGTGACAATTCCAGAATTGACGGGGCGATGGATAGGCTGAAGAAATTATTAATGGAGAACTCATATCCAATCAAGTTAATAAATAGAATATTTTATAATACCTCACCTATCACCAACGATAGGGTAGACAACTCGGAAAACCCAATTGTAACATTAGAACAGGCCACAAAAAATTTTAAATACTACAAATTACCACATTATGGGACTATAACATCTAAGATTATATCATTGTTCAAAGGTATACAAGATATCAAGATAGTCAGGACTGTCCCGAATAAAATGAAAAGAGTAGTCTTTACAAACCTCAAAGACAAAGAGGACCCATTAAATACCACAAATATCGTGTATCGAATCAATTGTGGTACATGTAGTGCATCATATATTGGACAGACAGGCAGAAGATTTAACACTAGGTTGGAGGAGCATAAAAGGGACACACGATTGATGAGGTCAACCACGGGTTTATCTGGACATACAGTAGATACGGGCCACATTATGAATTTCAATGATGTCAATATAATACATAAAGTAGAGAATATTAAAAAAAGGCTTTTCTTGGAATCAGTAGAAATTAATATGTGTGACAACAACATTAACATCAACACAGACTATAGTGCTGTCAGCGACATCTACTGTAATACTATATATTTGTTAAAAAACCGAAGAACTGGTCAACAAAATATAACTGAGTACATCGAACCAACTGGCTGAGGATTGATAAGATCATAGAACCCATGAGATGTACATAGAAGTTGGTGAGTCGGCGCTGTTGAGTTCCCTATAACCTCACTGAATAACAACTTTAATCAATATTGATCTGGGATCATTTTTAACTTTTGTAAAAGTACTTTGATTTAAATTATTTTATATGTTTGAAATATTTTGTTTGCAACTGAGTTGATTCACCGAGAAGGGGAAACATTTTTATTTTTCTTTTTCTTGAGAGTTGTCTGAAAATTGTGACTGATTATCGTTTGCCAGAAACACATAAAAAAGATCATGTTTAGAGATGACACTGACACGAGTGACACGCCATAGTATTATGGTCAGTAACATTCTTAAAATGGTACCGTCCTATATAAATTTCGAATTGAAAGTGAGCATCATTGCAACCATGTATCTAATTAACAACACATTGGAGTATACGTTTTATTTATTATAGTCCCTGAGGAAGTTCAGAAACTGAACGAAAGCTAGGATAACTTCAATAAAGAATTCTCAATACTTAAGACCCAGTAATTTGACTTCTTTCCCGATATCAATTACCTAAATTATCAGAATATTGCTCAAAGTTGACATTAAACACCCTGTATCTCGCTTATGCGTCGAAAACGGGTTATATGTCATGAGGCAGAAATGACTTCCCCGGTGCCATCTACACGGCTATATATGTTTGTCCAGTTTATGGTGAAACACCCTGTATAATGCTCTCTACAGAAAAATCCAGCTATATCAAATTGTCCTAGCTTTAACGTCTCAACTTGCGTGGTCTTGAGCCAGTGCTCCGTCATGCACAATAAATCTATTTTTTCATTTTCTAGATTCACATTTAGTTGGTCTAATTTACTTGTTAACGATCGTATATTTATATTTGCTATTCGAAATTTAATGCTTCTCAGAAATCTATTTCATCTACCTCATTTGTGGGATTTCAATATCACATAACTCTTCATCAAACGTTTTTCCCTTATAGAGATTTTAGTCTGGACAAAGTTGATTAACATTCTGACAACATTGTTGACTTGTATAGAGATCAGAGAATTTATAAATTTTAGCCATTCTGTGATATTAAAAATCCAGGGAAGCATCAAGATTATTTTCATGATTTTTTATTTTTTCGTCAAATTTCATCAGGAAAATTGGGTATAACCCAAAAACGACGCGTGTCATTAAAAAACATAAGAATACTTTTATTTTTGAGAATGATCGAATTTTTCGAAAATATGACCGTTTATCTTTTTCAAGTGATTTCATAGTATTTTTGCGTGGATTAAGGAGTCAGCTATGCTATAGCTTTCATACCAGGAGAAATATTGAATTAGTTTTGATCGAGGAATATGCATCATGAATAAAGTAAACAATCGAACTAAATTTAGTTTATTTGGAATAACGGTTCCGAAGATATGAACAGAAAAGTGTTTCCGTGGATTTTCGACACCCTGTATCTTTCAAACGAAACCGAATTTTGAAAAATGGTATAGGAAAAGTGTTTCGTTTAATGAGAGGTATAATACAGTTACAAATATATGTACAAGTCAAAGACTCACCCTGTATAGATCGTTATGATTTCGACAAAAAATGTCTGTAATAAAAATTTGAAATCAAATTGAATTGTCTGTCTATCCGACCGTCCCTGATCAGAAAAATCTGTAAACTTGGAAGTCGAAATTGCCACAGAAAGTTCGGCCTTAAGCCCTTGAATGACATAGTTCTGTTCGTCATTGAACGAAATTCTGAGAATATGGCTGTTCGATGTTATGTTTTCCTAATCATTTCCAGTGGCGCAGCCAGAATTTTTGTTCGGGGGGGGGGCCCGACGCGAATATTCAACAGAATTTTTGTTCGGGGGGGGCCCGACGCGAATATTCAACTGTATCTACTGATATACAGGTAGAGAAGTTTGCATGCAGAAAAATCTCGGGGGGGGGCCGGGCCCCTCGGGCCCCCCCCTGGCTGCGCCCCTGATCATTTCAAATCTGCAGATTCCATCGAAACGAATTCCAATGATTCAGGATCATTTTTTTAAAATCCCGTAAAAAGAATATAATTTGAAAAATGTTACCATTCACCCTGACTCACCTAGTAATGTATGAGAAGTAAAAATTTGACGTATTATTTCCACCGTTTCATCAGATTGAAGTTCCGTAAATATAGTCTTGAACGTGAGCCGTGAATAAAGTGGGCTATTCGGTAGATTATTATGTCATCTATTTACGTCGATGAAAGGACAATCTCGGTTGAAGTCCTCAAAAAGTGGGTAAGTGCATTTAATTCCAGAATTGATGCGAGCCATTTTTCCAGTGAGTGCCTTCGAATCGTAAAAATAAATTGAAATGCTCTTTAAGTAATTTCAACGCAGCATTATTCAGAAGACAAAAGACCCACTTTTTCTTCGGAATCAAATGTACTCCGCTTGGGTGGATAAGGGAAATTTTCAAGTTGGTTCTCGGAAATTTCAGATTTCCCGATCAAAAAATGGTTCATTGGTTCATATTATCATGATTTATGCATTCGACTCTCATTTGTCAACAAATGTCACACTCTATTTCATAATGCTTAATATCATTGAGTTTAAATACAGGGTGTTCGGTAGAGGAACCGGAAAAAATTTTCTGTGTATTGGTAGGATTAATTGTAACATTTTATTCAAATAAACTTTTGTCCTAAGTGTTATAGTTTTTGAGATAGAATTTTTTTTCGGTTTTAGTTCGATTTTTTCAAAATTTCCACAAAAACCTCTACGACTATTTTGTTTGCTTCTGTATGTGCGTTAAACTTTCCGTATTCTATACTGTAATGTATTTCCTTACAGGATAAATCATTCGTTCAGTCATAGAGAAACGGAAAATAGTTATAGATAAGACTTCAAATTCCCAAAAATAATTTCAAACAGTAAAACTCAAAACTTTTTTATTTTTTAGAAAAAAAACCAAAAGCGGCAGAGGGCTTCGTTTTGATTTGAAAAGTTCTATGGTTTATCTTCTTTCTAATGATATGCCCATAAAGGCACAAAATTATTTCTTTAATAGTCAGAATGCGTCAACTGTTCAAAAGAGGTAGTAAATGAAAAATTCTTTTTTTTTAATTTATTTTTTAAATTTTTTTTTGTACTTATCATTATTATTACAAATCTTGCTCAAATTGAGCACCTCCATTCCTTATACGGGCTCGACATCTTTTTCTTATCTCTACTGTAGTTACTTGGAGATTTATTTCTTCATTTACTTGAACGAAGATAGCATCGATTCTCTCCCTTAAAATTTCCACCGTGGGTACTTCAGTTTCATAGACCAACTCCTTCACGCGTCTATGAGTCTATGATTAATTCAGTAAAAAACCGAAAAAAAATTCTATCTCAAAAACTATAACACTTAGGACAGAAGTTTAGTTGAATAAAATGTTACAATTGATCCTACCAATACACGGAAAATTTTTGTCAGTTCCTCTACCGAAAACCCTGTATATTTAAACCCAATGTTCATATCAAACTTTTCTCATAGTACAGAAGCTCACATTATTGAAAAAGAAGTTGATTTCTTCACCTCGGTAGTTATCGTTCTTTTGAATTTTTCATGTCACTGAATATTGTGAAAAAAATTCCGCTGAAAATATTATGAAATCGAGTACGTTGAAATAATGATATCCAATTCGGCAATCGGAAATGAAAAATTCCAACTTTGCAGGTTCCCGCCATTTTGATTCTACACCACAGTTGATTTGACCATTAAAAAATACTCAGATGTGACCAGAAACCGTTACTTCAGAAGTGCATAACTTACCACAGTTAGGTATCAGAATATTGCTCAAAAGTCAAAGTTGACATTAAACACACTTTACAAGGTTAGAACTATTTAGAGGGGCACTACAGGGATATCGAAAACCGTTGGAGATACAGCGGGGCTTAAATTAGAAAAAAGTTGCGTTATCTAAGGATGCCTGTGTTGGTGGTAACAGATGAAAAATATCTCTAATGGTTCCCGAGATATATTGAAAAAAATGAAAATCGAGATTTTCTTTTTTTCTTCATAACTCATTTGTTTCTGGAGATAACTTCACGAAATTCGGCCTTAATCCAATTTTTTTCTAATGGACGCCGTATTGGTTTTCCACTTGCGATGATACAGAAAAAAAATACGATTTCAACAGTGTATCACACTCCACAAAAATAATAATTCTCACAGCTTACCTAAATAAAGTTTTTGTTAAGACTTTGTGAAATTATGGTGGGCTAATAATGCAATGTTGAATGTAGAACATTATTCTTGTGTGATATTATGTATCAAAAAAAAAAAAATATTAGTTCGGTAAAACAAATCTTTTCTATTAAAAATACAACAAATCGATAATAAAGATTTAATTTTCAAATATGTTCGAAATTAATTATGCAGAACTTCGCTCTTTCAGAAAGGCCCTGGATAGCCGCTCGAATTTGTTCAGGAGATATGTACCTTTCTAACCTTCTATAATTCTGTTTCAAATCCCATTTGCATTATGTACGGGGACTTCATCAACATAGTCCTTCAAAACTCCCCAAAAAAATAATCCATCGTATCCATGTCCAGAGATCTAGCTGGCCAGTTAATGGGTCCGTTTCATCCAATCCACTGTTCGCCGAATCTGGTGTTTAAAAATTTCCTGATTTCCAGGTTATTATGCGATGCAGCACCATCATGCTGATACCAATAACACTCTTCGTGACATACCACATTCCCTAGCGATTGCCGTTGTGGAGGTTCTGGGATTTAGATGAACTTGAGCAAGCACATTAACTTCATTATTTTTAGCAGTTATGTGGTACTTGATTCTCTTTCTTTCCAAATTACCATTTTCCCTCATACATCTGTCCAGTTTTTGGAAAATGGTAAGATTTGGCTGCATTCGTTTCGGATATTGTCACAAATTTCTTTCAGATGCTATTCTGGAGTTTCTATATGCGCGTAAATAAGTATCATACAATATGTCTTGTTTTTCTAACAATGAATATTTCATTGTTTATGTAATAAATACGACGTTACTTATCGGACCGGATTAGCGGGTTTTCACAAAACTCAAATGATGGTTTCACATAACAATTGCCAACAGAGTTATTCGACAATTCTGACATCAGCCTACTACTCAAACAAAAAATAAAAAAAAGTTGAAGTTTGCGTAACTAGACCCGATATTCTTGTCGAGTGTGCTACACTGTTAAATTTATAATTTTTTTCTTTATCATCTCAAGGTGAAAAGCAATACGTCGTCCATAAGAAAAAAAAGTTGAGAATCGCGTCTCTGAAACACACATTTCTTCGAATTATCTCGATTTTCAAATTTTTCAAGATATCTCGTAAACCATTAGATATATCTTGGATCTGTTGAGACCAACACAGTCATCCTTAAATAACGCAACTTTTTTCTAATTTTAGCCACCCATCTCCAACGGTTTTCGATATCCCTGTAGTAGTTCCCCTCTAAATAGTTGTAACCCTGTGTATCTCGATTATGTTTCGAAAACAGGGTATATGTCAAGAGGCACAAATGACTTTCTCGATGCCATCTACACCGCTATACAGGGCGACCCATTTCAAGAGATCCACTGGAAAGAGCCTAGATCAAAAATTGTTTCAAAATAAAGTTTCTTAGTTTTTAGGGGGACTTGGAATGCAAGCGTTTAATCTGCCCTTGGAGTCTCATTTCAAGGTTAAGTAGATTTTTTTAAAAGGGGATAATAATAAAAATATAATAATAACAATAATAACATGCATTTATTTTCCAAATTATCATCTATGACAACAAAGAGAAAACAAGTCAACAAAAAAATATTTCTATATAAGAAAAAGAAAAAAATTAGCAGTGCTCACAAGCACACTTAAATTCAGGTATCGAATAAGGTTCTATAGTCATGATAAGTCGGTGAAGTTGTTTACGGAAATTATTATAATCTTTGATGTCCCTTATGTATTTTGGAAGAAAGTTGAACAGTTTTATTGCCGCGTACATAGTACATGTTATGTTCTGTAAGAGATAACTTATGAGGTGGAAAGAAGTATGCATTCATTCTCCTTGCGTTATTCACGATATATACATTCTGTCTATTTTGTTTTTCTATAAAAATAATTTCTCTGGAGACATGAAGGGCCGATTGCACCGTAGACAAAACTGTAGATTAAATCTTATACCTCGATTAGTGTCTATGATAATCAATAGACACTAATCGAGGTTTTGGATTTAATCTACAGTTTTGTCTACGGTGCAATCGGCCCGAAGTGTTTCATGTTTAAGGTAGTCATGGTAAAAACACTTCAAAGTTATTTCTCATAGAATCATTTGGTTTTGTATTGCGTATGAATATAGGTATAAAAAAACAGAAAAATAGGTTTGTTTTCTGAATTATTTTACAACCGCATACATGAGTTGACAGCGTGTTAATGAAATCTAAACGCATGCAACTTCTAATTGAAAAATCGTCTTCACGAATACTCGCTCTTTCAAATCGGCTCAGTAGTCTGTGTGTAGAAGATTTTCATCATAACCATTCTGAGCATAAAACACCACGGCAAGAAAACCCGGAATACTCTAGATTTGAAGTTCAATCCGGCCGTGAAAGCCTTCACGGCCGGATTCAATATTCAAAATTCATTCATATAAAGGACAGAATGTTCTTAGTTTTTCACGAAAACTAATATCCTGCTACGAGAAAATGCATGTTCCCTATTCAAAAAATCTACTTGACCTTGAAATGAACTTAAAATCAAACTCCAAGATCAGATTGAGTGTCTGCATTCGATGTCCTGAAAACTAAGAAACTTGCATTTGAAATTTTTTTTGATAGGGGCCCTACACAAGGATGTATTTCAGTGGATCTTTTAAAATATATGTCACCCTGTATGTCGGTGTCCAGTTTATGGTGAAACGCGCTGCATAGTTTGGAAACTATCAAGCAAACTCAGTTGCGAACGGCCATATTTACGAAACTCCTGATCAAATTAAGTAGATATGTCCACTAACGAACTCAACCGAAGCATTCGAGATCCGTTCGAGGAGTTATCAATTTTAAGGGATGGATGGACAGAATTGAATTTGACCACGGATTCGCGGTTAACAAAGATTAAAGAGAACTACTCTCTAATCTCTGGTTGTTATTATTACGCAGGTCTTCGGTGAGATTGAATATTTATGCTTGATTTTTGCACATGTGCTTATCTGGATTCTTACCAAAGCCCAGCATAAATTTTCATTGTCTGATTATCTATATTGATATAAATGTAATTATAATATCTTTTTATATCCATAGATGCATAGAAACCCTGGTGTAACGACTCCTAACTAAAAATCGTGAGCAAAAATTGTAGATCAAAATGGCACTCTAGATTGTAGATCGGGTCCTGCTTCCGGAATAAACCGCAATATTTCACGGTCTCGGCGCTATTGCGGCAATGCTCAACCCCTTTCGGAAGAAATCAAATCTAGGACCCCATATCGGCCATATCAGATTTTCAATCGACAAGAAAATCTTAAACAGAATCCAATCAGTGCACACACCAGGTATTATATGCATCTATCCCAATATCGGTTGTCATCGGAAGAAAACAACATGAAATGTTCTGTAGTTCAAAAGTTCAGTAGATCACTTAGCTTCATTAACCTCAAAATGTCAAAATGAAATTCGGTTTGAATTTTTTCGCGGGATACGCGAAAAAACATCTGTCAGTTCATATTTGTTATTTCCATTCGGAATAAATAAATAATCAGTCTAGAAAGAAATAAAGGGAGTATATAATGTCTTTCAATGAGGAACACCTTCCCGATTTATTACCTCTGTATTACAAACGGCTTTTTCCTCATCAATTATTTCATCAGTGGCTAAGTTATGGTGAGATGCTTGGAATTTACGAAATATTCTTTCACTGTGACTGTATTTCTAGGGGATAATAACCTATTCGGCAGAAGGGAAGTCTCTTTTACATTGTTCGGAGATATATACATACGTTTCCAGTCCTTTGATAGCTATGAAGAATTTGTACAAGAAATACATAAGAGACTACCTGTGAAAATCGATATAGGTGCTATCTATGACAATAAGCCCAAAGATAAACCTACATGTAGAATATTGACGCCAGTTCAAAAAGAAATGGTTTTTGATATTGATATGACTGATTATGATGATGTTCGGATATGTTGCTCTGGAGCCGAAGTATGTAACAAATGTTGGAAATTCATGGTCATAGCATGTAAAATAATAGACGCTACATTAAGAGAAGACTTTGGATTCAATAACATATTGTGGGTTTTCTCTGGACGTAGAGGTATACATTGCTGGGTTGCAGACTCTAGCATAAGACATTCAGGTGACGATGTTAGGAGCTCAGTGGCAGAATATATTCAAGTTCTGAAAGGAGGTTTGAATTCAAAGAAAGTCCAACTGCCAGCAGAAAAAATTCATCATTCGATTGTGTAAGTTAATTTTCCAGATATTGTGATTTTATTTGTCTATGTTCTTCTCCATGTGTTGAACAAAAACCAAAAGTTTTGCATTACATCTGATCTAGCCAATTGAAATGAAACAACCAAATGTTTCACCATGAATTAACTATCCCAGTATAATGTCAATATTGAATGTTCATAAAAAACGATAGTGGTTTCTTTAATTTGGCAACAATTAACGTGAGGTAATAATTTAGATCTTCCTCATTCAGAAATCTCTGAAATGATAGCTGAACAACCAAAAAAGTACTTGTATTTATTGACAATTGATAAACATATTCGCTTTGACACATGCTCATTCTTATTGTTGAATGATTCATGAAAAGCACCTTTGCATAACATACAGCTTACACTTGTGCTGCAGTAATTCTTTGAATATGCACATTTGACAAAATTGGAGACAGTCTTTGAAATGTTAACATGGAAAAGTATTCATATTTATTATCATTCAATGTTAGATTGCCTCTCTATATTAATATGCATGTTTCAAAGAGTTAGTTGGAGAAATAGCAAATATAGCGTTAAACAAGTATAGTGAACCACTGAAATAGTCAAAACCCTCGGCGCGGTGCGACAACTAATAAATGACTAACCTCACCCAATGGCACAGGAGACTGGAGAGTGAAAGCTTCAAGCTCTCTTGAGTCTCAATGCAGTTCCTATGCCATTGAGTGAGTTAATTCTTTTATTCGGCATCGCGCCAAGGATTTTGATTATTTTATTGGTCCACTAGACAATATCCATTCATTCTCTTGATTAACCATGTTTCCAACTTATTTTACAAACCTGTATATCTGTTGATTCAGTTTGAGGCAGATTTTCCCAAAAAAAGGATCATGAATAAAATATTAGGTATTTCCTCCACATAGAAATGACCTTTGAGCAATACTGAGAACATTTTTTTTAATTATGCAATATCATATTTACCGCGTTCGGTATTTGGAGTGGAGTGAGTGAATACTGATACTGATACAGAACATTTTTTTCACATAGAATACATTAGAATTTTCCATGTTGATTGTAACACATGCTTGCCAATTGGCATTGGGCTTGCCAAAACGGGATTGTGTAGTGCCCATCAGGTTTGTCACTCATCTCTTTACTCAAAAATCCTTTTCCATGTATTAATACTAGTACGACTATGATGTAAATTTTAAAATCAATTGAAAGAAACTGAAGAATTTTACGTAGGTTATGTTAGCTCCCAGCTAGCCAGCCCCAAGTGCTGCTATTCCACCACTGTCAATAGTATCATGCTTCTGCGGCCAACACCCATAATAGATTCATGGAAGGACTACTATGATGTATATTTTTGTTCAATTTCGATTCCTCTAAAATCTAAAGAGGCCGCTCCATGCTATACATATAGGTACATACATATGTTACATAATATATGATATGTACATAAATGATATGTTTTTATTTTTTTAATACTTTATGATGGCGGCCTAGACTCATGTCATCATGATCCAATAGGTGGATGAGAGGACTACTCGAATTATTTTTTTCATTCAGTGTATATTATCCTTTAGGACCAGCTCCATGAATCAAAATCTAAATGAACACTTATAAAGTTCCAACAGATGTTTGTTATTTTTTTTTAATGTTCAAAAAGGCGACCAAGATCGAAGAAAGAGATGGAGGGAAAATTCAGAAGAATTCTCCACGGATCAAACTTTACATATACATACTCAGTGATAAGAAATACTGTGGTGCAGAATTCCATTTAAAATAAATGTTTCTATTCAGATTTTTTTTGCATAATTAATTTTATGTTATTTTCTCAGTCCCCATAATGAGGACACATACCAGAGCCTGAACCTGGAGTCTGGAAATTATAAAACAAAAATCTTCACCTTTTTGAATCATCTTCGAATAGTATTGTTCGGTTTAAAATAGAAATATATCAAAATAAGTAATTTCGGTCACAAAGGGTTAAACTCTTGAAAGAAAATTAAAACTTCTATTGAAATGACATCAGAGTACCTATTTGTATAGTTTGATCTGTAGAGCTGGTGCTTCAGGGCCATCGAGATTGAAGGAAAAAATCATCCAATTAGTCCGTCTACCACTTAAACTCTTGAAAAAAATGAAAACTCCTGTCGAAACGCCATCAGAGTTTGATCCGTGGAGCTCGCCCTTCAGAGCCATCGAAAGTACAGTGAACAACATTCATGCACAAGACTTCCGCTCAGTCAGTACCTAAATGTTCACAGCCCACTAGACCTAGAATTCTAGAGATTTTAAGAATGCTCGTTATGATGAGGTTTAGATTCACAGAATTTATGTTCTGCTTATATCTTATTGCTTTTGTAAATCAATGATGTTCACAACTTCCTAGTGCTAAATCATGAATTTCAGAAGCATGCATTCAAAAATCGATCACCAAAGCAGCAATTTCTGACACATTCAAAAATTTTTTATGCACTTGTTGTGGCCAGATTCCGATGGTTTTACTACAACTCCTCAACTATAGAAGATAGAGAAAAAGTAAGATACATGTCATGTTCTCTTTTTTCGAGAAACAGAAATTGCTGAAAACCCCAAGTTGCTACGGAGTCTAGTTTCCGAGCTACACTGCGATTTTGGTATTTGGTCCATTATTATAATTTACTATAACATTCGTATTTTAGGATCTAAACTCTCGAAATGAACACATCTTCAGGGCACTTTTTTACTGCTTTTCAGCGGTGCTTTTCGATTTTTTGTTCACATTTGTTCACATTCCGGAGCTATAACAAAAAAAAAGTGGTTATGTGAATATGGCAGTTCGAAATTTGATTTTTCTGATAATTTCAAAACTGTAGATTCTACCGGGATGTAATTTTATATTTATATGAAGAATGTTGACTTATTAAAAAAAAACCTTCAATGCGAATCTACCTACAAGGTAGATCTCCTTACAAGGCGGATGAACCAGCGCCTCAAAAGCTCCATACCTCACGTCAGGGCTTTAGATCAACATAGATGCATACCTGGTGTTGGCACTGATGAGATTTTGTTTGAGACCTTCTTGTCGATCGAAAATTTGTGTAGGGGTCCTAATTTTCATTTCTCCCAAAAGGGGTCGCAATGTTTTCCATTGCCGCAATAGCGCCATGACCACGAAATATTGCGGATAATTCCGGAACTATGACTCGATTTACAATCTAGAGTGCAATTTTGATCTACAATTATTTTTACTTAGGAATCGTTACACCATGGTTTCTATGCTAGATCAATCATTTTTTGGTTAATTTTCGTGAAAATTCACTTTGCTTTTACTTTCAAATGCATCGATTTTTATGTGAATTTGACCATGAATGTAAAGCAATGTATGATGCATTTTTCCCCTTCATCTCCAGATGTAATGAACCTTTGATTTTGAATGAAATTACTATGGTGAGATGGAAAATGGAAGCATAGTTTACGTTTGCATGAAACATTTGGTTTGTATAATACTGATAGCAATGTAAATATAGGCTCTAATACTAGCCTTTTTGCTGTTTAAGGGTCAGGAATAAATAAATAATTAAATGAATAAATAAATAACTTGCAGGAGATCACTGGCTATTATAGATAAATATTTCATTGAATCTGTGGTTATTCATCAAGATATATTAGGAAAAGAAAGACTAAACAAGTTTCTGGAGATCATAGATCAAGATTTGAGAGGTATTTTTAAAGAAGCTTTGGAAAAATATGATACATCAGAAGACAGATGGAAGGCATTCGGTAATACTTTCACAGATTTATTGAGAAAGGTTAGTTGATTATTTACTCTCAGTCATCAGTAACATTGATACAATCCCAAAAACAAAACAGCAGTCAGTCAATCTGTGTGAACAATAGGTATCTAAATTTTCAGGGTAAAATTCCTAAAAACTTGAGAAATTTGAGGGAAGAGATAAAGTTACAATACTGTTATCCCAGGTTGGATATTCATGTATCGAGAGCAATAAACCATTTGCTGAAAGCTCCATTCTGCGTCCACCCAAAGAGTGGAAAGATCTCAGTTCCTTTCAACCCTCGTTTTGTTGATAATTTCGAACCAGATAAAGTTCCAACCATCACGTAAGTATAATTATGGGAATATTTGAATCAGATAGATTACAATTGAATATATTCAAGATTGCTTGACCGAGAAATCAACGAATATGATGCAAAAACCAAAACAATGATTGAGGGTGTGGAAGATTCTTCAATCAAAATCAAAGATTATAAAAAGACAAGTTTATTGAAGTCTGTTGTAATTTTTGAGCAATTCATAAGATCCTTGCAGAGGAATATGAAAAATAAGGAAAACAATGATATAATGGTGAGTAGTCTTAGTGGTTAGCCAAATATTTTGTTCTCAATTGAAAATTTCAGGATGTGATGTGATGAAGTCACTTGAAGATTATCAAGGAAGGGCGGTGAAAATCATTTCGATCAACCACTTATTTAAATGAAGCAAGGGTACCCAATTCATAAGGCCCCACATTTATCATGTTTCCAACGAAATATATTCATTATTTACATTTCACATATATTTTCCATCTCGAAAATAAAATTCTGTTCCTGTTTATAAGTATTATGTTCTCTTTAATTTTGATGTACTCAAATACCAACCTAGTCTCTTTGAAAGAATGGCACTTCCGATGTTGGCTAACATTTGCAGTAATATATTAATAAAATTGCACTGATTTTCGCTAATTTCCATTAGTTAGATATAATTTGGGTATGATTGTCCAAAAATTACAAACAAATTTCCTATTTATTTTATCTTATTGTGAAACACTTCGTTCGAACTGAATCTCACTAGTTATAATGATACAATTTAGACATCAAATAAGCTTAATTTTTGTTGTTTGACTACCAGCACTTACCTCAAAAGTGGCAGGTTCTTGGGTTGCCCTTTTGTTGTAATTATTTCGATATTAATCGTTGTAATTTTCGAATTTTGAGCCAGGAATGGGATCCATCGATTAAGTTCCACTCAATGAACACGAATCCTGAAAATTCAATTTTCTGGGACCCAAAATGTTTACCTTGAAGGAGTTATGTTCATTACTAGTCGATACGGATCGTGTAAGGAGCGCCCTCTGAGAATCAGATATAAAAACAAATTCATGTAAATTATGGGATGTATCACCAGATCAGCTTCCAAGACATATTCGTATGAAATTTCATTACAATGGTGCTAGTAGATTCGACGAAGTTTTTTCTAAGCAAACCCCAAATATTTTGCAGTTTTCTACCTATCCTAGAGACTGTGTCACCTCTTTTTGAAACACCTTGTAAGTATGTATATGGTTTTGGAAAATCTATCAGTGGATTAAATCGATTGCTAAAATCTATCAAAAAAATTTTTGAATAGGGACTACTTCTTTGTCTGGGAATTTATCCTCATGGATTTGGTGTGAATTGAAATACGCTACTACGATGTAGATAGCGAAAAAATACGTCATCGATTCGCATGAACTGCTTTCCAGAATGAGAAGTTCGTTTCTACATTCAAAATAAATAATGTTCTGTCTTAAATGTTGAATTTATAAATTGAAATCATTGCCGTCGGAAAAATTAACAGCATGTCCATTCAGCTATAATTCTTTTTCTACAGTGCCGTGCAAATATTTATATATTCTTTCGGCGTTCATATAACACAAACATTGAGTTATGCGCCGACAGAAGCAAAACTGCAGTCCAATTTCCTACTCGAACCCCGCTTTCATAAAAATTCCGTTGCGCTGGCTTCCCGTCGACTAAATTTGTAATTTCGAAAGAGTGCCGTGGATGAGTATTCATACAATATTGTGATATGAATGCAAATATGCCTTGCGAGTTCAAAAAACCTGATAACGTTGCGGATTATTAAGGTGAAATTGTTTGGCATCACAATTTTTTAATTATTTCATGTTGTTTTGTTTAGATAATCGTGAAATTCCAGGAATGTTTCATGTAGTTCACTCAACCCCGAAAAGAAAATGAATGCAATAAATCATGTAGTTCGGACTATGGTTTAAAATTGTTGGTAACTAGGTATGGGCCCGTATGTTATCAAGTTATAAGTTACCAAAAGTCCCCTTGCGGCATTGCGCCCTTTCCGAGCTGTAAGTGGCGGAAATATTCCTTTTTTTTCAAATATTTTTGTGTATATTTACCAAACTACGTATCTTAACGAAAAAATTGTTTTATACAAAATGGATTAATCCAATCTCATTTCCTACAAATAATCCCCGTATTAAAATTTTCGGTAGGAAATATGTTATGAGAGGTACGGGTGGAGGATAAATTGACTAAAATTCTGGAATAATATGGTTTGACCGTATTTTTGAAAAGAACATCCAGTGATAATGAATTTCTTACAACAATTATTTCTCTCGTAAGTTTATCCGGTTAGCAATTGATAAAAATTACCGGAAAATCCAACTGTCGGAAAATATGATATTAATTTATAATGTGTCCTCCACGATATCTTATTCACTCATAAAAACCCCCCTGGTCATACTCCTAATGAGGAGATCGATTAAGATATATCAACCCAGACTTGTATCTGGTACAGAAGTGCAGCTAAAATGAAATATTTCTTGTGAGCTCATTCACGCGACACTGGTTGTTATTAGTCCATCCAAGAATGATTGACATCTCGGGGGGCTTTGGAAAATCGAAATTATGTTGGTAATGCCAATTCAGTAATATTTTGAGTTGCAGAATTCAGGTTGGTGTTGAAAATAACACTGACATTTTGTTCTGTCATTAATGTTTCGAACAAATTTGGCAAAAAATTGAACAAGTGAAATAAATATCTTTGAAATGAGGCTCTTAAAGAGTGAACAGCTGAAAAATGGAAAGCCTGCACAGAGCACGTAGAAAAAGAAATGAGAGAAGATTAGTTAAAATATGAGGAATGTCATAATATATTGCTGACAAAACCTTTCATTATGAACATGACGAGTTCTGCCCAGATGAGGACAAAATAACATGTTGTGGTTGTTGAAACAGAATAATAGGAATATTTATATTTTTCATATTTCACACCTTCATTGTTCAAAAATATTGAAAGTTACAATGTCATGACAAAATTCTTCATATATTAATAGATCCATTGGTTGAGTTTTGTTTCTATCTTGATATCTATTACAAATTTCCCAATCCATTCACATTGCAGTAACTCGCTTCAAATAATCAACTAGATTTTTTCGGTTTAGCGAAAATTCATATTGAACATTGAAAAGGACCGTGCTATTTAATCACCCACAATATTTTTCGTTATCAAACCAGAATTTCCAGGCTGTATGCTCCTATAATTGATCGTAAGATCGAAAATGTATCAATACAAGATGAAAATAATATACTGCTGGTATACAGATTCACACGCTGGTAATCGTATGTGAAAATTGGGAACATTTTCATGTTCAAAGTTCCTTAATTTAAAAAAAATATCGTTCAATTTTTAGGTTATTTCTATATCTATGAAGAAAGCACAGAAAAATTTTAGTTACTTTTTTGTTACTAGAAATAAAGCTGCGACTGGACTTTCAAGGCCTGCTCTGATGTCAATCATTCTTGGATGGACTATAAATTCATTGGACAATTGGTCGATAAATTCGCGGGTGATGTGAATTTTCGAAATATCTTCTTTGTCAAAGGGAAGATGGTGAATAGGGATATTATTCACTAAAATTTCAGCTAACTCTAACTTTGTTGCATTCATCGTGAATAATGAAATAGATACAGAATTTCATTATTCAAATAGCAAGACCTTTCACAAAATTTTGGTTCGAAGTATATTCTGGCAGCCCGCGTTCAATACCTACCTATTATCCCGCCCTATAAATACTTACCTTGAGTTTAGTCAAAGTGGGCTAGTTAATGTTTCTCCATTAGAGTGTAAAAAAATGAAGAAAAACTAATTGGGGATAAAACAATTATTTAGGTAGGAACTCTGTAATTTTTACTCAAGCTCTCCAATATGTTCAATTGAAAGTATAGCTGAATTACTAAAAGCCGGTATTATAAAGAGGAACCGTCGGTTCAACCTTTGCGTCAACAACCAAATTCCTTACTAGAAATACGGAATCTGGTAGTTGACGTTCAACCGTCAGTTCTCCTTTATAATACCTACCGGCCCTTATTCTCTGCTGGAGCATTGTCAATCTAAAATAATATTTCCCTATTTCAGTATCGTAATTCGTTCATTACAGTACTAAAAACAGTACTGTAATAAACTCATTACAGCATTGTTCTTAGTTATATTTTCCTTTTCGTGGTTGTCAACAATGGCTGCCGATCCTATCAATTTTCAACACACGTCAATTTGGAAGTAGCAATTTCCGTAACAGTCACCAACTGCCAAGATACAATACACAAGTCACTAGGATGTATAATATGATTTTTTCATTGAATTTCAACAGTATTTCAAGAAATTTGACTGAAATAGAGAAAATATCGTCTAATACTCGTTGCAGAATACAATTCCAACACCCATGCGTTCCAAAACATGCTTCTTCGTCGCTCGTTTTCGAATTTCGCATTCGTATTGGAATAGGAGCTCATTCTGCAACTACACTTACCGACTTAAAATTCGATCCATTCAAAATAATGATTTATTTGAAATTGCTATAACTTTCAAATATGCGGAGGCTGTTTTATTTGAATTTTTTAGCAACTTTTAAATAAAATACTGTAGTTTTTTGAGGTTATTATTCGGACATCTAAAAGTAATTCAGTATTCGCTGTATATACAGGGTAGAAGAGAAAACAATTTTTTTCTCTACTTTTGACACACCCTGTAGGTTAATTCTGCTAGCGGATCTGCACACAATTAACTTTATCAAGAAAACTGATTTGTTTCCAACATTTTGTTTTTTTTATTTATCTCGATATCTTGATTTGTTTGTGAAATGTGACGGTTTAAGGAAAATGCAACATTCTTAATTTTTTTATTCGGTTTTAGCAGAGTAATACGTAATTTTATAAACAAATCAAACAAAAAAAAACTAATAATCATTACAAATTAATAACGGGTATTTCCCCCACAAGCGCGAATAACTGCCTCAATGCGACGTGGCAGATGTCGAATCTCCATCTGGTCAATCTGATCCCATTCTTGGACCAAAGCATCTCTCAAAAAATTTCAATTACTTGGAGAAGAAACTCGCAAACGAACTCGTCAGCCCATCATGTCCCCGACGTGCTCAATTGGATTGAGGTCTGGGCTACTTGATGGCCAGTTCATCCTTTGAATTTCTGTTTCGTCCAAATATTGAGATACAATCCTCGCAATTATGGTCGAGCTTTGTAGTGCATAAACATGAATTCGTTTTCTATAAACGGTGCAAATGGAATTACATGTGGATCTAGCACATCACGAATATATCGGTTAGCTGTCATTGCTCCGCCGCCAACAATGACTAAATCAGTACGAGCTTCCATGCTTATGCCGCCCCAAACCATTTCCGATCCTCCTCCATAGAGTCTTGTGGAAAAATTTGCTTGTTCAAACCTTCCGCCTCTTCTTCGGTTAGAGTGGATATCAAGAATGCTTTCAGTGGCGGCCCTTCAGTTGATTGCACATTGGCATCGAGCATAGTTAATTCGTTTTATTTCCGACCAGTTACACCTATTGATGTATGTGAAGTTATTTTGCATTTAAAACAGAAAAATTCTGTAGGAATGGACTGTTTGAGTACAAAAATTATTAAGACCATAAAAAATCAGATTAGTGAGCCACTATCTTTCCTAATTAATAATTCTGTTCAGTCGGGAATATTTCCAGACCTTCTCAAATTGGGTAAAATGGTCCCTATTTATAAGAAAGGTGACCCGCTGCTTCTTAGTAGCTACAGGCCAATAACAATTCCTATCGTTCTTGCCAAGGTGATTGAGCGATGTGTGTATGATCAGCTGAGTATCTTCCTTGTTAAGTATGGCATAATAAGCAAGTGTCAAAATGGTTTTTATCCGGGGAGATCGACTGAGAGTGCATCGGTGGTTTTCATGGAATATGTCTATAGGCGCATGGATGCGGGGAAATACGTGGGTGCGCTCTTTTTCGATCTCTCCAAGGCTTTTGATTCACTAAATTTGGGTCTAATACGGTGTAAGCTCGATCGGTTGGGAGTGCGAGGTGTTTTTCTCGAATGGCTGATGTCGTACTTGAGTAGTAGACGAGTGATGGTCAATTTGAATAACGAGATGTCAGAATCGTATAACGTTGAGTTGGGTTGGGAGTACCACAGGCATCTGTATTGGGACCTCTGATTTTTATTCTTTTTATTAATGATTTATCTGCGTATATCCGGGCAACTTGTACCGTTATATTCGCAGATGATACGTCAGTTGCAGACGATGATGATTGCCCCATACAATTAAAACAAAAGTTAAATCTCATCTCTCAACGATTCACTGACTGGTGCGGTGCCATCGAAATAAACTGATTGTAAACGCCGAAAAAACTGTATTCATGCACTTTTTTGGTAGAAAGGAATCTACAACTGATTTAGCCATAGCTGTTAATGACACTATTGTGAAAGCATCGAAGGTAACAAAATTTTTGGGAATTTATCTGGATTCCTCACTTGCACGGAATTATCATGTCGACTACCTGTGCAAGAAAATGTCTACCGGATACTATGCTCTTCTTCAGCTTAGGGATGAGTTAGATCGGAAACAACTCATTGACGTTTATTATGCCCTAATATATTCCCACATTAACTATAACATAATCTTGTGGGGGTCGTCAACTGAGTTAAATAGAGTTTTCGTTTCTCAGAAACGAATATTAAGGCTAATTTTCGGTATTGGCTACATGGATACATGTCGACCTTATTTTAAAATGTTTTCTCTGTTGACTGTGCCATGTGTTTATATGTACAAATGTTTGATTAATATTAAGAAGAAAAAAAGCTCCTTACAATGCAACCTTGATTTCCACTCTTATCCCACAAGACATGATGATCTATTACGTTTGAACCAACACAAAACTTCCCTCTACGAAAGGTCACCTCAGTACATGGGCACAAAATTGTTCTATCATTTACCTTCTCATATTAGAAATATAGCCTCTTTGAATAAGTTTAAGACGTCAGTGAAAAAAGTTTTGGGTGGCAATGCATTTTATTCTGTAAAGGAATTTTTAGACCATAAGTTTTAATATGTTTGTGAATGATTGATGTTCATTAATTTTATGTTGACTTGTCCTATTTCATAGTTGTATGAACCACTGGATTAATAAACTTTATTATAATTATCATTATTATTATTCTTTCACTGGCCATCTACCGTCATTTAAATTATGACCTTTTCTGAAATGTTGCATTTTCCTTGGAACCGTCACATTTCACAAACAAATCAAGATATCGGGATAAATTAAAGAACAAAATGTTGGAAACAAATCAGTCTTCTTGATAAAGTTAATTGTGTGCAGATCCACTAGCAGAATTAACCTACAGGGTGTGTCAAAAATAGAGAAGAAAATTTTTTTCTCTTCTCCCCTGTATATCCAGCGAATACTGAATAATTTTTAGATGTCCGAATAATAACCTTGAAACTACAGTATTTTATCTAAAAAATTCAAATAAATCAGTCTCTCCATTATAGCATTTTAAATAAATCATTGTTTTGAATGGATCGAATTTTAAGTCGGTAAGTAAAGTGTAGTTTCAGAATATACTATTAATTTTGAGAACAATCTTTCACCAGATGCAACTGAAACTGGCAGTGTTAGTTATATTCTGAGTGCTATCGCTGTATTCGGAAATATAGAAATTGAGTCATTGCCAAAAAGATATTGTAACACGTTTTGTGGATCATTGAACAAGTCAATACCGTCAATGTCTGATTATTAATTTTAGCTTCAGATGCAAATCTTTACAACACTTCATTAAATCATCATAGGAGTAGTTAAATAAGTTGTCGCTTAAAAAACCCATTACGTCATTGAATGCAATACAATAATCCAAATTTTAAGATAATATGAAACTGGCCCAGTTCTCCAGAAACGTTTTATAGGCACTCGAACATGGAACACCCCTATTATACGTAACGGGTGTTTTTTTTTTTTTGAGGTAGGGGAAATACGTACAAAATGACATATATGGACAAAATGACATAGGCATCATAACTTGAGTTCGGAGGTATGAAATGCGGAACTGCCTACCACATTACACGACCCGAGTGGCTTCAATTAACCTCTGAAAATTAGCAAGAGCTACTCTGGTTCATTCGGTCGTTATGCGTGATAACAGAAATCAATAGGTCACGAGTTTTTTTTCATTGCGCCAAATTTTAAGAAGAAATGGCCAGTTTTCACCATTTTTTTCATTCAAATTGCATTCAATTCAAACTTTACTTATTTGTCATTGTATTCACGGAGCTTTTTGTATGTTGAATATACTTTTTGTAATAATTCGATACATTTCTAGTTTTATAACGCTATATGGACAAAATGACATATACAGTGAACGGACAAAATGACATAGGTATTTCAGCTGAATTAACCGTTTCTACCGGACAAAACCAAGACAATCCATCTCAAGCTCCATCAGCAAACAAAGAATCAGGACTTGTCTTAACATATTCATAACAAAATCTTCATCTGCGGCTAATAAAGGCAATGTATCTTAATCTACTCTTGCTGATCCTATGAGGAGGTTTCTCCAATCTCTAAAGGACAATTTATACGTGAACAAGGCAAACGTGAGCCGAGGATTCGACAAACGTTCTTAGTTTCAACTTCTACACCTAATAAGATTGCAATCAAATCAAAAAAGAGCCAATACCTCCTCCAAAACAAGGAGACAAGTTCCTAGTGCATCATTTAAAGAAGACAATGAAGAAAAAAATGTTCCTAGCAACTTTCGAGATCATGAAGACGACTGTCCAGTCACCAGTGTCCATCTATCTATTGTTATGAGACCTTTTTTCCCGATTTATATCTTCTCCAGGATTAGCCCTGAAGAAGACTGGTTACGGTGCATGCATTGCTTGCATTGGGTTCACGCATCTTGTGCTGATGTTCCTAGAAGAACCAAGCGTTTCATTTGTGAACTTTGTCAGTAGTTTTGTAACTATAAGTAGAAAAATACAGTTGCCTATTGCCGGTATGTCATTTTGTCCATAGCATGCGAGCAAAATGAATTTCGTTTATCCCAATTTATCTAAGAATATTTTATTTCTTGGTACTTTTATTTCATAAAGGTTGATTAGATTTTGTGAAGAAAGGACCAAAGATCAGAGGTGTCGAATATGACATTACTGTGATTCACTACTAACAAGTTATGCCTCTGAAATAAAACCCTATGTCATTTTGTACGTACTTCCCCTATAGAACTTTAAGTTGGCATTACTATTTAAGATGGCGACCGATTTAACAGCTGTCAAGTGATTTATTCCCAGTTTGGTTTGGCAATTCATCATGAATAGACTCACGCCTAAACAACGCTTGCAAATAGTGCAATTTTATTGCGAAAATAATGGTTCTGTGCGAATACGCATCGCGCACTACGTCCATTTAATCGTCGAAAAAATCGTCCATCAGAGCAGTTAATTCGATTAACCATGGAACGTTTTCGCACCACGTTTACTCTTATTGATAACTCGCATCCCCAGAGACGCCGTACGGTGCGTACAGAAGAAGCTATTGCTACTGTAGAGCGTTACATTGAGGAAGACCCGAATGACTCCATGCTATCGGTATAGAGCCATGATTACTAACTTTTTCATTCCTGAATTGAACAACCATGATGTCCAGGAGCTGTGGTTTCAACAAGAGGGCGCAACATGTCATACAGCTCGTGCCACAATCGATTTATTGAAACACGCCTAATTTCACGTTTTGGACCTGTGAATTGGCCTCTAAGATCTTGTGATTTAACACCGCTAGTCTACTTTCTGTGGGGCTATGTGACGTCTTTGGTCTATGCGGATAAGCCACAAACGCTTGACCATTTGGAAGACAATATTCGCCGTTTTATTGCCGATATACGGCCACAAATGTTGGAAAAAATCATCGAAAATCGGACGTCCAGATTGGACTACATCCGAGCCAGCCGTGGAGGTCATATGCCAGAAATCATATCTAAAATGTAATGCCACAAGATTATCTTTCGGATAAATGAAATTTCATGTCAGTGGAATAATCCATAGTTGTTTTATTGCAATTCAAAGTTCTATACCTCTAAAAAAACACCCTTTACATCTATTAGTTAGTGTCCTTACTACTTTGAGGTGTCACCGTATTTTCGGAGTTGAGTGCAGAGCAGAACTGATTGAAAATGGAGCAACTTAGGTAGGAATTATATTTTCACCAAACCAGGGACCGATTCCATTCAGTGTTTCGAACCGTACCCCCTACATCCGGCTTCAATGAGCCAAATTACTCTGACGGTAAGCGCCTCTCCAGTATCTCGACAATTATAAAGCACAATTTTCCGTGAATTATGAAACGAACCACTCTAACGATCTCGTAAACCATATTCTCATCCCGAATGTCCATCACTTCATCCGGCTTTAACCGGAAACGCATCCAGAAGAGAGGACGCGGAGTGGCTCGGGTTGAGATGCGCGCAATTCGGCGCCCTCTTGCCCCCTTAATGGGCGACGTCCGGCGTCGGAAAGATACGTCACTTACCCTTCACTGGATGGAGGGATGCCAGCAGGGTCCGAACCCTCATTTCCGCACTGCTTGCAGCCGTCAGACAAAAACACTGCAATGCACTACGGAATTGAGAAGTCGGACACTATTCCCTTGTTCTGTTGTTGCTTGCCTTGGACGGTATTGCGGATGTGTCTTCATTGGGGTTCTGTGCAGCACGTTCCGTTTTTACATACGTAGCTGGGTCCTTTAGCAGATTGTGTTACTTGGAAGATGTCAATATTATTGCTACACTATTGAGAGGGAGTTTTCGTTAACTAATCATTCTAGCCTTTTCGGCCTATCGTGGACTTTGTTCTAACTAGAATCTTCAACAATGTTATGTTACAAGAACGTACAGAATGTCACTAAGGTATACAAACATTGATAAGATGAATTGTGTGTTGCAGCGGTACGATACCAATAATGGATTTCTTCGTTTTTTGTTTTGAATATTATACCAACGCGTCGTCAAATAGTACTTCTCAGGTGAAAATATTTGTAAATATTTATACAGGGTGTTACTAAATTGGAGGTACAAACACAAACGAAATGGGAGACTCCCTGCATTATTTTATGAAAACATTTTCTCGTGAATATGGTTTCCTGCTCTACTCCAGAACTCTTTCCTGATGGGTCCTTGTTCGTTCGATGAATTGTTAAAAGAGACCTTGTCATTTTACTGAAATTTATGGATTCTTGTTGTTTTGCCGTATCTGCTACAGATTTCGAGAAAAAAAATGATTCTCTCGAAGTCCACAGAAAAATGAAAATTGTCATTAGAATCCAGTGAATATAGATGCATAGAAATATGTATTCTATGCATCTATCAGTGAATATATTCATGAAGCACTGAAGTTTGTTTCATTGAAATCCACATATCCTTGCTATTTCTGTACTCGACATGAATTCGTTATTAGTAGACTGCCAACACAAGCACACTTCTCTCCTCAAGATATCCAGAACATCCCGTTCATTTTCACAACGAAATTTAGCGATTTTCAATTCACAGAACATTTTCTCGAAAGGTTCGTAAATAACGCCACCCTCGTTTCTCTTCACACATTCTACCTCTGCCCTGAATTTCATTTGCCATTTCGAATTGTTGGTATGAGGTCCCTGTGCACCTTTTAATTCTTTCCCTTTTTCCCAAGGAAAATTGCTTTTCAGTATTCACCATGTGACCCTTTGTGAATTTTATATTTTTTCGCTCCCGAACAAAGTGGTCACAATGAAAGTAATGAAGTTTTCGTGAAAGTTTGAATATCCTCCATGTAGAAATAGTTGTTTCGCGCAGTTTGGGTGACATTTCCGTCCTATAATAATAATAGTAATTTATTAATTCCAAAATATTGGACAAATTAACACATATTGAGTTTCTTGTCCCCTGAAGATTTTTGCTAAACCATATATTAAACTTTCCCACATAGTGATTAATGCAGAAAAATTATCCACCTTCCTGAAATTAATAAACAAGATAACAAGAACTCAGATTGCTAATTTTACGATTTATGGATACCTACATTACACATACGGGATGTAACACCATAAACTGGACAAACATATACAGGGTGAGTCTTTGACTTGTACATATATTTCAACTGTAGATTCATGAGGCCAAAAGAAACCTTTTTTTCATTTTTCCGAATTCGGCTCTTTTAAAAAGATTGGGCTGACCACGTCTCTGATATGATTCTGATATGATGGAATTGATGCAATGTTCATATTTCTCGATAGAAATAGAGTTGATACATTTAGGAAATATTCAAGTACTAACCTTTTCCGAATATAAATGTTGCAAACACGATAATTTCAACAAAAACAGTTAGTTTCATCGAATTATATCTGCAACTAAAAAGCCACATTTATCCCACCAAAATAAGTTCCTTCTTCGATTTTTCTTCAGATAAGTTTGTAAACACTAATAACTTGTTCATATTTTCCTCGAAATTCCTAAACAATCTCATGAAGAGAGACTTTTCATTCAGATCATCAGAATTTATTTTTGAACAACCTAACCTAATCTAATTTGTATCGATTCTGTGAATGTTTGCATAGAAATGTCAAAAAGATGTTGTCAGCTTGCTGATATTTTCATTGAGTTTAAGGATTTTTCACGAAACATTCAGTGAATTATTGTTCTAATGTGATTATTATGTGAAGTGAATTAATATAATTTCAACCGTGTCGAATTCATAAAATTCCAAGAGGATATTGTTTAGATAGAAACATCGCCACAGATTATCAGGTATCGTATTATTTTTCAATTCAATAAGTAGTTCGTATCGAGATTCATCATTCATATCCGAATTTTGTATTTCATCGACATTTAACTTCAATATGGACCGGTAACAATGAATGTTTGATAGAAACTGTGCGTATTAAATGCTCCTTGGTGTTCAATTTTATCTCCCACATTTGTGGGATTTTATTATTCAAATATCTCTACATCAACGTTTTCCATCATTCGAATTTAAGTCTCGACAAAGTTGATAAATATTGTGACAACATTGTAAACTCGTTTAAAGACCAGAGAAGGAATAATATTCGATGATGTTCATTTCAGAGACGCATTCAGAGTATTCTTGAAATTAATGATTTTTTCGTCAAATTTTTCCGGGTAAAATTGGAAATAAATTATTGAGAAAATAGGAATACTTTTAGTTTCTCAAATGATTGATTCTTTCGAAAATATGAACCGTTCATCTTAAAGTGGTTTTATGGTGTTTTAGCGTGTATTGATGAGTTGACTACCCTGTAACTTTTATACTAGGAAAGAAATTGAATAAGTTTCGATTGAGGAATATGCGCCATGAATAGAGTAATCAATGAACCAAGTCGAAGACTCACCCTGTATAGCTGTGTAGATGATATCAAGAAAGTCATTATTACCTTTTGAATTATGTATAACCCGTTTTCGATGCATATGCGAGATATACCTACAGGGTGTTTTATGTCAACTTTGAAATGACGGTTTCTGGTCACATCTTAGTATTTTTCAGTGCTCAATTCATTTTTGTGGTGTAGAGTTCTGGAAAAAAATCGAAAATGGCGAAAAAACCTGCGAAGTTAAAATTTTTTTCGATTGTCAAATCGGCTAGCATTTCAATGCACTCGATTTTCTGAGATTTTCCGAGAAAATTCATTTCCAAAATTCGAAATCATTTTTTTTTTCATATGTCCATAGTGAAATTCCACTAAAATATGTTGGAGAATCTTTCAAGGTAGAATTTTTCACATCAGTATTCAGAATGAATACTGATGTGAAAACAAAATTAAAAATATCCATTTGTTTTCTTCTCGTAGCCTTCCTCTTCAAAAAACTTTGATGTCAATCGAACTGTTTCCACTTCCAACGAAATCGAATCAGTAGTTTTCAAATTATCAGGAAAACTAAATTTCGAGCGTCCATATTTTATGAAACTTTTTATCTACGGCATTCACAACCTGAATATTTCAAGTATCTAGGATCATCGTTTCATAGTTATCGTGTTAACGGACGGAAGGACAGAATAGAATATGACCACGGATTCTTGATCAGTGAGTCCACCTAGTCGATTGAGACCATTCTCGGCTCAAAATTCGTGAAAAACAGACATGGTATAGCCCTCGTTTAAGTGGAACGAGTGTTCGAAAAATTGAGTCGGTAGCATAAATAGAAAAAAGATATGGATATTTCACATAGTCATTGGTTTGCGAGAAACATCAAATGGATTCACGAATTGAGTTTTTTCATTGTGTTCTCCATTGGCTGAAAATTCAAAATCTTTTTGGAAATGGGAAATTTGTGCCAAGATCTAAGTGAGATTTTTCCTGGAGTTAACCGTTAGTTCCTTCAATTAATCCTGACATTCTCTATTTCCTCTTCCTCTGACGACGACACATTAGGAAGAAAGAGTTCCTATTAATTCCCCCACACAGATTAGGGGTTCGCTAGAGGGTTGGTTTGCTGATAACTTTCGTTTGTAGACCCTTATTCCTCAACTCACACAACGTTACGCTTTATCTGGTTGTCACCGTCAATTTAGGACGAAACCTCACCGCACTCCTCGGAAATACATCTGATAAGATAACAGTAGGAGCTTAGGTTATAATAAGGGTTATAGACATTTCACGATAGTTACTTCAGAAATTTGTATGGAAATACCTTAGACCATAGAAAGAGAAGACACAGCATCTAATTCATAAATTCGAGAATTGGTGAACCCAAAATTTAGTCGGTTTTCAATGTGTGGGACGAAGATAGCATGAAGAATAGCAATATCATCTCTGACTTACGTGGCAACATTGCAGAATCTAACTTTGAAAGTTCCAGTGGCGTGGTGTTATTGATATTGAAGAATGAATGATATTCAAATAAGGACGAAAAGTACTGAAGTACTGAAAAGTACTGAAGTACTTTTCGTCCTTATTTGAAATTATCTGATGAAGTCTTTCGAGTAGACACGAAAATTACTTCTGAATCATCAAAAAGAGGTAGGAAATGCAAGCAAGTAATTGTTGAGAATCTTGAAATGCAATTATTCTTATCGGGTGCTTTAGGAACACGAAGAAGGAAATGAAACTCATTAGTGGATAATACGCCGCTTTCTTTTCATTCTCTGAAAAAGAAGGATAGTAGCAACAGAAAATAAAATTTTCAATCTTAACTAGGGTGCAGCACACTTTTTATTATCCTTGCCGGGCTATTTCTTGATCAATTTACGGTTATAGTGGAACTTTTAATTACAAGGAAGGAGTCGGTAGGAACATTAGAAGAATTTGAGGGACCATTAAAATCGTACAATCTGATGTTCATCACCACATCTTAAATTTCGCTGTTGAGTCAGATAAAAGAAGTGTTTTGATGCAATTTAGTTGTTCGTATATAGCAGCTACCTACTCAGCAATCGAGCGATGATTGGAATCAACATGATGTTTCTTTGAAGAATATAAATTTATTTCTAACTTCAATGAACGTTTGCACCTAACCTTCATATGCTTAACTCATTCACAGCCACAGGATTTTCGCATCAGTTTTTGCTTGCAATATTAGAATGATAAACCATGTATGTTGGAGAGACCCTCCAAAAGCTGACAGTCAATTGTATCTCATGGTTTACGACAACGTAAACTATAACAAATTAGAAAAAACTTATAAAAAAGCATGAAAGAGTTGAATAGTTTCCAGTCAATAAATAAAACCTAAACCTATTACATAAAAAATACTTGAAAGTTTTTTCAGGTGAATGAGAATGGGGGACCTCTGGCAAGAGCCTTGGGAGGGGGGGCCGAATACGCGCCTGAGAAGAAGCTGGTGAAAACAGATTTTGGTAGCCCAAACTTGTGGTTTGAAAAATCATAAAAATTAATTATTCAATTTGAACGACCGCGATGGAGCAGAGATATTGAGATATAAGTAATTTCATTTCGTTGTAGATTTGACAAAGAGGCATACATTTATTTGCTTTTGTTCGGCCTGAGTTTTGAGCATTCCTTCCACTCAAACAAATTCAAAACTGTCGGTCCTTCCATATGTCCGTAAACACGATAACTCTTGAACGGATCTCGAATGGATTAAGTGTGTAAATGGGCAACATTTGACCAATGATTCCGTAAATACAGCCTTTCGGAATTGTGTTTTCCTGCAAATTTCACTGCTGTAATTTTGAACCAATCGAAATATGTTATTTTGTCAGATCACCATGGCAACGGAGGTATTTCAGTATTTCTTGGGATACCAATCAGCGAATTATAGTGGAAATTTTTTGACGTTCACAATAACAGTACAGTTTTGACAAACTGATTTTTATTTGTTTACATAATAATTGGTTTTGAAACATTCTAAATTACCAAGCTAAGATTTTCTATATTCTTCGGACACATCTCTTCTTAATGGCGAAAATGCAGGACTTTGAATCTTTTTAATCAATTGCCTATGTCTAATGAAATACAGGATGTTCCTAAATTCATGCGAGAAAATTCAGAATGTGATTGCTTGTTTGAAATCAAGACGGGTCTTCCTCATAACAAAACTTCCTCAGCCCACCCTTTTCCGAGATATCACCCTTGAAAGGTGTTGACTACAATTCAGTTTCTGTATAACTGCCATTAAAAGTGACACTTTTAATGACAGAAAACAATGTTAAAATTGATTGTTTACGTGAGAGCGTGTTAAAAATATTTTTAACATTAGTGTTAAAAATATCTTTAGCACTCCATTTTCTTATGATGAAATCAGATGAAAAAAAATCAGCAATTGCAAATTTTTATTATCAATACTTATTTAACAATCATTACTTATGAACATTAATATTAATCGTAAAACTAGAACAATTACTGACATTAATGATGTCCTGTGACGTAAGGGAGCTTCGCAACACATTCGGAGAATCCTCAGCACCATCATCAGTACTTGTAGAAACCAGAAGTACAATATTGGATGATGATGATCTCAAATCTGTTGAGGTTGGGAGAATTTTTTCAGCAATGACATTTCTATATGCAATGGAATGATCAACATAGCCCTCGGCTACCGTCGTAGACTTCCATCCACCATGTTTTTTATATCCGTAATACTTGCTCCTGTTTCTAGCAATGAAGCGGAGGATCTTCGATAACAGTGTCCTGTATATTGCTTTGGTCTGGCAGTTTGAGGAATTTGGCAACAATAGATGGAACATTCCCCAATGTATTGATACCAACCTCAACCATCAAGTATTTCTCATCTGGTGCCTCATTTATAAACTTTTCAACTTGTTCACGAATGAGAGTTTTCGATTTTTTGGGACGATATCCTCCACTTTTCCGTTTTAAATATGCTATTACCTCAAAATACATACTAACATCCACAATTTTCTAGTTTAGGTCCCCCTCGATTTTTCGATGTTTTAATTTTTTTTCGTGAAAAACGAGTGATTTGGTATGATTTACTACTAGTTTCAATGCTGGCAAACAAGTTATTTTGCTGTTTTTTCAACGGGATCTGGAGTGAATAGGGGTGCTGGGTGGGTAAGATTCTTAGAGATTTTCTTGAAAAAACGACAATTTACGAAAAGAATTAGTCTTGCATAGTCTAAAAAGATCAAAATTTGCCAAAAATGTCTAGGTCATTGACCTATTTTTTCAAGGACATGACCTTGAAAAGAATTCAAAATCATTTGAAAAATGTACAATTTCATTAGCGCTGAATCAATGAATATTTCAAATTTTCTCGAGTCTATAGTTTCTGAAAATTTCAAGAATAATTTATTTTTTCGAAATTCTCCGACAGTAACCGTTGATAAGAATATGACGACCATGAAGCATATTTTCATTAAATCTAGATGCGATTGCTCCAAAAACTCACCTTGAAATCCTTGAAAGACAATGACAAGACAATGCGATCACATTCTCGGTATCCTCTTTTCTGTATTTTAACCGCAACTTGAAACACACATATTCAAATCTTCCCCTTCTTCCACACTTGAAGAAATTCTTACAAATTACTATTTATCTCGAATGAAGTTTTAATTTCCAACTGTCGAATTATTTTTTTTGATCTCCGTAGTAACGATTACCTACGTGATTTGAAACGTGAAAATTCTGTTTGTACGATGCTTGTTGCCACGTTGAATCATTGCATCTTTATTGCTCAAAATTTGTAACCGAAGTTTTCTACCAAAACGAAACCCATCAACGATATGTTGAATTTATTCGAACGTCATTTCCCGAATGTAACGTTGATTTCTCGAGGTTTACATCATAATATCAGTTGAATTATGTTATTATTGCAGTACACATTAAATTAAGCCATAACGAACTGACATAACCTAACCTAATTGCTGAAAAACGATAAGGCCATAAAAATCTCAGGGGGGGCTACGCCCCCCCTGAATTCCCCCTTGTTGGAGCCCATACCCTCGTTTGAATAGAACAAAACAGTGCCGACGTCATCGGGAGACAAGGGGATAAATGTCTAAAGCCTAACTTGAACTTACCCAACCCAACTGCTGAAAAACGATAACGTCATAAAAATCTATGGGGGGGCCGTGCCCCCCCTGAACCCCCCCCCCCTTGCTGGAGCCCATACCCTTGTTTGAATAGATCGGAAAAAACGCCGACGTCATCGGGGAACATATCTAAAGGCTCATCTCTTGAAAATCCACCTGCCATGTGTGAAAGTCCTATCTTTCTTAGTATTTGAGAAATTATTGAGATTTGGCAACACCGCCTGTTCGAGAAAAAATCACCTTACGGCATTTTACACTGCCGATGCGATTCAAATAAATATAAAGTCTAAACGCAGGTGGAAATATTCACAATCTTTTTTATTTTTTTTTCTCTAAAACTACTCATTTGCCAATGCTGAAATTAAAACTGTAGTATCTTTTCAACATTTACAATCACGAGACAAAATATTTTAAAAATCGGAGAGGGGGAGCTAAACTAGAAATTGACCCCATTTTTAACAAGAGCGCTTGACTTTATCATTGAAAATTTGCTCCACAAAGTTGATGAACTCCATATTTTTCTTCTAAGTATGCCAGAAAAACATGTTCACTGAAGTTCCCTTCTTCATTTTTCAATTTACACCAGGCCAGGAAATTGTTATATGCAATATCGTACTGCTGAACAGATTCTTTAGGTAGGAGTTCCAGATTTGCTCTTCTTGCAGACTCTTCAATATCCACAGGAACAACCAAATCGTCACTCCATTAATAATTGGACTCTCGACAAACATATTGAGCAGTTGAAAACCCAAGACGAAAATTCGACAGGAACGAATTTCAAATGACAGCGTCTTTTCTCATTTGTTAGCAATCATAACGTTGGCAACGTTTGCCATTCACAACAACCTTTTGATTATTTGAATATTTAAATGCATTTTGAAGTTTATTGTCATTGCGAATCCGCCCATTTCATTATCGAAATCAGTTGTACAAAAAACATTAAAAGTGATTTTATTTTGTTGTTTATTTTTCACTCGCAAAATGAAACGTCACTTTTAACACACAATATTATCATAAATAACTATTTAATTTTTTTTTGCTATTGGCATCAAGAAATGTCAGGCAAGTTCCATATCTTGCATCAGGTCGAATTCCACAAATACTACTGAAAAATGATAACGTGCATCCTTTTTGAAAGAAAACAGGAAGAGCTCCCGAATCGAATTCTCTAAAACAGTGTAATCCCACCATTTTGTTCAAATGAACGTAGAAATTTTATCAAAGCATATTCCTTTTCCGCCATTCAAACAAACTTCAAATCCTCCTCGGATTATAAGCTCCCCCAACTTTGCGTAACACAAAGGAAAGGGAATGTACCACGGAAGATCTGAAATATCTATTTTATCGCGTTGCAAGAAATTCGACTCCAATTTGCTTGTCACGTTAGTTTCATGAGTCTGGAGTGGATAGGAAATTCCGCACACCGTTATCGACCTCCAATATTCTGTTAATAGACCAAGTTTTGGAAATTTGGACCGTGTAAAAACTGTTCACGTTTTATTAAACTACTGGAGTGAGTTCCAGAATCGATAAAGTTGGCAATAGTTTCCTACCTACCTTCGTATACTGCTTCTTGTTAGTTTGTTCGCAAACAAGTTTTAAATTATATTCCATGCTTTCGCTATTAGATTTTGGAAACGTTGAAATTGGCGATATCCAGATTCCAGAAGAAAAATTAACTCTCACTCTCTTATCCCATGCATCTTTCTGAGGATTCGTTGAACTCGATGAGTAGTAGTGATATTCAGGGAAGCTAGTTGTTCAGAATTTCTTCACATAGTATTTTATGTAATTCCACAGAATTAATACTGGGACTGGCCTTCTTCTGCAACGAGGAAGAACGGCCAAAATTCGGTAATATAGAACAGTTTTCAGAATATACAGGGTGTCCCGTAAAGACCACGTCAAACGAAAACGGAAAGTAGATCAGAATGTGCTCTACCTGATGTGAAAAAATCGTTCATATGAAAGTCTCACAGTTTTCGAGATATTTGATGTTTTATGAAAATGTTGAATTTTTACACTTAAAATGCTTTCTCTCTCGCGGAAGCTAGAATTGAATACTTTTGAATCAGTTTTTTCCGTAAATATTCTTGAATGGTTACTTCAATTTATGCAATGAAAATTAGCACAAAATATTATACAGGGATTCTGAAAAAAAAAATTAAAATTCATGTTTTGAAGGAAGTGTTTTTTTGTACTGAATTCTATCTGACGTGTTATAAAAAAAAGACACTAGACCTTTTCTGCATATTACGTTGAAAAGTTGCCCATTTTGTGAGGATTCCGAATAGGTGAAATACAGGTGGATAACCTTCTTCACGAAAAAAGATATTTGAATGTTTATCGAAAATGGAGCATTTCTGTGAAAAACTGATTTTGTCACCTTTTCCACAAATCCTCTCATTTTGCAGATTCTGCTGTAGCATATTGAATAATTCTCTTGAAAAATGTCAGTTAGTCCTTAAATTACTTATAAAGTGAAATAATTCATTAATTGCAATGGTATAATGTAATAACGCACAGGACCTTCAACATCAACAAATCTATTGTGAAGCAACTTTATAAAAATATCAATAATAAAAATTCAGGATTCTTATTAGAGCAAATGACCACCCCCTTCGCTAATACATGCATTGCATCTATTGAGAAATGACCTTTTCAAACCATACAAGCTTCTCCCCGCTATTTTGGCTGCTGAAATACGAATGCGGTCCCTTAGTTTTGCATCATCTCTTACGGGATTCGAATAAATTTCATTTTTTAAAAAACCTCAGTAAAAAAATCCAGAAAATTTAAGTCTGGTGAACGGGGAGGCCACAAAATTTCACCGCCCCTTCCGATCCACCGGTGAGGATATGTTTGGTTTAAATATTCCCCAACATGACGACTGTAGTATGCTGGGCACCCGTCGTGTTGAAACCATAGATTACGTCGCATTTCCAGTGGTAGGTATATCTTCTAAGAGTAAGGGTACACTGTTCCTTAGAAAATTCAAATACAAGGCAAGATCCCCAATATCGATTTAAGGTGAGTTTATGGACTGGAATATACGATGGAAAAATATTCGGTCCGACAGAATTGCCGCAATCATTAAACGGCACCAACTATTTGAATTTTCTAAGGAACAGTGTACCCTTACTCTTAGAAGATATACCACTGGAATTGCGACGTAATCTATGGTTTCAACACGACGGGTGCCCAGCACACTACAGTCGTCCTGTTAGGAAATACTTAAACCAAACATATCCTCACCGGTGGATCGGAAGGGGCGGTGAAATTTTGTGGCCTCCCCGTTCACCAGACTTAAATTCTCTGGATTTTTTTTCACTGGGGTTTTTCAAAAAATGAAATTTATTCGAATCCCGTAAGAGATGATGCAAAACCAAGGGACCGCATTCGTATTTCAGCAGCCAAAATAGCGGGGAGAAGTTGGTATGGTTTGAAAAGGTCATTTCTCAATAGATGCAGGGCATGTATTAGCGAAGGCCCGAAGGGGGTGGTCATTTGCTCTAATAAGAATCCTGAATTTTTATTATTGATATTTTTATAAAGTTGCTTCACAATAGATTTGTTGATGTTGAAGGTCCTGTGCGTTATTACATTATACCATTGCAATTAATGAATTATTTCACTTTATAAGTAATTTAAGGACTAACTGACATTTTTCAAGAGAATTATTCAATATGTTACAACAGAATCTGCAAAATGAGAGGATTTGTGGAAAAGGTGACAAAATCAGTTTTTCACAGAAATGCTCCATTTTCGATAAACATTCAAATATCTTTTTTCGTGAAGAAGGTTATCCACCTGTATTTCACCTATTCGGAATCCTCACAAAATGGGCAACTTTTCAACGTAATATGAAGAAAAGGTCTAGTGTCTTTTTTTTATACCACGTACCAGTACAAAAAAACACTTCCTTCAAAACATGAATTTTAATTTTTTTTTCAGAATCCCTGTATAATATTTTGTGCTAATTTTCATTGCATAAATTGAAGTAACCATTCAAGAATATTTACGGAAAAAACTGATTCAAAAAGTATTCAATTCTAGCTTCCGCGAGAGAGAAAGCATTTTAAGTGTAAAAATTCAACATTTTCATAAAACATCAAATATCTCGAAAACTGTGAGACTTTCATATGAACGATTTTTTCACATCAGGTAGAGCACATTCTGATCTACTTTCCGTTTTCGTTTGACGTGGTCTTTACGGGACGGCCTGTATATGTCAGAGCTAACTATCCGGGTGAGTCTTCGACATAACAATTTTTTTGGATGTAGATTCCTCTCATCAACGAAACCATTTTTTTCCATCATTTTTTATAAATAGGTACGTTCTCTTAATCGGATCTTAGGCTCCGCATTCAAATATGAATGCTGATATTTTCGTTGAGATATAATGAAAAAAGATTTATTTCGACCTCAATTATTAGAGTTGAAGAGATGTTCAATTCATCCTGTAGAATTTGAATAAAAAACAGCATTCGGAAAGCAAATAGTCCGACTATGAAATATAAAGTAGTATAACGAAAGTATAGAAAGTAACAGAAGTTGATTGAAACTAGCAAAATTAAAATAAAAAAAACCTTTAAATCCCTTCTTTATAGCTGGTTCCTCTAAAATCACATAAAGTATATATTCAATCTAATACATTCCCTAGATATTACGTAAAATCATCCCTTCACGTTGATATATTTTGAAAGACGAATAATACTTCGAAGAAGAGGAAATATCTCGAAATGTATATGCAAAACTGGATTCTCAAGGAGAACGTCACCGTAATCCTATTGATCCGCTGTCTCTAGAAAGTCCGTGAAGAGACAAATTCTTACGAGGGAGATAAAAAAGAATGCGGGATTGGATTATCCCGAATACATTTGAGTTGAAATAGTGGTGGTGACTCGACAAAATCGAATACAAACAATTTTTCAGAGGGTTCAAGTGAAAAGGAAACCGAAGAATCCGAATGAGAATTCTTCTCCTTAGGTATCTGAAGACATGTTAGATTCTTCGGTTTGTCGTTCACGGCAAATTCTCCATTTTTGAAAAATTTTCATCTACACATTCCATCTTTTTTCAGCGCTCGTTCCATGAAAAAGGGGTACCTATATAAGATCGTTTTTCTCTGGCTTCATAAATTGAAATCAATAGCAGTAAACCGATGTCTGTCTCTAAAAGCAGGTTTATTTTCATAAGATTTAACAAGCATGACAAATAATTATCTTAGGTGAGGACGGGGGATTCCGCGCACGGGGGAATTCTGCGCACGGGGTAATTCTGCGCTTTAATATTCTGCAACTCAGTTCAGTTATTTCAAAATTTAAATACAGCGTGCCATCTCGTATTTGCCTTGCCAACATCCTCCCGTAATTTAAAGGTATTCGTGTTCTTAGTTCAGACCAGGGAGCCGATTGTTTGTTTCACGACGCTCTGATCTAATTTTCGAGATAAATTGGAATCGTTGTAAGTACTACTATTATTAATTTTTAATGAATCTATTGCATGACCATTTTCCGTCATATGTGTAGATCATTTACTCCAAAAGAACAATTCATTGTATTTCGTCATCTACTGTCAGTGATTAGTTAAGTAAGGTGACTCACACCTGGGGAATAACGCGCAGCTGCAGCGGGGTAATTCTTCAATAATAGTTTTTGTACTTATTCATGGAAATTAGTTTAATTTACATTGTAGTTGGTTATTACCTAAATAATAAAATATTATTTCGAATTTCTCAGCTGTTAATATATGCGCATAATTACCCAATCGCATGCGCGGTATTACCCAGTATGTACGTGGGGGAATACCGCGAAAAAACTGTTTTCAGAATTTTTTTTTCTCAATTGGTATAGGTAGTTTAACCTTTTCCTTGTGATGAAAAAGTTCCAAATGGGTTCATGATTCAGCAGTTAAATTATGAAAGTTTGTGTGTACATAGGGAGGTTTTTGTGAGCATTTGCCCTTAGGTGCGTGGAATTCCCCCGTTCTCCCCTACCTAAAAATAGGAATCGGAAATTTAAAGCTATTAATCTTCTATTCTAAATATGACAATATGGAGAAAACGGAAAATAAAATAGACAACGAAAAGTCATAAAAGTGAAACATGTTCACTAAGATTCCTTCAATAAGGAAATGTGAGTTTCACTTTTACACCTATATAATTTCATCACAATGTCTGTATTTTTCGAATTTGAGATGGAAGTGATCTCTATCGTCTAGGTTCGACTCACTCATCCCGAATCCGTGTTCAAATTCAATTCTGCCTGTCCGACCGAAAACACGATAACTCGCGAACGGATAATCCTAGAATCTTGTAATTTCCTGGGCTGGTTTAGATCTCGAATGCCATGATTCGACCAAAACTTTCCGACCAAGGCTTTCCGTCGATTTCGCCGTACATTTCCGTGTAGATGGGAAATGACGTTTTCAAGCTAAGTGCAACAGTTTATTCAGATCTTGTCACAAGAACCCTATACATAAACAGGGTGAGTCTTTGACTTGTACATACTTCTTGATTGAAATTGAGTTCATACATTTAGGAAATACTCAAGCACTAACCTTTTTGGAATAAAAATATTACAAACACGATATTTCCTAACAGAAACACTTGGTTTTGTCCGATTATTTCTGCAATTGAAAGCCATATTTCTCCCACCAAAATGAAATCCTTCTTCGATTTTTCCTGAAGATTCATTTGTAAACACTAATAATTTGTTCATATTTTCCTCGAAATCCAAAAATTATCTCATGAAAATTGTTCTTTCACTAAACTTACATAACTCCATTAACCTAGGTCATAGTATTCGAGGTCAATGTATTAACCTAACCCGTCTTCTATGATACATATTTCACAGAGCTTTTGAGAAGACGATGCCAGATTTTGTTGATTTTCTCTTTGAACAAGGAAGCAATTCGTCCTCTATCGTTAACGGATGAACTAACGCAAGGGCACTAGTTTTGTTCACTTTTCGCTAATGGCGTCTAGTCCTTCCCCTTTGGAAATGCTGAATGAGTAGTTCTGATTCTCGCCGATACATTGCTAGGAGCTTAATTTCAGTCGCCTAAAACGCCTGGTGCGCGACTTCGCAATGCGAGGTAGCCAGAGCGCAAAACAAACCGTTGTTCCACAGGCTAAACAGCGTAAATAATGTAGAAATTCTTCTTAGAATTCAATTTTATCTCCCACCTTTGTGAGATTTTATTATAACACACATCTCTACATCAAACGTTTTTCCATCATAGAGATTTTAGTCTAGACAAAGTTAATAAACATTCGGACAACATTGTTAATTTGTATGGATAATCAGAGAGTTTATAAAGTTCAGCCATTCTGTGATATTATGAATCCAGGGAAGCATGCAGATTATTCTTATGATTTTACCCAAACATAAATCCAAAACATGTCAGAAATATAGAGAAAAGATGAAAATGGACAACTCACGATTGATGCTGATCGTCACAATTCGATTTACTTGACATTCCGGTAAAAATTCACTGTTCCACCAACTTGAGATCTTTACCCCTTCCATGTTATTATAAGTTCTATGCAAATTACACAATAATTGTATACATCGCCATCTAGTGGCGATAACATCAAATACAGTGTCTAGTCACTGTACGCTACAGTGTCTAGATAAGAGCCGTTAACCGTAGCGACACCTAGTGGCCTTATTCAAAAGGAGAAAAACCATTTCCTACATAAGCAAACCGTAGCGACACCTAGCGGCCTTATTCAAAAGGAGGAAAAGCATTTCCTACATAAGCAAATTTTTCATTGAAGTTTTCAGAGTTTCAACGTATTTTATAGTAACCAGGCCGTAGACGAATCCATAAATGAAGTTTCATAACAAACAGTCCATCCGATCTCGAGTTATAAATGGTGTAACCAACAGCTCTCTTTTATATATATAGATGAATAGAGTAAACAATCAACCAGAATTCAGTTCATTTGAAATAACGATTCCGAACCGAAGATATGAACAGGAACGTGTTTTTTTCATGGATTTTCGATACCCTGTACCTTTCAAACAAAACCGCATTTTGATAAATGGTATGGGAAAAAAGTGTTTCATTCGATGAGAGGAATCTACAGTCGAAATATATGTACGAGTCAAAGACTCACCCTGTAAAAAATGCTATCTTATTATTGACAAAAAAATATATATTATGTCTTGTAATAAATCCGGGATGATTTTTCTTGACAGCTGTCAAGACATTTTCCAACTGGTTTCTTGAACCTTAAAATGCAAATCCGTCTACAAAAGGTGTATAAACGAGAGCTCAAAAAATCTCTAGGTAGGTGCTTTAACCGACTATTTTTTCAATTTTTTTTTCACTGATACTTTTTAAACGAGTCCGATATTCATCTGCAGTAAGCATCTGATTTTGGGTTATCAGGAAACAATTATTTCTCTAGTACTTTGCCCAATATATAAAAAAGTACGAGTAAGAAACCCACCCTATAAAGCTATTTGAAAAAAATACCTGGGCGAGTAGGTGCCTGCTACGATTCCATGCCCCCCCTGAGATTTTGATGGCCCTATAGTTTTTCAGCACAACACCCTCAATATTTCAATAATTTTTATTTTGCCTCCTCCCTGAGAAATATTTCTGCGGGCGCCCATGAATTATTTTATTCATAAATAAATGGTTATTTGAAATTCGTAATGAAATTGGTTGTGTTACTATGAAAACGTATTCATATTGAATTGTCAAACTTGACGCATATAAAATTAATTGCTATTATTTTCGGAAATAAAACATTGTGAAATGGTAAGTGATGATGAGTTTTCCACTTCTGGGACTCCTCCAGAGCTGGTTGAGGCAGTGAATACTGCTTCATAAGAATTATTTCCAAAGAAATCAAGATAAAAGTATACGAATATGCATATATTTTAAACACTAACAACATTTCCTTACTGTAAGGAAATGAATATTTCCTAATAGTTGAGAAATCTTGACTTTTTCTATGAGAAATTCTGTGTCAAAATTTCCTAGCGATTTGCGGAAACCTTTTTTATTTATATTTTCCGGGTTCTATTTTGAACCAATACAATATAAAAAAGTTCTATGATTCTTTTACTGATTTAATTAAACCATAAGAATATGTATAATATATTCTGTGCCAATGATACAGATTTCTCCTTGGTAATTACATAAGAATCTTCTGACATTTGATGAACGTAACGCATTAAATATGTGATTTTTCTATTCTTTTCATTCCAGAATGGAAAGATGAAGTAATCACATCGTCATGAAATGATAATAATAAAAACGTATAATAATCACAACAATTATTGATGTTTATTAATTGGAGGAATTTGTGGACATCCTTTCAATTCACTAATTTCATCAAAATAAAATGGATATGGAATAACTTCGGAGCAATTCGAAAGTTTGATAATCAATCACATGCGGAAGGTCCCTCCGAATATGATATATCATCAACGAGCAACCTCTCAGTGCTAGGTCACACTGAAATTATTCAAAGGTATTTGCCCCAACTGTTACGTTTCAGTTTATGGTTTCCTTCTGGCCCGAATACCGTTTTAGGACCCATAAGGCTTTGAAGCATTCGCTGTAAATAATCAATCAATGGATATATTAAATATATGAAATGGGTACCTGAACTGGCTTTGCGGTTTCATTCTCCTTCATATCGGAAATGGATTCTGTGTACGTCATAAAACGAACAGATCTATAAAATTCTATGGTTCAGTGCGTATTCAAACTGAAACTGAATTGCGGTTTCAATGAGAATTGATGCTTGCAGTATTATTGAAGGAATACGACCTGACATGTATTATGCTCAGAAACTTCGATAAAGGGAAACAGAATCCCTTTAATATTCATCCCGATACTTACATATCGAATTATTCCTCCGAGAGAGTGAGGAGAAGTTTTTTTTTTCATTTTCCAAGGAATATATTTCTCTTCTCCCCAAATTGATAAGATTTCATCTAATAGTTTGATTGTTGAATTTTAAGCCTGCAAAGAATTTTAGTTGCATGATTGGGAAAAATGTCTTTAAGTACTCTGCATCTTATAATTTCCCAGTTTTTCTTTTAAACGAATGTCGAACTAATGTAAACACCATATACTTATACGAATGATTTCAATATGGGTAATGAGTCAATGAAAATGGAAGCTTTGGTAAGAATCCCGATCTGAGCATGTGTAGTAATAGTAAGAATAAAAATAACTACTTCTGTCTGTCTGTCTTTGACACATGTATAATGTCGTGAAACGTATGTCATCCATAATTCCATGTAGATACTTTCGATCATAACCTAACAATTTCATGTCATATACTTAATTCAATCGCTTCATTCCGTTATAGCGTGTTGCTACCAATTGTGAATCGGGATGGGGCTACGTTTCGTCCCAGCCTCGCTTACGATGGACTCATCAGATTGGCTAATGTAAGCGAGGCCTGCCAATGACGTAGATGTTACAGCTGCCCTGCTCGAGGCGAGCGAGGGTACTGGCACAGTATAGACACCAACCAGTAGTCGCACTCAAGCTAAAATGAACTGAAATTTTTACTCCAACGGGATTTGGCGCATACCTCTGCGCGCATCAGGATATGCATTCAGTTGTTGCCACAGCCACAGAATTATCGTCAAATTTACCGAAATAATATCCTTGGCTCTCAAAAAAACTTTGTATATAATTTGATAGCTCCAGCCGAAGCACAGCAATATCAATTGGAAAATCAGTATAATCCTCTTGAAGAAAGTTTTGTCGTCTCTGAACACTTAAAATGGAATTTAATTCAGAAAATAACCCGTCTCGGAAAGTTGGGTTCAATTTATCAGAAAAAGCGGCAACATAGTTGTAAATAATATGATAAGGATGACTATAGGCGGTCTGCATATTTGTAGGTGGCGGCCTCCGTGGTGAAATTAAGCAATACTCGCGTTAAAACATAACGCTTTTACCGTGTTTTGCCTGCTAAAGTGCTGTTGAAATTTTAATTTTTTTGTCGATATTAAGGGTTTTTGAGTTGGTTTTTTTTCAATAACTTAGTTATTGTATTGAATATGGATTCTGAACGGCCAGACATGCCATTTACTGCACGAAATTCTCGAATTCAGTGCTGTGTAGTTGGTTGTCACAATGCATAGGTACTATAATACAGACAACTCTATAACATTTTATTCCTTTCCGAAAAGATGGTTCGAAAAAGAGAGGAGGCAAATGTGGATCAATATTCAATAGTGTGAGAAGAGTTTGGTAAGAAGTAAGAATATTTGTATGATTGAGAAACGTTAACAAATGGCATTAATCTAAAATTCATTGTTGTGTTGATGATACTTCGAGAGAATGGCAGCCTAAAGTTTTCCATAGAATATGCAGTGCTCATTTTCTAGGAAACAAAGAGTGATAATGCTGAGAGTCCTTCATATAACCCAACAATATTTCCAAAGGTTAGTTTCAGTTTAAATTATGTTACATGAATTCAATCTCATTCTACTTATTTTAGGAGTATAAAAAATTGGATAATTCCGCTAAAAGAATGGAAAGATATAATAGAAAAATTGCCAGATCCACCACTACAAAGAATTTAACTGAGGAAGAGTTTCCTTCTCCATCTCCATCCTTCTGCGGTAATGTGGTGATCAAAAGGTGGAATTTTCATGCCAAACTGACCCAAGTGATTTGGAAGATGATATATTTTGTACATGATGGCCAACTATCTCTTGAAGAAGTTGAAGAAACTTATAGTGTTGCGAGTGTTAGAATTCATGTAGAAAGATCAATTCAACATATAAAAATTTATAGAATTTTACATGAAATACCATATAATTTATTTAAATATTTAGATGACATTGTACATATATGCTGTGTGTTAACTAATCTCTGCCTGTCAATTATATCTTCAATACCATTTGAAATTTCATTGACTTGAAGAGCAGGTTCAAATTCCCTACTTGTAACATTCCTGAAACAAACAAAAAAAACCACAGCAAAAAGGACTGACAAATAAGGAAAAATATATGACATGCTCAAAATTGCTAGGCCTCGATTTCGGCTCTTTTGAATTGTATTTATACAACCTTGAAGATGTCCGACTTGTTTCTGTGAAAGAGGAAGGCTTAACACCAGTTGAAGCTCCTAGCATATATTGGAGCATCGAAGGGGGAGAAAATGTCACCATTTCTGCAGTAACTTCTACTGGAGAAAAAACATTGGTCCTTTTCGATACACCAAATATATCGGAAAATCTCTGCCCCTTCAAATAATTTGCCTTTGCTATTTTTGCAATGTATGGCTCTTTCCAAGTACAAGGTAGGTACACTTGTTCTTGTAGACTTCTCATCATTTACGCAAAAAACTGTCGCAGATAAATGTTTGCAATGTCCAGAAATTCCAGCAATGCAAGAGCATGTTGCACGCCTCACGTTTCTCTCTTTGTCCAGCTGGAAAACATGCATTATTTAAAAAAAAAGATCATAATACTGACTGTTATGTACTTACGGTGATTTCGACCGTATACGGTGGCAAATTAACAGAGGTTTGTCTCATTACTTTAGAAGTTATGAGACCACTCCGCTCTCTCACCTCATACACATGACCAGCTTTTTTCAAAGCTTGGCCTTTTTCTTCATTTCCTTTCGAGAAATGATCGAATTTTATTTTTAAAAATCCAAAAGATCTTTGAATATCCATTGTATAAACACCAAAATTCGCTCAAAAGTCAGAAACAATAAGCTAACCTATCATTAAGCTTTACTTCATGTTTTGACGAAAGTCACCACCAGATGTCTCATTTCAAGAATATGCAGACCGCCTATAACAGCAGGCCATCTCTAGCAATATGCGGGGACCTGACATGTTTCCGAGTAATGCTGGATGATTTGAGGTTATGACGAATGAGGTATGCCCGAGTCCGGAATGGAGTAAGGAAATCCACGGAGTGCGACTACTGGTTGGTGTCTATACTGTGGTACTGGGTAGTAGACGACAGTAGACGTGGTCGGTCTATAAAGAATATGGTACCGCAGTAACCTGCCCGCCTAGGGAGAGGTGCCCCCTGCCGAGCACGTGCTCAAGTGCGGGCGGCGTGTGAAGCGCGGTTAGCAGACTTCTGCACGCCGCACAGTGGGGCAGAAACCTTCTAAATGTGATATCAAATATATCATTCAAATCAAAGTGCCAGAATGCATTGAATTGATGATGAAACGATGGATTGACTATTATGGAACCAAATTTATGCAACTTTTATGGAAATAGAAGGGAAAATTTGGTTTTCATAGGGTTTTATTAAAATTAATATAAAAAAAAGTCAGTTGAAAATACTCCACACAGTTTTTCGGCCAATAAATCTTATATTTCCCAATTTCCTTCATCTTCTTAATTTAGGGATAATTCACTATCCCGCCCGCAGGGGGGGGGGGGTCCATGGCCATAAGAAAATGTTGGCCCCCCTGAGAAAAATTTCTGCGGGCGCCCATGGAACTTGCTATTTTTTCTGGAGAAGGCAGCAGCTCGGGCAGTAGCAGATCCAAAACTTCCGCTGGAATTGTTTCCCTTCTTCTTTTTGAAGTGATCTATGACTTGTTATAATCGGGTCAGATGAAATCAGAAGACGATAAAATATGTCTTGTTTGGTCTTGACTTCTTGAAAATGAGAACAACCAAGTCCATCCTAGACATTTTCAGAGTTTTCTTTGAGAACCTGACACAATTTACTATCATCCCTTTCGACTACAGGTATCAATTTCATAGCTAATAATTCAAGAAGGGGCAAAAAGGGGCAGCTGTTAGGGAGCTGATCTTCTACTTGAAACTCAAGAGAATCGTTATTGAAAAAAAAAGGTATTTGGAAGCTCTTGAAAAGTTACTTTCGCTTCATTATTCCATCTTTCAATGGCAACAAAAAAAAATCCGAACAGGACAACTTTCAACGCAAATGATCAGACTTTAAACAAAATATTATATTGAAAATATATGAACAAAAACGAAGTACATAGGTTCAGATTAATCCTCCATAGCGTGCATTTGAATTTTCAGATCACAGCAGAAATTATGGTCAACAACAAAAATATGTTATTTCACGTTAATTGAATAAACTTTCAACACATAAATTGAAAACGAATTTCAATTCAAAATTAGAAAAGAATAAAACACGTTAGAACTCTTTCGGTGCGCGAATTCAGTGGACTGATGTTTAAAGGCAATTGTAGAATAACAATTTCATGGGTAGTATGATTTTTGGAATTAATATCACATTTAGATGGTTTCTGCCCCACTGTGCGCCGGTGGAATTATGTCGCCACACCGTTTTCTTCATTGTCTGTGTATCGTTTTTAAGTTAACTCCTATTCATATTTAAGAATTGAACTGAAATTATTTAAGCGACTTATTTTCTTCTGCTATGTCTATCTTCTTGCTGATACTCGGAATATACATAACCTCTACGGTTCCCGCAATTTTTGAATTTCCCGTTTACGTACCTATACCTACGTACTATTCAATTCTTATCAACGATTTGACTTCACTCTGTGACTGTGAATAGCAGTATATTTAGATATCTAGTTTTGCTGATTTTGGTATCAAGGTGGCATATCGAAATTCTTTGTTTTCACTCCAGGTGTTCAGTAGATATTCCATTAGGAGACCTCATTGTTCAAGGGCGTACCCAGGATTTCAGCTAGAGGGGGGCAGCTAATACCTGAAAAGAGTAGATAACACGTTTTTATTTCCCACTTGCCAGGAAAATTAACATTTATTTTATCTTCAAGGGGGGGGGGCAGCTGCCCCCCCCTGCCCCTACCTGGGTACGCCCATGTCATTGTTCATTATTTATACAGGGTCTTTCACGAGGAACCTCACCCATATTTATACGGGAAACTACTGAACGTATTTTCATGAAATTCAGCACTTATAAGTATTTCACCATGCTGATGAAATCTAAAATATTTTCAAGGCATGAGCGCCTCCGGTTTTTCCGGAAATGACGTCAACTTCCGTTTTTCAAATTAGAACACCATTTTTTTATTGCAGAAATAGATTCCTTAGAAAATTTCAAGTTATTTTGATGTAACATTTTTCAGTTTTGGTTGGAAAATTCTCTCTGAGCGGGAAAATTCGAAAAAAAAATCGAAAATAGAGCTCCGCTGAAACAAGAATAACTTCGAGGTTTTTGGATGGAAAATTTTCATTTTTGGGATTTTTCAAGATGTAAGATTGATGTATCCACTTTAAAAATCGAAATCGCGATTCATGATACAGGGGGTGAAAAAATCGCTTTCAAAGTTAGGGATGACAAAATCGTGAAAAATCAATTTTTTCAAATTAGAACCCCATTTTTTTATGGCAGATATTGAATCTACGTTAAAAAATAATGTGAGTGTATGCATCACACCCTTGCCCTAAAGTGGATATTAACTCAGAAAATATCCATTTTAGGTCAAGGGTGTGATGCATACACTCACATTATTTTTTAACGTAGATTCAATATCTGCCATAAAAAAATGGTGTTCTAATTTGAAAAACGGAAGTTGACGTCATTTCCGGAAAAACCGGAGGCGCTCATGCCTTGAAAATATTTTAGATTTCATCAGCATGGTGAAATACTTATAAGTGCTGAATTTCATGAAAATACGTTCAGTAGTTTCCCATATAAATATGGGTGAGGTTCCTCGTGAAAGACCCTGTATAAATATATTACTGCGGAGCAGATATTAGTGATATTACACATTTTCCTTTCGTGTGTGCCTAGCTATTTGCGGAAAAATAGTAAATTAATATGTTTACCTCGTAGGAAAAGCCACATTACTGGACTCTGTGTTACCGAGACTTAGCAATCTTCACAATCGTCTAGGAATGTAAGGCTTTTCCTACCCGGTAAACAATGTACTATTCTCGCTATCTACCTGAGCAGTTAATGAAATATAAATATGACATGAATGTTTAAGGAATTGCAGGCGTGGCCAAATGAAAAATACGAATTATATTGAGAGAATTGAAATAGATTATTTATATTGAAATATACAAGGTGTTCCAGTATAAGTGTATCAACGGTCAACTGTAGATTTCTCATAGAAAATTAACATTTTTTTTCTCATTCATTTTTTCCTCCGGGTCCTCGTATCCGAAATACAGGGTGCCAAAAATTTATATTTGTTGCTAATATCTCAGGAACCGTTCGAATTACAGAATTGTGTTTTTGTACACGCATTGTCACTAATGATAGCTACTTTCTCGCACTTCACTCGGTTTTTTTAGACGTGCCAGTGGCGGAGATATTGAATTTGCGCAAAGGTTTTACCCTCCAACTTTTACACCACTAGACACATTCGCATTTTCTTAGCTAATTCTGATGCGCAAATGTGTTTTTCATAAAAAAGGTTCCCCTGGTTCATTACTCTAAAGTGAACCGTGAATTTGCTAACGCATTGTTAATTTCTTGTAATTGGAAAAATGAGTAGTGTTTATTAATTTCAACAAAATTCGACAACAAGGTTGCGAAGTAATTTTCATTATTTTTAGCGACCATAGTTCAGCGATTTATTCCAATGTGTCAATGTGTTAATTAATTGTCATACCTCTTTAATTTAATTTTTGATCATGAAATGCCAGCTTTCTTGGAAACGGTTTACTTTAGAGCAATGAACTAGGAGTACCTTTTTTATGTAAAACACATTGTCGCATCAGAATTTACTGTACAAATGCAATTTGTTCAGTCGTGTAAAAGTTGGGGTAAAACTTTTGTGCAAATTCAATATCTCCGCCACTGGCACGTCTAATGAACCGAGTAAAGTTGCAGTAAGGTATCTATTATTAGTGACAATGTGTTTACAAAAACTCAATTCTGTAATTATACGGTTTCTGAGATATTAGCAAAAAACTGAAAAAAATATAAATTTTTGACACCCTATATCTCTGAAACGAAGACCCTGAGGAAAAAATGAAATGAATGGTTTTATTGATTCTGTGAATTGTCGCAATCAGGAATTCCAGAATAATTACGGTTCTATATCATAGCGGAAATCATCACGAATGTTCCTGCATATTTCACTCAGTGAAGGATGGCGAATTCATAATACGTAACAGATAACGTATTGCAACGAGAAATTGTTGTCAATTACACACAGCATATAACATCCGTTTAGCCCTTATTAAATCGGCTGTTCCCTGCGTTTGACACAACCCAGGTTGAAAAAAATTTGCATGAAATGAAAAGAGCGCTAATAAAATCCACTACGACAATGCAACTCGCGGAATCCATGAAGCGGAAAAGCCCTAAATCGGCACATTTTCCGACCGGCGGAATCATCCAAAATTGCATTTTCTACATTTTTCCCACTTGTACACGCACGTTCGCGATGTATTTCTGGATTATACCGGGCTTTTGAGTCCCTTTATTTGCGGATTCGATTCACACATTCAGCGGTTGATATATTTTATGGCCTACTCGTCAGGATCACGAGATATATGTCTGCTTGTGCGAACCCCCATTTTTTACTAACGGCAAATTAAACTTTCATGAATACTTCAACCGAGATCTGCCGCTGAGTATGTTAGGCCCAATGCACACTGAAGGGACATCGGGCGGAGACATTCTGTGTGCATTGCGACATATTGACGGCCAAACTTGGTTATCAAATAGAAGCATAGAATACCTGGCGTTGGCACTGATTATATTTTGCTTTCTTGTCTATCGAAAATCTGTGATGGGGTCCTACCTTTCATTTTTCCCGAAAGGGGTCGCGCTATTTTCTATTGCTACAATATCGCCACGACCGCGAAATATTGCGGATAATGCCGAAACTAGTACCCGATCTTCATTCTAGAGTGCCCATATATCTAATAACACCAATATGGATTATAGTGACGAGTATAGTGATTATACCCCTGCTTTTCACACTCAGAAAGTGAAGCCAAATCTTTGGTAAGGATTGAGTTGCACGCTTGCGTCAACTGGAAAATCAAAAATTTCGAGAAATGTAGAGGTTATGTTTATTTTGAAAGAAAACAAGAAAATAGATATCGAGGATGAAAATGTCACTTGAATATTCTGCGTTCAATTCTGAAATATGAATAGGAGTTTAAAATGATACCTATTCAGGACTTGAAGAAAACTGAATAAAGCGATTTAAACATTTCACAGGAAATTGTGACGTTATAATCGAAAGTATTCACATGACATACGTTTCACAACATAATACGATGTGAGAGACAGAATCAGGAAATTATTTTTACTCTCAATATTGCGGCACACGCGCAGATCTGGTTTCTAACCAAAGCCCAGCTTCAGTTTTCATTGTCTCATTCAGACTCATTCCCTATATAGAAATTGTGTGATATATGGGAGTGCCGTTGTGATCTACAAATTTTGGTCATGATTTTCAGTTAGGAGTCATTACACCAGAGTTTCTATGCATCAATGATTGTATACGTACGATGGATTTTTCAAGTAGTTGAAGATCATGAAGATCTGTTGAAAAAGCTGTATTCAACAAAAATTGGTGATTCATCGTGAGGTACACGAAAATATTTTTCTCTATTTCAGTATCGTAATGAGTTCATTATAGCACTGTTTTTAGTACTGTAATGACAGCATCGTTTTCAGTTATATTTTTCGTTTCGTGGTTGTCAGCACTGGCTTCCGATCCTATCAATTTTCAACTCACGTCAATTTGGAAATGTCAATTTTCGTAACAGTCACCAACTGTCAAGATATAATACAAAGGTCACTAGGATGTATGAACTGAATTTTTCATTGAATTTCAACAGTATTTCATATAGAAAATATCGTCTAATACTCGTTGCAGAATGCAATTCCAACACTCATGCGTTCGACAACTCGCTCCTTCGTCGCTCGTTTTCGAATTTCGCATACGTGTTGGAATAGGAGCCCATTCTGCAACTAGTTTTAGAATATACTATTATATATGTGACAAGCTCTTTTTCCCCCTTATTTCGAATATCATTACATGTTATAAAACAAAGTCGCTTTCGCTGTCTGTCCCTATGTATGCTCAAATCTTCAAAATACGCAACAGATTTTGTAATGCTTTTTTTTAATAGATAAAGTTATTCAAGAGGAAGGTTTATATGTATGAAACATGCATAATATTGTAGAGAAACACTGATGAACTTACAGGTTTCTAATGTGATATAAATAAACACATTTTTAGCACTCACATTGCAAACGCTGACTGAACCCCACGAGATAAATCAAAATAATGTACTCGGTATTGTACTCCTAAAAAAGGTCAACAAAAAAGTCCACGATGGTATTATGTCTATCTCTTAAGGATAACCCACAATAACCTTTTTTTATCCTTTACGTTTCACGGAAAAAATGGCTTATTTAGGAAGTTATTTTAAGCAATACAGTATTTATAAAATGAAATTCTGAAATAGCCATTTTCTCTCGTTTTCTTTCAGTATCAAATCTCCTCTAAGCGCAGGTACAATATTATCAATTCAATATGAATACCTATTGTTAGTATTTTTTATATAAACTCCATCACCGCATAAAAATATTTAAGATCAATAGAGCAATGATATCTACCCAAGAAACCAAATTTTCAATAAAATCGTACCTCCAGTTCTACGTAAAAGTCGAGGTCACCATCGATGGTAGCGCACTCTGTATATCTCCTATGCCAGATGCAACTCTTCCTATTAGCAATATTTCTCAGAGTTCCTGATAATGGGAAACCTCATCGGGACGTATTAATTACTCCTTTTTCTCTTCTCCCTTTTCTTTCAGGCCCGCTTGGTTTCTCAGATCTTTCATCCCCCATAGGCTCCTTTGAGTGTATTGAACAGAAGATAGAACAGATCCCAATTATTTCTTCTCAGAACGTTCTTGTTGCCCACGCCGGATCAATTTTATCAGTGAAGAGAGAGGAAAAATAAAAATTCACGTTTTCATATACTCGAACTTTGACAAAATCTGTATTGAAAATATTATGAATAACCTAAAAATTTTAATGAAAAAGTTTGATTTCATGGAAACCTTGAGTATTCAATATCTTTAGTAGTTCTTCGAAGAATATATTATTTCATTCTGAAAAAGAAAAATCTAATGCCAAATTCTGAACGATGAAATCTGGTGGGATCACAATGAGTTGTATATATTTATTAAGGTTACATTGTAACACCTCATGAGAATACAATACAATATAAATCAATAAATTCTAAATTCCATCCAATTCAATGAAGGATTATTTATGATGTGATCTTCCAATTCCTTTTTCAAAAAATTCACTTTATGTTTTCTCCATGTCATTGAAAGTTTGCTGTATAGTGGGGTTCATGACTACATGAGTCCGATCAGTAATTTTCAACCTTGTTGATATACAGAGTGTACCTGAATTGGAGGTACAAACGAAGATAGGAAATTCCATGCATAATTTGAAGATAAAAAGTCCCATAAACATGAGAACGCAAACACGGTTTTTTTCGAGATACGGTGCTGAAGTTGAATTATTTTTTTCATGCAGAACATTCAACTGAAATTTGGTATAGATATAACAATTTAGCGTTCACATCATGTGACATGGCAATATCGATTGCAAATATACACAGTGAAATTTTTTCTGGAAAACCGTCACCTGTTTTCCTCCAGAACTTTTTTTTGGTGAGCAACTGTTAATTTAAAAAAATTAGAAAGAAGCTTTGTTGTTAAACTAAACTTTTCGGTTTCTTGTAGTTTTGTCGAATCTGCTACCAATTTCGAAAAAAAAATTTGAACGATTCTCTAGAAATTCTCAGAAGAAACAAAATTGTCATAAAGATCTAGTTGGTATGAAAAGAAATCTGAACTATTCAAGTCTGGGGATTGGCAGGGCCATGACTGATGTCCAATCCACCTGTTTTCATAACTTTTTTTCAAATACATACTCCCTAATAAACCTAGAACATCTGTATCTCGAAAACGAAACGTTTGCGACCCCATGTTTATGGGACTTTTTTTTCTTAAACTTACTCAAGGAATCTCCCCTTTTCGTTTGTACGTTCAATTTATGAACAGCCTGTATACATCAATATAAATATTTCGCGAAAGCTAAAATGTTTTACGCAACCATCCTATCTCAAAAAAACACGACCTATTTCAAGCCCGGAGGTTGAAATGGGCTCAATTAATATCAATACAACCGCAACGCCAAGAAATTTGGCGTTTTTTCTGTCACGTTACCTGAATACGATAACCAATAGAATTCTAATTGGTCAATTTGAATCAACGAAGGTCAACTTGGCGTACCAAGAATACGCAAGCCATGAGAATTTCGTCTCTCCATTCGGCGTTACCAATATCAATCCAGGAAATTTGTCAAACATTTGTTGCATATTGAAATGAAATGTGTACTATAGTATCTAGGAGCATAGAATAAATGGAGGGAAGGCTTCATACGCTCGACAGATCATTTTTAACTTCCAATTTCGGCGGAGGTTAGAGTTTCGTTTGGCGCCCGATAGATAACGCTGTGATCGCAAATAGGGCTATATGTCACATATGTCTTGTTCTGTGGCGCTACAGTTGCAAAGAATATTATGTGGTTGTCATTTTTATTGATACATTTTTACGACCAACACCAAAGTGATTGAATAATAAAACTTTTTGTTGTTGACTGAAAGGACTAAAGGAGGTCGAAACAAATTGTATTGAATTCGAATATTGTTTGAAGTTACTATAATATACGAATTGAATCGGCTCCGATAAAAAAAACATTTCTGCGGCTTCAATTATCTAATTTACCTGTTGGTTTTGTTCATTTCAACGTTTGTTGCTAAGTATAATATTTTTAATTGATATAGTGTGATTTATTATGCTATGTACCTACTATATAATTATTGAATGAAAAAACAAGGTAAACAGTTTGAATTTTTATTGACAAGTATCAAAACATATTGAACAATTTTATTATTACCTATTTTAGCCAAAAAGGCCTCGGTGGGATCATGACGCATTCAAAATTTCTGAAGAAAGAATAATCACGCCTTCTGATTGACTTGAAATGACGTCCGGTTGTTCCATATGAAGAAATCGAAACAAATTCTTACTACATTAAAATTCGACAATTCCATCTCCGTTTTTTTCAGCTTCTAGAAGAAGACCTGTACGTTACTTAAATAAAAGAATTTTTTTAAGTCTCACCCTTCAAAATAACACCAAATATTAATCATAACAATATTGTTGACATATCACCGCATTCTAATCAATTATTTATGCGCAATTATATGGAAATTCTATGATCGGAAATAAATTTGTCAAAACGAATTTCATTTTGAATATGTATCGTTATAGCCATGCTGGAGCCACGAACGACGTTGGCGCCATCTCATAACCTTGCGGCGAACTGACAAGTGCGGACGTTTTTGGCAGTTCATTTTTGTAGCGGAGCCTTCCCTCCATTCATTCTATGCTTCTAGATAGTATCATTTGATATTTGTCAAATTATTGAGTGATAATTCGGTATACAGGGTGTTCGGTAGAGGAACCGACAAAAATTTTCTGTGTATTGGTAGGATTAATTGTAACATTTTATTCAAATCAACTTTTGTCCTAAGTGTTATAGTTTTCGAGAATTTTTTTTTCGGTTTTTTTTACTGAATAAATGATTCCCCAATGCATGGATTGGGAAACTTGGTCCTATTCCTTCACCCGCGCGTTCTCCAGACTTGACGCCTTTAGACTTTTATCTCTGGGGACGCGTGAGGGAGTTGGTCTATGAAACTGAAGTACCCACGGTGGAAATTTTAAGGGAGAGAATCGATGCTGCCTTCGATCAAGTAAATGAAGAAATAAATCTTCAAGTAACTACAGTAGAGATAAGAAAAAGATGTCGAGTCTGTATAAGGAATGGAGGTGCTTAATTTGAGCAAGATTTGTAATAATAATGATATTAATAAGTATAAAAAATAAATTAAAAAAAAAGAATTTTTCATTTACCTACTACCTCTTTTGAACAGTTGACGTATTCTGACTATTAAAGAAATAATTTTGTGCCCTAATGGGCATATCATTAGAAAGAGGATAAACAATAGAATTTTTCAAATGAAAACGAAGCCCTCTGCCGCTTTTGGTCTTTTTTCTAAAAAAAAAAAAAGTTTTGAGTTTTACTGTTTGAAATTATTTTTGGGAATTTGAAGGCTTATAACTAAATTTTTCGGTAATCTATGACTGAAGGAATGATTTATTCTGTAAGGCAATACATTACAGAATATAATACAAAAAGTTTAACGCACATACAGCTGCAAACAAAATAGTCGTAGAGGTTTTTGTAGAAATTTTGAAAAAATCGAACTGAAACTGAAAAAAAATTCTATCTCAAAAACTATAACACTTAGGACAAAAGTTTATTTGAATAAAATGTTACAATTGATCCTACCAATACATAGAAAATTTTTGTCGGTTCCTCTACCGAACACCCTGTATTTCAGTAAATTTGAACACAATTATAGCTCGAAAACGTCGAATTTCCCACAAACGGCAATAGTATATTTCATTACTAGTCCAGAAAGTAAGTTTTTTCCGTGCGCGCGCGATGTGTTCCCGTGCGAGGCGGAGCCGAACACGGGAACTCGTGCAAGCACGGAAAAAGCCTTTCTGGACGTGTAATGAACGATATTTTTCATTACACCTCTCTGAAAACAATAACACGGGAAAAATTTTCAGCAGAAAGCATTTCGATATTGTGAAACAATAATTATTCAAAACACTGACATCTACTGTCACGCAATCGTTGCTCTGTGTCTCAGCATAGGAATCATAGGATGCATCTATGCCTCAGCGCACCGTAAAACTTTTTGCGGTGCGGCCGCACGGAAAAGAGTCATTTTCGATGTTCTAAATCTACATGTTATGATAGGGTTTTCAGTGCGGTGTAATGAAAAGAAAATTGTATAAATAATAACAGGCAATTCAATAGGAGTTGGTCCACAATCTGAAGTTCCAGTGGAAGTACTTCCAATTTGAGCACTAATCGGTTCAACTGAATTCCATAGGTGATGGAACGCTTCTTCGAATTCCTCAGAAGTTTGATGAAATTTAGTCACTCCCACATTCACTCCAATGCCTACACAATATATAACTCCAGTCATGACTGATCATCAAACTGTCTGAAATCAGAACTAAGTTACCAAGTCGGGCGTAACACCCTGAAATGTCCCCAGGGTCGCACAACAGGCTGGTGAGGAGAGAGGATCGACGCTTCGTCAGCATAGTATCTGGATCTTTCCGCTCATTAAGCTGGAGATAAACTAATTACCTTGATCGGTTAATTGAATTTGCGGCGTTAATTCTCCGGGTTCATTAAATGTATTAAACTATGCAGTACAGATCGGCTGGATGGACAGAATCGAATTGATTAGGGTGAAATTGCGAAAAATCAATTCCTGTTTTCAGCTAGGGCCTCTGTGCTGAATCCCTGAACTGGAAGACGGAAATAAAATAAATTCTTTTTTATTACACCGCACTGAAAACCCTATCATAACATGTAGATTTAGAACATCGAAAATGACTCTTTTCCGTGCGGCCGCACCGCAATAGTTATTTTCCTATCAAGGGCGGAAATTTGTACTTTCCCGCACTAGATTGCCGTTGCAAGCAATCGAGTGCGGGAAAGTACATTCCGCTCAAGATAGGAGCAATATTTTTCCTACAACCGTATTATAAAATGAAAAAAAACTTCTACACAACTCGAATATTCGTTTTGACACTATTGACACATTAATTAAGGAGTTGGGGATTCTATGCGGAAAATCATAGATCCTGACATAGAAATAAATACACAGATCCATGTATGCCAGTCATAATTTTTGAAGGATGTCAAGTTCCCTTTGAAAAAATGCAATAATTTTCAAACGGAAATCTGCATTAATAATTAGTTTGACATGGATGAAACTGCATAATTTGAAATATTTTACTAAACATATAAGTAAGTAGACTAAGAGATTTCATGTTAAAGGTATTATTATACCCAAACTCAACACATATTCACTTTCCGAATCGAAAACAATGCGGGAAAGTAGTTAGTTAGGCCCGATTGTAGAAAAAAAGTTTTTCATCGAATTACTTCAGATGTCTATTTTACTCCTTTTTTTTTAATTACAACAAGGCTCGTTTCACGAACCAACGCTCAAAAGCTCCTAACTTTAGGTTCAGGTGATTTTCAGAATCGCAAATTTATCAAGCAGCTTCAAGGAGGTGTCAGATGAGTTCGAGTAAACTCCTTCAATTAGCGATTGGAGGCGTACAATACAGAGGAGTGTAATAATAGCAAAATTGAGGTTACCTAATTATATAGGACTTCCTGATCGTACCTCGAATATCCAGAAAGTGTTCCGTTTCAAACAAACCCCAAAATCGAAACGTGATCAACAAGCATCCCATCGTTCAGTCGATTACTGTACGGAATGTCTCGTCTTATCGCACTGATAAAGGAGATTTATTAATAGCTTATGTATTCCCAAGGCTCTAGTTCACAAGTATTCGGAGGTAGCGGGGCCGGATGGAATCGATGGCTACTAATTAAATTTCAGGTTAAGCCGACAGAGCGAACGCAGATCCAACGTCGGATCGTTCGATAATGGACGCCGATGGGAATGATATGCTGATGCCGCAGAATTGATGAGTCTTCACCTCAATTTCCGAAGGGCGTCATCCAGTCGAGTCGTAGGTGGTCTACGCTGGATGCCACTGATTATTTTTACTTCCGAGCTATGCCGGAACACGGATACTGTGACGCGCCAGAAAATTATTGGCTTTCACTGATAAAAACAAAGTTTGTCTGAAAGCTTTTACTCTCGGCGGAAGTTTTTTGGGTGATTGGAAGCCGATAAAATATCAGATGTCCTCGTTTGTATGAGGGAAGGTCGCGAAATATATTACTCGAATATCACTTGGCCCCCGTGCCTGTTATGTTTCATTCTGAGTAGTCCCGAAATGTTTAATGGTTGTTCGTTGCAAAATGGCGAAAGCACCAGGATGTGATTTCATTTCTAGAGAATACATACAGTGTCACGCAACATCGGCGCGGTTTGTTTTTCATATCATACTAGGATTCTAGCACCAGTGGCAGACTTTCAAAATGCACCCCTGCAGATATTTTACTTTCAATGAATATGTACATATATTTTTTTCATTATCGACAGATATCTACTTTATATGAAATATTTCTATAATATATGATTGAAAATGTGGCGTCTAGTAGTCCACCGACGTGTGTAGAACTCTACTTCTACACAAGCCGCCCACCGCGCTTAAGCACGTGCTCGGCTGAGGAAGCCAACGCAGAGCGATACCTGGGTACAACGGTACCACTGGCTTCATGACGGACCACGTCTTCAACCTGGTACCCTCGTTCATTTCATCAGGGCAACATACACAAATACGTCATTTGCAGGCTTCGCTCATATTAGCCAATCTGAGGAGTCCATCGTGGGCGGAGTCGGGACGAAACGTAAGCCCATCCCGATTCGCAATTGGTATACCAATACCCCTCACCGTTTTTGTACACCTTGTATCTTGTTTCCATATGCACATTATGTAGTATCCAAAAAAATTTCTTTCTTTGTGAAAAATTACTTTTTTATTTGATGCAAATTTCTTCACTCAAATCGTGCTATATAAACCCAGAAAGTATTGGAGGAAAAACGTTTTGAATATGACTAATGAACCAGTGATGTACAGAAATTAAATTCTGAGCAATTTATTTGAATTATTCATTCGAATTGTCAACTGACAAACTATATAAAGAAACGGTCTATCAATGTTGATTTGAAAGTATTCGTATCCTTCAACTGTGCCTTTCAAGACATTTATTGACCCCTTATGTTGACTATTTCACTCATTTCAAAACATGACCAATCACAGTCCAAAGACAGCTCGTACTATCGCGACTATAAGTCTCTGACTTATGGTTGGTCTGTCAACTTCGGTATTTTCAGCGATTGAACCACATGGATACGAACATAGTACTGACCGAGACGTCGACAAGTGTACACGTACCGAGAGTTGAGTTTGTGTAAACCAGTTCAGTGCGCCGAACGCCACGTTGATGCGCATCCAAGTTAGTGCTTGTGAAAAGTTTCTGTGATTTCGTACGTAGAGTGCAGGTCCGAAAGTATCGTTGGTTCCGTGCGTGAGTGATTTACGGACTTTTTAGTGAAGTTGAAAAAAGGGTAAGAGACTTTTAATTTAATTATCCTATTATCCGTGTTTGAACATGGATGAAAATTCGGATAACGATGGATCCTTCATGGATACGGAGGACAGATACATGACCTCTGAGGATGAAAGTGATGAACTTAAGGAACTCGTCAGGCTCCGAAAGGAGAATGACGAGCTCAAAGCAAACTTAGCCGCTCTTACAACCTGCATGGCAGATTTGACCAGCGAGTTGAAACTCCTGAGAGAAGAACTCTCGAAAACGAAATCTCCAAATCCTCAAACAAGAAGTTATTCCCAGGTTTTGACTTCTGAACCGGTAACGAACCAAGCTAATTCCAAAGCTACGCCAGTTGTCCCTCCCAAAAAGCCAGCCTCAATTATTGAGGACAGCAAGAAAGCCCCTCAATCGCAAAGAGCACCCTGGGCCAAGCGTGCCCGGAAAGAGAGCTCTTCCTCAATAGAGGAAAACTTACAGAAATCAACGGTGACACCTCAGTCACCTATCAAAGAAAATATTCCGCCATTAACAATGATGGGGACTTAAGACTGGACGGAAATGTCTAAAGCGCTATATACCAAAAGAATAAATTATAACCGGGCAACGGTAGTAAAAGACGGCATTAAAATTATTGCTTCGTCTGCAGAAGACTTCAGGAAACTCACTAAATTTCTTGATCAACAAGGTAAGGAATATTTTACCTACCAATTGGAAGAAGAAAGGAGAGTATACGCCGTTATAAGGTACTTGCCACTGGACGCGGATATTGAAGTTATTAAAAACGACTTACGACTCCAAGGTATTAAAGATGCCGAAGTGACGAGAATGACGTCAAATAAAACCAAAAGAGCAATTCCTCTTTACCTTGTAAAAACGCAGCACAAGGAAATATTTCAAATCAAAAAGATATACAGTCTTTGTATCGAAATAGAGCCCAAAAAGAAGCCAGAAGGCCCAGGACAGTGCCATCGCTGCCAGAGATATGGACATGCTCAAAATAAATGTACATTTCCGTGGAGATGCGTGAAATGTTTAGGAGCACATTGCATAAAAGAGTGTGCATTGACGCAAAAAGAAGGCGAAAGTAACGCGGCATGCGTTTTATGTAACCAGAGTGGACATCCCGGCCAGCTATAAAGGCTGCAGCGCTCATAAAAATCTAACAAAGAAGAAAATACCGATGAAAAAAGAAGCCCATTCCAAAAAAAATTGCAGAAAAATGGAGACTGTTGTTACTGTTGAAAAACCACAAGAACAAAAAACGAAAAACTCGTCAACAAAACCAATTCAAGCCAAAAAAGAGGACCCTAAAGATGAACTTGACAAACTCACTGAGAAAATATTCAGCAGAATAATGCAGAGATTTGAGAAAGAATTCGAGAAGAAATTTCAAAACTTATTAGGAAATAAATAATTTATGGACGAAGAATCGCAACTGGAAAATCTGAAGATAGTTTCCTGGAATATTAACGGAATCAGAGCCCGTAAATCAGATATCGAACAATTGTTAGAAGAAAGATATCCTGATATTATGGCTCTTCAAGAAACAAAATTAAATCCAAAAGATAAAATGTCCTTCGAGAACTACGAAATATACAGAAGAGACAGAAATAATAGGAACGGAGGAGGGGTGGCCATTCTTGTTGAAAGAGACGTGAACCATTACCTGAATGCGGTTGTAAATCCTGTGGACAATGACGTATCTATAGAGGCACTATCGATCACAATAAAGATAAGAAGAGAAAGTATTAAGGTATTCTCTGTGTATAAACCGCCGAAAATAAATCTGCCAGAGGAAGAGATGAAGATTTTATTAGGGGGTCATTTTCCAAGAATACTTGGAGATCTCAACTGTAAATCTCAACAATGGAATTCTAGAACAGAGAATGCAAATGGAAATAAATTGAAAGAATACGCCGGAAAGGAAGATGCGATTATAATGGGACCGGACATACTGACATTTTTACCTAGTGGCAATGGAACCCCTGATGTGCTAGACATAGTTATAATGAAGAATATGAAGCAAGATTTTGCTCTCGAAACGATAGAGGATGGAACATCTGATCACAACCCGATAGAGTTCATTTTAGGACATGGACCTAGAAATGAAGTGACTCAAACACGAGAACATACCGATTGGGACAAGTTTAAAATTAAACTCCAAGAAAATATCACAAATTAACACTCCTGATGAATTAGATGAATCAGTCATAGCTTTGGAGAGTGCGATTTTGAAATCCTATGAAGATAGCACGGCTAGAAAAACTAAACCTTCTCCCAAACATCCATATGGCGATACTCCAAAAGAGGTAAAAGAACTGATAAAAGTCAACCGAAGACTAAGAAAAAACTACAGGATGTATAAAACAGATAATGATAAAATCAGACTAAACAGACATAGTCAAATACTTAAAAATGCACTAAGGGAGCTCAGAACGAATAGATGGAATAAGAAAATAAGTGAACTCAACACAGAAGACCACTTTGCATGGAAAATGCAAAAAAATTTACGTAATGAAAAAACTCAAATTCCACCACTGCATGGAATGGCATATTCAAAAAGCGATAAAGCTTACGCTCTTGCCGATACTATAGAAAGGGAGTCAAGAATAAATTATTGTGAAGAAGACAATGAGGACCTAGAAGAATTAATAGAAGTTAATGAAGAAGAAATGAAAGAATCCCCACCGGATGACAAAATCCCTCACCCAACATCTCCGGCAGAAATCAAAGAGATAATCAATAATTTGAAAACAAGAAAGGCTCCTGGAAAAAATAAAATTACAAATCTCATGCTGAAGAAAATGTCAAAGAAAGGAACGGCAGCTCTCACTAGCATAGCAAATGGCGTGATGAGAACAGTGCACTTTCCAAAAAGATGGAAATCTGCCGAAGTGATTGTTTTCAATGAACCAGGTAAAGACAAAAAGTTCCCACAGAACTATAGACCGATAAGCCTGCTCCCAGCCCTAGGAAAAATTGTGGAGAGAGTCTTAGCCAGACGACTTAATGAAGAAACAGAAGCCCTGCAGACTATACCGAGTGAACAATTTGGGTTCCGAAAACAACATTCAACTGAACAACAGCTCCTAAGAATGACCGAGTATATCACAGAAGGATTTCAGAATAAACAAGCCACAGGACTACAACTACTAGATGTAACCAGAGCTTTTGATAGAGTATGGCATGAAGGACTAGCATATAAAATGAAAACCGCAGGTTATTCACCCAAGTTATGCAGAATAATAAGAAATTATTTGAGGGATAGTAACTCTTGTGTGAAAATAGGTGATGTTCATTCCACACTCAGATATTTGGAAGCAGGAGTTCCCCAAGGATCCATACTAGGACCGCTACTCTATAACATATACATACATGATATACCAAGAAATCCAAGATGCCTGCTTGCTCTATACGCGGACGATACGGGCATAGCAATTAGGCACAGAAATACAAAAATAATTCACAAAAGACTTCAAGAAGCTGCAGACGATATCAGTCAATGGTGTAACAGATGGAAAATCAAAATCAATGGAGAAAAGAGTCAAGCAATACTGCTTCAAAAGAGAAAACTGAAGATGGAATCGAAAATATCCATAGACGATAATGAAATAGAATGGCTGAATGAAGCTAAATATCTAGGAGTAATATTAGACAAGGGACTTACGTGGAAACAACACATTAAGTGTGCAGTGGATAAAACGAATGTAGCAATGAAAAGACTATATCCGATTATAGGCAGAAGAAGCCAAATGAACAGAAACACGAAATTGAGGATCATAAAAGCAGTCGCCAGACCGCAGCTAACATATGAATCAACAGCATGGGGATATGCAGCGAGAACCCATATAAAGAGGATACAAAGTACAGAAAACAAATTCCTGAGATGGACATTAGACGCCCCCTGGTTTGTTAGGAATGAACAGATACAAAAAGAAATAAAATGGGAGTCCATTACTACATTCATCAAACGAAAAGCTGCAAAAGCCTATGAAAGAGCTAGTGAACATCCAAATGACGACCTTAGAAGGTTAGTTTAGACTATGACCCCGCCGAAGATGAAAAAACAGCTAGAATTTACCGCAAAAGACCTAGAGACCAATTGCGAAAATGAAGATATAGAACTCCACACTTAGTAAGAGATATCCATTTGACGGATGTACACAAACACTCAGCATAAAAGAATGCGAAAGAGAAAATAACAGATAAGATGATGGAAGGTTTATAGGCTCATGCCCGGAACCAACCGCAGGAGAGGTGTTTAGTCGGTAAGAATCCGACACTACCCAGAAAGACTGGGTGTCTGATGTAAGATTCACCTCTTCTAGAACAAAAAATAAAAAAAAAGGATACGAACGGTTTGACAACTGACAAATATAAATTGTAGACGTCAACATGAGTCGCTTCGGTGCATGGGATTTCGAACGAAGATATCATTCTGTTCGTGAAATAGTCTTATGAAATATCACACGACAAGGAATTCATCTCATAGGTCTCTCTTTTATTTCCAAACCCAGATGAGTTGCTTTGAGGAAAAACCACTCGTCCTACGGACTCGTGATGTTTCCAATCAACTCATGTTACTTTCCCGCATTAGTGCGGGAAAGTAAATATTTGTTGAATTTGTGAATAATAATACCTTTAACATGGAATCTCTTTATCTACTTACTTATATCTCTAGTTGAATATTTCAAATTATGCAGTTTCATCCATGTCAAACTAATCATTAAGGCAAATTTCCGTTTGAAAATTATTGCATTTTCAAAGAGAACTTGACATACTTCAGGAATTATGATCTAGGAGCATAGAACAAATTCTATGCTCCTAGTTATGATTGTCATACATGCATCTGGAAGCAGTTCATATTATAGCAACTATAAAGATCTATTTCCTGAAAAATCTAAAGAAAGGTACGAGAAGCAATTTGCAATTTATATCTCGCAATTTTCGTACAATTGTGTAGAAGTTTTTTTTTATTTTATAAAACGGTTGTTGAAAAAACAATGGTCGCATTCAGCGGACGAAGCGCAAAGCGCTGCTGCTATCTATCGGTAGCGGTAGGGAACGTGTTGAACGTTCGCTGACAGGCCGCTTTACAATTTCTGTCAACTGTTAGTTTCCGAAAGGTGTATTTTGACATAAAGGCTATTTTGGTTGCTTTTTTTTATCATCCAAACAAATGATTTTTATTCAAGTTTTGTGGTTAATGCTGTGGTTATATTTCAGTGTGTGTTGAAGAATTACGAGATGTGTAAACATCGCTCATCCACTTTTACATGCACATAAAAATGGACATTATAATTGAAAGTGAAATTATGGACAATAATTTAAATTTAGATTTACTTGGTCTAAAAGCTTTGCAATTAGCAGAACCAATTCGATTATTTGAGGATAATGATGCTGGTAAACGTGTGATACCACAAAATCGAAATTATCATGAAGTTTCCATACAGTTATGAGGGAATCTCATTCTTAGAACATTTTCACTTTATTCTCATACGCAAACACAAACCCAATCTTTTTTCCTCCAAGTGTTAACGACTATCTTGTCTGGTCTGCTCTTTAAATTACACAACAACTTTCCGCTACCTAGCACAAATCAAATGAGCTCCGAAAAATGGCATTAGCTCTAGAACGCGTTGAGTAAGTAGCGCATGTGTCACCGAGCGATTCCGCTAATGTTTTGTAACAGTTGCCCAACAGTTTCGTCCGCTGAATGCGACCATTGTTCCTATCTTGAGCAGAAAGTCGTTCGGGCAACGACAATCTCGTACGGAAAAGTACAACTTTCCGCTCTTGATAGGAAAATAACTATTGCGGTGCAGCCGCAAGGAAAAGGGTCATTCTCGATGTTCTGAATCGACATGTTATGATAGGGTTTTCAGAGCGGTGTAATGAAAATATATATTTTCTAGGGGAAAATGAAAGAGCAAATCTCACCTTGTAACTTAAACAGTCTATCTGCAGTAGATTTCATAGTTATATTTTTGGGCTAGCTTTGTGATCGTTTGGGAGGACTCTATACAGGGTCTTTCACGAGGAACCTCACCCATATTTATACGGGAAACTACTGAACGTATTTTCATGAAATTCAGCACTTATAAGTATTTCACGATGCTGATGAAATCTAAAATATTTTCAAGGCATTAGCACCTCCGGTTTTTCCGGAAATGACGTCAACTTCCGTTTTTCAAATTAGAACACCATTTTTTTATTGCAGAAATAGATTCCTTAGAAAATTTCAAGTTATTTTGATGTAACATTTTTCAGTTTTGGTTGGAAAATTCTCTCTGAGCGGGAAAATTCGAAAAAAAAATCGAAAATAGAGCTCCGCTGAAACAAGAATAGCTTCGAGGTTTTTGGATGGAAAATTTTCATTTTTGGGATTTTTCAAGATGTAAGATTGATGTATTCACTTTAAAAATCGAAATAGCGATTCATGATACAGGGGTTGAAAAAATCGCTTTCAAAGTTAGGGATGACAAAATCGTGAAAAATCAATTTTTTCAAATTAGAACCCCATTTTTTTATGGCAGATATTGAATCTACGTTAAAAAATAATGTTATTGTATGCATCACACCCTTGCCCTAAAGTGGATATTAAATCAGAAAATATCCATTTCAGGGCAAGGGTGTGATGCATACACTCACATTATTTTTTAACGTAGATTCAATATCTGCCATAAAAAAATGGGATTCTAATTTGAAAAAATTGATTTTTCATGATTTTGTCATCCCTAACTTCGAAAGCGATTTTTTCACCCCCTGTATCATGAATCGCGATTTCGATTTTTAAAGTGGATACATCAATCTTACATCTTGAAAAATCCCAAAAATGAAAATTTTCCATCCAAAAACCTCGAAGTTATTCTTGTTTCAGCGGAGCTCTATTTTCGATTTTTTTTTTCGAATTTTCCCGCTCAGAGAGAATTTTCCAACCAAAACTGAAAAATGTTACATCAAATCAACTTGAAATTTTCTAAGGAATCTATTACTGCAATAAAAAAATGGTGTTTTAATTTGAAAAACGGAAGTTGACGTCATTTCCGGAAAAACCGGAGGTGCTTATGCCTTGAAAATATTTTAGATTTCATCAGCATCGTGAAATACTTAAAAGTGCTGAATTTCATGAAAATACGTTCAGTAGTTTCCCGTATAAATATGGGTGAGGTTCCTCGTGAAAGACCCTGTATTATGACGTATAGTATTTCAGCTTCCTGATAATTCAGACCAGTGATATGATGAATGGGAAATAATGAGGTAAAAACAGGTAAACTGATTGAACACAGAAGGGATGATGCCTTTATTGGTCCATGAGGGAGTAGTTTCGAAACCAATACTTCAGTCCGGTCAGTTTTCCAAAGCAAAAATTCTCGAATTTACGAATGGATAACATAGATGTAAAAGGTTCAAAGCATATAGGTAAGCAACGATACCCGATGACCGATATTAATCAAGCCATTATCAGGAAGAGGAGTTCGTGCTGTAATTAATTGAATCGGTTCATTCAGTATAAAAAAATATGACTATTCGCGTCCTATATATCTATCGTTAGATTATTGAAATCACACTTCACAGTGTTTGCGATATTTGAGTTGATATTAATCCATATATATTATATAGAACAGAGTTGTTGGTTACACCATTTATAACTCGAGATCGGATGGACTGTTTGTTATGAAACTTCATTTATGGATTCGTATATTGCCTGGTTATTATATAATACATTAGAATTATGAGAAATTCGATGGAAAATTTGCTTATGCTTATTATCCCCCTTTTGAATAAGGCCACTAAGTATCGCTACGGTAGATGGCTCTTATCCAGACACTGTAGCGTACTCGTGAAGGTACTATATACTACTACTATAATTCAGAAATCTAACCAAGCCGTTGATCTCCGATCACTGGGGATTACGATTTGTGAAATCCACCGTAAGTATAGGTATCATTTAGGCGAAACAAAGTTCGCCGGGCCAGCTAATTTTAAACAAATTCGGAGTCATCACAATATTTCCCAATGAATATGCTACATATATCTTGTCACAACTTAACGCACCTTGAAACAACAAACAATCTGAAGAAATGGATGTATTATTATTCCTTCAAATATAAAAGTGCTATTGTAGTTGCAGTAGAGCTGTCAAGAACTTAATTCACCCCAAAAACTTTCAATTGAGTCGAAACGCGTTTGTTTTGGATAAAAGCCATCAAATTCAGATAGTATCCAATTGTTAGTTGGTATCGAAATATTAGTAGGATAGAACGAGCCTAATTGCTGAATAATTACGAACTTTCCAGTTGAACAGAACCTGCGAAGGATAAGAGTTTTATGTAAATACTCATATTGGAATGCTTTACGCCAATTTAACCCGAACCTTGTATGCAGAATGTGCTTTGAGCTCACCCCAGGCGAAGCCGAATCTAAAACGAAAAACGTAATCTAGATTGAAATCTGGTTGTCCTAACGGAAAATGAATAATTATCTACTCATGCTGGCTGAATCCATCCACCATTCTGCGCTATCTACTCCGAAACGAACGTAATCAGTATTCATCTTGTTTTCATTCCGTTTCTTTTACCTTGTTACCTAGTCAGATGAGGCGAATTGGAAACGCCAAATTACCTGAGGCTGATTGTTTGCTATTCTTCGTCAAATGAACAATCACAATTGACAAATTCCCTGGACGTTTGATCCCAATGGACTAGTTGATTGCGTTTCGGCCCCCGAATGTACTATTAACATCATTATTTAGATAGATGTCTCTGCCCTGTATTCAATTGCATCCATTCATATTTGTTGATGTAGATTGTAGATGCAATGATGATTAAATTTCGAACATTAGGGAATTCTCATTGGTAGTTTCAGTATAATTAATTGTTGCCTGTCTGTTTTATCTGATTCATTTTGGGAATCATTCTATTCCAACTTTCAATTAAATATTTCGGTCGTGATTTTATGTCACCTGACTATTTTATTACGAATGAATTTACTGAAGTTGGATTTTCTGTAGTTGGTTACGGCTATCATATACACTCAAAAGTTCTGGTCAGGAATCGTAGAACAGGTAGCTGAGGTGAATACTCAAAGACGTCCTGATTCACAGGGTATCGTAATACTAAAAATCTCAACATTCTTACACAACTTTTTTGGTTGAAGATGAAGATAATGCAAGTCAGTCAATGGTTTAATGGAACAATCTGGAATGTCAGTTCGAAAACATGTATGAATATAGAGTATACTGGATGAGTCTTCGACTTGTACATATATTTTAACTGTAGATTCCTCTCATCAAACGAAACACTTTCTTCCTACACCATTTTTCAAAATTCGGTTTCGTTTGAAAGATACAGGGTGTCGAAGATCCATGAAAAAAACACTTCATTGTCCATATCTTCGGAACCGTTATTTCAAATGAACTGAATTCTGGTTGATTGTCTATTTATGGTGCATATTTCTCAATCAAAACTCATTCAATATCTCTCCTAGTATGAACGTTACAGGCTAGTCGACTCATCAATACACGAAAAATACCATTAAACCACTTTAAAAAGATGAACGGATCATATTTTCGCAAGAATCAATCTTATAAGAACCTAAAAGTATTCCAAGATTTTTCATTACCCGGAAAAATTTGACGAAAAAATCATTTTCATTTCAAGAATAATCTGAATGCTTCTCTGAATATCATCGAATATTATTCCTTCTCTGGTCTTTGAATGAGTTTACAATGTAGTCAGAGTAGGGAGAGATCGTTACCCTTCGTACGCGAGGCACATTCATACAGTCAAAAGAAAACTTGAACGAAACGACGTTCGGTCTTGCTTTTTTTTTCAGTTTTCCACAGAAATGCTCCATTTTCGATAAACATTCAAATATCTTTGTTCGTGGAGCAGGTTATCACCTGTATTTTACCTTTTCGGAATCCTCACAAAGTGGGCAACTTTTTAACGTAATATGCAGAAAAGGTCTAGTGTCTTCTTTTTATACCACGTCTTTCAGAACATGTATTTTGTTATTTTTTTTTCAGAATCCCTGTATAATATTTTGGGTTATTTTTCATTGCATGAAATTTAAGTAATCATTCAACAATACTTACGGAAAAAAAACTGATTAAAAAGTATTCATGTATAGCTTCCGCAAGCGAGAAAGCATTCATAGTGTGAATATTCAACATTTTCATAAAACATCAAATATCTCGAAAACTGTGAGACTTTGATATTTCCACATCAGGGGCCCAATTCTCAAATGTCTATCAAAAATGTAGAACGCGAGAATATGTCGAGTGCAAATGGCGACTGACTTTCGAATTAGCTATTCTCGGGAAATACTCGACATTGGGAAGTCACTCGACATATTATGCCGAGTAAGTATATCTGGCAACTCTGCATTGGGAATCAAAGAAGAAGATTACGTTCGTTGAAGTTCAAATAATCTAAAGAATATTTCACTGCAATCGAGGTTCGAGTCGTTCGAGATGGAAACTGCAAAGAAATCATATTGCTCGGCAAAACGCAAATCAAAATTAATTCAGATACTGCAAAATGAAATAGATCTTATTGCCGGTAAAGACATGTTTTGATATTACCATTTCTTCTAGAGTTAGTGCAGACATAACAGATATAGGGTATAACTATTAAATTTCTTACTGAATCTCCAGATAACCGAAATCTCTTTACGAACATGTTATCATTTAATGTCCTGAAGCACTTATATTAACGATGGGTATGCCTAACAAATTCTGCAGCTTCTTCATTATCCTCCAGTTTTTGAATGGCTTGTAGAATTTCTACTTCTTCGTCCATCATTTTCAAAAGGATTTGCGAACGTACAATGAACACAACGTTTATTTTATTCGATGAAAATGACAATGTCGAAAGTGAATTAGTAAACAAACACACAGGAAGAACTAACAAATATATTCTTTTCAAAGAGAGTAATACATACTTTTTCCTTAAATCAAACAATATATGGCATAAGGCACGTGTGAAGAAAATGCGACAAGGAACAGATTGTTTAAAAGAAATCTGTTTCCCGCTCCAAACCTAAGTGTAAGCAGAGGGAATGTACACTAGGTACCATACAATTAGGCATATTATAAGCGAGAACAGATCTCCCCGTGTATGTGTAACTGGTGATACTGAATTTGTTCAAAAAATTTGCTAATATCCATGTTAGAGCTTGTTGTTCTTGAAAACTAGCCTTTTCATCGAGCTGGATGCAAGTATCTTGAAATTATATCTGTAACAAGAACAAAGGATAAACACCGAGAAAGAAGCAGTAAAAAAATACTTCACCTGCTCAAAAATCTTTTCACGAAGTCCTAACACTCTCTTGGATCGGGAGGATCTTTTGATCAGGTCCGATCTTCCAAGTAATGATTCTTCTGTTCTTCAGGTGTTCGAAGAACGCTACGGGTCCCTTATGTCGGGGGATCATCTCCCATAGATTCAAAGTCGGTGTTTTTATGGGGAAATTAACAAAAAAGCAAGAGCAAATTGAAATAACTCCTGACAATTCATTCTCATTTCTGACAATTAGGATGATAAAAGCAATGTCGAGTGGCTCCTACCCACTCGTCTTCTTGTCTATCGAAATTTGTCTAATGCGACATTTGAGAATACCAATTTTTGATTTCATTCGACAATATGGCGATGTCGCATGCGACATTGACCCAATAGACATTTGAGAATCGGGCCCCTGATAGAGCACATTCTGATCTACATTCCGTTTTCGTTTGACGTGGTCTTTACGGGACAGCCTGTATATACAGGGTGAGTCTTTGACTTGTACATATATTTTAACTGTAGATTCTTGAGGCCTAAAGAAGCCTTTTTTTCATTTTCTATTTTTCCGAATTCGGCTCTGTTAAAGAGATATAGCCATTTGAAAAAAAAAGTTGGGCTGAATACGCTCCTGAAACAATTCTCTGCAAACACCTCAAAGTTCATATTTTTCAATTGAAATTGATGTGATTATCAGATAGTCTGGGTGATACATTTAGAAAATACTCAAGCACTAACCTTATTTGAATAAGAATGTTACAAACACGATATTTCCTAGCAAAAACGCTAAGTTTTGTTCCATAATTTCTGCAATTGAAATGCCATATTTCTCACACCAAAATAAGTTCCTTCTTCGATTTTCCTGAAGATTAGTTTGTAAACACTAATAATTTGTTCATATTTGCCTCGATACCCTGAAACTATCTTATAAAAATTAGTTTCTCACTAACCTATCCTAACTCCATTAATCAAAGTCATAAAAGTCATATGATTCGAGGTCAATGACCTAACCTAATCCATTCCTCTGTGATATATCATAGAATTCTAGAGAAGACGATGCCAGATTGACGATTTACTCTTCAACAATGGTATAGGCGAACTCAAGAAAGCAGAACGTCCCCTATCGTTAACGGAAGAACTATCACAGAGGCTTCTACGCATTGCTCTTTGGAAATGCCAAACGAGTAGTTCTGATTCTCGCCGATACAGCGCTACGATCTAAATTTAAGTGCGCTGCCGGCTGCGAGTGGCCGAGTGCGATGTAGCCGCCACGCAAGACAAGACAAGACGTTCTTCTGTGTCTCCAGAGTACAGTCTACAGTCTGTGATTACAATGAACGACGCCGCGATAACCTTTCTACATGGATTCGTTTTATTATTTATTTATTTACTCGAAGTTTGCAGAGAATAAAGCAAACAGGTGATGCTTGTGATTTGTGATGTGAAAACAGTGTAGGGTCGATTAAAAATTCCAAGAGGATATTGTTAAGAAGATAGATTTTCCTGAAGGACGGGTATCAATAAATTTTCAATAAAAACTTCTTATAAACTTTGTAATTTCATGCTTCTCGGAATTCAGTTGATAAACATTGACAACATTGTTAATTTGTTAAGAGACCAGAGAAGAAACAATATTCGATGATATTCAATTCAGGGAAGCATTCAGATTTTTTATGAAATTCATGATTTTTTCCTCAAATTTCTTCGTATACATTTAGGAATAACTCGAAAACGACGCGTTTTATTGAAAAAATATAGGAATACTTTTATTCTCTAAAATGGTTGATTCTTTCGAAAATATGAACCGTTTATCCTTTTCAAGTGATTTGATAGTGTTTTTGCATGAATTTATGAGTCGACCACCCTGTAACTTTTAAACTAGGAGAGATATTGAATAAGTTTCGATTGAGGAATATGCACCATGAATAGAGTAACCAATGGACCAAAATTCAGTTCATTTGAAATAACGGTTCCGGAGATATGAACAGGAAAGTGTTTTTTTCGTGGATTTTCGACACCCTGTATCTTCCAAACGAAACCGAATTTTGAAAAATGGTATGGGAAAAAAGTTTTTCGTTTGATGAGGGGAATCTACAGTTAAAATATATGTAAAAGTCAAAGACTCACCCTGTATATATGAGGCAATGTTCGAAAAGAAGTGTTAGGTCCTCCGGAAATATTTCCGATATGTAATTCAGAGATTCTTTTATAGGAACCAATGTGAAGAGAGATCCAGCATAGAAGCTCACGAGTAGATCATACGTTTTTAATTCCATAAGTTGCAGTTTTTCGATAAACTGAGGAGAATTTTTTATGAAAGCCTCTGTATATTCACCACTTGACACCTCAACATGATTCTAAGAGTCCTCGCCAGCTCATATGTTGGCGAGTCGATGTTGCTCACGATAGGCCTTACTGGCACAAAGTCTTTGTGGATTCTTGGAAGTCCGAAAATCCGCGCAGACTTCGCTTCTCTCTTTAGTTTCAGAGCCTCTCTTCGGGGACTTCATCAAGTGATGAAGCCTGTACCATTGATCTAGTTTGCCTGAGTATGGCTGACGCAGGATTCTTCTTCAGCTCAGGCAAACTAGATTATTGGATCATTGGTGCGAGGTTCACTCGATTCAGATTCGGTATCATGAGCTGCAGTCACATTTTCCTGAAATTTTTTGACAGTTCTAACAACAAATCCAATTTTATGATTTTGTATCATATGGAACCATTTCAGCCAATCATGTCAACATTACATCGAAAACTACATCCAATGCAATTTTCAATCTCAATGATAACACGATAGAGTCTTATAAAATTATATAATAGTTCCATGGCAACATCATTCCAAAATGTCACGTTTTGGTAATGTTGAAAATATGAATGAGCTTATCAAAGAAAACATTCCCAGAAATGCTTACAATAGCCACAAATATATTTGGGGAATATTTATGGAATTTTGCTACGAACGATCATACGAATTGATTGAACGCAGAAGCTTGGAAGAATTGGCGTTCATACTCAAATATTGGGCTGTCAATATGAGAAAAAAAGACGGAACAGAATTAAAAGAAGCAACGGTAAAGACAATGTGGAATGTTTCGAGCAAACTCTTACAAGAAAAGTATTATAAGGACTACAACATTATGATTGACCCGTTTAATAATATAATATTTAAACCAGCCCGAGATGCCCGCGATGCAATCAGAAAAAAATTGCAAGCAGACCCAAGTAAACGTAAATCCAGTTCAGTTTCGTTAAATTTGTCTGAAGTTAACAGAATAATATTGCTGTTGGATGAAAATACTCCTGAAGGTCTTATGCGTAAATTTTATCATATTGCTGCAATAGAACTAGCGTGGCGAGGAGGAGAGGCAGTTGCTTGTTTGGTGAATTTTTTTCAAATCGAGAAGAATAACGATGGTTCTCCAACAAATCGCTTGGAATACAATCCGGTATTCAGTAAAACGTGCCGGTTGGTTCTAAAAGCTGTACAAGTAGTAAATGGTTGGTTTCCAATAGTGAGAGACGAAGCTGCCCTATACGTCTTTTTCATAAACTAATATCAAAACGAGGCGAAAATATCACCTCACCACGACTATTCTTGAAACCAAATCGATATTGGAAAAATGAAACTGACGAATGGTACGATAATGTACCTGTTGGAAGGAATACCATAAATAAATGGATTAAATATGCTGCCGAAGCAATTGGCTTGAATGTCAAAGACAAAAAGATAACGAATCATTCAAATAGATATATATATATATCGTAAAATTATCAGGGTTTGGAACGGATAAAAAGGCACTTCAATAAGTATGCTTCATTTATTTATGTCGACGTTTCGGTTACAATTTCGCAACCTTCCTCAGGACACTGCAATTATGACTTAGCCATTATTTCAATTCAGAATTTTTTTATAAACTTAAGACTCACCAAATAGTCGAGGTTAATAAGTAAGCCACATGGCAAGGAACAGACTCACAGTTTACAACCATGCAAATTCCTGTCTAATATTAAAAATCTTATACAACTATGGAACATAAAACTCAATGGACAATATAAGATGTTGATTTCCAATTTCAAAGCAAGAATTACATTAATTTTACATTTTTTCTCTATTGCTTAAAAATCAACTACCAAAATTTTAAGGTTAGGTTACTTTGACACTATGACATACAAATTGGCTCAAATGTTTCTTCTTCTTCTTTTCTACTTCTACACTGTCATGTTCACTAATCTGAATTATTTGCTACAATTTGTTGGTTGAATCTGTTATGACCTATCAAATATGAATAAATACTACTAATGTTTTTTATGTCAGACCGCGAATTCATCGTTAACGGGTTATTTTTTATGTGATACATCTCCAAGAACAATCTCTTTCCCAAGTTCCCCTCAACATCCAGGACTGTCACATCCCCAAAATCCATGTCATGATCCGTATTCCTAACATGCTCCGCCAGAGCACATGCCTTGCTAGGGTTTTTTACATCACTTTTATGCTGTATTAAACGTTTTTTTAATTGTTGTGATGTTTGTCCCACATAGCACAACTCACAAGAGGAGCACTGAATCTTATACACTACATTATTACATTTTAGACTTGGAGTTCTGTCTTTCATCGAGCTGAATAGTCTACCCACAAGGAACTCATTTCTCACAGCTATCTTTAATTGATTATCATGAAACAACCTCATAAGTGGACCAGTAATATTTTTAATTAGTGGTAGAGACGTGAACTTTATATTTCCTACATTTTGCATGCTATTTTCTCGAGTGGGGGCCCTTAATTCCAACCGGGAGTCCACCCCTATATCCTCTTGACTACCTATGTTATTGGCTAGCAGTTCATTACCTATATTCGGAGTACTATATATAAGCTTTGACAACAGGCCCTTTGGATATCCATTGGTGCCTGATATGTCATACAATATTTTCAAATTTTTATTTAACAATGATGGATGAGAGATACGTGTTATTCTATTCTTCATTCCCAAAACCAAATTTACCTTTTGTTTTATAGGGTGACTTGACTGAAAATGTAAGTACCTACCTGACGACATAGGTTTTCTATACCAGTCCACCAAGAGAGAATTGTTGTTAGTTCTTATTATCTTAGTGTCTAGAAATGGGACAGAATTATCTGTTTCCCTTTCTACAGTGAACTGAATATGTTCATTATAATCATTGAACCTATCAAGTATGAAATCTACATGATTCCTTGGAACTGTACAAAATATGTCGTCCACATATTTCTTTATTATGGGAATCTCAAAAGGCATGGCCTCAAGAACTCGGTCAAGAACAAAATCCATCACTATTTTTGCTAAAATAGGACTAAGTGTAGAGCCCATCGGTGATCCAAAAATCTCATTTCAGAAAACACTAACATTCCCAAGGATCAATTTATTTTGATTATTAGATTTCTTTTTTCTTCGAATTACTTTGTTTACAATGACACCATATACAGTCAGATTTTTGGATCACCGATGGGCTCTACACTTAGTCCTATTTTAGCAAAAATAGTGATGGATTTTGTTCTTGACCGAGTTCTTGAGGCCATGCCTTTTGAGATTCCCATAATAAAGAAATATGTGGACGACATATTTTGTACAGTTCCAAGGAATCATGTAGATTTCATACTTGATAGGTTCAATGATTATAATGAACATATTCAGTTCACTGTAGAAAGGGAAACAGATAATTCTGTCCCATTTCTAGACACTAAGATAATAAGAACTAACAACAATTCTCTCTTGGTGGACTGGTATAGAAAACCTATGTCGTCAGGTAGGTACTTACATTTTCAGTCAAGTCACCCTATAAAACAAAAGGTAAATTTGGTTTTGGGAATGAAGAATAGAATAACACGTATCTCTCATCCATCATTGTTAAATAAAAATTTGAAAATATTGTATGACATATTAGGCACCAATGGATATCCAAAGGGCCTGTTGTCAAAGCTTATATATAGTACTCCGAATATAGGTAATGAACTGCTAGCCAATAACATAGGTAGTCAAGAGGATATAGGGGTGGACTCCCGGTTGGAATTAAGGGCCCCCACTCGAGAAAATAGCATGCAAAATGTAGGAAATATAAAGTTCACGTCTCTACCACTAATTAAAAATATTACTGGTCCACTTATGAGGTTGTTTCATGATAATCAATTAAAGATAGCTGTGAGAAATGAGTTCCTTGTGGGTAGACTATTCAGCTCGATGAAAGACAGAACTCCAAGTCTAAAATGTAATAATGTAGTGTATAAGATTCAGTGCTCCTCTTGTGAGTTGTGCTATGTGGGACAAACATCACAACAATTAAAAAAACGTTTAATACAGCATAAAAGTGATGTAAAAAACCCTAGCAAGGCATGTGCTCTGGCGGAGCATGTTAGGAATACGGATCATGACATGGATTTTGGGGATGTGACAGTCCTGGATGTTGAGGGGAACTTGGGAAAGAGATTGTTCTTGGAGATGTATCACATAAAAAATAACCCGTTAACGATGAATTCGCGGTCTGACATAAAAAACATTAGTAGTATTTATTCATATTTGATAGGTCATAACAGATTCAACCAACAAATTGTAGCAAATAATTCAGATTAGTGAACATGACAGTGTAGAAGTAGAAAAGAAGAAGAAGAAACATTTGAGCCAATTTGTATGTCATAGTGTCAAAGTAACCTAACCTTAAAATTTTGGTAGTTGATTTTTAAGCAATAGAGAAAAAATGTAAAATTAATGTAATTCTTGCTTTGAAATTGGAAATCAACATCTTATATTGTCCATTGAGTTTTATGTTCCATAGTTGTATAAGATTTTTAATATTAGACAGGAATTTGCATGGTTGTAAACTGTGAGTCTGTTCCTTGCCATGTGGCTTACTTATTAACCTCGACTATTTGGTGAGTCTTAAGTTTATAAAAAAATTCTGAATTGAAATAATGGCTAAGTCATAATTGCAGTGTCCTGAGGAAGGTTGCGAAATTGTAACCGAAACGTCGACATAAATAAATGAAGCATACTTATTGAAGTGCCTTTTTATCCGTTCCAAACCCTGATAATTTTACGATATAGTCACAATACGGAGGTATTCTTGTCAATTAAATATATATATATATATATAATATATAATCTTTTGAAAGAGAGAATTACAAACTGTTTTCTTAAATCAAACAATACATGGCATATGGCACGTGTGAAGAAATGGCTACAAGGACCAGATTATATAAATGAATAAAATCTGTTTCCCGCTCCAAATCTAAGTGTTAGCAGAGGGAATGTAAACGGGGTACCATACAATTCCGAGTATGATACACGAGAACAGATAAAAACCCCTGAAAAAACTCTGTCTCCCCGTGTATGTGTGGTGATACTGAATTTGTTCAAAAAAATATGCTGCTATCCATGTTACAGAGCTCCTTGTGCTTGAAAATTGCCTTTTCATTGAACTGGATGCCAATGTCTTGAAATTATATCTGTAACAGGAAAAAAAGAAGAAAAACGAGAAAGAAGCAGTAAAAAAATTACTTCACCTGCTAAAAAACCTTTTCACAAAGTCCTAACTCTCTTATGGATCGGGAGGATCTTTCGATCAGGTCCGATCTTCCAAGTGATGATTCTTCTGTTCTTCAGGTGTTCGAGGAACGCTACAGGCCCCTTATGTCAGTCAATTAACAAAAAGTGGTGTAGAGGAACAACAATTGCTGAAGATTACTGGTCATAGCAATCAAAATTCTATCAAACCAGAACTAACCCTCGATCAAGAACACCACAACAAGATAATAAATATTATGAACTCATAGAATCCCATTTTTGAAGCGTTGAGTATAGGAGCAACGAAAGGTCTTGAAAACACGTTTATTTGATCTTGAATTTTATTGACACAAAATTGTATATAACATGCTTTTAACTTAATGACTGACTATCATGACTATTTTGGAACCAAAAATCATATCCATGGTTTGATAATGGCTAGAAACAGCCGAAACATGTCGCCTGTATGATTTAATATATGGTTCCAAATAATCGAAGTGTTTTCAAGACCTTTCGTTGCTCCAATAAATATTATGCGTAGAAATAGATCTTCTATACAAGAAAACAGCAACGAATCTAATGTTGAATTTTACGAATTGCACTTTCACTAATTGTACTTTCAATAAATAAATAAATGTTTTGTTGTGTTGAGTTATACATTATTTCTGTCAAAAAATTTTTTGCCGAATATTCCTCGGACATTGAAAAATGCCTCATAATTTTATAACCAATATCTCAAGCTCGTTGCTTGGTAATAGCCCTTAGCCTATGAACGATCTTTCGATGGTCATAAAATTATCTCGTCTGTTATCAAGGTCCTAGGGATATTACTACTGACAATTTTGTTGGATTCTTCAAGATAGTACCTATATAAGTTTTTTTTAAGTATCCTTTAATCAATTTTTTCTTATTCAACAGTACAATGTGATTGAGTATTAAGTATCTCTGTGATTCAAAAATCACGCAATGATCCCATTGTTCAAATACAATCTATCATTCACTTAGCACCCACAAACCTTAGAACAACATTCAAGTTGGTGGCAACTGAGAAATCTTCGGAACTTCCACCGATAACCCAAGCTGTGCTCAGTTGAAACCTATAAATTTTCCTTATGAATGTTTAACATGAAATAATCCCTTTAAATTATACGTGTTAATCGATTTCCCCAACAACCGCGCTGTTACAGTACCCATATTCCGGAATGGTCCCGCAAATCCTTCCGTCCGGGTTTCGACCCCACTCCCCCCTTTCAGAGCAAAAGCAAATTCCTATTTGTGGAGCAGCGAACATAATTCTCTCCGGCTTTTACAGATTACGAAACTGAAACTCATCGAAAAATTTTAGACTCGAGAAAGGGGACCCGAAATAATTACACATATCCTCGTCGAAATTAAAACTTCATTAAACGGTGGGGTTGGAAAGGGTCGACTATAGCTGAGCACTTTTATTGAAACTTTATAATTTAGGCCAATTCAAGAGCTTTGAGGCGGTATATTTCCAGATAAAACAAAAATAAAATTCACTGGGATACCTCTTCTCTTGTTATTTGTCATCATAACCATAACACATCACGTATTCATATAACGAGAGTTGAAACAATTTATGATCTAGGATGCTATGTGTTCACGCCAAGTGAACGGTTCAAATTAATTATTCCGAATTTTCAAAATTCTCATTCCTTTTAAAATTAATTTCTCCATACTGGAGAATTCCCATATGAATTGTCATTGTTTAAGTGCGAAAGGAACTCGCGTCAGATGTGGAGTGCAGCATATCTCGCATATTTGTTTCGTTTTCATAATTTTAATTCAGTTCAATGATTGACTTCGTGAATAATTCTGCTTCCATTAATTCCTAATTTTCTGCTTCCTTTTCGTGAAGTCCGGAAAATTTCAGTTTTTCCTGTGATTCGCTGTTTTCAGTGATTTCTATTCAATCGAATGACATTCATTTGAAACTTTCACTTGTGCGAATTATTTCGAACAAAAAGACTGTTACCAGTGGCGTGGTTATTTTATAATACCACAAGGATAAGTGTACACAATTTGACATTTTTAGCAACGGATTTTCACGTCAGCTTCATTCCATATTCGTTTGTTTAGCTCGAGCAATCTTTATATTGGAATAGGAGTCATCGACAGGATCCTGTTTTGCTGATATATAGGTAAGACTATATTTCTGTTATTTTGGGTACATTTGTCCTTTCATTTGTGTTGGGTTTCAATTAATTTCATATACGTATACAGCCCACTAGCCTTATTTTTATTTTCACTCGGAAGATTATATTTCGAAAAATTAAACTTAAATAATTGAACCACAATTCAGTTGGTTAACTGAAATTCAACACTATGGAGAACTCTGAAGTCGGATTCATGGTAAAAGCTAAACATCACTTCGAATATCTTTCACTCAAAGTTAATAGATATTCAATCGGCAAGTTTATTAACGAATGATGATCGAAATGGAGTTATATCGCATGGAATTCTCGGTAACTGTCGTATCTACCTAAGGCTTTCCGGTCTATCGTGGTTGTAGTTCTGGCTCGAATGTTAAACAATGTGTGTTGCGTTTGCGTCATGATATAAATGTTGCTTGAGCGATGGCTAAATGTCGTTAACTTACGCGTAAACGAAGTCAACATTGGTGGCTTCATCTCACTCCGCAACGAAACGCATATTGTTCTTCTTCGTGGAACAATTGATTGCTAATTTATCTCGAGAAAAGTTATTTCTCGCACGCTGATTACCTTTTTGATATTTTCGCTAATTTTGATACAATCCGCCTTCGAAAACGTTCACATTGAACGTCGCTTTGATATTTGATATCTGAAGATTGGAGCTGATTTTCAGCAGCCAAGGGTCCCTGAGAAGAGCTGGGATTTGGAGCAGAGCTGCCCTACATCTTTGAAAGCTGACGAATAGGTAAGTCATCACATCACTGTTGACCGATATTTTCATGAACATTGACTATTTTTTCAACATTTCGCCATCGTTCCAGCTTCAGAACGCTAAGATACAGTTCGCTTTTCTCTTAAATTAAAATTGAGCTACCGGAATTAACAATGTGTATTCACGAGATGCGATTCCCATAATTAATTTTTTCCGTGTTTTCGCCGACATATTTGGTGATTTTTTTATGTGGAATAAATCAAAATGAATCATTAAACAGAAGAGTCAAATAAATTTTTTTCATGAAAACGCAAAAGAAGTGTGATGGCATAATAGTATATTTTTCTAAAAGCGGTAATGTAAATCATAACACACGCACATGAATTTTGCAGCCCGGGCTGTCAGGCGAGGGGTGTAATTCATCAAGTGTGTTATGACCATTACCGCGAATTGAACACTATATCTTCGACTTCTTCAGTAAAATTCGAATCAATCTGCATTTTCAAAATTGACAACAGTTGTCAAAACCTATTTCTGTGGTCGAAAATCGAATCGATATCGAATCCTGTAGAAAACGTCGAAAATTCACGTTTTCCAAATTTTTGGATATTCAGACCTGAGCAAATGTAGGAATGGATGGCGAGAACGTTACCTTGATGTCTGAAATAGAGTTCCCCATTCATCCGACTTTTTTATTCATTTCGTAAGCTACATTTTTCCCCTTTGTATTAGAGTGAGTTATAGGCGTGAGTTATTATTACCTCACACTATTGGTTTATAGAGACTATTACAGAACAAATTCAGTTGAATAATGGATATATCGTTCTATGGGAGTAGATAAAGTTATTTATTCATTTGAAAGTGAACAAATATATCGAAATCTGAAAAATTTCAACTCGTCAGTGGTTGAACTGAAAGCAGCGTGATACTGCTGCGTCAAAACCACTCGGAAAAATACTCTCAATAAAATTTCAGAATAAAAGGAACATTCAAAAAATGTTGAGTTCAGTGCAGAGATTGCACTCGTTACCTTGGCTACGATGAGCACCAAAAGATACCACGAGAACCGAAACTTCTAGATCAGTCCTCTTGAGGGCCTGATGATAAGGTAGGGCACATATACCCTCTTTCAAGGGCCTCGTAGAAGAAACAGCTACCTTCATCAAGACCATTGAGTTTAAATATACATGTATATTTGAACTCAATGTCAAGACTAAACTGTATTCCCAGAAAATCTCTGACTCATACTCAGCAACAACAAAAACTACCGACACAGAATTATTCGAACTGAAGAAAAGGGATAAAGTAGGTATTCGCTTTTTAGACTGATAGAAGAGCCTGAAATGATAGGAAGATCTGTCTTCCAAAAAAAATGTCTCGACTTAGAAATTTAAGTGAATAGTTCGGTCTGAGACCTGAGTTCAAGTCAACTCTTCATGATGGCTGTGATTAAAACAGAAAAAAACTTGATGATTTCCAACTTCCAATAGGAACAGGAAGAAGAAGAAGCCCTCCAACAGTTATTCACATTATATATTCTATCAAAGACGCTAGAGATTATGATATGTCTCTGAAATCTGTAGTCATTCATTCAATAGGAGGACTAGGCATATTCAAAAAGCGTTAGACTACTCCACATTTACTCATCCAAACGAAATATTGATGAAAAAATTATTTTTCGATGAAAATTCCGTTCGAAATTGGCTTACATGAATATGAATAGAAGAATTATTTAGCCCAGAAAGTTTTCAGTCTGATGCGTTTATCACACCATCTGACAGAGCGTGAAAAAGTTGAACCACAGCGGATGAAAAAGTTTCCGGCAGTGAAATGACGGAACGATATTATCATATTCTCTGATCCGTATTTCATAATGATGGACATTTGATGGGTTCACTTGGAGGGAGAAATATACAGAGTAGGATTTTGAGCCATGAATTAGCGGCTTTCTTCCACAATCAGGAAATTTTCTGACCGTGGCTGACTGACCACAATCGTAAAAAAAACGTTGTATTTCTGAAGCAATGTGTTGAAAAAACTGGATAATGTCGTGAGGCATAACGGTCCTTCCGATTTTGCAGTAACGTGAACCCTGCACGTTGATTCAACGTCATCTATACAGGGTGATTTTTTTCAAGTGTTTCATTAGACGTATCCGAGGAAGGATTTGTGATACAAATTCAAAATGTTATATTTTCGTTTTAGCGTACATGAACTCGATTTGTGAAATATTTTCAAGCGAAATCTACATCTGGTTCCACCGGAAATCAATGTGAACTTCGTTATTTCAAATGTACCACCCTGTTTATTTATACATAATTGAATTCCTCGTTCAATTCTTCACTAATTCGATGTATAATATGCGCAACCACTCCAAGCTATTGTCGAGTTATAGCCCCTGATTCTAAATTTTTTTGACAGAAAGATTGTCACGAATTAGTGTTTATATCTTCGAAATCCCTCATTGTAAGAAACACTGATAGGTACCGCTTTTTGTTTAAGTTATGAGGAAATATTATACAGGGTGCCTGAAACAGGGCTTCAAAGTGAGCCTCAATAAAACTATGAAACCTCATTCCTTCAAATGGGAACCATATAATTTTGTAATTCCGAACGATTGCTCGTCAAAAAGTAGTTGGGGTGTGCCAAACATTTCATGAATTTAAAATCTGTAGTTTTGCCGTTATTGAATAAAATTAGAATTTCACGACTGAAGCCAGGTTTATTGAGATAATTTTCTAGTAGGCTATGTCAATAGTAAGAATATGTCAGTCTAACGGTGGGTTTCACAAAACGTGATCAACGGTGATCCGAGATCAACGGCTTGATTCTCAGATTTTGGACTGTCAAATCGCGTTGAACCTAGAACAACTTCCGATCACCGGTGAATCCGCTCTGTGAAACCCACCGTTAAACTAAGATTTCTTTATCATCATTCATTATCTGATTTGTTTATTTGTCACATTTGCCGCAAATAAAGAACAGACTTTTGATATATCATTCTAGTGTACCTTTTTTTTATTATTGCTTGTTTTGCATAGTGCTTGATCGATAAAAATAAGTAATAATGACAATTCCTTATAACTTATAACATAGCCTACTTTGAAATAGACGAGCATACCATTGATGATTGAATTTGACTGAGCCAAACCTGGGTTTAGTCGTGAAATTCGTGGAATGCTCGTCTATTTCAAAGTAGGCTATATTAGGAATTGTCATTTTCACTTATTTTTATCGATCAAGCACTATGCAAAACAAGCAATAATGAAAGGGTACACTAAAATGATATATCGAAAGTCTATTCTTCATTTGCGGCTAATATGACAAATAAACCGAGCAGATAATGAATGATATCTAAATAAAAAAATTTTGTTTGAAACTGACAAATTCTTACTATTGACATAGCCTACCTGAAAATTATCTTGATAAACCTGATGTTCAGGTTTTAGTCGTTGAATTCGACTTTTATTTTAAACTAGCTGGCCCGGCGAACTTTGTTTCGCCTAAATGATACCTATACCATAGCCATCTTTATCTTAAGAAGGCCGTGCCTATACTTACTGTGGATTTCACAAATCGTGATCACCAGTGATCGGAAATCAACGGCTTGGTTAGATTTCTGAACTGTCAAATCGAGTTGATTCTAGATCAAGCTCCGATCACTGGTGATATGCTTTGTGAAACCCCCGTTTAAGTTGTATAAACTTACCATTGCTATTTTTTCAAGCAGGAGATATATATATTATTACGCAATAGTTAAGGTAACATTCCTTAATAGTAATATGATATAGCTTGTAGTCAGCATTTTCCATTAGATGGACAGTTCGCTTCGCATTAGAATAATAATTCAATTCATTGTTAACTAGACTTCGAAAGAATAAACTTGCTTCCAAGATTCCTTTGTTTTTTTAAAAAAGTGATTTAAGAGAGGAACAAAATAATTGGCGACGAGGATGGGATGTTGCTAGTGTGTTAAGGCAAGATCAGAAAGACGTTAAATTCTTAAGAAGAAAAAACCGATCCAGATCCAAGAGGCACACGTGGAATTCATTCCTTTGAGCAACAACCGAAGAAGAGAATCACAGGTACGACGTGAACCAAAGGAAACACCGAGCACCCGATTCAAACAAGTGCAGTGATCGACCAGCCAAGAAGAGTTGTTGAATCCCGGACCAAAGAGGTAGAGGACCAACCCCGACTGGAGCGACGCGAGCATCCCCTCACGAATCACCCTGTGGAGTTTGGAATTAGCAACCCAAGCACTAGGTTCAAACAAAAGGTCAAAAAACAGAGTAAGTGGAGAATCTCGTTTAACAATCCCAGTTTTTCCTATCCCTGGACCAAAAGATAGAGAAAGAAGTGAAAATCACACAAAAATTTTAAAAATTAAATTTAAATTAATTCTTTTTCAATTCAATAGAAAAAATTGATTCCTTAATAAATAAATTCGATTCTTTAAAAATCGATTTCCCGAAAAAGTCAAAGAAAATGGCTACCCAAGGTAATTCAAATACAACCCAAGGTAATTCATCAACTAACACAATGATTATAGATTTGAATACAGTAAAGTATTTTGGAGATTTACTCCCCAGATTTAACGGTAATTCACATGAATTACAAACCTTTTTAATAGAAGTTGATACTTTCATGAACCAATTCGGAAGTACAAATAATGTATTGATAAATCAATATTGCTTCGCCATGGTAAAATCAAAATTAATAGATCATGCAAGAACCGTTGTATATTCTGGACCAAGTTGCAGTAATTGGACTGATTTAAAACAATTATTGAATAATAAATTTGGTTTCAAAATTAATTTTGATGTATTGCAAAGTGAATATCAATATATGAGAAAACGTGCTAAAGAATCGTTATCTGAATTTATTGATAGAGTTAAACAGACCAAACTCCAATACGACTACCAAATTCAACTGATTGGACTAAGTCCCACAGAATTAAGAGTTTACAGAGATTTATCAGATAAAATCGGTAACACGGTCTTATATAATAATGTAGATGAAAATTCTCGAAATCTCTTGGACTTACAACCCCAACCGTTTGACGAAACCTGTAAATTATTAGAAAATCGCGAAATTAAGAGACAGCAATTATATTTGCAGCCATTTCCAAGAATAACACCTACAATTCAAATTCAAAATAATATACCACATACGTTTACAAAAAATGAAATGCCCTCTACCAGTCAAATCAATAATTTTCCATCACAACCTATTCAATTAAAATTTAACCCCAAAAAGCAGGAAGCAAAATTTACTACCAATAGTCAAGTGTTTGGTAAACCAAAAGATGTTTTCAAGCCAAGGCCCAATGCGCAAATTAATTATCCGAAACCCGAACCAATGTCGATAAGAACTAGAAATTATCCGGTTAAAAGACCTGCAAGTACCCAATTTAGACAGGAACCTCCAAACAATCGGCATTTTTTCAAAAGAACAGGTCCCGCTAATTTTTATTCTGAAGAACTCACAAACACGGAAGAAGTTCAAGCGGTAGATGATGAACAGAATGAGGAATTCGAATATAAGTTTGACGAAGATCCAGAAAATGAAGATTTCAGCTCATTTGAAAATGAAACGGAAAATTTTCATACGGAAGCGCTTCAAAATTACAAGACCTAAATTTCAATATGGATCATTTAGCCACTTTACCATATTTAGAATTAAATGACCCTCCTATAAAATTATTGATAGATTCAGGAAGTTCCATGTGCATAATTGACCCGGCAGTAGCTTTCAATTTATTTACAGAAAACATCTATGAAGAACGCACAGATTTCAAGACAGCTATCGGAAAAGATTTCAGCCGATATAAAGTAGAATTTCCCCTTACATCTTTCGGATTTGATAACACCTATCCTTTTGTAATCTATAAATTTCACACTCAGTACGATGGTGTTATAGGCGCAAATTTGTTGAAAGACTTAGAGCTAAATTTTGATTGGCAAAATCAGGAATTGAGTAACAATGTCAAAACTCAGAAGTTTTATTTTCAACAAACTCATCCTAATGTTAAACTTCCCGTCAAGTTAGATCATCTTGACCAGAATCTCAAAAATCAACTCACTAAAATTTTACAAAGTAATAAAGAGGCTTTACAACTTCCAGATCAACCCTTAAATTTCACGAATAGAATCAAGCATAATATCAGAACAATGGACGATAACCCCGTATATGTCAGGCGTTACAGATATCCAGAGGTGCATAAACAAGAGGTGAAAAATCAAGTGCAAGATTTATTGAACAAAAATATCATAAGACCTAGTAACTCTCCATGGTCTTTTCCAATAGTTATGGTTCCCAAAAAATCAGATCAATCTGGAAAACAGAAATGGCGAATGGCCATTGACTTTCGAAAATTAAATGAAAAAACCATTGATGACAAATTTCCGATACCAAATATCGATGAACTTTTAGATCAATTAAAAAACGCGAATTATTTCAGTGCATTAGATTTAGCCAGCGGTTTCCATCAGATAGAGTTAGACCAAGATTCAATTGAAAAGACAGCATTCGCAACAGACGAAGGTCATTTCGAATTTCTAAGAATGCCGTTCGGACTGAAAAACGCTCCGTCAACTTTCCAACGGGTAATGAACCAAATTCTCAGACCCGTAATAAACAGAATTTGCGTTGTATACATTGATGATATTTTAATTTTTTCAGACACACCCGAAAAACATCTTGCAGATATTCAAACCGTTTTACAGCTTTTGAGAAAGGAAAACTTGAAGATTCAATTAGATAAGTCATACTTTTTCAAGAAAGAAGTCGTGTTCTTAGGATACAAAATATCGGAAAGAGGTGTAGAACCGAATCCCGAAAAAATTGAAGTAATCAAAAATTTTCCTCTTCCAAAATCAGTCAAAGAAATTAAGTCATATTTAGGTATGATCGGATATTACCGAAAATTCATACAAAACTTTTCCAAATTAACAAAACCAATGACTAAATATTTGAAAAAGGACAACAAATTAGATATTAATGATACGGAATATATTGAGGCATTTAATTGCACCAAAAATATGTTAATTAATTATCCAATATTACAATATCCTGACTTCGAAAAACCATTTGTATTAACGACAGATGCTTCTCAATACGCTATAGGAGCGATATTATCACAAGGAACACCCCCGAATGACCTGCCAATCGCATACGCAAGCAGAACATTGTCAGAGGCAGAAATAAAATATTCTACAATCGAAAAAGAGTTACTCGCAGTAGTGTGGGCTACGAAACATTTTAGGCCTTATTTGTTTGGTAGAAAATTTACAATTTTCACAGACCATAGACCTCTAACATGGCTTTTCTCATTGAAAGATGCATCGTCACGTCTCATGCGATGGAGAATTAAATTAGAAGAGTTCAATTTCGAAATTAAATACAGAAAAGGCGCAAATAACAATGCAGACGCTATATCACGAATTAAATTAGAAGAATTAAATATAAACGAAGAGTCCGACGACGATTTACAATCAATCATACCACAAATATCACATGAAGAGCTGGAATTAACCCAAAAAGAACTTGAAGATTTAACTCAATCATGTTTACCAGATCGAGATACAGAATCTACAGTTCACAGTAATATAGAAGATCCTATTTTAGAAATTCCCTACTCAGAACGTACACTAAATACGAATATGAATCAAATCGTTTTTCAAAAAGCCAACAATTTCAAAGTAGAAAGATTGAAACTACATAAAAACAGTCGTTTGAGAATTATTGTTTCAATCAACGACCCGGAAGATTTTTCCAAATTCCTGAAAGAATATATCAAACCGAAATGTCAATACGGTATCCATTTTAAACAAAAAGAATTAGAGTCACTATTTATAAAGTTCGCGCAAAACTTGTTCAAAGCTAAAGCGTTTTTATTCAAAATTCATAATGTATTCGTAGAAGATATAGAAGCAGAGGAAGATCAACAAGAAAAGATCAAACTCTTTCATGAAACTAAAACGAAACACCGAGGTTTTCACGAAAATATAGAAAGCTTGAAGAAAAGGTTTTATTGGCCCAAAATGGACAAAGATGTGCAAGCATACATAAATTCATGCGAGATATGTCAGACACAAAAATACGAAAGACAACCAAACAAACTCATTTTCAAAAGTAACCCGGTTGGCGAACGACCTTTCTCACATTTATACATCGATACAATCGTTATGGAAAGAACACCTTGCTTAACAATCATAGATTCTTTCTCTAGACACGGTCAATGTTATGTTTTGAAAACAAAAACTGCAATAGAAATTGCAAATCAATTAACTCAGTATTTTTCAAATCATGGAATCCCAGAAAAAATTACGTTTGATAACGGCACAGAATTCAAAAATCAAATTATTCAAGATTTGGGAGAAACCCACAAAATTGCCCTTCATTATATAACAAATTATAACCCCACATCTAACGCATTAGTTGAAAGATTTCACTCAACTTTAATTGAGCAAATAAGAGTAATAGTTGACCAGAATATTTCTTTGGGAGAAAAATTAAATAGAGCTCTCCTGAGCTACAATAATTCTATACATTCATCGACTTCATTCACCCCATTACAAATTATTAAATCAGATATAAATTATAGTGTCCCAGTCGAACGCACCACTCAAGAAAAGATTTCAAATTACATTCAGCAATACCGTGAAAATATGCAGGAAATTTCAGAGCACCTAGGCTCACAGAAAAAGAAACAGGAAGAAAAACTTGACAAAATTAATCAGAATAGAGAACCCGATAAGGAATTAGACGAATCAAAAGCAGCTTATTTAGCTATTCCTAAAGGAGCGAAACTCAACCCAAAATTCAAGAAAACCCAGATTAAAATCATTGATAACGTCTTGATCAAAAATCCTGATACAGGAAAAGTTTATCATAAGAACAAAATAAAACAGAGAAAGTAATAAATTCTTCTTTTCTCTTGCAGGAAAATGCGACCCTGTCTTCCAATTCTAATAATACTATCAATGTTATTCATTCATTCTTCCGTTCAATTGAAATTCATGGAAATCAAACATAATATTCTTCCATTTTACGTAGGAAAAACGTATATAAGCCAATCGAAGCATATGTTGATGTATCATTATAACTTGACAAATTTCAGAGAAATATTACAAGTTCATTCAGTTCTAATTGACCAGATAAATGCAGTCAGTTCAAGTAAAATTTTGAAAATTTATGTGGAAAATGTAAAGCATCAACTTCAGCAAAATCATATAATTTTGGATAACCTGTCAGTTACTAGAAGTAAAAGAGGTTTAATTAACGTAGGTGGACATGTAGCAAAAGTATTATTTGGCACTTTAGATAGTGAAGATGAATCCCTTTATTTGAACTACTTTCAAACCATTCAGAAAGATCTTCAAATTATGAAAACCAATCAAGACAAAGTAATTAATATTATCAGATCCATGACCAACCAATACTCTAATGTAACTAATCAGATCATTAAGAATTACAATCAATATCGATTAGTGCAAAATGATATCAATCGAATAATTTTGATTCAATTTGAACAAATCACCATTAATCGAATCTTAAGTGAAATAAATACGGCAGTTACCTTTGCCAGATTACATGTTTTACATGAAAGTATTTTTCCTATGAAGACATTCCAAGAATTTGTGAAAACAGTAGATATTTTGAATCATTTACAATTTTTAAAAGATTTCTATTCTATCTGTTATACTTCGACAAAATTTCATAACGGAAATGTGATTTTCATCATTGAAATACCCATCATTTCTCCAAACTCGCTAGATACCTACCATCTTCATTATATCCCCTATAAAAATGTGACCCTAATCGAGAAGTCTCCATATCTGTTGACTGAAAATGAACATGCCCGATGGTCCATAACACAAGAATGTCCAAAAATCGAAGATTGGTGGATTTGCCCTCAGAATGCTCTACGACCAGTTCCTGTTTGTATGAAAAACCTAATTTCCCACAAGTACGAGAACTGCCCGAGAAGACGTACCCAAACCAGTGACGATCTCCTGATGTTATCACCAGGAAAGTTTTTATCAGTGAACAATGTCGAAATAAGTGAAATGTGCAGTGAACATACTGAGTATTACAAACTAACAGGGATATACTATATTGAAACACCCTGTAATATAACTAATAGTTTTAAGTATTTTTATAACGATAAGATTTCGACGATATTTTACCATGTAATGCTTCCAAATATGAAGACCGAAAATATTGATAATTTAACAATGCCTAATTTATTGTTTGATAATTTTACTACACAAGAATTAATTTTCAATTGGAAAATGCATCCAAACCATATTTCATCGATTTATTTCATAATAACCATTGTATTGATCCTCATAGTAATTTTTGCATTATATAAAACTTTTTTGTTCAGATTTTCCAAAATTGTGGAAAAACATAAAAATAATTCAGCCCCAAACGCTGAACTCATTTCTTTAAAAGGGGGAGGTATTACGCAATAGTTAAGGTAACATTCCTTAATAGTAATATGATATAGCTTGTAGTCAGCATTTTCCATTAGATGGACAGTTCGCTTCGCATTAGAATAATAATTCAATTCATTGTTAACTAGACTTCGAAAGAATAAACTTGCTTCCAAGATTCCTTTGTTTTTTTAAAAAAGTGATTTAAGAGAGGAACAAAATAATTATATATATATATATATATATATTCTTTTGAAAGAGAGAATTACAAACTGTTTTCTTAAGTCAAACAATACATGGCATATGGCATATGGGATAATGAAAGTTCTGTCAAATGTCATCTGTCAAAAGTCATCTGTCAAATGTCATCTGTCAAATGTCATCTGTCAAATGTCATCTGTCATCTGTCAAATATCATCTGTCAAATGTCATCTGTCAAATATCATCTGTCAAATGTCATCTGTCAAATGTCATCTGTCAAATGTCATCTGTCAAATGTCATCTGTCAAACGTCATCTATCAACCGTTATCTGTCAAATGTCATCTCTCAAATGTCATCTGTCAAATGTCATCTGTCAGATGTCATCTGTCGAATGTCATCTGTCAGATGTCATCTGTCGAATGTCATCTGTCAAATGTCATCTGTCAACCGTCATCTGTCAACTGTCATCTTTTCCACGGATATGAGCTGTCACACAAAACAGAAATACAAAAATAATATGTCAATTACTAATTATGGGCAATTTTGAATTCAGTCATTTCCGCAAATATATTCATTACCCAAAAATAAATCAGAAAGATTTCAGAAATATAGAGAAATGATGAAAATGGACAACTCACGATTGATGCTGATCGTCACATTTACTTTACATTTCGGTGAAAATTCACTGTTCCACCAACTTGAGATCTTTACCCGCTTTGAATCTGATAATAGCCTTCCATGTTATCATAAGTTCTATGCAAATTACACAATAATTGTATACATCGCCATTCATACTCTAGTCTATACCATTTCTGAATTTCCTACCCTTCAAGAAAATGAAATGCACCGTTGCCAGACTACTTCATGGCTTATATCTTCACAACGTTCTATTTTATTATTGCATTTCTATTGAATACCGTGAAACTTCGTTCTACTACTATTAATCCCCATGGAATATTCTTATACCGTTGGTAAGACCTACTGCACTTTTAACTATTCACTTGACATGCGATTCTGTGGAAGGAAAACTAACCTCCTTTGTCCAAATGTCAAAACCTATTCAAGTACTCTATGATTGCTCGATTGGTGGTAACACATAATTCTATGGGTGGTAAGAAAAAGGAAGGCTTTTTTTTCTTTTCTGTAGGATATTTTTGGGAATATTTTGTTATATAAACCTTGCCCTAACAATAATAAACACAACAAAAAAAGAATTGTCCAATTTGGTGCGATCGTTTGAACAATATGGCATTTCGAAGTTTTGAACCAACCATAGATCGCCTTTTATTAATATAGATACATGAAATGTTTTGAACGAGCAATCGATCGGAAATACAAAATTATATGTTTCCTATTTGAAAAAAAATGAGATCTCATATATTTTTTTTAGGCACATTTTGAAGCCCTGTTCCAGACACCCTATATATCAATTTCTCATAATTTTTGCAAGGAGCATTATCAGTGAACTTTCTATTCTTCCACTGTTGCGAAAACAATTCTTACAATGAGAGGTTTTGGAGATATGAACACTAATTTGTGACACTCTTTCTGTCAATAAATTTGAAAATCAGGCTATAACTGAACAATGGCTTCAAGTGGTTGCGCATTTCATACATAAAATCAGTGCAGAATTAAACGAAGAACTCGAATATGTTTGAATATACAGGGTGTTGCATTTGAAATAACGAAGTTCTCATTGGTTTCCGGTAGAACCGGAAGTAGATTCCGCTTGAAAATATTTTACAATTCAAGATCATGTACTCTCAAACAAAAATACAGAATTTTGAATTCGTCTCAATCTCAAAATGCCTCGAATATTTCTTATGAAACACTTAAAAAATCACCCTGTATGTTGTGAACTTTGGCATTGTATGGAAATTTCTAATCAAATCAAATTTCAAATCAAATTCATTCCTCAAATCAATACAGTTTCGTTCACATTTATAATCTGTATCTAATAATTACCCTTCGTGAGAGGATAGACGCACCTAAGTACTAGCTTGAGTTGTGCTTTCCATCCCCCATTCGGGGAGTTCAAATTTGGCAGAAGATACTAAAAACAACATTCAGCCTGACGATTTGATTTCAACATAAAGGAAAAATTGAATTTAGGCTGGCTTCCCCAAATAAAATTAATACTTTAAACTGAAATGGACAGAGGCGAATTATGCATTATGCATTAAAAAAATATTGAAATATATCTAATGAATTCTAAATTCACGACCAGTTCAAAATACATGCAGAAACTGTGTGTATAGCCCTGAAACATTCTTGAGAATCATTGTAATGGTTTTATAATTTTGAAATTATAAAACAGACATATCTTGAAAATTGGGACTTGAACGTTTTCTTTCCTGTAATATTTAATCGGTATTTTCAACACCCTTTATTTTACCCTGAATAAAAAGAAAAGCGTGATAATTTGATTGATCGGTGTAGACTTCTGAAGTTTGATATCGATGTGCCAGAAAATTATTGAATCGTTTATCAGGCCGACACAAGAGGTCTGCCGAGACGTTAACTATTGAAATTGTTGATTTTCGGTTCAATTTTCTCCGGGGACCTAAAACGATAAGAGAAAATTGTCCCACGAAATCGGTTGCCTTGAATGCATACGACGGCAGACAAAATTCAAAGCTGGGATTGTGAGGTTGCAACGCAGCATTTCCCAAACCGTTGCATGAGAAACTGCATTATCTCAAGATGGAAGAAGTTTTGATTTGATTGGTTTTGAAGCATCGACGAAGGAAAACCTTTAATTTGATAGGTTTTTAGAGGAAACGAAGAGGGGAAATCTTCAATTTGCTCGGGTGACGAAAAAGGCAGTGACTGGTGGAACCTTAAACGGGAAGGTTGCCAGTGCTCGCGAATATGGTTCGAAAACTTAGGGTAGTACGGTTTCAGGGTAGGTACTTCAGTGATTAGAAGTACCGCGTCTCAAAGTGGAGGCGAAAACAACTGCAGGAGTCTTAAACGGGAAGATTCTCCATTGACTCGTTTGATATGTTTTTGGTACGGTTTTATGGAAGGTTTAAGAATTAATTTAGTTTAAGTTATTCGGAAAACGGTGCTAGGGTAACTCATAGATTTTGGTTTTATTTTGGAAAAGGTCAGTCTCAAACGGGGACAGAAGAGTGTTTAGTCGAAATTATAAGATCTCTGAAATTACTTAGAATTATTTTAGATCGCGTATCGTCGGTTTAATCGGGAGTGGGATTAATCTGCGAAAGCGAGTGGGTGACGTGTTTTTGTGTTTCTTTTGTCTGTTTCAGGAAAGATTTATCATCATTAGGATATTTGGTACAGGAATAAGGTCAGATACCTTTGTTTATGCTTAGCTTATTTTCAGTATTGGTAGGAAGCTGCATGCAAGCCCATATATCTTTTATAGTCCAGAGTCCCGAAATCTACCACAAGTCCCATTTTCTTTTGAAGTGTATTATTTTTTGTAATCACCCTGAGTATTTGAAAGTTTATGTGGAAATTATTTTCGAGATTTGCCTTGTTTATCTGAAAGTTTAAGTGGAATTATTTCGAGATCTCCCTTGAGTATTTGGAATTTTAAGTGAATTGTTTTTTTTTAGATCTCTCTTGAGTGCTGGAAAGATCAAATTGTATTATTTTGAGATCATCCCATGTTTATGATTTTTGGGGTTATTTTGACTAACCCTGTGATTTTTGATAACTATAATTCGATTTTCTTTTGTGATTCATAGTTGATGTAATAATTTGATTTGGTGTGATTAATTGTATTTGATTTAGGAAATATCCGAATATTTTCGATAATTTAGATCGTTGAAATATACGTAACGAGTGTAAAATTGTTAAGTTTGCTTTGGTCTTAATATACGTCTTAAATTTAATCCAAAAAGTTTCATTTATCATCCCTCTCCCTAGAAAATATTTTTAAACACTAAGTACCGACCCTAGTGCGTTGGGCGGATCCCAAACTTTCTCCCTTCTGGAAGAAAGAACTTCAAAATTTCAAAAAACATCTTTTCTTTTTTTTAAGTAATAACACCCTTGATTGGTGGAAAGCCGCTCTTCCGTCGAATCGCTAAGGGGGTGTTTTTTACATTATACAGGACAAGCAGCCCGTCCCAGCTTCGCCCGGGTAGAAAATACGCCTACCTAGGACGGAGACACATTTAGGTGCGGTGGTGCGGTTTCATCTTCATCACTTCAACCTGCCATAACTTTTGATGTACTCGTTGTAATTGTATGATGTAAAGGGCAATTTCGTTCTAAATTAAATACTGGGGATAAATAACGTAATAAGTTGGATGAAGATCAATACCCTATTCCAAAAACGCACTCCCAAATAGTGCATAATTTTGGAAAACATCTGATTACCATAAACAGGTAATAGCAAGTCAATCTTGAGAGATAGATATATGCTATTGTGGACCTTTTCTGTAGAACGATTCAAGAGGTACATTTCCGTCATACATTGTATCCACGTTTTCTGGATTCATTTTGTACGTAGAGTCAAATTTATCTTATCTTCCGTATGAGAATATTCTTTGACCATAGAAGATAAATTGTCCCATTAATAATTCACAAGTGACAGATCTTATTTTAGGCCTTACTTACCTTACTTCTCGATTTTACTTCAATGGTTACTATGGTTTCATAAGAATAGTCATCGAATCTGTTGGCATGAGAATATTCTGTGACCATGGATGATGAATGATACCAGTAATAATTCACAGGTGACAGGTCTAATTATTAGTTGTTACTATGGTTTCATAAGAATATTCATCGAATCTCCTCAGATTCGATGAATTTGACTCTACGTACAACATGAATCCAGAAAAGATCAAATAACTCAGAAATTACTGAATTTAGGAGCAAGAGCATCTGAGAATGCTATCATTATTTTTCTTCGCAGAATCCAACGCAATTATAAAAAAATAGGGTTCTAATTCGAAAAACAGAAGTTATGGCCAATTTTCGATCACAGTTGTCGACACAAAATTTGAAACACCCTGTGATGATTCCACATTCTTCTACTTTGACGTTGTGAGAACGGTTTACACTTGGGATGTTCAGAATAAGAAAAATGAACATAACACTGACTATGAATATTTGACATTTTTTCAGATATTTTTTCGCCATTTTGAAAATTATTTGGATGAATACAACGGTTTCAACAGAAATGTATTCAGCATTGAATACTCAATCATATCAGAAACGAAAATATTGCAAAAACTATTTTTCGAACAAATTTATTTGCACTCCTGGTATAACCGGAAGGGCTCAGGCTCCAAAAATATTTTAGGTCTGTAAAGAATTTCGAACAATATCATAATCCTAATTTTCGGATTTCAAATAAATCCCGTTCTCCAAATACATCTAATAGGCACTCGACCGTGGGACACCCTGCAGATGAGTCTTCGACTTGTACATTCATTTGATTGTAGATTCATCTCATCAAATAAAACATCTTTTTCTTTCAACATTTTTCCAAATTGTAAAGAAAACACTTTTCTTCCCCTTTCTTCGGAACCGTTATTTCGAATGGAATGAATATTGATGAAGATACCACTCTAGATATGGTTCATTTTCCTCAATCAATACTTACATAATATTTCTTCTAGTAGTTAAAAATCCATGGAAAATAACATAAGACTACATGGAAAAGATATTTATTTGATATACAAGGTGTCCAAATAAGAGTGACTGATTTCAAACATAAATGCCCAGCTTATTAATTGCTCCAAAGAGATGGGGTTTTCACTAGTTTCGCCAGTTCATCAAGAAGATTTTTTTAGGCTTGGCTGGCACTTCCTCTCATCAACACAGGGTGTTCTACTAATGTTGGTCAAATTCAAAGGGGAAAATATGTATTATTTTAAATGGAACACCCTATAATTTTTGATCTCATTTGGAAGAGCAATCATTCTTCTTTCCAAAAATGTATAGTTTTCTACCTTTTGTTTCATTAACAACGAAGATATTTGAGGTTTTATGCAGTAGTACATTTTTATAATTAGTAGTTTTATATGAACGTATTTTGATGACCAAAATCAGCTCATGTTAGAAAATTCATTTGAAAATTTAAACTGTCGCTTACTGTTTTGCATAAACGAAGAGGTTAGGCATATGCTGCATTTTAGCATAAAAATACGTTCATATAAAACTATACTAATTGGAAATGTACTACTGAATGAAACCTCGAATATCTTTGTTGTTAATGAAACAAAAGATAGAAAACTATACATCTTTGGAAAGGAGAATGATTGCTCTTTCGAATGAAATCAAATATTATAGGGTGTTCCATACAAAATAATACATATTTTCCCCTTTGAATTTGACCAACATTAGTAAAACACCCTGTGTTGATGAGATGAAAAGCCAGCCAAGCCTAAAAAAATCTCTCTGATGAACTAGTGAATCTAGTGAAACCCCCATCTCTTTGGAGCCATTAATAAGCTGGACATTTATGTTTAAAATCAGTCACTCTTATTTGGGACACCCTGTATAATAACAACAGTAATCAGGATGAACAATATATCATTACTCATCGTACAAATTGGCGGAGGATCCTGGACGTGTCCAAATACCCATCGGTCGTCGAAATCCGAAATGTGTGAAAATTTCAAAAAATCAATTGGCCTTTCGGAAATTGGTGTCACTTACGTTGAAAGATTAATTTAAATGAACAGATAGATAGTCAAGCTAAAAAGGTAGGGGATTCATTCTATTCTTCGGAAAAGTTTTGAAAATTTTTCAAGTTCACCTAAAAACATATTTTGCATCAATTTAATTTCAGTTGATAATTTCACAATTTCTTACATTAAAAAAAGTAATTTCCTTCTAATTGTAACTGAATATGCAATTACCTTCATTCTTGGCAGAAGCTCCGCTTCCGTGATAATTATTATTGCCGTTCTCTTTCTGTTCACCTAAACGGAAGTGAAGGCCTGGAGACTGGAAAATTTTTTATATCCCGCAACAATACGACTGATTGATGGCGCAAGAGATTTAATATTCTCATTTTCTCTCTTTTGCCTTCAAAGTTTTTAAAACGCTGAATATTCAATGTTCTTAATTTACTGGATGATGAATTATTCAATGATGATATTGATCCTTCGGTTTTTCACACAAATTCAAGGAGGTTTCATGAAGATTGGTCTTTGATGATTTACAAGCTTGAAGAATTTAAATGGAGTGCCCCATATCCTTTCGTCCATTTCTAATACTCTTAGATGACGAAATTCTGGGACTTGTTTCGTAAGAAGTGGAGTAGTACAATTGGAGAAAATTTCAAAAATGAATTGAGAAGAGTATAGTTTTCTATTTCGTACGGATTATAGAACGAGAGTTTCAATGTTGATGTTATTACGTTAGCGAATAATAGTTATTTCAGACTCAGGACATTTTTTGATTATAATGAATCTGAGGTCAACAGAAGGAGCATTTGTTATTTCCTTCAATGAAAACCTAGTTTCGAAAAAATCTGATAAATCAACGTATTCCATTTTAATTTCTTATTGATAGTATTGAACCTAAACATTATCCACATGAATATTAAAATTATATGAATATTTCACGCCATCTAGCTGAATGAAGATATACGGTGGTTTTCACAAAGCGTAATCACCGGTAATCGGAATTTCATCTAGAATGAACTCGATGTGACAGTTCAAAAATCAGAAAATCAAGCACGATTACCGGTGATTACGCTTTGTAAAACCCACCGTTATTTTCTCGCCTGTGAAAGTTTCTTATATCCAAGTTTATGCGAAAGCCGTAAAAGAACTACTTTACATCGGAGAGTAGTTATTATGGGTTATTATAACAACAAATAGGCGATGTCCGTTGATGATTCGAAATATTTCACAATTATGTAAAGTATGACTCATGTTGGGGTGAATATCAACAGATTCCAAACAAGTTTGAAGGATCAATTCATTAAATAGGTATGCAGGAATCAATTGATAGAGGAGTATTTGTTTCAACATCGAAAAGAATGATTAAAAAAGGAATTCGCTGTTAAGTGGAAATAAAAGAATAAATATTTCATTACAATTGAAAAATCAGTAAAAGAGTATGGTCTCCTCAAACATCAATCACAGGCAGGCGAAGCCTTTGCATACTTTCGATCAGATTGTTGAAGTAGCCTTGATCCTTGATCAATTTCTTTCTATAGTTGTGGTAAAAGAATTCTGAGTCTATGGAAAGTTATCGACTCAACAACTAATCAGGAATTGGATATCGGGTTATATTGGAGTCTAAACAGGACCTTTTTATTTCGTGGTGCTCTTTATTGAGATACCTAAGCTTTCGCTTCCACTGTGAAGCTTCTTCAGAGGTCTGGAAGGATATAAAAAATCACATTACAAAAAACATCCCGTACAATACACATTCGAAACTTACCCAATGTGAGGATAATTATTAAACTTCGCTCCATACGCAGATGGAATCAGAAATGACACTATAATATAATTACACCTATTAATGTTCTCAACCAAATCTACAATATTCAAAAAACGCTTAAAATTCATGAACAAATTAGTCGCAATAAAATCACAGACAATTAATCAGTCATAACATACTTTGGTTATAACGCGTACACAGAACAACAACATGATTCAAACGTCAAAAGAGATGAAACATGGTACACAAGACCATACAAAATAAGTCCCGGACTCTACCTAAATGTGTTCGATATTAACCTTTTATTTTTAATGAGTTCTAGCAAGTTACAATAAATTGGACCCACGTCCCCTGCATCATTTACAATGTTAACATTTTTGTCATTATATCTAATTTCAAAGCTTTCAAGAAAACATCGTTTTTCCCTGTTAGCGCATGATCTTATTATGCTGCAATTTTCGAAATTAAATTTGTGTCCAGTTTCAACTGTATGTTTAGATAACCCACATGAAGGCTTCATCATGTCACAATCTTTCTTATGTTCGTCTACTCTCGTCTTAAGTCTTCTACCTGTTTGCCCTATATATTCTCCCTCACATAAAAGACTCTTTCGACTTTGTTTACCAGCTGGCAGATTATAGAGTTCCACAAGATCACGTGATGGCTAGTTTAGATGTGGTCTCCCTTTTTACAAATGTCACCGTTGAACTGCTATTCAGGTTGATTTATGACACCACTGTCAGTTCCAGGGTAAGTACTACAGTCAGGTGAAGGGTACTCCTATGGGTGCAGACATCGCACCCATTATTGCACAAATTGTGGTAGATGACCTATTAGATAACACACTACCCAAACTGGCTTTTGACATTCTATTTGTTAAAAAATTTGTCGATGATCTGTTTGTCACAATTCCAAGAGATTCCATACAAGATATCATTCGAGTGTTCAATTCATATGATGATAACCTTAAGTTTACCTTTGAAGTAGAAGAAAACTCCACTCTACCTTACTTGGATTTGAAGTTGAGGAGAACAGAACGGGGAGAAATAATATGTAGCTGGTTTAGGAAGGAAATCAGTTCGGAAGTGTACCTCAATTTTCACTCACATCACGAATTAAGACACAAAATCAATTTAGTCATCGGTTTGAGGAACCGTCTGCAAAGAATGATTCACCCAACATCATATATGGATAACCTTGAAGAATTGAAACAGCTCCTCTTAGGCCCGGTTTCACCAACGATTTTAATCTCGTTTAAGGCGGTAAACGATAATTTTCTGTGGTTTTCAAGTCAAAATCGATCGTTAATCTCAGTTATCTCCTTAAACCAGATTAAAATGTTTGGTGAAACCGGGCCTTAGAGAATAGCCTACCCCCTGAAATTGACAAATAGACTACTTTTTGGAAACCCAGCTGATAATATTCCAGAACTGCATGGCAGTGATGTACGATCGGAGGGAGAGAATATAGATTTGAGAAATTGTTCCTGTTTTTCATTACCCTATATCCCAGCTCTTACTGGCAATCTGATTTCGATGTTTTCTAGATTTGACAATATTAAAGTAGTAACAAGGGTGGACAACACTTTGCATTCTATACTATATTATAGTAGATTGAAGGATCAATGTAGATTGATGGACAAGATAAATGTGGTCTATAACATCAAATGTGGTATGTGTGAGGGGGAATTATATAGGGCAAACAGGTAGAAGACTTAAGACGAGAGTAGACGAACATAAGAAAGATTGTGACATGATGAAGCCTTCATGCGGGTTATCTAAACATACAGTTGAAACTGGACACAAATTTAATTTCGAAAATTGCAGCATTATAAGATCATGCGCTAACAGGGAAAAACGATGTTTTCTTGAAAGCTTTGAAATTAGATATAATGACAAAAATGTTAACATTGTAAATGATGCAGGGGACGTGGGTCCAATTTATTGTAACTTGCTAGAACTCATTAAAAATAAAAGGTTGATATCGAACACATTTAGGTAGAGTCCGGGACTTATTTTGTATGGTCTTGTGTACCATGTTTTATCTCTTTTGACGTTTGAATCATGTTGTTGTTCTGTGTACAGGGTGGGCAAAATTGGTGCTACATGAACTAAAACTTTTTAACCCGAGGAGATAGAGAAAAATGAATGGCACCTTATAGTCCTCTTTTTTCGAGAAACTGATAATGCCATCAACTGCATTCCTCTATCTTCTTTTGTTTCCGAGTTATAGGCCAAAATTTAAATTTGGGCGATTTCAACTTTGGTCATTATCTCCGTTTCTGTTTATGCTAGGATGTTGAAATAAAAAAAACATTATACAGGCACTTTATTGATAGTAATCCAGTGGCGTACTCTGTTTTTTTCTAAGAGGTTCATTTGCTGAGTTATAACATAAAGTTGTGTTTTTTCTTATGGAAACAGTAGTTTGAAATGACTTAGAAAGAATCGCCACTTTTTTCCCGTTTCAGAAATGTATCATATGTCATACATCGCCCTCAGATTCGTTAAGATATTATGAAAAATATGGTTTGTATATGGAATTCAAATTATTGAGTATTAAGTAGGCTGAATCATAGAATTATGTGTCTCTACGCATGGTGTAATTATTATTTCACAGTTGAATCACTTGCTGCCCCACTATTTTCATTCGCTAAAATGAAACATTTTAACATATCATATTTTTCGTAATTTTGGATTATCTACATAATCCCGCCAACGATTATTTCAAATTTCAATAACTGACAGTTGTTTCAAACAGAGATCACACCATCAAGTATTCAACCGTGAAATAATAATTACACCATGAGTAGAGACACATAATTCTATGATTCAGCCTACTTAATACTCAAAATAATTTGAATTCCATATACAAACCATATTTTTCATAATATCTTAACGAATCTGAGGGCGATGTATGACATATGATACATTTCTGAAACGGGAAAAAAATGGCGATTCTTTCTAAGTCATTTCAAACTACTGTTTCCATAAGAAAAAACACAACTTTATGTTATAACTCAGCAAATGAACCTCTTAGAAAAAAACAGAGTACGCCACTGGATTGCTATCAAAAAAGTGCCTGTATAATGTTTTTATTTCAACATAGAATAACCACTTTAAATCTATGGGAGATGATCCCCCAATAAAAGGGGCCTGTAGCGTTCCTCGAACACCTGAAGAACAGAAGAATCATCACTTGGAAGATCGGACCTGATCGAAAGATCCTCCCGATCCAAGAGAGAGTTAGGACTTCGTGAAAAGGGGTTTTTTAGCAGGTGAAGTATTTTTTTTTACTTCTTCTTTCTCGGTTTTTCTTCTTTGTTCTTGTTACAGATATATTTTCAAGATACTTCCATCCAGATCGATGAAAAAGCTTGTTTTCATCAAGTACAAGAAGCTCTGTAACATGGATATCATTTGAACAAATTCAGCATCACTACACATATACGGGGAGACAGAGTTTTTTCAGAGGTTTTTATCTGTTCTCGTGTGTCATACGCAAAATTGTATGGTACCCCGTTCACATTCCCTCTGCTAACACTAAGATTTGGATCGGGAAACAGATTGTTTTTTTTATACAATCTGTTCCTTGTCGCCATTTCTTCACACGTGCCTTATGCCATATATTGTTTGATTTAAGAAAAAAGTATGTATTACTCTCTTTCAAAAGAATATATATATATATTTCAACATGCTAGCATAAACAGAAACGGAGATAATGACCAAAGTTGAAATCGCCCAAATTTCAATTTTGGCCTATAACTCGGAAACAAAAGAAGATAGAGGAATGCAGTTGATGGCATTATCAGTTTCTCGAAAAAAGAGGACTATAAGGTGCCATTCATTTTTCTCTATCTCCTCGGGTTAAAAAGTTTTAGTTCATGTAGCACCAATTTTGCCCACCCTGTACGCGTTTATAACTAAAGTATGTTATGACTGATTAATTGTCTGTGATTTTATTGCGACTAATTTGTTCATGAATTTCAAGAGTTTTTTGAATATTGTAGATTTGGTAATTGGTTGAGAATATTAATAGGTGTAATTATATTATAGTGTCATTTCTGATTCCATCTGCGTATGGAGCGAAGTTTAATAATTATCCTCACATTGGGTAGTTATAGTTATAGTTATAGTAAAAAGGGGTTACAGTTCACTGCGACCTTAAGGTCTATTGTGTCCCCTGACAGAGCTGTTATCATCGCGCCTCCTCACATTGGGTAAGTTTCGAATGTGTATTGTACGGGATGTTTTTTGTAATGTAATTTTTTATATCCTTCCAGACCTCTGAAGAAGCTTCACAGTGGGAGCGTAAGCTTAGGTATCTCAATAAAGAGCACCACGAAATAAAAAGGACCTGTTTAGACTCCAATATAACCCGATATCCAATTCCAGAATTCTGAGTTCTTGAAATATATGTGGAGGTGGTTGATGAGGAACCAAAGCTATCTGTAGCTGAACCCAAGCATTTCCAATAGGATTGAGGTCTGATGGCCGAGGGGGCACAGCTTAATACGGAATGCTATGAATTTTCAGACAATCATCGGCAACTCTGTCGAAAATGTTTGGCGCATTATAGTCAAAAAAAAAAAATTTGTCCTAATAGCAGCATGAAACAAAGCAAAAGTATTGTCTATGACTTGCCCCATGTTAACCTGCTCATTCAAGGCAGCATCACGCTCTTAAAATTTTGTTCGTCCATTCAAACAAAGCCCTTTTCAACTAGTAACTCCATCACCTCTGTACGGATGAACCAAAACATCCAAAGCGTTCAAAATCTGCTGTTGCATGATTCGACTAGTACCTACTCAAAGGCTCTGTACGGGTAAACACTATCAGAAAACGATCTTGTGATGGAGTGGTAGGTCTTGGCCGCCCACTAAACGGGCTTTCGGTCACGTTTCAATTTTCTCGAAGTTGATGGACGCGGCGGGTAACTACGCCTTCACTTATTTGGAAGAAGTTCGAAACATATCTCTGATCAAGTCTAGCCTCGATCATACAATATGCTCCAATAGCCCTATTGGCTTTATATTCAGCATGTTTACGTCTAGGCATTATAACAATACCTGATATTATTGATGTTGAACAGAAGGTAGGTTCATAAAGGTACCTTCAGTAAGAGCATAAGGAATTTTTTATATTGTGTTGTGCGGTGAAATTATTTCGCTATAAATTGTTACGATTTCGATTCATTTTGATATCGGAAACATTTAGGAACAAAAATTTCATGTCGCAAAGGAGGATTTTGAGGGAAAAATAATTCGAGCAAACTGATACCGTTAACAAGGATTGAGCTAGAATGAACAATATAATCAAGAACCGGAGGTCGTTGTAGAATCTACAATCAATGAACTCGATTCTAAACCAAACATCTCAAAGTTGAGCATTAAAAATGTATAGAGCTTGGTTAGCTTTCATCACGATGGAGTATTCTTTGTTCCTTACGAAGTCTTTAGTCCTCAGGAATAGATCCAAGCTACGTGGAACTGAAATCTATATGTATACAGGAGGACTTGTATGACGAAAAAATTTTATGGAGCCATCTTAGGGAGGCTAGAGAGAAGCAAAACAAGGCCTACCTGAAAAAGTGCTTTCTTTACGTAAACGATACTAAAGGTGGAAACACATTGTCGTCACGTCACGCGAGCTCATGTGAGGTCAGGTTCAACGTAACGCTAGAGACACTATTTGACATCATAGACAACTTAAGTTGTTGTCTATGTTTGACATTCGCGCTGTCATGAGCTATTCGTGCAGTATTTAGTGATGAAGCGAAATAGAGATTCTTCTTCATCAAGCTCTTCGGAATGGGAAGAAGATATAGAGAACACAGCTGCTTTTACAGTTGCTGGTGATTTTTATAGAAGGGATCATTGGATTCACCAGATAAATCAAAGAAGAGAGGAAGTGGGGGAATTCCATCAATTAGTTAAAGAATTATCGAATGAGCACCCAGATCGTTTCAAAATGTATTTCAGGATGACCAAAGACGAATTCAATTTTTTGCATCAGCTTATTAAAAATGATATTCAGAAGCAAAACACTCAGCTTAGAAAAGCGATTAGTACAGAAGAAAGGCTGGCTGTGTGTTTAAGGTAAATACATACCAGTAGCCATATAAATTATTAAAATGTTTTATTTAAAAAAATAAATATAACTGAACAAATGTAACGATATTAAAAGATATTCAAGGCAAATTTCCATCAAAGTCAAGTATTGAAGTCATTTCAACTGATGATTGTCTACATCCCTCTTGAACTATCTCAGGTGATGTAGGATCGTTGTATGCAGGAAAAGAATAATATGCGGAAGATGGCGTAGATGGCCTACTTGTATCCTGGGTTGAAATCAATGGCTGCAAAGTATATGGTATAATTGTAGGAGCCCTTTGTCTCTGTGCGCTTCGCAATTCAGCCTGAAGAATTGCGTTGCTAACTGTAAGCTTAACAGAAGCTTGTTCCACTTTCGGCAACATTTTCATCATTCTGGCTAAGCCTAGAAAGAAAATATCGGTCTCGTCCAAATTTTCGAAAGGGTTAGAATTCCTCTGCATAGTTTTCGCTTCAAATTTTCTTTTTCTGAGAGCGGCATTCTGTTCCATTATTGCCGCCATTCGATCCACTGCTGTAGTTTTCTTTTTAAGATAATTTTTGTTTTTTTTTATGTCCTCTAGTGTTTTGGTTTTTTCGGCGTGCATTATAAGGTCTTGCGAAGGTGTTTGTTGTGGTACTGATGTATTGTGTTCTACCTCAACTGTACCTTCAGCCACTTCATCAGGATCCTGCATTTCCTGCTCATCTACGTCATTGTCTTTATTCGGTTCTTCGGGAAGAACCTGACTTTCTTGTTTCTTTTTCGAATCTTGCAAGTTTCCGTGGGTCCTAAAACATTTTCAGAAAAATTCTACTCAGAGACTATAATTTGTATTTACTCGTACCTGCGACCTTCCAAATAAGGTAACAGAAACTGCATCTGTGCTTCAAATTTCCAAAGTAAAATTTTTTTTGTTGCCTGGCCACTTTTTGTAGAGAGGCGCCTATTCCTTGCATTGCAGAAGCATCTCCGGAGTCTCTCCCATTTTGTTTTAGCGTTATCGGCTGAAAATAGAATCGGCGAATTGAGTTGATATCAGAATATATTTTCAGGTACCTGGCAACTGGAAATTCGTTCAGGAGTATGGGATTTAGTTATAGAATGGGCTTCAGTACGGTTCGAAATATAGTAATCGAAGTTTGTGAGGCCATATGGAACAATTTGAGGCCTATTGTAATGCCAGAACCTACTGAAGAGATTTGGAGAAAATCGTCGAGTAGATTTAACCAACTATGGAATTTTCCTAATTGCATTGCTGCCGTTGACGGAAAGCATGTTAATATTCAGTGTCCTTTTAATGCGGGATCTACATACTATAATTACAAAGGAAGTCATTCTATAGTTCTGTTGGCTCTAGTTGATGCCGACTACAAATTTATTGCAATTGATGTTGGCTCCTATGGCCGAAATGGTGATGGGGGAATTTTTGGGAAATCAGAAATTGGAAATATGCTTGACAAAAAAACATTGAAGGTGCCAGCACCCTCCCGACTGGAACCAAATGGATCCCCATTACCACATATCATCGTGGGAGATGAAGCTTTCCCACTTAAAACATATTTGCTCCGTCCATACAGCAAAAACCAATTACAAGGGAATGAAAATTGTAAAATATATAATTATAGATTATCAAGAGCACGACGCGTAGTAGAAAATGCCTTCGGAATATTGGTAGCGAGATGGAGAGTATTCCGTAGGCACTTACAAGTACAGCCGGAATTTGTTGATAAGATTGTCCTTGCTTGTTGCTGTCTCCATAACATGTTGTGTTCGGATGCATGCGAACCCGACAATATAACGTTGAATGCACCTGATGCTGCCTTACATAATCTTGATGGACTGAGGCGAAATTGCACTAATGAAGCTTTTAGAGTTCGAGAAGCTTTTAAAGATTTTTTCAATTCGCCTTCAGGTAGTGTACCATGGCAGATCGATATGGTTCGCAGAGGCAGAATAGATCACGAGAATGATTAAAATTAAAGCAAAAATATAATCTGAAAATTTGATTCAGATCACCACTGAGCATTTACTTCGATATCCTGAATTGAATATTTCTATAGTATTCATATAATTATATGTTGTATTAATATGTATTTTGTTCATATGATTATAGGTTATAGGTGTTTATATCATTATGGTTCAATTGTTAAAGAATATAATTGAAAAATTAATTTACCTGTTATTTTTAATTGTGTAGCTATTTCTTCCCAAGCTTGTTGTCGTACATTCTGATCCCTGTACATTGATGAAGAATGATCATAGATCACTTCATGAAGCCTGACAAGTTCGATCAACGTTTCCTCCATTTTCCACTTCAATTTACTTCAATCACTTCACAAAATATCAGACGTGTTATCACGTGCGGTCAGAAAATGTAAATTTGCAGATTTATACATTTCGCGTGCTGTCATGTGACAGCAGATACTAACCTAGCGACCGCGTAAATCACAACAATGCGTTTCTAAGCGCATAAACTTCCATGCATTATCATTTTGCGAAATGACGTGATGCGTGAGCTCCCGTGACGTGACGATAATGTGTTTCCACCCAAGTATCATACCTAAGATTATATCTGGGGTACAGCCGCCTGTGAGTGTACGTGAGGGAGAAAACGCAGTTTTTTTGCGTGATGAAGTTTCTGACAGAGTAAAAAGTTATGGTGAATGCAACAGTGAGGGATATGCGAGATGTGAAGGTAGGAGATGGAGAAATTGTAGAGGGAGTGCTGTCGAATAGTGCCCCGAATTCGCCTTATCCTTTATCGCGTTTTAAGCAGTTATCGTCTGAACATGATCAGATACAGATCCTAAATGATTGCCAAATCTATAGGAAGGCTGATAGAAACAACGAAATTCTATTGAAGATGATCCTGATATTGAGCAGCGAGAGACAGAGAGACATCACTTTTCAAGGGGTGATAATTTTTCAATTAGAACAACGAAGAGGAGGATCAAATAGATTGTATCACCTCTAAATTATTAATAGGAAATAGGGGGTGAGCTATACCTCAATTGGAAGATTGACCCTTTACATGAATAATATGGTTTGCAAATTTTTATTATGAATAATTTAGGGGTGATAGCCTCTAGATTCGAGGAGATTTCAGCTTACAATTTTGCTCAAAATATGTCCCCCTCCGGATAAAAATTGACCTGTTCCGGCATTTTCTCTGAGAACATCCTCGTAGCGACATAATTGGCCTGGCCAGTTTTTGAATTGTCACCCTGTATATTAGTTGGTATGAATTTTAGAGCAGCCCATTGAAATAAGATTTCTGCTTGGAGAACACACTAATTTCAAAAATATTTTTTTCAATTATTCAACATTCGATAGCTGATGGAGACTTTCGTCGACAGTTATGAAATGAATTCGTTGTCCAAATATTTCAACCTTCATGATAAATGATCTCAGTAAATGTATTTCAGCTGTATTTCATGTCCAAAAAATGATGGATCAGGGCCAGTGCTAGCAACTCAAATAAATCGAAGCTAAAACGAAATCCAGGGGCCATTTTATACAAGGCGATACGTTTCATAACGAACGGTATTGCCAGGACAAATTTCAGCAATCCAGTGTATTTTTCAATAATTCATTCAAATTTATAGCCTAGTTACAGGCTGTTTCACCATAAATCGGAAAAACATATACAGGGTGTCCCGTAAAGACCACGTCAAACGAAAACGGAAAGTAGATCAGAATGTGCTCTACCTGATGTGAAAAAATCGTTCATATGAAAGTCTCACAGTTTTCGAGATATTTGATGTTTTATGAAAATGTTGAATTTTTACACTTAAAATGCTTTCTCTCTCGCGGAAGCTACAATTGAATACTTTTTGAATCAGTTTTTTCCGTAAATATTCTTGAATGGTTACTTCAATTTATGCAATGAAAATTAGCACAAAATATTATACAGGGATTCTGAAAAAAAAAATTAAAATTCATGTTTTGAAGGAAGTGTTTTTTTGTACTGAATCCTATCTGACGTGGTATAAAAAAAAGACACTAGACCTTTTCTGCATATTACCTTGAAAAGTTGCCCATTTTGTGAGGATTCCGAAAAGGTGAAATACAGGTGGATAACCTTCTTCACGAAAAAAGATATTTGAATGTTTATCGAAAATGGAGCATTTCTGTGAAAAACTGATTTTGTCACCTTTTCCACAAATCCTCTCATTTTGCAGATTCTGCTGTAACATATTGAATAATTCTCTTGAAAAATGTCAGTTGGTCCTTAAATTACTTATAAAGTGAAATAATTCATTAATGCAATGGTACAGGGTGGGGCAGAAAAACCTATCCGATTTCAAAACGTTATAAAATTAAAACCACACAGCTTGTCAAAAAATTTTTTTTATTAACATATCGCAAATTTTATGCCATTTTTAAATTTAAGTTTTGAAAAGCACATCACTCAAATGTCGTCCTTGGGAGCGGATACACTTATTTAGGCGCTCGCGGTAGCTTTCCATGACTTTCACCGTCATTTCCACAGGAATTTCTTCAATTGCCCGAGCAATTTCCCTTCGTAAAGCAAGAAGGGTCCTTGGTCGATGCTGGTAAACCTTCGATTTGAGGTAACCCCAAATTCTGCCTGTTTACGGCGCCACAAAGGTGAAAATGGGCTTCGTCCGTGAAGAGCACAACATCGTCGTTTGGCAGTTCTCGGAGATCGCGACACAGGTTCGTACGGGTTTCAAAATCCCTTTCACTTAATTTCTGTGCAACAACCATTTTGTAGGGATGCATTTTGAGGTCCCGGTGCAAAATTCGCCGAATACTGCGGTTGGAAATCCCCAAAGCGAGCGAATGTTTTCGCGCCGAACGACGCGGGGAACGTTCAATCGCGGCTCTCACATTGGCCACGTTTTCAGGTCCTGTTGCTGTCCTGGGACGTCCAGGCGACTTCTTTTTCAATGCTGAACTCGTCTGTCTAAAATTTGACACCCACACTTTAATCGTAGCGTGATGTGGAACAGGATCATGACGCCCGAGTCCGAAATGAATTCGAAAAGCACGTTGTGTAGCAATTATCGAACCGCCGCATTCGATAAACCGCTCAATAACAAAAGCACGATGTTCACCAGACCAAGGCATGTTGACTACTGACAAATGGCATAAAACCAGCTTTCTAACGGTTTTTACCCCACTACTCTACCTGCTCTCTCTTCTGAGAAAAAGGGATTTGAAATCGGATAGGTTCTTCTGCCCCACCCTGTATAATGTAATAACGCACAGGACCTTCAACATCAACAAATCTATTGTGAAGCAACTTTATAAAAATATCAATAATAAAAATTCAGGATTCTTATTAGAGCAAATGACCACCCCCTTCGCTAATACATGCCCTGCATCTATTGAGAAATGACCTTTTCAAACCATACCAACTTCTCCCCGCTATTTTGGCTGCTGAAATACGAATGCGGTCCCTTGGTTTTGCATCATCTCTTACGGGATTCGAATAAATTTCATTTTTTGAAAAACCCCAGTGAAAAAAAATCCAGAGGATTTAGGTCTGGTGAACGGGGAGGCCACAAAATTTCACCGCCCCTTCCGATCCACCGGTGAGGATATGTTTGGTTTAAGTATTTCCTAACAGGACGACTGTAGTGTGCTGGGCACCCGTCGTGTTGAAACCATAGATTACGTCGCATTTCCAGTGGTATATCTTCTAAGAGTAAGGGTACACTGTTCCTTAGAAAATTCAAATAGTTGGTGCCGTTTAATGATTGCGGCAATTCTGTCGGACCGAATATTTTTCCATCGTATATTCCACTCCATAAACTCACCTTAAATCGATATTGGTGATCTTGCCTTGTATTTGAATTTTCTAAGGAACAGTGTACCCTTACTCTTAGAAGATATACCACTGGAAATGCGACGTAATCTATGGTTTCAACACGACGGGTGCCCAGCATACTACAGTCGTCATGTTGGGGAATATTTAAACCAAACATATCCTCACCGGTGGATCGGAAGGGGCGGTGAAATTTTGTGGCCTTCCCGTTCACCAGACTTAAATTTTCTGGATTTTTTTACTGAGGTTTTTTAAAAAATGAAATTTATTCGAATCCCGTAAGAGATGATGCAAAACTAAGGGACCGCATTCGTATTTCAGCAGCCAAAATAGCGGGGAGAAGTTTGTATGGTTTGAAAAGGTCATTTCTCAATAGATGCAATGCATGTATTAGCGAAGGGGGTGGTTATTTGCTCTAATAAGAATCCTGAATTTTTATTATTGATATTTTTATAAAGTTGCTTCACAATAGATTTGTTGATGTTGAAGGTCCTGTGCGTTATTACATTATACCATTGCAATTAATGAATTATTTCACTTTATAAGTAATTTAAGGACTAACTGACATTTTTCAAGAGAATTATTCAATATGTTACAGCAGAATCTGCAAAATGAGAGGATTTGTGGAAAAGGTGACAAAATCAGTTTTTCACAGAAATGCTCCATTTTCAAATATCTTTTTTCGTGAAGAAGGTTATCCACCTGTATTTCACCTTTTCGGAATCCTCACAAAATGGGCAACTTTTCAACGTAATATGCAGAAAAGGTCTATTGTCTTTTTTTATACCACGTCAGATAGAATTCAGTACAAAAAAACACTTCCTTCAAAACATGAATTTTAATTTTTTTTTTCAGAATCCCTGTATAATATTTTGTGCTAATTTTCATTGCATAAATTGAAGTAACCATTCAAGAATATTTACGGAAAAAATTGATTCAAAAAGTATTCAATTCTAGCTTCCGCGAGAGAGAAAGCATTTTAAGTGTAAAAATTCAACATTTTCATAAAACGTCAAATATCTCGAAAACTGTGAGACTTTCATATGAACGATTTTTTCACATCAGGTAGAGCACATTCTGATCTACTTTCCGTTTTCGTTCGACGTGGTCTTTACGGGACACCCTGTATAGCCGTGTAGATGGCATCGAAGAAGTCATTTTTGCCCCATGACTGTTTTTGAGGCAAAAGCGAGATACAGGATGTTTAATGTCAACTTTGAGCAATATTCTGATAACTGTGGTGAGTTATGCGTGACATTTGGAATAACGGTTACTGGTCACATCCTAGTATTTTGCAGGGCTCGATTCTAATGTGATGTAAAATCCTGAAAAAAGAAAATCAAAATGGCGGAAAACCTGCAAAGTTGAAATTTTTTCTCGCAGAAAGCACATTTTCAACGTACTAGATTTTCTGAGATTTTCCGTAACAAATTTTTTTCAAAATTCGTATCCAACTTTTTTTTTACGTCCTCAGTAAAAAAAAGCCGAAATTGTTGGAATTTTTCATGGTTGAACTTTTTTCCATTCTGAATACTGAGGTGAAAACAGAATGAATAAATATCCATTGGTTTTTTTTGTAGCCTTCCAAAAATTACGCTTGGTGTACTTACTTTCATAATTTTCATTCAAAGAACTGGAAGCCGTAGGAAAGCCAGAATTAGGCTTATGAACTGCCAGAATAGAAATATGTATGAATTTAAAAATTAAAAGAAATTTTTTGGAAAAAACTTTGGTAATATTCGAACTCTCTACGAGTATGAATTGAATTTATCTTAATCCCATAAATTTATGTTACCAAAGCAACGCTAGTTAATCGAAAATGGAGAGCGGGATTCCCACCAAATTTTTTTGAAAACAAAAATTTTGGTTATAATTTCATATCTCTATCCGGGTAATTCTGACAGTCCATAAGCCCAATTTTGGCCTTCCTACGGCTTCCAGTTCTTCAAATAAAAATTATGAAAGTACTCCGAGCGTAATCTTTAGAAGACTACAAAAAGAAAACTAATAGATATTTTTTGATTCTGTTTTCACCTCAGTATTCAGAATTGAAGAAAGTTCAACCATGAAAAATTTCAACAATTTTGGCCTAATTGTAAAATGTAGAAAAAAAGTCGAGGTCGAATTTTGAGAAATTTTTTATAATACGGGATTCGATATTCACTGAGGAAGAACGTTAAAAAAACAGCCGACCACCATCCTAGGTAACGTTGTGAAGATGTCAAAAATTTATTTTCTAATTCTTTCAACAACTTAATCGAATTTTAGGCTTTTTGGTATAGACTAGTATAGAGACGTAATAATTGGAATCAAATTCGCCTAATTGGCTGTTTGGTTGATGTAAAAACTGCAGGGATTAACAATCACCTTTAAACATCCCCGAGAACTCGGCCTCTTCCACGATCTTGAACAGCCCTTACTCTTCGTCCGAGGAACCATCCCTTGGAACTTGGAAGTGACATTGAGGCCTCTTCAGGGCGGAACCGTACTGGATGAGTATAACTTTCTTTACATTCTCTCCAGACTTTTTATCGAAATTTTCAGTCACCAGAATTGAAGGAACACTTACCATTTAAATAACATCAGAACCATGTGCATTTAGTGAAATCTATCATTTTGAATATTATTGCCTGTCTACGAGAAATAAGTGAACTTTTGTGACCTTGATATTACTTGACCTGTTGTACTAAACTTGTAAATGAAAGCCGGCCTTCATCCCTAACGGCCGTATTCTCCGTTTTCCCTCTAAAGCGGAGCTTCTGTAAGCTCGCTTAAAACTTGAGCCAAGCTTAAACTTATGCGTTATGTACCGCAGTACGATAAACGTGGCTCAGCTAAGCGAGAAAAAAACTCGGCAACATTGTTTCTTTCTGGCCTTTTAAAAATATTTCACGTGACAAACATCAAAAGTGATAATAGAAAGTGATGGATCGGGATTACGATTTCGAAGTTTTCATTTATATTTACGTATCTATATAGTTATGTAGTATCATAGCAAAATGAGTGAAAAATCAAGAGTTAAAAACTGCACTACATCGGAGAAGCTCCACTTATTGAGAATCATATCGCACAAATATTCTTCCATTAAAAAGGATAAGAAAACCAAAAGGGCTTCTGGAGAGAAAAAGGAAAAGACCTGGCAGCAGATCACAGATCAGTTCAACGCATCTTCATCTACTCGTATATCAAGCAGTATGATTTCTTCAAAGGAATGCTATGAAAATAGAAAAAAGAGATTAGGAAAACCTTGGCGGAATAAAAGAAGGAAGTTACTCTGATTTGCGGTGGCCCACTACCAAACATAAGAAGGGATGAGACAATTGGATCATATGGAAGGAAAATTCAGGATAGAGTATTCATATTGAAGAGCAGTACCTACCTACCTATTTAGTATGTATCATATATTCGTGGAGTGTAAATAAATATTAGTGATTAGTATTATGCTACATTTTATTGAATAAAACATTGAAAAATGGAATGGAAATTGGTTCATATTATCCAGTAGTGTTTTTGAATTCAAGATCATCTTCTATGAGCTCCAGCACATATTATGTTGTGTGCTTTGTCAGTCTGAATCTTCTATATAAAAGGCCATATCATCCATCTCCTCGAAATAGTTTGGAAATCCGAAAATCTAATTCCATCATTGGTATACTTCTTCACCTTCTAATACCCAAAGCGCAAATACTAATATTGATATTTTTGACAATATCAAAAAAGTGACGTTATGATGTCTACATAAGCCTGGCTTAAAATATGAAGCGTCCGAATGTGTCCGCTTAGAGTTAAGCCAGCCTAAAGGCGTTCATGGATACGGAGCATACGAATTCATAACGTTAAGCGAGCTTAAGCTTTAAGCTTGGCTTAATAGTATACGGCGAATACGGCCGTAAATCACTAAATAGAATTGTTCATTTGGAACTGAACTGAATGAATATATCTGTTATAAAATCTATTTTTGCTTTCATTCACCAACCGATAATTATTTTCTTTTCTTTCGGTAGTTTTTAGATTTTCTCGGTTATGAATGGAAGCAAAATATTGAAATAAAACTACCTGGCACCCAAATAATTTTAAGATACTTCAGTTTTTTTTTTGTTAATTTTGATTTTGTCATTTGAGACCTTCCCCCTACTCTCAACTAGTCCGAGCAAATAGAACTTGACACCCTAGCGTCATAATATGGTATGTTGAAAATGTGATTTCCAAATTGGCAAACGATAAAAAAAATTTCAACTTTGCTAGTTTTCCGCCATTTTGATTTCTTTTTTCAGGATTCTATATCACATTAGAATCGAGCCCCCCGTTATTCCAAATGTCACGCATATCTCACCACAGTCATCAGAATATTGCTCGAAGTTGACATAAAACACCCTATATCTCGCTTATGCGTCGAAAACGGGGTATATCATAAGGCAATATGACTTTCTCGTTGCCATCTACACGGCTATATATGTTTGTCCGGTTTATAATGAAACACCCTGTATGTATTAATTCTCCCTTTACCAAATGAATCTCAAAGACAGGAGGGCAAAGTGGGAAAGGAAATACTGTCCGAATAATGGGAGGCTCTACTTGTTTTGCAAATTTAAAATGATTGAAATAGTGGGGGATTCAAATTTCAAAAATTGATGTCTTTCGAACCATTGAGTCGACTTTGCCATCTCAATCTGTTTATAGGACATCAACTAATTCATCCAACTATGTTCAACAAATGAATGACTCATGAAAATTTTCACTATTTATTCGAAAAATTACAAAAATCATTTTGTTATTAGCACGACATCATCAGGTTGAATTTACAAAACTGACAATTAACGTTCCGAATAAATAGTCGAAATTTTCAAGTGAAAAACAAGTCAGTATAGCATCATCCGTCAATTGACAGAGAAATTTGTGATTATCATTCGTTTATTGAACTGGGGAAATGTTTCGTTTCCTCTTCATGGAAAAAATTCATACCTACCTAGAACACAAAATGGGTCGAAAAATGCAAATCAAGCATGCGTTTGGAGAATTGATAGGTGCAGATAAATTTCACATTGACGTTGCATACATTTGGCGCATACAAATCAAAAATTGATTGATAAATAGGAAAACGCCGGTATAAATTCAATTGTTCCAATTGTTTCGGTGAATAACGGATGCAATATATTAGTTTTTACGATGAATAAATTCTGCTCATGGATTCATAGCAGGTTCAAGCCATAAATTGTTGTATTTTAAAGACTCCAGGTAGATATTTGAAAATGAACAGAAACTCGTTTCAATGGGCTTGCATTGAAATTCAGAAAGGAGTGTTCCTCTCTAGAAGAGATCAGAGAGTTCTTTTGAAACATAAACTCGATTGAATTGAAGTTCGATGAATCTGGCGTTCGAAGAATCAATTTCGCGTACTGTAGTACTCGACCTACTGATCAAAAGTGTCTATGGCCCCAACTCAATCCTATGACTAGTTTTCGAGATACAGAGCCTTGAATTTGAGAATTACCCACTTTTACTCCGCGCCTATCTCGAAATAGCATCGAATGAACTCCAATTTTTCTCGAGAAACATTTCAATCCAAAAAATTAGAACATTTGACGAAACGCCATTTGCTATAAGGAAAGAGCGTGGTTTTTTCCTTGCACGTGAAGTAGATTTGTTTTATGCGCTTGGTTATCTGAGAAATCCACATTTTGCGTTTCTCGAACGATAGAGTACCCATCGTTATTAAACGTATGTTCCTCAACGTCCACTTAGAATGATGAAACATTGTATGGAGGTTAAAAATAACACTTTTCAATAACCCTTAAGTTTTCATCAAACTGAGAAATTTGTAGGTATTATCAGAAAAATCTCGTTCCAGGTTAATAGTCACAGTTGAAAAATATCGGTCCAAGGAACAAAATAATAGTTAGCTATTCTTTCACAACGTTTTGGCACTTTATTGTGCCTTCTTCAGGTGTCAGAATATTGAAAGTTTCAATCTCTTTTCATCTACAGAAAATCATCATTAATGAAGGAAACAAAATGAGTTTTACTGGATATAGGCATCGATGTTTGTTTGCTTTCCAGGTCATGACACATCAAACGCTGAATTGATCGAAATGAATTCAGTAAATTCGTTTCAGTATTTATAATTTCAACGTTTCGTCAACGATACAGTCCATTATGGAACGTTTCCTGAACGTGCTCCTTCAACGTTCATCTATGAAGAATTATAATACGCTACATAGTAGATTATCATTCAACGAAGGGTGAAGTTATGAGCATTACACCGAATTGAGTACTTTACTTTATCTACGACTTCTTCAGTAAAACTCAAATTAATCTGAATTTTCAAAATTGAAAACAGTTGCCACAAGCGATCTTTGTGGCCGAGAATCGAATCGCGTCGAAAACGTTAAAAATTTACGTTTTCCAAAAATAAATGCAATTTTTTCATTTTGCCTTTTCTTCGAAAAAAATATTTTCGAATCTATGCCCCTTGACTGTTCGATAAATATTCATTTCCTAAGCTATCTTGAAATTGAGAATAACAAAAATCCGAAGTGGAAAAACCAAGTTGTTGATTTTGCCGGTTTGCATGTCTTATTGCTGTGAAAAGAGCGGCGCCAGGGGAACCTTTCTCACTAAAATAGAAGGAGTAGACGGGTCTGAGTGAAATCAATCATCCTCAATACATGTTCAACAGCATATAAGAAATAGTGATCACCTATATTTCACATTCGATTAATTCACATGCATTGTCTTCATCCAGATGTACAATAGGAAATTAGATCGATTAGAATGATCAGTTTAGGGTGGTGGCATACTAATTGTGCCATCTACTAATCTGATTGCCAGTACCTCGAAGTGACCAATTTGGAAACAGCGTAATTAAAAAACCCTTGTGAGTAGATCCGCCTTATAGGTAGTTTCGCATTCAAGAATCTGAGAATTGACAGTTGTCAGAAAAACTGACAGAAGCTATCAAAAATATCGTAAATGATCTCGAATCTGTTGTAACTAATTCAGCAGAATTTCATATGGTTCTGACAAAGTGACTTGAATACGTCATACTCCACGTAATGGCAAAGGCGAGGGCAAAGGTCAATTTCATCGAATCCGTAGTTTTGAAATAAGAAGGAGAACAAAATATCGAATGGTGATTTTCAGGGAATTTTGCCCATTAAGTTCCAGAGAGTCCAACATAATGGTCTAGACCATAATAAATGGTGATTATAAAGATTTTGCTGAATTGAAAATGCTTTTGTCCCTAGTAACAAGCAACCAAGCGCGCAAAAATGTCTCCGTTATACAGGGTGGCCATTTTTTCAATGGCATTGTATTGGTAACTTTTAAACCATAAGAGTTAGAAGGTCGGTCAAATGGAGAAAAAGTTGTATCCATAGAAGCATTGTCAAGCAGTTCGAACAAATCGAGATTATCAGGGCCGGTTTTTGAGATATCATAAGAAAAGTAAATTCTGTCATTTTGATTTATATTTTTTCTCACTTTATTTCGAATATTATCAAAAAATGTTTCAGGAATTTTTTATTCGACAGTAAATTATCTTCAAAATGACATAATCAGATTTCGTATCCAACATTTCGTTCTTCCTGGGCCACCTTCAACCTTATTTTTTTCAATACGGACCTGCATATTTTATGAACTTTTAACGCTGAATTCAACGATATATCATACAATATCATTCAAAGTTGATTTTACAAAATGGTGGAAATTTCGAACACTTAGATACGTCATTAATGTTCATCATTTACCTTCGAATAATCATTCAATTTGTCTTTCATTGAATGATATTTTCGTTTAATTATTATGAATTAGGTTCTTGTTTCTTGCTTTGATTCTGTTACGTATTATTTATTTACAAATTTCAAGAGGTGAAAAACCTGATTCATAATAATCAAACGAAAATATCATTTGATGAAAGACAAATGAAATGATTATCCGAAGGTTAATGATGAACATTAATGACGTAAGTGTTCGAAATTTCCACCATTTTGTGAAATCAACTTTGAATGAAACTGTATGATATATCGTTGAATTCAGCGTTAAAAGTTATTTCGAAGAGTGTCATAAAATATGCAGGTCCGTATTTAAAAAAATAAGGTTGAGGGTGACCCAGGAAGAACGAAACGTTGGATACGAAATCTGATTATGTCATTTTGAAGATAATTTACTGTCAAATAAAAAATTCCTGTAACATTTTTTGATAATATTCGAAATAAAGTGAGAAAAAAATAAAAATCAAAATGACAGAATTTACTTTTCTTATGATATCTCAAAAACCGGCCCTGATAATCTCGATTTATTTGAACTGCTTGACAATGCTTCTATGAATGCAACTTTTTCTCCATTTGACCGATCTTCTAACTCTTATGGTTTAAAAGTTACCAATACAATGCCATTGAAAAAGTGGCCACCCTGTATACCGATTCGTCCGACGGAACCTCAAAATTATATTCACAGCAATATTCTAGTGCCATGCACATTTGCATCGTACCAAACGGCTTCCCATCAAACTTCGTCCTCAACTTCCACGAATTGCATTTTTATGACTGTTCATTCATATGTCGAAGTGTTGTTAATAAACTTGTTAGCCTCTGCGTCTTCGAACTTGGAAAGAGATCTAACTGTGGACCTTCCACATAAAAACTTTTCATAACCTGACAAGAACATTAAGGAATGGCATTATTATTTTTAGGAACTTCATCCTGGCGATGTGCCAGATGCAGGTTTGAAGACTGATTCTTTTCGGCCCTAGTTTCGCGAACTGTTTTCCGCAAACCGTAAGTCGTCCTCATTCATTACGAAGAGTCAGCAGTAACGACAAATGTGAACAGACCATGTCCGGGTTTCGAAAAACCAACATCCACCTTTTTAATGCATCCGAACTCTTCCGCTTCTAAGAATTATTGTTTCCAGATGTCCGCCTTTCGTAAGAATGATATCAGAGAATTTAACAGTTGGCCATCATGAAATCTTTACGCACTGGAAAATAATACAGGACATCTCGAAATAAATGCTCATCTCATAATCAGGTCATACGAAAAACAGTGATTTTGGTAGGTACATATTTTGGTTGTAATGAATTCTATACCTGCGAACTTCTTCAAATTCGGTAGCTTGGTAATTTCTTTCGGTATTATTACTTTCAACTGGTTCAAATGCGGACAAGAAATGTTCCGCAAATAATTTGGCATAAATATCGCATTTCGGCGAAGATCGGATGGACGAATTGATGAAGAGGATTATTTTGGTTTTTAGGAATTTTTGATAGGCTTGCATATGCAGGGTGAGTCTTTGACTTGTAGGTACATATATTGTAACTGAAGATTCTTGAGGTCAAAAGAAACCTTTTTTTTTAAATTGCCATTTTTCCGAATTCGGCTCTGTTAAAAAGATATAGCCATTTGAAAAAAAATTAGGCTAAATACGCGCCTGATACGATTGTCTGGAATTGATGCAAAGTTAATATTTCTTGATTGAAATTGAGTTGATACATTTGGGAAATACTCAAGCGCTTACCTTATTGGAATAAAAATATTACAAACAAGATATTTCCTAACAAAAACACTTAGTGTTGTCCGATTATTTCTGCAATTGAGAAGCCAAATTTCTCCCACCAAAAATTCCCGAAGATTAGTTTGTAAACACTTAAAACTTGTTCATATTTTCCTCGATATCTCATAAATAAAAAAACTAATCAAGGCCATAGGATTCGAGGTCCATGACGTAACCCATCTACCCATCTTTTATGACAGAGCTTTGGAGGAGTCGATAACAGATTGTGTTGATTTTCTCTTCTGAACTATCGCAGTGCCCCTGCGATAGTTCATCCGTTAACGATAAAGGACGTACTGCTTCCTCGGTTTCGCCTGAACTTTTGTTTAACGGGAAAATCAACACATTATGGAATTGTCTTCTCAAAAACTCTGTGAAATATCACAGAAGTTGGTATGGTTATGTCAATGACCTCGAATCCTATGACCTAGGTTGATGGAGTTAGGTTAAGTTAGTGTGTAAAATAGTTATTTTCCTATCTAGGGCGGAAAGTTGTACTTTCCCGCACTAGATTGCCGTTGCCCGAACGACGCGGAGCGGAGTTCAGGCAAGCAATCGAGTGCGGGAAAGTACTTTCCGCTCAAGATAGGAACAATATTTTTTCTACAACCGTATTATAAAATGAAAAAATCTTCTACACAACTCGAATATTCGTTTTGACACATTAATTAAGGAGTTTGGGATTCTATGCGGAAAATCATAGACCGTGACATAGAAATAAATACACAGATCCATGTATGCCAGTCATAATTTTTGAAGGATGTCAAGTTCTCTTCGAAAATGCAATAAGTTTCAAACGGAAATCTGCATTAATAATTAGTTTGACATGGATGAAACTGCATAATTTGAAATATTTAACTAAATATATAAGTAAGTAGATTAAGAGATTTCATGTTAAAGGTATTATTATACCCAAATTCAACACATATTTACTTTCCCGCACTAGTGCGGGAAAGTGACACTTTCCGAATCGAAAACAATGCGGGAAAGTAGTTAGTTAGGCCCGGTTGTAGAAAAACAATATTTTTGGGATTTCGAGGAAAATATGAACGAATCATCAGTGTTTACCCACTTGGCACTTATCTTCAAGAAAATCGAAGAAGGAACTTATTTTAGTGGGAGAAATATGACTTTTGAATGGCAGATATAATCGGACAAAACCACGTATTTTTGTTAGGAAATATTATAATGTCAACATTCTTATTCCAATAAGGTTAGTGCTTGAGTATTTCCTAAATGTATTGACTCGATTTCAAACGAGAAATATGAACTTTGCATCAATTCCAGAGAAACGTACCAGGCACGTATTAGGCCCAATGTTTTTTTCAAATGGCTATATCTTTTGAACAGAGCCGAATTCGGGAAAATGGAAAATGAAAAGATGGTTTCTTTTGACCACAAGAATCTACAGTGGAAATATATGTCGAAGACTCACCATGTATATTGCAGATTCGAGTCGGAAGAGGATTCATTATCCAGCTATAATGTACTTGATAAATTCAGTTTTATATGCGTTATTCAATTTTCAGTATGGAACATAAATGGTTTATTACAAATTTCATGAAACTTACCAGCTCTAGGCACATAAATGTTGAGAAATAGGCAGTCTTCGCTCTGGTTAGTCAGTAGAGGAAGTAGTTTTTCCAAGTAGAGAAGCCGTCCTCTCGGAAATTCCAAAAGGGCTTCCGTACGATTACCGATATCCGGGGGTCTCTGAGGGCACACTGCACCGAACCTGTCCGCCAAACGCGTATTTTGCCACTGAGAGGGTGTAACAGGAGGCATATATCTGGAAAATAGAAGGAAATTAACTTGGTGTACGATAAATGTTTCCGGAAATGTATAGAGGGTTTCCGGGAATGCGATGTTCAATATTGTCAGGTAGGGATGAATAGACAAGCCCCTTCAGAGTTGAAGCCCAGGAATCACAGATTTCTCCGCGAGACCTCTGATAGATTAAAATGCGGCTCTTATGCGAATTCCCATTGCGAATGTCCCAGAGATGCCTAGTGAGCGAATATGTCTAAATCAATTCTGGTTGTGGTCTGATACGAGTTTCACCTAATGTTTCGCGTACAACTGAGGAAAGAAACTTCAATAGAATCTTGATCGGAGGTTGTAACCCGTCGATTGATTGACCCGAATTGACGATGATACTGGACCGAGCACTACAGGGTGTCCCATGGTCGAGTGCCTATTAGACGTTTCTGGAGAACTGGACATATTTGAAATCTGAAAATTGGGATTATGATATTGTTCGGAATTCTCTACGGATCGAAAATATTTTTGGAGCTTGAGCACTTCCGGTTATACCAGGAGTGGAAATAAATTTGTTCAAAAAATTTATTTTTCAATATTTTCGTTTCTGATATGATTGAGTATTCAATGCTGAATACATTTCTGTTGAAACCATTGTATTCATTCGAATAGTTTGCGAAATATCGAAAAAAAACCTAAAAAAATGTCAAATATTCATAGTCAGTGTTATGTCCATTATTCCTATTCTGAACATCCCGAGTGTAAACCGTTCTCACAACGTCAAAGTAGAAGAATGTAGAAAGGTCATGCATCTTTTGAATTTCATAAATATCATCACAGGGTGTTTCAAATTTTGTGTCGAAAACTGTGATCGAAAATTGGCCATAACTTCTGTTTTTCAAATTAGAACCCTATTTTTTTATGATTGCGTTGGATTCTGCGAAGAAAAATAGTGATAGCACTCTCAGATGTTCTTGCTCCTAAATTGGGTAATCCCCGAGATATTTGAGCTTTTCTGGATTCATGTTGTACGTAGAGTCAAATTCATCTTATCTTTCGTATGAGAATATTCTGTGACCATAGAAGATAAATTATCCCATTGATAATTCACAAGCGACAGCTCTAATTTTAGGCATTAACCTTACTTCTCGATTTCAATTCAATGCTTACTATGGTTTCATAAAAATAGTCATCGAATCTGTTGGCATGAGAATATTCTGTGACCATAGAAGATAAATGATCCCATTAATAATTCAGAGGTGACAGGTCTAATTATTAGTTGTAACTATGGTTTTATAGGAATATTCATCGAATCACTTCAGATTCGATGAATTTGACTCTACGTACAACATAAATCCAGAAAAGCTCAAATAACTCGGAAAGTACTGATTTTAGGAAAAAAAGCATCTGAGAGTGCTATCATTATTTTTCTTCGCAGAATCCAACGCAATCATAAAAAAATAGGGTTCTAATTTGAAAAACAGAAGTTATGGACAATTTTCGATCAGAATTTTCGACACGAAATTTGAAACACTCTGTGATGATATTTATGAAATTCAAAAGATGTTTGACCTTTCAACATTCTTCTACTTTGACGTTGTGAGAACGGTTTACACTCGGGATGTTCAGAATAGGAATAATGGACATAACACTGACTATGAATATTTGACATTTTTTTAGGTTTTTTTCGATATTTCGAAAACTATTCGAAAGAATACAATGGTTTCAACAGAAATGTATTCAGCATTGAATACTCAATCATATCAGAAATGTAAATACATATTGAAAAAAATATTTTTTGAACAAATTTATTTCCACTCCTGGTATAACCGGAAGTGCTCAGGCTCCAAAAATATTTTTGGTCTGTAGAGAATTTCCAACAATATCATAATCCCAATTTTCAAATTTCAAATAAGGCCAGTTCTCCAGAAACGTCTAATAGGCACTCGACCGTGGGACACCCTGTATATCTATAGCCAAAGTTCCTTCCCTGGTCTGCGCAGCCGGTTCCCCTTCGGACATATTTATAGTCCGTTCAAATATAAAAAGAACAAACAGAATCGTCTGGTTTGCAGACTTCTTCTTCTTCTTCCTCTGTGTGGCGCCTTTGGTCGGCAGAACGTAGGCCTTGTAACCCATTGTTCATTCCGCATCTTCTGATAATAGAGAGACTCAGACCCGAAGGCACGCTGACAAGAATGCCGCGAGCCGACAAGGAGGAGTCACCATAGAGATAGAAGGTGTTGGGTTCTCTAGGTGTGTTAACCTCAGTACAGAGAGATTGTCGCACTTGAAAAGTATATGTTCCGCCGTTTCATCCGCGTTCCTGCACCAACGGCACAGGGAACACTCTGTAAAGCTGAATACAGACTATTCTGACGTGACGTGTTTACATGTGGGCCCACGTCAAAATTGTGCGTGATATAAAAATGCATAAAAATGCAACACATCGTTCTGTGCGTTCACGTTCATATTAGGCCAATGTGAGCACTGCACGGTCCTGACGTGACGTGAAATCACGTCACGTCAGAATAGTCTGTATTCACCTTTAGTCCCATTCTATATAAATGTTTGTTAAACAGATGGCCAGTTAAAGCACCAGTCACCAGAGATAATTGCTTCCTCTCAAGAATCAAGAGTTTTTTGACCTCCGGCTTAGAAGAAGGCCCCTTGATGAGGAGTCTCGACTGCCTGAGATCCGTTCTCATGTTCCACTCAGAGGAGAATTGCTCATCAATCCATCTCTTGAAGTGGTTTTTGATATATGTGGGACAGAAAGGAAGCGCGGGTTCCGGCCCAGTCGAGCGAGCCCCTTGTTTGGCTAAGTTATCTGCTTTTGTATTGCCAGAGATAGACGCATGCGCCGGGCACCAGATAACCTTGAGAGTGTTATCTGAGCCTAGCGCGCGCAGAGCCTCTCTGCATTCATAAACCAAGTTAGAGGTTACTTTGATTTCAGAGAGGGTTTTCAGTGTACCCTGAGTGTCGCAACATATGTATATGTTTTTAGAGGACACAACATAGACATAGTATTCAAGGCCAAAAACTGCCTTTACAACCATTTGCTGAATTGTAAGGATGAGACTCCAATATTGGAAAAGAACGGTGTGTACAAGCTTAATTGTAAGACATGTGATAAGTTTTACATAGGAAAAACTTTTAGAGCCCTAGGCACAAGAATAAGGACGAAAATGTGGAACTTCTACACAACTTGGATAGAGGTAACCAACTCGACTTGATGGAGATATATGAAATTATTATTATTATTATTATTATTACAAATTGTTTTGAATCGAGGACAAGGTCCTATATGATCCAATATAAAAACACATTATAATGATGCAAACAGATATAAAAAAAACCCAGTAAAAATGAACAATCAACTCCAAGAAAAAAAACATATTGAGTCAATAGCTGCTCCTACTACTAATCTCTACCAATTCACCAATCAAAAAAAAATGTCTAAATCAAATCGTATCGATTCTTAAAAGTGTTCACTGTGGGGGAGGTCACAACACTAGGGGGCAAAGAGTTCCACTGTCCAAAAACTCGATTTGGCAAAAAATTTCTTCTCACCACCGCGCTAAAATTGCAAAAAATTTAAAATTATTTCCTGATAAATGCTTAAATACACAAGTGGAGTCCCACCTCAGCTATCACCCCATTTTCGAGAGTCTGATATAGTGTTCGTTTGTGTCTGTGTGTTGACGTTCGGAACGCTGCTGTTATACAGGGTCTTTCACGAGGAACCTCACCCATATTTATATGGGAAATGTATTTTCATGAAATTCAGCACTTATAAGTATTTCACGATGCTGATGAAATCTAAAATATTTTCAAGGCATGAGCACCTCCGGTTTTTCCGGAAATGATGTCAACTTCCGTTTTTCAAATTAGAACACCATTTGTTTATTGCAGAAATAGATTCCTTTAGAAAATTTCAAGTTATTTTGATGTAACATTTTTCAGTTTTGGTTGGAAAATTCTCTCTGAGCGGGAAAATTCGAAAAAAATCGAAAATAGAGCTCCGCTGAAACAAGAATAACTTCGAGGTTTTTGGATGGAAAATTTTCATTTTTGGGATTTTTCAAGATGTAAGATTGATGTATCCACTTTAGAAATCGAAATCGCGATTCATGATACAGGGGGTGAAAAAATCGCTTTCAAAGTAAGGGATGACAAAATCGTGAAAAATCAATTTTTTCAAATTAGAACCCCATTTTTTTATGGCAGATATTGAATCTACGTTGAAAAATAATGTGAGTGTATGCATCACACCCTTGCCCTAAAGTGGATATTAACTCAGAAAATATCCGTTTTAAGGCAAGGGTGTGATGCATACACTCACATTATTTTTTAACGTAGATTCAATATCTGCCATAAAAAAATGGGGTTCTAATTTGAAAAAATTGATTTTTCACGATTTTGTCATCCCTAACTTTGAAAGCGATTTCGATTTTTAAAGTGGATACATCAATCTTACATCTTGAAAAATCCCAAAAATGAAAATTTTCCATCCAAAAACCTCGAAGTTATTCTTGTTTCAGCGGAGCTCTATTTTCGATTTTTTTTTCGACTTTTCCCGCTCAGAGAGAATTTTCCAACCAAAACTGAAAAATGTTACATCAAAATAACTTGAAATTTTCTAAGGAATCTATTTCTGCAATAAAAAAATGGTGTTCTAATTTGAAAAACGGAAGTTGACGTCATTTCCGGAAAAACCGGAGGTGCTCATGCCTTGAAAATATTTTAGATTTCATCAGCATCGTGAAATACTTATAAGTGCTGAATTTCATGAAAATACGTTCAGTAGTTTCCCGTATAAATATGGGTGAGGTTCCTCGTGAAAGACCCTGTATATGTCGGTTGTCATGTCATTGTCTTGTTATTCTGTGAATTGTCAATTATGTCAGATACATGACGCTGTCAATGTAATTTATAGAAGTTAGTGAAGAAGGATTTTATTGTATTAGACTCAGATCAAAACCAAGGAAATTTTATTCAATCCTCTTAATATTATAGAAAACAGAAGTAAGATGATGAGTGATATCTGTATATTTTGACGAGTAAGTCCACTTTGTTGTTGCAAATAAATTCAAACATCTATTATTTCATATTTGTAGAGCTCCTGAAGATGCCCTAACCAGGCGAAACATGTAGAGTAGATATTAAAAATAAAAATCCATTTATGTACAAACAGTCTTATTATATTATATCAAAAATGGATTATGGCCTATTAGTGAGTAACTTGTTATATGTATATGTGTTTCCCAGAGTAACGTCTGCGGATAGTCTCTACCGCACATACCAAGACAGCATATAGCTCTGCTTGTGCTATTGATCAGTCTTTTTCGAGAGGAATGAACCACTTTGTTTTGGGTCCAACAATCCAAGAACCGGCACCCGTGTTACAAACCGAGCTGTTGGTGGGGCCCTCAGGTTTGAGTAACCTGTCTGGTTCACACCACTGATCTTTGTCAGGGACAACTACTTTGTAGGGCTCGTCGAAGCAGAATCGGGCGCACGCACGGTCCCCTCTGCGATGGAGGGACGGGCTAATGTCCTCCACCATCTTGAGAGCCATGGCGTGCCCCCTGTCCCTGTTGTCCCTGTTCCCAGATTCTGAGCGATGTTTTCGTAGCCACCTCAGTGATAGTGAGGTGTATGGAAGGGATGCCCAACATGCATTCCATTGATACTGTGGGAGTAGATCTTAGAGCGCCTGTTATACTAAGACAAGCTCTCCTCTGGCATCGATTAAGGATGTGTCGGTTGTTGGCCTTTTCTAAGGAAGTCCACCATACCACTGATGCATAGGTGAGGATAGGCCTCACTACCACAGTATACAGCCAGTGTATAATATGTGGTCTGAAGCCCCACCCCTTGCCGAACACCTTACGTGTAGACCAAAATATTATATTGGCCTTGTTCGCTTGAGCTTCGATGTGTTTGCTCCACAGAAGTTTGGGGTCCAATACAACAACGAGATAACGGGAAGTCTAATGTCGCTAGGCACCCTTTTCCTCGTAAAGAGAACCATTTCGGTTTTCTAAGGGTTTACTGAAAGGTCGTATGTTATGCACCACCGCTCGATTATCCGCAAAGCATTTTGCATCGAATCGACGACAACGCTGAGTATCCTACCTCTTATCAGGAGGACAAGATCGTCCGCATAGGCTACTGCGACGTGGCCCGCATCCACCAACTCAACCAGGAGCCCATCCAGGACGATATCCCACAGTAGCGGTGAGAGAACACCGCCCTGCGGACAACCCCCCCTGGTGTTCCCCCTATGGTCGAGGAGCCCAGCTTAGCCACGATATTGCGAGCCTCGAGAAGCGATCCCGTCCAGCGACAGAGTGTAGGCGAGATTCCGTGCCTTACAACAGCGCTGTTCATTGCACCGAATGCAGTGTTGTTGAAAGCTCCATCTATATCCAAAAATATAGCTAGGGTAGTAGAGTATATTCTTTGTAGTGCAACCCGTCCTCAATGAAATTTACAACCGAGTGAAGAGCGGTATCTACAGATTTACCAAGCACATAGGCATGTTGAGAGGGATGCAATGGCCAAGCCACTAGTGATGTATCCCTAATATGTCTCTCTACCAGTCTCTCCAGGTTCTTCACTAGGAAAGAGGAGAGACTTATTGGTCGAAAGTCCTTCGCGTTTGTGTGCGACGGCCTTCCGGGTTTGGGTAGAAATATAACTCGAACCTTTCTCTAGGACATAGGTATATGTCCTAGAGCCAGACTTACTCGAAATATATGAAGCAGTGAGCAAGAGAGCAGATCCAACCCTCTAATGAAGAGAGCCGGAAATATGCCGTCCTCCCCTGCCGCCTTATATGGCTCGAATCCCTTGATGGCCCAACGGATCCTAGAGTGAGTTACCGCCTGAGACGCCTGCCAATCTGCGTTTGATGCACATCGGTGAGCCTCGTCACAGGTGTTTTCTGTTTCATTGAAGCCCAGGAAGTGAACCTCTAGAAGATGTCTCAGAAAAACTTCCGAGCTGGTTTTCACACCATTGGGAATCGATTCGTGAGGGCCTCCGCTAGAGAGAATTTTCCGAAGCCTAGTAGCCTCAGATACACTCTCTACAATGCTGCAGAAGCTCCTCCATGATTCTTTTTTGGACTTTCTTATGAGTCCTTTGTATTTTTTCAGGGCTGATTTATATTCATCCCAGTCTTTGTCAAGGCCAGATCTCATAGCCTTGTTGAATATACGTCTACTATTACGTCTTTCATCATTTAGTTCCTTTGACCACCATTTCGTCTTGCCTTTCGGCTTTCTGAACTGAGGTAAGCAACAACTTTGATAAGCTGAGATAATAGACTCCTGCAGTTTGTTTGCTGCGGCATCTAACTCTCTCGTGTTCTTTGGTGCTGCGTTACTGTGCCCCAGATTTCCAGAGAGATGCGCCAAGTATCTTGGCCAGTCTGTTTTCTTAGGATTCCTGAATACCACAGGTATCCTTTCTCTGCTGTCTCTGATGGAGTGGTTTGCACACAATAAAGCTCCTATTGGTCAAACGGTCATGACAACGCTCTCTTCGACCGCCCTAAGAAAATGCCAGGATCGTACTCAGAAAGGACTGTGGATGGTACTGGATAGAAATGATTCAATAATTGGAGTCAGCAATTCCCACATTAGAACTTTACTCCTCGGAAACTCTAGTGCAACATTTCTGTTATGATCTGCAGCTGTCGTAAACATTTTATATCCGACGTACCTACCCTATTTTTTTTATTTTTTTTGTTTTTATATTATTATCTACTGATTAATTTATTTTTCGGATGTTCGAGATTGCGGCAAGGTAATTCCAGGAAACACCAGAATTTAAGAGATTTTGGTCGGAATCTTACAAGATTCCGACAAAGTTATTCCGGGAAACACCAGATTTGGGTCCTTTTTCCTAATGGGTGAAAGTAATATTAATTTGCTTAAATATCGAAGTTTTCAATTCAGAGGACTCGTAATAGATCTCTGTTCAAATTTATAATTGTCATTTATTTGTAATATCCGAAATATATTCAGTTTCGGTCCAAAATTTCATATTTTTTTGTACGAAACTTTTTGTCGGCTGCTCAAGATTCCGACAAGGTAATTCCGGGAAACACCAGATTTGGGTCCCTCAATAATGGGTTAAAGTTATCTTGATTTGCATAAATATTGAAGTTTTCAATTGACAAGTCTTGTTAAAATACCTAGAGGTACTGTGAAGGTCTAGCTGTTCAAAGTGTTTATAGATTTTGTTGTGAGAAGTGAATGATGGCGACAGTTTGCCTAAACGATTGTGTGAAATCTCCTCGATTCGACTCTGGACGGAAAGTAACTATACGAAGGCTCTCCCACCGCTGCGCCAACCTTGTTGTTATTGCTCCTTCTTACATTTGAACAGGGTATAGTTCTAGTATTGCGGATGCTTGACATGTAACAGGTGAATTTCTGGTTTACATCTTGAATTATTCATTTTTACCTCATTTATTCTGTCTAAACTCGCCACACATTCAGCGTACTGCTTGCATGCATTCACTTATTCCACCTAAATTTCAAGAATATGGGCGTTTTTGGCAACGTCTATACCGAAAGGCCTGTTTAATAATCATAAAGGAGTATTGTTTTGAATACAAAATAGGTTGATGAATATCAAATTGAATAAAAAACCATTGTTTATAGGACATTTCTGGGTTATCGAGGAAAATATGAACCAATTATTTGTGTTCACAAACTTATCTTCAGGATATATCAATAAAGGCGTTCACGGCCGGAAACAACTTCATATTTTAAGTATTCCGGATTTTCTAGCCGTGTTTCAATAGAAATTTCACCTAACGTTTCGTCCACAACTGCGGTAGACATCTTCAAAGGTTTCTCGATCGTATAGGTTGTAACCAGCAGCATTATTTCAAATGGGTACAACTCGAGAGAGATATCGATCGAGTCCCTAGACTGAAGTGAACTTCGAAGGAAAATACACCATCAGGAACCATTTTTGAAGAAGAGGAATAGGTACATATCTTTCATTCCATCGGTGGCGCACCAAACTGGCAAACTTCTGAAAAGGAATGATATCGAAATAGTCCATAAACCAACACAAAAACTGGGACAGGTCCTAAAGCCGGCCACTCACGTACAGTTAAACTGAGCGCAGTTGGAACTGTCAGTCTAAACTGTACGTGAGTGGGCATTTCAGTCTCAGTTCAACGCGATTTTGCCAACTGTGCAGTTTAACTGCGAGAAATGAATTTCTTCATATTTTAAACTGAAAGGACTACCTGAAAAGACCGTGTGTGGGGGTTTGGACTGTGATGTTTTCAGTTCAGTGTAAGTCGAGGAAGGGAGCATATCACGAAGTCGCGCAATAATTACAAGGAGATATTCTTGGAGAAAATTTTAGGCACTCGTAAGAACATCCTGTGGCTAAAAATCTCAGGGTAGCATTCAACCTTTCATGTGGAGATATTGCAGTTCTCATGACAGTATCTTTTTTCACAATCAATGGGGAAACCATCCAAAGCAATTTTTGGTACACCGATTGAGTCATGCGCAAATAATTGAGACAATCTAATGGTTCTTCTTTTTTAATCTTGGTAACATTCAAAAAACTAAACCGAGGACGGCCAAATCGTCGGACCTGCTCAAATCCATGTGGAACGAACTGAAGGATTGAACTGCTCATGTGTGCACATCTCAGTCCTCAGTTTAGACTGACAGTTTCAACTGCGCTCAGTTTAACTGACAGTTTAACCACAGAATACCTAACTACACAGAAGCGTCATTCCGTCTTCCCGCCAAAACTTTATTTGATGACGCTAGGTAGTACATATGTCAACGTGAAATTTAAACTTCCCAAAGAATTATAAATATAGTATAGAATTATGTGGCTGGACCGCTCAAAAGTGACATATTTGCCCCTTGAAAATCAAAGAGCCGACGCTAAGTGACGCTTGTGTGTAGTTAAGTATTCTGTGGTTTAACTGTACGTGAGTGGCCGGCTTAAGGATTCCCAAAGACATAACTGATCCGCTCTCTCAAGCTGGTGAGTGGTGTTTATAACCTTGCGACTGCGGGGAAGGTCACATCGGAACTAGTAAAAGGAGCATTCATACCGGGATCAAAGAACGCATTCTGTTCGCCTAAAAAGAGGACATTTTCAACATCAAGAGTTATTATCCTAGGATGAATATGGAGGCCATCGTGACCTATAAGCACAAAAACAACATGTAAAGGAAAAGTGAGACTCCCATTTCCCCTGTTCTTGGTTGCCTGCGATCTGCAATGCTAGGTGGTGGTGCTGTGGCTATGAATACATCTAAGGATCAAGTAATATCTCCAGTTCGGAGCGGTTATTCGTCAGGTTATGAAGAGAAACGAGATGTCTAACACAGTTGTAGGTGAAATTCCTTTTGTATCACTCCTAGAAACCAGGAATACTCCGAATTCAATCTTCAGGATAATCGGAGAAGGAACTCAATTTGGTGGAAGAAATATGACTTCTCCATAGCAGATGTGATCAGACAACACTAGGTTTTTTTGTTTAGGAATATCGTGTTTTTAACAATTTTATTCCAATGAGATTAGTAGGTACTTGAATATTAAATACATGTAGTATATAATCTCTGAGGAATTTGCATTCATACCAGAGAATCGTATCAAAAACGTTTTCGGCTCGACTTATCTCGAAATGGCTATATCTTTTTTATAGAGTTGAATTCTGAATATTAGAAAATGGAAGATTGGTTTCTTTTAGATGGAAGAATCAACAGTTTAATTATGTGTACAACTCAAAGACACACTCGGAAAGCGAAATCATTTTTTTGGTGATAGTTTATGACCCTTACGAACACACAAACCTCAGTCAATAATTTGTAACTTGTTGTTGATAACCCTGTATACTCCGTTCACATTTATAAAGTATCGCGGTTAGCCATGATTTAGGTTCTGTATCTGACAGTAGAATGACCATAACCTAACATTTTCAAAATATACGCGGTGAAATGTGTCAGAATTACATGGCAAACCGCGATACTTTATAGAAGTGAATGAAGTATACATACAAACAATCGAAAAACATCACCATTTCTGGCGCAGTCGGGTTGAAAATACCATATATTAATGGCATGAATATAGGATCTTTCAGTTTGAAAAATCTGAATAGATAGGTAAATATAGTGATCATACACATCTCTCCTTATTATAGAAGAACTAATTTTCGGGAATGAAAAAGAATAAATACGAATTGCAATATTCTCATATAGAACGTAGGACCCACTGATTGCCCTTCGTCGCATTACATCACAAGGTTAACCGGAAACCCAATTCCGACATCCAGAGAGATTGAAACAGTTGCTCCTACCTAATTGGAGCTCCGAAAGTCCTAACTGCCTTCACATCACCTGAAATGTTAGTCCAGTTCATTACGGACTATAAATTTCTACCTGTCCGTTAGAAATGTGAAGACAAATAATTAATTTCGAAGACTAACGTTTCTCCTTTGTATTTGAGGAACGACTGTAGAATTCTTTGTTTGAAATGAATACCTTTACCTACGGTCCATTGTGTTTTCTTTCGAGTGCTCGTTTCAAACGAAGGCGATGTTCAGTGATTCGTATTACGAATATCGCAAAAATCCACTCAAAAATACTATGATACTACTTCAAAAATATGAACGGTTCATATTTTCGAAAGAAACATTTCAGAATATGAAAGAATTCATATGTTTTTTTTTTTTAACTGATCTGGATGCTTCCCTGGATTTTAAATATCACCGAATTGCAGAAAAATCATCATGTTTATCAGAATGTTTATCAACTAGCTAGGCTAGGTTCGGTCATTCGTTTTTACAGTACGAATAATACTCTGCAGACTCGTCAAAGGATGTATCGTAGAAGTCATCGATATTCATACTATGTTATTCGATAAATCAACTAGCTGGCAACCTCTTCATCAAGAGTTCGGTGAAATATTCAAGGAAGATTATTGCTTTGAATACAAAACAGGTTGATGTAGCTTGAGTCATCACATATTGAATAAAAGATATTTTTGGGATATCGAGGAAAATATGAACAAGTTATCAGTACGAACTAATCTTCTGGAAAATCGAAGAAGAAACTAACTTTTGTAGGAAAAATATGGCTTTTCAATTGCAGATAAAATCGGACAAAACTAAGTGTTTTTGTTGAAAAATATCGTGTTTTCCATATTTTCATTTCAATAAGGTTAGAACTTGGGTGATGGACTGCCTTAATTCAGTTAATTTCCTGGGTTTCGTTTTATGGACCTCCTACTTGACATAACCCCATAAAAAAGTCTGGTACAGTCAGATCAGGTCACCTGAGGGGCCAGAGAAAATTGGAGTTCCTGGAAATCAATTTGTTTGCGATTTTTTTTTTCTAGGAGCTCCGCAATAACTGGTCTGGCTATACAGGGTCTTTCACGAGGAACCTCACCCATATTTATACCGGAAACTACTGAACGTATTTTCATGAAATTCAGCACTTATAAGTATTTCACGATGCTGATGAAATCTAAAATATTTTCAAGGCATGAGCACTTCCGATTTTTCTGGAAATGACGTCAACTTCCGTTTTCGAATTAGAACACCATTTTTTTATTGCAGAAATAGATTCCTTAGAAAATTTCAAGTTATTTTGATGTAACATTTTTCAGTTTTGGTGGGAAGATTCTCTCTGAGCGGGAAAATTCGAAAAAAAAATCGAAAATAGAGCTCCGCTGAAACAAGAATAACTTCGAGGTTTTTGGATGGAAAATTTTCATTTTTGGGATTTTTCAAGATGTATGATTGATGTATCCACTTTGAAAATCGCAATCGCGATTCATGATACAGGGGGTGAAAAAATCGCTTTCAAAGTTAGGGATGACAAAATCGTGAAAAATCAATTTTTTCAAATTAGAACCCCATTTTTTTATGGCAGATATTGAATCTACGTTAAAAAATAATGTGAGTGTATGCATCACACCCTTGCCCTAAAGTGGATATCAACTCAGAAAATATCCATTTTAGGGCAAGGGTGTGATGCATACACTCACATTATTTTTTAACGTAGGTTCAATATCTGCCATAAAAAAATGGGGTTCTGATTCGAAAAAATTGATTTTCACGATTTTGTCATCCCTAACTTTGAAAGCGATTTTTTCACCACCTGTATCATGAATCGCGATTTCGATTTTTAAAGTGGATACATCAATCTTACATCTTGAAAAATCCCAAAAATGAAAATTTTCCATCCAAAAACCTCGAAGTTATTCTTGTTTCAGCGGAGCTCTTTTTTCGATTTTTTTTTTCGAATTTTCCCGCTCAGAGAGAATTTTGCAACCAAAACTGAAAAATGTTACATCAAAATTACTTGAAATTTTCTAAGGAATCTATTTCTGCAATAAAAAAATGGTGTTCTAATTTGAAAAACGGAAGTTGACGTCATTTCCGGAAAAACCGGAGATGCTCATGCCTTGAAAATATTTTAGATTTCATCAGCATCGTGAAATACTTATAAGTGCTGAATTTCATGAAAATACGTTCAGTAGTTTCCCGTATAAATATGGGTGAGGTTCCTTGTGAAAGACCCTGTATGTGCAGTTGCTCCATCATGTCGCTAAAAACAAATGCTGTTGAATAGGATACTTCTTCCGCGCAGTTCTGGCTGAAAAAGCTCCTTCAACATCTTTAACTAACGATTTCCATTGATAGTTACTGTTTTCTCCAAAGAAGTATGGCCCCACAAACATCTTGATGGAACTGCGCACCACACAGTGACTCGCTCTGGGTGCGGTTCCGTCTCATGAAGCATTTCTGGATTAGATTCACTTCATATAAGTACAGAAAACCTAACTAGTCAGGTATTCTGTGAAATAAGGCAATCCCAACCGCCAAACTCCCGACTCGATTCACTTCCGACGGAAATGACGGACTGCAAAGCATGGTAGGTACCGTTGCACTATCCAAATTCTTTTTTCAGTATCCCAAGTATTCATTTTTATAAATCTAAATATGTAGTAACCTTCGAAATAGAAGAAAAAATAAGCCGATTACTCACACAGAAAAAAAGTTATTTCGTTTTATGTTTGTAGCACGATTCATGCGCCACCCTTTACATTACTCACAAAAATTTATATTGATTGAGTATAGGTCTACTTTTTTATTCAGTTAAATTGGTTTTGATATTTTTCTCTAATTATTTGTATATTATCACCGGAAATCCACTGTAATTTTTCTACACTAGAACACGAATTTCAATTAACGTTCGTAATTTGTTTACTCCTCCACACATAGATTGTGTTCATTTTTATATTTGGTGGATCAAATTTTGGTTCTTAACCAAGAGAAGAAACGAGAAACGATGACTTATTTAATATTCAATACGTGTTCCTGATGATTGAAGGATATCTTTTCATTTATGCAATTCAAATTCCTACATTTTTTTTTTTCAGAATGAACTCAATCATACTCTCTAATCGATATCGTGATGTGACGGTAATAAAATAAAGAAGAAAATGGACTTTTCAAAATCTAACATTCGCTTCCAACCTGCGTGAAAACATTTCATATCCGAGAAGTGAATAATGGACTTCGAGATAAAGAAGTAGCACCTCGACTATCGGAAAATTTGAACCGAAGATTGAATTTTCCCCCGACTCTCTAATGGATAAATAAAAGGTTTCTCGGTTCCGAACGATAGGGGGTAAAAATTAAAGGGGATGAGAGGAGGGAATTAATTATATCGAAATGCGAAAGAAGTGTTGTGACGGGATAATTGAGCGGGTCGTTTTATACCTTCAATCTCTTTTTCATCTCGCGAGGAGAAATTAAGGGATTGTTCGGACTCATTTCGTGTTGGAGAATCCATTCATCACTCAGAAATTTCCATTCTGGCGAATGACATTGAACTTTGAAGAAGGTTTCAACGGAGTTTGACTGAGATCCGGAGACGTTCGGACGGTATCGCTACTGAAAATTTCATTTTTATCATATGATCTGAAAGATGTTGCGATCCCTCGCAATTGCTCATCTCCTGATTGATGGTTTCGTACGATGGAATTCACACTTTGAGTTCGAGCAAAAGAATGAAGGGACCCATAATCTGTCTCTGACATTTTCGAGTTATCAGTACAAAATACTATTGCACGAAATACAGGGTCTCCTACGAAGCACTTTACATACTTCTACCATATACAGCGTGCCGAAAAAGTAAAGTAACTCGTCTTTTACGAAGTATTATCAAGGAAAATCCTCGCACCCGTCGATTTTCAATTTCGAAAGCAATTTATCCTGTGCTTTCTTGAATTTGATATTTCTCAAGAGTGCGGGGCCGCGTATGCCACAGGTATAATTTGATTAGGGGAAATATATAATTCGAGTTTGGAGGTATCAAATTCGGAACTGCCTACCAAATCACACGACCCGAGTGGGTTCAATTAACCTCTGAAAACTCGCAGGCGCTACTCTTGTTCATTCGGTCGTTATGAGTGATAACAGATAACAAGTCATGAGTTTTTTTTATTGCGCCACATTTCAGAAAGAAATGGCCATTTTTCACCATTTTTTTTTTCATTTATGTTGCATTCATTTCGAACTTTACTTATTTGTCATGGTATTAACGAAGCTTTTTTTATGTTCAATATACTTTTCGTATCAATTCGATATATTTCTAGTTTTATAACGCTTCATGGACAAAATGACATATACAGTGAACGGACAGAATGACATAGGTATTTCAGCTGAATTAACCGAAACTACCGGACAACACCGAGACCATTCATCCCAGGCTCCATCAGCAAACAAAGAGCCAGGACTTGTCTTAACATATTCATAACAAAATATTCATCTGTGGCTAATAAAGGCAATGCATCTTCACCTTCTTTTGCTGATCTTATGAGGAGGTTCCTCCAATCCCTTAAGACGATTCATAAGTGGACAAGGCAAACGTGAGCCGAAGACACGATAAACTTATACTTAGTTTCAACTTCTACATCTACACCTTATATGATTGCAATCAAATCACCAAATGAGCCCATACCTCCTCCAAAGAAAAGGAGACACGTCCCTAGGGCATCATTTGAAGAAGACAATGAAGAAGAAAAGGTTTCTAGCAACTTTCGAGATGATGAAGACGATTGTCCAACTGTCTAATGTTATGACCTTTTTTCCCTATTCAGATCGGGAAAAAAACCAGTCTTCTCCAGGATTAGCCCTGGAGAAGACTGGTTACGATGCATGCAATGGTTGCATTGGGCTCACGCATCTTGTGCTGATGTTCCTAGAAGAACCAAGCGTTTCATTGGTGAACTTTGTCAGTAGTTTTGTAACTATAAGTAGAAAAATATATTTGCCTATTGCCGGTATGTCATTTTGTCTATAGCATTCGGGCAAAATGAATTTCGTTTATTCCAATTAATCTGAGAATATTTCATTTTTTGAAACTTTTATTTCATAAAGGTTGATTAGATTTTGTGAAGAAAGGACTAAAGATAATAGTTGTAGAATATGACTTTACTGTGATCCACTACTAACAAGTTATGCATCTGAAATAAAACCCTATGTCATTTTGTACGTACTTCCCTACCTATTCAGCGATGAAGCTAAAAGAATTGCTCGTGATATATCGCAAGTTGAAAACAGCTGCGAATTACTGTATAAGATCGCAAATAAAACAATAAACAAATAAGCTTGTTGGTGTCGTCAATCTGGCAGATCAACTGAAGATGACAAAATGTATGGTATCGTTTTAGTTACTGACTGATCTCTCTAAGGCGAATAAAATCATATTTCCCGAGAATTTTCCATTAGATATGAATCAATTGAGTGAAAAGCAGCGAATAGAAATCTTGACATTTCTGGAATCGCAAGCGGACCTATGAACAAGTGTACGAAATTTTTAATGGGCGTTAGTTAACAAGACAGAAAGGAGAGATATATTGAGTATGAAACCTTGCCATCAGGAATTCTTTTTACGGATGGAGTAACGTTTTACTTGAATGGGTCTGTCCATCGACATAATTGTCGCTTCTGGTCCACAGCAAATCCTCATTGAGTGCAGACAGTTTGCACCCAACAACAAAAAAATTAAATGTGTGGTTGGGCACACTTAACCATCATATTATTGTGACTCTTATTTAGAGTAACCGGGTAATCAAATATAACCTGCAATGATCTCTTTCCGGTGTGAATGGTCGATAAGTAGATGACAGTATTTGCTTCTAACAAGATGGTGCGCCTCCGCATTATGGAATTGAAGTGAGGTGGTATCTTGATGGCCCATTTCCTGAGAAATGGATTGGTAGAAGAGGATCAGTTGAATGCCCACCCCGATCTCCAGATTTGAATCCTCTCGACTATTCTCTGTGGGCTATTTGAAGAGTACTGTTACCAAAATACATGTTGATTGTTAATTGTCGCACTTTATTGTGCTGGGTTTCTGATATTGAACTTTTCGGTTATCTCTTGTTTCATTTGTTGTTACGCCCCTGTACTAATTTTCAGAATAATTTGAAGGCGCATCGTTTCGATGATTTCCACCAGGAAAACTCAATTGATTCGATCGACGCACGCATCTTTCATACATATCGTTTCCAAGATAATTTAAATAAATTCTTTCTTTTTCGTTTCGAGTCTCTTACGAGCAAGGTTAATGGCCAGAGTTTGTAGTTTTGGATTAGTTATGGATAATCGAATAATTCCGGATTTGACTAACTCTGCATAATCAGATATTCTTGGTTTCGAAGATTATCTGAATATCGCAATTTTGCGGATTGGAGTATACCAAGTTCGTCGAGAGGTGAGAAAATTTAATGGTAGTGTAATATGCGTCGATCTCGTCAATTTTGTTTATCCATAGTTTTTTTTCTTGATTTTTTATTCAGAGGCCCAGAAGGATTGTTGGACGATCGTCGTTTATGCCTACTGGCGTATTTATTATCACGGCATAATATCCTGGCATTTTGTCGAATTGGAAATTCAAGCCTTTTTGATACCATCCAATTCCACGGTGTTCGTTCCTGACCATATGGTGTGAAGCAGCAAAATTTGCATTTCATTTATTATATGATTTTACACTAATTATTGTCTTGATTTCTTGAATAGGTGAGAATAGATTATTGAGAGTCTATTGTCGTTCATGACCTATAGAGTCAGCAATCAAAAAAAGAAACTCAAACTCGAACCTCCATTTTCATTCTGATTATTTCAGTGAACATGTCACATTCCGATATTTGATTTCACCGATTTTCGATTCAGAGTACAAAGGACATTCATTGACTGTTACTTCTAGCATAAATGTACCACCAAAAGAGAATTTTGACAAAAACCATCGTTCTCGAAGAGACAAACACTACAATTCTTTTTCAGATAGGTCTCGAAGTAGAAACATCTCGAAAGATTTTAAGGATAGTAATAACAGTTCAAATAGTCGTTATCGTAATACATCTTTTAGTAAAGAGAGACATTCTTCCCCACATTATTCAACATATGAACCTCAAAGAAATTTTTCAGTCAAAAATAATTACAATATTCAAAATAAGAAAGATTTCAGTAAACCTACTTCCAATCAAAAACTTTGTTTCAAATGTAATTCACCTAAACATATTGCAAGAGACTGTTCATCAAAAATTGTGAAATGTTTCAATTGTGGTAATCTAGGCTACACCAAGATTACTTGTCCAAAATGTACTCATCCAAAAAACTTCAGAAAGGCCAAAGTTCCGATCGAGACTTAAGCATAATACATTCAAAATCGATCAATCATAACATTAATATTACTAAACAACCTAGCCTTGAAAGTATTGAAATAGTTTTAAACTATATTTTATCACAAGTTGATGATGGGCAATGTCCATATATTAAAGTAGATATTTACGGAAAAAAATTCAATGCATTATTGGATAGTGGAGCTAACAATATTTTTATGAATAACTACGGCTGGCAAATTTTAGAATCTTTGGGTTTGAAATTGGAAGATACGAATATTGACAATGTCATTTTAGCCAATAATAACAGTTCATCCATTATAGGTAAAATCTGTCTTCCAATTTCATTAGGAAATAAAACCGTTACTTTTGATGTTCACATTATACCGGAATTACGACATACATTGATTTTAGGAACAAATTTTTGGAGATCAATGGGAATCATTCCTGACTTACGAAAATAGGAGTGGTCTTTCGCTGATGTTGAAAACTCATTTTGTACCTCAAATTAACATCTCGAAACTATGAAAAATTTGTCTTCTGAACAAAAGAATAAATTGAACTCGATAGTTAATAAATATTTTGATGATATTAAGGACATTAAATTGGGACGTACAGACGCCATAGAACATGTTATCGAAATAAAAGATGATTCAAAACCAGTTAAACAAAAATATTATAGAGTTAGTAAAGTAATGCGAGACAAAATAAATAAGGAACTAGACCGCATTCCTGGAATTGGAAATTCAAGCCTTTTTGAGACCATTCAATTCCACGGTGTTCGTTCCTGACCATATGGTGTGAAGCAGCAAAATTTGCATTTCATTTATCATATGATTTTACATTAATTATTGTCTTGATTTCTTGAATAGGTGAGAATAAATTATCGAGAGTCTATTGTCGTTCATTACCTATAGTCAGCAATCAAAAAAAGGAACTCAAACTCGAACCTCCATTTTATAAGGTAAAATTGTTCTAGTAAGTTTCCGTACTCATTTTAATCACTCATTAATATTTAATTGATATCTTAGTCTCCCCTGTATGTACGCATTCTTCTTATATTTCCTTCGGGTCATAGTCCACTAATCTCCGCGTTCTTGATGCGGATGTTCTGCCGCTGTTTTGAATATTCGGAAAATTGAAAAATCAAAATGATTATTGATAAAAACTAACAAACTACTCTTAGAAAAATGACGTTCCACAAAATCAATTATTTTGAAACATAGATGCATAAATACCCTGGTGTAACGACTCCTAACTTAAAATCGGGACCAAACATTGTAGATTGAAACGGCACTCTAGATTGTTGATCGGGTCCTACTTCTGGATTAATCCGCAATATTTCACGGTCACGGCGCTATTGCGGCAATAGAAAATAGCCTCTTCCGGGAGTAATGAGAAGTATAGGACCCCCATTTTCAATCGATAAGAAAGTCTTGAAGAAAATCTAATCAGTGCCAACACCAGGTATTTTATGCATCTATTCAAAACCTATTCGTGACAAGCGCCTTATTGATTAATAACAAACCTAAATCCCAAAGACTACACAAGTCATTCCCACAGAGAACAACTCATGCAGTTATATCGTAGGTAATTAATTAATGAAATTAAATGGGTGGTCCATGATGGAAAACCTTGTATACTACTTCATAATTTTTTCATGATAAAAAGAAAATCATTCGTCCATATAGGTTTTTGGAAACTTCAATCTAGCCAGTTTTGTATCTGGCATATAATTTGTGATTGGAATTGATTTTAGAAAGGAATGAAATTTATCCGAAGACTCTAGTAGAGCTCGTAGATCTACCTATTATGAAGTTATCCTTACCGGCGGTAGATCTCTGCAAATATGGTGATTTTTTACGCGGAATGTCAAAGTTTGATCAATTTTCCCGAAGAAATGGGAAAATTATGGAAAATATGAATACCAAGCTATTTTGCATTGACCTTTCCTCTTGCGATCCGTATATTCACATCACGTCCAGGATATCTGTGAAAAAGTTTTATCGAGTACAAAATTGTCCTTTTGCCGGATTTTTCCGCGATTTTCCCCAATTTTTCGAAAATACATACTCCTACATCGCCTAAAGAATCGAATTCTCTACACGTATCAATCGATTATTCCTCTTTTCGACCGTAAAAAAATTTCATCACTGTATCGCAGCTTCGCCGCGATTTTAAGATTCTTCTGGACCCACTTTTCCGACAGATCCCTCGGGTCGGTCCACAGAGTTACCATTTTAGTAAAGAATAGAAAAGTGAGATTCCACATCTTTTTGAATACACCTTAAGCTCACAGAAAAAGGAATCTACCTAGTACATTTTTGCCTGTCGAGAAAAAGAAGAGAATTTGTTTGACATTATTTGAATGATCCATTCGAGATTCACATCTCATACGTTAGAGGAGAAAAATGTTCTTGGGAAAAGGGATAACGCCACACTCGGTATGATGAATGATCTCGACGAACATATACAATTCGAAACGCCTCTTCAGCGGTGTAGAGGATGAAAAAATATTCGAAAAACTCGAAACCATTCATCACATCTTCCATTAACGCCTCAGATGTGAATCTCTCACAGAATTAGCCATAAAAACATTCACCAAAAGCAAATTTTGTTTCATTCACATGGCTGTCAGGATTTGTGCCGGCATGCGAAGCAATTTAAATCTACAATACGGTATGCGGTCCATTTTCAGATTGAGATTTCCCCGACATACATTTGATCCAGGAAAATTATGAATAAATGGCGTTTTTACCCAGGTCGCAGACCACTCTAATCTACTCGCGAAGATACGAGAGGAAGGAACGGAATGAAAATAGGACCAAATGAAATATATTGTAACGAAACAAATCTTTTGAATTTATTACATGCAATTCGAAAGTAATATGGAGCAGATGAAGTAATATTAATTTATGTCACCAAATCATGTGTCATTCTTGCGACTTTCCTATATTTTCACGAATGGTGACATGAAATTACTGAAAACTAGAGCAGGGTTGGATGGGGAATATACAGGGTATAGAACCAAGTGAATATATTGAAAACGAATATTTTTTGTTACATCCGTTTTCACGTGTTATAGCCTTATCTTTTTCAAATGAAATGTGACACCTAGTATATTTTTGCAGATTTGAAAAGACCCTGTTATTTATAATTCGTACATACTGTGCTTCGTGGAAATAATTCCCGAACACTTGAAATATATCATTTTACAGTTGAAGAATAGGTGAATTTGTTAGAATAATGAGAATAATAATTCAAACAATATCACTTCAATAGTGTAAAATGCTTGCAGTCTTCCTAGCAATACAATGCAAACCGATCACTACTGTGAACTAATAGTACCGTAAATAAGTGTTAACAATGTGCCTAGTAGGAAAATGCTGCGAACTCAATTGATAGAAATTAATTCCTTTATTTCAGTATCGTACTGAGTTCATTACAGTACTAAAAACAGTACTGTAATTAACTCATTATAGCACTGTTTTCAGTTATATTTTTCGTTTTGTTGTTGTCAGCACTGGCTTCCGATCCCATCCAATTTCTTGGTATTTATTTAGAACTGACTATTCCACTCATTCCATTTTTAGTGAGGAATTTTCCTTAGCAACACTTGTTTCTCATCGATAAAACATGGTAACGGGCAAAATCAACAACTTGGTTTTTCAGCGACTATTTCCCTCGTCTTAATTTCCACCAATCAGAAACGCGCAATTTTGAATCACAAATGGTTTCTAGATGGAAAAACTGTATGGCAGCAGCTGTCAGCAGTTTTTTCGGGTTTACCCGCGGCAAAACTTGACAGTTGTTGTCAACGAAAATTAATAAGACATACATAATGCATCCAGAATAATCTGTTACTCATGAAATAGTCTTGTCAAATAGCATTCGTGCATCTAATTTTTCCTGTGAAAAAAATCGAAAAAAAACAATGCAAAGTAATATTTTTTTAACAAAAAGCATTCGTGCAGGTGCAAAAATCCTCGTCTTCGACTCGGATTTTTGTTGCCACCAGAGCACTCATGCTTCTTGTTAAAATATTACTTAGCAACGTGTTTTTTCCATTTTTTTCGGAAAAATTGGATGCACTTATGATATTACTTACGACAAAATTTTTGACGTTTCTCAAATTCATAGATAGCTTCGGGAATAAATACCATAGAGAAAACAAACAACGTTTAGTTGATCTATGATGAATACTTATTTGTCAAATAGCGCAATACAAGCCGAATGTGACCATTTTCAGACACATTTTCTCGAGAAATAGTCATTTCGAATACCACTCGAGATGAAATTTAAGCAGGTAAAATTTCTCTCTTGTAATATTCAAGTTTGTTGCTTCTCGGCAATTTCTCTCATGACATTTTTCCAAAATCACTCGCCTAACGGCTCGTGATTTTGATACAAATGTCATTCGCGAAATTGCCGAAAGCAACAAACTTTCATTTTACAATCGAGAAATTTTGCCGGCAAAATTTCATCTCTAGTGGTATTATATATGAAAAAATCGTATTGAACTTGAGATATTCGTCAAATAAAAATCCTCATTGGATGGTGACAACTTTTAAGATGTACTGAAGAACCGAATTGATCCCCACTTCAACAAAATGGACAGTTACCACCAAATTTTCGGTTTCAACAAGTTGAAGTTCCTGCCCACTATGATCGACGGATTGAGGATGCGAATTTTCCAAATCGATATAACCTATTGGACCTAGAGAATTCTTGGAGTGGCCTGCTCGTTCTCCGAACCAAAACCCGTTAGATATTTTCTCGATGTTTTCCGGAATCACAACTAACATGCTCTTAGGAATTGAGACAAAGAATGGGATGATGAATTTAGTTATAATAGAAAAACGATCAGATAGTTCTTCAGCAGGTTGAAGAATTTTGATGAGTTCTCCTCTGATTGTATTGCGTAGGTTTTAATGTTGTTTATATGTATATTCACCATAATGTTTTATGAATCTATTGAATTATAGGTATTTCCATTGTTTGATTACAGTTTTGAATCTATTTATGTGTTATTCCTATTTTTTATAATATTCCCCCGACTACCTGTAATTGTTGATATTTTGTAATCTGAAGACGGAAATGAAAGGTACGATACATCGCTGAAAGAATAGAGGTGTGTTAATTCCAGTTCCTGGTGCTGATGTTAACTTTTTCTGAGTTCCAGAAAATATCTCACTTTCGTATTAGAATTTTGAAAATTTCTCTTTCTTTCGTTCTATACTATACTAAAATGGGAACTCGGTAGAAAAGTGGATCCCGAAGAATTTTAAAATCGCAGCGAAGCTGCGATACAGTAAGGAAATTTTTATTCGGTCGAAAAGAGGAATAATCGATTCATACGTGGGAGAAGTTTCGATTCTCTAGGCGGAGTAGAAGCCATTTATATTTCAATATACTATATTTTGGAGACTTCTTGTAGTATCGACCTATCGAACAATTTTCCCCTCTATTGGACGGATATTATGTGAATTTAATACTTAAAATCGTTACAAATTGGCGAAGGATACGGTTTGTTTAGAAATGATAATTCTTTTAATCTGAGGATCCTGGTCGGAACATCAAGCCAAACTATCAAAATTATGGTATTGCTACCGGTCAATGATTCGTGAGAAAATTTGCACGTTATTCGGAAATAACTTGGCTGTTCCAAACGAAATATCCTTCATTTTATTGAATCATCTCATGGAGTTTTAAGCGTTTCTAGCGGATAAAGAGTTCTTGTTGTTGACGATAGAACAGGCAAAAACTATTCATTCTTGCATTATGTTGGATTTTGAATTCTGGTTTTGTAGGAAAAAATTCTTCTTTTAGAATTTTTTCAGTCGAAAGCTTCATCAATATCAATATTATCGCTAGATTATCCTTTCGACATTGAATACTAACATTCAATCGTCGTATGTCCCCTAGGCGTTTAGTTATTTTCGTTAAGTAAGTAGATCCAGGTTGAGGCATTAAATAATGAAAATTGGTCTCTTGAAGTACTGAAGTGAAGTCAGGAGCTCCCGAGTGCATACGCTATGCTAATTTTCCAGTTCAAGAAATAAATTGAACAAATGTTTGGCAGCAGTGAAAAATTTCTTGACAGCAGCTGATTTAGAATTGGTCGAATCCGATTCGACTTGACCACGGATTCGAAATATATTGTCACAAATGTATAGACTTCCATTGTGTAATTTGACCGTGCGCTCAAGAATGGGTGCCGTTTGATGTAGTTCTTTCCGAAAATGGGTAGGCCTGAGAGTTTCAAATGAAAATTTCACCAATGTATGGGGCAAATGGCACTACATGCTCATCAACAATGTTCCTTATATACTTATCAGCATTCATAGCTCCAGTATCAACGACCACTAGGTCTGTGCGGGCAGTCAAAGATATTCCACCTCATACCATAATCGATCCTCCCCCGAAACCAGTAGTATTCAGGAAATTGCACTGAGCATATCTTTCATGTGGACGTCTGTATACAAAAGGGAACGTCGACCACAATGGTAGAGGCAGAATCTAGATTCATCTGTGAAGAGAACTCTTTCCCAATCGGCCTCTTCCCAATGGATATGCTCTCTCGCAAAATCCAAAAGCTCTCTTCGATGGGCTGGGGTAAGAGCTGGGCCTCTTGCCGCAACACGAGGCCTTAAATCATATTTTCTGAGCCGATTTCTTATTGTCTGTGTGCTAATTTGCACCTCATGAGTTTGCTCAAGCTGTATTTGAAGGAGGCGAGCGGTTGCAAACCGTTGTCTCAACGAAGAAAATCTCAAGTAACGTTCTTGAATGGCAGTTGTTACCCGTGGTCTACCCCGTCCTGGTCTTCGGACATTCATACCTGTCTCCCTGAATCGCTGCAACATTCTGGACACACTTGTATGGAAAACTCCAAACCTTTCTGCAATTCTTGTGTATGTCCACCCTTCTTCTCGTAAAACTACCGCTTGGGCACATTCCTCTTGGGTCAAATTGCGTGTTTCGCGTTGCATAGCGATCGAGTGTAGAAAATCAAACGAAAGAAAAACTATTGATCACTAGAATTGATCAAGAACAACTGATTTTAGAATGGAGCCAATACCTTCAAAATCTGATAATATAATCTTTTTTTATACCTAATGGGAGAAAACATCTGTATTGAAGAAAAACGTTGAAAGTGGATAACATATGCATGCATAATTCTGGTAAAAATAATAATCTTTGAGAACACCTTCAGTTGTAGAATGAATTTGAGATTTCCATAATGTGCGTTAATTTTTTGCGAGGTGTATTTCAAGTGCAAGAATATTCTACTCCTAGGCAATATTGGAGGGACCGAGCCACGTCTGTTTTTCTGTAAATGTGATCCTGAATGAACAATATTGGGTGATTTAATTGTTGGTCTCACCATCTCATATCATCATAATTTCTCACATTTGATGGGACAATCTGCGCAATGTTCGTAGTACAATTTGTAGTTTACTATTTCTGGATTGAATCGCACAGTCATTGGTATTTTGAAAAAACAACAAGTCTTTCATCTTCGAAGCAAAATATAGAGGAGAGTCGCCTAATACGGGGAGGTTTCCTGATTTGGGGAGATCCAAACTCTTAGACAATGAGGGTGTACGACTAATCGCACGCACTCTATTTGTAGTGTATGTCTTGTTGTCTACACTATATAGCAATGAACACCTGTTTCATTAAAAACATGAAAGCTTGAGCCCACGTTATCTGAACGTGAATATTTATAAAGTTTATTTGTGGTATCAATTTTAATTAATACTCGTAACTATGGCAAGGTAAGTAATCAAGGATTTGTTTTTTCAGCGAATGAGGCTTTGCAGATACAATATTGATGCCTTACATTTATTTTGAATAATACAAACTTAGTATTTATTTTTTGGGGTTATGAACCTTAGAGTACTGGTTCTCCTATTACGGGGAATTGAGGGAGTCCTGATTTGGGGCGCCCCATATTAGGAACTTTTTTACTCTAGAAGTATTTTTAACACTCAGTAATTGTTGTGGAGGGGCCGTAGTGGTGTTTCAATGTCATACTTGCAGCGGCAAAAAAAACATCTTTTGAAGACTTAAGCAACGTGTCATTCGAATAATTTTTTTTTTAAAGAATGTTGTTTTTTAATAAATGCATCTTAGCAGATTTTAAAGTAATTTTCTTAAAAACAACATGCAAATTCTTTTAAATACACTCTGCATCCAATTGAATCGATGACTTCATTCTGTATAGTTAGTGTTAGTGCATATGAAATTCGACCTCCTCAATTAAGGTGCCCACAGGTTCCTAATTTGGGGAGATGCTTCTTTCACATAATAGAAGAACTAATTCAATTTAAAAAAATTTGAATATTTTTGTACATTGTATCATCTGTCATGGCGTAAAATATTATCATAAATAATACCACTAGAGATGAAATTTTGCCGGCAAAATTTCTCGATTGTAAAATGAAAGTTTGTTGCTTTCGGCAATCGCGCGTATGACATTTGTATCAAAATCACGAGCCGTCAGGCGAGTGATTTTGGAAAAATGTCATGAGCGAAATTACCGACAAGCAACAAACTTGAATATTACAAGAGAGAAATTTTACCTGCTTAGATTTCATCTCTAGTGGTATTCGAAATGACTATTTCTCGAGAAAATGTGTCTGAAGATGGTCACATTGGGCTTGTATTGCGCTATTTGACAAATAAATATTCATCATAGATCAACTAAACGTTGTTTGTTTTCTCTATGGTAATCATTTCCGAAGCTATCTATGAATTTGAGAAACGTCAAAAATTTTGTCGCTGAAAAACCAAGTTGTTGATTTTGCCCGTTACCATGTTTTATCATATATAATACCACTAGAGATGAAATTTTGCCGGCAAAATTTCTCGATTGTAAAATGAAAGTTTGTTGCTTTCGGCAACTTCGCGAATGATATTTGTATCGGCGAGTGATTTTGGAAAAATGTCATGAGCGAAATTGCCGAGAAGCAACAAACTTGAATATTACAAGAGAGAAATTTTACCTGCTTAAATTTCATCTCGAGTGGTATTCGACATGACTATTTCTCGAGAAAATGTGTCTGAAGATGGTCACATTGGGCTTGTATTGCGCTATTTGACAAATGAGTATTCATCATAGATCAACTAAACGTTGTTTGTTTTCTCTATGCTATTCATTCCCGAAGCTATCTATGAATTTGAGAAACGTCAAAAATTTTGTCGCTGAAAAACCAAGTTGTTGATTTTGCCCGTTACCATGTTTTATCGATGAAAAACAAGTGTTGCTAAGGAAAATTGCTCACTAAAAATGGAATGAGTGGAATAGTCAGTACGAGATTTTTCCAATTTTGAACATATCATACAATTTTTTCACTATTAAAAAAAACCCCCATATAAGGCGACTCTCCTCTACCTCTTCAAGAAATGATAGGATTATGATGAGAGCCCAAAAACGAGTATAATTCGATTTCGATTGGCTACTCCCTATATCAATGCTTTTCAAGTTCATTATGAAGGAATAGCCAAGGCGATCAATCTACCTGACAAATACTGAATCAGCATTGGTAAAAAAATCTTTAACTCACCTCAAACTACCAACTGGAGGTGTGGCATATGGCACTCCAAGAAACGCCTCAACTGGTGGATGAATATGTATCATAACACCTCTCAATGGTCCATACTTCGTTTCTACCACTCTGGTGCTGTATTTGTGCACCAGTAGAGAAGTGTTCACTACTTCGACTAGTACGATAGCGAGAATGACGATAATACGGAACGAAGACGAAAAAGAACAACTCGACTGTCTCGACTTTTTTGTCGTTTCCGGTACACGCATGACGTCACCACCAAGCGCGGCGTCTTTTCATCATCGACCACCTAATGTTGCAAACCACCCTCTGAAAAAAAAAACAGTTTATGTAAAATATTTGCTGAATTTAGGGTATTCGGGGGGTTTCACAAGGCGTAATCACCGGTGATCGGAGGTTGATCTAGAATCAACTTGATTTGACCGTTGAAAAATCAGAGAATCGAGCCGTTGATCTCCGATCACCGGTGATTACGCTTTGTGAACCTAACCGTTAATGTATGTGATGATCTGGGTGGCATGACTTATGTTGAATATAATAAATTGACTATACATAGTGTCCCCACGAAAAATATGTACCTATGTCAAGTTCCAGACAACGGGAATGTTCCGAAAGACGCAAATTTTTGTTTGAAGGAAGAAATATTTTGAAGCAATTGACCCCAAGAAAAAGCATTCCTGATGAAAGAAGGCTACCCTTCATGAAATTTGAACGAGAAGATGGGGTTTGTGATCACTCGAAAGGCTTTCAAATTCTTTTCGTGAAAGTATTAATTTTTATTTCCAAGAGAAACCAAATTTCAAAATTTAGCGCCCCATACACGAGCGAATTATCTGTACAGATCCAATCCGCAGATCTGATCCGACAAATCTGGATCGGACGAACTAGATCCGTTCTTCTCCACAAACTGACATGCCAAGTTCGCGAGCCAGATCGCCATATCGGATTCTAGGTATCAGATCTGAAATGGAATCTAGCACCCCATATCTCTATTCCGCCTATCTGAATGGAAATGCTATAGTCATACAAGGAACCGACTTGAAGTTTCCACTATACATATTATGATATCTGTAACAGATCTGGACTGCGGATCTGATCTTACAGATTTCCCTTTCGTGTGTGCCTTGCTAATATCAGTAATATTTTCCCTAGGACATTGATAATACACCGAGTAATCTATATTAATAAAAGGCGATCTATGGTTGGTTCAAAACTTCGAAATGCCATATTGTTCAAACGATCGCACCAAATTGGACAATTCTTTTTTTGTTGTGTTTATTATTGTTAGGGCAAGGTTTATATAACAAAATATTCCCAAAAAAATCCTACAGAAAAGAAAAAAAAGCCTTCCTTTTTCTCGAGCAATCATAGAGTACTTATGTAGGTTTTGACATTTGGACAAAGGAGGTTAGTTTTTCTTTCACAGAATCGCATGTCAAGTGAATAGTTAAAAGTGCAGTAGGTCTTACCACAGAATACCTAACAACGGTATAAGAATATTCCATGGGGATTAATAGTGGTAGAACGAAGTTCCACGGTATTTAATAGAAATGCAATGATAAAATAGAACGAGAGAAATGGACTCGCTATCTATATTAATAAAAGAGGATCTATGGTTGGTTCAAAACTTCGAAATGCCTTATTGTTCAAACGATCGCACCAAATTGGACAATTTTTTTTTTGTGTTTATTATTGTTAGGGCAAGGTTTATATAACAAAATACATATTCCCAAAAAAATCCTACAGAAAAGAAAAAAGGGCATTCCAATTTTCTTACGACGAATCGAGCAATCATAGAGTACTTATATGGGTTTTGACATTTGGACAAAGGAGGTTAGTTTTTCTTCCACAGAATCGCACGTCAAGTGAATAGTTGAAAGTGCAGTAGGTCTTACCAGCGGTATAAGAATATTCCATGGGGATTAATAGTAGTAGAACGAAGTTCTACGGTATTCAATAGAAATGCAATAATAAAATAGATCGTTGTGAAGTTATAAGCCATGAAGTAGTCTGGCAATGGTGCATTTCATTTTCTTGAAGGGTAGGAAATTCAGAAATGGCATAGAGTATGAATGGCGATGTATACAATTATTGTGAAATTTGCATAGAACTTATAATAACATGGAAGGCTATTATCAGATCAAAAGCGGGTAAAGATCTTAAGTTGGTGAAACAGTGAATTTTTACCGGAATGTAAAGTAAATCGGATTGTGACGATCAGCATCAATCGTGTGTTTGGGTAATAAATATATTTGCGGAAATAACTGAATTCAAAATTGCCCATAATTAGTAATTGACATATTATTTTTGTATTTCTGTTTTGTGTGACAGCTCATATCCATGGAAAGATGACAGTTGACAGATGACGTTTGACAGATGACGTTTGACAGATAACATTTGACAGATAACATTTGACAGATGACATTCGATAGATGACATTTGACAGATGACATTTGACAGATGACAGATGACATTTGACAGATGACAGATGACATTTGACAGATGACATTTGACAGATGACATTTGACAGATGACATTTGACAGATGACATTTGACAGATGATATTTGTCAGTAGACAGATGACATTTAACAGTTGACAGATGACATTTGACAGATGACATTTGACAGACGACATTTGACAGATGACATTTGACAGATGACAGATCACATTTGACAGATGACATTTGACAGATGACATTTGACAGATGACATTTGACAGATGATATTTGTCAGTAGACAGATGACATTTAACAGTTGACAGATGACATTTGTCAGTAAACAGATGACATTTGACAGTTTACAGATGACATTTGACAGATTACAGATGGCATTTGACAGTTTACAGATGACATTTGACAGAACTTTTATTATGCCTAATTTACCTCCTGCTTGAAAAAATAGCAATGGTAAGTTTATACATCTTTAACGGGGGTTTCACAAAGCATATCACCGGTGATCGGAGCTTGATCTAGAATCAACTCGATTTGACAGTTCAGAAATCTAACCAAGCCGTTGATCTTCGATCACTGGTGATTGCGTTGTGAAATCTACTGTAAGTATAGGCACGGCCTTCTTAAGATAAAGATGGCTATGGGTATAGGTATCATTTAGGCGAAACAAAGTTCGCCGGGCCAGCTAGTAGACAATAAATGACAATCGAAAGCTCGTTCCTTTCGTTGGTTACAGCCCGAAGGCTCGAGATGCTCATTACTCAACACAACGAAAAATGTATGAATTCATTAAAAATACAGTGCAAGCAAGAATTATCATTGAAGTTTAACTCATCATTAGATCCGTTGCTGTTCTCTACTATAGAAGATATCCATAATAATAATGATCCCGTTTTGGTGTTCTTGATCGAGATTGAAGTTTGGTTTCATAAAAATTTCATTACTATGACCAGTCATTCTCAGCAATTATTGTTCTTCTTCTCCACTTTTTGCGAGTTCGCTAACAGCAGTTGATCTATAACTTATACTAACATTCAAGCAATTGCCCTACCAGCAGATTCAGTCGATACATTTCTTCCGACATGTAGGTACATTATTTATCCTACCATTTGTCGGTATTAATTCATCGTTGTCGATTTCGTTTGCAGAACAGCCGTGGCGAGGTAATATTGTCGGCGTGTGTCAGTTTGAATAGAAGGCCTACAAGGCAGCTTTAGCTTTGTCTTTGACTATTGGAAACCAACCATTTACATCTGGTACAAAACCACCTCAACACGTTCACAGAACACCGTTTTGTATTCTATGTAATTTGTTGGAGAGTGATCGTTAATTTTCTCGAATTGAAAAAATGCACCAAACTGCTACTCCTCGACGCCACTGTTATTCTACAGCAGCAATATGGTGAAATTCACAGATAAACGTTCAGGATTATTTTCATAGCATAGAAATATTATTTTGTTAACTGAACTGAATTTACGTTTACATGGATCTTTTAATAGTTTTTTCCTGATTGCATTGCGGCATTTCGGGCTGGTTGGAATACTACAGGGTGAGTCTTTGACTTATACATATATTTAAACTGCCGATTCTTGAGGCCAAAAGAAACTTTTTGTCATTTTCCATTTTTACAAATTCGGCTCTGTTAAAAAGATATAGCCACTTGAAAAAAATTAGGCCAAATACGTGCCTGATACGATGACATAAAAGCAAAATTCATATTTCTTGATTGAATATTTCACGCTTGTACGCAAGACACATCCTTAGTCTCTGATCTGCGATGGCCCTTCTCACGATGCACGCGTAAGGGAAATACGTACATAATGACATATACAGAGTGTAACAGCCAAATGGAATAAATTTGATAACGAATTAATGAGGGCGTGTTGGAAAAAACGCTCGGACATGTCGATTTTTGATTTTGAATGCGCATATTTTTCAAGAAAATAATATTATATAGGGTGTTCCATGTGACCGTGGCCAATACCAACTTTCTTATTTCAAATTCCACCCCCTGTATATTATTTTTTTTTTATTCTTCAGAGAATTCTAGGCACAGTTCATGCACAATGTCCTAAACCTATCTTTAACTATTTTGCAAGTATTAAGTGTCTTCGGTACATTACACTTACAACCTAATAAGTAAAACTGATTATTTCTTAATTGTTAAAAAAACAAAAAAACAATAATATCAATCTAGGAAATTTCAAAACTTGATATTTCCGAAAAAGTTGAAAAAAGGTATAGGACATTAAACATGAATTATGTCTAGAATTTTTTGAAGAATCCAAACCAAAAAATAAATAATATACAGGGGGTTGCATTTGCAATAAGAAAGTTGGTAATGACTACGCATGGAACACCCTATATAATTTTATTTTCCTTTAAAATATGCGCATTTAAAATTACAAATTGACGTGTCCGAGCGTTTTTCCCCCTCATTTATTCGTTATCGAATATATTCCATTTGGCTGTTACACTCTGTATGTACAAAATGACATAGGCATCATAACTTGAGTTCGGAGGTATCAAATGAGGAACTGCCTACCATATCACACGACCCTGGTGAATTCTAATAACCTATGAGAACTCGCAAGCACTACTTTAGTTCATTCGGTCGTTATGAGTGATAACAAAAATCAATAGGACACGAGTTTTTTTCATTGCGCCAAATTTCTAGGAGAAATGGCCAGTTTTCACCATTTTTTCATTTATATTGCATTAATTCCAAATTTCACTCATTTGTCATTGTATTCACGAAACTTTTTTTATGTTAAATCTACTTTTGTATTAATTCGAAATATTTCTAGTTGTATAATGCTGTATGGACAAAATGACATATACAATAAGCGGACAAAACGACATAGGTATTTCAGCTGAATTAACCGTATCTTCCGGACAACACCGAAACCATTCATCCCAGGCTCCATCAGCAAACAAAGAGCCAGGAATTGTCTCAACATATTCATAACGAAATATTCATCTGCGGCTAATAAAGGCAATGCTTCTTAACCTACTCCTCTGATCCTCCTATGAGGAGGTTCCTCCAATCCCTAAGGGACGATTCATAAGTGGACAAGGCAAACGTGAGCCGAAGACTCGATACACGTACTCAGTTCAACTTCTCACCTAATATGATTGCAATCAAATCAATAAATGAGTCCATACCTCCTCCAAAGAAAAGGAGATAAGTCCCCCGGGCATAATTCAAAGAAGACAATGAAGAAGAAAATGTTCCTAGAAATTTCGAGATGTTGAAGAAGAGTGTCCATCTGTCTATTGTAATGATCGATTTTACCGATTTAGATCGGAAAAAAACCAGTCCAGGATTAGCCCTGGAAAAGACTGGTTACGATATATGCTTTGGTTGCATTGGGCTCACGCATCTTGTGCTGATGTTCCTAGAAGAACCAAGCGTTTCATTGGTGAACTTTGTCAGTAGTTTTGTAACTATAAGTGAAAAACTACTGTTGACTTTACCCGGTATGTCATTTTGTTCATAGCATGTGGAGAAAATGAATTTCGTTCATCCCAATTTAGCTAAGAATATTTTATTTTTTGGTACTTTTTTTTCCAAAAAGTTGATAAGATTTTGTAATGAAAGGACCAAAGATCATAGGTGTAGAGTATGACATTACTGTAATCCACTACTAACAAGTTATTCATCTGAAATAAAACCCTATGTCATTTTGTACGTAGGTACTTCCCCTATAGCGACAATTGGCGTTGGACATTGGCGCTGCGTTGTTAACAAACATGAAAAGGAAAAGTGATTATAATAGGTGTTATCATTTGATCTCCTGATGATTATGTGAATGCTTGCAGTGAACTAATATAAGATTAACCGTGAAGTATCGGGTTTATAAGATTAACGTGTATTAATTACCATATTTTATTGTGAATTTTGTTACGGATATGATTTTTGCAAATTAGCACAAAGGACATTGTTTTTATATTTTTCCTTAATTTTAATTCAATACGTGGTTTGTATCGATAGTCATCATTCACACATATCCGAAATTTGTATTCTATTGAGATTATTTTCAATACTTTCCAGAAGAATGGATCGGTAACAATAAATTTTCGAAATAAACTGTGCGTATAAAATGTATAATTTCATGCTCCTTAGATTTCAATTTTATCACCCACATTTGGGGAGAGTTGATGAACAATCTGACATTGACATTGTTGACTTGTGGTGAAAATAATATTTTTTTTGTGATTCGGTGGTATTAGGAATCCAGGGAAGCATCTAGATTATCCTTGTGATTTATGATTTTTTCGTCATATTTTATCGGATGAAATAAGGAACTACACGAAAACTCGTGCAATTTAAAAAACTTGGGGAATTTTTCATGATTGGTTCTTTCGGGAATTTGAACCGGTCATCTTTCTCGAGTAGTTTCATTTTCTTTTTGCATGGATTCATAAATCGGCTACGCTGTAACTTTCATACCAGAGGAAATAACGAATTAAGGTTGAATTAGGAATATGCACCATTTACCAAAATTCAGTTCGTTTGAAATGACGGTTCCGAAGATGTAGAAAGAACAGTGTTTTTTTTCTGGATTTCGACACCCTGCATCTTTCAAACAGAACAGAATTTTGAAAAATGGTATGAAAAAAAGTGTTTCGTTCGATTAGAGAAATCTAGAGTTCAAATATATGTACGAGTCGAAGACTCACCCTGTACATGGTTAAACGGGTCAATCATATTATAGTCATTATAGTATTTTTCTTGCAAGAGTTTGTAGGAAACGTTTCTCATTGTTTTCACCGTTTCTTCTTCAACTTCGTTTCTGTCTATTTTCTCATATTGACCGCCCAATCTTTTACTATCAACGCAAATGGACATTTCCAGTCATTTTCGGAAAAAATATATTTTGACATATTGGATTCTCACGTTATTCGTGATTTTTTTTTAATTTTTTCTTCATCGATTTATAGGTACCCTTAAAAAAGTAGTCTGAGAAAGCCCTTGCTTTCACTTTCCTTATATTATCATAATATAATGTTGATTATGGATGTTTTTCTTTTATCATGATGACATTTTCATTTGTACTCCATAAAGCTTCATAACATCATTCAATTAACGACCTCCTAATTGAAGATATAGAGGGTTCAAGTTAGCAAATAGGTGAGAAATTAAATAAAAAATAATTATCCCTAGTCTACACAGGTAAGAATTGGTATATATAGGCCGGTCTTCTAATTTAGGAAGCATTAATAATTGTTTTCATTTTGAGAAGTGCAGATTAGTGGTAAGAATATTTATGGATTTGGCAACTGTGTATAGTCGTCAGTCGTTGACGTAACCTAGGAGTATAGAATACTCCTAGACTTAACATAAGAAGCGCCATTCTATAGTACGCAGAGAAGACGTCGAAATGTCGAATAATGACCA